>CM046880.1:477126901-478408392 GCA_025667525.1 Glebionis coronaria
AAAAGAGCTCATATAGGTCGTAACATATATCAACGTTCATGAATACATAGAGAGGTGACTTCGTCATGCTATTAGAGGGGTGACCTCTAATAAATAATAATCTGGGTGGAGGGATCAACTCCAATATGATGGAGTGTAGAGCACACACTAACTAGTCACCTCGTACTTGTAGACTTGTAAACATAAAAATTAGGATGCACCCATACGCCCCACATGATAATAATAATAATAATAATGGTCATTGTAAACTAAAGGGACACCAAGAAATCACTCTCTTCGTGGAAGAGTCATGACACCGGTGCCTTAAGTGTTGCGGCTGGTGAGGGAAAACAGTCACCGAGACCTTGTGTCTCAGCTGGCCGGCCGAAGGTCCCACCGAGAGCACCCGCTCTCGGTTTCCGTACAACTCAAACAGTTGCAACTCCTAGATGTTCTGAATTTCTTGAGTTGGTTGCGCTTAGGGATATATTTGAGAAGAAATATGGCAAGGATTATGTTGGTGCGGCTACTAATCTACAACCTGATTGTGGTGCTAGTAGAATGGTAAAGAATATTATTCTTAAATATTTGATTAATATGTTTATATATTGGTCATGTCTTGTTACATAACTATGTTAGATAATCAATACTCTCGAATGATTTTGCAGCATATTGATGAACTCTTTGTAAGAACCCTTGCTGGTGAAGTAAAGCTGAAAGTCGTAAAGAAAATAGTCAAAGAATACATGGTTGAATGGGACACTACAGGGTCCGAAACTGAACTCCTGAAGCAATCTGAAAAGACTCTTGTTCGTCTCTATTTTCATATAGTTGTATTTATATTTTTATACACATACACGTGCACTTTAAATTTGTTGTCTTTCTAATACGTGTGTCATTTTATTCGCAGGATGGACCACAGACATTTATGAGGGCTTTCACCATGTCGTTCAAGCCTACATCAGACCAATATGTTTAGCTGGTTGAGGCTACGCCAGAGCAATTTTTTAGCATAATTCAAGTCTTGGATTGATACGTAAGTTTACAGATATAGAAATGCATGTAAATTTACAGTAAGTTTACAGATATAGAAATGCATGTAAATTTACAGATATTGAAATCTTTTAGACATTTTGTTTTCTTCACCATGTAATTCGAATCTTGTATTGGTGCGCAAATTTACCGATATTGAAATATATGTGAATTTATTAGTTTTTTTTCCATATTGTGTTTATCTTCCTACTGTTGCTATTTTGTGGGTAACATGCTCGTTAATGCGGTAACTGCATATTCTTATTGCAAAATTTTGCCGTTGCAAAATTTATCATTGTAGTAGGAAAATAAATCGTTGCAAATTATGTCTTGATGCAAAAAAATCTTCGTTGCAAAATTGTGGTAAAAAATCTTCGTTGCAAAATTGTGGTAAACATTCTTTGTTGCAAAAACAGTGTTTAGTTCCAACGAATTATCTTTGGTTGCAAAACGGTTGCAAAAAATTTCATCCTTGTTGCAATTCGGTTGCAAATTAAATTTGCATGGAGCCTTTTTGCAATAGTCGAATTTGGTTGCATTTTCGTTGCAAATAGCTCTTTGCAACGGATTTGCATCGTATTTGGACGGTTGCATTAGGTCATTTTTGTTGTAGTGAATGACAATAGTCGAACCCCTGACCTCTCACACATATTCTAGTTGAGTTTTGCTTACTAAGTAAAAGATATAATTTAAATCAATAACTTGAATAATCGACAACCATGTCTTTTAAAAACGGCAAATGTTGTTAGTGTTTAATAGGTCGAATCGTGTAATTACATTCAAGCGGCATAATATATTCTCTAAACTCTCGTCTATCTATGTTAACTCTTTATCCCGCTTCGCATGAAAAGCTCTTGACATTTCTTGACAACCATTTAATAATCAATTAAGCACTGTAAGACTTCAACTATAGTACCAAACATGAAAGACTAACAAAATAAGAACCAACCTCTTATTATGTATACACTAACAGAAAACTATATGTATATATTTCGAGGGGGGCTGGGATGCTTTGCCACGCTCCTCCGTACCCGATAAAAATATCCGTTTAAGCCCCAACTGAAACCTATTTCGTAACCCGATAAGCATGCACCACCCAAAAAGTTTGAGTTTCAACTATCCCCGTCGAGTTCAGGCTGTTTTTTTATATCCCTAATTATACATCTAAAAGAATTGAAAAGGTGTAAAAGTTGATAATAGCTAGTGAACACATTTGTTAAACAAAATAATCAAACAAGAAGTACATGTCATCTTCTACTGGACGTGACGATTACACTAACAATTAGTTACTTGATAAAATCTCACCAAGTCCTACAAAACTATAAATATACCGAGATAGTTGTTGTTAGGGTTCTAAGCCTCTTTACCTGCTTCTGCTTCTTTAGATGATCATATTCTGCTCCAACTAACATCATATGCACAATACATTGCGTATAATAATGTACGGGTATATATGATCTTAAAGGAACAAAATTATCCGTCACACAAAAAGGAGACCAGATAACGAACTGAAATAGGTTCATCCTAGCAAAATGTGAGCTGAATTTGTTGTGCAAGGTCCTCAGCACTAAGCTTGCATTCGATTCCAATCTGCCATAACAAAACGCCGCAACTCAACAAACTTACTTGTGAACTAGCTAGTAGCTACCATGAAATGGAATCCTAGATCAACTTTTTTATATTTCTCCTAACAAATATTTACTTATAAATAGTATAGAACATTCAAAGGCAAAATTGTTTTTGTTATATGTACATTCAGAACCAGAGTAGGGTGGTCAGGAAAGAGTAAAAAACGGTCACGGGGTAACCTCAGATAGGCCGCATATGTCTTAGTCAAAGACTCGTCTTAACCTGGATAGGGAAATATCTCATCTAATTACCTTCAACACCAATACATTTACTTTTGCTATAACGGTAACAAAAATTAATAATCCAGTAGTTTCTGGTCTTAAGACTACATAATTCAGTTGGCAGGTTGAAGCAGAAGATTTTGGTTTTAAGACTGATAAATGCAGTACAAACTTAATTGCCATAATATTGAATATTCGGACACAAACAAAAATGGGGACCTTTTGAAATCTAAACCAACCTAATGTAAACAAACAATATTCATATTTGCTTATTTGGATGCAGTCCTAAACAACGTATTTGAGTGAAAGCGTGATCAAGTGATCGATTAATATATACTCACAGTATTTTATGAGCTAGCAGCGGTGATCCAACAAATTTTGCTATTGTTTCGTCTATCCTAAATCATGCATTAAACATATTGAATTATGAAAACTGCAATTAAAATTCTAAACATACAAATTGTTCTTCTGCTTTACAAAATTATAAAAGTAACCATGATATATATCTTTACAGAAGGGCACATCTAGTAATATGTTAAACATAAGATGGCTCTTCTGCTTAACAAAGTTATAAAAGTAACCATGGTATTTTATGTTTAGACAGAAATGTATACATCTGGTAATATGTTATAGGTCAAATTTTTTACGAGTATAAATGAAACAATGTACTATCAGAGCTAATTAATTTTACTTCATGATACATATAGTTTGGCCATTACATTACTTGATATCTTGAATCATTGTGTGTGTTTCATCTCCTAAAACTACCATACTGAACCACCTTTATTACTATCTGTACCTGTTTCCTATTTCGTTTCTGTATCATGTTTGAGAGCTATAAAAAACAAAATGCATGAACCAATGAAACTAATCTAGCAGACGTTCCATAATGTTTTACAACCATATTTGTCCACACATATACAGGTTATGTGGTCCACCAAAATTACATGAAGAGATCAATGATGTTGTCTTCTACTCAACACATTAACTCTCTCCAATTGTCATTTTTGAAATTTAAATTTGAGTCATTTACTTTGAAAACTGTGGTATTTGTAATAGATTTTATGAAAATTTCAATACAAACCTATAATAGTACAGTAGTACTATTAAGAACAAAATTTATAACAAAGTAGTCGAAAGTTCATTAGTTTTGTGATATATGCTTTCAACTTTCAGTTTTGCCAAAAACAACAAAAAGTTGTAACCCAACTTCGATTACTACTGTAAATCTTGAAGTTTAGACATAACTCACTAAAACTTAGGTTAATTAATTTGTTTAGTACCTAACAAAGAACAACATAAGGTGGTTTGTTTAGGCTTACCTAAAAATCTTTTATGAAAGAAGAATGTATCTTTGAGAAAGAAAGAAATATAAAGGTAATGTAGGCATGCATGCAATGCAATACATGAAGATACTGATGGTATTTTACAAATTATAAATATATAAGATTTAAAGAAAGCGTCACCTTGATGGTAAATGTGTTAACCATAGTTTCATCAACAGTGTCGATTGTAGCTTGGAGGATTTCAAGAGATAAGTCCTCAAGAACTGATATTATCTTTGTCACCTGGCCTGGTAACCGAGGTGATAAAGTCTTTAAAAGAAGATTCGCTCCTGAAAACTTCACCTCGACATCAGCTATGGATGACTTTGAATTCGCAACAAGTTCGTTAATGGTATCTGAATTTGATGAAGAGTTGCAAGGAGAAGCTGGTCTAGTACTAAGGTAAGATGTAGCAGATGGTAACCTATGCCGGTATGGACTAGCTGACTGTGGTGTCCTGGGGCTTATTGGCAAGCTAATTGGCCTCGGACTGAAGGGCGGTTTTCTAGGGCTGAGAGGTAGGATTGTTCTAGGGCTTGAAATAAGCCTTGGGCTCAACACATGATCACTATATACTTTTCTTTGCTTCTTTGCCTCTAGAGATTGTAGCACTTGTTGCAGTTCGGTAATGTAATCGATTACACCTCCAATTATTGATGCTTGATCACCCTACAGTTTGCATAAACACAAGTTAATCATATCGATCATGTTCATAAAAAAAACTAGTACGAGTAGTTAATTACTCTCAAATACCTTAACTCTACCATACTTAGATGATTAGTAGAAGTTTTATATCTAAACAATCAAAACAAATTATTTGTGATCCTAAGATGCGAATTTATACCCTTTTGACATAAAAACAAGGCATGAGTGACCGAAGAACGGTTAAGTGTTCATTCATCTGCTTCCTTCGGTTCCTCTCCACCGTTACATGATTCATCTTTACCTGTCCATCAAAGTTTTCACAACCTTCATCCCCAGACACCTTCTGTCTCTTGTTCCTTGGTGAAAACGCCTGATCATGTACCACCTCCACAAGTTCTTGTACACCTCTCGAGGAATTGTCTAAAGGTGTGGACGACAGCGTAAATTCATTAGAACCACCCTCTAACGCCTCAAGAATATTGAAGATGTCGTCAGGATATGCTACTCCATTAGGGTCAAATAGATCAGTTAAAGAAGTAGACTCGTTCACCATTTGGATTGTGTTAACAAGTAGGTGTGTGCGATCTATTAGAACAAAGATAGAGGCTAGCTAGACCATGAAATATATGTTCTTTTTGGAATTTTGTGAAGTTCGATGAAATAGAGATGCCAAAATCAGGAAATATTAATAGGCATCTGATTATGGATAGTGACTTCTCTATCGACATCATATTCTCTCTCTCGAATTGTTATTTTACAGATGACTTTCATTTTAAAATTTTATTATCATAGGTTACGCCGGCATTGGCAATTAACAAAAGACATTTTTTGTAACAGAATTTGTGTGGTTCGGCAATCCTGGAACACACTCTCCTCCTTTTCGCTGAAATTTCTTGGTCTTAACTTCTTGCTAGAACTTTTACAGAACTACTCGACATCGAAGAGAAAGAAAAAGAGACATGCTAAAAACAAATTAAACGTTACAAATTATGGATATCTTTTTGTCCCCGCAAGTGAAAATCTATGTGAATAATTGCTCTAATTTCTATCTACACTTGCGTGTATTGCGTCTCGATCAGATGATCAACTGATAATTTGAACCTCCACTAGCTATCGCTGTAAGGAAACATTACATAACCCTATTAAAAATATGTTATCAAAATATGTCAATATTTAAATTTGTGAGAGATGAGAAGTATGGAAATTAAATGAAATTCACACGCTTCAAGCGACATAACTGATATATGAAGAATTTAATTCCATAACATATATTCATATACTACAGAAATTCGGACGAATATTTTATGTTAACTAAGCTTTTGGCCACTTGTTTTGTGGTACCCTCTTGCATTTATCGTTTTTCACTCCAGAGTTAATAATCTGTTACTAAACTCAACCCAAATTAGGCAAGGGTCCAACTCATATAAGCAAAGGTTAGTTGATTCTCCGGCTGATCTTGTAATATAGCCTATAAATAGTTAAATACCATGTAGCTACATCATTAGGTATTCTACTAATTCCCATTGACCCGAACTTGTTTTTTGCATTTTACTATCTCACATTAGTTTTCATGTTTAGACTATTGTTGCGAAACGGCTAACAATCAAAATTCTGTGACTATTAATTCAGAAGATAACACATGAAAAGAGGGAGACGCGAGTTTTGTTAGCCTTCTCTGCTCCTCAGAAAACTCGAAATCTAACAAATCATACCAAGTTTTAAGCAACACCTAATTGTCTCTTAAATTGTGATTTGTTGCTTAAAGACAAAGCAGCTTGTTGAAACAAGCAGAGTCCGAATCCAATTCGGACACTTCATATGTTAATAAACTCAAAATATTTTCCACGCAATTCAAAGATGTGTACAAAAAAGTGTGAAAAAATGCATATTTTTTTGTAGTGTAGACTTAAAATTTCCTAAAACATGGAGTAGTTCAAACTTCTTGTACATATATAATAATTGAAAGTTGAATATATTTTCGAACACATAGTTGGGTCTCCGTTGATCTCATAAAATTCTCAGAAATTTAGAGACAGTCGTAAATTGTAAGGCTTTAAATTTTCAATCTTTGCTTACTTACACGTACAAGAGTATTACTAGCTCCATTATCTAAAAGAACTAACTGAACGTAAACTCCTACAGCATGCAATATGTCAAGTAATTACAGAAATATGACTGCATCAGTAGTTTATATATGATGAATGTTTTTTGGCTCGGAAAACCATGCATAGCTTACGAAATGAATATGGCTTAGGCCATCGGAGTACATATTAAATGATGAGAGTATGTTGCAACGGAGGATGTCATCGACGGCACAGGGTGGTTTTGCAACTTGTCTGGTACTTTCAGCAGTGATCTGTATCTGAATTGAATGAGGGAGGGACCTTGCTATGTTTATGAGTGTTGAGACCACGCTATCTCCGTGTCTTCTATCATGCTCCTCAGCTCATTGAATAATTTGAATTTATTTCTAAAAATGTAATAATTGCATGCTAGCAGATTCGATTTTTTTTACCTTTTATAGGAATTATTTTTATAAAAATAAGTGCTTCAACTAAAAATTTCAATTCTTCTTAAAAAAACCAAATTAAATGTTTGAATTTTAGTAGATAATTTTTTATTTTTTATTTTTTGAAATTCAGAGTAATATAAAAGCTCAAGCAAGTAGCTGAAGCAAACAAGAGTTACAATAGAGGCTTGCAAGCGTTTCAAAGATCAAAGATACAGTTGTTCAAATTAGGACGAAAGTTCCTAATTGTATAAGAAGTAAGAAATTTTATTAGTAATTCTTTGAAAAAAACTAACAGTAAGAGATTCAGTCCACAATATGAGATTAACAAAGTCCCACTACAACAAATTAGTTGATTTTTCACACTTATTATGACACTTGTTCACACTTTAAAATGTGCAAATTTAAAAAGCTCACATTTTTTTAAAGTTGTTGGTGTGAACAAATTGGATGTAACAAATAACTTCACACTTTTAATTGAAGATTTTTAATACTTCACACTTTTATGTGTGAACTTTTTAATACTTCACACTTTTATATGTAAATTTTTTATTACTTCACACTTACAAATGTGAATATCTTACAAAAAAATTCATCCTTTTTAAAGTGCGAAAAAAAAAGTGTGAACAAACCATAAATTTGTTGTAGTGTCCTTAGGTTATCAAAAGCCAAAGATCCGAACAACATAACAATCCATGAAAATATGTTGTTAGTCTTAGATAAGATGTACTTCAAATTTAAAAAGTATTTGCATATCAAGTTTCCCAACATGATTACCGATATTTTCAAGTACTTCTTTGTAAAGAAATTAATCTCTCTTGTTAGGAATTTTCATTCAGTTTTAGCTTCCAATCATCTGAGTGAGTATTATTGGTGATTATTAGTCAGAGCCGTTGATCTATGATTTTATGGGATTGGCCATTTTGTAAACGTTGTTAGAGTTGGTTAAACTCCAAGGGGTATTTGGTAAAAACATTGGTTTTTGGATGTCATGTTTGTCTTAACACTACAACATTTGACCCTATTCTCGGCTAATATTTGATCATTTTTTCTAGCGACAAGTCGCTGAGAAACTATTCTCCAGTGACAAGTTGTTAAGGAAACTATTATGAGCATTATATTATCTATATATATAATAGAAAGACATGAAATTTTCAGGCTCTCGTTTAGCGGTGAACCTGTGCTTACACTCTCCTAAAAACGTCCCTGAGTGGACTGATCTATATTAATTAATTCATAGAGTTTTTATAAACGTGTATTTTATTTTTGTGTTAAATGACCTCTTGGAGGTGATGGCACGAGTGCATCAAAATCCATGATACGGCTCTGATTCCAATCAAAGATGCATGACAAACAATCAAAAGCAAGCATCATTTTTACACCTTGATTCGCCTATGAAGAGGAGACAACACAAACATGAAAACAACTTTTTTTCTTAGGGCGTGTTTGGTATATAAATCGGAATGACTAACGGTATGAGTTTGATTAGAAGGGTGTATGAGATTGAGTATATTCATTGTATTAGTTTTGTTTGGTATAATATTATGGGTATCAATATCACAATAAATATTGTCCATTTAAAATGTATAATATTATTAATTTTGTAATGGAATAATAATAAAATGTGGGTCCTTGAGAATGACTAGCAAAAGACACCCCTCCCTCTACTATGAATGTATAATTGTTTCAATAAAAGGTTAACAAAGAATTTATTGAGTATATTCATTGTATTAGTTTTGTTTGGTATAATATTATGGGTATCAATATCACAATAAATATTGTCCATTTAAAATGTATAATATTATTAATTTTGTAATGGAATAATAATAAAATGTGGGTCCTTGAGAATGACTAGCAAAAGACACCCCTCCCTCTACTATGAATGTATAATTGTTTCAATAAAAGGTTAACAAAGAATTTATAACTAAACACTTATTATAACTATCATGGTCATAGTTTGATTCCCGTAAATGGCAAACAAACAGCCCCGACTAGCAAGAAGCTAGACAAAAAGAACAACAAAAATAAAACCAAACTAAGCACCATAAAATAAGGACAACAACAAAGCACAAAACTTAAAAGTCAAGAAGAAGAATTGATGCACCATGGGTTTAACACCCAATCATTCCAGTTAGCAACATTAGCACGAATTCTTCTATGGATCTATAGGTGAGATATATCTTTGATCTCATAAACCACAACGTTAGTGCTCACCTCTTTGTTTTTAAAAATCTTGATGAACTGAAAGTGGGATGTTGGTTGATTGTCAATGGATATTTAACCATGACGACGTAGATAGCAAGCTTCATGTTGGTTTTACTGAACATAATTGTATTATTCAGGATTTGAAAAAGGAAAATATTCTGGGGATTGGTAATGAGTATGATGGCTTATACTTGTTTGATTAAGATTAAAGATTAAAGATCATGGTATGGAACAACACATGAGATATATTGGATTGGCCTTATATTAGAGGATATATCGTATCATTTTGTTCGATTAAGATGTTGGGTTTTCATAAATAATGGCCGAAAATATTGATTCATTTTACTGGAAAAAAAGAGATTGAAGACGAGGGTATTCTTGTCATTTAACCTTGCCACATAGGATTTTAACCTGGTATTGTAAGTTGTAATATATGGAGTAACCTAAATAACCGGTAACGCAAAGATGAGTAACCTGGAAACACAAAATGAAAGTTCAGTTACTTAGGACAAATTTTTTGTAAAGTTTAGTAACATCTTTGTATATTAACCCTAGTAGAAACATTCAAAGTTATAAAGCTCATGAACACAAAAAAATATTTATTTTCGTACATTATTCCTCAACAACAGGAAAATAAGTTTTCTCGGTTTTGAGTACAATTATTCAAGATATTTTCAAAAGAAATATTCAAATTCTTTTAATTTTTTGTGCCAAAGGCGCCCTTATTTATTTTTTTCTATATAATATCTTTTCGAGGGAGGGGGGGTATAAAGATTTCATAAAATATAATTCCATTTTTTCATGAAACATTATTCATTTCATATTCATTCATTCTACACAATGAGTTAACTTACATTAATTTATATTTTAAATCACTAAGTAAATAAAAAATTTACACAGACACATGCAATTTTTGATGAAGATAATAGTGATTAAAATATGATCAAATCGTTTAAAACCGGATAAGATATTTGCTAATAAGTGCTTACTCGTTCTACTGTGTGTAAATCTCTTTCATTTTATGATGCACATATATAGGGAACGTTTTGGTGAAATAGAAAACTCTTAAGGTGAAAACATCGATTTCATATACACCTTGATTGCGTTTTCAAACAGTTTCATGGTTACGATATCTATACCCTTCAACACATTTACTCATGACATTATTGGTGTCAAAAGGTGGTTAGGTATACATCCTATGATCCAACCAGAACCGTAGGGATCTTCCCAGGGACGATTCGTTAGATTGTAGAAGTCCTTAGGAATGATGGAGTAGTTGAGTGTACGCGAAAATGTAGACTAATGACTTTAGTTAGCACTAGAACAATCACAACAAGGTGCTAGTAATGACGTCTTGATAAGCATTGAAGGGGTTGAAGAATGAAAAAAAATGTATGGATAAAGAGTGTAAAGAAAGCAGCCCGTCATACAACTTAGGAAAAAAAACATCAATACATCTGCTATCAGAATCATTTAGATGATTTGGTATTGAAGACAACACATCATCGACCTAGTGATGCAATGCACAATCCTTCGTAGTTAACTCAGGCTTCTCTCAATATAAGTTTTTTTTAATGTCACAGAGTTCAACTCATTTCTATCAGCTTCATCACTTCGAGATAGTATATATTGAAAAGGTGGCAGTCTGCTCCAGCCTCTGATCACTATAAAAGTGTACTTATAGAGTCTAGAGCCAAGGAGATACATCAAAAATATAATTAGGACACTACTTCCATATATCAATTGTTGTTCATCATTAGAACACAAGTTATCATTTACAGATTCTTATGCTTTATCCATGTGATATTGCAAGAACATTCAGAGTAGTACTCTTTTGTATTCACAACGATGAATGGAAATCCTTCCAGTGCTTACATCAAACATAATTGTGGTAGGTCATATGTCAGATTATATATGAATTAAACATACAAACTTGTTCCAGACATCTACATCTTTATGATCTTTTCAGAACATTCAGAGTGACACTCTTTAGTATCCACAATGACGAATGGAAATCCTTCCAATGTCATCATAAAACAGCACTGCGGCAAGTAACTTGCGAGATTCTATACGAATCAAACTTGTGTCAACTAGAAACCAACGATGGTTTGAGTCTTAATTGATTAAACTTATTCCATTATATGAATTGACGAATTAATAAGCAGTATGGAACTGCATGATTAACTTTTATTGTGAAATCTCTTTCGAGATGTTCACGTATTGAGAACGGGCTACCACATCCGGAAATCCTGTCAAGGAAGTTCTTTTAACTTACCTAATCACATGTACAATATTAGTACTGTCAAACGTGAAATCAGAGGAACGAAAACGATGGCTTAACCACATCCCACCAAGAGTCGTGATTCAAGACCACATATTCAAGGCATCTATCAAGCAGTTGAAGAAAGCTAAAGAACAAATAGAGACAAATACTTCCACAATTCTGATATTCAAGTTCTCCCTAAAATATATCAATATTATCAAGGGAGATTGTTAGCAAGCTTTCAAGACAATGCATAGTATGAGTATGTGGTAGAAGACACGAGATCACAAGATGGCGGTGTTTTAAGATCAAATCAAGGCAAAAGATGTAAGATTTAAGATCCAAGATCACAAGTTATGAATGAAACTATGAATGAGTTCTCAAGACAGCGAGCTTCAAATGTCTGCTACAACTATGAAGTGGAGTCTCAAATTAAATGACGACCCCTTATGGGGAGATTGTTATATGTATTTAAAGTGATGGTCATATAATATACCGTCGCGAAACTCGTAGAAAATGTTATTTATTGGCTTCGAGAATTTCAAGCTAATATTGTCTAGACTACGGGAAATAGTCCCGAAGACACATATGGAAGAGACCTTGTCTCGAGATCCTTTCTAGTATAAAAGGACTCCACCACCCCATTTGTGTGTGTTTTTCATTTTAGATTTGTAGAGAGAGAAAGTGTTTTATGTTGCTCTCATTAGAAACTACCAACACCATTTGTTTTCTTTATTCTCTTCTTAATCTAATACCTTCTTTTTGTTTTAAGGCTACCCACAACGCATGAAGGTCTCGACCTAATTTTTTCGGCCGACGACCTAGTGCGACCTATTTGCCACAACCCGGCGACCTAGTGCGACCTAGTAAAAAAAATAAAAAAAATTTAAATCATTATTTTCTCTTTATGAATACCACATTTTCACACATAGTTTTTTCACACACAACTCTGTTTTTTCACACACACATTCAGAAGAGAATGTTGTTGTAAGATCATTCTTTACACTTAATATATTTCTATATGCATATATGTTGCATGTAAGAAATTGTTGAAGGGGAAATTGTTGCTCACGAAATCGTTGGTAAGAAAATTGTTGGTAATGTCGTGATGGTGTCCGACGAAAAGGGTTAACCGGACCAACATACCTTGCGCCAAAATAACTATTAAAAGAAGGTTGTATATCGACTACTTGATGACGACGAAGACGATGAATACATTTACTTAAATGCTTGAGTTTACACAATACTATTTAGTATTATAGTATTTTTAATAATATGGTTTGACATGGTTTCATTATATAGATTATTAGTCTAAATAATGTTTTTCATATGTATCGTTGATTTATTCAAAGTTCATTTGTGGTGGTGGTTGTGTTTATGTTTCAAACGAATAACCTACTTCACAATAGTGCGATTAGAAAATTTTCAACATGGAGTTGTTTTAAGAGATTACCGAATGATGGGTTTTGCCAAAGTACAATCGCCATTGTTTGCTTTAAAATATCCTCTTAAGTAGTAGTTTGTCAACTTGAACACTATAAGTTATCGATATGTAGTGTTCGTTTTGTTGAATTACCGACATCAGTCTATAATCTAAATAGCATACATGTTTGTTTGAATTATCAACATAAGACTATAATCAACATAGCATGAGTGGATTTTTTTTACAATCTAATATATGTATAGAGTCCGGTTATTAAAGAACCTTGTATTTTGGTGGAATACAAGGGACAGATCTGGACCATCCATTATCAAGGACCAGATCAAATGATTAAAAACACGGAGGGGCTAAAACTGCCAAACTTTGAAACTTCTTATAAGGGACTGAAACTGAAAACTTTAATAAGTTTTAACAACAGTCATTTTTAGATCCAGATCCAGATCAAACGTTCTCTCTCTCTCTCTCTAAACAATCAAAAAGCTCTCATTTATCTCTTTAAATCAAATCAAACCGTAACCTTAAAAACCCGATCAAAATCTTAAAAAAACACATAAATGGAACAATCGAAGCACAACCCATCTCGAAAAAAAAGATTCAAAACCAACCAATTCATAAATATTACCGATGATGGTTAAATCAACCGATCCCTGAAAAAAATCAATTAAAAACGAACCGATTCATAACGCTGATTGGTGATGATAAGGTGTTTGATGAAACGCCTAAAAGAAGAATTGAAGTTGAAAGTGCTTTGAAATCTGATGAAGGTAGGTGGTCACAATAGCAGC
Organism: Glebionis coronaria; assembly: GCA_025667525.1. NCBI lineage: Eukaryota > Viridiplantae > Streptophyta > Magnoliopsida > Asterales > Asteraceae > Glebionis > Glebionis coronaria. The sequence goes on from CM046880.1 coordinate 477,140,936, forward strand.
AGCAGATGGGTCACCCTCAGCAGTTCAGACCAACCCCACCTTCCATCCCAGTACCATTGGTTTATTACTAGTGATAAAACAACAAAAATATCACTGATGATAAAATATCACCGGTGATATTACACAGTAACGTGATATTTCATTGGTTTATTATTAGTGATACTTCACTAGTGATAAAACAATAATATATCACCGGTGATATTACACAGTAACGTGATATTTTATTGGTTTATTGTGATAAAACAATAAAAATATCAACGGTGATATAGTAACGTGATATTTCATTGGTTTATTACTAGTGATAAAACAATAAAAATATCACCGGTGATAAAATATCATCGATGATATTACACAGTAATGTGATATTTCATTGGTTTATTACTAGTGATACTTCACTAGTGATAAAACAATAAAAATATCACCGGTGATAAATTATCACTGATGATATTACACAGTAAGGTGATATTTTATTGGTTTATTACTAGTGATACTTCACTAGTGATAAAAACAATAAAAGTATCACCGGTGATAAAATATCACTGATGATATTACACAGTTAACGTGTAGCGACACTACATCCGGTGAACATCCGTCTACCTCACCAACTTTTCTCAACAACTCACGTGCTTCATAAAGGTTACCACAATGACGAAATCCATTCTCAATAAAAGTGTATCCCACCACCGGCGACCTCCAGCCACCACGTTACCGCCTCCAATCATCACCGTAACCACCGATTGGAACTCCAACCAAATTCTCCACCCACCAGACCATCGGCGACCTCCAGCCACCACGTTACCGCCTCCAATCATCACCGTAACCAACGATTGGAACTCCGACCAAATTCTCCACCCACCAGAACGCTCCTTAGTCGGCCCAGATTAAGTTAGCAAGCTTCAACCTTCTCTCGATTTCGATTTGATTAATTGAATTAGGTTAGAGTTTGATTAGTTGATTTTGAATTTGGGAATGATGAATTGGGCACGTTATTGTGTGTGTGAAAAATGAGTGATAAAAGTTAGTTGGAAAAAATAGCTGGTATATACATTGGGACAAGAAAATAGGATTAACCAATTAAATCTTAGATTAATCTCCACCCTTAGATCAAAGCTAAATGAAGGGTGGGGATTTGTCCCTTGGTTTCCACCAAAAAACAAGGCTCCAAAATAACTTTTCCCTATATGTATAAGGTTATACATGTGTCATCAATACTTTCTACCAAAGTTGCAGAAATCGCTAGGCGCTAATAAAGCGGTCGACGACCTTTGAAGCGGAATTCATTTAGGCGGCGCTTAGGCGGATTAGAATTTTATGCATATAAATATTATAAATAATATGTATAACATATAAAAATAATTCTAATTTCAAATAATTCGAATTTCTTGCAAAATAGCAAATAAAACATAACAATTTAAGTGCTTAAAACTTCAAACATGAACATATAATTCAATTATTTCTAATTTTATACGAAAACCCATTACTTTATGTTTATGATCATTCGTTTATCTCATATTTTAAGATGTTAAGTTAAAATAAATATGGGCACTATATATTAGAAAGAAAACCTTAAATTTTTTATAAAAACATATCAAATTTTTGTTGACTTTCTTCACTTTTTTAACCGTCTAGCTCCTAGACGTCACCTAGGCGGAATATGACCGCCTAGTGTCTAGGCCCCGCCTAGGCAACCGCCTAAACCTTGTTTTACAACATTGCTTTCTACATTATCATCATATATGAATAAGTTTAACTTCAAGCCTTTAATTGATATCAGTTAGGAACATAGTTTTAAGTAAAAGCGACATAACTGTTAGGCTTGTTTTATAGCATGAGTAAAAAGTAAAAACAATAAATACATCATGGTATTTAAGTTACGAAGTGAAAATGTTTATGTGAAGGTTAGTTTGAAATGGTGTCTAGAATCTCTTGATTTTGCTTGCAGTTTTGAACTCTTTATAAAAAGTTTGTATCTTAAAGTTTGTTACATTGATGATAATATTAATGTTCATATGTATATTTTTCATAATTCTTTTACTTTGCATGTTTTATCCAAGTTGTAATTTCGTAGTCTTGAATAGAATTCGAAGTCATTATACATATATAATGCAAATTAATGTTACATTATTTTTTGGCATAATATTGTTTGTGCATTATTGAAGTAGAGGAAAAGCCACTTCTTACATCCTTAATACACATTTAACCTCATTGTATATTTTGTTTTTCTTTTAAATGTTAGTTTTTTATAAAATTTTACAAGTATTTGGTTCAACTTTTTAAGTTATAGAATAGTTACATATTAGACATTTTAAGTTTTTTACAAACTTTTTCACAAATCATGCTATCAAGAGAATGTGTCATTTCAAGCTTATAAGTTTCTTTTAGTTGTTATAATAATTTTTAACTACTGTATATATATAAAGAATTTTTTTTGAGATACTGCTGATCATGTTTTCTTTAAGAAAAAATGTTGTCTTTTTTAATGCATCACTGCTATTAAACATTAAGTCAAATTTTCACTCAAAATAACATTAACATAGCTTATTATATTCAATCTGAACTTGAAAAATCTCAATCGATAAATAATAACATGTGAAAAAGAGAAAAAAAGAAGAAAAAAACATGCATGTACATGACTTGCAAACTAGATCAGAGCGATAAGAATGGACCTGACCAAAAGCCGATTTGATTCAAACCTCTAAAACAAAGACCGGACTAAGATATCCGGTTCAGATTCGAAACGGCCCGATTCGGTATGACAACATGACAATATGACAATAACCTGTCTTTTGTCGTACGTTCGACAATATGACAACAAAGATTTGTGATCGGTGGCCTATACGCAAATTTTCGAAATGGATATCAGCTAAAGAACAACAATCACAATTATGAATACATTAATGGAAAGTCACAACAGATCATATCTAAAAATTGTCACACGAATCTATTTCTTGCATCAATTTACCCTTAATCTTCACGTTACAACTGAGGGATATTCTTCCTCTTTCCAATCAAATTCTAGTTCCGAACGCCCTTTACCAACTCATTTGTCATTTTCTTGTCTATATAATCATGCATAAATCTCAATCAATCAACACCAATTACTGACTTCTTTTAATTTGCTTTGGGGCTTTTCATTCATCTAAAGATGGCTTCCAATAATCTATCGGTCCTTGAAGCACTTGATACAGCTCGCACGCAGTGGTACCATGCAAAAGCCATAGTAATCGCAGGAATGGGTTTCTTCACTGATGCTTACGATCTTTTTGTTATCTCCACAGTTGTTAAACTAATGGGCCGCCTATACTATTCAGAAGGCTCTAAAGCTCCTGGAAAACTCCCTATCAACGTCAACAACGCAGTCACTGGCGTTGCTCTTGTTGGGACACTATTAGGACAACTTGTTTTTGGTTGGCTTGGTGACAAGCTTGGTCGTAAGAAGGTGTATGGTATAACCTTGATTCTAATGGTTATCTGTGCTATATGTTCTGGTTTGTCTTTTGGAGCCAGTCCGAAAGCCGTTATGACCACTCTTTGTTTCTTCCGGTTCTGGCTAGGGTTTGGGATCGGTGGAGACTACCCTCTCTCTGCAACTATCATGTCCGAATATGCAAACAAGAGTACTCGTGGAGCCTTTGTCGCTGCCGTGTTTGCCATGCAAGGAATGGGTATCATTTTCGCTGGTCTAGTTTCCATGCTTGTCTCTTCTCTATTCTTGCATGCAAATCCTGCCCCACCATTTAAAGAAAACCACGTCCTATCAGTGCAGCCTAATGCCGATTATGCATGGAGAATTGTCCTAATGCTGGGAGCTGTACCAGCTCTAATGACATACTACTGGCGTCTCAAGATGCCTGAAACCGGAAGGTACACTGCGGTAATAGAAGGAAATGCGAAACAAGCAGCAGAAGACATGGGTCGTGTCTTAGAGATTGAAATCCAAACCGAACAAGATAAACTAGCTACATTTAAGTCGAACAACGATTACCCTTTGCTGTCCCGCAAGTTCTTAGAACGACATGGGCTTCACTTGATAGGAACTACTACCACATGGTTCTTGTTAGACATTGCATTTTACAGTCAAAACTTAACACAAAAGGATATTTTTCCAGTGATGAAATTAACAGATGCTGCAACAGAAGTCAATGCTTTAAAAGAAATGTTCCAGCTTTCACGTGCTATGTTGTTGGTTGCCATGTTTGGAACGTTCCCTGGCTACTGGTTTACAGTGGCATTTATCGAAAAGCTTGGTCGGTTCAAGATTCAACTAATGGGGTTCTTCATGATGTCCATTTTCATGTTCATAATCGGTATTAAGTACAAATACCTCGCAACTGAAGAACACAAATATCTCTTCGCTACTCTATACGCGCTGACCTTCTTTTTTGCAAATTTCGGCCCTAACAGCACTACATTCGTTTTACCTGCCGAGTTGTTCCCAACTAGGATAAGATCGACGTGCCATGCAATAAGCGCTGCGTCCGGGAAGGCCGGGGCAATCGTTAGTGCATTTGGTATTCAAAGATACACTTTGGGCCAGGATAAGAATAAGATCAGGACTGCAATGATCTTAATGGCATTGACGAATATGTTAGGGTTTTTCTTCACATTTCTCGTGACCGAGACGAAAGGAAGATCGTTAGAGGAGATCACCGGTGAAGATGGAAGCAAAGACAAGACGGAGACGCAGATGGGTGACAGAGGAGATCGTGAAGCACAAGAAAATAATGCTTGATTACCACTAATTATTATTCTTATCTTAAGTTGGGTGATTACTGTTGTATATCACAAGAAATAACTTGTCCAATAAATAATCGTTTGCCAACTAAATAAAACATGCCAAAAAGCCTATTTGTCTTCTTTCGGTTTATGCTGATTTTTGTTCCAGTTATGGTCATTATCGAGGTTTTGTTGTTCTTGTCTTTATTTATCCAATTCAAATTATTAAACTACCAATCACAGATTATTAACTGTCCACAGATGGAACACAAAGATGTAGAACTTTAAAGAAACTGAATATATATTCGGTGTTCAGTCCAAGACCGTTATTAGAAAAATTCATTTATGTTGGTTTAAGAGGGAGAGGAGGAGGAGTGTTTTTTCCTGGCGCCATCCGTCCGTGCGAGGAAACTGCTTGGCGCAGGAATTTGTGTCCTCGCGCCAAGGTTTTGGCGCCATACCCACCAGCCACGCGGTTCTCTATTTCTTTTTCTTTTTTAAATTTGAATATAACGATAATATTACCGTTAGAGGGTATAGTTTTTCAAAAAAAAAACTTCTAAACTTTAATTTTACACATATAAAAACCCTATAAATACCCCTTAAATATTTTATACTTCTCACACATTTTCAAATCATATTCCACATCAATAATTCTCAAATGGATACAAATAATGTCAACGATTTCGCCGAGTACGATCATTTTGATGCAATTTTTTAAACCCGATTATGATAAATTTATGCTCGATTATGAGTCATATCAACATTTCGTGGGTTTGTGTGAACAAGAAGCCGAGAGTCCGCGTCGTGGTCCACAAGGAAGAGGACCTACATATTTCGTCAACCGGAACTTGCTGAAGAAAGGTTAATCGATGACTACTTCGGCGACGACGATTTCGAACCTAAATATCAGGAAGTAAAGTTTTGTCGAAGGTATCGTATGAGCTCTTCACTTTTTAAAAAAATTGTACATGATATCTGAAATTACGATGTTCGTGTCCCTTGCCTGAGTACTCCAGTTATTTTCAAAAAACCATTGATGCGACCGATCGTTATAGTATTGGTCCTATTTTAAAATGCACATCCGCCATACGCCAATTGGTTAATCGATGACTACTACACCTGATGCATTTGATGAGTATTTACAAATCGCTGAACTTACTTCACGGGAATGCTTAGATAATTTTTATAAGTGCATTTGGGGTTTGTATCATAGACAGTATTTAAGAAAACCAACTGCAAGAGATATTCAAGATACTTATCAGTGGCACGAACAAAAACATGGACTCCTGAGAATGCTCGGGAGTATCGATTGTATGCATTGGGAGTGGAAAAACTGTCCTAAGGCTTTACAAGGGCAGTTTAAACGGACTGGGCATAAATACGCAACTGTTATTTTAGAGGGTTAATATACACAAAAGTTACTAAAGTTTTCCAAAAAAATCGATTATGTTACCAAAGTTTTAAACCTAACAGATAGGTTACCAAAGTTTGGATTACCGGCTACACAGGTTACTCCGTATGTATTAACCTATTGATACCGGTAAACCATCTACGTGGCAGTCTACGTGGCAGGGTTAATAGACAACGATGTTACTAAATTTTGCTAAAAAGTTCGATTATGTTACTAAAGTTTAAAGCGTTACAGATAAGTTACTCAATTTATTTTTTATTTTTTAGAAAATAATTTTTAAACATTATATCGTATACGTGTTCAAACTTTATGCGCTTTTTTACGTGTTTGAACATTCTTTTAAACATTTTTTTAAACATTTTTTACATTTTTGTTTTACATTTTATATATTAAAAACGTACAAAACATACAAAAATGAATAATTTTTTTAGAAAATATACAAAGACATGAAAATATAGTATACTTACGTACGTATTGTATGGGGGTAAGTAGAAAATACCAAATATTATGTAATACGTGAAAGAAAACGTATACAAAAACAATATTTTTACCACGGAATCATTGTTTTACGACGATTTTGTAAAGTAAAACCAATGCAATAAAATGGAAATTACAAGTGAAAGATAAGTTGCATACAATGAAAGAAACAAGGAATTTTTTAAGAATTTTAAATAACTTAACATTAAATTAAAAATGAAGACACGTCATACACACACACATATAAAAGACAGAAAACATAAAACATAAAACATAAAACATAAAACTAGTAGATAGAAATATCTAGTGTCAATTATTTTTAATGCAGATAACGTAAATAAAATTGGTAAAGATATATAATGTTTTCATAAAGAAATAAGAAATTGGTTATCACAATACAATGAAGAAATATTTATAAATGAATACAAAATATACTAAAACAGACGAAAACCAAGGAAAACGGCCGAAATAAATATACATGTGTAATTATTTATCGAGTGTAACTTTTTCTATTGTTTAGTAACCCATTTAATAAATTTGTGAACTATACTAACTTGTTTGTAATGTTTTAAACTTTTGTGATGACGTGGACAAGGGAACCAGTAATCTTCCGGTTGCCCACCTTATGAGTAACCTGGGGATAACTTTTTTAAACGTTTAGTAACCCATAAAATAAACTCCTATACTTTAGTAACCTATCTGTAACGTTTTAAACTTTAGTAACAAAATCAAATTTTTTGACAAACTTTAGTAACTTTTGTGTATATTAACCCTATTTTAGAAGTTGTTGCCGATCAAAAATTATGGTTTTGGCATGCATTTTTTGGGGTTCCTGGAGCGAATAATGATTTGAATGTCTTATATGGATCCCCATTATTTGATGCTGAAATTGCATATTTGGCACCACGGTCCATTTGTAGTAAACGTACATAATATGGTAAAGGTTACGATTTGGCCGACGGTATTTATTCGGCGTGGTCAACGTTTGTCAAAACTTTTTCTGTGGCACAAGACGAAAAGACGTTGAAGTTTAAGCGAGTTCAAGAAGCTGCAAGAAAAGATATTTAACGGCCATTCGGAATCCTGAAAGGTTGTTGGGGTATCTTACGACAATCTACGCGTCCAATGGAAATCAACAGCCTCAAGAAGATCATGTATTGTTGTATAGTTTTACATAACATGATATTCGAAGACGATGGATTTAAAGTTAAAATGAAACATATGTTCGTGGATCCAACACCAGTTATTGTTAAAAACTGGATGGATAGATGTGACTTACATATTAGGAAGACGAAGGAACTTCGAGATAGGAAAGTGCACACCGATCTCCGAGGGGACCTAGTGAAGCATCTATAGAATGGTGATGAAAATGATGAAGATGAAGATGAAGAAGATTAGTTTCTGTTTTTATGTATTGTTTTAATTTTATGTAATGTTTTAATTTTATGTATTGTTTTAATGTTTTAAGTTTATGTAATTTTTTAATTTAATAAATTTTATTTTATATAAAACATATGTTTAAGTTCAAAAAAAAAACAAAAAAGAAACCCTATGGAATCAGAATTGCCATGGCACACCATCCCCCTGAAAAATGGTGTCATAACAATTCTAGTATCAAAGCCCATTTTATTGACGTGACAGTACTTTTTGTCAACGGCACCACCTCAACGGTACCACGATTCCTTATGCTCTAAATATGAAATGAAAGAGAAAGATAATTCTTGTGTCTACTAACCATGTCTGGTTGATTCAAATAAATAATTAATGAGAATGTAAAGAGAGAAAATGCATAATACATTTATACAAGTGAGTTATACATTAAACGTGTATTTAAGCATGTTTGTTTAATTAAACAAATGAACACTGAAAATAGTCACAGCTATTCATCAGGTAAATTAACAAAACCCTAATTTTAATACCTAAATCATGGTTAAAAAAACAAGGAAAAGTAAAATTACCTTTCTATGAAGATGGCAACCTTAAATTAAACTCAATATCAAGAAATTTTGAAAATGAAAAATATTTTAATTATTTTAGTTTAGGAAGAATATTAAGATGATTCAAGTAATCTATGAGTTTTAAATATGTATTTTATGGAGATCATTGAAAACGTAATTTGAAAAGAATAAGAAAAACGGGCTTTAATGAACAAATATGAGAAATAATAGTAAGGCGGTCATGTCTATTTAGTTGTCTGAATAAATTTAAAGAATGAACATGAAAAAACATCGGCTTGTCGAATCGCAATCCTACAAACATAACAATGAAGGTCAACAAGTAGCTTGTATAGTTTCAATATTAAAGGATGGGAAAGAACCACTGTTGACACGAATAAAAGTGGATTAATGAAACATGAATTAATCTTCACTTTAGATCATCGATGCTCGATCTTCAAATAAGAAATATTAAAAAAGATTAACATCTTCAGTAATTTTTCGAGTAGTTGTAGAACCTTGGTAAAATACCATGGATTGGTGAGACTGGCAATATTACAAGGAGCTAATCCTTGACAATATCATGACTATAGATGATATTCAACTTTATACACGTGGATTGACTAGATGCACGTACATACTGTGAATTGGTCTGGTTGGAAATTTTTTTAGAACGAAAACTAACCATCTCATACTACATAAGACATAAATTTTAGAAACCCCTCCAAAACCCTAACATAACGATTCTGTGAAGAAAACTTTCTCCATCCTAAATCGACCTTAATCACACTTTTTCCAATCATTTTCAAGCATCGTTTCTTGTTAAAGATTATGACTAGCTACTGCTAATTCTATATCTTTACTCGATTTGTTGTTTAATCGTGTTTAAGTTGCAAGGGATATTATGTTTGATTAGGGATTTTCGATCGTGTTTGAAGGTTTATCACATATTGGGATTTTTATAATTTGGTTTTTTGGCTCATTGTTTATTATATGCTAATTACTAACATGTGTTTGCTTCTTTGTTTACTGCTTATATTCGTTTGATTTACATAGACTTTAGGGTTGGTGTTGATCCCATTGTCTTCAAGACGTGCTTGTGCTGTGTTTTATTAGTTAATTCAATTTGAATATAGTGAGAATGAATGTAGGTTTTTTGATCCTCGGGCTGAGAGATCATTAAGGGATGATCATGTTACTTGTAGGGTACATTCTAATTGTTAATGATCTGGATACTAGTATAACAGATGTTGTGGATGTTTAAAAGGAACAGACGTCTTGTGTTACTCTTGATTCTACAAAGGGTACTGATAGGTGTGTAAACACCCATCCTTTTACCACTTAATTCTGGCTAAAACAAGACCAAAACACGTGTTTAATATCATTTGTTTGGAATTATGCGTAGTTTTTGTGTTTATTGTGTTTTCAGAGCTAACCGGATGAATATTAAAGAAAACATGGGATTGCACGGGTTTTATCAAGGAAAAAGACTCAAGATAAAGTCTATTGTCCAAGAGATGCAAAAGATTTGAAGTCACTGGGCCTATTCGAAGATTTATCGAAGAAAAGGACTAAAGACGGAAGATTTTCATAAGTCGAAGAAACTCAAGTCTATTTAACGAAGAAATTAAAAGACGAGTTGGATTTAATCGACGACAAATCCCGAATCAGAATCGAAAACGTCAACTTTTCTGAAAAGACGAGAAGACAAGAAGAAAGGGAGAAAGCCCACTCACCAACCAACCACTAGGACTATAAATAGTATCTTCCTTCACATTTTAGGGAGTTAGCTTTCATTTTTCTTTTTTCCCAGTTTCTTAGAATCGGTTCCTCACCAACACCATTAGGGTGTTTGGTGATTTTTCATTTTCTTTCAATCTTGTAAGTGTTTAATCTTTACTCTTGTTACCTTTACATTAATCCTTTAATTCCATCTTTTCATTCTTCTTGTTCTTCATCATCTTCTATTGCAAGTTCTTAAGTTTTTTATTTGATTCAAGTTTGATCTTAAAAAGTTGTTGATTTAGTATTTTTATTGGTGGGATTTGTTACTTATGGTACTTAAATGATTATTGGTTAGTTTGGTAAAACCTTTTTGATTATTTGGTTTGATTTTGATTAAAAGACAAGTTCCCTGTTTCGTTTTTGCTGTTACTGTTCTTTATTCCCAGACTTTCCGAATTGCAGCTTTTTCTTTTTTTCTCTATTCGGAATTTTGGATATTCCGAATAGGCAATTCATTTATCTCTTACTCGGAATGTTTAGACATTCCGAATAGTCCATTTATTTTACCTCTATTCGGAATATTTTCCATATTCCGAGTAGGCCATGTTTTCCGCATAGGGCCTCATTTTCCGCATAGTACTTTATTTTCCGAATAGACCATATTTTCCGCATAAGGTTAATTTTTCCGCATAGCCATACTTTCCGCATAGAACTTGATATTCCGAATAGACTTGATTTTTCCGCATAGATGTTTTTATTCCGCATAGGCCCACTTATTCCGAATAGGGTGTTTTTCCGCATGGGTCAATTTTCCGAATAGAGCAGTTTTTCCGCTTAGAGATCTTATTCCGAATTGCATCTTCTTTCCGCATAGCACATGTTTTTCCGAGTAGCCAGTCTTTCCGAATAGCCCTTTTCTTCAGTAAGAGCATTTCTCTGTTTTATCATTTTACCTTTTATATTTACTGCAAGTTTAATTTCATTACTTCATTTATTTATCCTGTCAATAGCATAGAAAACTAAACCCACTTTTTGTCACCAAGAACAAATCTTTTCACTTTAAACTGAGATCAATTCGAGAGGATTCCGAGAAAACGAACTTTTCAACTAGAAAAATCACTTGTATCAAATGGCATCGCTGCCGGCTCTTCTCGTTAAGATCAAAAGTTTTTTGTGCGAACTTGGATTTTGGGATCCGTTCCCCGTGAACGTTACTTTTTCATCATAAAAATTTTTCAAAAATCCAAAAAAATATAAAATTTTCAAAAATACAAAAAAATTAAAAAACATAAAAACCAAAAATATTTTTGCCTTGTTTGTCTTTGTTCGTTCTTTTGCAGGTGTATGCGCACTCGATCCACGTCATATCAAGAGCCCGAGCCTCTCGATCACTTAGACATGGCCGGTGTACCACCTCCAAACAATAATAACAACAACAACCCGCCTTTCAACAACATGAACAATAACAACAACAATGAGCCCCTTCCGGATAATCGCCCAATGATTGAACTGCTGCAAGCTCATGTAGATGGCAACACGGATCCAATTGTTATACCACCAATTGCCGCCAACAATTTCGAGCTAAAATCAGGCTTTATCCAGATGGTCTCCGCTCAACCATTCTTGGGACGTACCATTGATGATCCACACGACCACATCAAGAGATTCTTACAACTCACCAACATGGTCAAATTCAATGGTGTTCCACAAGAAGTTATAAGGTTACAAATTTTTCCCTTTTCTTTAGAGGGACAAGCCCGGCATTGGCTTGCTAAGGAACCGCCACAGAGTATTTTCTCGTGGACGGATTTGGAAACAAAGTTTATCAATTACTTTTTTCCACCCTCTCGTACTACCGCTTTGCGGAATGAAATCATAAATTTTGAACAAAAGTACGATGAGTCGTTCAGTGAATCTTGGGATCGTTTCAAAGATCTTTTAAGAAAATGCCCACAACATGGTTTTACCAAAGTACATCAAATCAATACTTTTTACAATGGTTTAAGCATGAGTGACCAAGATTCATTGAATAGTGCCTCGGGGGGTAATTTATTGGCTAAGACTTCCAATGCTGCTTGGGATATCATTGAGAATAAATCTCGTGTGCAAACCAAGAGTGTTAGGACCAATGTCGCTAGTGCTAGCACTAATGACAGCGACAAGTGATTAGACAAAATCACTGTGCTTCTTGAATCGCTTGTCACCCACACCGTCAGCAACAACAACAGCAACAACGCCAAAAACGCTCAAGTGAACGCTGTCAGCCAACCTTGTGAGATATGCGGTGGTCCTCACTCTTACACAACTTGTACCGCCACCCAAGACTACCCTGCTGAGAATGTGAATGTGGCATATGGCACCTATCCTCAACCTGCTTATCAAGCTAGACCTCAAGGTGACCGTAACTTGCTTAGCTACCGCAGCAACAACTATCTTTCACCACCTGGTTTCCCTCCTGCCAACCAAAACCAACAACAAAACCTTAATCGCCCTCCTCAACAACAACAACAACCTCGACAACCATACATCCCACCTCACAAGCAGCAACAACCGCCTCAACGTAACAATCAAGTCTACCAACAACCTGCTTACCAACCACCTGCATACAATGCTCCTCCCAACCAAACCACCACTGCATTACACCAAAGGGTTGCAACCTACATGAGAACCAATGATGTGATTGTGGGAAATCTCCAAGAGGAAGTGCGCAATTTGAAAGCAGACTTGGTCAAGAAAGGAAACGATTTGAGAGCAGATATGAGAAATACGTTGGATAGCCAAACTAATGATCTGAGGAACATGATGGCTAGTTTCTTCCAAAGTAGTCAACCCTCTTCTTCGGGTACTCTTCCGAGTAACACCGTTGCAAATCCAAGAGGGGAGATGAAAGCAATCACTACTCGAAGTGGCAAAGGTACCAAGGAACTCGAGCTTCCTATACCTCCACCGGTGGTTGTGACTAAGGAGAACGAGTCACCTGCTCCTATTCCTCCTCCTTCTCCTTCCCCAATTTCTCCACCTCTTCCTTCTACCCCTCCTCCACCCGTGGTTGTGAGTGATCCTATTCCCCTAAAGCCTTCTTCTTCATCCAATATACCTTATCCTTCAAGGTTGAGGAAAGAGAAGCAAAAGAGCAAGGATGATATTCAGGTTTCGAATTTCCTTAAAATGTTCAAACAACTGAATTTCAATATCTCCTTCGCTGAGGCTCTCGCTCACATGCCCAAATACGTAAAAATGTTTAAAGATCTTCTGAGCGACAAGGAAAAGCTCCTCGATATTGCCAACACCCAACTTAATGAGAATTGCTCTGCAGTACACTTAAGGAAATTGCCAACCAAGCTTGGTGATCCGGGTCGTTTTCTTATCCCTTGCAATTTCCCGGGAGTAGAGAATTGCATGGCCCTAGCCGATCTAGGTGCCAGTATTAATCTTATGCCTCTAAGTGTTTGGAAGCAATTATCTCTCCCAGAGCTAGTCCCCACCAAAATGACTTTGGAATTAGCTAACCGTACGGTTTCTTATCCAGTGGGGATAGCCGAAGACGTCATTGTAGGAGTCGACAAATTCACCTTCCCTGCTGATTTTGTTGTCGTCGACTACGAGATGGACCCCCGTGTGCCACTAATTGTTGGTCGTCCATTCTTAAGGACCGGTCGCACTCTCATTGATGTTGAAGCCGGTGAGCTTATCATGAGAGTGGGTGACGATAAAGTAGTCTTCAACATGGGAAAGTTGTCTAAACAGCCTTATTCATATGAGAGTGTTAATTGTATTGACGTTCTTGATGAGGCTTGTGAAGAACACTTTAATGATGCTTGCAAAAGTATTCCTACCTCTCTTCCCAATGTTGAGACCGTGTCCTCTATTTATTCATCGTTGTCTCTATTTGGAGATAGTGATTTATTTTGGAACAATCTTGAAGATACCATGGGAGATGCGAATTTAGCTACTAATGATTTTCCTATCGATGGGGATGAAGACATGAATTTCTTTGAAAATCTTCTCAACGAAGACAATCCTTCGCCTCCATCTCCCACGGTCATTGCTATCGATGCCACGACTTTGAAAACGCCTCACGTAGAAAATCCTCCGGATTTGGAACTTAAGGAGTTGCCGCCACATCTCGAGTACGTGTTCCTTGACGACAACAAGAAGTCGCCCGTCATTATTGCAACGGATTTGAAAGATGAAGAGAAGACTCGCCTCGTTGCCGTGTTGAAAGCTCATAAGACGGCTATTGCTTGGAAGAATTCGGATATTCGTGGAATTGATCCTCACTTCTGCACGCACAAAATTCTCATGGAGGACGACTTTAAGCCCACAATTCAAAGCCAACGAAGGGTGAATCCAAAAATCCATGAAGTCATCAAAACAGAGGTTCTCAAACTTCTTGATGCGGGTATGATTTATCCTATTTCGGATTCACCTTGGGTTAGTCCGATCCATTGTGTGCCCAAGAAGGGCGGAATAACCGTTGTTCCCAATGAACACAACGAGTTGATTCCCACTCGTCTCGTTACTGGGTGGAGAGTTTGTATAGACTACCGCAAACTCAATGATGCCACGAGAAAGGATCATTTCCCTCTACCTTTTATGGACCAAATGCTTGAACGATTAGCGAGTAATGAATATTACTGCTTTCTTGATGGTTTCTCGGGTTATTTTCAAATACCCATCGATCCCCAAGATCAAGAGAAGACCACATTCACTTGTCCCTATGGCACATTTGCTTACAAAAGAATGCCTTTTGGCCTATGTAATGCGCCCGGGACTTTTCAAAGGTGCATGTTAGCTATCTTCCATGACATGGTTGAACAAACCATGGAAGTCTTCATGGATGATTTCTCGGTCTTCGGGGATTCCTTCTCTTCTTGCCTTGCCAATTTGGAACGTATGCTTAAGCGGTGCGAAGACACTCGCCTTGTTCTAATTGGGAAAAATGCCATTTTATGGTAAAAGAAGGCATCGTGCTTGGACATAAGATCTCGAAAGCCGGTCTTGAAGTAGACCGTGCTAAAGTCGATGTTATCGCTAAGTTGCCTCCACCTTCAACCGTGAAGGGTGTGAGAAGTTTCCTGGGTCATGCGGGCTTCTACCGTCGATTCATCAAAGATTTTTCTCAAATCGCTCGCCCGATGACCCACCTCTTGGAAAAAGATACTCCTTTTATCTTCTCCAAAGAGTGTCTTGACGCCTTCAACTCGCTTAAGGATAAGCTAACTAAGGCACCCGTCTTAGTTACCCCTAATTGGGAACTTCCCTTTGAGTTGATGTGCGATGCTAGTGATTTTGCTATTGGAGCGGTTCTTGGACAAAGAGTGAACAAACACTTCCAACCAATCCATTACGCTAGCAAGACAATGACAGGGGCACAATTGCATTATACGACAACCGAAAAAGAACTTTTAGCTGTTGTCTATGCCTTTGAAAAATTTCGCCCCTATCTTGTCCTTTCTACCACCATTGTGTATACCGATCATTCCGCGCTGAAGTACTTGTTGACAAAGCAAGATTCCAAACCAAGACTTCTTCGCTGGGTTTTACTGCTTCAGGAATTTAAAATCGAAATTCGCGATAAAAAAGGAGCAGAAAACCTAGCCGCGGACCATCTCAGCAGACTTGAGGATCCTTACCAAGGGGATCATCCGAACAAAGAAATCAATGATTCTTTTCCCTTGGAGACCTTAATGTCTATAAACTCGAAGCTGAATGAAACCCCGTGGTTTGCGGACTTTGCAAACTACTTAGCGGGTGGAATTCTCAAGGAAGAGTTGACGTCTCAACAAAAGAAGAAGTTCTTCACCGACATTAAGACTTACTTTTGGGACGACCCTTACCTATTCAAACAATGTGCCGACATGATCATTCGCCAATGTGTTGACGGACCGGCAGCGTCTGAAATCCTTGATGCTTGCCACAAAGGACCCACCGGTGGTCACTTTGGTCCCATCTACACCGCTAAAAAAGTGTTTGATTCGGGATTTTATTGGCCCTCCATATATCGTGACGCTCACGATATGGTTAAAAAATGTGATGCTTGCCAGAAACAAGGAAACATCACACATAAAGACGAGATGCCTCAGAATTTCATTCAGGAATGTGAAATCTTTGATGTTTGGGGTATCGACTTTATGGGGCCATTCCCTTCTTCTAAAGGAAACAAATACATCCTTGTAGCCGTTGACTACGTTTCTAAGTGGGTTGAAGCCAAAGCTTTACCTACTAATGACGCAAGGGTGGTTTGTAACTTTTTGAAAGCTTTATTCGCTAGATTCGGTGTGCCTCGTGCCATTATAAGTGATCGTGGGACTCATTTCTGCAATGACCAATTTGCTAGAGTCATGGCTAAGTATGGTGTAAATCATCGTCTTTCCACAGCCTACCACCCACAAACTAATGGCCAGGCTGAAATATCCAACCGAGGACTGAAGCGAATTCTGGAAAGAACCGTGGGAGAGCATCGTGCCGCATGGGCTGATAAACTTGATGATGCTTTGTGGGCTTTCCGTACTGCTTACAAGACCCCGATCGGCTGTACGCCTTATCGTCTTGTGTACGGGAAAGCATGCCACCTCCCCATTGAGTTGGAGCACAAGGCTTACTGGGCCTTGAAGTGGGCTAATTTTGATATTAACAAAGCCGGTGACCTACGCAAGATCCAACTCAATGAACTCCGTAATGAGGCTTATGAAAATTCTTTGATCTATAAGGAACGAACTAAGCTCATTCACGACTCCAAGATCAAAAACCGAGAGTTCCATGTTGGAGACAAAGTCTTACTTTTTAACTCTCGGTTGAAAATCTTTTCGGGCAAGCTCAAATCTCGTTGGTCCGGCCCATTCACCATTTCCCAAATTTTTCCATATGGTACTCTCGAGCTCGCTCAACCTAATGGACCGAATTTTAAGGTGAATGGCCAACGAGTGAAGTTGTACTTTGGTGAGGACACCTCTCAGGAGGTGATTCCATCCCTCACCACGTTCCCCATGAACTAATTTTGGGTCGAGTCAGGCTCGTGACTCGGTTATCAAAAACAAGCGCTCCTCGCGAGGCAGCCCGAGTATCTATCCCTTTAACCCCCTAAGTGTAGGGGAGGACCTATTTTGGTCATTTGTGTTTGTGTGGTGATGTGATTACAGGGATAACTGCAATCTTGGAATCTTTGAAGAACCGTGCTCCCGTGTTATCCAAAATCCGGTTCTATCTCTCAACTATCGTGATTCAATTTTCTTCATACTCACATTTGAAATTGATCACTTTAGTCGTCTCTTCCTTAACTTGAGTTAACCAACGTGCACAATGTCATAAGTGTAGGGGAGATTTTTCCCACATGCTTAAACATTGAGGACAATGTTTATCTTAAGTGTAGGGGGGACTTCTATCGAAGTTTTAAGTGGACTTTTCCATGAAAATGCCTTCATTTAACCAGAAAATCCTATTTTTCAACATTTTTCAATTTTTTTTATTAACTTTGGCCATTTAGTCGTAATTTTTAAATTGTTATCGTTGCTTTCATATGTATATATCCCGCAATAAAGTCAAAAATATTAATAAAGTGGCGTAGCTAGTTTAGAAATCTTTGACATATTAGGCCCGTTGCGTTTATTTTGACTCAACCCGAATAGACTTATCCAAGTTTATTCTAGCTAGTATCCTTAACCATGTAGACCTTAATTGGTTTATTAGGCTAAGTATCCACGAGTCTCATTATTTGAGATTTTAAATTGTGGAGGACGAGAGATGATAGAGTCAATTATAAGTCGGTATTCTTGCGCAAGCTCACTTGGTGTAATTAGTGCCTATTCTCCCATCACTTGCTAATAATTTATCTGCAATAAGTAAGGTTGTACGATTTGAAAAGTTACTTAGCTTCTAGCCCAAGATCGTTTAAAAGTTGCTCGGTAATGATAAGAGTTCATAGCCAAGGCATAACTTATGAAGCGGGGCGCGAAGATTGGCGAGTCCGAAAAGGCCCTAACAAGGCATGAGGATTCCATTTTATTGTTGAAGATCCAAAGTGATGTGAAAAGCATTATTCCTAAAGTCAATATGAAGGATCAAGACTCACGACGAAAAGCAATCAACTCCCATAAAGATCATGGAGAAGTCTATCCGAAAAGACCCTAACAAGGTATGAGGATAAATAGATCCAAGTCCGAAAAGGAGGCGGATCGTTGTATCTCAAAATCCCAATTAGAGATTGAAGAAATAATCATGAAGTCGTGGTCAACCAAGTTGGAGTACCCCTCAAAAGTCTCCAAGTGAAGAAACTCTATTATGATGAGAAGACCATTATCTCAAGAACGTCTCTCGAAGATATGAAGTATGAAGTACATGCCAAATATCGGCCCGAGAAAGGTCTCAAATCGTGAACCGAGTTATGCCAAGATATGAACTTTTTGATATCCCGAGAAGCAGTTTTAAGAGATTTTGTCCTTTAGCTAACTATTGATCAAATCGTCCTACTTTGCGTTCAGCCTAAATAAACTATCGAAATAAGTCCAAAAATGCATCTACATGATCATTCTAAGACAAAAATAAAATATAAGAGATACACCTAGGAATAAGGGAGTCTAAGTACTTAATTGAGCCATGTGTGTAAGTGTTTGATTTGCTAACTTATAATAACAATGATCTCGTTTTTAAGATTAGTTTGGGGAACGTGAAACTTGAGGGTGATAAATCTTCGCAACACCAAAGCCCTAATGTAAGTCATCGATTTCTTTGCAAGTTATTTCCATATAGCTATATTCAAGTGAAAATGGTTTTCTATCCTTTTGTTTCCTTCAAAGTCTTAATTTCCTTTAGTACTTTAATTTTTGTTTAGTAGTATTTTAATAAGGTCAAGGTTGATTAATTATGAGAAAAGTGTAAAATTGCTTTATCACTAAGCATTGGATGAGGGCATGGCAATGGTTAAGTGTAGGGGATTTGATAGGTGTGTAAACACCCATCCTTTTACCACTTAATTCTGGCTAAAACAAGACCAAAACACGTGTTTAATATCATTTGTTTGGAATTATGCGTAGTTTTTGTGTTTATTGTGTTTTCAGAGCTAACCGGATGAATATTAAAGAAAACATGGGATTGCACGGGTTTTATCAAGGAAAAAGACTCAAGATAAAGTCTATTGTCCAAGAGATGCAAAAGATTTGAAGTCACTGGGCCTATTCGAATATTTATCGAAGAAAAGGACTAAAGACGGAAGATTTTCATAAGTCGAAGAAACTCAAGTCTATTTAACGAAGAAATTAAAAGACGAGTTGGATTTAATCGACGACAAATCCCGAATCAGAATCGAAAACGTCAACTTTTCTGAAAAGACGAGAAGACAAGAAGAAAGGGAGAAAGCCCACTCACCAACCAACCACTAGGACTATAAATAGTATCTTCCTTCACATTTTAGGGAGTTAGCTTTCATTTTTCTTTTTTCCCAGTTTCTTAGAATCGGTTCCTCACCAACACCATTAGGGTGTTTGGTGATTTTTCATTTTCTTTCAATCTTGTAAGTGTTTAATCTTTACTCTTGTTACCTTTACATTAATCCTCTAATTCCATCTTTTCATTCTTCTTGTTCTTCATCATCTTCTATTGCAAGTTCTTAAGTTTTTTATTTGATTCAAGTTTGATCTTAAAAAGTTGTTGATTTAGTGTTTTTATTGGTGGGATTTGTTACTTATGGTACTTAAATGATTATTGGTTAGTTTGGTAAAACCTTTTTGATTATTTGGTTTGATTTTGATTAAAAGACAAGTTCCCTGTTTCGTTTCTGCTGTTACTGTTCTTTATTCCCAGACTTTCCGAATTGCAGCTTTTTCTTTTTTTCTCTATTCGGAATTTTGGATATTCCGAATAGGCAATTCATTTATCTCTTACTCGGAATGTTTAGACATTCCGAATAGTCCATTTATTTTACCTCTATTCGGAATATTTTCCATATTCCGAGTAGGCCATGTTTTCCGCATAGGGCCTCATTTTCCGCATAGTACTTTATTTTCCGAATAGACCATATTTTCCGCATAAGGTTAATTTTTCCGCATAGCCATACTTTCCGCATAGAACTTGATATTCCGAATAGACTTGATTTTTCCGCATAGATGTTTTTATTCCGCATAGGCCCACTTATTCCGAATAGGGTGTTTTTCCGCATGGGTCAATTTTCCGAATAGAGCAGTTTTTCCGCTTAGAGATCTTATTCCGAATTGCATCTTCTTTCCGCATAGCACATGTTTTTCCGAGTAGCCAGTCTTTCCGAATAGCCCTTTTCTTCAGTAAGAGCATTTCTCTGTTTTATCATTTTACCTTTTATATTTACTGCAAGTTTAATTTCATTACTTCATTTATTTATCCTGTCAATAGCATAGAAAACTAAACCCACTTTTTGTCACCAAGAACAAATCTTTTCACTTTAAACTGAGATCAATTCGAGAGGATTCCGAGAAAACGAACTTTTCAACTAGAAAAATCACTTGTATCAGGTACGTTATTTTCTAATTTGTTTACTAGTGAACCGAGTAATAATTATTCTAGCTTTTTTATCTTAATAAACCAGCGAGAGACATGGCTCAGATGACGGTCTTGTTGTATTCCATCCATGTAACTAGTGAAAAGTATGTTAGTTTGATGTATGATTTTTTGAATGGTAAACGGGTGAGATGCCTCGTTGTTGCTAATAATGTTAGGAATACGTAAAGTAAATTTGGATTGGTTAAATCAATGCTTAACTCGTTTATCGGGTTATTTTTCTTCGGATTTAACTCTTTAGGGGTGTCAATGTTATGCTTGAAGGTGATTCTTAGTTTATTCATAATACCCCCATTATTCTGAAAAAAAATGAGATCCATATATAGTATACTTAAAGAGGTAATACTCCGGTTTGGCTTAACTTGCATGGTGTCCATATGACAATATTTAGTGTAGATGGTTTAAGTGTAATTATAACAAAACTTGGTACTTACTTGATGTTAGACTCTTATACTTCTGATACGTATAAGCACTCATGGGGTAGGTCAAGCTCTGTTGAGCAATGATTGAACTTTGTGCTGACACATAGTTGATGGATACTATTGTGATCAAGGTTTTCAAAATGGGGATCTTACCTAGGATCGTTTTCATCTTTGCAAGATCGAGATCGTAAAGTAGGATCGGGATCGTAAGATCCTACTATAATGTAATTTTCTTAGTAGTTTTTGCAATATATTACAAATTTACAAATTAATATACACGTAAATATAAAATCATATGAATATTTCATAAAATGTGATCCTAAATTATGATTATGAAATGTATAAGAAGGTTTACATGCTGTTTTTTAGATTATACGAAATAGAACCTATAAATTTGTAGTTTTTTAGTTTGTCGTTCGAGAAAAAGTAAGATCGGATCGTAATAGATCCTAAGATCTTATGATCAAGATCAGAATCCTATAAGATCTTAAATATGCAAAGATCCTACGTAAGATCTGGATCGTTTTTGCTTTACAGTATCGTAAAATCGTAAGATCCTAAGATCAAGATCGGGATCTTGACAACCTTGATTGTGATAGTTATTCCTAAAGTTAAAGATGAGGGTTTTTTACTTGAGCATTATCATGGTCGAATATGAATGAAAACTTTCTAAATGTTCGAATCGCAAGATTTTGATCATTTGTTTGATGAAAATTGTTAGAGGTTTAATTAGCACTCTGAAGGTTGATTCTAAGTCTAAGTTATTGACATTCTTACATAAGCTTTGAGGATTTATCAACATAACAGTTTGGTAAGATGATTGAGGTTACTGAATATGTTAGCTCCGTAAGTTTGAGAAATGGTGTTAAAAGTTATTAATACTTGTTTTCAAACTTATGAAACTTCAAGAGCTTTGTTATAAATATCTTTCTTGTATATTACAACCATTAACTAGTTTGTTCTTGTTTTTTGATTGTACAAGGACATCTTATGTAAATTTTAGATTGCGCAAGGACATCTTATGTATATTACAACCTTGATTTCAGACATCAAAAATCTTGATTTCCGAATCCAGTTTTACGATCAATAAAATTATACAACCTTAATTACTTTATTTCATTATCATTTATTTTTACACAGATTCAAATTGTTTTTCGATCCTACATTTAACTAGTATATATTTCGCCCGCATGTGTAATAATCTGGTATCTTACATAAAGTTAGATAAATAGTATTAGAATTTTCTTACTGAATTGAATTCACATACATAACTCGACAAAATAAGATTAAAGGGCATCGATTACAAAAAATACATTAAAATTGAACTTCAACAATTGAAAACCACAATTATATGATTGGGGTCTGTCTTATTTTATTTATTCATCTATTATATTACATGTCATTTCCTCTTAGGATTACTATAGTTCTTGACAATCCATGATTTATGTCAAAAACTCTCATATCTCTTGATCTGGACGACGTCCTTTGTTACTCATCTCCGCCTCCGCCTCGGCCTTGTCTTTGCTACCATCTTCGCCGGAAATCTCCTCCAGTGATCGTCCCTTGGTCTCGGTCACGAGAAAAGTGAAGAAAAACCCCATCATATTCGTCATTGCTAATATCATCATTGCAGTCCTGATCTTATCCTTTTCACCTCCCAATGTATATTTCTGAATACCAAACGCACTTACCAGCGCCCCAGCCTTCCCAGATGCAGCGCTTATCGCATGACATGTCGACCTTACCCTAGTTGGAAATAACTCCGCTGGTAAAACGAATGTGGTGCTATTTGGCCCAAAATTTGCAAAGAAGAAGGTTAACGCGTATAGACCAGCGAACATCCATTTGTGCTCAGGAGTTGCAAGATATTTGTACCTGATCCCGATCGTAAACATAAAAATTGACATCATGAAGAACCCCATAAGTTGGATTCTGAACCGCCCGAGCTTCTCGATAAGTGCAACCGTGAACCAGTACCCTGGAAACGTACCGAACATAGCGATAAGGAACATGGCACGTGAAAGCTGAAACATTTCTAGGAGACCGTTGACTTCTACTGCTTTATGGGTTAAACCCATCACTGGGAAAATGTCCTTTTGTGTCAAATTTTGACTGTAAAATGCAATATCCAGCAAGAACCAAGTGGTACTTGTTCCAATCAAGTGAAGTCCGTGCCTTTGAAAGAACTTTTGGGATAACAAAGGGTAGTCGTTGTTTGACTTAAACATAGCCAATTTCTCTTGTTCCTCTCGGATTTCGATATCCAAGACTTGTCCCATATCGGTTGCAGCTTGTTTCGCGTTTCCTGCGATGATGGCTGTATATCTACCGGTTTCTGGCATCTTCATACGCCAGTAGTATGTCAAGAGAGCAGGTAAAGCTCCAAGCATGAGCACGATTCTCCATGCGTAATCCGCATTCGGCTGTGTGGACCACACGGCTTCGCCTTTGGCTACGGGATTCGCTTTTAGGAAAGCATGAGACACGATCATGGAAACTAGACCAGCGAAAATAATTCCCAATCCTTGCATAGCAAACACAGCCGCAATAAAAGCACCACGTGTTCTCTTATTTGCATATTCAGACATGATTGTGGCTGAAAGAGGATAGTCTCCACCTATCCCAAACCCTAGCCAGAACCGGAAGAAACAAAGGGTGTAAATCACAGAATGCCCGCTAGACCCGAAAGACAGACCAGAGCATATAGCACATATAACCATGAGAATCAAGGTTATACCATACACTTTCTTACGGCCAAGCTTGTCACCAAGCCAACCGAACACCAATTGTCCAGAGAGTGTTCCGACTAAGGCTACCCCAATCACGAGATTGTTTAGGCCCATAGGGATGTGTCCAGGGCCTTTGCCTGTATGATCTTTGAAGTAAATACGACCCAAGAGCTTGGAGACGGTTGAGATACAAAACAGATCGTAAGCGTCCGTAAAGAACCCCATTCCAGCGATAACAATTGCTTTCGCATGGTACCATTGAGTTTTAGCTGTATCGAGAGCTTCAAGTACAGACAGATTATTGGAAGCCATTGTTGATGGTTTTAGGATGGAAAATGAAGTCGCATTCAGTTGGTTTATTCTGAAGTTGTTTGAGGTTCCACAATGTTATATATACAATGTAGGAATTATCCTCAACATGATCAGGGACGTTCAATACTAAGGTTTGTAGGGGAATATAACGAATATCCATGACGCAATGTTGTGAAATCCTAAGGATACGCTGGATTATTGTTAAAAGTTAGTAAGGTGACAGGTATTGGTCATATACGATCGACTTAATTCTTATAATAAATTTAACAGTTGTATAAATGTTGATGCCTCGAATATACATTTAGTTTCGACACAAATTCAATTATACAAAAGCAATTGTATTAAGGTGTGAGTTTACCGGCTGGGTGAAAAATTGTAGTTGAGATTATACTTAAAGTGAAATCTATAGCCAATCGAATCGGACATAGATCTTTACGAATCAATAACATAGTACGTGTGACACGTAGATTAGGCATACAATTAGGCATAAGCTTTAGACTTCTCAATCTTTTTCCTATTTATTTTAAAACATCCATCACGTAAGGAAATGTTGTGTAAGAAAATGTTGCTGTTACAGAGGTCGTAAAATGGGCGTGTCGGGAGAGCAAAACGGGCGATGGGTTAAATGAACGTGGGTCAAATGAGCGCGGATTAAACGGACGTATGATAAAATGGGTAAAAAAACATATAAAACGTAAAAAGATAAAATAATTATACTTGTTTAAAAGTTAGAAAAAAACATTAAATATAAAAAATCCGTCAAATAATGAATTTGATGTTTTATATGTGCACATTAAGCCAATTAATAATAATGGATTGACAAAAGTACTTTAAAAATGATAAAAAAATGCTCATAATTAACAAAATGAGCAAAACTTATCACCTCGTTGCTTTGTTATAACATTTTATAAGTATTTTATTCAAATTATTTCTCAATTTTAAACAAAAAAATACGTCCTGTTGAACTAAAAATGTCATTAGTTCCAAAAAGAAAAGTGCAAAAAATAAGTTACAGTTTGTAGTAAAAGCTAGAACGGATTTTGTTGTTGAGTTGTCGAATGTTCAGGGGCAGAGTCAGGATTTTTAGTTAAGGAAGGCTAACTATACTTACGAAAAAAAATTATAGTGTTGGGGGAGGTTTGATGTAGAAAATAGTAGAAAAATGGCTTGTGATACATAGAAATAATAACCGAAATAGGTTGATTGGGGTGACTCAGCACCCACTAGTCCCCTACTAGCTCCGCCCTGCGAAGGTTGATGGGTACATTTTTATCACTTAATTCCATGTATTTTCTTTAGTATTGCATCTCTAGAACCTAAAATGCATACTGGCATGTGGACTAACATAATTCGTTGAATTCGTGAGATGTTGCCTCCTTTAGTATCACGTTATGGAAATGCGAAATGTACCTTTAATCGCCAAATAAACTCGTGCTACTTGTGCAATAACCTCCCATTGGCTTTGAAGGACAACGTAAAGTTGCTACACTTTTTTTAAGGCTAATGATTTGCACATAATGGTGTAGTTGAAAGGAGGAATCGTACGTAAGTTAAATATGCTCGTACAATGCTAAAATCCTCTAGTGTGTCGTTATTCCTATGGGTCAATGCTATAGCAACTGCATGTTATACTCAAAACTCTTCTATTATTCACGCTAGATTCAACAAAACACCTTTGGAGCTCATTAATAGAAGAAAATCATATATATTTTGTTTTTACATGTATTCGGGGCACTTTGTTATCCAAAGAATGATCATGACGATATAGGAAAACTCGGAACTAAAAGTGATATTGGATTCTTCATTGGCTATTCTTCAAATACTTGTGCTTATAGAGTTTATAATCAAAGGACAATAAGGTAACATAGACTATGAATGTTACCTTTGATGAACTCTCGGCCATGGCTTGTGAACAACGAAGTCTAAAACCCGAGCTTCAAAGTCAGACTTCTGGACACGTCATTCCAGGACTTGACCTGCGTATGCTCTGTCAGCAATATCGACTCTTAAACCTACAAATCGTGATTTGAAATTTTTATTTGGGCCAATTTATGATGAGTATATTGAAGGTTCGTCATCGTAAGATGTCACTAGAAATGCCATGGCTGCAGCTGCTAATGTGATTCATCAGACTTCAAATGCATCACACCAACAACTTCTTCTGCACCATCTAAGTCAACCTCTTCCATATTAACTTCAACTATTCCAACCACTTCTCATATCGCTGACGTGACCCAATAATATTCTCAGCAACCTCCAAGTTATGTTCATCTTTAGAATGAAATAGTTGCTAAAAATGCAAACAATGCAATGCCAACGAACATGAGTTTGTTAACCCATTTGTTGCATGTACAAGCACCTCAGCCTTCATCGCAATACGTGGATCGGTCGAGCATGCATCAAGTTACTCAAACACTTCCACATGAATACAAATGGACTAAGGATCACCCTTAAGTTCAAGTGATTGGAGATCTCTCACGACTTGTCTTGACAAGAAATCAGTTGCGTACCGATGGCGATATGTGTATCGATGCTTTATCAGATAGCACAATGGAACCAACTAATGTGAGAGAGGAAATGACCGACCCCACATAGATTGAATCTATACAAGTAGGGATGTCGAAAAAGTCGACCCGACCCGAACCAGACCTGAACCCGAACCCGAATAAGCATATTTGGGCCGGGTCACTCGGGTCCAAAAACTTATTCGGGTCAATTCGGGTTGACCCGAGTTGACCCATGTTTTAAATAGGGACGGGTGCGGGCTTATGTTTTTTAGCCTTGACTCGAATTGACCCAATCCGAATTGACTAGAACCCGACTTGACCCGACTCTACTAACACTTTTTACATTGTAATTATAATTAAATAAGCCACTTTTTAGACTTTTTACTTATACTCGGGTTGACCCGAACCCGAATTAAACCTGAACATGAGTGACCCAAGTTCTAATTAGGCTCGTGTTCAGGTATAAATTTTTTAGTCTCAACCCGATTTGACCCGAACCCGACCGGGTCAACCCAAATCACACCCATATATGCAAGAAGAGGTCAATCAGTTCATTAGGCTTGATGTATTGGATTTAGTACCTCATCCGGGAAATACTAAACCTCTTACTCTAAAATGATTATTCAAAAACAATCTGGATGGTGAGCAAAGGCTCATAAGAAAAAAGACTCGTTTGGTTATGAGAGGGTATAGACAAGCGGAAGAAATTGATACTGAAGAATCCTTTGCCCATGTTGCTATAATGGAAGCTATCAAGATCTTATTGGAATACGCGGCACACAAATAATTCAATGTGTACCAAATGGACGTAAAGATTGCTTTCTAGCATGTTTCTTTAAAAGAAGTCGTGCACGTTTGTCAATTTGAAGGTTTCATCAACACCGATCATCCAAGTCATGTATATAAATTAAAAAAGGCATTATATGGATTGAATCAAGCACCAAGGGCATGGTATGAAGAATTGATCCAACGATGTTTATCAAGCACTACGGCAACGACATCCCATAATGTGTATGTAGATGATATCATATTTGGCTTTACTAACCCAAAATATTCCATATTATTTTCCGACCTTAAAAAAGTCATTTTGAAATGTCGATGATGGGGGAAATGATGTTTTTACTTTGTCTCCAAGTTAACCAATCCCTCCGTGGTATTTCCATAAACCAGTTTAAATACGTGCTATAAATTCTTAAGAAATTTGGAATGGAACACTGTGATCTTATTGTTACTCCAATGGATACTAAATACAAGCTTGATTTGGATAATAAAGGGACGTTTGTATATGCAATAAAATTGATCGGGTCCTTTATGTATTTAACCTCAAGCAGATCGAACATTATGCACACTACTTGTTTATGTGCTCGGTACCAAGCTAAGCTAACCGAAAAGCACCTCAAAGAGGTTAAAGGATCTTCCGTTACCTCAGGTTAACCGTTCACATGGTTCTTTGGTATATGAAGTATTCTGGTTTTAATCTGACCGGTTTTTCATATGCCGATCATACAGAGTGTCATGATACATACAAGAGCGCCTCTGGTAGAGCACAGTTCTTAGGAGAAAAGCTAGTGAGCTTGTCCTCAAAGAAATAGGATTGTACGGCATTGTCCACCACGAAGGAAGAATGTGTGTCTTTATATGTCTGTTGTGCTCAAGTCCTTTGGATGAGAACAAAACTCACATATTATGGCTTTCACTTTAAGAAAGTTCATATTTACTGCGATTCACAATCAGTCATAGTCATATCCTGCAACCCATCCCAACACTCTAGTACCAAGCACATAGCTGTCCGATTCTATTTTATAAAGGAGCACATGGAACGATCAAAATGTATTTTGTCAAGACAGACTACTAACTGGCTGACATCTTCACCAAAGCACTTCATAAGACATATTTGAATTTTTGGTTCGTCGCTTGGGTATGCGCAGTTCACTCCTGATGAGCTTGAACGTCTTGCACAATTGCGATAACCTTGTACATATCTATCAGTAAATCAAAATACAAAATTATAAAACCAATAAAGAAAATTAAAAAATCAAGATTTTTTTCAAAAAGAACAAAAATATTCTTATTCGTCATGTCTCTCATAATCGATAATATGGATATACCTAGAAATGTCGCTTAATAATGACACGGGTATGTACATAAAGTTTGAGTGAGAGTTTCTTATGTTTTCAAACATGTCATTTCTCAATTTTTCTAACAATGGCTTATAGTCACATGTGAGACTATTGCCCAAACCGAAAGGAAAGTCTATGACTTACTCTCAAAAATAGAAAATTATTTTTTCTCGGTCATGAGCTTATATTAGAAACATTCAAAGTTTTAAAGCTCATGAACACAAAAAATATTTATTTTCGTACATTATTCCTCAACAACAGGAAAATAAATTTTCTCTGTTTTGAGTACAATTATTCAAGATATTTTCAAAAGAAATATTCAAATTCTTTTAATTTTGTGTGCCAAAGGCGCCCTTATTCATTTTTTTCTATATAATATATTTTCGAGGGAGGGGGGGAGGGGTATAAAGATTTCATAAAATATAATTCCATTTTTTCATGAAACATTATTCATTTCATATTCATTCATTCTACACAATGAGTTAACTTACATTAATTTGTATTTTAAATCATTAAGTAAATAAAAAAATTTACACAGACACATGCAATTTTCGATGGAGATAATAGTGACTAAAATATGACCAAATGGTTTAAAATCGGATAAGATATTTGCTAATAAGTGCTTACTCGTTCTACTGTGTGCAATCTTTTTTTCATTTTATGATGCACATATGTAGGGAACGTTTTGGTGAAATAGAAAACTCTTAAGGTGAAAACATTGATTTTATATACACCTTGATTGCGTTTTCAAACGGTTTCATGGTTACGATATCTATACCCTTCAACACATTTACTCATGACATTATTGGTGTCAAAAGGTGGTTAGGTATACATCCTATGATCCAACCAGAAGCAGAGAGATCTTCCCAGGGACGATTCGTTAGATTGTAGAAGTCCTTAGGAATGATGGAGTAGTTGAGTGTACGCGAAAATGTAGACTAATGACTTTAGTTAGCACTAGAACAATCACAACAAGGTGCTAGTAATGATGTCTTGGTAAGCATTAAAGGGGTTGAAGAATGAAAAAAATGTAAGGATAAAGA
Organism: Glebionis coronaria; assembly: GCA_025667525.1. Taxonomy (NCBI): domain Eukaryota; kingdom Viridiplantae; phylum Streptophyta; class Magnoliopsida; order Asterales; family Asteraceae; genus Glebionis; species Glebionis coronaria. Next base: position 477,170,862 of record CM046880.1, read on the forward strand.
GTGTAAAGAAAGCAGCCCGCCATACAACTTAGGAAAAAAAAGCGTCAATACATCTGCTATCAGAATCGTTTAGATGATTTGGTATTGAAGACAACACATCATCGACCTAGTGATGCAATGCACAATCCTTCGTAGCTATCTCAGGCTTCTCTCAAAATAAGTTTTTTTTAATGTCACAGAGTTCAACTCATTTCTATCAGCTTTCTCACTTCGAGATAGTATATATTGAAAAGGTGGCAGTCTGCTCCAGCCTCTGATCACTAAATATAAAAGTGTACTTATAGAGTCTAGAGCCAAGGAGGTACATCAAAAATATAATTAGGACACTACTTACATATATCAATTGTTGTTCATCATTAGAACACAAGTGATGATTTATAGATTCCTACGCTTTATCCATGTGATACTGCAAGAACATTCAGAGTAGTACTCTTTTGTATTCACAATGATGAATGAAAATCCTTCCAGTGCTTACATCAAACAAAATTATGGTAGGTCATATGTAAGATTCTATATGAATTGAACATACAAACTTGTTCCAGACATCTACATCTTTATGATCTTTTCAGAACATTCAGAGTGACACTCTTTAGTATCCACAATGATGAATGGAAATCCTTCTAGTGTCATCATAAAACATCATTGCGATAAGTAACTTGCGAGATTCTATACGAATCAAACTTGTGTCAACTAGAAACCAACGATGGTTTGAGTCTTAATTGATTAAACTTATTCCATTATATGAATTGACGAATTAATAAGCAATATGGAACTACATGATTAACTTTTACTGTGAAATCTCTTTCGAGATGTTCAAGTATTGAGAACGGGCTACCACATCCGGAAATCCTGTCAAGGAAGTTCTTTTAACTTACCTAATCACATGTACAATATTAGTACTGTCAAACGTGAAATCCGAGGAACGAAACAATGGCATAACCACATCCCACCAAGAGTCGTGATTCAAGACCACATATTCAAGGCGTCTATCAAGCAGTTGAAAAAATCTAAAGAACAAATAGAGACAAATACTTCCACAATTATGATATTCAAGTTCTCCCCAAAATATATCAAGATTATCAAGGGAGATTGTTAGTAAGCTTTCAAGACAATGCATAGTATGAGTATGTGGTAGAAGACACGAGATCACAAGATGGTGATGTTTCAAGATCAAATCAAGGCAAAATATGTAAGATTTAAGATCCAAGATCACAAGTTATGAATGAAACTATGAATGAATTCTCAAGACAGCGAGCTTCAAATGTCTACTACAACTATGAAGTGGAGTCTCATATTAAATGACGACCCTTTATGGGAAGATTGTTATATGTATTTAAAGTGATGGTCATATAATATACCGTCACGAAACTCGTGGAAAATGTTATATGTTGGCTTCGAGAATTTCAAGCTAATATTGTCTACACTACGGGAAATAGTCCCGAACACACAAATGGAAGAGACCTTGTCTCGAGATCCTTTCTAGTATAAAAGGACTTCACCACCCCATTTATGTGTGTTTTTTATTTTTTAGATTTGTAGAGAGAGAAAGTGCTTTGTGTTGCTCTCGTTAGAAACTACCAACACCATTTGTTTTGTTTATTCTCTTCTTAATCTAATACCTTCTTTTTGTTTTAATCTTTTTCTTTTCTTTCTTTTGATTGAGTCATATATCATCTACTACTAGTTTTGTGTGTAGCAGTCCTATCAAAGGACTACATATTTTACATATTGGAAAAATGTAGAGAGTGTCGATGTGCAACAGGGTTCGATGGGTTAATGGTGCTTGGGAGTGGTTTTACTAAGTCTAATTGTAACAAATTTAATGGTTGTGTTGTATTGGTGGCGGTGGTTGTGGTGGTGGTGTTCCTAAAAAATTAAAGTGAGAAAGAAAATGGTTTCAGAGACAAGTTTTGCAAGAGGGAAAGGTGGAAGATGGCCGGTTACGAAGAGGAAGAGCGTAAATAACGAAAGTGCCCTCATGTGCATGGCACATAAGGGGAGTTAATGGTGGAAAGTAAGGATTTAACGTCTTTGAGGTTTTTTCGCAGGCAAATAGGAAGTTTGTAGGCAATTTTGCACCACCTTTGCTCTCAAAGGTTTTTTATCGCAATTTTGCGATATTCAAGAGACAAAATTTTTAGTTTACCCATTATTTTGCTAGCGTGGACTTGTCTCGCGGTTTCAATAGTAAAGCGAAAAAAGGTATGATAAAATATATCAGTATATGGTATTCTTCTATGCGGTTGTCCAAACAACAATTTGGTTCATATGACGATACACGGAATTTGGTTCGTATGGTGATACACGGAATTGAATAACGTTATTTTCTCTTCCAAGAAACTTTCTAAAGATCTTTTCGCCAATCATGTCAAGTATTCTTCCAACTGGATTGTTAACATAGGTAGAAAATTTTCCTTAAACGGGATAAAGAGGTTTAATTACCCTTCCTTGCTAGTTTCTAGTTCAATCGCCGTTCAAAAAAATCTAAGGTTTCCACTTTATTTTTCTTTTTTGAACAGCATGTCCACTTTATCGGTCATGGAAAAGATAAACTAAATGTGAGATGTAACACAACAAAAGAGGAAATGGGATTGATAAATTTTATGTCATTGATCTAGACCTAGCTCTCTAGGTCCAACATAGTGTTAGAATACATAAAACCCCATGAATATTTATGTATAATTGAGTGACCATTTATAATGGTAATTACATGAAACCCTAATGGACTCTAAACCCACAAACTGGGTCGGGCCATATTTATCCACTAATACTCTCCCGCAGTTCGAGCGACGAAATCGCAAAAGCTCGAACTGGAGTAGTAAACTAGAAAAGAAACAAAATAAAACATTAATAAGGCCCTGCACTTTCGATTATCTTCCTAAAACTCCAACCAGATCAACACAAATCCACAAAGCCCTGCACAACCTTTGATTCTTCCTCATAAACGTCAATTGTGGATTGTGACCTTTGCACAAACATCCAACAAAATAGACAACCGTGTGGATTTGTGACCATTGCACAAATCACCAACACACGAAGATGAAATAAAAGAGTTTAGTTTTTTTAGAATTGAGCGAAAGATTGAAAACTTTAAGGTTATTCGAATCGAAAAAGCAGTACAAACACAAACGTAAAACAAAAACAAATAACATTTAAAAAAACAGTAGGTATAAAAAATTAGACCATAGGAGAAACGTTTAAAGCTTTTGTATTCTTAAACCTTTTTCTTATTAGCAACTGGTCAACACAATGTATCAATTGCCTCTTGAACATGTGTATTGTTGATGAGCATATTGGCACCTGACATAATACCATCTCTTCTTGATTGAGGTTTGGAGAAAAAATTTAAGAATTTTATGTTAGCCTCAAAATATTGAGTCAAACAAGAATGTTCGGTCATAGGTTTCTATTGTAATATTTATTAGAACGTTGTAATAAGTAGTTATTTAGTCGTGGTTCACGGGCTTGGATTTAAACTAATTAAAGTCCAAAAGACAAGCCCGACCCAATATATAGTCCATTAAAGCCCGCATGTGGGTGGACTATATATACTACCCTCCTAGCATGTTAGGAGGGTGGATGGTCATTTGTAGCTTCTTTTCTTAATCTAATCTCACCAAGTTAATCATCTCCTCTCTACTTTCTCTCACTACTTTCTCTCTCTAGGAATTCATCTCTTCTTCATCTATTTTCTTTCTCTCTCCATTGCTTAATCATCACAAATACACGGGACAACATTTGGTATCAATCGTCATAGGGTAGTTTTGTGATTTGTTGTTATTATATTTGATTCGAATGATTTAATCCATAAATCATCTCGAATTTAAATTTTTTTTGTGTTTTTCGTGCTCTACTTCTTCATCTACATCTTCTACATAGTTGTAGTTGTGATTTGGTATATTTACTTTGGCTAAAAACACAAAATTTTTGGGTTTTTTGATCATTTTTTGGCTTAAAATCACGTATTGGTTGAGTTTTGTCCGAGAAAAGGGGGATATATTCCGATCAGTTATTCAGATCTGTGCAATCGGAAAAGGGTTTTAACACTCCGATCAGTATTCCGATTGGACTTTCCGATCAAGGGTTATTCAACAACATTCCGACCAGCTCTTTCCGATCAACATTCCGATTGGACTTCGAATATTTCGACTGGACTTCAGATATTCCGATTGGCATTCCAACAAGGCATTCCGATCATACATTCCGATTGGTGCATTCCGATAACATTCCGATTGGTGCATTCCGATAACATTCCGATTGGTTATTCCGATAACATTCCGATTGGTTATTCCGATTAGATCATTCCGACGAAGTGATTCCGATGATGTGTTTTTGCTAAATTTTGTTTGGGTATTTTTTAGACTTAGCCACTATCTAGACTAGTTTCAGAATATCGTTTCCACGAAGATCAAAAAAAAAAAAAAAAAAAAAAAAAAAAAAAAGAGTTAAAATTTTTTCGTCAAGTAAATTCAAATTTTTTCCATACTAGTTTTAGGACATTTCTAGGTCGATTTCAAATTTTGGCGATTACAAAATTTTTGGACTACCGTTTTTGTCGGACTGGAGAATTTATTGTCGGACTGGAGAAAAATTGCAATTTTCGGAATTTAAACCACAACAACAATCACAACAAATCTACTTAAGATCCATATTCACTTCATCATTTCAGAGAATTTTGAGATGGATTCTACTGCCGAATATCGTGTGACGAACAACAACATAATGGTGGCGGGTAACAAAGAGAGACCACCAATGCTTGTATCTGGTCGGTATGCTCAATGGCAATCACGTTTCATACGATATCTTGATACAAGACCTAATGGTGATGCCTTGAGAAAATGTATTACTCATGGACCATATATATTTAAGAAGATCTCAGTTCCTCCAAGAGCAGCCACAGATACTACTGATCCAATACCTGCAAGTGAACGTGATGAAGCAAGAGCTGATCTCACACCTGAAAATTATGCTTGGCATGATGCGGAGAAGGAAGCCATCTATATGGTTTTAAGTGGGATTGGAGATGATATTTACTCCACGGTTGATGCATGCCCGACAGCACATGAAATGTGGACTGCTATTGAACGCTTGCAACAAGGAGAATCACTCAACAAACAAGATGTCAAAACAAACTTGTTTTGGAATTTTGGCAAGTTTACTTCAAGGGATGGAGAATCAATTGACTCTTACTACTCCAGGTTTTATAAGATGATGAATGACATGACAAGAAATAACCTGCAAGTCTCCACCATGCAAGTCAATGTCCAATTTCTTCAACAACTTCAACCCGAGTGGACACGATTCGTCACTTTGGTGAAACAACAAGAAAAGTTAGACGAGGTCTCATATCATCGACTTTTTGACATCTTGAAGCAATTTCAGAATGAAGCAAATGAAATTCGAGCTGAACGTGTTGCCAAGACGGCTAATCCACTTGCTTTAGTGACTACCACTCAACATGTTCAAGATCCTCACTTTCGTGCTCCGAAGCCATACTCCAATACATCATCTTCACCACGATATTCCACATCATCTAAGTCTTCATTTTCCACAAAATCTCGAGGTAAAGCGCCAAGAGCACCATCACCACCATCTGAGTCCTCATCTGAAGAAGATAGTGATGAAGACCAAGCTCAAAAGAACCGAGAGATGAAACAACAAATTGCTTACATAATGAAGACTTACAAGAAAATCTACAAACCCACCAACAACAATCTTCGCACATCATCTAACACAAAGAACCGATATGTTGAGAGTCCTCCAAGGTATGACACACGTCGACGTGGTGAAAGTCCTTCTAGGTATGATCGACATAATCCAACGCATGTTGAGGGTTCTGCAAGATATGATCGACAAACTGCCAAGTATGATGCTCAGAGGATTGCTGCTGCTACTGGGAATAGGGAAACGGTTGGAAGTCAAGTGGTTCAGCAGAGTGGGATTCAATGTTTTAATTGCCAAGGTTATGGGCATATGGCAAAGGAATGCAGGAAGCCGAAAAGGGTTAGAGACTCCAGCTATCACAAGGAAAAGATGCTGCTATGCAAAAAGATGGAAGCAGGGGTTAAATTGTCAGCTGAGGAAGGAGCCATGCTTGATGATACTGATGATGAAGATTCTGATCAAGAGCTTGATGCACATTACTCGTACATGGAAAAGGTTGAAGAAGTTCTCAAAGTCACTGAAGATGAAAATGGCCCTATCTTTGACACTGAGCCAATCGATAAGGTACACACTACTGATGAATATAATGTGTTTGGTGATATTCCTGAGCATAGTGATCTACCCAATGCCATTAATGACACGTGTATGATGGAAACGGTTGATAGCAATACCACACCCGATTCATCAGACATGTGCAATAATGAGTCTGACGATGATCAACATGCAAATGAATATGATGAAGAGGAACGTATTGCGCTTGCTAATTTAATTGCTACTTTACAAAAAGATGTCACTGAAAATAAAAAGAGTCAAAAGCAATTAAAGAAGGCAAACGCTACGCTTACTTAAAGCTTTGAAGAATGCAAAGCTGCTCTTATCAAATCTACTGAGATGACTGAAAGCTATAGAGATGAACTCCTTCAGAAAACCAAAGAGCTTGAGGGGTACAAGGGAAGTGCGTTAAAAAACCAAAAGGACGATTTTGAAAACAAATATAATACAACTCTTGAGTTATTAGCTAAAGAGAAGCGTCAATATAATGTTTTCTTAATGGATGAACGTCAAAAAACGTACCTTGCCAATACCAAAGTTAATGAACTTGAACAAAAGCTCTCTATGACCACTACTGATTCTGCTAAAATTCTAGAGGATAAGAAACAAGAGGTAGATGCGTTAAAACAAGACTTCAAAAGTAGATATGATAAAGAAACCGAAAAAGTTACGAAACTAGAAGCACAAGTCGACTTTTTGAAGAACGTTGTTTACAAAACGCATGATTCTATTCAATCCGTAAGAATGCTAGCACCTCCATCGATGTTTAAGGGTCAAGGTAGCTTTGCAAGTCCTGAGTACCTTGCCAAAGCTCAAGCTGCGAACCCGTGTCTCTATCTTGATGAGATTGAAAGGACAGATCTTGATTGCATGCCTGTTAGTGCCGATAGTGAAGAGACTGCCCTTTGGGATGCTGATAGTCAACCACTTGTTAATAAGGAGTTTGTGAAACCTTATAATTATGCTTATGAGAATAGTCTTTATGGCCTGTTCAACAAACAAACTCAGAAAACTCGTGAGGAAGTGTTCTTAGAATGCAAACAAAAGAGAATTCAATGGAAGAAAGCATTTGCCCCTAAGAAATCTAATGTTTACAAATACATCAACTACCTCCCTCTAGATGAATCTAAAAGCAAGAGTAGGAAAACATTAGGTATTCTTAAACATCACATAGATAATGTTAAATCTATTGTTGAACGAGACTGGGCAAAACGTGAAAATGCTGAATGGACACGTCCGATTCCTCAAGATATTACCCTGCTTGTCAAAGAACTCTTAATTCCAAACACGGCGTTGATTAAAGAAACTGTTCTTCAACTTGAGGAGTTCATTCGGACTGAAATGTTTGATGATTTAAAATATGTTGAATCTATTGAGAAACACATTGATGATCTTCAAATGGAGAAGTCTGATTTCTCAGATGAATATGATTTACTCTTGCAAGAATGCGTTTCTAAAGATGTTATGTGTACTTATTTTACATCTTGTGCTGATATTGATGAATATTCTGAAGTTGCATGCCAATATCTTGATAAGATCAAAGAATGTGAACGTCTTGAAATTGAGCTTTCGAAACGTAAAGAAAATGTTGACAAAAAGGCTTTTGAGTTACTTCAACACAAAACTGATTTCCTTCAAAAACATTGTCATTCACTTGAACTTGCTTTGCAAAAAGATGTTGGTCGTTTTCCACATGATAATAAATTGCAAGAAAAACTTTCCCAAACATTTCGAGAAATGAATGAACAGAATTTGGAAATTAAAGGGTTGAAAGCTCAATTACAAGACAGGGACAGAGCGATAGCTGAGCTGCAGAAACTCATTGCTAAAATGGGTGGGAAAATTGTGGAACCTAGCATTAAGAAAAATGTTGTTAGACAACCCAATGCTTCTAAAGAGAATAGATCCTCTATCTTGGGAAAACCATCTGCTTTATCTAATTCCTCGTTTGCAAAACCTGTGTTTGCCCCCAAGATGGTTGGAAAGGAAAGGTTACCACAAGCTCAACCCATAAGGAATCCTATAGCACCAAGCGTTAAGCACAATAATGTGATTAAACCAGGGATGTATAGAATGTCCACGAACCCTACAAACAAAGATACTCACTCGCCTCAGACTTCTAGAAACACTAATATTCATGTGTCTTCTACTACAGGAATAGTCTCTACTACTAGTGTTAGCCGGCCTCAGCATAAGAGCACTCAAGAGAATGATAAGGTCTGGAAACACAAGAATCAAGGGAAGATGAAGCAAGTAGAAGAACACCCTAGGAATTTGAATGTTTTTAAGAATAAAAAGTCTGTTATCGCATGTAATGACGATTTGAATGCTGTGAATGATTTGAATGCTATGAATGTGAAATTTGTTTGTGTCAAATGTGGCAAGTGTGCTAATGCTAATCATTCTATGTGTGCTATAAATAAAGTCAAAGGCGTAGATACTAGAACTAAGAAGCAAGTTGCAATGCCTATTAGAGCTAGTAAACCCAAACGCAAAGTGAACCATTCTGGTGCAACCCCTACTAAGCATAGTAATGCATCAGACTCCACCACTAAGAATCCTAGAAGCAAAATTAAGGAATTATATGAGTCTGCGAGTAAGTCTTGGAAATGGTGGTTTGCTAATCAATGTCCTCCCGGATATAAATGGATAACTAAAGTTAGGACAGAAAATGTGAAAACGAGTGTTAGTTTGCCTTTAAATGTTGATAAGGACACTAATGATTCTACTATCACAACTACTGTGGTATCCAATTTAGCAAATGCTCCATCGTGTTCTAACTCTTCTGCAGGTGATACAAATAATTCTCTTCATAATGGACTCCAGATGCACGAAGCACATGACGGGGAATCTCAAGCTTCTAATTAACTTCGTGGAGAAGTTCCTGGGTACGGTCCGATTCGGAAATGATCAATTTGCACCGATCCTAGGATATGGAGATTTGGTTCAGGGGAATATCACGATTAAAAGGGTATACTACGTCGAAGGGCTCAATCACAATCTTTTCTCGGTTGGTCAATTCTGTGATGCGGATTTGGAAGTTGCTTTCAGAAAGAAGACATGTTTTGTTCGTGATTATGATGGGAATGACTTACTTACCGGTACACGGGGTACTGATCTTTACACAATTTCACTTCAAGACACAACTTCATCAACTCCAATTTGCTTCATGGCTAAAGCTTCAACGACTCAGGCATGGTTATGGCATCAACGTCTTTCTCATCTCAACTTTGATACCATTAACTTGCTTTCCAAGAAAGATATTGTGAGAGGCCTTCCAAGCTTGAAATTCATCAAAGATCATCTTTGTTCTTCTTGTGAACTTTGTAAAGCTAAACGAAGTAGCTTCAAAACAAAGACCACACCAAGCTCTAAAGGACGGTTAGATCTTCTTCATATGGATCTATGTGGTCTCATGCGTGTTCAGAGTATCAATGGAAAGAAATATATTCTGGTAATTGTCGATGATTACTCAAGGTACACATGGACTCACTTCTTGAGGTCCAAGGATGAAACACCCGACGTTCTCATCAGCTTCCTTAAATTGATACAACGTGGTCTTCAAGCTCAAGTTAAAGTGGTTCGTACTGACAGAGGTACAGAATTTTTGAATTCTAATCTGAGAAAGTATTTTGAAGCCGAAGGGATTGAACATGAAACATCTATTGCTCGAACACCCGAACAAAACGGCGTTGTTGAAAGACGAAACCGTACTTTGGTTGAAGCTGCTCGAACATTATTATCCGCTTCAAAACTTCCACTATACTTTTGGGCCGAAGCCGTGTCAACCGCATGCTACACACAAAACCGCTCCTTAATTATCCCAAGACACGAAAAGACACCATATCACATAATTCATGATCGAAAACCTTCACTCAAACACCTTCATGTTTTTTGATGTACTTGTTACATTATACGAGATGGTGAAAATTTGGATAAGATGAAAGAAAAAGGTGATGCATGTATTCTTGTGGGATATGCAACTCAGTCTAAGGGATATAGAGTGTTCAACAAAAGAACAAAATTGATTGTCGAGACAATTCACATCCGATTTGATGAATCTCAAGAAATGGCACTTGAGCAAAAAAGTTTAAGTCCCGACCCACAACGACAAACGACTTCCGTTCACAACCGCACGGAACTCGAAACTCAAGACCACAGCAATGAACCGTCAAGTTCAACGCTGGTTCCAGAAAATGTTCCTAGAGCTGATATGACAGTCGACACGACAATTGAAGAGTTGGAAATGTTATATGGACCAATGTATGATGAATATTTCACAGGGGAGAAACAAGTTGTATCGAAGTCTTCCTCTGTCACTCATGATAAGAATGATGATATCGATCATCATCAACAAAAGGATACAACTTCATCTACTTCAACACGGGTTGTTGCAGATTTACCTCCTCAGAATATCACTTCAACAATCGATCCTACAACATCCACAAATACTGTCATAGCTCCAGAGAACACAAATCAAGCAGACGATGCATTATCTGACGAAGACGAATTTATCAACCCATTCGGTACACCGGTACACAAAACTGGAGAGTCTTCTACTCGCCATGTTGATCCGTCAAATATGCATACTTTCTATCAACGACATCCTTCAACACATCATTGGACCCGAGATCGTCCTTTGGTTCATGTCATTGGAAACCCTTCACAGCCCGTTCGCACAAGACGACAGCTTAACACCGATGCTGATGTTTGTATGTTCGCACTCGCCGTGAGTTCAGCTGAACCGAAAAACATCAAAGAAGCATTAGCTGATCATGCTTGGATTGAATCGATGACGGATGAACTTCAACAATTTGAAAGACTTAAAGTCTGGGAACTTGTTGACAGACCATACGATGTAACACCATTAAATCTTCGATGGATCTGGAAAAACAAGATGGATGAAGAGAACACGATCATCAAGAATAAATCTAGGCTAGTGGCTAAAGGGTATGAACAGAAAGAGGGTATTGATTTCGAAGAATCATTTGCACCAGTAGCTCGAATGGAAGCGGTCAGGATTTTCCTTGCTTATGCTGCACATAAGGGATTCATCGTTTATCAAATGGACGTTAAGACGGTGTTTCTTAACGGTCCTTTGAAGGAAGAAGTTTATGTCACGCAGCCGGAAGGATTCGTCAATCCTCATTATCCTGACAAGGTGTATCGTCTCCACAAAGCACTATATGGACTCAAGCAAGCTCCAAGGGCGTGGTACGACGAGCTCTCGAAATTTCTGGTCTCCAAAGGTTTCTCAAAAGGTTCCATTGATCTAACTTTGTTCACTTATAAATATGGGGATGACATTCTGCTTGTGCAAATTTATGTTGATGACATCATTTTCGGGTCTACAAACACAAAACTTTCAAAATGGTTTGAAAAAGTAATGCACAGCAGATTTGAAATGTCTATGATGGGCGAACTAAAATTCTTTCTAGGAATTCAAGTTCACCAATCCCCAAGTGGTATCTTCATTAACCAAGCTAAGTATTGTCAAGAGATAATCAAAAAGCATGGTATGACATCATGTGACCCCGTTGGGACACCATTATCAACCACATCCCTAGATACTGATTTGGAGGGATTACCCATAGATCAAACGAGATATCGTTCCATGATCGGGTCCCTCATGTACTTGACAGCAAGCAGGCCTGATATTCATCATGCTACGTGTTATTGTGCACGATATCAAGCACGACCCACTGAAAAGCACCTCAAGGAGGTTAAACGGATCTTTCGGTACCTTAAGAATACCATTCACATGGGACTCTGGTATCCGAGGGAAACCGGTTTCTTTCTAACGGCCTATTCAGATTCTGATCATGCAGGGTGTCTTGATACACGTAAAAGTACTTCTGGTGGTGCACAATTTCTAGGTCAAGACAAGCTTGTGGGATGGTCTTCCAAGAAGCAGGATTGCACGTCACTTTCATCAGCCGAAGCGGAGTATGTGTCTCTATCTGCGTGCTGTGCTCAAGTTCTTTGGATGAGAACACAACTCACAGATTATGGCTTCCACTTTGATAAAGTACCTATGTACTGTGACTCAAAGTCTGCCATAGCCATCTCCTGCAATCCGGTACAGCATTCCCGCACGAAGCACATTGATGTCCGATATCACTTCATTAAGGAACAAGTTGAAAGAGGTATTGTTGAATTATACTTTGTTGGAACTGATTACCAATTAGCTGACTTGTTTACAAAAGCTCTTTCGAAAGAGAGGTTTGTGTATCTAGTTAGGCAAATTGGTATGAGATGTTTGACTCCAGCAGAACTGGAGGTTCTGGCAAAGAAGCCTGCTTGATTCATCTATCAAACATCTACTTGTAAATACTAATCAAAAAGAAAAATACAAAACTAAAAAATCTTTGATAATCCAAAAATATTCTTCTCGACATGTCTTTCAGTATCGATAATATGGACGTACCTAGAAATGTCGCTCAATAACGACACGGGTGTGTACATAAAGCTCGAATGAAAGTTGTAAATATTTTTCAAAACATGTCATTTCTATCTTTTCAAAAGGAAATTGTCTATTTTGGACAATATTTCCAACAACGGGTAGAGCAATCTATCTTGGGTTGAGCTTGTCACAAAACATTCAACGTTTTGAGCTCAACACAATGGCTTGTAATCACTTTCAGATTGCAACCCGGATCTAAATTCACGGGGGAGTGTACGCTTTTGTACTCTTACCCTTAGCAAAAGAAGTTAAATCTTCTTACACTTGAGTGGATTCGTCAAGACATTCAAAGTCTATGAACTCAAGTTTATGCTTTAGAAAAACCTTTTCGTCAAAAAGAATTAATTTTTCAAAAAGCGTTGAACACAATTTTTTCAAGAATTTCTCAATGATATTCAAAATCTTTCAAAAATTGTGTGTTCAACAACTCCTATCCTCAAAAGTTTAATGTGGATCAAATCCTCGTAATGACAATTCCATTGGATCAATTTTTGAGGGGGAGCATTTCAACTTCATGCATAGATTGACACATCTTTCTCCCGAAGATTTTCAAGACTATTTTTCAAAATATATTTTAATCAAATTTGGTATCTCTAATATCAAAAGATTTTATATATTAGAGATAGGGGGAGAAAATGTGATTAAAATGTGATCATATATAAGACTCAAGCACTTTAACTCTTACCCACATGTGCGAAACACTTTCGATTATCGATGCACATGTGAAGGGGGAGAAAAATGTGATTAAAATGTGATCATACATAAGACTCAAGCACTTTAAATCTTACCCACATGTGCGAAACACTTTCGATTATCGATGCACATGTGAAGGGGGAGCTTTTCTGAAACGACAAAACTAGCAAGGTGTTAAATGTTTCAAACACTTTGTTAGAATTTAAAGTGGTTTTCATGGTTACGATCAAATACCCACAACATCTTTAATTCACGACGTTATTGGTGTCAAAAGGGTGGTTAGGTTTAAGTCCTATGATCCAACCAGAACCGGAGGGATCTTCACAAGGACAATCCAATAGATTATTAGAAGTCCTTAGGAAAGATGGAGTAGAATGTGAACGTAGCTGAATGCCGACTAAGTACTGATGATAGCACTGGAACAATCACAACAAGGTGCTATTAATGATGTCTTGGTAAGCATTGAAGGGGTTGAAGAATGAAAAAGAAATGTAAGGATAAAGGGTCTAAAGAAAGAAGCCCTCCATACAACTTAGGCAGAAACCGGGTCAACTCATCATGAAGACAAACTCATCATGGACCCAGTGATGTGAAGCACAACCCTTTCCTAGCTACTCAGACTTCTCTTAAAAGAAGTTTGTTTTATTGTCACGGAGATCAACACGACTTCTATTGACTTTCTCACTCCGAGATTGTTGATATTGAATAGGTGGCATCTGCTCCAGCCTCCGACCACTAAAAGTGCACAAATAGAGTCTAGAGCCAAGAGATCAATAAAATCTCGATAGGACACACGGATGAAGATCAAGAGAGTCCTACGCTATATCCTTGCGATATTGCTAGAACACTCAGAGTGATACTACTTAGTATTCACAATGATGAGTGGAAATCCTTCTAGTGTTAACATCAAACAGCACTGCGGTAGGTCATATGCAAGATTCTTTATGAACTGAACATATGTAAAACTGAAAAGCAACAGTGGTTTGATTCTGAATTGATTCAAACTCGTTTCAGGTTTCTACGCAATATCTTTATGGTCTTGCCAGAACATTCAGAGTGGTATTCATTAATATTCACAATGACTAATGGAAATCCTTCTAGCGTCAACCTCAAACAGCGCTACGGTAGGTGACTTGTGAGATTCTTATGAATCAAACTTGTGTCAACTGGAAAGCAACAATGGCAAGATTCGTTAAGAATCAAACTTGTTCCAGGAATTTGAATTGACGACTTTAATCAAGCGGATATCTATCCAATTGATTCACTCTTTATGTTCGCAGTCTTGCTTTGAGACGGTCGAGTAAAGAGAACGGCTAGTACAGCCGCGAAACCATGTCAAGGAGATTCTTAATTGAATCTACCTGATCACAGGTACGATATTTAATATCGTATAACGGTCTTCACCGACCGGAGGTAAAACGCTACCGATTTAGGACGGATGTCAAAGCCATTCAGTCCGTGTCTATGATTTGTCTCGAGAAGGTGGCATCACGGTGTACTCAGCAAAGTCAAAGATTCACAACCACATATTCATGCCCAAAGACTTATCCAACAATTGATAGTGTGAGTATGTGGATAAAGACACAAGATCACAAGATGGCAAAGACAAGTCAAGAATGATTTGAAGATCTCAAGACTTAAAGACAAAGTCGAAAGACAACGAAAAAGGCTCAAAGATCACAGCATGAAGGAACAAAACTACTGTTACACGTTCAAGACTCATTTATGACGAAATTCATAAAACTCCATTGGAATCCAAAATATCAAAGAGGAATGACCTCACATTGGGGGAGATTGTTAGCCTCAAAATATTGAGTCAAACAAGAATGTTCGGTCATAGGTTTCTATTGTAATATTTATTAGAACGTTGTAATAAGTAGTTATTTAGTCGTGGTTCACGGGCTTGGATTTAAACTAATTAAAGTCCAAAAGACAAGCCCGGCCCAATATATAGTCCATTAAAGCCCGCATGAGGGTGGACTATATATACTACCCTCCTAGCATGTTAGGAGGGTGGATGGTCATTTGTAACTTCTTTTCTTAATCTAATCTCACCAAGTTAATCATCTCCTCTCTACTTTCTCTCACTACTTTCTCTCTCTAGGAATTCATCTCTTCTTCATCTATTTTCTTTCTCTCTCCATTGCTTAATCATCACAAATACACGGGACAACATTTTATGTAGGGTTTGATCGGTGATTGAGGAAAAGGGTTTTTTTCTTTTTTTGAACACACGGTTGTTTTAGGGATAGGTGTGTGTCGATGGGGGTGGAGGCAGCGGGTTATTGGATCTAACCTTCTAATACTATGTTAGAATACATAAAACCCCATGAGTATTTATGTATTATTGAGTGACCATTTATAATGGTAATTACATGAAACCTTAATGGAATCTAAACCCACAAACCGGGCCGGGCCATATTTATCCACTAATACATAGTGGTTCGTGAGGAGGGTGATTGAGAGTGAGTGATTATATTACGCCCTCCCCTGCCCTCCTCACGCGTGGTGGCTAGACCAAGAGGGGAGTGTACTGTGTTGCTGTAAGTGTTGTGTGTGTGTGTCATATTTTGAAAATATATATTGTGTATAAGTAAATGGTGATCGAGAGGATATGAGTAAATAAGTAAATACTAGTCTTAACATACAAAGACCAAAAGATTTCTGCAACACATTTGTAATGTGCACATAACTATCTAAGTGGTCTGTCTCTTCTAAAAATTTCATCATCTCAAGATTAGTTTCTAATGTACCATGTCATATTTAATCAGTTGGCATGCCAAAATTTGTAACTGTCTCGGTTATACTGGTGTTATAACCTTATTTCAGCCTCCTCATGGCCAAAACAGGTGTATCAGAATCTTTTGAACCCAACAAAAATAATAGTAGGTACTAAAACTGGCTGCTGAAGCCCATGATGGAGACAACGACGCAGTCACATTTGGTGGTGGATTAGTGAGATGTGGGTGGGGATAATTAGCAGGAGAAACAAGCTTGTGATATGAAGAAATCATGAGCTTAAAACGGGCCTAGAACTAGTATACAAGAGCTGCATCTAAAAATAACTTGATAATTATATGAAGCTTAAAGTGAAAAAATATCTGACGTGATTAAGAATTAAATCCTCATATGGTCTTCTGGATTAATATTTCTAAACAAACTTGATTGAATACGCATCAAATAAGGGAAAATGTTAGGAGGTGGGTTTCAGTTTTTGGCTAATACTTGAGAATTGCATGTTTTGAATACTCGGACATTTAAGAACCACGAACCAAGTTTGTTTCGTGACGTTACAATATATGAACAAATAGTATTTATGTTTAAATGTCTTCGTTACAAGTAGGGCTTTGAACCGAATAAAGTCAAGACTCCACCAGATTTCCGCCTAGAGCCTCGCTCATGATTCCGGAAGAGGAAAGCAACTATGGTTTAGCTTGTGTTCAATATATCTGTATGATACTACTATTTACATACGTGTATGTGTGTTAGTGTGTATACCCCTGCAAAATATGCTAAAATGCATCTCAAACAGCTTCAACTTGGCATCTGTGAACAGCTTGTTGTAAAATGTACTATCTTGAAGTGTCTCACATTCCTGTCTTACAGTTCCATATGATTAATCATGGGACATTTATCTAAAAATATCATACTGTATAAAACACTTGGCATTAATAGTCAAAAGTCCAAACCAATTGTAAACCAATTTGAATTGAATGATAAAGACCAAATGAACAGCTCAGTTTTGTGAGTATATATCTTACTACTTTATAAAACATTTGAACCATTCTATTTTTAGAAGTCTTAAAAAAATTCAGCCACAAACATTTCCTCAATAAGAAGTTTATACAAACCATTATCAGTGTTCACCTATTGGAAAATTTAATTGTATACGTTTTTCAACACATTCAAAACATTAAATGTAGTAATTCCATACGTTTTTTCAACCAATTTAAAAACTTTAATTTATTCCATTTTGCATGTTTTTTCAACCCATTTAAAAGGAGAGTAAATAAAGAGAAACTGACTTTGAGACTTTAATTATAAGCAAATGTATACGTTTGTTTTTTCCAATATAAATGTAACTACATCTCATCAGTCGTAACACTCTCATCTCCTCAAAACATTTCATGAGTTTATCCCCACAATCTGACATTGGGCTGCTACAAGCGTTAAGCCACAACCACGAGACCTCTCATCAACGAGGTTACACCAGTGGCCGACTCACAAACTCACGCCATTCTTGAACACTAGATCACAAGTATGACTCGAACAAAAAAAATAAGCAAAACGATCTCAAATCTTAGCGATCTTATCATTTGCTTATTTTGTAACATCCGAAAAAGTTTAAGAAAGAACTCAAACAAACTTGTTTCTTTCCTTCTTTCTTTCGCTATAAACAAAAACAAAGCATATACTACTCACCGAAGACCATTAAAGTTATTTCAGCCAAATTATTGTAGCTCGTGTTTGAAGGAGAAACAAGGGATTTGATTGCATCGGGTTCTTTTTTTTAAGGGAGAATAAAATAAATGTTTCATCTTTGATTGTTACATATGCTTTGTGAAGGTGGATTTGTGGCTGCAATATCTGTGAAGAGAGAAAGCGGCTGCAAGATCTATGAAGAAAGACGAGGGCTGTAAATTTTAGAAGTGTGCTTATAAGTATATGATTGGCTTAGGGTAGGGATAAATGAATAAGTTGGTCTTGATTAAACAATTTCAGGCCCGATGTTAAATTTTAGGTTATTAAAATAAATGGGCCATTCGATAATAACTAGATATTAGATTATATTTTGGTACTTGGTTTTTATATAAGTTATTTAATAGTAACTAGCATGGTACGCGCGCAATGTAGCGACGAGTACCTTATAACTATTTTTTAGTGAATAAATGTTACATTTTAACTCATCAAATGTATATTCAAAGTAGAATGAAAGTTATAAAAAAAATTAAATCAAATTAAAATAAACTCAATATCAATGAAAAAGCTAAAATTTAACAAAAATCTTATCTTACTACTTTATAAAGGATTTAACTCCTTTCTATATTTAGTAGTCTTAAAAAGTCAGTATTAAACATTTCTTAATTAGGAAATAATACAATGCAAAGTTATATAGTCACATCTCAATAAATTGTAACAAATGAAAAAAACTGTAACAACTCAAGAAAGATTCAATGAAAATTAAATATAAAGTTGTAACATTTATCACAAATCATATAAAGTTGTAACATTCATCACAAATCATAACGGTTGTAACATTCATCAGAGTTGTAACAATCGATTCAATGAAAATTAAATATAAAGTTGTAACATTCATCACAAATCATATATATACCCATGATATATCATTCTCTTCATTCACGTAATTATGTCACCGAGCTTTAAAACCCCATTGTTACGCGACCACCACCCGACATCACAACTGTCGAACTAAACATACCGCTTAAACCCACACCACCACCCAACCACCTTACCACCCGACTACACGATCACCCAACCACCCGACCACCGAGACCAACACCCGTCGTCGGAAATTTAGTCATCGAGTACCCGCCACCGCATTACGCGGTACCCGGCTAGTATACTTAAATGGTTGATAAAGTAAAATTAATTGCAATGCTCAAAAATTGAATTCATTCTACACCATAATACAACCCAAAATCTCTCTTTTAAGGAAAAACATAATATCATATCACTCATATATATCACTCATATATAGAACATATTTCAATATTAAAAATTAGAGTAAAATGCATAAATGGTACCTATGGTATTTTATTTTTGCAGATTTAGTAACCGGTGTTTCGAAAGTGCATGCGACATCACTGGTGTTTATGTTTTGTATCATTTTGGTACTTTAACTTAACAATCGTTAACAGTTGACCGTTACTTCAGGGACAATTTTGTCTTTTTCTTTGTTTTTTCTCCAAAACACCACAAACACCACTTTATCACGACCATCACCACCGCTCCTCAACCTGAAGTTATGATTAATAATATCCCAGTTTGACTGTTTAGATAGCACAATTATTTTTATCGCGTAAAGTTTATAAAATCGTTGTATGTTGTTTGTTTGGTCGATATCATAAAACTTAGGCATACATGTCGTCCACTATCTTTACAAAAGAGACAAGAGTATTCCCATTACTATACTAGTGACATGTCATGTAGTTCACAATCTACGTTAAGAGTCCAGAGTTTAAATATTTCTCAACAATCCTAGGTGCAATTCATTATAGACTTTTTACCTATATTCATAAATCATCATATAAGCAATATGACAATGAAAAACGTTCTTATTAGGTTTTAAGAGTCACATGAGTGGTGGTGGACTGGTTGAGTAGTGGTGGTGGCAGTGATGAAAGAGTGGTATTTGTGATGGTTGGAGAAGAAAATAAAGTAAAGGACAAAATTGTTAACGGTCAACTTTTAACAATTGTTAAGTCAAAGTACTAAAACGATACAAAACACAAACATCGGTGATGCCGGCTGCACTTTTGAAACACAAGTTACTAAATCTGCAAAAATAGAATACCACAGGTACCATTTATGCATTTTACTCTAAAAATTATTGTGTATTATTGTTTACTTTATGTGATAATCAAAGTTGAAATTCAAATTGTTTACGGTTAGTTTCTTTGTATAAGATATCGATATTTGTCGTTAGGCGTTTACCGTCATTGCTAAAAGAAAATTCATCCCCTTAACTTAAAATCCTGGCTCCGCGCGTGATTGCAATGCTCAAAAATTGAATTCATTCTACACCATAATACAACCCAAACCTCTCTTTTAAGAAAAACATAATATCATATCACTTTTATATAGGAACATATTTCAATATTACATGATATTATGACAAAATTGATTACATGCTAATCTCTCCATTGACCGCGAAAAAAGCTAACTTACTGAAAAAATTCTTCAGCACCAAAGAAATCATCCGGAATGTCTTCAAAGTAGTTATCAACTTCTAAGAATGACGGCAACTCAGCATCAAAAATCGAGTCAGTTAACTCGTCACCATATGGTAGTTCAGCAGGATCATCAAAATGAAACGAGTCAAGTACCCCTAAATCATCACCTATACTAAAATCTGAAGCTTCGTCCCCGTGTTGGTCCATTTTGGGTGATTTAAAATCAAATAAATCATCAAACAACGGCACGTCCTCAGAAGGACCTAGTAACTCTTTCTTAACAACTACCGAATTAATGTACTTGTATTCAAACAGATTATCCAAAAATGACACATTTTCTAAATGACCAGACCCATTCATTTCTAGTTCTTTTCCCTGTTCTGACCCATTATACCTAACAACAGAACTCAGAGACAATAAAGGATTACGCGAGTCATCATGACCAGAATTCGACGTAACATTCGCCCGTACAGGAGGGTTTTGTTGTTCCGCCGGTGGTATGACAAAATTTGTCAAAGCGCGAGAACCGCGTATCCTAATAGCAGCATTATCATAAACCCTAGCAGCCTCTTCAGCAGTATCATAAGTACCCAACCATAACTTGATACGTTTAACAGGATCCCTGATCTCAGCAGCAAATTTACCCCAAGGCCTTGCCCTCACACCTCGATATTTTCGGTTATCACTAGCCCTACCATTCATTTTCTTCATGGGATTTGGTTGGATTCCGGGGATTTGCATGATGATTGGATAGTAAGTAATCTCATGAACATACTTTTTAACACGCCTTCTCTTTCTCCAATCATGAGCGCGTGCAACCAATCGAATTGAAAAGAAGCCCTAGTAATTAGGGTTCTTATCTGCTGGTGGTGGTGTTCTTCCCCATTTTCTCGACTCCTTTCTTTCTTTTATTTTGTTTAGTTTCTTTCTTTGACCCTGACTTAATAATATCACTAGGTGGGCTCGGGTAGAAAAATGGAAAAGGGGCTTGGGTTTACATATTTTGGTTTGGGCTTGGCTGAATGTTTAATAAGTTGGTAATTTTTTTGGGTAAAAATCTTCATTTACAAGATATAACCCGTTATCTCCTAAGGACTAACCATGTAAGTCCTTTTGGACTTAAAATGTATAAAGGAATATGAATAACTTGATGGGTATAGTGGGAATAGGGAAGGATATTTTACTAATTTTGGTGTTTGAGAAGGGTAATTATGTAAATTCCATGGATTTGTGCCCTTGAAACTCCGTTAAATACTCTTCCACCTCGACCTAGTGTCCTAGTGTGATTTTCATCCCTCGTGTTCGTTTTTGCCAGTATATGATCTTTCCTTTGTAGTCTTTTGTATATCCGTACTTATGCATAATTTCCATTAATTAGTCTATTTTGTTAGGTAAATAAGACTAGTGTTTTCACACTTATCAAAACTCATAACTGGCTTAGTTGATTACAGTTACTCCATTTTTCTAGTGTGGACATGTCTCACGGTTTCAATAGTAAATAGTCGAGAAAGGTATAATGAAATATATTAAATCTATTAATATAGGGTATTCTTCGATGCGGTAGTCCAAACAACAATCTGATTCATATGGAGATACACGGAACAACGTTATTTTCTTCACCAAGAAACCTAAAGATCTTATCTTCAACGATATCAAGATGTATTCTTCCAATTAGAATGTTAGTAGAGGTATAAAATTTTATTTAAACAGGATAAAGTGGTTTGATTACTCTTGTAACGCTTTATTTCCCCGTTTTACCGTTATTTAAAACATAGCATACAAAGAGCAAAAGAATTCTGCAACACATTGTAAAATGCACATAACTATGTCTAAGTGGTATGTCTCTTCTAAACATTTCATCATCTCAAGATTAGTTTGTAATGTACCATGTCAAATTTAATTCATTGACAATTTGACATGCCAATATTTGTATCTGTCTCGGTCATACTGGTGTCAAAACCTTACCTCTAAAAGGTGGGACGAAATCTACTACTCCTGAACCTCCTCACGGCCAAAACAGGTGTATCAGAATCTTTTGAATCCAACAAAAATAATAGTTCTGAACAAACTTGGACAAGAGGATAATTGCTAAGCAATTCAGGTACTAAAACTGGCTGTTGAAGCCCATGATGGAGACGATGATGCAGTCACATTCGTTGGTGGATCAGTGAGATGTGGGGATAATTAGCAGGAGAAAAAACCTTGTGATATGAAGAAATGAGCTTAAAACGGGCCTAGAACTAGTATACAAGAGCTACACCTAAATATAACTTGATAATTATGTGAAACTTACAGTGAAAAAAAATCTGACGTGACTAAGATTTAAACCCTGATCTGGTCTTCTGGATTTGAATGCGACTTCGTTACTAATATTTCTAAGGATCCCCAGGCTTGATTGAATCCGCATCAAATAAGGGGAAAATGTTAGGAGGCGGGTTTAGGTTTTTGGCTGATTTGATCACATACAAAATACTTGAGAATTGCAAGTTTTGAATACTCCGCCATTTAAGAACCACCAACCAAGTTTGTTTCGTGACTTTACAATATATGAACAAATAGTATTTATGTTTAAATGTCTTCGTTACAACTAGCTAGGGCTTTGAACCGAATAAAGTCAACACTCCACCAGATTTCCGGCGAGAGCTTCGCTCATGATTCCCGAAGAGAAAATCAACTATGGTTTTGCTTGTGTTCAATGTATCTGTATGATACTATTTACATACGTGTGTATGTGTGTTAGTGTGCAAAATATGCTAAAATGCATATCAAACAGCTTGTTGAAAAATGTACTATCTTGAAGTGTCTGTATGAACAGCATGTTGTAAAATGTACTATCTTGAAGTGTCTCCCATTCCTGAAGTGTCTCACATTCCTGTCTTTCAGTTCCATATGATTAATCATGTGACATTTATCTAAAAACATCATACTGTATAAAACACTTGGCATTAATAGTCAAAAGTCCAAACCAATTGTAAACCAATTTGAATTGAATGATAAAGACCAAATGAACAGCTCAGTTTTGTGAGTATATACTTAAATGGTTGATAAAGTAAAATTAATTGCAATGCTCAAAAATTGAATTCATTCTACACCATAATACAACCCAAATCTCTCTTTTAAGAAAAACATAATATCATATCACTTTTATATAGGAACATATTTCAGTATTACATGATATTATGACAAAATTGATTACATGCTAATCTCTCCATTGACCGCGAAAAAAGCTAACTCGATCACTGCAAAAATTCTTCAGCACCAAAGAAATCATCCGGAATGTCTGCAAAGTAGTTATCGACTTCTAAGAATGACGGCAACTCAGCATCAAAAATTGAATCATTTAACTCGTCAGCATATGGTAGTTCAGCAGGATCATCAAAATGAAACGAGTCAAGTGCCCCTAAATCATCACCCATACTAAAATCTGAAGTTTCGTCCCCATTTTGGTCCAATTCGGGTGAT
The DNA here is from genome assembly GCA_025667525.1 of Glebionis coronaria. Taxonomy (NCBI): domain Eukaryota; kingdom Viridiplantae; phylum Streptophyta; class Magnoliopsida; order Asterales; family Asteraceae; genus Glebionis; species Glebionis coronaria. Next base: position 477,194,610 of record CM046880.1, read on the forward strand.
TTAAAGTCAAATAAATCATCAAACAACGGCACGTCCTCAGAAGGACCTAGTATCTCTTTCTTAACAACTACAGAATTAATGTACTTGTATTCAAACAGGTTATCCAGAAATGACACATTTTCTTGACCCTGATCTGGCCCATTACTTGAGTGACACTCTTCGCCTTCTTTCACCCCTTCAACAACATCTTTCGACGGACCATTACTCTCACTCGCGCTCTTATGCCTAAGAACAGAAGTCGGAGACAAAAGATTACGCGAATCATTTGACGAATCATCATGACCAGAATTCGACTTAACATTCACCCGTACACGAGGGTCTTGTTCCGCGGGTGGCGGTATGATAAAATTTGTCATAGCGCGAGAACCGCGTATCCTAATGGCAGCATTATCATAAACCATAGCAGCCTCTTCAGCAGTACTATACGTACCCAACCATAACCTCATGCGTTTACCCGGATCCCTGATCTCAGCAGCAAATTTACCCCACGGCCTTGCCCTCACACCTCGATATTTTCGGTTTTCACCACTAGCCGTACCTTTAATATTCTTCATGGGCTTAGGTTGGACCCCGGTCGTTTTCTTTCGGTTGTTTGTACCAACAACCGGGGCTTTGCATGATGATTGAATAGTAATCTCCCGAACATACTTTTTAACACGCCTTCTTGCAAAAAACATGTCATTTTCATCTTCATCGCTAGAAGAATCAGTCGCGTAAGGGTCTGTAACGGATATCCGTACGACTTTTGGTGTGTTTTGTGTTTTGGAAAAACGGTTTGAACTTGGTGGAGCATACATAGTTATAGATTGTTTGTGCATCGTTTGTTTGATAAGAGAAGAATCCATGTTCATCTCTCTGTTTTTTCAATTCTATTTAATCAAGAATATTTGATTGGAATCATAACCATAAATAAATGGAAGAATTTTTGGTATCAAATCTTTGGGAGAAGGAAAACTCAAAAGGTTTGAAGTCGGTAAGAAATGAAGAGATATTGTGTGCTTTTATAGGAGTGGACCAAAAGACCATATAGTAATAAAGTAATATCATATCAAAATACAATAATATGCTATTAATATTAATCCATAAATTGTTTATTAGTTGTCATGTTATCACTTTAGGTTTCATAGAATTTAAGACTACCACTCACTCTTACTTTTATTATTTTCTCTAACATACATCATATCTCAAACAATAAAAAATAAAAAAATAATAATAAACAAATTGTTTTAAACATCATAATTTTTTGTTGAGTGACAATAATTTTAAAACGGATATAATAAATATTTGTTTCAAATGTACTACGGATAGATTTATTTTTAATTTTTTTTAAAGTTTTAAGCAATGGACAAATAACATGACTTAGTTTAACATTAAGAATAAAGGATTAATTTACATAATTTTAGAACAGAGAAAGTAATTATTTGTTTCAGATGTACAATATGTAGATTTATTTTTAATTTTATTCTAAAGTTTTAAGCAATGGACAAATAATAGGACTCACTTTAACATTAGGAAGAAAGGATTATGGTAATTTAGTTTAATTTTTGCGGCGTCAACATGTTTGGTAGATATGACGATTCAGTTTTGATATAACAGAATGAGATACGCTAATCCAATCTAACTATGTACAACGTTAAAATATTTGATGACGTGTCATTGTTTTCCCGCCCTTTAAAGGAACACGCGCATGTGTTCATATAATATATTTTTTATGTATTACATAAAACTAGCAAAACGACTATATTATGTTCTTGAACAATGAATGAGCTTATAAATTGAGTGTATCGTAACGTAGAAATTAAAGTGCAGCCCTCAGAAAAAAAACCTTGTTTGCTTCAGTGAAAATGATGATTCTTTTTACCCTAAAACACGATCATCCTTGCCACCTAAACGATCTAAACGTTTATGTTTGCTTGGTTCTTAGATTCTTACTATCGTTTTAATCTTAAGATCCATAACAAATTAGTAATCAATCTAGGTTTGTTAGGTTTAAATATCCATTCTTTTATTAGGGTTTCGGTTTTCTATATATTTGCATTAATTTAAGTTCTTAATCATGTTTGTGTTAGGGGGATTAATTAATATATCGTTGTGTTATAAACTCTAATTGGTTAAGGTTTACATATTCTCCTTTGGTTGTTTTGCGATTGTGTATATCGGTTGTGTTTAGGGCTTCGTTAAAAGGTTGTTAAGATGAATGAGCGTTTCAAAGCAAGTGAGGTTAGGGTTGTATGTGATAAACAAGTTAGAAGGGAAGGACCGATCGAAAATGTTTCAATGAAACTGCAACAAGTATGCAAGAGCTAAACTTGGGAACTGACAGTGAAATTGGTTTTGAAAAAGACTAGGTCTAAACCCATTGTGTTAATATTATCCCTTGATGCTAATATTAATGAGGCTATTGTTGTGAAGAATAATTGGGGGGATGGCTATGAATTCAGATTGACTACGACCTTTAGGTCAAGTGTTCCTGATGGTTTTAAATAACCTAAGCTTAATAATAATATTGTTGGCAGTGAACCTAAATAGAGCGTGGACAAGTTAAAGGATATGAACACAATTCATGAGTGGCATAAGACAGAACTACTACTAGTCAACCTTCTAAGTATGGATACATGATTAATTCAGATCGCGTTACGATTAAGGTAAACTTACGGCCTCTTGAATCTGATGTGGTTAATGTTGATGCCAATTTGGTCATTCTATTGGCATCAATAGCAAAAGTAACTGACATATTTATAAAGTCCCTATATGGAAACTTTATTAGAAAGAGGATAACATACCATATTGTTGATCGATATTCTTGGAATGAATGATCTAAGAATGGGCTGCATAAAGTTATGATGAATGCCAAAATGTCTCTTCTTCTACAAATTTGCATATGCACAAGGGTTAGATGACTTAGTAGAACATGAGAAATAGTTGATTTACAATAATCCCATTATAGAATTTAACTAAGTATGACTTTTCGAAGGTGATTATGTGAACTAAAATACATAATGTACCCATTGTCGCCTTTACTAATGACGGCTTAAGCATGATTGCTACAAATCTTGATACGCCTATTGTTATAGGTTGCTTACGAAATCTATGTGTATGAAACCATGATGTCGTAGTAGCTTTGCTCCGGACTTGATTGATCTGGATATTGTAAGCGACCTAAAATAGGTTATTATTGCTATTACCGGATTGAATGGATAGGTTTTACAATGGGATCTATTTTAGTTATTAATGAATGGAATCCTTCTAGATGTGGTAAATGTAATATCTTTTGTCATAATTTTGATAACTTCCCATAGAAACCTACGGTTGGTAATAAACTTTCGACTGATGGACATAAAATAGATGGTTAAGATGATGGCTTTCGATATGTGAAAAAGAAGACGAATGAAAGTGCTAACCACGAAGCCAAGGTGTACAATTAGTGGGTTCACTAGACCAAAACCAAACACCTATAGACTTGTTGATAAGCCAAGAAATACTAATAATGTGTAAATGCTCAAGCTTGACAATAACGTTACTCACCGTAAACTTTTTGTCGTTGTCTCGACTGATGTTATTGATAGAAATAAGAGTGTAAAAAGTAAGGATAGCAATGAGGTGGAAAGTGAAGTCGGTGATATTTCAATTATTGATAAAACATATCGCATGACTAGTTTTATGGATCTTTGAGACTCTAGTTGTTTATAACTTATTTAGGATTATCATTATTCGTATGTGATTAAACAAATAGAACAATGTTATATGAACACAGGATGTTTCTCCGACGATTACTCGCATTAAACCCACAATTACAAGAAACCCCAGGCATCTTTACAAAGACTAGATGCCTAGAACACACACACTATTTAAGCCCATTGTGAATCTAATATTTGTAAACCTACGTATGGTTCCTTTTATAACATAAGTAAACCTAGACTAACAACGGTAGATAACTATCAAACTGAATCTTTTATTCATTAAACATAACTTTTGAATTCTTATCACCTAAGAATTCTTCCACCGGCTTGAAGAATATCACTTTGTATGATTTAGTCATTATCTTCTTATTTTGTCAGAACAACTCATATAATTCCAAACAATCTTCCTCTAGTTGATGATGACAAAAATTCCCCTTAAATTACGAATCCGTTGTATATGATACTTAGACCTTTAAGTTGCAATCCTTTCCCTTCATTAATAATGTCTTCCCTTTTTGTCACATCAATAGGGAACTAGTGAATGTAAGCAAACCTTAAGCATACAAGTATCATGTAAATGGTGTAACACTTCGAACAATAAACTTCCCCTGAAACCATGCGTTAACCATTTATGTTGACCAAAAGTAGTAGTATCAACCATAATAAGCAAACAAAGAACTAACCACAAGAGAACCAATTACCATGTAATACCATCACTAAAGAGTTGTACCATAAATTAACATGTAGTATCTTTGATAAATGACCACACTAGTAATTGAACCAAGCAGTAGTAACCTTTGAAGAACAACTTCATAATAGTTGAGTAAGACAATAATATCAACTTTTGTCAAACATCTTGAATCTTCAATTCTATAGGCTTTAAAATAATGATCACCAATGAAGAAAATTCAATATTACATATATGATGTAGCAGTAGAAAAGCTCGAACTTGTGTTTTATTTCTTGCATCATCGTGACGTTGACCCATTATCGATGTATAGGGAGATAAAAAGCTCTTGACAAACACCTCATCTTTTATGAGACACTTAGCCAAGTGATAGAAAATATGAGCATTGACCATCCTAAGCAAAATCTCATACCTTTGTTAGTTTCTCAATTCGTCGTCACACAATAAAGCACGAAAAAGTTATCTCTAGTGGTTGTTTAATCCCTTTAAGATATGATAAAACACGTGCCAGAAAAATTCCACTTCATCTTCAAATAGCTAATAGCCAATCCTTTTCGTAATCATATAAAACAAAAAAAGTAAAAGGCCTTTATTTACCTTGAAGCACAAAACTGTCCCTAAGAGCAAAAATCATATCCAATCCCAGATTGTGATTATGTCTGAATTCTTCTAACCCAGTTATGTTCGATTTTTGACAAGTCTAGCAGTAAAAACCTATTTTTTGACAACACGTAGCAGTACTAATCTCTCATCTCAGCAGTATTAACCATTTACAATAGCAGTACTAAATAAAGTATAGCATTACACATTTAATCTTTGGACCACTCAAACAATAGTAATGTAGCATCGGTACGAATCAAAATCTGAACATGGCAGTACTATCTTGTAAGAATTCAAACAACCAATACTAACTTTTAAGATCAGTACTAACGTGCTAGTAATATATGGGACTAACAATAATCGTTAAACGATACAAACTCAAATAAGGATTAATGAAACTTGGACCACATGTTATGAGCAGTACAAAATCAAAGCAGTAAACATATATGGAACAGTACAAAATAGTATACGAACAATACCTTTCACTTTACTTTGGCAATATTATCGAAATATACGCAACGCTTCTTTTACTCGGAAGAAACGAATGATCCATACCCTTCATTCACGTCCCTATCTACTTGTCTTAAGCAACAACAAGAAAAATTCATTACCTAGGGTTTTATAGAGCACAAACCCTAGATATTTTAAGCAGTCAAGAACACAAACAACACCTTGTAGATCCTATATTGAGAGCCACTTGCTCTCATACTAATTGATAAAACCAATGGCACGACTAGTTTTATAGATCTTTGAGACTCTAGGTTGTTTAGACCTTATCTAGGAATATCAGTATTCTTATGTGGTCAAACATATTGAAGAGAACAATGATACATGAACATAAGATGTTTGCCCAATGGTTCCTTGCATTAAACACACAATTACAAGCAACCTTAGGCATCTTTACAAAGACTAGACACCTAGAACACACACATACTATTTAGGTTTACATTGTGAATATGATATTTGTAAAACCTACGCCTGTTCCTTTTATAACATAAGGAAACCTAGACTTACAATGAATTATAACTATTAAACTAAATCTTTTGTTCTTTAAGCGTTCTTCTAGATTCTTATTACTTAAGAATTCTTCTATCAACTTAAAGAATATTACTTTATACGGTTTAGTCATTTTCTTCTTATTTTGTCACATCAACTCATATAATTCACAACAATTGACTATTCACTATTTTGAAATTGAAGATAGTAATGATGTGAAAATTGTTGAGTTTGTAATCCATGGTTCATTTTTCGTTTCTTATGAGTCAATGTTATTGGGTTTATTTTGATGCCAAAGGTTGTGTTGAATGGGAGTTTATCTTGTATTTCATGAGATTGGCATGTTAATCTCTTGTTTGTTTCAGTTTAAAGCATAGATGGTGCGTTTTTTCGCTTATATAAAGGGATGACATGTAAAATTTCGCACGTATCCTTTATAATTAAATGCTTTTTGATGTAATACACTTACCGGAAAAATCATTACCCAAGAAAAGTGTGACAAGCTTTAAAAAGATAAGATGAAGAGAGTATCGCAAAGCTAAATTCTTTGTGTTTCTCACATGTTCATAGTGTAACAAAAGAATAAATTCACCTAATATCACCCTATTTTACATTATATATGCGGACGGTGTCGTTTTGGTATTAAAAACACATCTTTCAAACGGTAGATATTTTTCACCTTTTCTTCAAAAGAAGATATCATTTAAACGTTAGATATTTGGACTACGAAGAATACATCATCGCGACGAGTAATATCATATCTTTCAATACACGGGCACTTTGATATATTTTTAATCATTTTTAGTGTTGAAATTTTTACCTAAAAATCACAGATAATTCGTAAAATCACATGTAATTTTTTGTTTTTATCTTTTATTTTTTTTACATAATAAATAAACAATTTTTATCTATATCTATACTATTATATAAAGAGGCTAACTCCAAACCTAACTCCGATCTTAATCCCGAACCTAAAATTAGCAAACCTAACTCTAAGTCAAAAATTAATATAGGAATGTTAGATTTAAGCCATTAGATCATATTTGGTAAATCAATCTCATCTATTCATTTTTTGAAACAAACTTTTGTAACAACATATGTAACAAACTATTTAAAAAACTTTTATTTTTGAATTAAAATATCTTTTTATTTATTAATTTTTTTATAATCTAGTTTCGCCATAATTTTTAAAATTTTGTGCTCTTTAATTTAACATCAGTTTTAGTATATTTTAATTAAATTTTAGTTTTTTCATTGATATTGAATTTATTTTAATTTGATTTTTTATAACTTTCATTTTACTTTGAATATATATTTGATGAGTTAAAATGTAACATTTATTCGCTAAAAATAGTTATCAGGTACCCGTCGATGCATAGCGCGGGTACCTGATAAAAGAGATTGATATCTCTCTCTTATTTAATGTTTAAGTAATATAAATATAAAAGCCTAATGTACAAGTTAATTAAACATCTTTTTTTTCTACACTTTTAACATAGCTTATGGTACAATAATTAAATTCACCCATAAATTTATTGTTATAAATTATATATTACAAGTATAAATTAGTTAAAATATTAAACACCATAAATAGTGTACTTTTAGAATACTCTTAAGATAAGGAAAATACATATTATTATACTTATTTTATAAACAAATAAAAAACACAGTTTTATAAAATTTATATGCTAACAAATTGATTATACATAAGATTTAAAAATAGGATCGGACCAATGGGTCAACAACGGTCAAGCTAGCCAATGAAGTCGAAAACAAAGATAACCGGGCGGAAGCGGTATAAACGGGCAAACCAGATCGAACTAGGATCATTTTTTATTATTTTGCAGTAAATCAGTTTATTGTTTTTAGTTTGGTGACGCTTAAACTTTAATCACAGGATACCCGTAGTCGCAACACGCGGGTACCAATGCAATACATATAAACGATTTTATGCACTCTCTCTTAATTAAAATTTTAAGTAATACAAATTTTAAAACATTTTGTACAAGTTAATTAAGCATTACGTCACTGTTTTAAAATTAATTTTTATTAATACATGTTATAAAGCATATATTACAAGTACACATTAATTGATATACAGTACTAAACATCCTAATTAATAATATTTTTAAAATACCCTTAAAATGAATAATCTATACTACCTATAAACTATTTTATACACTCTCTTTTTATTAAATTTTTAGGTAATACAAATTTAAATCATATTATACAAGTTATTTAAGCATTATTTATAAACCTTCTTATGCACTCTCTCATCAATAAATTTTTAAATAATGTAATTTTAAAGCATATATTACAAGTCAATTAAACATTACCATCACTTTTTCTAAAACTAATTTTAAATAATACATGTTATAAAGCATATGTTATAAGTACACATTAATTATTATATTAAACACCCTAATTAATAATAATATAAAAATACCCCAAAAATGAATAATCTCTACTATATATAAACCATTTTATACACTCTCTCTTCATTAAATTTTAAAGTAATATAAATTTTAAAGCATATTATACAAGTCATTTAAAATGGTTATGTAAACCATCTTATACACTCTTTCATTAATAAATTTTTAAGTAATACGAATATTAAAATATATTGTACAAGTCAATTAAGCTTACCATCACTTTTCTAAAATTAGTTTTAAATAATGTATGTTATAAAGCATATGTTTCAAGTACACATTAATTAATATATTAAACACCCTTATTAACAATGTTTTTAAAATATTCCTAAAATGAATAATACATTTATTGTACATATTGAACAACTATTAAAACATAATAAAAACTTCATATAACTTACAAGTTGGTGGTATGTATGGTTTTAAAATCAGGTCAAGTCAACGGGTTTAATCAAAACTTGGTAAAAACCGACTAAAACCTATGCAAATAAGTGAACCAGACGTGACCGGATCATTTTTACTTTTTTCCAATTAATCACAGGGTACCCGCCGCCGGGATTACGAGGGTACCCTGCTAGTTATTATTTACATGATCATAACACTTTTTTTTATAACTCGTCGAACTCTATTGACTTGCTTTACCGCTTCAAGTTAGAGGAATATACATATGTCAAACACGAAATTTTTAAAAAAATTACGTGTTTTCATAAATTACATGTGATTTCAAAAGATCACATGTGATTTCACAAAGTCACATGTGATTTCATAAAGTCACATGTGATTTCACAAAAATCACATGTGATTTCACAAAGATCACATGTGATTTCATAAAATCACATATGGTTTCATAAAATCACATGTGATTTTAAAATAATGACGAGAATATTTTTTTCATTTAGTAGACGATTATTTTCATATATTTTCGCGATTCTTCAATGTTGAAACTTTTGCCATATATTACACGTGATTTGTAAAATCACTTGTGATTTATTGTTTTAAAACTATGCTTGATTTCAATAAATCACATGTGATTTCACAAATTCACATGCGATATCGAAAGTAACAAGTCAAGTGTGATTTCATAAGCCTCATAAATCGCGTGTGATTTTAGAAATTCAGGTGTGCTTTTTTATATAATAAATCACATGTGATTTTTAAAGTATTAAATCACATTAAGTTTGAAGTAATAAATCCCATGTGATTTTTATAGAATCACATGCGATTTTTGTATGGAAAAAATATTAAAAAGATCGTCAAAAGTATATACAAGTGTCTATAGAAAGTTATTTTAATTCTCAGCACAATGGTATAATTACTTTTGCGTAACAATTAACGGTCTGAGATATATTTATGTTTTAAAAATTAGTATGAAAGTGAGGGTTTTAATTAAATTAAAAACAAGTAATATTAACTAGTAGATAAAACTTGAATGAATGGTTGAGATGAAAGGATTTTTATTTTTTTAGAAAGTGTTTTTTATTAAACTTTTGTCAAGTATTGGAGGCATGGTTGTTCAGATTCGATCATAATCTTAGAAATTTACGATTTTATGATACTGTAAAAGAAAAACGATCTGAATTTTATGATTATAAGATATCGATCTTATTTAAAAGATGTTAATATCTGCTCCAATTCAATCTTATAATTCTCCCAGCACAAATTAAAAAAACTACACATAGTACAAATTATATTTTATAGTATTTTAAAAAAGAACATAATAATTTGCCGCATCTTTTATTTAATAAAACAAAATAATTAATAAGGACCTATTTATTAAAAAAAAATCTTTAATAAGGAATGATATTTTAATTTTATCCTTTTAATTTTTATGTTTTTAAAGAGAAAACTAAGAGTTTTATTATTTGATAAAAGTTTTTAAAAAGATTGATGGAAAATTTGATAAGAGAGAAAAATATAAAATTATATGTATCAAATTTGTAAAAAAAAACTTAAAAAATAAGAGGTAATAAATAAAACTTTAGTGGTTAAATTTTAAATAAATTAAATAGTGTTTAATAATATCATAATTACAAAATATTAAACACGAATTTTTTAATATATTTAGAGTAAATTGCATAAATAGTCCCTAAAGTTTGGTCAAATTGCATGTTTCGTCCTGAACGTTACAAAAGTGCAAGGATCATCCCTGTGGGGAAACTTTAATGCAAGCATCGTCCTTATGAGGAAAATTATTAGGACGAAACCTGCAAAATAACCAAAACTTTTGGGACGAAACCTGCAAAATGACAAAACATTAAGGATGAAAATTTGCGAAATAGTTTGATTTTAGGACGATATCAGCACTTTTAAAATATTTAGGACGAAACATGTAAAATGACCAAACCTAAAGGACGATTTATGCAATTCTCTCATATATTTGTATATTAAAGTAATATGTTAAATTAAATTCGATTTATTTTTAAATATATGTGTGTACGAAACTTATAACTAATTCTTAAAGATAAAATATCGAGTTTTCACTTTTCTTGCATATTACCTTTTTTTTAATAAAAGCTGTATGCTTATAAATTATAATGAAAATTTCTTATCTCAATTTCATTTAATTGCGAGCTTTATTTTTTTTTAACGACAATTTTATATTAAAAGATTAGCAAGAAGTAGGGCTGAGCATCGGTCCGGGACCGGACCGGACCGGCCAAGACCGGACCGGACCGAGGACCGAAATGGTCCGAAACCCCGGACCGAGACCGGACCGAAATAGTCCGGTCCGGTCCGGGTTGGTCCGGTCCGGTTCGGTCCTCGGTCCGGTCCGGTCCTATTAGACATATTTGACGTAATTTTGGTAAGACCGAACCGGACCGACCGGACCGAGGACCGAATTCGCCCAAAACCATGGACCGAGGACCGGACCGAAATTGCTCGGTCCGGTTCGGTTCGGTCCGGTCCGGTCCGGTTTTCCGGTCCGGGTCGGTTTTGGGTCTGCCGTGCTCAGCCCTAGCAAGAAGCTATAAGATACAAACCATAAAACCACAAAAGAAACACCCTACCAAACTACCTAAAGACCCAATTAGAACCACAACAAAGACACCTAAAAACCTCCAAAAGCAATAATTAGAACAATTAATGCATGTTACTTCTTTCTTCTCAATTTAAGTGTTCACAAACATTTAAAGGTTTCAATTTATTATAGGTGTATTAATTGTAAAATCAAATGTCATGTTTATTCATATGCGATCTCTGTAATAATAATCGACTTTCGGGTGTTGAAAAGATACAATGAGGTAATACAGTCAAACTAGTCAACTGTGACAGTTAATTTAAGAAACAAAACAACTATTTCAAGAAACGCGTTGGAGTTTACGGGTATTCTGTAATAATTTTTTTTTTGCAATCAAATTTGTTGATAAAATGTATTTCGTGATAATAAGAATAATTATTTTAGATATTATATTTATGGGACTTATTTTACCCTTCATCTCTACCCAATAGAATGGATAAGATTAAACGTATTTAATTAATTAACCTATTTTATAATTTAAATAACTTTTTAAACCGTTAAGTGTTAAAAAAAAATATATACTATCGCGACGAGCATTTAGTTATCCCTTTATACCGATATGTCATGATATACTTTTTAAGAAAAAAAATTTCGGTTTTTTCTTGTTGTTAAAATATACGTAAAATATCATATATGATAATATTGTTTCATCATATATGATAACAGTGTTAAATCATAAATTATTGTTAAATCATATATGATATTAGTTTATATCATATATGATAATAGTGTTTCATCGTATATGATACCAGTGTTAAATCATAAATTCTAATTAAATCATATATGATATATATATGATACTTGTGTTACATCATATATGATAATTTTTTACAATAAAAAAACATGAAAAAAGCGAAAAAAAATTGTCAAAAGTGTATCATATAGCATATCAATGGAAAGATAATTAAATACTAGTCGTAACGGTATTTTTTTCGCATAACGATTAACGGTTTAAGAGATATTAATGTTTAAATAAAAGGGTGAAAATATATTTTGTGTTTAATCACATCCATTGTATTAAAATTGATATGGAAAGTGGGGATTTTTCTCTTGATATCAAAATAAAGTTTTGTATCCAAATAAACTTAAATCTAACTTTACTAATGGTAAGAACTATAGAGTAATAACTTTATCGGACATTACTTTATATTAAAATGTCAAGTACATGTGTATTACGATGCAATATAAATACGAAACGGATGTTAATAGTATTACAATACGTGATTGTGGTGATTGATAGTGTATGGTTATTGCTAACCAATATGTGTTGTGTAACATTCGCTATAATATTATATAGCGTTTTGACATAAATAATTTTCGTAAGTTATATGTTTACACATTTTTAAGCATTATAAATCACCTTAAAGTTTTTTTACTTTAACATGTACAATTCAATTGAATTTATTAACAAAATGCTTAAGATTTCACCAATTACTATTTGTTGAATATGCAAATTTCAAAAATTTTAAACGTTCATCAATAAATAAAAATTTGACATTAAACTAACATTAATTAATACTTTGAATACTTATAAAATGTAATAAATTTGTTGTTTGTATAATTAATTATTTATATATATTACATCTTAATTTGTCATTTAATATTCGTTGCTAACTAACCAATATAGAAATACAGTACTAAAAGCACCCACAATGGCATTGAGTCTTATAACTTAATGCATTAAATATAATTAATGCATGATGAACAAATGGCTAGAATTTGGGAGAATGACTTGAGGTTTCTCAAGTCATTGACAAAAAGCTCATCAAAAAGCTATAAACACAATGCTAAAAAATCTTACAAATAGCTTTTTTAAACATCAAAAAGCTTTACACAACGTTAAGCATTATAGATGCTAATTTGTGAAGTTTGTGTGTTGGAAAGGTTGTACAATAGGTTTTAAAGGTTGTAGTACTTAAATTTAAGTTTATAGTGAAACATTGCAATAAAGGATGGATTACTTATATTTTGGACCATTAAATAAAGAGAGATTCAAATATGTGTTATATGTAACTAGACGTGTTGCTGCTGTAGGTATCCTGAAACTAAAATTGTTATTTTACAGTGTTTTACGATTAAACATATATTTTTGATAATAAATTTACGAATAATTATGATAGCTTTCAATTTGATTTCATATATAAGATTGTGACTGTTGATGGTGAAAGGTAATTGTTAGTACATGATGTAACATTCGTCACAATATCATATACTCCGTAACATGTCAATATAGATAATCTTCGTATTTTATATGTTTACACGATTTCATACATTATAAATTACCTTGAAATCTCCTTACTTTGGCATGTATGATTCAATCGAATTTATTAACAAAATGGCTAGTATTTTACTAAATTTGTACAAAAATACATAAATAGATGATATATGTGTTTTGAATATACAAATTAAAGAAAAAATGAATGTACATAACCAACAAGAATTTGACATTAAACTAAAATTAATAAACACTTCAAATACTTGTATGTAAAAAGTTTATTATGTATAACATTTATCATATGTACATGTAGCATATTAAATTGTATTCATTATTTAGTTTGTATTGGTCACCAATTAATACATAAATAAATTTATAAAGTTTTTGTGCTATAAAGGTTTGTACCTAAATCTTGTAAGATTGTACAACTTAAAATTGTAGAGAGAGTACAATCTCTTTTATATGAAGTATAGATAAAATAGTAACGTGGATATTAAAATCAATTATAAGTTTTGTGTACGCACAATATTTACTCATAAATAAAATATATTTTAAATTTTAGTTTAATAGATTGACATATACGGATTTGTCCGTGTTTAAGGTTTTGTACTTGCGATATTAATCTTTTTCATTATGAGTGGATATCGACTTATATTTTGAAAAAAAAATTGATGGATGAAAACGGTAGTTAGTTTGATTAACATCAATGGTGACTTAATGAGGTTTGTAAAAAACTAGAAGGGGTTGAATAGTTTTACCGATTAGTTTTAGTTTCTTTGAAAACTTTTTATGTGATTAGTATGGATATAGATCAAGTGTGATGGATTAAGTAATAGAGATAGAGAAAGAATGAATCAAACCACAATGCACAAGGATTTATAATAGTTCGGCCTAGCAAGATTTCACTTATCTTGCCCCTACTTCCACTCATCGAGTATCCACTCGAGAGGTCTACTTCACTAGTTAAGAATCTCCTTTACACCGGTGGATAAACCTTTACACTTAGCTTACAATCTTTACCGACACCTAAGCTATAATGTCTTGTTCTTTTACACGGGTACAACAACTCCCATCACACTATATACTTTGTTGACTACAACACCGATCACATTATTACACAAGTAGTAGAGTGAATGGTACAACAATGGTGATTGTATAGATAACACTTAACACAATCACGCAATGTAAACTTAAAAGGATCAAAGTTTGAAGATAGAATTCTTGGAAGTGATCTTCAAGTTACCAAATATCTAATTCACAAGAGACAAGAAGGAAGAAAAGAATAGAGGTTAGAAGGTTAGACATAATCAGAGATTTAGAGAGATTGATTAGAAGAGGGGTGAGTGTGATGCTTGGAGTTAGCTTGGTATTTATAGGCAAACCATCAGTGAGTCTCGGACCCCGTCAGACCCTTTCACCAAGGGGTCCGCCCCTTTTTCGAGGGGTCCGTGACAGCTAACTTTTTTTGCCTCATAAATACTTGTCCAATATCACACTCAAACAATGTATCTAGCTAAGTTTGACTTTTTGCATCAGATATATGGAGAGAGAGAGAGAGAGAGAGAGAGATGTGCTTTACCCGTTTTAAGTTTACACTAAAAGGATTAAAATGTAGAAACCTTTTTATAAAAGTTTAGAAACATAAGATCATGGATCAAAAAGTTTTAATGTTGATTGTAACACAAACATGAAAATATTTGATGTTTTGTCATTAACAAAACCTTAAAAGTGATTAAGATATAAACATCATTTTAATATGATATTTGTATTCACGATATCCCCCTTTTTGTTGAAGAAAACGTAAACTTATTTTTAGTTGGTAATTAGAATCAACATATAAGTTTTTAGAAATATGATTTTATATATCTCTTCTCCCCCTTTTGTCAAAATAAAAAGGAAGGATCATGGAAAAAGATTTTGAGAGATAGATTTAGATATAAAAGACAAATGTAGATAGCAAATATGTTTCCATCGCCTCCCCCTCGGTTCATACGCCCCCTAGATGGGAGAACCGGAAGACATGGATTATGAAAATCGTGCAAAAAGAGAGTTAGAATGTAGATAGTAGAGATACAAGTATTTGTAAGACCCAACACATGGTCTTTTGGATTACATTTTAAAGAAAAGAATAAATTTTTGAAAAAAAAGATGCATTTCATAGATTACTCCCCCTTGATCCATGCCATAATGATCAAGAGAATATGTGAAAAATATGTTTAGCACTTGCAGAAGAAAGTTAGACATAGGAAAAGAGAGTCGAGAGACATAGTATAAGCATATAATATAGTGGCGGTGATAAGTGAAAGTCCCTAATCAATGCTAGAAACACTAAACTTAACTAATCAACACAAGTTAATACTTTTCAAATTTAATCTTATTATTGTATAATAAAGAATTACAAGTGTTATGGATAACACCGTTTGATGACAGTGTGTTGTGCACACTTTGAACAACTATAAACCCTAACTTATGAATACAGTGGCAGTTGTTTGATTCAATAAGTTCTAAGCATTAATGTTATGAATATTCTCAAAGTGTTGAACATTAATGCTGGGATACACATCCTATTTATAGTGATACGAGGTTGACCTAAATAGTACTTGATGGTGACTACACAAGATATTCACTTTTCAGACATCAGTCACATGATGCTCTTCTATTCTTGGTAGTCTGCCATTATGCTTTATGGAAACTGATCTTGAAACAGTTTCCTTTTTCTTCATTGTCTCGAACACACAAATGGCATGTCCAAAGTGTGCTCAGTGTTAACAGGGTATTGCCACCCCTGTTAACCCTCAACCCTCGGAGTCCCTGATACATCTTGGCTGTTATCCATCATAGCCAATGAGTATGTCTTCAAGTAATCTTTGACTTCCTTGACAATGTCTCTGACATGGACTCCTCTGAGGTTGCTCACAGGGACTTGGATCTCTGTGAGTTTTGCGATACTTGCCTGCCTCCTAGGCATAGGCAAGGGACTATCTTAACAGCTTAATTATGTTTAAATCTATGATCAGGGAATCTAACAAACTTAGATTCCCAATAATCTCCCCCTATTTAAACATAAATATAGCTAGATCTATCTAAGTTAAGGTAAGTGAGATAACAACTTCTTCTTACTCATAACAGATCTAAACAAACATACCTCATGATTTTATTCATACTTAAAGAAAAATTACAAGTACATTACAAAAGTGAAATAAAATGTGAAGGTAGAATTGAGCTGTGAATTTCTTCAATAGTCATCATTTTTGATCTTTTCTTCAGCTTCAGCTATGTCTGATCTAGTATCCAATTATGCCTGCAAAGCTTTTGCAAAAACTTTGGAATACTCTGTGTTAATCTTGAGTCCCTTCTTGAGACAAAGCAACTGTATTGTTGATGCCAAGCCAAACTCATCTTCTCTTTGAAATGCATACTGGCAAGCTCTGTTCATGAATTCCATTCCTCTTTCAGGCTCTGTGTATGTCTGACCATCAACAGGGCCAACTATACCATTTGGTAGGATCAAATCCCTGTGCATTCCATCCACTTGAACATCATCTGTGACAAAAGTTTCCTTAACAAGTTGAGAAACTCTTCTTCTTTTCTTACCAGTCTTTGGGGGTTCTTGTTCAAAAAGCTGTGGTGGGGGATCTATTTTGATTTTGGCAGCCGTTTCTTTGATCCAGGTAACTTAGCCTTAAGAGTCTTAAGCAGAAGAAAATTAGCCTGTCCAGTTCTTTTGGCTGCTAAGGCTTCAAGTTCAAACCATTCAGATAACCCAAGTGTCTTTAGCCTGAAGTCGTCAAATACATTCATGTTTCCCTATTGGTTGTCTCTCCACAAGATCATCTGTGGGGTGTTGGTGGATTTGTGAATTGTGTATTTGAACTTGGTTATCTTGCCAGGTGCATACCTGTTGTTAACGCAGGCATCATAATCAGCTTTGACTTTTCTTAGTGCCTCTGCGCGTTTAACTTCTATTTCCCTCAACCTTTGTCTCTGCTTCTCCCTTTCAGGTGGAGTCATCTTCCTCAGAGTAGCCTCATTCAGTTCTTTGGCTGTCTTGAGTTCATTTAGTCTTTTGAATTCCTCAGTCTGTTTCTCTATTTCTTCTGGTGTTAAAGGATTCTCATTGGAAGGTGTAAAGGTTGAAAATTGGGAAAGGTCTGTGGTGGATCCTCCTGTCTCTAGCATCACAGCTATCTTCTTTAGTTTGGTGTATGTGTCAACCAAAACTATCTCCTTTCCTTTCTTTGAGACAGAGGATTCCATACTCATGTTTTTCAAAACTTCAGCTCTTCTGATAAATGCTGTCTGAGCCTGAGTTTGTATTGATTTGGGAAGGGAGCTAACAGTGAACTTTAGCTTCTTGGCAGCTGGTTCACCATCATCCCCAGACTCGCTGGTGTTAACCAAAGTCAGGGACTTTGATGAATCAACTCCATCTTTATTCTGTTGCTCCCCCTGAGTGTTATCCTCATCATCAAATATGGTAACAGGTGTGATGACTTGGAGGGGGACAGGTGAAGAAATGGTGTTGTCAGCGGATGTTGAGCCCTGTTTAGCAGATTCAAGGTTAAGTATCATTTCCTTCTCCCCCTCACGTTCATCCTGTCTACGCAGACGTTTGGATGAACGTGTTTGAAAGTGCCTTGCAATCTGTTCAACAGAGGAAGCCATAGCACGTTGCCTTTTCCTTGAAGCTCTGGCAATCTTCAGCAGAAGGTTGCAGTTTCCATTTGTATTGCCCTGAACTCGATTAACGATGAAGTTTGCATGACGATATTGCCTGTTTCGAATAGCTTCAAACTCTCTGTGCATAGTTAACTCATGTTCATGAAATAAGGCAGGGACCTCTGTGTCAATTACATCCTTAATTCTTGTGGATAAGTGACTAAGTCCTTGTGCTACACCTTTTCTTGCACCATCCTTGATGGGTTCAGTAACTGCATCAGCAACAACCTTCTTTATGATCCCTGGAAATGTGACAGTGAAGTTATACATTTCAGACTTGATAACATCCAGCTTTCTTGATAAGCGTTCAATGTCAGATTGATGATGAACATGCTGAAGATTATGGATGTTCAGGCTTTGTTGAGCATAATCATCCTCCTTTGGTAAAAGATCAAAGTTGGTTTGGGCAGGATGATCAAACATGAGAAATTCAGCTGTTGGATCATAGGTAGGGCATTGGAAGACTGTGGTTGTGGAAGTAGCAGAGTTTGGAGTGACAACAGCTTCCTTGGGAGGAGGAGTATTATTTCCAGCTGGAGTAGACACAGCTATTTCCTTGGGAGGAGAGACAGATTGTTGATCATCTTCTTCTTCTTCATCCTCCTCCTCAAACATCCCCTCAGGGATTTCATCTTCAGGCATTGATTCTAGATCAGAAACATCATCCACCAATGACATCATTTCTTCTTCAATATTAAGCAGAGGCTCTTCGTCAATTGTTTGGTCCTGAATAATTGTATCAGCCTCTTTCTCCTGTTGCTCCAGGGATGATGTGTCTGGCTGTACATTTTAGCCTGCAAGTTGTTGTTATTAGTAACAGGGAAGTAAGTAAGGGGGATGGTCACCATTTCGCTGTCCTAGAGAGGCTGAGGGTGATTACTCAGCCATTCCAAAGGATAAATCCTTGGGATTCTTTTAAGTGTGAAAAATATATGGTTAATGATCGCCATTCGCTGCCCCTAGGAAAGCTGAGTGTGATTATTCAGCCCCCCAAAAGGTTAAAACCTTTGGGACTCTTTTGATTGTGAAACATATGTTGTTTAAGGATCGCCATTCGCTTCCCCTAGGAAGGATGCGGGTGATTATTCAGCCCCCCCAAAAGGTTAAGAAACCTTTGGGACTCTTTTAATAGTGAAACATATGTGGGTGAAGGTCGCCTGTTACGCTACCCCTAGGAAAGCTGAGGGTGATGATTCAGCTCCCCCTGAAACGGATAAATCCTTTGGGATTCTTTTAAGGTGAAAAAGTTATGGGTGGAGATCGTCTTATTACGCTGTCCCTAGAAGAGCTGAGGGTGATTATTCAGCTCCCCTAAAAGTAAAACTTTTGGGATTATTTTTCTGAGGGAACCAAGAGGCTGTGTGAGGTACAACTGATCAAGGTTGAGACATATTTTTATTCAGGTTGTTGTTGGCCTGAATACTGTCTAGAGTGTGCAGGGTCATCGGGGTGCTTTATAAACATAAATGAATCATTCCCTGGTGCATAGACAGGATGTACAGAAGTCTTAAAGAGTTCTAAGTGCATGGACAGACTTCTATTGGTCGAGGATTACCCTAACTTCACCACTCTCACCTACAGACGTTTGAGAGTGGCTGCTTGTGAACCTCTAAAAATTTACACTGATTACTTGTGTGATATCAGCTGGATTTGGCTGGTTTCCTGTTGTCTCAGCTGACATTGAGACGCTAGACCCTTGTTGTTGGTCAGCTAAAGTCTCTGATTCCACATGAGTATCTGGAACAGAGGAGGTGTCTTGGTTCATAGTCTTCTTTCCCTTGGCCTTAGCAACAGATTTGGTGTGGGAAGAAGATGGGTTTTTCTTATTCTTAGGATGTTGGCCAGAAGAAGCCTTGGACGTCGTGGTGTGCTACCCAGAGGTCAAAGACTTAGACTTGCCAGACACACTAGAGGTAATCACCTTCTCAGAAGAAGGGAGCAAGGACTTCTCAGCTGAGGGTTGTTTGTTGGCAACGTTCATCATATGGGAGGTGACAGGGACATCTTCAGCTCCAATTTCTTTGTAGATGGCACCTGTGATGCGATAGGGCTTCAGATCAGTGAGAGCAGAGTTATGATAGTTGTCTCCCAACAGGCTTTCAAAGATCAGCGACAAAAAGCGAACATAGCAAATATTCTTTTCCCTGACTCGGTTCCTTCCTTTCAGCTGTTCAACTAGGTTGGAAAAGAGAATGCTTCCTACATCAACATCAGCTCCCCAGATCAGCCCATAAGCTATAGATTGGTGGTTGAAGGACATCTGATCTTGGGATCCCTGCATTCCTCCCAGGGATTTGACTATGTGGGTGAAGAGGACACGCCACATAGGTGTAAAGTACTTAATCTTTAGAGGAGACTTCGAGAGGACCTCAGCGGGTGTAAGAGCAGGGTTTACATCATGGAAGGGTTTAAGTGTGGCCAGAGCGTCCTTAACAGCCTTTTTATCAACCACCTTTAGGCATTCATCACCATGTTTTAAACCAGCCACACTAGAGAAATCTTTGAGTGAGAAGGCAAATGGGTGTTCGTTGCAAGAGAGGCTAAAGGTTATTGTGTCATCAACTACTTCAGCAGAGTACCAAAATTCCCTAAGGTATTCTTGGTAGAAGGTGGTTGGGGATTTTGTGAATGCTTCACTAACATCACAATTTAGCATGAAGTTAACCAGATCTGAGTAGGTGTCATTTGGAGCCTTGATCCATCTAATGGAGTTGTTTGATGCAAGGATGCTTTCGTTGAGTTCGAAGTTAACGTTTGCTGCCTTGGGAACGGGAAAAGCCATGGATTCAAGGTCGAAGGAGAATGAAAATGAAGGATGGTTTTAGAGAGAGAAGAACTTAGAGAGAGAAATAGATTTGTGAAATGAGAATAGTGGTAGGTGAGGAGAGACGGGAGACAATATATAAGTTCAAATATGTAAACAGTTATTTAACCGCATTTAATGCTAAGTGGGAAAATGACTGCTCATGTGGGTTCCTTGACCTTTCAAAACTTATTTGTCTCCTCGTTATTCGAAAAATAAATTATTAAATATTGAGAATGTTTTTTTGCATTTACTTGGAAAGTAACTACCTAGTTTCATGTGAAAAACATTTAATATAGAATCAGTCATTTAATGAACACATTTATTATCAAGCTACATGCTTTGAGATATTGAGCATCCCTAGCTCAGCAATTAGCCTGTTGAACGAAGGTTCAGCCACAGGCTTTGTGAAAATATCAGCTAGTTGCAGCTCTGTGGGAACAAAGTGCAGCTCAATATCTCCCTTCATTATGTGATCCCTGATAAAATGATACCTGATATCAATGTGTTTGGTATGAGAGTGAAGAACAGGGTTGTTGGAGATGGCAATGGCGCTGGTGTTGTCACAAAAGATTGGCACTTTGTCATATAAAATTTCATAGTCAGCCAATTGACTTTTCATCCAGAGCACCTGAGCACAACAACTGGCTGCAGCGACATATTCTGCTTCAGCTGAAGACATAGCCACAGAGTTTTGCTTCTTAGCACTCCATCCAACTAATTTTCCTCCTAGAATTTGATAGCTGCCTGAGGTGCTTTTCCTGTCAATACAGCATCCAACATAGTCTGAATCTGAATAGGCCTTGAGATCAAAGCCTGATTCCTTGGGATACCATAGACCTAGGGATGGTGTTCCTTTGAGATACCTGAAAATTTTCTTAACAACCACTAGATGGGATTCTTTTGGGTTAGCTTGGTACCTTGCACCAAGACATGTGGAGAATTGGATATCAGGACGACTAGCTGTCAGATACATGAGTGACCCAATCATGCCTCTATATAAAGTCTCATTAACAGAGACCCCTGACTCATCAGGACCCAAGTTGTTGGGTGGAAGCATGGGGCATTTCACTGATGTACAGTCAGCTAAGTCATATTTTTTTAAGTAAATCCTTAACATACTTTTCTTGACAAATTGAAATTCCCTTATGACATTGTTTAATTTGAAAACCCAAAAAGTAAGTTAATTCACCCATCATACTCATCTCATATTTCTTGGTCATTAATTTAGCAAAATGTTTACTAAGATTAACATTTGTTGACCCAAAGATGATATCATCCACATAAATCTGCACAATGATGAAATCACTCTTATCCTTGAAGGTAAAGAGTGTTTTATCAATAGAACCCCTGACAAATTTGTTTTTAGTTAAGAAATTCGAAAGAGTTTCATACCATGCTCTTGGAGCTTGTTTCAGCCCATACATGGCTTTGTGTAATCTGTACACATGATTGGGAAACTCGCTGTTCTCAAATCCTTCAGGTTGTTCAGCATACACTTCCTCAGCCAAATCTCCATTGAGGAATGCACTCTTAACATCCATCTGATACACAGTGAAGTTCATATAAGCAGCATAAGCCAGGAAGATTCTGATGGCTTCAAGTCTTGCAACAGGAGCAAATGTTTCATCATAATCAATTCCTTTAGTTTGAGTATACCCCTGTGCCACCAGCCTGGCCTTGTTTCTGATGATGTTTCCAATTTCATCCATCTTATTTCTATAGATCCATCTAGTGCCTGTGATATTCTTTCCAGGTGGAGCTGGCACTAGTGTCCATACTTTGTTCTTTTTGAACTTATTGATTTCTTCCTGCATAGCAGCTACCCACCCATCTTCTACAAGAGCCTCAGTTACTCTCTTAGATTCAATTTGAGAGAGAAATTCAGCAAAGAGACATTCATTGGCTGATGCAGATTATGAGTCATGAATTCGCTGTCTAGTGGTAACCCCTGCATTTGGTTCCCTAATAATGTTGACAAGAAGAATGTGTTGATCTCTTGACCACTTATTTTGAGGAGCTAGGGACTCAATGACAGGAACACTTGTGGGAACAACTGGTACTATTTGAGTATCATCCTGCTGACTAGGAGGGCTTTCTTCAAAGACTACTTCAGTGTCAGAGTCTACTTCAACCATATCAAGAGGTACAAGGTCATTATCAACATGAGATTCTTCAGGGATTTGAAGAATTGGTGAGTCATCAATAGCAGTAGAAGAAGAAGGACTACAAGAGGTATGTGGTTCTTCTTCATCAAGCTCCTGAGAGGTAGGAACTTCTATGTTGTGGGTAGACAGAGGGTCAAAAGCATGAACATAAGGAGTGAGAGTGTTGGAGTGATGATGGTGATGACTGGCAGGTCTAGGTTCGGAGAATTCATCACTTGGGAAAGACACATTTTCATTAAAATCAATTTCATCACCCTTTGTTCCTGTTCTCTGTATGAAATCATCTTCTTCATTGAATCTGACATAAAAGGTTTCTTCTACTTCTTGTCTTCTGATGTTTAATACTCTGAAGGCTTTGGCTGTTGGAGAGTATCCCAAGAAGAAACCATCATCAGCTTTTTCATCAAAATTTCCAAGTTTATCCCTATCGTTGTAAATGAACACAGGGCATCCAAAAACATGAAAATAGCTGACATCTGGAGATCTTTTTCTGAAAACTTCATAGGAAGTTTTGCCATGTTTTTTGACAATGATTGATCTGTTTTGTGTGTAGCAAGCAGTGTGAACAGCTTCTCCCCAAAATTGCTTTGGTAAGGCTGCACCATTCAACATGGTTCTGGCTGCTTCAATCAAAGTCCTGTTTCTTCTTTCAGCCACACCATTTTGTTCAAGGGTACCAGCTGAAGAGAAGTTTTGTGAAATACATTTTTCATCACAAAAAGATTCAAGTTGATGATTCTTAAATTCAGTACCATTATTACTTCTTAGAGCTTTGACTCTAACATCATTAATATTTTCAACCTGTCTGATGAAGGACATGATGGTATCAGCTGCATCACTTTTCCTTCTAAGGAAGAACACCCATGTGTATCTAGAAAACTCATCAACTATGACCATGGTGTATTTGTTGTGATTAATGGTCTGAGGTTTGACAGGCCCAAACAAATCCATGTGAAGGAGATGTAAGCACTTGTCAATAGAGAATGATTGCCTAGTCTTGAATGAAGACCTGTGATGCTTTTCTTTGACACAGGCAGAACAAGTCTTGTCTTTAGAAAACATCACTGAAGGTAGACCAGCAACCAGGTTTTGTGTGGCTATCTTGTTGATGTTCTTGAAGTTGAGATGAGACAGTCTTTTGTGCCACAGCCAACTGACACTTTCAGAGGCTTTAGCAAGAAAACAATTTGAGCTGTCTTTAGAGCAAATAGCCATGTTGATGACATAAACATCTCTCCTTCTAGGTGCAATAAGCACAACATCATTGTTTTTGTTGAATATGGTTCCCTGAGTCTTAGTAAACAAAACCTTGTAGTCAGCATCACACAATTGGCTGATGCTAATAAGATTGTGTTTAAGACCATTCACATATGCAACCCTGGTAAACGTTATCCCATTGCAGTTCACTGAGCCGTATCCCTCTGTGTCACCTGAATAATTATCTCCAAACACCACTTTAGGACCTGGCTCCCTTGAGTATCTGTGCAGGTATTGTTGAATCCCTGTCATGTGTCTAGAACAGCCACTGTCTAGATACCATACCGATTCCTTGAGATGTTTCTGCACAGATACATAGAAACAGGTTAGTTCCTATGGTGAACCCACTTTCCAATGGGTTCCCTGAATTGCTGATTAGCAATTCTTGTGTTCCTGTAGAACGTTTGGCGATGGGAGGGACAATTAGCTGTCTCATGGGTATAACTTCCACAGATATCACACCCAGGGAAGTCACCACACTCGTCTGAGTGATGGTCTGTGAATCCAGAGAATTTACAGGGAGGATAAGGTCTGTAGTTTCCCTGTTGTCTTTTTGAACCCTGTTGTCTATCCCTAGAGGGTGTCTGAGCTCTCTTAACTGCCATATGTCTATCATGATCTAAGGTCATGTGGTGAGAGTTCTTACATATATTGCAATAAGGTTTGACTAACCTTTCCCCTTTGGGTTCACCTAGGACAGACTTAGGTTCACGAGAAGTAGAGCATTCAGTGGAAGGCTTAATGTGTTGTTTCAAGAGTTCTACCTCTTTCATTAGAGATAACAGGCGTTCTTCAGTGGAAGGGTCAACCTTGTTCACAGCTTTAGTTGAGACAGGCTTAAAAGCAACTTGCTTACCAGATTTCTTAACAGGTACATTAAATACTTTAGCTGGTGGTTTCTCAACATTTGTTCTAAGTTCACCCTTAGCAGCTCGTGAGGAACTGCTAGGTTCAACTCTAGAGAGTTTGGGCAAGGGTGGTAATTCAGCCATATCTTCAGAGACAGGGTCATCAGTCAAAGTGGGATCTAACATATGAATAGTCTCTGTAGATTTGAAAACAATGTCTTTGGGTTTGGTGAGAATTCTCAGCTTATTTTTCTTAGCAGATATATCCCTTTTAATGTCAGCAGGCAGCTCATCATTAAGCAATTGATCTATAGTGAACCTACTACACAGCCATTTTTCAATAACCTTGTTTAATTCAGAAACTTGAGCATTTAAGGCAATGTTTTTCAAGGTTAACCTAGTGACTTCATTTTGAAGGGATATCTTCTCTAAATTAACCCGTCTGAGAGTTTCACATTCAGATTTAGCATTTAGCAGTTTAGTTTTAACAGAGTGAAACTTATCAAGTAGGTTCTTTCTTTGTTCCTCAACAAAGTGTAAATCAACAATGGTGTAGTCAAGGACATGTTTGCGTTCATCACTATCAGACATAGATAAAAGCCTGTGTACCTTTTTCATTGTGATGTCAACCCATTGTCCTGATCTTGCATCACCTTTTCCAACAGCTGGTTCATCCTCAGCTATAGCCATGAAAGCCCTGACTCTAGTAGTATCTTCCTCATCTGAAGTCAGTGGCTCATCATTCCAATCATAAGCTTCAGCTACCAACCCTTTCTCTGTCTTTTTATCACCTCCCTTCTTCTTAGACATAGCTTCAAGCTTCATATTCATCTGTTCTAACTCAGCTTTAAGTGCCTTGTACTTGTTTTTGTAATCCTTCTTCTCATTGTCTGATGAGTTGGATTGGTGAGATGAGTTATTGTATTGTTGTTTCAACTTGTAAGGTTTGGTGGAAGATGATGGATAGGAAGGTGAGGATGTTTTGGTGGAAGGACAATATTTTTGGAAGTGTCCAAGCTTTCCACAGGCAAAGCAAGTTTCTTTTGATCTGTCAGTTTATTTACTAGCTGATCCTATTCTCCCTGATCTTTTGAAGAATCTTCTTTGGTTGGCTAGCAAGGCTCTTTCATGAAACTCTGCATTAAGATCTGTTAAGAACTCTTGGCTGCTGTGGGTGTCTTCTTCAACATCAGAATCGCTGTCATGAGGATGTGATGCAGAGATCAAGGCTTTGGAAGATGCTCCTTGAACTACAAATCTTTCAGTCTCTGACTTGTATATAGTATCAATCAGCCCTTCTTCATAATTATACTTTCCATAAAGTTGAGCTAAGGTGTCATTCTTGATAGAGTTATTTGCTCTCTGAGTTTGATTCATACTCAGCCACTTTCTTGGAAGGCTGTTGACAAAAGTGGCTGATAGGTGTGTAAACACCCATCCTTTTTACCACTTAATTACAATAATAACCGAGCCAAAACGTGTATTTTATGTCGGAACTATGCGTGGTTTGTGTTTTTGTTGTGATTTAGGACGAAAAGGTGAAAAGTGGAGAAAACACGGGCATCCACGGGCTTTTATCGAAGAAAAAGACGAAAGACGAAGTCAAGAAGTCAAGAGTGCAAAAAGAACGGATGTCCAAGACCAATTCTAAAGATTTATCGAAGAAAAAGTCAAAAGACGGAAGTTTACTAAAAGCCGAAGAACTCAAGTCTAATTTATTGAAGAATTACAAGACGAGTTTAAAAGAAATCCCGAGACAAAGTCATTAAAGTCCAAGATTTAAGAAGATTAAAGAAAGCAAGGACTTAATGGTGCAATTAAGAAAAGATGAAAGAGGGAGGAAGCTTCCTAAGCACTCCCTAATCCTCCCCTATAAATAGATTAGGATTTCATTTCATTAGTTTTTGTTGGCTAATAGTGACAATTAGTTCTTCCATTTTATTTACTTGCACATTTACCTTATTGCACTTTAATTACCTTGTCTTGCACTTTAATTTCCAAGTAAGTTTACTTTTATGTGATTGAATCTTTACTTTTTATTGTTTATCTCTCAGTCTACCTTTCTTTCTATGCTTTAATCTTATGGTTTATATGCTATTTGTGTTGCTTATTTTATTAAAGGTTATGTTTTTATGCTTTTGATTGTTTTGGATTATTGATTTTTATAGCTTATTTGTGTTTATCTTAAAGTTTCTAAAGTTTTTATAAAAGTTATTTTTATATAAAGTTTGTTTTCGTACATCTTTCTCATTTCGTGTTTTCAAAAGTCTTTAAATTGTATCTTATTAGCTTTTTCTTATACGTGTTTGCTTAGGTTTTTAGTCTAGTGCTTATTTGAGTAATAGCTTATTAGTTGAGCTTATTTTCGTTTTCCCTACTGATATTCCGATCATCCCTGATCGGAATAGGGTTTTACTTTCCGACCAGCATCCCTATTGTTTGGTCGGAAAGTAGCTTTGATGTTCCGATAGAATTGCTTGTATTCTGATTAGTGTAATTTTAATATATTCCGATCAGCTCTCCTTTTACTTATTCCGATTATACATTCCGATTTGGGGTTTTGTTTGGTTATTCCGATTTGGCTCTTGGTGACAGCATTCCGATTGGGAATTCCGACAACATTCCGATCAAAAAGGTAAGAGTATTCTGATCATCATTCCGATTGGAAGGTAGGTTTATTATTCCGATCATATTCCGATCGGAATGTATTCCGATTAGGTTTGTTTTTCTATTTTGTCTTGTTTAATTTTTAAGTTTACATTTTAGTACTTTGTCAAATTCTAATTTTCGTCAAGTTTTAAATTCCCGTCATTTATTTTAAATTAGTTTTAGATTTACTTTAACGTCATTTACATTTAAGTTTTGCACTTTTTAATATACTACAACGACACAACTATTTGTTCCACCAAAGACAACTGAGTCGCATAGTTAATCTATTTTTCAATTCGAAGAGATTGGTTCAATGATATTTTTAACTAGGTAAAATCTTAGTTATCAAATGGCGCCGCTGCCGGCTCTTTTCGTAAAGATTAACGGTTTTCTGTGAGGGACGCGTTGTTTTTTGGGATCCATTCACTTGTGAGCGTTATTTTCTTGCTTAAAATTGTTAAAAATCCATAAAAATAAAAAATTTCCAAAATCCAAAATGATTTTATTTTTATTGTGTATATATATTCTCTTTGTGTTTGGTTTCTTTTTCTTTTGCCTTTGCAGGTGTATGCGTACTAGATCTTCTAATTATCAAGAGCCCGAGACTCGAGAAGATTTAGCTATGGCAGGTGTTAACAACAATAATAATCCACCGTACCTCAACAATAACAACAATGTTCTTCCACAGCCCGATCTTCGGACAATGGAAGAGCTTTGTCAACCTACCATGTTTGGACGAGGAGGACCGATTGCGCCGATGCAAATCACGGCTCCTGAGTTTTCGTTGAAGCACCACATGATTCAGCAAGTGCAAACTAATCCATTCGCCGGAATGCCTGATGATGATGCCAACAAACACCTCGACAAGTTCATTACAATCACTCAAAGCATGAAGTTGCCCGGTGCCACAATGGATGTTCTTCGCCTACAACGCTTCCCACATACTTTATCACATCACGCCGAGAAATGGTTTGATCGTCTTCCAAAGCATTCAATTCATACTTGGGATGACATGACTCAACGCTTTTTGTCGCGCTACTTTCCACCATCCATGGTCACGAGCCTTCGCAATCAAATCAGCGGTTTCATGCAAGAACCCTATGAATCTCTTTTTGATGCTTGGGAAAGATATAATGTCTTGATCAATCGTTGTCCAAACCACAATATGCTCTATGTGACCTTGATTGATACTTTCTACTTCGGTTTGACTTTTCGAGATCGTGATACGATTAATGCAGCCGTCGGTGGCACATTTATGAAAAGGAAACCCGAGGAGTGTAGAGAGCTTATTGAGAACATGACTACTCATCACAAAAACTGGGATTCCTCCGCTTCTTCAAGGAACAACCCGAGAGTGAATGTTTCTTCTACTTCAGCAAACCCCGACATGACCGAATTCACCCGCATGATGACTGAAATGAACAAAAATATCTTGCTTCTCGCTACAAACCAACATCATCAAGTTAAAGCGGTAGCACCTTCTTGTGAAACATGCGGTGGTCCACACTCATACACTGATTGTCCTTCGACTCAAGGAAATCCGGAAAATGTGTATGCAGTTTATGGTAATTATTCACCGGAAAATTACCAAGCTCGACCTCAAGGGGATAGAAATATGCTGAGTTACCGATCAAACAACTACCTTTCACCCGGTTTTTCTCCTCAAAACCAAAACCCCAACAACAACTAAAATAGAAGCAACCAAATCCCACCTAGAGCTTCTAATCCTTATCACCCACCCGCTCAACAAGCCCCACCCATCAATCAAGATGTTGAAGCCTTAATGAGAACTCAAGGTGAGCAAATCAAGAATCTACAGAGCCAAATTATCAATTTGAAAGGGGATATCACCAAGCAAGGAAATGACATAAGATCCGAGCTTCGAGATAATATTCAATCCTCCTTCAGCAATCAAACAAATGATTTGAAGAATATGCTTACTAGTTTCTTGCCCACAACTCAACCTTCTACTTCGAGTTCTCTACCTTCAAACACCGTCACCAATCCGCGAGTGAATGTGAGTGCTATTACTACCCGTAGTGGAGTTACCATCGTAGGACCACCTATCCCGCCCCATCATCTACACCTCATCCACCACCATTTATCCCTACTCCTCCCACACCTAGTATTAGTACACCATTACCGCCTCCGCCTCGTCATGACGATGTCCCCAAGAAGAACCCTTCAACATCTCAACCTTCACCAACCCCACCTTCTACCTATAAACCCAACATCCCATATCCTTCTCGTTTGGACAAGCCTAACTTGCTCACTAAGAATGACACTCAAGTCTCGAATTATTTGAAGATGATCTCTCAAATGAATTTCAACATTAGCCTTGTTGAAGCACTTGTCCACATGCCGAAATTTGTCAAAGCATTCAAGGAATTGCTTAACAAGAAGGAGAAGCTGATTGAGCTCGCCAACACACGCTTAAATGAAAACTGTTATGCAATTATTCTTAAAGAACTTCCAGAAAAACTTGGAGATCCTGGTCGTTTTGTGTTGTCGTGCATCTTTAACAAAACCGAAGAATTTACTGCCCTAGCTGATCTCGGGGCCAATATTAATCTTATGCCTTTGAGTGTTTGGAAAATACTATCAGTACCCGACCTTACTCTAACAAAGATGACCCTTGAGCTTGCAAATCGCACTCTCGCTTACCCCATTGGTATTGCAGAAGATGTGTTCATTAAAGTTGGCACCTTCACTTTTCCGGTCGACTTTGTTGTTGTTGATTATGAAATGGACCCTCGTATTCCTTTAATACTTGATCGACCATTCTTGAGAACCGGACGAGCTTTAGTTGATGTTGCCGAAGGTGAATTAATTTTAAGGGTCGGGAATGAACAACAAGTGTTCAAAATTGGGAAGCTTACAAGCAAATCCTTTGGAGGCCGAGAATCAGTGAATATGATTAATGTGCTTGATGATTTTGTTGTCTACAACAATCCTCTATTCGATTCTTCCATTGATAATCCACTGTTTCAAGATGATGTGGATGATTCTCTCTCCAATTTGGAACCTTCACCCATTTATGATTCTCCACCGATCTTTGATGCTTATGATGATGATTCTAGCTCAGATACGGATGATTTTGATGATTGTACTTCCGAGTATCCCGACATGCCCACATATGATGATTTTGATGAGGCCGATACTCTTTCGAGCGATTCTTCTCATGATGAAGATCCTCCGCCATCACTTAATCCTACTTTGGATGATTACTCATTTGAGGAAGACTTCTCTACATTTCTCAATACCTACTTCCCTCATGAGAGTGATGCCCCTCCTTTAGATTTTGATGATTATCGTCTTGATCCTACTTTGGATTTGAAGAAAATTCTTTCAAA
Organism: Glebionis coronaria; assembly: GCA_025667525.1. Classification (NCBI taxonomy): domain Eukaryota; kingdom Viridiplantae; phylum Streptophyta; class Magnoliopsida; order Asterales; family Asteraceae; genus Glebionis; species Glebionis coronaria. Next base: position 477,226,034 of record CM046880.1, read on the forward strand.
GGAGAAGCAACCAGTCGACACCACCATCCGCAGCACGTATGAGTTAACACCTCTTTGTCCACCTTCTGAGGATGAGGTTGTGCATCTTCTTCACGGATCATCTTCACATTCTGCTGAGCCTGAGTGCTATTTTCCCCTAAAGGAAAAGGTGTTTGACCCCGGTATCGATATTCTGCAGCCATCTCAGTATCCACCTGATGAAATAAAAGGAAACATCTTTGGAACTTATGGAAATCTGCTTACACCACTTCACCCTTGCTTCCACCGTGCCCCATTGATGAGACTGCTTTTATACATAGTCTCATCGTCCAAAACGGGCTTAAATCGGTTAAATATATCATAAAATACCATAAAATATGCTCGTATTCGTTTGTTGTATGTTTTAGGTATGGATATCGAGAAAATTACAAAAAGATCACAAGAACAAAGCAAAATCGAACACGGGAAACGAAGCCGCACAAAGAACCGGACCCGAATCATGAATTTCTAAAGAAGTCCTTGAAGTTTGAAGATTTGGCAAGATTGGTCCCTCAACTTTTGAAGACTTGTCATTTTATACCCTTGTAAAACTCTAAAATTACATTCTGGTCCCTAAAATGTCAAGAGTTTACATATTTGGTCCATGAAGAATTGCACAAGATCGAAGCCAGGATTGTACTCAACGAAGCAATACGAGAATTTTCGGATCAACTCGACAAGTTTGAAGATTTTTCAAGTTAAAGACGAAGACAAAGTCAACCCGAGACCCGACAATAAAATAAGCCCGAAAAAACGAATCCCAAAACCTTATTTTTATTTTACGGACCAACTCATTAAACGAGCCGAGTTGGCCCGTTTAAATATTAATATGAATGCTACCAAGCACGTTTAACACCAAGGCCCAAGTTAAAATACAAATTCAATTTCATTCTTGGGCCCAAAAACACCCCTCAGCCCGTTATAACCAAACACAAAACGTTCCCCTTTTGTTTTTTTACATCAGACGAAAAAAAAGATAGAAAGAGGGATTAGGGTTCATCTTTATCTCCAGCTTCCATACTAATCCCAAATCATAACCCTAATCCCCAGTCACTTTCAACTTCGATCCACACATCACTCATGATACCCCACATCAAAACCCACCCACGTGAAGAACAAAGTCAGACAGGCATGTGATCTCTGCCAAGTTTGAAGACCAAATCAATGGTGGATATTCAACCCTTGGGCTCCAATCCCATCTAAGGGTCATGAATCGAAGACCTCGAAGGTTCCTACTTCAAGACAAGATCAAGACCAGGTTTGATATTCGAATATTCTTAAAAAGATCCATGGGCAATTCGGGTACTTCAAAGACATTAGGTTTAGGGTTTGTGATCTTCATGTAATAGTATAAATAGAATAGCTTTTTCAATTTTTTCGTTGTTCCAGAATTTTTCTTTTGTAATGCCCTTTCTTTTAATTAATGAAAAAGTTGGTATCTTGAATTTCTGAGTTCCAAAACTTTATTTTGTGCAAGTGTGGAGGGGTAATTTAATTTACTTTGTTTGTCATTTTAATTTAATTGTTCTCTTTAATTCAAAGTTTATTTCAGTGATGGTACTCGAATTTTAATTTCAAAAATTTGTTGTTAATTTTTGTTGATGATTTAAGAAGCATTGGAATTTTTATATGAAGTTGTTTTTTTTATCAAAGAAAAGAAATATGTTTTGTTCCTGATCAAAAAAAAAGGGGAGAAAAGAGATTTGTGTTCTTTGGCCACTCTTCACATACCGAGAAGAAAGGTGGGTTTATATTTGAGTTTGTTGAGTAAAAATAAAAGAGAGAGTGAAGGTTACGAAAAAAAGGGAGATTTGAGTTTGTTTTACTAGTGTTCAAGAAAAAGAAAAGAAAAGAATGTTGTTGTGATATTTTTATTTTTTTTATGACTGTCAAAGAGAAAGCAAGTATTGTTGATACAGGAGGTCTTGTTAAAAAAAAAATCAAGCAATATAAAAAAAAGAGGGTGTTAAATTGTTGATGTTTATTGTTCGAATCAAGCGATAAAAAAAAGAAGACGAGGTCGTGTTGTGAAAAAAAAAAGAGAGATACTGTTGGCGTTCTTACTGTTCGGATTTGGTACAAAAAAATGGGGTTTATGTGTTTGTCGTTATTGGTTACCGAGTGACAAAAGAAAGAAAAAAGAGTACTTGTTTGCTTCTGTTCACGGAAGAAAAAAAAAGGGAGGGTTATCCGGTTTTTATATAGATTCGGATTTAAGGTTCTTATTAGATAGTTAATAGTTTTGCTCGGTTTGAATCGTGTTTCGAGAGCTAAATCGACACAGGATTGAAGATGATTTTGCACTGGGTTTCGGTCGATGGTTTATGTTTGGCGCTGAGCTCGAGTTGATTACATAGTTGCTAGAATATGGGCCTGGAAGCAGTGTATACTTCCCTTCCCTTTTTCATCTTTTTAATTGCTATGATAGTATAGATTTAGAGTAGTGTATACATATGATATGTTTCCTTAAGTTTCTGAGTAAGTAGCATCAATAGATATTTTAGGTGTTAGATTCGTTAATATTGGCTCTAATTTTGGTTCGTTCTTACTTGCTTTGTCGTTATTTGAGGAGTTTAGTACATTACCTTAAGAGTTATTTTCACATGATTCATAACAGCCACTCAAGTCCACGTTAGGCCTATAGTTGACACTTCTTTGGTGATTTACACCAGCTAGTGTAAATGTATTGGTTGGAAGTTTTAGATAGTAATATTTAGGAATCAAGTAAATTTGGGTATCGATTTAAGTTTAAGGTTGATTGCATAGCTTTCCTAAGGTTAGTCATAGTAATATTTAAGTTAATGTAAGAAGCCTGCTGATTGTTTTTTTTGCTGTGTGCTTGTGTTTGTGGTTGTCACTGTGTGCCTGTGTATCCATAAGCAAAAAAAAAAAGAGATTAAGTCTTAGTTGCATTTAGATTGAGCTTGCAGCCACTGTTCACATTCTTCATTATTTGCATTCTGCTTGTTGTGATTTGATTGTTTTTTTAGCTTATAAGTGTTTCCTAACCAATGTGCAACCAACTGTTGGTCTTGGCTTGTGTGCTTAATCCATAAAAGGCAATAAAAAAACACCAAAAAAGTGCAGCTGGTGGGTCTCATACCCCTGACCTGAGAACAGCAGCAGAAACGCAACATTCCTCAAATTTACCATCTACTCTATTAAGTATTTTTGTGTTAAGCTTCCTTTAGCTTTTGCTTTATACAGTTTTTTATTTAGTTGATAATAAAAGAAAAAAGGTTGAAAAGAGTCACAGCAGGGTTTCAAACACCAGACCTGCACGCAGCCACAAGACGCAGCAGACCCACATTCCAACCATCTGCTCTCTTGTGCTTGTCTTGTATTCATTTCCCTTTATTTTTCCTTTACACATTTTTGTATCCCAAATGTCAAGCTTAAAAGATGGTAAAAGAAAAAAAATACTAGAAAACAGCCTCTGTAGGGATTGAACTCGTGACCTGCAGCTCAACAGCCACAAGCCTCAATCAACTGAGCTACAAACGTTTTGTTGTTAAGATTTACAATGTTTTCTATTTAACCACTTTTTCTCATTTTAAGCTAACAGCTTATTCAGCTTATTTGCAGCTTATAGTAGCTTATTTTTCGAATTTTTTTATTTTTCCTAGACTTCAAATAGTATTTAACATCTTCAGTAGTTTTTTTTTTTTTTTTTTTATAAAAATTATTTATTATTTTTAATCATTTATTTAGTTTAAATTGGTATTTAATTCATAAAAAATTATTTAAAAGTCAAAAAAATATAATTCTTTTTTTCAAAATTTTCTTTTCTCATGTAGGATGTAGGAAAAATAAATTTTCATTTTTAGGCTTTAAATTTGTTCATTTTCCTTTTATGTCGCGTTTTTACGTTCGCTATTACTTTCGTACTTTCGTTATTTGGATTTTTTTTATACCATTTTTGTTTTTAAATTACTTTTCTATTTTTTTAAGTTAATTTAGTTTATTTTATGTTAAGTTTTCGATTTTTTAGTCGAATTTTTGTTGCGATTTACGTTTAACGCGTTTTACGTCGTAGGACCGTTTTTAGCGTAACTCGTATTCGTCTCCGTTTTCTTTTCTTTCTTTCTTTCCAAAAACGTAATAACTCGATTAAATAACGACTATATATTTTGGCTAAACACCATACCTCCACCGAGAACGAACTCGATTGTCGGTATTTGCGTTTTCACAAAACGTAATTACTAATACTTGCTACGACTTTGGTTTTTGCTTTCTTTTTCCTAAAGATAGTAAACGACTAAAAACCTCAACAATCACCCATCTTTGCTTAAGAGAACCTTGCCTATTCTTCTTTGGCTTGCCTTGTTCTCCTTAAGCTTGTGCTATTTGATGGACGAAAACTATGTCTTTGATCCCGGTGGATGTGTTTCATGCTTCTTCCTATGGTAATCAAGGTCGAGTCAGGCTCACGACTCGGTGAACAAAAATCAAGCGCTTCTTGGGAGGCAACCCATGTATCTATCTTTTAGCTTTCTTTATCCTAAGTGTAGGGGAGACCCGTTGGTGTTTGCTATTTCCTCTCTTCTACTATTCAGGGATTCAAGCGCTCAATGATCCACTCTTGATGATTCTTGACGACCCGTGATTCTGTTGTTCCCATTTTCCCGGTTCTATCCTAAACTCTTTTCGATTCACTATTTTATATTTCTCAATATTAAAATAGAATCACTTTAGTTGTCCTTTTCTTAGCAAGATTTAATCAACGTGCACAATGTCCTAAGTGTAAGGGAGTTTACTCCCACATGCTTCAACATTGAGAAAAATGTTTATATTAAGTGTAGGGGGGACTTCTATCGAAGTTAAGTGGCCTTTTCCTTGTATTTGTCCACATTTTAACCGGAAAATCAATTTTTCGACATTTTTCAAAATTTTTGATCTATTTTGGCCTATTAGTTTTTCCCTTTGTATAGTTATTTTCTTTCCTTGTTAGAATAAATTTCAATATAGTGGTTTTAATTTTTAAACGTTATGAATCTTTTGACTCAACCCGTGTTTACTTGTCTAAGTTACTCTAGCTAGTATCCTTAACATGTTTAAGTCAAGTTTTGCTAGGCTTTTATATAGGGAGCTATAAAACGCGAAAGTCTTAACTCTCACGGGTTAAGAACAAGAACTTTTCGCAAGTTCCTATAATTGATCCTAGAGAGTCTTTTATCAAGGGAACTTTAAAATGCGATTTCTAAACTTGAAAAAGTCTAAGAGTTTGCAAGATCCTATAGACGACTCGAAAACCTAAAACTTTGATTTAATAGGCTAAGCATCCACGAGTCTCATTCCTTGAGATTTTAAACTGTGGAGAACGAGAGATGATAGAGCCAATTATAAGTTCTGTATTCTTTCGTGAATTTATGTGAGTTAATTATAAGCCTATTCTCCCATCGCTTGCTAATAAATTTATCTGCAATAAATAAGGTTGTACGATTTAAAAAGTTACTTAGCTTCTAGCCCAAGATCGTTTAAAAGTTGCTCGGTAATGATTAGAGTTCATAGCCAAGGCATAACTTATTGAAGCGGGATGCGAAGATTGGCGAGTCCAAAAAGGTCCTAACAAGGCATGAGGGCTACATTTTGTTGCTAAAGATCCAAAGTGATGTGAAGAATCATTTATCGAAAATTAATATGAAGGATCGAGACACACGACGAAAAGCAAAAACTCCCCAAAAGTCATGGAGAAGTCTATCCGAAAAGGCCCTAACAAGGTATGAGGATAAATAGATCCAAGTCCAAAAAGGAGGCGGATCGTTGTATATCAAAGTCCAAAATAAATATTGGAGAAAAATGAAGAAGTCGTGGTCCATTTATGAAGAATCTCTCAAAACTTCAAGTGAAGAAATTCCTATTATGAAGAGAAGGCCATTATTTCATGAACGTCTCTTAAGGTTTGAAGTATGAAGTCGCTGCCAAATATCGGTCCGAGAAAGGTCTCAAATCGCGAAGCGAGTTATGCCAAGATATGAACTTTATGAGGTCCCGAGAAGCAGTTTTAAAAGATTTTGTCCTTTAGCTAACTATTGATTAAATCGTCCCACTTTATTTTCAGCCTAATAAACTATCGAAATAAGTCAACAATGCATCCTCGTGATCATTCAAGACAACAATAAAATATAAGAGATACACCTAGGAATAAGGGAGTCTAAGTGAGTAATTGGCCCACATGAGTTCGTGTTAGTTTGCTAACTTATAATAACAATGATCTCGTTTTTAAGCTTGGTTTGGAGAAAGTGAAAACTTGAGGATGATGATCATTCATGACATTTCCAAAACCCAAGGTATGTTTTTGATTTCTTTACTTTGAATGTTTATAATTTTATATCTCTTTAATAAAGGCCAATATGGATTGATTATGATGGGAAATGTAATCTTGCTTTGTAACTAATGCATTGCATGAGGACATTGCAATGGTCAAGTGTAGGGGATTTGATAGGTGTGTAAACACCCATCCTTTTTACCACTTAATTACAATAATAACCGAGCCAAAACGTGTATTCTATGTCGGAATTGTGTGTGGTTTGTGTTTTTGTTGTGATTTAGGACGAAAAGGTGAAAAGTGGAGAAAACACGGGCATTCACGGGCTTTTATCGAAGAAAAAGACGAAAGACGAAGTCAAGAAGTCAAGAGTGCAAAAAGAACGGATGTCCAAGACCAATTCTGAAGATTTATCGAAGAAAAAGTCAAAAGACGGAAGTTTACTAAAAGCCGAAGAACTCAAGTCTAATTTATTGAAGAATTACAAGACGAGTTTAAAAGAAATCCCGAGACAAAGTCATTAAAGTCCAAGATTTAAAAAGATTAAAGAAAGCAAGGACTTTATGGTGCAATTAAGAAAAGATGAAAGAGGGAGGAAGCTTCCTAAGCACTCCCTAATCCTCCCCTATAAATAGATTAGGATTTCATTTCATTAGTTTTTGTTGGCTGATAGTGACAATTAGTTCTTCCATTTTATTTACTTGCACATTACCTTATTGCACTTTAATTACCTTGTCTTGCACTTTAATTTCCAAGTAAGTTTACTTTTATGTGATTGAGTCTTTACTTTTTATTGTTTATCTCTCATTCTACCTTTCTTTCTATGCTTTAATCTTATGGTTTATATGCTATTTATGTTGCTTATTTTATTAAAGGTTATGTTTTTACGCTTTTGATTGTTTTGGATTATTGATTTTTATAGCTTATTTGTGTTAATCTTAAAGTTTCTAAAGTTTTTATAAAAGTTATTTTTATATAAAGTTTGTTTTCGTACATCTTTCTCATTTCGTGTTTTCAAAAGTCTTTAAATTGTATCTTATTAGCTTTTTCTTATACGTGTTTGCTTAGGTTTTTAGTCTAGTGCTTATTTGAGTAATAGCTTATTAGTTGAGCTTATTTTCGTTTTCCCTACTGATATTCTGATCATCCCTGATCGGAATAGGGTTTTACTTTCCGACCAGCATCCCTATTGCTTGGTCGGAAAAGGGCTTTGATATTCCGATAGCATAGAATTGCTTGTATTCCGATTAGTGTAATTTTAATATATTCCGATCAGCTCTCCTTTTACTTATTCCTATTATACGTTCCGATTTGGGATTTTGTTTGGTTATTCCGATTTGGCTCTTGGTGACAGCATTTCGATTGGGAATTCCGACAACATTCCGATCAGAAAGGTAAGAGTATTCCGATCATCATTCCGATTGGAAGGTAGGTTTATTATTCCGACCATATTCCGATCGGAATGTATTCCGATTAGGTTTGTTTTTCTATTTTGTCTTGTTTAATTTTTAAGTTTACATTTTAGTACTTTGTCAAATTCTAATTTTCGTCAAGTTTTAAATTCCCGTCATTTATTTTAAATTAGTTTTAGATTTACTTTAACGTCATTTGCATTTAAGTTTTGCACTTTTTAATATACTACAACGACACAACTATTTGTTCCACCAAAGACAACTGAGTCGCATAGTTAATCCATTTTTCAATTCGAAGAGATTGGTTCAACGATATTTTTAACTAGGTAAAATCTTAGTTATCAGTGGAATTAATCTCAGCTTGACCAATGGTGACATCATTCATTGCTAGGTCATTGAGAAGAATCTTCAGCCTTGTATAGGTTTGTTGAACCTTTTCACCTTCAAGTGACTTGAAGGCATTGAACTGAAGTCTGAGTGCCTGAATCTTTGTTTCTCTGGTTTCAGAGGGTCCTTCATGGCCAAGGATGAGGTCTGTCCACATTTGCTTGGCTGTGGGACACTGAATGACAGACTTCATGATGTGTTTGGGAAGACAGGATATGATGATGCTTTTGAGACGTTTATCTTGGTTTGCCAATTTTCTATCAGCTGGAGTCCATTGTTTGAGAGGTTTGGGAAGAGGGTTTTCTTCAGTGGAGGTAAGCGCCATGGGAACATAAGGACCATTTTCTAAAATTTCTAGAAGAAATGGTTCAAGTCCATCGAGATACACAAGAAATTGACTCTTCCAACTAGCAAAATCTTCTTCATCAAATACTGGTACACTTGTGACATGTGATCCACCTCTTGAGTCAAGAAGTTGGGGTAGATCAACGTCATTGGGAGGAGGGATGAGTCTTGGTGAAGATGGTGTTGCATTGTTATTGTTACCAGAAGGTGAATGTGGTGGGTTAGAAGTTTCTGGCATGGTGGATCTTGATTATAAAACTGAGAACGATGTTTCTTGAAGGTTTTAATATCAAATAACGCTCTGATACCAATTGAAAGTCCCTAATCAATGATGGAAACACTAAACTTAACTAATCAACACAAGTTAATACTTTTCAAACGTAATCTTATTATGTATAATAAAGAATTACAAGTGTTATGGATAACACCGTTTGATGACAATGTGTTGTGCACACTTTGAACAACTATAAAACCTAACTTATGAATACAGTCGCAGCTGTTTGATTCAATAAGTTCTAAGCATTAATGTTATGAATATTCTCAAAGTGTTGAACATTAATGCTGGGATACACATCCTATTTATAGTGATACGAGGTTGACCTAAATAGTACTTGATGGTGACTACACAAGATATTCACTTTTCAGACATCAGTCACATGATGCTCTTCTATTCTTGGTAGTCTGCCATTATGCTTTAAGGAAACAGATCTTGAAACAGTTTCTTTTTTCTTCATTGTCTCGAACACACAAATGGCATGTCCAAAGTGTGATGAGTGTTAACAGGGTATTGCCACCCCTGTTAACCCTCAACCCCTCAGAGTCCCTGATACATATTGGCTGTTATCCATCACAGCCAATGAGTATGTCTTCAAGTAATCTTTGACTTCCTTGACAATGTCTCTGACATGGACTCCTCTGAGGTTGCTCACAGGGACTTGGATCTCTGTGAGTCTTGCGATACTTGCCTGCCTCCTAGGCACAGGCAAGGGACTATCTTAACAGCTTAATTATGTTTAAATCTATGATCGGGGAATCTAACAAACTTAGATTCCCAACAATAAGAAAAGACATTAGCATACATGTAAAAGTGTTAGTTTAGAAAGAAAATGGCTTCATTCATCTTGCCCATGTAAAATTAAAGCATGTAGCATGTGAAACATTCGTACAAGGATGAAATTACAATGCTTAAAATTTGAAAATGAAGTAGAAATAAAAAACGGGGGATCATAGACTTGTTAGAAGGGTTCCGACGGGGTCCGTTACCTACTGAGCAGACATGTAAGAATGGGAAATAAGGCATGTGAACTTGCGACGAGGGTGCTACTAAGATGGCCTGCATAGGAGGAGGTGGTAACACACTAGTAGGTGAAGAATGAGATGGTGAGTTTAGGAGAGAGTGGCGAAATGATGGTTGTTCAATCCACAAAAAATTATCTAATTCCATAAAAGATGGAATTGGAGGAGAGTTGCTCAAAGGAAGGTTTGGAAATGGTAGTGTTTGGAGCAATATAGCGGAGATGGAAGGTGATATGTGAGGAGGTGGTACTTGAGGAGGTGGTGGTACAATCTTAATGTTGGCCAAGGTAGGTTAAGAATGAGTAGGTGAGGTAGGAGGTGTATCGAGTATGTAGAAAACTATAAGGGTGGTTGAATAGTTTTTACCGATTAATTTTAATTACTTTGAAACTTTTTCGTGATTATTATGGATATAGATGAAGAGTGATTAACAAAGTAATAGGCGTGATATAATAAAGAGACAAACCATAATGCACAATGATTTATAGTGGTTTGGCCTAGCAAGATCTCACTTATCTTGCCCCTACTTCCACTTCCTGAGTATCCACTCGAGAGTTCTACTTCACTAGTAAACGAATCTCCTTTACAACGGTGGAGAAACCTTTACACTTAAGCTTACAATCTTTAACGACACCTAAGCTAAGATGTCGTGTTCTTTACAAAGGCACAACAACACCTTTTTGTAAGTTTATGGACTTATATTTAATAGTCTTGTGATAGGATCGAACTCGAGATTACGGGATTGCACACAATACGTAAAGAGTTAATTTAATTAATAAATATATTTATTGTATTTATTAATTTATTTAATAAATATATTTATGTATTTATTAATTTAAACCGAGCAAGTAACTATATAACTTTAATGGTCGTTAATTAAATAATAGTTATGTATTAACGAATGTTAAATAAATATATAGTAAGTATATATAAAGAAAGAAGTTTGGAAGATTCCGGAACACCCTTAAGGGGTGTTTTGGTCGGTCGGTTATGGGCTCCAGGGGGGGGGGCAAAAGTTGTCTTTTATTTATCTTGAGCTACAATGGGTTGAGGCCTATAAATACACCTCCATATTCCTCATAATATTCATAACTTAAATCTTTTCCCTCCTTTCTCTTTTGTCCGATCGCAAGCCTACACCAACAAAGGGTTTCGGTTGGTTTTTCTTGGTTGATCGATTGCATACGTAATCTAGTCCTAGCCCCTCTCTAGGGTTGTTGGGTAGATTAATTACAAGAGTTGTAGCTCGGTTTTCACGTGATAGAATCACGGTTAGCTAGTTGTATTATGTGTGTACAAAATCGTAATATAGTCTTACTTTAGACTATATCTTGGTATATTACCGTATAGACCCGAATTGGTGATTCGTTCTTCGTCTTGTGGATTTGCTTTAGCGTAAAGGTATGTAACCTTAATTAGATTAATTATAATTGTGTTATTATTATGATCTTGTTAAATCGCTTCCGCTATATGTACTTTGATCTCGTTTAGGGTTTTATATAATTGTTATGATATCAATAAACCTTCAGTGGTATCAGAGACAGGTTTTAACATGTTATAATTATCGAAAATCTAAAGTTTTTTAACTAATAATTTTTTTGAGTTGAAATTACATGTCTTTTAGGTTTTCATAAAATTAGGGTTTTGTTTTTTAAAAATTAGGGTTTTGGCTCTAATTTTAATATAAAAAAATTGTTTTGAAACCCTAAATTACATGTGGGATAATTTTAGATTAAATTGCATTATTAATTGTTATATCATGTATGGTTACGATCTGTAGAGATTTAATTGTTAAGATTTGTGGGAATCCATGATTACGTGCATGTTTGCATGGATCGTAAAATTATATGTTTATATGATTTTATGTGCTATGTGATTATTTGATTCAATAAATCTTGAATTAGGGAAGACTTTTATATGAATATAAAGACCTAGATTTGATGGTTATTGAATAAATCGTATGCATGTGGCTATTTGATTTATTTATTGCACATATAAATTGTTATTATGTGTTTATGATTTAGTTCTTTTTACTTGTTTATATATAAAATTGTTGAATTGTTGTAAACAAGGTTTTTTTTGAAAAGATATAATATGGACTAAATCATATTAAAATAATAATTTGTTAGAGATTTAAATTACATAAGATTACCTTGATTGGTGAATTGCAATCATAATCTAACGGCCTACTCTATTTGACAAACTATAAAGTGGTTTAACGCACCGCTGGTCATGTACCTGGTTAAGGAAGGAAGTGTTATTCCATTAGTCGCTGACCAAATAACCGGCTCGCCTGTACGTCAAATTGAAATTACCTACGATTATTAATTGAAATATACCTTAAGGGTGATTTAACACAAATTCACATCTGAAACACAATGAATAAGGGTATTGCTTTGTGCGTAGCCGAGTTCTAGCAAAAGTACGTTGTGAATAGTTGTGGGTTAATTCTTTAATTGGTTTAACCAATACCGCAACATAATTTATGTAGAAATTTAATCTCGTGAAAAAGTTTACTAAATGTTTTATTAAACTTACTATGGAGATTGTATGCATGCTTCTCCATACATTGATTTTAACATCAAAAATTTATACCCTTAAAATTTAAGTCGAATGCTCCTAATTGACGAACACTTGAAATTACTTCGTCATCAAATGAGATTTTTGGATGATGTTGTGATGGAGAGAAAACCGTTTGTAGAATGAGAATTCGTATGATGGTTTTACGTTACTCAGATTAGACGACTTAATTAAGTTAGTCAGTGAGATCTGGAAAGTTAATGCATTCAGAAGGGGTGAAACATGTTTACAATGCAAAACGTTTTTTTGGCAATGTAAATCCCTTAAAAATCTAGAAATTGAAAAATGTTTGTCAATTGAATTGTTCGACAAGTCCATATGTTGAGTACATTCATTACTAGCAGATCAACTGATGTAATGGATCTATGTCAATATAGTTCTAGAATTCAAGGAAAATAATATGGTTTTAATACCGGGGTAATTTTATTTTATTAAAAGTACTTTGTTATCGAAAATACTAATATTTGAACTTATTTCTGTAGAAATGGCTCAACCCACCAATAACACTATAAGTTCTGCATTCAAATCTTTCTTTGAACGACCTGAACTTACTGGCCCAAACTTCAATGATTGGTACCGCTCGCTAAGAATTGTCTTGAGAGCAGTGGGTACTATCGATATCTTGACTACTCCCTATCCGGAGGATCTTGCTGAAGGAGCATCTCATGCGCAAAGGCTTGAACACGCTGCTAATGTTAAGAAGCACTCTGAGGTGGCTTGCTTAATGCTAGGGAAAATGGCTCCTACACTTCAACAAAAGTATGAGCTATTTTCACCAAAGCGAACACTTGATGAGCTCAAGTCTATGTTCGAAAAGCCGCAAGCTGTGGAGATCTACGACTTGGTAGATGCTTTGCATAGCTGCAAGCAAGCTCAAGGAAAGTCTGTAAGTGCCCATTATTTGGAGATGAGGGTTATATGGAACAAATCATTGCACTAGGACAACCCTATGATCATAATATGGATATCAACTTGATCAATAGGTCTCTTAACAAGGACTTCAATGATTTCATTAGAAACTATAATATGCATTGCACGGGGAAGACAGTTAATGGTTTGCATGCAATGCTCATTGACTATGAAAAGGGGTTGAAAGACAAGGCATCTACCGCTACGTCTTATGTACTAACCATACAAAAGGGTAGAGTGAGTAAGCCAAAACCAGAAGCGAATAAGAAGAAAGGCAAAGCCAAGGGTAAGAATGGCAAACAAGTTGCGACTTATTCAAAACCTAAGCAGAACTTTGTCAAGAAGAGTCAATCTCAAAAGGATGAGACTTGTCACCTTTGCAAGGCAAGTGGTCACTGGAAGAGGAATTGCCCTCTTTATCTTGAAGAATTGCGAGGAATAAAGAAGAATTCTGAGCAGAGCGCTGCAACTTCAGGTACTTTATTTATGATTGAATTGTTCAATTTAACATACAAATTAAATTCCTGGGTATATGATACAGGATGCGGTATTAACATTTGTAATACGTTGCAGGGATTTAATCTGGAAAGGAAGCTTTCCTATGGGGAACAATTTCTGCAAGTGGGCAATGGTGCACAAGCAACGGTTGAAGCTATAGGAACATTTAATCTAGTTTTACCTTCGGGTTTAGTACTGAGTTTAAATGGTTGTCTTTATGCACCTACAATTGTTAGGGGGTGTTATTTCCTTTTCTTGTTTGTTAAATAATGGATTCGTTCACATGATTGATAATAATGGAATTTTTGTTTGGAAAAATGGTATTTTCTATTTTAATGCAATTTCTGTGAATGGTGTATTTAAAATAGACATGCATGAAAATGAATCAAAGAACAATAAATCTGTATTTAGCATTAGTAAGAAGAGAAAGTTTGACAAGAACTCTTCTTATCTTTGGCATTGTAGACTTGCCCATATTGAGAAGACTCGTATGCAAAAGCTTCAACGTGAAGGTCTTTTGGAAAGTATCAATGATGAATCATTTGATAAATGTGAGTCTTGTATCTTTGGAAAGATGACCAAGAAACCTTTTAATAGTAATATTGAAAGGGCCACTGATCTACTTGGACTTATGCATACTGATGTGTGTGGACCACTTAGACATACGTCAAGGAAAGGTGCTAGCTACTTCTTAAACATTTACGAAAGATTATAACCGTTATGGTTATGTTTATTTACTTAAGAATTAATAAGTGTGAAAACACTTATCCTTTTACCACTTAATTATAATAATAACCAAGCCAAAACGTGTATTTAGTGTCGTAAATTTCAGAATTATGCGTGGTTTGTGTTTTTATTGTGTTTTAGGACCAAAATGTGAAAAGGGAAGAAAACATGGGCTTTCACGGGCTTTTATCGAAGAAAAAGACAAAAGACGAAGTCAAAAGATCAAGAGTGCAAAAAGAATGGAAGTTCAAGGCCTATTTTGAAGATTTATCGAAGAAAAATTCTAAAGAAAGAAGTTTAACGAAGTCGAAGAACCAAGTCTAATTAATGAAGAAATTAGAAGACGAGTTCATTTTATTTATCGACAAATCCCGAGACAAAGTCGAGAATGACAAGTTTATTGTCAAAGACGAAAGACGAGAAGACAAAAGGAAGAAAGAAGAAAGGAACCTACTCCTCCCTCTCCCCTATAAATATAAAACTTAAACCTCATTAGGAGGTGTTAGCTAATTTGACAAGTTAGTTCTCCATTTTATTTCTTATGCACTTTTCATATTGTCATTTACATACTTGCTTTTAATTTCAAGATTATTTCAAGTAAGTCTTTAATTTGTGTTATTGAATCTTAATCTTTAATCAAGTTTTTCATTAATCTCATTCTACCTTTCTTGTTTTGTTTTATCTTTATGCTTATTTGATTGTTCTTATAGTTTTTATGTGTTTGATTGTTTTAGCTTATTGATCTTAAAGCTTTTGGTGTGATTTTCTTAATTTTAATTAAGTGTTTTTAAAAGTTACTTTATAAAAAGTTGATTTTAAATATTTTATTATTTAGTGTTTTTAAAAGTTTTTAAATTTTGGCTTATTACTTTTTCTTAAAGTTGATTTGGTTAAGTTTTAGGTAAGTGCTTATTTGAGTTTTGCTTATTTTCATTTTGCTTAAAAGTTTGTTTCTAATCCGGGTTCCTAAACCCCTTTTTCCCGAATTAGGAATAGGATTCCTTTATTCAGACTTAAGTGTAAAACCATTTTCCCGAATTAAGTCTAGTTCCCACTCATTCCGAATTAAGTGTTGGGTCAGTATTCCGAATTACCTTCCAACCCTGGATTCCGGATCACCATTCGGGATACATTCCGAATTAGGTTAAGGACAACAGATTCTGGATTACGTGTATATCATGGATTCCGAACTAGCAAAACAAAGATGGATTCCGAATTACGTATAGGCCAATATTCCGAACTAGGTCCTGAATCTTCATTCCGGATTGAGTGCAAAACACGGATTCCGAATTGTGTTGAGATTTCACATTCCGACTTATGTGTTTAACTACATTCCAAATTACGTGTGGAACTTCATTCCGAATTAGGTTTAGCACCACTTATTCCGAACTGTGTGCAAATACTTGGATTCCGGATTAGGTCTAGGATTAGGGTTTATTCCGGATTAGGTCTAGTTTTTTAGCATTCCGACTTAGATCCAGTTTTAGGTTCCCGACTTATTTTTAAATCTTTATTTTTCCCGCTAATTTTCTTAAGTGTTATTTTAATTGTTTATCTTAGATTTATTTCAAGTTTGCATTTTTATAAAGTTTTCAAATTTACTTTTTGTCAAGCTTTAATTTCTCGTCATTTACTTAATTACTTTTAAAGTCTTAAGTTTTCGCCATTTATCTTTAAAGCTTTAATTTTTCGTCATTTGCTTCTTAATCATTTATCGCTTAATTTACTTTGCCATTTACTTTAAAGTTTGCATTTTTATTTTACTCAACGACAACCTATTATTTTATCCACCAAAGACGACTGAGTCGCATAATCAACCGTAATCAATTCGATAAGACCAACAAAGAACAAATTTTTCTTATTAAAACTCAGTTATTAAAATGGCGCCGCTACCGGCTCTTTTCGTGAAGATTAACGGTTTGTTGTGAGAAACGCGTTGGATTTTGGGATCCGTTCACTCGTGAACGTTACTTTTCGTGTCAAAAATTTTCAAAAATTCTAAAAATAAAAAATTTCAAAAATCCAAAAACATTTAAAACAACTCATAAAACGCATTTCTTTTTCAAAAAGCTTTGCACCAAAAAGATTTTATTTTTACGTTAACCATTATTTTTTATTTCTTTGCCATCGTTTTCTTTCGCAGGTGTATGCGTACTAGATCTTCGTCTTATTCTGAGTCCAAGACTCTTGAAGACTTAGATATGGCCGGTGTGCACAACAATAATAATCCACCTCACCCCAATTTGAATAATAACAACCATGTCCCTCAACCCGACCTTCGTACGATGGAGGAGCTATGTCAACCAACAATGAATGGACGTGGAGGACCGATTGCGCCGATGCAAATCACGGCTCCCGAATTTTCGTTGAAGCATCACATGATCCAACAAGTTCAAAATACTTGTCCATTTCGTGGATTACCGGATGATGATCCCAGCAAACACCTAGACAAATTCATTACCGTCACTCAAAGCATGAAATTGCCCGGTGTTACTATGGATTTTCTTCGCCTTCATCTATTTCCACACACTTTATCCCACCATGCCGAAAAATGGTTTGATCGTCTTCCTAAGAATTCAATTCATACATGGGACGAAATGACTCAACGATTTTTGTCGCACTACTTTCCACCATCCATGGTAACGAGCCTTCGTAATCAAATCAGTGGTTTCACACAAGAACCTGATGTCACTTTTTGATGCTTGGGAACGTTATAATGTTTTGATCGATCGTTGTCCTAATCATAATATGCTCCCCGTCACCTTAATTGATACTTTCTACAACGGTTTAACTTTTCGAGATCGTGATACGATTAATGCTGCCGCCGGTGGTACGTTTATGAAAAGAAGACCCGAGGAGTGTAGAGAGTTTATAGAGAACATGACCACTCATCACAAAAATTGGGATTCATCCGCATCTTCAAGAAATAATCCGAGGGTCAATGTTTCTTCTACTTCATCAAACCCCGAGATGACCGAACTCACCCGCACAATAGCCGAAATGAGAAAAAATTTCTTCGCCATGGCTACAAACCAATTTCAACAAGTTAAAGCTGTAGCACTTTCTTGTGAGACTTGCGGCGGTCCTCATTCATACACTGATTGTCCTTCCACTCATGACAATCCAGAAAACGTGTATGCGGCTAACGGTAACTATTCAATGGAAGGCTATCAAGCCCGACCTCAAGGTGATCGTAACTTGCTAAGTTATCATTCCAACAACTTTCTTTCACCCGGTTTTTCTCCTCAAAACCACAACCCAAACAACCTCAATAGAAGCAATCCGAACCAACCTCGAGCTTCTAATCCATATCACCCACCCGCTCACCAAGCTCCACCCATCACTCCACCCACGACATATAATCAAGATGTTGAAACTTTCATGAGGACCCAAGGAGAGGTGGTTAAGAATCTTCAAAGCCAAATCATTAACTTGAAAGGTGATATCACTAAACAAGGCAATGATATTCGAACTAAGCTTAGAAATGATATGCAAACTTCTTTAAGTAATCAAGAATGATTTGAGGAATATGATGGCTAGTTTCTTCGAAAGTAATCAACCCTCTACTTTGGGCTCTCTTCCTTCGAATACCGTGACCAACCCAAGAGCGAATGTGAGTGCTATCACTACACGTAGCGGAGCAACTCTTATAGGACCATCTAACCCTCCCCCAGTTACTCCATCTATACCTCCTCCACCCCCATTTATTCCTCCTACTTCCATGCCTAGTACTAGTTCTACATTACCGTCTCCACCTCTTACGAAAGAAGTACCAAAGACAAAACCTTCATCATCCCCACCTTCTACCTCTAAACCTTCTACTTATCAACCCTCAACTTCTAAACCTACACCTCATAAGCCCAATATTCCTTATCCATCTCGGTTAGACAAGTGCAAATTGCTCACCAAGGATGACATTCAAGTGTCAAACTTTTTGAAAATGATTTCTGGAGTGAACATCACCATTAGCCTTGTTGAAGCTCTTGCCCAAATACCAAACTTCGTTAAGATGTTTAAAGATTTGCTTAGTAAGAAGGAAAAGATGGCTGAGTTTGTCAACACTCGATTAAATGAAAACTGTTCTATAGTCCTTCTTAAAGAACTTCCGGAAAAACTTGGAGATCCTGGTCGTTTTGTTCTACCTTGTACTTTCAACAAAGTTTAAGAATTTACTGCCTTAGCCGATCTCGGGGCAAGTATAAATTTGATGCCATTATGTGTTTGGAAAAAGTTATCATTACCTGATCTTACACCAACAAAGATGACTCTTGAGCTAGCAAATCGAACTCTCGCTTACCCCATTGGTATTGCCGAAGATGTGTTTGTTAAAGTTGGTACCTTCACTTTTCCGGTCGACTTTGTTGTTGTTGACTATGAAATGGACCCTCGTATTCCGTTAGTACTTGGACGGCCATTTTTAAGAACCGGAAAAGCTTTAGTCGATGTTACCGAAGGTGAAATAATCTTAAGGTTCGGGAATGATCAACAATTTTTTAAGATGGGGAAGATCACAAAAAAATCCAATAGAAGAGAATCGGCGAATATGATTGATGTGCTTCAAGACGAGCTTGATACAACTACTTGTGAAAGTACAAAGCTTGATGATTTTTTCGTTTACAACAACCCTCTTTTCGAGCCTATCTATGACAATCCACTTTTTCAAGAAAATGTGGAAGATTCTAAAGATCCTTTCCTCAATTTGGATGCCCCACTAATATATGATGCTCCACCAATCTATGATGATGATTCTAGTTCCGATTTGGATGATTATGATGATTTTTTTTAGAGTATAAAGACATGCCAACTTATGATGACTTTGATGATGTTGATACTCTTTCGAGTGATTCTTCAAATGATGACCTTGCTCCTACTTTTGATGAAGATCCTCCGCCAACAATGCTTGATCCTACTTTGGATGATTACTCATTTGAGGAAGATTTTGCTACTTTTCTCAATACATACTTCCCCAATGAGAATGATTCTCCTCCTTTGGACTTTGATTATGGTCTTTATCCTCCTTAGGATGTTAAGAAACCCGTTTCAAAGGAAAAGAAACCGGAAGACACCAATATTCGTAGTACCTATGTCTTAACACCTCTTTTTCCACCTTCTGAGGATGAGATGGTGCGGTTTATGGGCGAATCTTCAAGGTCTACTGAGTCTAAGTCTTTTTTTCCTCTAAAGGAAAAGGTGTTCGATCCGGGTACCACGATTTTTAAGCCATCTCAGAATCCATCTGATGAAATAAAAGGAAATACTTTTGGAAACAATGGATATATGCTTGCACTTCATCATACTTTCTACCACCGTGCTCAACAAATGCTTAAGGGAACCTTGCCTACTCTTCTTTGGCTTGCCTTGTTCACCTTAAGCTTGTGCTATTTGATGGACGAGAACCATGTATTTGACCCCAGTGGATGTTCTTCAAGGTTCATACCATTCTACTCAAGGTCGAGTCAGGCTCACGACTCGGTGAACAAAAACAAGTGCTTCTCGGGAGGCAACCCGAGTATTTATCCTTTTTATCCGTTTTATAATAAGTGTAGGGGGAGACCCTCGTATATGTTTGTTGTTTTATTTCTTATGATGTGCAGGGATTCGAGCTTTCAAAGTTCCACTCTTGATGACTTTTGACGACCCGTGATTCCGTGTATCCGTCTTCCCGGTTCTATCCTAAACTCTTTTGATTCTATATTTTATATTCTTCAATATTAAAATAGGAATCACTTTGGTTGTCTCTTCCTTAGCATGATTTAAACAACGTTCACAATGTCCTAAGTGTAGGGGAGGCTACTTCCACATGCTTAAACATTGAGGACAATGTTTATATTAAGTGTAGGGGGGACTTCTATCGAAGTTAAGTGGGCTTTTCCTTGTATTTGTCCTCATTTTAACCGGAAAATCGATTTTTCGACATTTTTCAAAATTTTTGATCTATTTTGGCCTATTAGTATTTTCCTTTGTTATCGTTAATTTTCTTTCATTAGAATAAATTTTAATAAATGGTTTTAATAAGTTTAGATGTCTTTGATATATTAGGCCCGTCATGAATCTTTTGACTCAACCCGAGTTTACTTATTTGAGTTAACTCTAGCTAGTATCCTTAACATGTTTAAGTCAAGTTTTGCTAGGCTTTTATATAGGGAACTTTAAAACGCGAAAGTCTTAACTCTTACGGGTTAAGAACAAGAACTTTTCGCAAGTTCCTATAATTGATCCTAGAAATTCGTTTATCAAGGGAACTTTAAAATGAGAATTCTAAAACTTGAAAAAGTCTAAGAAGTTGCAAGATCCTATAGATGACTTGAAAACCCAAAATTTTGATTTAATAGGCTAAGCATCCACGAGTCTCATTCCTTGAGATTTTAAATTGTGGAGAACGAGAGATGATAGAGTCAATTATAAGTTTGGTATTCTTTCATGAATTTATGTGAGTTAATTATGAGCTTTTTCTCCCATCGCTTGTTAATAATTTAGTTGCAATAAATAAGCTCGTACGATTTGAAAAGTTACTTAGCTTCTAGCACAAGATCGTTTAAAAGTTGCTCGGTATTAATTAGAGTTCATAGCCAAGGCATAACTTATTGAAGCGGGATGCGAAGATTGGCGAGTCCGAAAAGGCCCTAACAAGGCATGAGGGCTACATTTTGTTGCTAAAGATCCAAAGTGATGTGAAGAATCATTTATCAAAAATCAATATGAAGGATCGAGACACACGACGAAAAGCAAATACTCCCCTAAAGATCACGGAGAAGTCTATCCGAAAAGACCCTAGCAAGGTATGAGGATAAATAGATCCCAGTCCTAAAAGGAGGCGGATCGTTCTATATATCAAAATCCTAAATAAAGATTAGAGAAAAATAAAGAAGTCGTGGTCCAAGTTTGAAGAATCTCTCAAAAACTTCAAGTGAAGAAATACCTTTTATGAAGAGAAGACCATTATTTCAAGAACGTTTCTCAAGATTTGAAGTATGAAGTCAATGCCAAATATCGATCCGAGAAAGGTCTCAAATCGTGAAGCGAGTTATGCCAAGATATAAACTTTATGAGGTCCCGAGAAGCAGTTTTAAAAGATTTTGTCCTTTAGCTAACTATTGATTAAATCGTCCTACTTTATTTTTAGCCCTAATAAATTATCGAAATAAGTCAACAATGCATCCTCGTGATCATTCAAGACAATAATAAAATATAAGAGATACACCTAGGAATAAGGGAGTCTAAGTGAATAATTGGGCCACATGAGTGAGTGTTAGCTTACTAACTTATAATGACAATGATCTCGTTTTAAAGCTTGGTTTGGGGAACGTGAAACTTGAGGGTGATAAACATTCATGACAACCAAAGCCCTAATGTAAGTCTTCGATCTCTTTACTTGTTTTCTTCCTTCAAATATTTTCTAATTTTCTATCTCTTTAAGTTTCCTTAATGTCTTATGTTTAATAAAGGCCAAGGTGGGTTAATTATGATGGAAAATGTAAATCTTGCTTTGTAATTAATGCATTGCATGAGGACAATGCAATGGTCAAGTGTAGGGGATTTAATAAGTGTGAAAACACTTATCCTTTTACCACTTAATTATAATAATAACCAAGCCAAAACGTGTATTTAGTGTCGTAAATGTCAGAATTATGTGTGGTTTGTGTTTTTATTGTGTTTTAGGACCAAAATGTGAAAAGGGAAGAAAACATGGGATTTTACGGGCTTTTATCGAAGAAAAAGACAAAAGACGAAGTCAAAAGATCAAGAGTGCAAAAAGAACGGAAGTCCAAGGCCTATTCTGAAGATTTATCGAAGAAAAAGTATAAAGACGAAAGTTTAACGAAGTCGGAGAACCAAGTCTAATTAATGAAGAAATTAGAAGACGGGTTCATTTTATTTATCGACAAATCCCGAGAAAAAGTCGAGAATGACAAGTTTATTGTCAAAGACGAAAGACGAGAAGACAAAAGGAAGAAACAAGAAAGCAACCTACTCCTCCCTCTCCCCTATAAATAGAAAACTTAAACCTCATTAGGAGGTGTTAGCTAATTTGACAAATTAGTTCTCCATTTTATTTCTTATGCACTTTTCATATTGTCATTTACATACTTGTCTTTAATTTCAAGATTATTTCAAGTAAGTCTTTAATTTGTGTTATTGAATATTAATCTTTAATCAAGTTTTTCATTAATCTCATTCTACCTTTCTTGTTTTGTTTTATCTTTATGCTTATTTGCTTATTGTTATGCTTATTTGATTGTTCTTATAGTTTTTATGTGTTTGATTGTTTTAGCTTATTGATCTTAAAGCTTTTGGTGTGATTTTCTTAATTTTAATTAAGTGTTTTTAAAAGTTATTTTATAAAAAGTTGATTTTATATATTTTGATTATTTAGTGTTTTTAAAAGTTTTTAAATTTTGGCTTATTTGCTTTTTCTTAAAGTTGATTTGGTTAAGTTTTAGGTAAGTGCTTATTTGAGTTTTGCTTATTTTCATTTTGCTTAAAAGTTTGTTTCTAATCCGGGTTCCTAAACCCCTTCTTCCCGAATTAGGAATAGGATTCATTTATTCAGACTTAAGTGCAAATCCATTTTTCCCGAATTAAGTCTAGTTCCCACTCATTCCGAATTAAGTGTTAGGCCAGTATTCCGAATTACCTTCCAACCCTGGATTCCGGATTACCATTCGGGATACATTCCGAATTAGGTTAAGGACAACAGATTCCGGATTACGTGTGTAAAACCCGTATTTAATTTTAGTATATTAAATACGCGTTTTCGAGAACGTACTCTTATGTTAAAAAAAAGAGTGTAGACTATATGAATTAAATTTTGGCCGACTACTTTTTTAAAGAAAAAAAAGAAAGGAAAGGAAGTTAAAAAAAAAGAATACTTGGGCCAAGCCCATTTGAAAAAAAAAGAACGGGGGTTAAACCCTTTCCCATTTTCATAAACAGTAAAAAAAGGTAGGGTTCGTTTGGTGTTGAAGAACTGACGGCAGAAAAACAAGACAAAAAAAAGGGGGCGACAGCTTGGGTTGATCATTCATTCGTTTGTGTAATCATTGTTCCTCTATTAACGCAAATCAAGGTAATACTTAATCCTACTCGTTCTTAAGTGATCACGAATCTCATTTGTTATAATAAAAAAACATTTTAAATCAAAGATTAACCATGAAATCAATGATTCGTGTGTGGGTTTTGGGGTGTTGCACGCAAACCGAGACACACTAGGTGTCTCGGTGTTTGTTTTCTGTGACCCAACCGTATAGGCTGTTGGTTCGGGTTGGACAGCAACGAACTAGAAATCACCAGGGGTGTTTCGTTTATAAATAGCGGGTAAAAGGGGCAGTTAAGGGGGTGGTTGGGTGATGAATCAGTGGGAACCAATAAGGGTGCGTTTGGCTTATGAAATCAGTGGGAAACGTAATATAAGCAGTGGGAACAAGGGTACATCAGTACCTAGTTTTTGGATAGAAATAGACACTTTTATTTTCAGTTTAGCGACAGTTTTTGTGACACTATTTTCTGTCGCAAAAAGTGCTTTTCAGACAGTTTAAAAACTCACTTTTAGTGACACTTTTAGTGTCTCAGATTTCTGTCACTAACTTCATATAGGTAGATTTCTATATATTGTGTTTAATTGTTTAGTGCGACCGAGAAAGGGTATCTCGGTAGGCTCGGGGCATAATTGTAATAATAAAAATGAAGATCTTTATATTAAACCTTTTATTACTTGTTTTATAAATGTTTTAAATTGTACTTAAATGAATTAAATTAAAATAGTTTTTAATATTTTAAAAGGGTATAATTTTATTATATGAATTAATTTGTTTTAGAAACTTTCTAAATAGAAACCTTATGTTTTAACGAGTTATTTATTATGGTATTAAATAATGGCAGAACACGTTTGTATCATAATTATTAGTATGTCGTTAATATATTAGAAAGAATTATTATAAGTTCAGATTCATCAATTAATATACGTACAGAACTTCAGAAATAAAATAAGTAAATGAGAAAAATAAAAACAGTAAACTAAATAATAATCAAGTAACGTATTCACGTCTATTATTATTGTAGCTTCCGTGAAAGCCCGAGTAGTATTCGTTCAGTCTTCCATTCAGTCAGTTACTGGACTAGAGGTACGGATTTTCCGTCCTTTCAGTAAGGACTTCCTTTCCTATGCATGATTAGGATTCCCGGTCTACAGCCAAATGTTTTCCCCAGTATGTGTTTAAGCTTATCAGTAATCATGTTAATAACTAAATAAATTGCCTGAGCATTATATACAAGCATGACCAGTTTATGTACTAGTTACGGAGGTACTGTAACCATGGCACTAGAGGCACCGGTGTCGTGACTCACATGCAGGAGAGTGATATCCTGCATCGCCCCACTCAGTTCAGTTTGGCCATTTTATCAGTATTTTTAGTGGGGCGTATGGACGCATCCTAGGCTTATCAGTTTACAGTTATCAGGGTGAATGTGATGTGTGCTCTACATCCTTCACATTGGAGCTGATCCCTCCACCCAGCACAGTATTTAGAGGTCAGCCATCTACAGTTATTTAGAGGTCACCCCTCTACAGCATGACGAGGTCACCCCTCCAGTTATTCATGCACCATTGTTACAACACATGACCTATATAAGCTATGGCAATTAAAATACAGTAAATGCATGTTTTCAGATTTAACAGATAACAGTTCAGCTCTATTATTTATAAATCAGACTTTTCAGATTATACACAGATTTTCTGCTGCAACTTTACTTATCAGTCATACAGCTTCATTATTTTATCATCTGCTTCATTTTAGTATTTCTTATCATGCTTTGTATCCGTTCACTGAGCGTTATGCTCAGCCGTATTTCTTTCATGTTCTAACGGCAGGTACACCAGGACGCTCTTAGGATTCTGAGAGCACGTGCATTGAATGGAAGCTATCCGGACTTCTTACTTTATGCACTTCTTACATTATTCTGCTTATTTGGACATTGTTTAGTCATTTCCTTCAGTATTTTACTTTTCATGTTTTGAGCTTATGTTTGGATTACCGATGTTTGATTCCGATATTTCCTTTATGGTCAGTTAATGTTTTAGGACATTTACCTTATGCTTTGATGACACGCCATAAATACATGTAACGGTCCACTTATCCAACTGGGGTGTTACTATTATGGTATCAGAGAACAAGGTTCAACCTGTAGGCTCTAAATCTTGACCTGTGACTAGTGGGTAGTCACCAGGAACTTCCAGATTTTGGCGTTGTTATCTTTCATGTTTCTCATACATTTATCAGTCAGTTTTCTTCAGTTATCAGTCGATTTTCTTAAAGTTTTTGACTAAGTAAAAGGTTGGTATAAGACTGTCCATATTTAGTCGCATACGCTTTTCATTTGAATTTTGCTTTGGTGAACCGACCCATAGGCGTTCACCCTTGCCCGTTCAGATTTTGTGTTGGTAAACCGACCCATAGGCGTTTACCTTACTTATGTCAGATTCATGTTTTCAGTCATATATTACTAGTGAACCAGCCATAAACGTTCACCATTATTCAGGTCAAAATTTCATGCTTTACAGTCTAATGTTGTTTTTTGAACCAATCCATAGTTGTTCACATTTGTCATATCATGACATTTCATAAAATCTTGACAAATATGAATTGGGCTACAGCCAACCATATTTAGCCCCAGATTGTACATTTCTATACATGACATTTCTTAAATTTTTTTGATAGAAACGCCCATACTTAGTCACATGCTTTCTCCTGTAAATTATGTGGATTGAACCATAGCCATCCACACCAGTTGATATTAAACCTCAGTTGACTATACCTTTATTTTCTTCATAACAATCAAGTTCATACCATCGCGTGGATGTCATTTTCATGATGATTATGTTCATGTATCCTTATGAGGATTTCGTTTTCAGCAAGGTGATGATGTTTTCATGATAAGATACAGAAGGATTACAGTAAAATCCTATTTCATGATAAATCATGTTCTTGTCTTCATCAATTGGGTCTTCATAGTGAACATTGATGAAACTTCGGTTAATCATACTTTTCAGCCTCTATACAACCAGCATAATTCTACACAGGAATTACAGGCTATCATGTTACTCGGTTCAGTTCAGTTTACTACCGTATAAAATCAATTTATTTCTTTGATCATGTCAGACAAGCGACACCAGTATCGATCATCCCATAAAATTTCCACCAGTATTGCATGTGTACCCCATGTACAGTGTCTCAGTTATACTCAATGTACAATATTTCATGTGTACTCCACGTACAGCGTCTCAGATATGCTCCAAGTGCAATATTCATTTTGTACTTCATGTACAATAGTCCAGGTGTACTCCAGGTACCCTACTCCGTGGATATTTCTAATCGATCCTCAATCATCTCAACCGTTCCACTTGTCGATATTCTACCAAGTGTTGATGCGGCTCGTGAGTTGAAGATTTTACCAGATGATGATGCTGCTAACACTTTGATGACCTCACAAATGCGGATGCTGTTGATACTTTGGAGATCTCTCAAGATGCTGATGTCGTTCATACTATGAAGACTCTGCAGAACAAGGACAAAAACAATAAATTTGAAATTTCTGACAAGAATAAATTCAACCATCAGACACTACCATTCCATTCCATACTTTTACCTTCTCAGCTAGATGTCACACTTCACTCAGCTAACCGTTCATTCAGAAGAGTGGGAACCAGAACCCAGCCGGCCACTCAGTAGAATAGTACATGAATCACGGTCATGATAATGACCGTCATAAAGTGACAGACAAAGCAGTAGTGACAACCACCGTGCTTATAATTGATCAGTCAGTAACCATCGGAACTCCGGAACGGACGTGACCAGAAATACAAGAGGTAAGTAGCCTAACCGGCCCGCCAACCCTGGCAGTTACCAGAAATTATTAACCTTATTCAGACTCACCCATTAAAATACATGTCCAGACAACAGTCATGACACAGGTCCCGAGTATCATTTCGAAAGACACATGTCAGGACACCAGTCATAGTACACGTCATATGAATATCTTCTCAAAGTACGAGTCAGATTCATAACACCAGTATGCCTCATAAACCAGGTCCTCAGAAATTCAGGGTACCCTCCATGGGGGTATACCCGTTCTGTTATACCACGCATAAATCAGACCATTAAAATTCAGTTACCACCACCAGAGTATTATTTAGGTTAGACACACAGTGTCCATTCTGTGAGGTTGCAGGTGAACACAATCAGTGAAAGTTGTCACGTTTACTTCACGTAATCATATGTCAACTTTATCTTAAATCAGGTAGTACCTACCTCCCAGCCAGAAAAGACTCCACAGTATCACCATAATTATAAAGTCTTTTCTTCCAGTTGAAGACGAGATTTGTCTTACTAACTCCTGATTTGTTCATAATATTTTGCCAGAAAAATCAGTATAAATTGTTTCAGCTTTACAAGCACGTGAATTATTATCTTATAGCTGCGAAGATTTCTAATCACCATTCATGATGCGACTTTTGAAATTTCTTAAATTGATGATCCGCAGATTATACTAAAGTTTCCAGATGTCATTCCAGAAGGTTTTCCAGAAATTCCTTCCTAACCACGAGACGTAATTTAACATCAAGTTTGTCTCAAGAAACAGAACCTGTTTTCAAAACTCTTTATTCCAGGGCTTCAGCTAAGTTAAAAGAGTTGCAGCAATTGCTGCAAGTGTTACCGGAACGAGGCTTTATTCGCCTTAACGCACCACCAGAAGGTGCACCGTGTTATGTCTATCAGAAAGGAGGACCGGTAACATGAGATCACGTATCGATCACCGAAAACTTTACAAAATCGCCATTCATAGACGATACTCATGCCACGAATAGAAGGTTACCTGACCTGCTACGATGTCCTAAATATTTTCCAGAACAATTCGTGACCATGCCTCCAGCAGTGGTAAGAGAAGAACATGATGTTTTTTAGATTGCTTGAACACGTTATAGTCTCACTAAAAATTTTGATTTATACGTCTGAACTCCCTAATGCTCCAACTATAGTATGAAATTTATGAATAAATTTTTATGACTTCCCAGACAAAATTGTCAGTATATTCATTGATCACTTTCTGATCTACTAAATGCTAAAGAAGAACGAGAGATCATCTTTTCACGGACATGCAGATTCTCAGATAGGAGAAATTTATATGAGCGGTTTTCCTAACGTATATCCCGGATGAACAAGGTGGCATTTCTGAGCCACCCTACTTCAGCAGAAAGCAATTTCAGACAATCCTGCGAAGGTGAAGGCCATCACCTGATGGTCCCGACCGATGCCTGTGAACGAAGTACAAACTTTTATAGAACTCAATTGACTGCTACCGCAGAAATTGCTGACAATTCTCACTAAAAATTCTTCCATAACTATTCAACCAGATTTCCACTAGAATGTCCCATAATCCCAGGCAGAATTTTGATAGAAGCAGTATCACATTGATGCAACTATGTTCATATCTCGATGCCTGACATACCGTAGGTTCAAGATAGAACGCCGTCATGCCAGTGAGTGGATACAACCATTAGGAATTTTGAACAGAAATGGGACAAGGTTTCCATGAAGGTTGCTATCAGCTACCATAGAACCCAGAAAAGTTTGATCCTATCTAAGTAATTGTCAACCATTTAAACCAGCCTACACGTTTACTCTTATGTGAAAGGATTACGCAGTAACAGACCTGCAGGAAATTCAGCAATAAATCGTAAGATTTCACGGTATTCCATCAACCATCATATCAGATAGAAAATTTCACGTTTATGTTCATGTTCACGTTTACATTCACCTTCACGTTTGCGTCTCACGTTCACATTACGATGTTGTTTCAGTCCATATCTTGTGTTGTCTCATGATTAAGTTCACGTCCGTATTCATGACATTGTTCACATTCGAAGTCGTGTTCCATCTCACGATATACGTTTCACAGTCTATTACCGAATACGATTACAGAAAGCTTGAGAAACCAGACTCAAGTTTAGCACAGCTATTCCATAACCAGGCAGACGTTTCACATCTCAGACCGTATCGTTTGGCATTCCTTCCTCAGTTAACATACATTCATGATATGTTCTGGTGGCACATCCACAGTATGCTTCACGTATCACATTCATGATATATTTCATGCACAATAATCCTTTTATGATCATGAACCACATTCACAATTGCTCAAGTAGCACGTTCACAATTGTTCACGTAGTTCGTCCCTATATGTTTTCAACAGCTTGCTCAGAGAGTAAATGATATCCTCTCAGAATATTGTACGTACCGTTTCATGTATACTACATGCTATAGTATTCATTCTATCAGATTCAGAAAATCCATCTTAAGTATGGAGCCAGAAACTATTTCAGCAGTTATCAGGACAGGGTCATCAGGACCAAGATTTTCAATATGTCAAGATCTTTAAAGGAACCGTTTCGAGCGGGAAGCCACTTGAAACGGAGGAGTCTATCCGGACCTCTCATCCTTTTCCTTCAATAAATCCAGTTAAGTTCTTCCAGTCATGTTACATTCCATGTCCTCTTCAGTCACGTCACGTTACATGTTCACTTCAGTCATGTTATGTTTATACCTTTCAGCAGCATTATGTCTTAATTAGAAGACGAATTATCCTTTCAGCTCATAGACCTTTCCAGTTTTCATGTTCTTTCAGCCTATATTGTCCTTTCAGCTTATACGTCTTTCAGCTTACGTATACTTTCAGCTTTTACTCCGATCAACTTAAACTACCTATAATTCGAGGACGAATTCTTTTTTTAGAGGGGAAGAATTGTAAAACCCAGTACGGTCGTATTCTTAATTCGGGGACGAATTATTCTTTTTAGAGGGGAAGAATTGTAAAACCCGTATTTAATTTTAGTATATTAACTACGCGTTTTCGAGAACGTACTCTTATGTTTAAAAAAAAGAGTGTAGACTATATGAATTAAATTTTGGCCGGATACTTTTTTAAAGAAAAAAAGAGAAAGGAAAGGAAGTTAAAAAAAAAGAAAACTTGGGCCAAGCCCATTTGAAAAAAAAGAACCCGGGGTTAAACCCTTTTCCAGTTCATAAACAGTAAAAAAAAGGTAGGGTTCGTTTGGTGTTGAAGAACTGACGGCAGAAAAACCAAGACAAAAAAAGGGGGCGACGGCTTGGGTTGATCATTCATTCGTTTGTGTAATCATTGTTCCTCTATTAACACAAATCAAGGTAATACTTAATCCTACTCGTTCTTAAGTGATCACGAATCTCATTTGTTATAATAAAAAAAACGTTTTAAATCAAAGATTAACCATGAAATCAATGATTCGTGTGTGGGTTTTGGGGTGTTGCACGCATACCGAGACACACTAGGTGTCTCGGTGTTTGTTTTCTATGACCTAACCGTATAGGCTGTTGGTTCGAGTTGGACAACAACAAACTAGAAATCACCAGGGGTGTTTGGTTTATAAACAGTGGGTAAAAGGGGCAGTTAAGGGGGTGTTTGGGTGATGAATCAGTGGGAACCAATAAGGGTGCGTTTGGCTTATGAAATCAGTGGGAAATGTAATATAAGCAGTGGGAACAAGGGTACATCAGTACCTAGTTTTTGGATAGAAATAGACACTTTTATTTTCAGTTTAGCGACAGTTTTTGTGACACTATTTTCTGTCGCAAAAAGTGCTTTTTAGACAGTTTAAAAACTCAGTTTTAGTGACACTTTTAGTGACTCAGATTTCTGTCACTAACTTCATATAGGCAGATTTCTTTATATTGTGTTTAATTGTTTAGTGCGACCGAGAAAGGGTATCTCCGTAGGCTCAGGGCATAATTATAATAATATAAAAATGAAGATTTTTATATTATACCTTTTTATTACTTGTTTTATAAATGTTTTAAATTGTATTTAAATGAATTAAATTAAAATAGTTTTTAATATTTTAAAAGGGTATAATTTTATTATATGAATTAAATTGTTTTAGAAACTTTCTAATTAGAAACCATATGTGTAGAATATTGATAATCAATGAATCTATGAAGGGGTTTGTTGATTTCTAGAGAGAGAAAGTTAGAGAGAGAAAGTGAGAGAAACTATGTGAATTTTATTAAGTGGAAAACAAGAAATGACAACAACCAACCCCTTTCCATGGTGGAAAGGGGTATTTATAGTTCCAAGTCATAAGTGGACTTGGGCCGGTCCATGACAAGCCCATGGACCGGTTCTTACTTAAGTTAATAAGCAAATAATAACTAATTACTAACTACGAGCTATTACAACATGAATCATATTGTGGAGTGACCGATACTTCTAATATACGTTAAAACGTATTTCTAACAATCTCCCCCTAAGGGAGGTCACTCCACGTTACAAAGTTCTAAACCTAGCATACTATACTAAGTCTTCGTTCTTTAGCTCGTAGTCCTTTCTTCTTTTCTTTCTTATGTTGTGAATATGTTGGTTTGATCTTTTTGGCTTTGACTTGAGAGCATTGTTCTTTGGCCTTTCACGTGCGATCTTTGCCTTTCTTGTGAACTTTGCCTCCTCGTGACTTCATGTTCCACACACTTACGTCTTTTTGTTGGATTCTTGAAAGCTTCAGAGTTTGATACAGCGGAAGACTTCATCTTGTACTTTCTTGAATTTTTGTTGCAAAAGACATAAGCATGTGGGAACGACTTTTACAGGTACACCGCAACACCACCGTCTTCACTGGTACACAGCAACGCCACCGTCTTCAACAGGTACTCAGCAACGCCACCGTCTTTAGCAGGTACACAGCAACGACACGAATAAAATGGCTTTGAACATTTTATTCTAATTCGGTAGCATTTTACCTCCGGTCGGTGAAGACCGTTGGACGATATTAGATATCGTACCCGTGACGGATAGTTTCAATTAAGTAACTTCCTGACAGGATTTCGCGGGTAAACCCGTTCTCTTTATTCGACCGTCCAAAGCTGACTGCGAACATAAAGAGTGAACCACTTGGATAAATTATCCTTGTGATTAGAAGTCGTCAATTCATGAAACCTGGAACAAGTGAATTTCAATTAAGATTTTCACCATCGTTGCTTTCCAGTTGTCACGAGCTCGATTCATAAAGAATCTTGCACGTTACCTACCAAGTGCTGTTTGATGTTGACACTAGAAGGATTTCCACTCGTCACTGTGGTCAATAAAGAGTCACTCTGAGTGTTCTGGCAAGATCATATGATAATGCGAAGAGGCCTGGAACGAGTTTAAGTTCAATTAAGAGTTAAACCACTGTTACCTTCCAGTTTTTCACAAGATTGGTTCTAAAAGAACCGCACGTGTAACCTACCATGAGCTTGTTTGATGTTGGCTCAAGCAGGATTTCCATCTTCATTGTAATACTTACGTATTACTCGGATGTTCTGGCAATATTACAAGAATATTGCGTAGGACTCATGAAAATCTCTTACTTTTCACAGTGTGTGAGAAAGCAAGGAATAAATGGAAAGTGTCCTAATGAGACTTTTGATGATCTCTTGGCTCTAGACTCGATTGTGCATTTTGATTTAGTGAGCGATGGCTGGAGAGGAGTGCCACCTTTTCAATACCAGTTTATTCGGAGTGAATAAACCAATAGATAACGTGTTGATCTCCGTGTGATTAAAACAAATACCTTTTGAGAGATATTTGAGTTAGCTGGGGAAGGGTTGTGCATTGCATCACTGGGTCCATGATGTCTTTCTTCAATACCGAGAATCATT
This sequence comes from Glebionis coronaria, assembly GCA_025667525.1. NCBI lineage: Eukaryota > Viridiplantae > Streptophyta > Magnoliopsida > Asterales > Asteraceae > Glebionis > Glebionis coronaria. The sequence goes on from CM046880.1 coordinate 477,259,195, forward strand.
AACAAAAATGACCTCAATAGCATATGTATTGACCCGGTTTCTGCCTAAAGTTGTAAGGAGGGCTTCTTTCTTTACACCCTTTATCTTTACATTTCTTTTTCATTCTTCAACCCCTTCAATGCTTACCAATGCGTCATCACTAGCACCTTGTTGTGATTGTTCCAGTGCTAGCTTAAGTACTTGGTCGGCATTCAGCTACGTTCACATTCTTTCTCCATCTTTCCTAGGACTTCTAATTCTATCTATGGAATTGTCCTTGGGAAGATTCCATCGGCTCTGATGAATCATTGGACTAAACCTATTCCTACCACCCTTTTGTCACCACATCCGTCGTGAATTAAGCGTGTTTTGGGAAGGAATTGCCACCATGAAAAATCATTGAAAATCACCTAAAGTACTTGTGATATTGAAATCAAAAGTTTTGTACCTTAGGTGTTTTGTTCATCAAAAACGCTCCCCCTTAACACGTGCTTTACACATATTAAGTTGGATAATCTTTAAGTCTTTTTCATCTTTTAGCCAAGTATCACTTACGTCTCCTTAATCCCATTTTCTCCCCTTATCCAAAATGTTAACCATTAATATTTGGGATATTGAATGGATTAACCGGTCTTTGGGTAAAAATGAAATCGATGTTTTGGCCATAGAACAAGTTATTGCTCCCCCTTAAGTTAATAAGGGATAGTTGTAGTGCTTTGGTATGACATATTTTGAAAGATTTAGAATCTCGTGAGAAATTCTTGAAAAATTATCATACCTTAACACTACAGCAAGCCATACAAGCACATTATTCACAAATTTACATATTCACAATTGAAAACCAATATAAAGTGACCTGAGATGTACGACCCATCAGATGGATCGTTGCAGTAGCTTGTGGTGCACTAAATACGGTCTTCCACCCACGAATCTTTCCAAGCTCCTCATCAATCTACGTTCACGGAGCTTTTGATCGATCTTTTTGATCACATACTTTGCCATCTGCCGGTAACCCGGATGCCAATCCTCCGTCATCTCTGGCAAAGTCCCACCCGAGTTCAGATGCTCCAACTTTTCTCTAACTTGTATAAGAGTTCCATCACTATACTTGTGGAGCTCCCCCACCCTCATAAACTTCATCAAACCTCGACTGTTCAAGTAGAAGATGCCGGAATAAGGGACAGAAATGCCGGTATAAGGACATCTTTCTACATGTTGAGGTAGCACTTGATTCACAGGACGGGTTAAATTGAGCTTCCTCTGATAGCTTTCGACTCCCAACTGAAGATCTTCAACTCGTGACTTGATGACAACGCTTCGTGTGAACATGCGAAGTGCTGTATTCAAAGCAATCAGGTCTTCACGAGGAATGTGTGTAAGTTGATCTCGGGTCATCAGAAGCAGCATATCTTCGATATCCTCAAGGCGAATGATGGAAAAGTCTCCTTGCTGGATTTTGTATTCCCTGTCATCCTCCCTTTTCAAACGAATCTCCGTCACATGATAGTAGCCGTTCTTGGCTTCAGTTTTCATTCCTAGGATGCTGGAGATGCGGATGTCGGATCTAACATTGCTTCCAGAATTGACCAAGCAGCAACCCCTGTACGCCCTTCGGACTCGTTCGTCCCAATGAGATGCACCTATGACAGCATACATATCATAATTACGATTCATTTTTGGGACCCAGAGTCGATTTACCTTTTCCTCGATGAAGGGTATTGTCCCCCAGTTGGCAGCTTTCAGCAAAGTCAGGGATGTTGCGTACTTTGATGACCCCTTTAGTAGATACACAAGATCATTGGTGACGAAGAAGTCAAGAGCAATCTGATTATCTTGAGCAGGATCCATTGGAGGTGGAGCTCGTTCTGATACATGAAGACCTGGCCGTTGAACGGTATTCAGAGCCTTCAGGATTTCATCGGCATAGTACTCGAGCTCCATTCGGGGTAATCGGGTTTTGGCACACAGTCTCTTATCTTTCAGTGCTTTCTTCACCAAGGATGGAGTAACTGAAGTCTTATACTCATGAGCAAGAAATGCACATAAGTCAATCGGACTTCGGATACGGAGATACAGCACATCTTTGTCAGCATCTGTGATCGGATCATATTGTGCTGCTGCCGTGATCCAAGCTTGTGGTGGTGCAGACTCGTCTATCTCCAACGTGTCTTCCTAGGCACGAATGCTTGGTTCAGGAACCGTAGATTGTTGTGCTTGTTGTAGAGGAGTGGAAGTGCGAACATCTACTGGTTCAGTTTCAGGCATTTCGGCAGTGTCGTGAACTGGGGAGTGTTGTGCACCTTCGGGTTCCGTCACTGATTCTGCAATCACAGGAGGAACAACAACAGAACTAATGGGGTTAGTGGTAATAGGTAAAGATACAGCGATAGAGATACCGGGAGCCGAAGACGCTGTAGTGGCATTCACATCGTGGCGCCACTTAGTTCGTCTTGATTCCGAGGATGTCGATTTGTCCTTCTGTGCTGCATCTTTTGTGGACTTGGTTCCAGTCTTAGCAGCAGTTTTCTTGGAGCTGGTAACCTTGTCTCCCTCTTTCGGCTGTTCACCCCCATCATCATCCTGATTGTCATCCCCGTTACTATCCCTAACACTCTCCTGATTCTCATCACCACCATCGTCGCCATCATCATCATCATCCTCGTCATCATCCTCATCATCCTCATCATCATCACCACCCTCGTCATCGTCTTTATCCTTTTCTCCTTCTTCTTCTTCTTCTTCCTCTTCTTCACCCGTACCCTCTTCTTCACTTTCTTCCCTTTCTTCCTCAGGTAAGATGTGATATGGTACCACACTTCCAAACGTCTTGAATAATCTATCATCCTCCATGATAGCATCATTCAGGGATTTATATAGAGCCCGTTGAATCCTCGACTTATCATACGACCCAAGTTCCACCATACGAGCCTTAAGGATCTTCTTCAATTCAAAATCCGTCAGGTCATAAGCAATCTTATAGGCGGCTTCTGAAGGGTTGGATGATTTGACCATCAAGTTGTCAGCAGCAAGTGTCTTCAACTCATCGCGAAGTTTAGGCATTAAGGATTCAACGGATTCTTGCACTCTTTCTTTCACAGATGCTTCAAGTGCTTCTTTTTGTTCCTTATATTTATCCCTCATCGCTTGAAGTCTGGTAATACGTGCAGCATGCTTATCAGCCTCAGCCTGCTTAACCCGAGCAAGTTCTTCTGCATGTGCTTTTCTAGTCAACTCCATATCTGAAGCGAACCTAGCAATCATCTCCTCTTGGGCTTTCCTAGATTCTTCTTCCCTCTGAGCTCGTCTTTGCAACTCTTGGCGAAGTTCATCCATTTCGCGTTTGTTAGTATCAAACATTTCAGCCATCACTAATGCAGCCATTGCAGATGTTGCAGAGCTGCTTTGGGTTGACTGGAGGGGCTCGGTTGTTACTGCTGTACTAAGGATGGGGATTATGGGTGGTGGAAGAAATGGTGTTGAAGCCGGTCGGGTTGGTAAAGGTTGTATGGGTGGAGGTTGAGTTGTTAAGGGTTGAGTTGACACCATGATCGTAGGAGCAACAGGTTCCTTTTCCACACTTGCTGAAATAGGGATTGATGGCTCCTTCGAAGTGGAATAGTGTTCAGGTGACCCAAACTCATCAACATCATCCGGTTCCTCGTACTCATCCTCGATATTTACCCTCGCACCTGAACCACTACCGCCTGTATCTTTCCTACTCCTTTTAATAGCAATCTTCATCATTTGTTGCTCGGATTTATCAAGAGTAGGATCAACAATATCTTCTTCATCACGTAGACGCATCAAATCCTTACCCTTTCCCTTCTTACCCTCTGACTTCTTCTTCTTTGGTTCGGGTTCAGGTAACGCAGCTGGTTGTTTGCGTTTACCTTTACTCTTAACCGTTGTCGATGAGTCTTCTCCAGTCTGAAGGTTTTCTTTCAGCCTTTTGATTTCTATCTGCAGTAGCTTGTAATCTGCAGAACCTTTGATTTTATCAGATAGAAGGTAATCAGGAACAGGACCCGGAATCACACCAATAGACGGTCCTTCATGCCTTAGATCTACAGTATCATCAGCTTCTTCAGTGTGATAGCGACCTGCTGTACGCCTATCAATAGTATTATCAAGCTTCATAAAATAATTAATGATTAGCTTAATAAACCGAGGATAAGGAAAGAAGTTTGTCTTCAGCTTCTTGTTGTAGAAGAGCTGAAATGTGAATTCTTCCCATATCAACAAAGCATAATCTGAATTTGCAGCTTTGTACATGCCATAGAAGAGGTTCATTATCGGACTGCGCAAAGCATCATGGCCACTCGTTTTTGGTGTAAGGCATTTACTGAGAATACCCATCAAAGCTCTCCAGGGTTGTCCTACCTTAGCAGTAGTAAACTCAGACGCAACTCGTATTTCCGGACATCCAAGTGCGTCAAATAACTCCACGAGTTCATCTTTAGTGGGATCCCTCGAGAATGACATGCCCTTGGGTGTATCCCGTATACCAAGAATCTTACGGAAGTCTGAAACGGTGAGTGTCTGCTGCTTGTTGTCGATGGTGAAGGTGATCTTGTTCGAAGTGATTTCCTTGGTTGCCCAAAATTCAAACATATACTCATAAGGCACCGAGGCTGTACTCCTAAGGGCGTTCTTGAAATGAGAGTTATCAAGAATGGCTATGGCGACCTTAAAACCATGGTGAGTGGATTTAGAGACTTGCTTCAGCCTATAGTTGTTGGGTATAAACTTAAGGGTTCGAGCTTTAGCAATATCGGCTTCTCTAGATTCTTGGATAGCTTGTACTGTTGGATTAGTCATTTTATCTGCTTAAGATAAGACATGAAAGGTTGATGCACAAAAACAGATAGATATATATCATTCTTACTTCTAAGCATAACACATTTCATAAGATAAAACAACAAGTACATAGATAACATGCAAACAAGAATAATCAAACTCTTCATCCGGAACTTTTCCTCATTCGGAACATCTTCATCCGGAACTTTTCCTCATTCGGAACTTCTCCTCATTCGGAACTTCTCCTCATTCGGAACTTCTTCATCCGGAAGTTCTTCATTCGGAACTTCCTTCATCCGGAAGTTCTTCATTCGGAACTTCCTTCATCCGGAAGTTCTTCATTCGGAACTTCTTTCATCCGGAAGTTCTTCATTCGGAACTTCCTTCATCCGGAAGTTCTTCATTCGGAACTTCTTTCATCCGGAAGTTCTTCATTCGGAACTTCCTTCATCCGGAAGTTCTTCATTCGGAACTTCCTTCATTCGGAAGTTCTTCATTCGGAACTTCCTTCATCCGGAAGTTCTTCATTCGGAACTTCCTTCATTCGGAAGTTCTTCATTCGGAACTTCCTTCATTCGGAAGTTCTTCATTCGGAACTTCCTTCATTCGGAAGTTCTTCATTCGGAACTTCCTTCATTCGGAAGTTCTTCATTCGGAACTTCCTTCATTCGGAAGTTCTTCATTCGGAACTTCCTTCATTCGGAAGTTCTTCATTCGGAACTTCCTTTATTCGGAAGTTCTTCATTCGGAACTTCCTTCATTCGGAAGTTCTTCATTCGGAATTTCCTCATTCGGAAGTCCTTCATTCGGAACTTCCTCATTCGGAAGTTTTTCAGAAGAAATCCTTCATTCGGAAGTTCTAAGCCATGTTCATCCGGAACTTTTACAAACGAATCTCAGATGTTTATTCTAGCGCGTTTGTGAGTTTCTAAGGCAAACTAAGGCATTTTAAACATCATATCTTACAAATCCGAGCAAAACCCACCACAAATCCTAATCAATTAAGCCTAAATTTAATCATAAACCCTAAATGGATTGAACTGATTTAATTGAGCATGTTTAACAGAATTATATGATAAGAAATGTGGATTAGAAGTTAACATATTGATGTAAATTACCTTATTTAGCGAATAAGCAAGATGGAATGAGTAGAAGAATGATTTGTATGCGTGTTTGTGTGTGTAACAATGGCGGCAAGTTATTAGATAAACAGTGAACAGAGAATTAAGGGGCGGGGTGTTTTATTTGACTTAGGTCAAAAAGTTGATAAGCTTCAACAACTAACACTTTTAGTCCCTCTATTACTTATTCTCTTCCTTTTTGTTTCTAACTTATCCATTTCACTTAACCCTTGTTTCACTTACACATAACTTAGCAAATACAATCTATTAGCATATCCTCAAAATCTAAAAGCCATGCCTATCACTTAGAACGATCACAAGTCGTTTTCTAAAGCAACACCACTCAATTACCATGAAGCCCGTAATTTTCACAATCACTTTTGAAGATCAATTTTAATGACGAAGATGATTTTACTATTTTCTCCCCCTTAAACAATGACCCGTTTTCTATTTAAAGAGCTGTAGTCATTGTTTAAAGAGTCAAATAGTGATGAAAGCATTTCCAATTTATCTCTTGAAAAATTTTGATTCGTGGTTTTAATAAGATTTCTCTTATTTTAACAAATTAATGCACTGAGACGTACACAAATTCGTGTCAGACCAAGTTATAAAGTAAACTTGATCCCTTTGCATGATTTGGCTTGTAAATCACGCCCGAGAAAATTAATTCCCGTTCTGAGCCAACGTTTTCCAAGGAAATACGTGACTTTAATATGAAAACCGGGTTGCAGTCTGAAATAACTACAAACCATAATGGGCATGTTTTAAAAATGTACAACTTTTATACGGACTCTATTTATGGCACCGTGTCAATATTAATCGACATTTCTAAGGCCGTAAATATTACCGTACTAAAAGACATGCCCGTTTTAAAACGAAAAATATTTTTGGTTTTTCTTGGTTTTATATTTTTTATGGTTTTTCTATGTTTTATATTTTTTATGGTTTTTGTCTTGGTTTTATATTTTTTATGGTTTTTCTTGGTTTTATATTTTTGTATTTTCTTTTTGTGGTTTATATATGTACGATAATATACATGATCACAACCAAAGGATACTCTGAATAGTTTACCACGACTATTCAGCTGATTCTTCTGCCAACTCTTTGAGAGTCGCTGGAGTGAATGATTTCATGCCAAGCTTGTCGATCAAAAACTCGATTCGTCCTCGATCTAAGGCTTTGGTGAACATATCCGCCAGCTGGTACTCAGTAGTGACAAAATACAGCTCGATCACTCCGTTCTCCACCTGCTCCTTAATGAAATGGTAGCGAATGTCTATGTGCTTGGCCCGGGAGTGTTGAACATAGTTGCAGCAAAGGGCAATGGCGCTCTTGTTGTCACAATACATCGGGATTTTGTTAAATCCAAGACCGTAGTCAGTTAATTGTGATCTCATCCAAAGGACTTGAGCACAACAACCGGACATGGCGATGTATTCAGCCTCCGTGCTTGATATTGCAGCGCTTTTCTGCCTTTTTGAAGACCAACTGATCAATCTATCTCCAAGGAGTTGCACAGATCCAGACGTGCTACGCCTCGTGTCTTGACATCCAGCATGATCGGCATCTGCGTATGATATTAAAGCAATAGAGGAATCCTTCGGATACCATAGACCACGATGAAGTGTTCCTTTTAGATACCGAAAGATCCTTTTCACAACATGTAAGTGCTTTTCGGTAGGCCGAGCCTGATACCGGGCACACATGCATACAGCAAATTGCAAATCAGGCCTGCTAGCAGTCAGATAGAGAAGGGTGCCGATCATTCCACGGTAAAGTTTCGGATCGACAATAATCCCATCCCTATCTTCATCTAACTTGGATTTCTCCACCATTGGAGTGTCTACGGGGTCACAATTCTCAAAGTTATATTTCTTAAGAGATTCTAGAGCATATTTGGATTGATTAATAAAGATGCCTCTGGGATTCTGAGAAATCTGTAATCCTAAGAAAAATGAGATTTTTCCCATCATCGACATCTGAAAGCGTGTGGACATTATCTTCTCAAATTGTTTAGACAATTCTATGTTAGTGGCGGCAAATATTATATCATCAACATAAATTTGTACCAGAAGCATGTCGTTGCCGTCTTTGAGAGTGAATAGAGTGGGGTCCACTTTGCCTTTGGAGAAGCCTTCCGACATGAGATATGTTGACAGGAGATCATACCATGCGCGTGGAGCTTGTTTCAACCCATAGAGAGCCTTCTTAAGCTTGTACACATGAGTAGGAGACTCCGTACTGACGAACCCATCCGGTTGACTGACATAAACTTCTTCCCTTAGTTCACCGTTCAAAAATGCCGTCTTCACATCCATCTGATAGACGATCATGTTCATATGAGCAGCAAACGCAAGGAATAGTCTAATCGCCTCCAATCTAGCCACAGGAGCAAAAGATTCCTCAAAGTCTATACCCAAGGCTTGTTTATATCCTCTAGCGACCAATCTAGCTTTATTCTTCAATACCGCACCCATCTCATCAAGTTTAACCTTATAAACCCATAACAAAGTAAGGATGTTAACTTTGTCAGGGCGAGGAACCAATTCCCATACTTCTAGTCGTTTGAATTCATTGAGTTCCTCCTGCATAGCTTCAATCCAAGATGATTGGGTCATAGCCTGCTGCCAATTTTTGGGTTCAACTTCAGAGAGAAATGCATCAAAGTAACAATAAAGTGCACTCTCTTGTAATTGATGGCGTGTAGAGACTGGTCGATCTAGATCTCCAATAACATTCCTAATTGGGTGATCTTTTGTCCATTTAGTGCTATGGTTTTCAATCCTAGGTGGTCTGGAGTGAACAATAGATGGAGCTTCTTCTGAGGTAGACGCGGCTGAAGGGTTTTCAGGGATCGCTACACCAAAGAAAGGAAGCTCTTGCAAGTGAGCATATTCCAGGTCGTGATCAGTAGAATCCTCTTCTACATCATTAGGCACAAGTAGGGGTGATGATTCAGGTGTAGTTTGAGAATCACTTGGTGAAGGTGCATCCGGTTCAATGTGAATTGTAGATGCATTAGATAAAGGTTCATTAGCTTGAGCAACCACTTCAGGTATTGGAGCAATTACTACTGGTGCTGGAACTTCATCAGTCGGGGGATCGAAGAATTCATCAAACAACGGTTGAAACAGTTTATCCCACTCGGGCCTTGATGGTGGTAAAAATGATGTAGAAGTAGGATTGTTGGGAACTAATCCGGAACTAATAGCACCGGTTCCCATCTCATGAAGCGCGGGTTCAGAGCTGTGTTGCTCAGAAGCCATCGCTGTCAGCTCGTCGAAATCTGCGTCCATAGTTTCTACAATCTTGCCAAGACGACGGTTATAGATTCGGTATGCTCTTTTGGACGGTGAGTAACCAATGAAAATACCTATGTCGGCTTTTGGTTGAAGCTTACCCAAGTTCTCACTATTGATGTTTGGATAACACAGAGCACCAAACACATGGAAAAATGAAACATCGGGTTTGCGGTCATGTAGAAGCTCATAAGGTGTTTTTCCATGGCGTTTCCGAATGATAGAACGGTTTTGGGTGAAACATGCAGTAGAAATAGCCTCTGCCCACAAGAACAATGGAGCGTTCGCATAAATAAGCATGGTCCTAGCAGCTTCCATAAGTGTACGATTTCGTCTTTCAACGACACCGTTTTGTTGTGGAGTGCGTGCAGCGGATGTTTCATGTGATATACCAACTCCTTCATAATAATCACGAAGAGTCTGGTTGACGAACTCTGTACCATTGTCTGTACGAATACGGCGGACAGTGGTATTCAAACGTACCTGAATGAATTTCAGAAAAGTAATGATAGCCTTCGGAGCTTCATCCTTTGTACGTAGAAATCTAACCCATGTAAACCTTGAGAAATCATCCACAATTACCAGAATGAATTTCTTACCGCTCACACTTTCAGTTCTCATCGGCCCACAAAGATCCATATGCAAAAGATGAAGTTTTTCTTGATTAGTGTCTTCAGCTTTGGGTTTGTAAGATTTCTTGGTGCTCTTCCCCCTTGAACACGCGGAACATAAATGGTCCTTGTGAAATTTAAGCTTTGGAAGACCACGAACTAACTCGTTTTTAGCCAGATGATTAATAGCATCAAAGTTAAGATGAGATAATCTGCGATGCCATAACCATGACTTGGTCTTGGATGCCTTAGAGAGAAGACATACTGGAGAAGCGGCCATCATGTCTTGTAGGGACAATGTATATAGATTTGCACCACGAGATCCCTTCAACAAATCTTTTCCTTCCAAGTTGCGGATGAAACAAGTGTGTTGTCGAAAAGCCACCTCAAGGTTGAAATCACAAAACTGTCCTACTGAGAATAAATTGTGACCAAGACCTTCTACATAGTATACCCTAGAAATCGTCACGTTTCCAATCTGATATTCACCGTATCCCATAATCTTTGCTATATGATCATTCCCGAATTTAACCGTACCGAGAAACTTGTTGACGAAATTTCAGAGCATCGAGCGATTTCCGGTCATATGTTTTGAACAACCGGAGTCCAAATACCACAGGATGATTTGGACCACCTCAGATCTCTTATCTGGCCCTAAGCTGGAGAAAGTTGCCATGAAAGCAGCCTTTGCAGTTTGAAAGTCATCACAGTCGGAATCATACGCATCAAGATCATCGGCTTGGTAAGCTGCATTCTGCGTAGTGACAACGTCTTGTTCAGCAATCCCTGGGTCAGCAAGAAATGCAAGCTCCTCTTCATCAAGTTCCCTTCCTTGCGCCTGAGCATTTACCAGATAGATCTTTTCTGCAAACCACTGTCCATCCCTTCTCCTCTTGGGTTTCTTACAATCCCTGGACATATGACCCTCTTCCTTGCAGTTGTAGCATGTAATCATTCTCAACTTGCCTGTGTTAGCCCGTGGAGGGTTGTTGACCATTGGAGCAGGAGCAGGATTGACGGTGCGAACATTGGTTGAAGTGGAAGTTCTCCCCTGATATGGTTGAATTGGCTGAACCATTACCCTACCATTCTCAATTGTAGCTTGTTGGCGAGAATTGGATGAATTCCTCAACTGATTGTTGGTAGGAGCTGATCCTCTGAATCCTCGTTTGCTTAAAGTTCTTGTGAGATAAGCAGACATAGTAGTTAGCACTTCAACTGGGTCAGCTCCTTGTTGGAATACAGGAACGGGGACTTCCTCATCATCACAATATAGTGCTTGATCTGGATGAGCTGCATAATCAGTAGAAGGAATACTCATTTGATCAGGGTAGCTTGATGGATATGCTGCATTCTCTTGATAAGAAGAATATGATGGCTGAGCATAAGGTGCAACATTTGCTGGATGAAGTTGTGAAGCATACTGTGGTGAAGGTGCATTGAACCGATATTGTTGCTGATGTGAGGTGGGTGGTTGTGGTAGAATAGAGTATTGGGGAAAGGCTGGTGTCATGTAAGGTGATTGATGATAAGCTCGATGTCCCAAAATATAAGGTGTGTTGTTGTGAGACAAGCTTGGTTGATTCGCCATCAAAGCTAAGGAATCTGGATACATACCGCGAGGAGAACGGTGCATAATCACATGCTTCTCATGCTGCTGAAGAAAGGCATATATTTGATCCAAATTGCACTTATGCAGATCCCTGGTTAACTTGACATCGGTAATGTACTCACCCCATTCAGCTTGAGGTAGAGTATTCAAGAATTTGGTGTTAACCTGGAATGGTGCGATCACAAGATTGTATACATTCAGATCATTCATGAGTGTGGTGAATCTGAAGTAATAATCGTGAAGCGTTTCCCCTGGGTTGTAGGTGAATCTATCAAACAAATCATACAGCTGACACTCCCTTTCTTGTTTGGTGAGAGACGTGCCTTGTAGCAACACCTTAAGACGTTCCCATAGATCCTTTGCCACCGTATACTGACTCACCATCCTATAGATGTCATGGGGAAGAGCTTGGAGAATTGTTTGAAGAGCTTTTTCATCTGCATCTGCAACAAGTTGTTGAGCTGGAGTGAGTTCTTCAAATTCTCGTGGTCTAGTCACGTTGTCAACCGTAATGGTACCATAGTCGAGTGGACCATTCAAAATCGATTTGACCATAAGCCTTCCGTATGTCGGTTTCCCCTTTAGATATTGCATCATTCGACCTTGCCATGCCTCAAACACCTCTTTAATAAGCATCGGTGGACGGCTATCAGTTCCCGTTATGATTGATATATCCGTAAGAGATGTCATCTGAGGCATTACTAAATTTGGATTCATTTTGTTTTTCTTCAAAGAAACAGAGATTATCGGTTGATCGAGCAGTGAAGTAAAGCTTGTGAATTGTGTTGTGTTTTTGTTGTAAGAGACCAAGATTAAATCCTCTAAAAAATCGTCGAAAAAACAAGCAAAATAACCCTTGATTCGGAACTTTTTGTTGATTCGGAAGATTACCTTGATTCGGAACTTGTTGTTGATTCGGAAGATTACCTTGATTCAGAACTTTTTGGCTTGATCCGGAACTTCTTGACTCGGAAGTTCTTGGTTCGGAACTCTTGAGCTTGATCAGGAACTTCTTGGTTCGGAAGTTCTTGGTTCGGAACTTTGGCTTGATCCGGAACTTCTTGACTCGGAAGTTCTTGGTTCGGAAGTTTCTTGATCCGGAACTTCTTGGTTCGGAAGTTTCTTGATCCGGAACTTCTTGGTTCGGAAGTTTCTTGATTCGGAACTTCTTGACTCGGAACTCCTTGGTTCGGAACTCCTTGATCCGGAACTTCTTGACTCGGAACTCCTTGATCCGGAACTCCTTGATCCGGAACTTCTTGACTCGGAACTCCTTGATCCGGAACTCCTTGATCCGGAAGTTTTGCTGAATAAACAGAAACTTCCTCCGATGAACAGTCGAACAGTAAAACTTAAGATTAAGCCCAGATTTTGACCAAATAACCCAAAAATTTTTGTGCTTTTGACTAAAATAAGTAACAACTAATACTTATCCACTAATCCCAATCACAAAAACACCAAAAACACCAAGAATCAAGATGATTTTTCTTAAAGAACACTAATACAATCAAAAACTAAAAAAACCACACAAATCACCACCTTAAATCACCCCATAGCTCTTGATACCAAATGTAGAATATTGATAATCAATGAATCTATGAAGGGGTTTGTTGATTTCTAGAGAGAGAAAGTTAGAGAGAGAAAGTGAGAGAAACTATGTGAATTTTATTAAGTGGAAAACAAGAAATGACAACAACCAACCCCTTTCCATGGTGGAAAGGGGTATTTATAGTTCCAAGTCATAAGTGGACTTGGGCCGGTCCATGACAAGCCCATGGACCGGTTCTTACTTAAGTTAATAAGCAAATAATAACTAATTACTAACTACGAGCTATTACAACATGAATCATATTGTGGAGTGACCGATACTTCTAATATACGTTAAAACGTATTTCTAACAATATGTTTTAACGAGTTATTTATTATGGTATTAAATAACGGCAGAACACGTTTGTATCATAATTATTAGTATGTCGTTAATATATTAGAAAGAATTATTATAAGTTCAGATTCATCAGTTAATATACGTACAGAACTTCAGAAAAAATAAGTAAATGAGAAAAATAAGAACAGTAAATTAAATAATAATCAAGTAACTTATTCACGTCTAGTATTATTGTAGCTTCCGTGAAAGCCCGAGTAGTATTCGTTCAGTCTTTCATTCAGTCAGTTACTGTAGTAGAGGTATGGATTTTCCGTCCTTTCAGTAAGGACTTCCTTTCCTATGCATGATTAGGATTCCCCGTCTACAGCCAAATGTTTTTCCCAGTATGTGTTTAAGCTTATCAGTAATCATGTTAATAACTAAATAAATTGCCTGAGCATTATATACAAGCATGACCAGTTTATGTACTAGTTACGGAGGTACCGTAACCATGGCACTTGAGGCACCGGTGTCGTGACTCACATGCAGGAGAGTGATATCCTGCATCGTCCCACTCAGTTCAATTTGGCCATTTTATCAGTATTTTTAGTGGGGCGTATGGATGCATCCTAGGCTTATCAGTTTACAATTATCAGGGTGAATGTGGTGTGTGCTCTACATCCTTCACATTGGAGCTGATCCCTCCACCCAGCACAGTTTTTAGAGGTCACCCCTCTATAGTTATTTAGAGGTCACCCCTCTACAGCATGACGAGGTCACGCCTCCAATTATTCATGCACCGTTGTTACAGCACATGACTTATATAAGCTCTGGCAATTAAAATACAGTAAATTTCAGATTTAACAGATAACAGTTCAGCTCTATTATTTATAAATCATACTTTTCAGATTATACACATATTTTCCGCTGCAACTTTACTTATCAGTCTTACAGCTTCATTATTTTATCATCTGCTTCATTTCAGTATTTCTTATCATGCTTTGTATCTGTTCACTGAGCGTTATGCTCAGCCGTAGTTCTTTCATGTTCTAACGGCAGATACACCAGGACGCTCTTAGGATTCTGAGAGCACGTGCATTGAATGGAAGCTATCCGGACTTCTTACTTTATGCACTTCTTACATTATTCTGCTTATTTGGTCATTGTTTAGTCATTTCCTTCAGTATTTTACTTTTCATGTTTTGAGCTTATGTTTGGATTACCGATGTTTGATTCTGGTATTTCCTTTATGGTCAGTTAATGTTTTAGGACATTTACCTTATGCTTTGATGACACGCCATAAACACACGTAACGGTCCACTTATCCAAGTGGGGTGTTACAACGTGTATATCATGGATTCCGAACTAGCAAAACAAAGGTGGATTCCGAATTATGTATAGGCCAATATTCCGAACTAGGTCCTGAATCTTCATTCCGGATTGAGTGCAAAACACGGATTCCGAATTGTGTTGAGATTTCACATTCCGACTTATGTGTTTAACTACATTCCGAATTACGTGTGGAACTTCATTCCGAATTAGGTTTAGTACCACTTATTCCGAACTGTGTGAAAATACTTGGATTCCTGATTAGGTCTAGGATTAGGGTTTATTCCAAATTAGGTCTAGTTTTTTAGCATTCCGACTTAGATCCAGTTTTAGGTTCCCGACTTATTTTTAAATCTTTATTTTTCCCGCCAATTTTCTTAAGTGTTATTTTAATTGTTTTATCTTAGATTTATTTCAAGTTTGTATTTTTATAAAGTTTTCAAATTTACTTTTTGTCAAGCTTTAATTTCTCATCATTTACTTAATTACTTTTAAAGTCTTAAGTTTTCGCCATTTATCTTTAAAGCTTTAATTTTTTGTCATTTACTTCTTAATCATTTATCGCTTAATTTACTTTGCCATTTATTTTAAAGTTTGCATTTTTATTTTACTCAACGACAACCTATTATTTTATCCACCAAAGACGACTGAGTCGCACAATCAACCGTAATCAATTCGATTAGACTGATTTCAACGAACTTTATTTTTTAACTAGTAAAATCTAGTTATTAAGCATAAACATGAGGTATTTGAAACATTCAAAGTGTTTAAAGCAGAAGTAGAATTGCAATTAGGGAAGAAGATTAAAGCTCTTCGTTCTGATAGAGGTGGTAAATATTTAAGTCAAGAGTTTATAGATTATCTAAGTGAGAATGGAATTTTTCAACATCTTACTTCTCCGTATACTCCACAACAAAATGGTTTATCTGAAAGGAGAAATCGTGCATTATTGGATATGGTGCGATTTATGTTTAATCTTACAACTTTACCTTTATCCTTTTGGGATTATGCTTTAGAACTTGTTGTTCGCATTTTAAATATGGTTCCCACAAAGAAGGTCGCTAAGACACCATATGCACTATGGCATGGCAAGAAGCCATATTTGTCTTATTTAAAGGTCTGGGGTTGCGAGGCGTATGTGAAACGTGACTCGTGTGACAAACTCCAATAACGATCTGTAAATGTATCTTTGTAGGATACCCTAAGGAAACTATAGGTTACTACTTTTATTATCCACCAGATAACAAAGTAATTGTTGCTAGGTATGGAGACTTCCTTGAATCTGATCTTGTTAGTCAATAATTCAGTGGGAGAAATTATGTTCTTGAAGAGAGTCATATAGATACATTACTTTCTGAAAGCACTAGCGATGTAATACCTGTAGAACCAGAAAGTTTGGCGGTTCCACCGGAATTAGTTCCTCTACATAGATCCGCAAGGATTAAAAACGCAAATAGCAATATATGTCTTAACATAGAGGATGATGATGAGTAGGGCTGAGCATCGGTCCGGGACCGGACCGGACCGACTAAGACCGGACCGGACCGAGGATCGAAATGGTCCAAAACCCCGGACCGAGACCGGACCGAAATAGTCCGGTCCGGTCCGGTTCGGTCCTCGGTCCGGTCCGGTCCTATTAGACATATTTGACGAGATTTTTGGTAAGACCGAACCGGATCGGACCGGACTGACCGGACCGAGGACCGAATTCGTCCAAAACCCTGGACCGAAATTACTCGGTCCGGTTCGGTTCGGTCCGGTCTGGTTTTCCGGTCCGGGTCAGTTTTGGGTCTGTCATGCTCAGCCCTAATGATGAGTTAGGGGATCTTGGTGAACCCGCTAATTACTAATCCGCCATACTTGATCCTGAGAAGAATAAGTGGATGGTTGCTATGGATGAGGAAATGAAATCCATGAAAGTAAATGATGTTTGGAATCTTATAGAACCACCACCGAATGCTAAAGTAGTGAGACATATATGGATATACAAGAAGAAAACCGACATGGACGGAAAAGTACAATCCTATAAAGCTCGTTTAGTAGCTAAAGGTTTTACACAAACTTTTGGCGTAGACTACGAGGAGACTTTTTCTCCTGTAGCAGACTTAAGAGATATTAGGATTCTCATAGCTATAGCAGCATACTATGACTATGAGATATAGAAAATGGATGTTAAAACTGCCTTCTTGAACGGTCGCTTAGATGAAGACATCTATATGCAGCAACCATAAGGGTATGTTGATCCTAAGAATCCTGGACATGTGTGTAAACTTCAAAGGTCCATTTATGGTTTGAAGCAAGCATCACGTCAATGAAATAAAAGATTTGATGAAGAAATCAAAAAGTTTGGATTTGTTCAGAATCGTGATGAGCCATGTGTATATCGCAAAGCTAGTGGGAGTGATGTAGTATTCCTATTCATATATGTTGATGACATATTAATCATGGGAAGTAACATTCCAAGACTTAAAGCTGTTAAGGATTATCTTGGTAAATGTTTTTCTATGAAGGATTTAGGATAAGCTGCATACATTTTGGGAATTAAGATCTATCGGGATAGGAAAAGACGGTTAATTGGTCTATGTCAAGATGCTTATATAGATAAAGATTTTGAAAAAGTATAATATGCTTCCAAGAAAGGTATTCAACCTATGGAAGTTAAGCAGAATCTGAGTCATGAGATGGATGCATCAACTCTTGAACATGACGCATACATGCAGAAGGTGCCTTATGCTTCAACTGTAGGATCTATAATGTATGTTGTTAGATGCACAAGGCCTGATGTGGTGTTTGCTCAGAATTTGGTCAGTAGATACCAACAGAAATTTAGGGAAGCTCCACTGGACTACTGTTAAACATATTCTAAAGTATTTGAGGAGTACGAAAGATATGTTTTTGGTATATGGAGGGAAACCAGACACAAAAGTGAATGTGATAGGTTTCTGTGATGCGTCCTGGCAATGTGATAAAGACGATACGAAGTCTTAGACGGGTTAGATTTTTGTTATCAATGGAGGAGCAGTTGACTGGAAGAGCAAGAAACGGACAACGATTGCAATGCATGCTACTCTCTCTGAGTACATGGCTGCTTCTGAAGCTGCAATGGAAGCTGTGTGGATTAGGAAGTTTATTGAAGATCTTAGAGTGATGTCTTCAATTAAAGAACCTATAGATATGTATTATGACAATTCTGCCGCAATAATATTTGCCAATGACCTTGGAGTCATGAAAGGCGCCAGACACTTTATGCGTAGACATCACTACGTCTGAGAACAAGTTGAAGCTCGGGAAATCAATTGATAAAAGTTCACACAGATGATAACGTAGTTGATCTTTTAACTAAGGCTTTTGTTAATGCAATAATGACTAAAAACGTTACTTGCATTTTTCGGTCTCGCTTAGTTTTGATTACGACAATATGTAAAAACAAGCATTTACGAAAACAACGAAAAATGAATTCTTGAGTTCAAGTATTTTTCATTTTACCCATTTTCACTTAAGGTATGGATAAACAAGTACTAACCTTAATCAAGTGATCAAGTGATTTAATCTTTTCTTAAACTCACTTTTTATTAAATGTGACAAGTTTTTATTAAACTTTATTTTTAAGAAAATGTTTTATTAAATTAATTATTTGAAATTTGAAAATGGCATATTCTTATTCTGTTAAGAATATCCTTTCAGGATATTTTTATACCCAGATAAGACCTCCACCACTAAAGGACAAAAAGGAGCGGAGTCTAGTCCGGCGGTACCTTAGCGCCTAGGCGGTACCTTAACGATAAGGTACCGCGGGCTGTGATAAGGTACCGCGGGCAGATATAGCCGTTGGCTCCTTTATCCTTTAAATAGTGGACCATTCTCAGCTTTTCACCTCACCTCTTTTGCACATTTATTTCCAGATTCAAACCCCTTCTTTAATCACTCAAATCTTTGATCATTTGTTTAATTATTACTTGTTTAAGAAGTGAATCTTGTTCTTCCATCCCTTCCTCTCCAAGTGCAAAGAGAAGAACACTATCCTAGTGAAGTGTTGAGCCCACCACCAAAGATCCATTGAAGATCAATTTTTATATACTTGTAGTTGTGTCATAGTTGTGAAGATCCAAATAGTTGTGTCTATTTGGAAGTTGTGTATGTACTAAGTATAGTTGTGTAGATTGGTCCTAGCTACGATTAGGGCTCGACTTTTAGCTTAGAGTCAGAAATTGGTTAAGCGACGTGCACGGTTTTCTCCACCATAAGGAGCTTGTTGTGTAGTGAACTCTCGAGTAAGGAGTACTCGAGGAGTGGAGTAGGAACGAGGAGTGAGCTTCGTTGCCGAACCACTATAAATCCTTGGTGTTCGGTTTGATCTTTCTTTACCCTTAACTCTTTACATTCCTTATTCTTTTTGCATATACATGTGTTAATATTAGATTAGCTACACTATCATTCTTTATTCTTTGTGGATATATTTTTGTTAGTATTAGTTTAGCTACACTATCATTGTTCATATTTGTGCATAAGAAGATTTCACATATTTCCTCAAGCCTAAGTTTTTTTGAAAAAGGATTTTTGGAAACCATATTTTAACAAGTAAATTATAAGAAACTATTCAACCCCCCCTTCTAGTTTCTACAATTGGTATCAGAGCGGGTTGCTCAAGAATTTTTAAAGTATATTGTAATTTAAAACTTGAATCGATCTATGGATTCCAACAAGTACCTAGAAGGGCAATCTATGCAAAGACCACCACTTTTTGAAACCGATAGTTTTATTTATTGGAAAAATAGATTTGAAACTTATGTGAAATCAAAAGATTTAGATCTTTGGCATGTTATTACCAATGGTGATTTTTTACCCTTTCAATTTAATGAAGTTTCTAAAACAAAAGAATTAGTCACTTTTGACAAAGCTAATGATGATACTAAAAAGAAACTTTCAAAAAATAATGAGGCTAAAATGGTGATTTATAATGCTTTGTCTAAGAAAGAGTATGAAAGAATTTTTATGCGTGAAACCGCTAAAGATATTTGGAACACTCTTTTAGTAACCCACCAAGGTAATAGCCAAGTCAAAGAAAGTAAAATCGATCTTCTTGTCCAACAATATGAACAATTTGTCATCTTAGAAGATGAAACTATTGATAGTGCATTTGCTAGGTTTAACACCATTATTACTAGTCTAAAAGCACTTGATGAAGGTTTTTCTAGCAAGAACAATGTTAGGAAGTTTCTAAGGGCCTTACATCCAAAGTGGAGAGCAAAAGTCACGGCTATTGAAGGGTCGAAAGATCTCTCAACTTTATCACTCGATGAACTCACAGGAAACTTGAAGGTTCATGAGATGATAATTTTGAAGGACTCGGAATTAGTAAAAACCAAGAGTGAAAGGAAATCTCTTTCACTTAAAGCCAAGAAGGCACAACGTGACCATGATAGTTCCTCGGAAAGTGATGACGAGGAGTATGCATTGGCGGTGAGAGATTTCAAGAAGTTCTTCAAGAGACGAGGTCAACACGTTAGGCAACCAAACTATGACAAGAAACCATTGTCAAAGAATCGGTTTGTCAAGAACGAAAAAGGTGATAGGATTTGCTTTAGATGTGGTGATCCAAATCACTTCATTGGTGATTGTCCAAAGCCCGCTCGTGATAAGAACCACATGGCATTCGTTAGTGGCGCTTGGAGCGATAGCGGTGAAGATGATGATGACAACCCCAAAGAGGAGAAATGTCTTATGGCTCACACTTCTAAAGAGATATGCTTGGGAATTGATTTGTATCCCGATGAGTGGATTAAGGATAGTGGATGTTCTAAACACATGACGGGTAATCGAAGTTTGTTCTCGCATTACAAAGCATATGATGGAGGTAACGTCACATTCGCTAGTAGTCTACGTGGTAATATCATTGGCAAAGGTACGGTTTCTCTTGACTCCATGACCATTGAAAATGTTGAGCACGTAGATAACTTAGGTTTTAACCTTTTAAGTATAGGTCAAATTTGTGATAATAAGTGTAAGGTCATCTTTTCGGAACATGACAGTGAAATCGTAAAAGATGGAAAAGTCATTGGAAAAGGTGTTAGAAAGCATGGGCTTTATGTCATGAAGGTTAATAAGAAGTCAAAAGACAACATATGTCTTGCGACTATAGATGATAGTTCTACTCTTTGGCATAGGAAATTAGGTCACGCTAATATGCGTTTAATTCAATCTTTAGTCTCTAAGGAGTTGGTAAGACACCTCCCCAAGATTAAGTTTGATAGTCACTTTTGTGATGCTTGCAAAGTTGGAAAGCAAGTTCACTCAAGTCACAAAGCCAAGAATTTGGTTTTGACCTCTCGGTGCTTAGAGCTCCTACATATGGATCTCTTTGGACCTTCCGCCATACGGAGTTATGGAGGT
The DNA here is from genome assembly GCA_025667525.1 of Glebionis coronaria. Taxonomy (NCBI): domain Eukaryota; kingdom Viridiplantae; phylum Streptophyta; class Magnoliopsida; order Asterales; family Asteraceae; genus Glebionis; species Glebionis coronaria. Next base: position 477,280,197 of record CM046880.1, read on the forward strand.
AATCTTTATACCCTAGTTATAGTTGACGACTATTCTAGATTCACTTGGACTAGTTTTTTGGCATCTAAAAATGAAGCTTTCGATCACTTTGAAATCTTTAGTCGGAGAATTCAAAATCAACTAGGATGTTCAATTGTTTCTATTAGGACGGATCATGGTAAGGAATTTGATAATGAAGTGAAATTTGGTGCCTTTTGTGAAGCTCATGGTATTACCCATAACTTCTCGGCTCCTCGCACTCCACAATCAAATGGGGTAGTTGAAAGGAAGAATAGGACTCTCCAAGAGATGAGTAGGACGATGTTAAACGAGCAATCTTTGCCTCAAAAGTTTTGGTGCAATGCCGTAGATACATCGACTTATATTCTCAACCGAATTCTTATTCGACCTTTCCTAGGAAAGACCCCCTATGAGATTCTTAAAGGTAAGAAACCCTCATTAGAATACTTTAGGGTGTTTGGAAGCAAGTGCTTTATCCTCAACACCAAAGACTACCTTACCAAGTTTGACCCAAAGTCTTACGAAGGTATCCTTTTAGGTTATTCCCAAACTAGTAAGGCCTACATAGTCCTAAATAGAACCTCAGGGGTTATTGAAGAATCACTCAACATAACCTTTGATGAAACCCCTCCTTCACCCAAGACACCACCATTGGTTGATGATGACTTGGATGAATTAGAAGTAGTTAAAGCCAAAGAGGTTAGAAAAATAGGAGTTGAAGACCTTAGTGTTGAAAAGGAAGTAAACATTAAGGAGTCTAGGGATCATACTCTCAATAATGTCATTGGTGACCTAAATCAAAGGACCCTAAGATCTCAAGTCCAAAACCAAAGCAACTTCTTTTGTTTTGTCTCCTTGATTGAACCTAAGAATGTTAAAGAAGCTTTGACGGATGAGAGTTGGGTCATTGCGATGCAAGAAGAATTGAATCAATTCGTTGCCAATGATGTTTGGGAACTTATTCCTCCACCTAGAAGTTCTACCATTATAGGAACCAAATGGGTATTTAGGAATAAGCTAGATGAGAATGGTGTTGTGTCTCGTAACAAGGCTAGACTTGTAGCTCAAGGCTATAATCAACAAGAAGGGATTGATTATGACGAGACATATGCACCGGTAGCTAGATTAGAATCAATTAGAATCCTTTTAGCCTACGCTTGTGCCTTAGATATTAAGCTTCAACAGGATGTAAAGAGTGCATTTCTTAACGGTTTGATCAATGAGGAGGTATATGTGGCTCAACCTCCCGGCTTCATTGATTTTGAGAAACCGGACCATGTTTACAAGCTTAAGAAAGCACTTTATGGACTTAAACAAGCACCCAAAGCTTGGTATGATAGACTTAAAGCGTTTCTTGTTAAACATGAGTATACCATGGTTATGGTAGACAATACACTCTTTAAAAAGAAGAAAGGTCCTCACCTCATAATCGTACAAATATATGTTGATGACATTATATTTGGCTCAACTTGTCAAGAATTGTGTGATGACTTTGCCAAAATCATGCATGATGAGTTTGAAATGAGTATGATGGGAGAACTTAACTTCTTTTTAGGACTCCAAATTAAACAAATGGACGATGGTATTTTCTTTAGTCAATCTAAGTACGCTAAAGAAATGCTAAAGAAATTTGGATTAGAAGAATCTAGACCAATGAAGACCCCTATGGCCTCGGATACTAAACTCACCGTAGATGATGATTGTGAGTCGGTAGACAACACCAAATATAGAGGTATGATTGGTAGTTTGTTGTACCTAACGGCAAGTCGACCGGATATCATGTTTAGTGTTTGCCTTTGTGCTCGCTTCCAAGAGGCTCCCAAAACCTCTCACCTTGAAGCGGTTAAGCGTATCTTCCGATACATTAAAGGCACTATACATTTAGGATTATGGTATCCTAAAGGGACCGGCGTAGAAACCATTGTCTACGTGGACTTGGATCATGCGGGAGACTATGTGGACCGGAAAAGCACTAGTGGAGTTTGTACCTTCATGGGTTGTTGTTTAACTTCTTGGTTCTCTAAGAAACAAACCGCTCTTGCGATATCCACCACGGAAGTCGAGTATGTGAGTGCCGGTAAAGCATGCCAACAAGCTCTATGGATGAAGCAAGCGCTTGTTGATTACGTGATTTCTCTTGATGATGTTCCCATCATGTGCGATAATAAAGGCGCTATAGACCTAAGCAAGAATCCCGTGCAACATTCGCTAACCAAACACATAGAAATTAGACACCATTTCCTTAGAGATAATGTTCAAAAGGGGAACATTACTATCAAAAAGGTGCCCTCCGAGGACAACTTAGCCGATATCTTCACTAAGCCACTTAAGAGGGAACCTTTTTATTACTTGCGTCTAGGTCTAGGATTAATGGAACATCTTCCTTAAATTCTTTTCTTCTTGTGTGTTTTCTCTTACCACCTTGAGTCCTTGAGTCTTTTAAGATTCTTTTGAAAAATCTTCTCATCTCCTTTTCAAAACTCTCAAAGTCTCTTTCGAAAACGGTTGAGAAACTCGTTTGACATTGTTAATTCAATCTAAAAACGATTTTTCATAGATTCTCGCTATTAATATAGAGCTTACATAATTCATATGTATGATTTTCTCAAACATAGCAAGAACAAGATTGAATCATGGAGGATCATTGTGTCATAAGGTCTTGTCTTACACACCTCCTACATTGATTTTTTTTGTCAATGTATTTTGGTCAAATCTCTATTTGGTAAGTTTGCATATACTTTCCTTGTCTATCTTAGCTTTTAAGCACATCCCTATGATAAGTTAGACTAGAAAAATAAGATTTGCTGAAAAATCTTTCTCCAAACACCAAACCCTGCTTCTGCAGGTGGTTCCATAAGTGAGCCGCGGTACCTTATTGATAAGGTACCGCCACCATAGATAAGGAACCGCCTACAGTGGCCTTCCTTTTCGGGTTTTTGTCTGAAACTCCAGATTTGCTCCAACCTTTTTGAGAATCTTTGTTTCAAACCCTTTGACCACCCCAAAAATACCCTAAGCCTTCCCTATTTAAACCATAAGCATTTTGCATTCTTCACATCTAAAATGTCTTATTCTCCAAATGAAAGCCTTGAATCTCCTCCATTTTCTCCAATTGCTTTCAATCCAAACCCACCCACGAACACTCTTAATCACATTTCTCCTACCAAGAATGTTGATTGTGGAACTTCCTTTCTTCCACCACCACCCTTTAGTGTTCTTCCTCCTTCTCATAATAATGTCATGCACCATGGAACATATTGTCATTGTTGTCAATATCAACATCTTGCTATGGCACACATCTATGAGGAGTTGAGCTACATTAAGAGTCTCTTAATCAAGCCTCCTCTTCATTTTGATTATGAGATCTCCAACAAGCCACCACCACCACCCTCCGCTATTACCTTGTCTTTCATATAAGCATTGGTTGCTTATCCTCAAGACACCAAATTCAAGCAAATCTTAGAATTATAGAATAACTAGGATTAGATTTATGCTTTTGGCTTGTTTCTTCTTTTTTTTTCATACTTCCTTGTACGATGTTTCTTTAGTAACCTATCTTGGATCTTTGTCATTGTGTTTTCTTCTCTTTTAATTTTTTTTTGTGACCTATTGCTATATATTGTTGGTTGTTTCTTTTGTTCAACTAACCCTTCTATGTAGCTTGTCACCATATCTCGATTCCCCAGTGCCCCAAGCTAGGGGGAGTAAGCACCAAGGGGGAGTCTTTGCAAAGTCATTTCTTCAACACCGGCTTACGCAACCTTTTTGCTTCGACAAAGGGGGAGAAATGAATAAACTCGTCTTCGAAAATCTTGTTTTTTGTGTGATTGAGTTTATGTATTGTCGGAATCAAAAAGGGGGAGATTGTTAATGCAATAATGACTAAAAATGTTACTTGCATTTTTCGGTCTCGCTTAGTTTTGATTACGACAATATGTAAAAACAAGCATTTACGAAAACAACGAAAAACGAATTCTTGAGTTCAAGTATTTTTCATTTTACCCATTTTCACTTAAGGTATGGATAAACAAGTACTAACCTTAATCAAGTGATCAAGTGATTTAATCTTTTCTTAAAACTCACTTTTTATTAAATGTGACAAGTTTTTATTAAACTTTATTTTTAAGAAAATGTTTTATTAAATTAATTATTTGAAATTTGAAAATGGCATATTCTTATTCTGTTAAGAATATCCTTTCAGGATATTTTTATACCCAGATAAGACCTCCACCACTAAAGGAAAAAAAGGAGCGGAGTCTAGTCCGACGATACCTTAGCGCCTAGGTGGTACCTTATCGATAAGGTACCGCGGGCTGTGATAAGGTACCGCGGGCAGATATAGCCGTTGGCTCCTTTATCCTTTAAATAGTGGACCATTCTCAGCTTTTCACCTCACCTCTTTTGCACATTTATTTCCAGATTCAAACCCCTTCTTTAATCACTCAAATCTTTGATCATTTGTTTGATTATTACTTGTTTAAGAAGTGAATCTTGTTCTTCCATCCCTTCCTCTCCAAGTGCAAAGAGAAGAACACTATCCTAGTGAAGTGTTGAGTCCACCACCAAAGATCCATTGAAGATCAATTTTTATATACTTGTAGTTGTGTCATAGTTGTGAAGATCCTAGTAGTTGTGTCTATTTGGAAGTTGTGTATGTACTAAGTTTAGTTGTGTAGATTGGTCCTAGCTACGATTAGGGCTCGACTTTTAGCTTAGAGTCGGAAATTGGTTAAGCGACGTGTACGGTTTTCTCCACCATAAGGAGCTTGTTGTGTAGTGAACTCTCGAGTAAGGAGTACTCGAGGAGTGGAGTAGGAACGAGGAGTGAGCTTCGTTGCCGAACCACTATAAATCCTTGGTGTTCGGTTTGATCTTTCTTTACCCTTAACTCTTTACATTCCTTATTCTTTTTGCATATACATGTGTTAATATTAGATTAGCTACACTATCATTCTTTATTCTTTGTGGATATATTTTTGTTAGTATTAGTTTAGCTACACTATCATTGTTCATATTTGTGCATAAGAAGATTTCACATATTTCCTCAAGCCTAAGTTTTTTTGAAAAAGGATTTTTGGAAACCATATTTTAACAAGTAAATTATAAGAAACTATTCAACCCCCCCTTCTAGTTTCTACAGCTTTGCCTAGACCAAAGGTAGTTAAGCATGCCAAAGCGATTGGGCTGCAACTAGCTAGCGAACTCATGCAATAAATCTGTGATTAGTATTTGGATAAATGATGTTATGACATTATTATATAATGAAATAAAAATTGGGTTTCGTTTATTTTTATTATTTAATAAGTGTATCCTATTTTACATGTTTTAATCCATGAATAAATGTTATGCTAAATGTCCGTTGTCGATTAATAATATGTGAATATTATTAAACTAAGACAAATCAAAATAGCGATAGAGTATACTTGAAAGTATATTGATCGATTTTGGGTGATATTCGATGAATCGAATATAGGACTTATCCCAACTATATGTTATTACTTTATGGATCTTTGTCATTAAGTAAAACATAAGTAAAACATGAGATACCAGGAAACTGTTATGAATCTAGTGCATCTCTGTGAAATAATCTAACGCTAAACGTAACTGGTAGCTATAAGGATTATTTTTGGAAGTGTTGCAAAATTCATAAGTTTTGCTCGTAGTCAATATGGATTTATTTCCTCCAATTTCGTTTTGGAGTTTAACACAGTTGGGCCCCTCGTGGGATTAGTAAGATGTTTGTGTGGACACACCCAAATTTGTTTTGGTAATCTTGTTGAATCTAAGAACGAGAAACAAAATGGTTAATGAAAGGAATGACTGGGATCCATATCCTTATTAACGTTGTATTAGAAATAAAAGGATAATAATAACGATGCAAAATCGTTAAAAGGTTTTGTCCAGGAGACCTTACTCGAGTTGTACTAGTGACATTGCTAAGTGTAACTAGACGCTAGTCAATGTAATCACGATATTCGAAATATGTCCAAGTGGGAGCTGTAAGTTTATGGACTTATATTTCATAGTCGTGTGATATGATCGAACTCGAGATTACGAGATTGCACACAATACGTAAAGAGTTAATTTAATTAATAAATATATTTATTGTATTTATTAATTTATTTAATAAATATATTTATGTATCTATTAATTTAAACCGAGCAAGTAACTATATAACTTTAACAATCGTTAATTAAATAATAGTTAAGTATTAACGAATGTAAAATAAATATATAGTAAGTATATATAAAGAAGGAAGTTTGGAAGATTCCAGAACACCCCTAAGGGGTGTTTTGGTCGGTCGGTTATGGGCTCCAGGGGGGGGGGGGGCAAAAGTTGCCTTTTATTTATCTTGGGCTACAATGGGTTGAGGTCTATAAATACACATCCCTATTCCTCATAATCTTCATAACTTAAATCCTTTCCCTCCTTTCTCTTTGGTTAGATCGCAAGCCTACACCAACAAAGGGTTTCGGTTGGTTTTTCTTGGTTGATCGATTGTATACGTAATCTAGTCCTAGCCCCTCTCTAGGATTGTTGGGTAGATTAATTACAAGCGTTGTAGCTTGGTTTTCACGTGCTAGAATCACACGGTTAGCTCGTTGTATTACGTGTGTACAAGATCGTAATATAGTCTTACTTTAGACTATATCTTGGTATATTATGGTATAGACCCGAATTGGTGATTCGTTCTTCGTCTTGTGGATTTGATTTAATGATATAGTTATTTTATACAAGTCTTAGGAAAAACAAGTATAAAGCGGATAAGTATTAAACCTTCACGTTTAGGAAAACACGAATGCTCGATAAATGCGAGTTCGTTCTTGGAGGGGGTGTATGATGTGTGCCAATACGTATAAAACAATGTTTGGATTAGTGTCGTTTTTGGGTTTGAAGAGAGAAAATTAAAAGACGAGTTACACTACGATTAAACTACGACGTAAAACGTAAAATGTAAACGTAATGACGTAAAACGCGACGAAATTAAAAATTTAAACTAAAAATTAATTAAGATTTAAAACTGAGTCTAAAATAATATAAATAAGAATAAAATTTCAATAAATAAATTTTAAAACTTATTATTAGTTAAATATTCAATTTTAAATGCTAATTAAAGCCCTAAAATTAAATATAATTAACAAAAAGCACAAAAATATATTTTATCAAATAAAAATCTTACTTATATTATTTAAAACTAAGTAGTATTTTTCTTAAATTTTTAAAACTTTTTTATCTATTTTTAAACTACTAAAAACACTTTTTAAATGAAAATAATCATAAAAAATAGTAAAATAATGAGAAAAATAAACTTTCTTTTTACAAAATCATAAATTACTTATCTAAAGTTGAGAAATATGAAAAAGTTGGAAAAATGTAATTTTAGCCCTAATAGGACAAAAATAGTTTATTTAAAAACTAATTTAAACTTAAAATAATTCTAAAAAATAATTAAATAAAGGGAAAAATGAAATTGCTTTTTGGAAAATACTAAAATTAATAAACAGACCTATGAAAATTGGAAACTATGAAAAACACTAAATTAAGACCACAAAAGACAAACAGAATTAATAAAAACCTATTTTAAACTAAAATAATGCTAATAAATAAATAAAATACTTAGAAAATAAAAATAACTTTTTGAAAATCCCTAAAATAAATAACTTAACAAAGGAAAAATGAAAAAACAATAACAAGTTGAAAATAGACCACTAAAGACAAAATAGTCAAAATTTGATAGTGACTAGTTGGTATGTTCTTATCTGCTAATGGAGCAGTGGCAAGAAAGACACTATCGGTGGGAACTTTGTTCCCACTGATGGACCTCAGAAAGATGAAATGTGGCAATTTCTTGCTTGTTTGTTGGTGTATTTTGGTAACAAGGGTACCCCCACACTCAGTGGAGTGTGGGGAGACAATATAAAGCAAAAAAAAACACTTAACACAAATCAAGCACCAAATAAGCCAATTGGAGTCATTGATGTCACTAGGGGGTCTGGTAGATGTCTTTGTTGAACTACTTGGCAACCAAATGAATTTCAAGCTACAAAAACTAATTCCCTAGCACACCTCAATCATAACTAAAAGCACATAATCCTAAACTAACATGAGAACTAACAATGAACCAGATTTTATAACCTAAAATAACTAAAAGGGCCTTGTTTTACCCTATTGATTTCTAAATGGCAGTTTGAAACTACATGAGAACTTGAGTTTTACTTAACTGATACTATCTACCACCTAGATTAATTATCTCAAACCTAAACAAAAGTTTGGAGAACTAATTGATTGGCTTGATTGTCACCCTAAATCTAGCAGATAACAACCCCAAACACCCTTATATCTATAATCTTAACAGATTATCAACAAACTACCACAAATCAAAATCAAATTTATCTAATACTACTAAAACATGTGAGACCTATCAAAATTAAGCTATTTGAATCATAAAAACCACAAAACACAGCAAGTAACAAAACTTCATATAATTCACCCAAGATTCACATAAGTTAACAAAATGGGAGGGTTCAAGCCTGTTTACCAGCTGATGCCATCTCCTTGATTTTTTGTGAGCTTATGATAAATGTGTAGAGGGCCCTTGCTGGCTGGTCTACAACAGACCAAAGGGAAACAATGTCTTCAATAGAAAGAGGGTGGTGGTCTACATCAGACTAACACCACCCTATAGAACACTCACCCGTTTTGAAAATGAACAAGCAAAAAAAAGTTCCAAGTACCAAAAACTTGCCAAAAGCTGTTTGTCAAACAGTTTCTGGTGAGCTTATGGTTTGGTTAGCTAACACATATAAGTATCAAAGAAAGATTTTTGAAAAAAAATCTTTTGAAACCAAACTTTTGGAAACCAAAAGAGTAACAAGCAGGAAGGTAGTAACAAGTTCCAAATCCTTGTATATAGTCTTAGTTATCACGCCAACTAAATCCAAAAACTTGAAACTTGGGTCCAAAAACAGATTTTTGAAATATTTTGTAAAAGAGTAAAACTTTGATAAACTTTAAGCTAAACTTGCAAAAAAATTTAAATGTATTATACTAAAACCATTAAAAGAAATAATGAACTCAGAATCTTGTAAGCTTAAAAAGCAAAACTTTAACTATTCATTGACTTTGAAAAAAATTACAAGAAACTGGAACATCAAACATGGGTACATACCACCCATATTTATACTAGGGAATAGACTATTCTAGAAAACATGTAAAGTTACAAACCCTAGAATCTAAAAATTTGAAATTGCCCTTGAGTTTGAATTTCTGAAAAAGTGGTCAAAAGCCATGTGATTGCTTGATAGATGCCAGCTGCCTTGGATTGATCTTGGACGTTTAATCGTGACTTTGGTAGTAAGAAAATACTTCCCACCCTTGATTTGCTGTTGAGATTCTCACTTTACCATATTTGAACAAGCAGGGGAACACTATGTGGGGTCCAGGGGTCACGGGTAAGAGGGTTTGTGAGTGGGTTGTGGTGAGGATAAGGTTAATTAGGGATCTGTAGTATTACAAGCAAGACCCCTTTGTTTTAGGGTTAATTTGATTCTAGGGTTCATAGAGGTGAACAAGGATGTTTTGATTAGGATGGGAGGTTAGTAAACTTGTTTCCCTCCACTAAAATCAGTTAATCAAACGGTTTAAAAAATGTTTATAAAAGTTATTAGTGGAGGTGACGTAGCTTGTGTGAGGTGGAGTGGTGGATGAGGTGGCATGTTTGTTTGGTGGTAGGGGTTTGTATGTCTGGTCAGTTTGGGTCCCTTGGTTTATAAAATTTTGTCAAATGAAGTTTCCAACAACAAATTACCCTTTCGTTTGTAAATAACTTAGGTGCAATTACAATTTCAGTCCCTCCACTTGATAAGTTTTAGAACAAGGACCATAAATTAAATAATAGAATTCTTCAAGGGCTTTTCTTGGCATGTCTTGATACTTTAGGGACCCCAACGTAAATAATGATAAATGAGGGGTATAAAGTGACAAGTCTTCAATAGTTGAGGGTCCAATCTTGACAAATCTTCAAACTTCAAGGACTTCAACGGGAAATCATGATTCGGGTCCGGTTCTTTGTGCGGCTTCGTTTCCCATGTTCGTTTTTGCTTGATTCTTGTTCTCTTTTGTTGATTTCACGATGTCCGTACCAAAAATACACAATGAACAAACACAAGCATATTTTGGGGTATTTTATGACATTTTTTAAGCGTTTTAAGCCTGATTTGGACGATGAGACTATGTATAATTGCTGTCTCATCACTCCCCCATACTAAACCATTTTCGTGACCTCACGCAATGCTAGAACTAAGTATCATAGCACTTCCAAAATTCATTTTTAGGTGACATTTATTGTAAACATAAATTTAAATAAACTACTACATGCGTTTTAGACATAATGTATTGTTTTCATCACAAAATGGGACGTTTAGGACCATAGAATAAGAACACGTGAGTGCTTCGTTAGAAATAATTTCGTCGTCCTCGATTTTCACCCAATTCAATGCTAAGCGTGAAACAAGATCATTGTCAATATAAGTTAGTAATGCTAACACTACTCATATGCTCTAATCACGTACTTAGATTCCCTTATTCCTAAGGTGTATCTCTTATATTTTATTTTTGTCTTAATGATCACGAGGATACATCATTGACTTATGCGTCAATAGAGATTAGGTCCAAAAATAGAGCCTTAACGGTGTAACCAAAATCATCGAATTAATAATTCATCCTAATAGACAACGATGTCAAAAAATTAAGTCAACAAGAAGGATCGATAAACACAGTTTTGTAACGGTTTTGAACATGAGACTTATTACCAATTTGGAATTGGTTTACCGCCACATTTTATTTAACTTCGCCATGAAGTGTTTATTATGGCTTTGGTCTTTCCCTTTTCTTTTATTTAACCTCACCATGAGGTGTTTATTATGACTTGACGTATATCCTCACGCTAAGGCGAATTTTGGATCTTTAAGGCTTCAAGATTTAAGACATTCACTTTCAATTTTCGCATAGATTTTTCGGCCTTGTGAGCTTCGAATTTTTGCTTGATTTAGGTGAAGAGGAACTTAAATTATAATTGAGGGAAGCCTTTGATTATTCGGGTTGCCAATACTTCAAAACCGTGACGCTGGCGATACCTTAATGTTTTCCCAATTTAATTACCTGGAAGCTACTAAAACAAATTAGAAACCAACAATAGAGACTAAACCGCTAAATCAATATATATTAACAATTTATTATATAAAAGCGTAAGGAGAATAAGCAAATAATTAGGACACATGAGTTTTTGAAAGAATACGAATACTCTACGTTTAGCATAGTAACTTATAATTAACTCTATCATTTCTGGTCCTCAGTTCAATGAGACTTAGCCTAATATAGTTAAGGAATAGAAGCTAAGTGCTCAACACGCGCGGTCAAGTAAAAAATTACTCTTATTCTCACCATCGGAAAACCTACATTCGTGTCTTAAACACTTATGAAAAACAAGAAAAAATTTAAAATTTGGCCATTTTTAGCCTTATTTTGCATAAAACGATAACAAAAAGATGAAAATTGGATTATGTGATGACGCAAGCAAGGTGAAGTATCTAATCACCCCCCCCCCCATACTAAAACTAAACATTGTCCCCCATACTAGAGACAAAAAGTCGAATGCTTAATCTCGAGCATGGAAACGGTAAAACGAATAACCTAAAATCCGTTTATGAATTATGCTAATAAGATAAACGTTAGAACATAAAAGGATATCATCGGATATCGTAATCTCCAAAGGCAATGATCGAAGCTCAAGTGATACGTAAAACGAACACGAGAGGCTTCAATGATAACGATGAACCTAATAAATCACAATCACAAACAACCATGAAACAAAGGTTGGAAGAGCACAAGTCCCCTCGTTACACTATTAGAAAACGGTAATATTTACAAGGATAAGCATGAGAATCCCCCACGAGGCACCTTGTTTTTTATAACCGAGTCAAAAGCTCGACTCGAATCCCCATAAATGTGATCATTTAGGGATTATCATGGTATGGTAATTTTTGGTGGGGCTTACATGATAAACAATGCCCAAAAGTACAAGGAGTAATTTGAAAACCCGATAAACGTATACCGGGGTCAAAGATAGCGTCCTCGTTTTCGGATGAAAGACGAAACAACGCTACTCCAACCAAAAACCCGAGAGGGTTTAAGAAAATAGATGAGAAGAAATAGAAGGGTGGGATAATGGGTGGGGCACTAAAACAATGAGCTACTCGAGGTAGACTCACACCTAGCAAATAGATATGTTTTCCATTTATTGCATCGGTGGAAGACCGAGATTTCCCTTTAATTGCAATTTCAGGATCGAATATCTCGTCCTCGGTGGAGAAATGTGAGGGAACATTAGGGGCTTCCCTCACACTAGATCCACACGACGCATCGTCAAAAGGAGTAGACGAGCTCGTAGCACTCAATAAACATAGTGATGGCGGAGTTAGACTTGTAGAAAAATCTTTTAAATCAATTTTAAAATCTTTTACTTTTTCATCATTCAAAAACTCTTTATGAAAACCCGATTGAATTATGTCGAAAATATTTGGCGTTTCTAAGACGATGTTAGGCACACTAAAAATTCTCACATTTAAGTCGCGGTTAGGGGGTGGTGGAATGTATAAGTTCTCAAAACGTTTATCAACAAAGAACACCGCCCCCTTGGGGTCAACATATTCGTCATCCTCATGAACGTCAATCTATTCGATTTCTTCATCATAGATAGGCTTTTGAAACCAGGGTTTGTCGCTCCCCTCATTGAGGATTTTAGAAACTCTCTCGAAAAGATCACGATCAAGCACAAGACCATCATTCTTTTGGGGGATCGTTGATCAGTTAGATCCTCGCGAATGTGGTAAATGTCATTCTCATTTGAGGAGCGTTGATTAGGTAGCTCCTAGAGAATGGGATTTTTGGTCACGTGAGTTGGTTCGTCATTATAAATGAGTCGTTCCAACTCATCAAGTTCATCCTCGATTTTGAAAAAATCAACCTCACTCGTAGGTGGAAGTGGAGGCAAAAGAGCTAGCTCTCGTTCGATAATTTCCTCAATCTCGGGACCAAACTCATAATCATCGTACTTCCCATGTAAAGAGGTCTTTTTTGGAGAATACTCAAAAATGGCTTTTGGATTTTGAAGTACGTGATCAATTTTGGCAAAATCACCATCGTCGTCATCAAAGAAAAAATCGATATGAGCACTCACAACCATGGTCTTACAAGTCAAATGACTATACTTAGGTGACTTTTCAATGACGAGAGGATCGATGTCGATAAAACCTTTCGCCTCAATAGGTATTGGGCTAGGTAATGGACGCACTTCAATAGAATTAGAAGTTGAAGGCTCAAAGACGTGGTCCTTCGAAGGTGGTGAAGACGAGTCCATATTGGTCATTGTTGTGATGGCACTAACGTCGCTCTTCGGAATTGGTTGTTCACTTGTTTCGCCAAATATATCCCAAAATGATTTTTCATCCATAAATCAACGAATACCCTTTTGAATTAAGTAAACGTATCCTTTAAATTGTCATCTTTAAAATCGTTCATTTTCATTCTTTCAAAACATGCATCAAGCCTCATATTTTCCGCTAAAGTTAAAATTTTGAAATCATTAGAATTTAAAACCTTGGTTTTATCATGATCATTTGAAACTTGGGATCTATTCGCGAAAAAGTCCATTTTCTCCTCCCCATATTTCATAGTTAGTTTCCCACCGTGAACGCCAATTACGGCTCGAGCCGTCGATAAAAAGGGTCGACCTAAAATAATGGGACATTTAGGGTCACACTCGTAATCGTAAATAACGAAGTCCGCGGGAAAAACAAAATTTCCAATCTTAACGTAGACATCCTCGGCTATTCCAATTGGTTTTAATGGTGTACAATTTGCTAGCTCGATTGTCATGTTCGTGGGGGTAAGTCTAGGCAATCTCATCAATTTCCAAAGAGAATAGGGCATAATATTGATGCTAGCACCTAAGTCGGCAAGGGCTAAACATCCCTCAATCTCAGAAAAATCACTAGGTAATAGAAATTGGCCCGGATCCTCTTCCTTTCACGACATATGCCTTTTGGATTTTTTAAGAAGGATCGAAGCACAAGTTTCTTCAAGGGTCACTTAGGTAAGGTCGATAAAGCTCTCTTTCTGAACCGTGGATCGAATTCGAGGTACACGAGGGTGTGCACTCTTTTCCTTGGTCGCCACGTTCACCCCATCGACTTTAGAACATGAAGGCGTCTTAGAAGTCGAGGGTTGAGAAGAAGGAACAACTCTAAATCCGTCAAGGTTTGGGGTAATCACACGACTTTTTCCGATTGACGAGGCGGCTTTAACATGTTCCTTTGGATTTGGTACGGTGTCACTAGGTAACGAACTCGATGACGCACCCGAAGACTTGTTCACTATGGCCGAAAACATCTTTTTAATGTCGATTTGTCCTTGCTCAATCTTTGTATTTTGATTTTTTCAATGTGTTGGAAAAGTCGTTTTTCAAAGTACCAATTTGTCTCTCTAATCGTCTCATATTAGCTTCATTCGTTTTCATATATTCTTGAAAATCGTTTGACGAACTATTTTGATTAGAATTAAAGTTCCTTTGGTTTTGATTGTTCCTTTTAAAATTTCCTTGATTACCACTCGAAAAATTGTTTCATTGATTAGCGTTGTTTGAAAAATTCGAGTTTTGATTGTTGTTGTTAAAATCTCGATTTTGCCAATTCAAATTCCGAACTTGATTATAATCACCTCAATTTCCTTGTTGATTTTGAAAATTGTTTCCACGATTATAATTATTGCCTTGATCATTTCCTTGTGATGGACCCGCGTTATTTTGATTTTGAAAGTTGTTGTTTCCATTTAACGCGTTTACACTCGACGTTGGCCATCCGTAGCCACACACTCGTAATAATTATGAGGTCAACCACACAACGTACATGATGCCTCAACCGCTTTCACCGTAGCGGGAGCGTCTTTATTTTACATCTCATTGAGAAAAGACGTAAACACATTCGACAACTTGTCGACTTTCGCATCAAATCTCACAATATCGCGATTAGAATTACTAACATTGGCGACACTGGAAACAATCGGTGTGTTACGGAGTTGGTAGACCTTGGATCGATTTTTGATAATCATTAAAGCGTCTCTCGGAGTTTTACACAAAAAAATTGCCACCGGCGGCGGAATTTAAAGAATCTTGTTCTTGAAAACTAAGACCGTTATAAAACGTATCGATTTGGTGCAACTAGGAAAATAAATGGTGAGGACATTGCCTAAGCAATTCCTTAAAACGATCCCACGTGTCTATAAACGATTCATTTGGTTTTTCCTCGAACCTCGTGATCTCGTTTTTGAAAAACGTGATCTTCGACGGCGGAAAGAAATGATTAACGAACTTGGAAACGAGATCCTTCCACGTAATTATGGAATTAGGTGGAACCATCGAGCGAGTATGGAAAAAGCATAAGCTTGAAGACATCGGTGTCGACGTTCTTAAACTTGCTCGTGGCCAAAAGACGATCAAAATTCCGAATGTGATCGTGAAGATTATCCGCCTCACGACCTCGAAACTTCGTAACTTGAATTAACGATATCATTCCGCTCTTAATCTCAAAATTCTCCGCTTCGATAGCGGGAATAACGATCGCGTCTCCATAACCCTCGGTGGGTGCTTGGAGAAATTCCATCATCGAACCATTGTCGGCCATCTCGTCTACGGTTTCTTCAACGATATTAGGAACGTCGGTTTCTAAATTCCGTCTACATCGTCGATTCCTTCGATTTCGATTGCGTCGATTCGAAACGTCGCTAGAATTAGAATAATCCTTTGATCGAGTGCGCATGCACTAAACTAGAATAGGGGGGGTAAGAAAGAAGATTCTTTTTGGGGTTTTACGTTTTTTCTATTTTTTTGGTTTTTGATTGTTTTTAAATTTTTTTGGATTTTCGGTGTACTACGTAGACTCAAATTTACAAATCTATCCTCGAATCAATTTCTCGATTAAAGGAGCCTCAAGGAATGAAAATGATCACGTTGAGTGAACGCCTTCGATGACTTTAGAACGTTGGTGGAACACCAAAACGTTCAAGAGGGTTTAATCTTTGAAACACAAGCAAATATAATATACGTAGATAATACTTTGGTTGGCAAACCCTCGATTAGCCCTTTTTCTCAAAACACGCACAAGCAAGCGGGGGAAACGAGGCGGCGCTAAGCACTTAAGAGCCTTTTTCCCTTAGGTCGTGAAATACAACCGCCTTATGCCCACCTTATAGTTTGTGTTAATCAAAATTAAGCCTTTCGAAAAATAATTATCTATTTTGCCTTTTTCTTTTTACTTTGGATTCGAATACAATAAC
Organism: Glebionis coronaria; assembly: GCA_025667525.1. NCBI lineage: Eukaryota > Viridiplantae > Streptophyta > Magnoliopsida > Asterales > Asteraceae > Glebionis > Glebionis coronaria. The sequence goes on from CM046880.1 coordinate 477,296,586, forward strand.
TGAGTGATGAAATCCTAATTAAGATTGCGTTATCACGCTTTTGGAGATATTGTAAATTTATTGTGATACGTAATACTATATATTAATAATATTCACAAAAAAAACAAAAACGAATATTAGGATATCTACAATATAGTAAAAAGATTGTTGTGTGTTAATTGAGGAACAATTAACACGATTTATTTGGCTATTTATAATATAGAAGAAAAAATAACAAACGAGTATGTATGATATTTACGCTTTCCAAAAATGAAAAGCAAAAACGCACTACTCACACAAACACGATATGTATATAAGGCACTAAACACCTCCCCGGTAGCGGCGCCAAAATTGATGTAGGTATTTTATACAAGTCTTAGGAAAAACAAGTATAAAGCGGGCAAGTATTAAACCTTCACGTTTAGGAAAGCGCGAATGCTCGATAAACGCGAGTTCATTCTCGAATGAGATGTATGATGTGTGCCAATACGTATAAAACAATGTTTAGATTAGTTTCGTTTTTGGGTTTGAAGAGAGAAAATTAAAAGACGAGTTACACTACGATTAAACTACGAAGTAAAACGTAAAACGTAAACGTAATGACGTAAAACGCGACGAAATTAAAATTTTAAACTAAAAATTAAAACTAAGTCTAAATAATATAAGTAAGAATAAAGATTTAATAAATAAATTTTGAAACTTATTATTAATTAAATATTCAATTTTAAAAGCTAATTAAAGCTTTAAAATTAATTATAATTAACAAAAAGCCCAAAATTATATTTTATCAAATAAAAATATTACTTATATTATTTAAGAGCTAAAGAGTATTTTCCTAAATTTTTAAAACAATTTATCTATTTTAAAACTATTAAAAACACTTTTTAAATGAAAATACTCATAAAAATAATAAAATAATGAGAAAAATAATTTTTCTTTTTGAGAAATCCTAAATTACTTATCTAAAGCTGAGAAAAATGAAACAATTGGAAAAAAGTAATTTTAGCCCTAATAGGACTAAAACAGTTTGTTTAAAAACTAGTTTAAACTTTAAATAATTCTAAGAAATAATTAAATAAAGGGAAAAATGAAATTGCTTTTTGGAAAATACTAAAATTAATAAACAGACCTATGAAAATTGGAAAATATGAAAGACACTAAATTAGGACCACAAAAGACAAAAACAGAATTAATAAAAACCTATTTTAACTTAAAATAATGCTAAAAAATAAATAAATACCCAGAAAATAAAAATAACTTTTTGAAGATTCCTAAAATAAATAACTTAACAAAGGAAAAATGAAAAAACAATAAAAAGTTGAAAATAGACCACTAAAGACAAAATAGTCAAAATCTGATAGTGACTAGTTGGTATGTTCTTGTCTGATAGTGGAGCAGTGGCAAGAAAGACACTATTAGTGGGAACTTTGTTCGCACTGATGGACCTTAGAAAGATAAAATGTGGCGATTTCTTGCTTGTTTGTTGGTGTATTTTGGTAACAAGGGCACCCCCACACTCAGTAGAGTGTGGGGAGTCAATATAAAGCAAAAAACAACAACACTTAACACAAATCAAGCACCAAATAAGCCAATTGCAGTCACTGATGTCACTAGGGGGTCTGGTAGATGTCTTTGCTTAACTACTTGGCAACCAAATGAATTTCAAGCTACAAAAACTAATTTCTTAGCACACCTAAATCATAACTAAGAGCATATATACCTAAACTAACATGAGAACTAACAATGGACCAGATTTTATAACCTAAAATAACTAAAAGGGCCTTGTTTTACCCTACTGATTTCTAAATGGCAGTTTGAAACTACATGAGAACTTGAGTTTTACTTAACTAATACTATCTACCACCTAAATTTATTATCTCAAACCTAAACAAAAGTGTGGAGCACTAATTGATTGGCTTGGTTGTCACCCCAAATCTAGCAGATAACAACCCCAAACACCCTTATATTTATAATCTTAACAGATTATCAACAAACTACCACAAATCAGAACCAAATTTATCTAATACTACCAAAACATGTGAGACCTATCAAAATTAAGCTATTTGAACCATAAAAACCACAAATCACAGCAAGTAACAATACATCACCTAGTTCACCCAAGATTCACATAAGTTAACAAAATGGGAAGGTTCAAGCATGTTTACCAGCTGATGTCTTCTACTTGATTTTTTGTGAGCTTATGATAAATGTGTGGAGGGCCCTTGCTGGCTGGTCTATAACAGACCAAATGGAAACAATGTCTTAAAAAGAAAGAGGGTGGTGGTCTACAGCAGACTAACACCACCCTATAGAACACTCACTTGTTTTGAAAAGCAACAAGCAAAAAGAAAAAATTTCCAAGTACCAAAAACTTGCCAAAAGCTGTTTGTCAAACAGCTTTTGGTGAGCTTATGGTTTGGTTAGCTAACACAGATAAGTAACAAAGAAAGATTTTTGAAAAAAAATCTTTTGAAACCAAACTTTTGAAAACCAAAAGAGTAACAAGCAGGAAGGTAGTAACAAGTTCCAAATCCTTGTATTTAGTCTCGGTTATCACGTCAACTAAATCCAAAAACTTGAACCTTGGGTTCAAAATCTTTCAAGAAAACCAAATTTCTGAAATATTTTGTAAAAGAGTAAAACTTTGATAAACTTTAAGCTAAATTTACAAGAAAATTTAAATGTATTATACTAAAACCATTAAAAGAAATAAGGAACTCAGAATCTTGTAAGCTTAAAAAGCAGAACTTAACTATACATCAAATTTGAAAAAATTTACAAGAAACTGGAAAATCAAACATGGGTACATACCACCTATATTTATACTAGGGAATAGACTATTTTAGAAAACATGTAAAGTTACAAACCCTAGCATCTAAAAATTCGAAATTTCCCTTGAGTTTGAATTTCGGAAAAAGTGGTCAAAAGCCATGTGATTGCTTGATAGATGTCAGTTGCCTTGGATTGATCTTGGACGTTTAATCTTACCTTTAGGAGTAAGAAAACACTTCCCACCCTTGATTTGCTGTTAAGATTCTCACTTTACCATATTTGAACAAGCAGGGGAACACTATGTGGGGTCCAGGGATCACGGGTAAGAGGGTTTTGTGAGTGGGTTGTGGTGAGGATAAGGTTAATTAGGGATCTGCAGTATTACAAGCAAAACCCCTTTGTTTTAGGGTTAATTTTATTCTAGGGTTCATAGAGGTGAACATAGGTGTTTTGATTAGGATGGGAGGTTAGTAAACTTGTTTCCCTCCACTAAAATCAGTTAATCAAACGGTTTAAAAAATGTTCATAAAAGTTATTAGTAGAGGTGACGTGGCTTGTGTGAGGTGGAGTGGTGGATGAGGTGGCATGTTTGTATTGGTGGTAGGGGTTTGAATGTCTGGTCAGTTTGGGTCCCTTGGTTTATAAAATTTTGTCAAATGAAGTTTCTGACAACAAATTACCCTTTCCTTTGTAAATAACTTAGGTGCAATTATAATTTCAGTCCCTCTACTTGATAATTTTAGAACAAGGACAATAAATGCAATAATAGGATTCTTCAAGGGCTTTTCTTGGCATATCTTGATACTTTAGGGATCCAATGTAAATAATGATAAATGAGGGGTATAAAGTGACAAGTCTTCAAAAGTTGAGGGACCAATCTTGACAAATCTTCAAACTTCAAGGACTTTTATGGAAAATCATGATTCGGGTCCGGTTCTTTGTGCGGCTTCGTTTCTCGTGTTCGTTTTTGCTTGATTCTTGTTCTCTTTTGTTGATTTCACGATTTCCGTACCTAAAATACACAATGAACAAACACAAGCATATTTTAGGGTATTTTATGACATTTTTAAGCGTTTTAAGCCCGATTTAGACGATGAGACTATGTATAATTGCAGTCTCATCATTTAGCGTAAAGATATGTAACCCTAATTCGATTAATTATAATTGTGTTATTATTATGATCTTGTTAAATCTCTTCCGCTATATGTGCTTTGATCTCGTGTAGGGTTTTATAAAATTGTTATGATATCAATAAACCTTCACTCTTGTGGTTTACAACACCAACCACACTATTACACAAGTAGGTAGAAGAATGGGTACAACAATGGTGATTGCGTAGGTAACACTTAACACATTCACACAATGTGAAGCCTTGAAGGATCAAAGCTTAGAATAGAGATTTCTTGTAACCGATCTTGAAATGTATAAAGATCTAAATCACAAGAGACAATAGAATAGACAAGAGTGAGGTTAGAGAGTTAGATATATGCAGAGAGATTAGAGAGAAAAGATAGAAGATTGGTGAGTCTTAATCTTGGACAAAGCTTGGTATTTATAGGCACAACATCAGACACCCACAAAATATTGGGAATAAAATAACTAAGTCCCTAGCCCTTGACAAGTAAGATTCTATCCGCTGACAAGAGATATTGTAGCCGCTGACAAGAAGAATCTTAGCCACTGAAGGATTGCATGAGCTATTTAGATCAACACAGTTTAACTATGTTAGGAAGATATGTTCAAATATTATATTTTTTTATATTTATCTATTCCTATAATAGTTGATCTTAGCTTTTTGTTCAAGACTCCTTAACTTATAAAAGGAGACCTTAGGGTTTGTTGATTGTAATCACTTTCATACATTGTTCATCGTTTTTTTATTATAAATTAAGTTGAAAGTTTGGTATACGTGCTTTGTAGTATTTTTCTTTGTTCTAAGTATTATATTCCGCATAGTACTTAGATTGTTGAATACACAAAGTTTCTCTACGTATTATACTTGATCTAATCTTGATAATACAAAGCTAATCGATCTAAGTTTGGGATCAAAAGTGGTATCAGAGCTTGTTGAGGAACTTTGATCAAAAGAACAAAACCCTAAACCACACAACAGTCATCATGTCAAACACATCTGATAACTCATCAAACCCTACTCACCCCACAAGCAACATCAAACTCCCAATCCTAGACCCTAAAAACTTTGAATTATGGGAATTTCGAATGAGACAATACCTCTAAGTTTCCAACTATGTCCTCTAGGAGATCATTGAATTTGGAAACTCCTATAATAAAGAACAGAAGATTGATGATGCTAAAGCACAAAGACTAAAGGAGGGTAAATCTGAAGTTGAAAGCTCAAGTGCTCAAGATGGAAGGGCTACATCTGCTGATGAAATTGCTGCTAGAAGGAATGACATGAAGGCACTTAGCTGTCTTCAATTGGCTCTTAGACAAAAGGAGAAATTTAAATTCAGAAGGTATGAGACTTCAAACGAACTTTGGGAAGCTATCAAATCTACTTTTGGTGGTAATGGGGACACTCTCAAGGAAAGGAAAAAGAAATTGGCGAGAGATTTTACAATTTCAAATATCTTCCTAATGAAAAGTTGAATGAAGTCAGAAGTCATCTACAAGACCTTACAAGCAAACTAGAATTCATGGGTGTGAAATTTGAAGATGAAGATGTCAATGCTGCCTTTCTTGGAGCTCTTGGTGAAGCTTGGCATGTAAAAGCTAATTCTATTATATGCACAAAGAGTCACAAGAACACAACTCTTGATAATATCTACAATGAATTGAAGATCATGGAACCTGAAGTGTTGTTGAGACATGGAAGTGCACCTTCTTCAAGCTCTAGAAACATGGCATTTGTTTCCAACAGTGGCTACACAGCCTCTGACAATGGAGCTTTTGTTAGTGGATTGAATTCTACAACCATTAACACATCCTTCTTGACATCTTCTAGTCTTAAACCAGTTGGAATTGATTTGGAAATTGTTTGTGCTTACATTGATGCTTTTCCAAATGGTTCTCAAGTCATGTATAAGGATCTTGAGCAAATAAGTGATGCTAATCTTGAAGAGATGGACATCAAGTGGAACATGGCCCTTAGTAGCATAAGAGCCAACAGATTCTACAAAAAGTTTGGAAGGAAAATTACATTTAACAAGGGTGAATCTGCTGGATTTGACAAATCCAAGGTTGAGTGTTACAATTGTCATAGAATGGGACACTTCAAGAGGGAATGCAGATCTCCACTTAGGAATGATGGAGGAAAAGAAACAAGTCAAACTATCTAGATTGAGGAAGTTGATCCAAAGGCTATGGTAGCCATGTAGAACATAGATGGAGTTGGATGGGATTGGAGCTTCATGGAGAAAGAGGTGGTGTAAAATCAAGCTTTGGTGGCTAAGGAAGAAGAGGATGTTCAATTTTCTCTCATGGCTAAATCTTCATCATCTTCTTCATCGGAAAATGAGGTATACAATGATGCTTTTTGTAGTAAGGGTGTAAGAAAAACAGTGAATGTCTTAAAGCTAAGGTTACAACCTTAACTCAAAAACTTTTAAATATTGATGCTATATTAAGAAATTATAAGAGTGGACTTGCACAATCGGATGAGGTGGTAGCTGAATATAGGAAAATGGAACTTGACCATAAGGATAAAATTAAAGTTCTAGAAAGCGACCTAAGGCTTAGTAATGAAGTCAAGGCTAGTTTGATAGAGTCTAAAACTAAATTGCAACTCAAACTAGATGAGGCTATCAAGTCTACGGAAAACATAGGCTTTAAAATTGAAAAGTTTAGAAAACTAGTGAAATTTTGGACAAGTGTGTGAGTGAACAACGCAATCCTAAGGATATGTCTAGGATTGGTATGCAAGCAAAGGAATTTGCTGCTGTTCCACCTCCTCCTGGTGACTTTTATGGGGTTTCTATGAAAAAAGACTTATCTTGAACTGGTATCTTAGAATTCCAAGATATGGTCTTTATTCCTCCACCACGTGTGGTTAGCCCCATTGAGGAGTATCATAGAAAGAAGACTGACTTGGAATATTGGAAGGCTGCTAATCTCTTCCTTTTTGTTAAAGGGGGCTCTTAAGTGAAGAGTCTAGTGAGGCTAAGCTAGTTAAAGCGACCAACCCCTTAAATGGTAAATCTGTTGACCTTAGTTCACCTACCAAAAGTAAATCTAGTGTTAAGTATGCAGAGACGTATAGAAAACCTAAATCAACACTCGTTTCTCCATTTTATTCCAGTCATATGCATGTCCCCATAATTGTGCTTGAGCTAGGTGAAAACATAAACCTACATGATGTATCTTAGTTATGTTGTTTTCAAATAGAAACAATAAAAGAGGAACTACTAGTTAAGTATGGATGTATACAATTGTGTCAACACCTTTAGTTGATGCTATAAAAACAAATACGAGTTTAAAGACCTTAAGATAGTACATCGTTACTTTATAACTCAACCAAACCACCACTTTTGGACCTAAATATAAGACAAAACAGTGAGCTACGGGCCGAGCCGAGTGGCTCACGACACAGCCACTAGTACCAAGTTTTAGATGCAAAAAGAATGACTTAAAATGATCGAGTATTGAGCTCGGAACAAGCATTTAAAAACACCCATGTAGGACTGAACAAGGTATTATATCACATATACAACTCAACCTTTTACGACCTTTTTCGACCGATTTTGACCCTCGAAATGACCTTGCCCTAAGACGGTTAAATAAGAAAGTTGTAGACAGTCGTGCCATCTACACAAGCATACTTTTGGCTCGACCCGAAACTCTCTATCGAGAACTGTAGACGAGATCGAAACTGACCCGTCAAACCTTGTAACTTTTAAAAGTAGTTGTACAACCCTCACTTCACGTTAGTTTTGACCCATCAAATGACCTCGGTTTATAAAACTTAAAAAACGGGTTCATAGATGACCCGACTGTCTACCTAGCGATACTTTTCTTTTACTCCGCGAGTGACTAATGAGCTCGCTATCCCCTCCAAAAAATTGACGATTACTCCCCGATTTCGAAAATGCTCCCTGTAAACAGATACGCCACCTTTCAAAATTTACGTTTCAAATGCAATGTTTCATGTCGGGTGACATGAAACATGTTTCGAATAAATTAAAAATTAATATAATGATTAATTTTATTTATTTAATATATTTTTAATAATAAAAATATATAATATATTTAGGATATTGACCCATTAAATGACCTAACTAAATAAATTGTCTCGACTGTGAAGTGTCCGATATTGCTAAATATATCCCGATTAAATGACTTCAATTTTACTAAAGGGTAAAGTGCAAAAAACGTCCCTTAACTTTCCAAAAATCGCATATTTGCCACTGAGTCCAAACTACAAGCAATTTTGCTACTCAACTTTCATTTTGCCTGCAATTTTTCTCCTGAGTCTTTGAATGTTGACTTTTCCTAACTTTCCTCCGTTAACTCTCACACGTGCCTGGCACGTGAGGGTATATTCGTCATTTCTCGTTACACCCAATCTCCCCACCTTTCATTAGATGCAAAATACGCCCCTGAATATTTTTACAACCAGAAAACATTTACTACCCCCCATGATTAATACCATATTTGGTTTATGCATTTTGCGTCCTTGAAACTGTTTGCCCACAATAAATAGATGGTGGTCCACATTCTGACACAGCTACTCAAGGATGTAATTTGCACGACGTTTGAGTGACTAAAACTTTTCAGGGACTTAAATTACACGACCTTTCGGACTTCTATATATGCTTAACACTCAGTGGTTAATCAACAATTCGCCACCAAATTCAGTTATCTGTAACCCTAACACTTTCGCAAACCCTTTCGACTAACCAATTTATCAAGTAAAATGACTAGAAGAACTCCTATCCTTAAAGAACTGAAGGAAGTATGCGGAGATTCTGATTTGAACACATGTATGGGTCTCTACATAAGTCAAATGGTCGCGACCGAACAAGCTTATGTCAATGTTTTGCGCGATCAGTGTGAGCATCTGAGGAATTCCCTAGGAAACATCATAATGCTGATCGACGAGATCGAGACAAAGGTTGATGAAGATGAAGATGGGTGGGTCGATTGTTTGAAGGAAATGCGTGATAGCGACACGCAAAAATTGGCTGATGTGACCAAGTTGATTGAGAACGCTAGGGATGTGATAAGCCAAAAGCAAGCGTATGTGGATCTTATGGAAGATAGTGATTAGGATATCTACCATGTTTTTATTGAGTATGTTGTTCTTGTTTTAATTACCGTGTTTTGATCGGGGTGTGTTTTGTACCCACTTTTGTTTTTCTTCACATGAAAGCACTATAAGTGCCCCCTTTATTTGAAGGACCTAAATTGCACAATGTTTAAACTTTCACATCTCTATTTATATATATATATATATATATATATATATATATATAGAGAGTAGGGATCCAGTAAGAAGAAAAATTAAAATGAGAAGAATAAGAAGAAATCCTGACCACAAATTCCATAAAAGAAGGAGAATTTTAAGGGAAGATGCATCTGACTTTGTAGGTGCATCTGAAATATGTGGCTGTGGTTTCTTCTCATTCTTCTCACTTTACTTAATCTTCTTATTTGATCCTAACTCTCTCTCTATCTCTCTCTCTCTCTCTCTCTATATATATATATATATATATATATATATATATATATATATATATATATATATATATATATATATATATATATATATATATATATATATATATATATATATATATATATATATATATATATATATATATATATATATATATATATATATATATATATATATATATATATATATATATATATATATATATATATATATATATATATATATATATATATATATATATATATATATATATATATATATATATATATATATATATATATATATCAATCACTCTATGCCCAAAGTTTCTTATACCAAACAAACTTGCTTCTAGCATACAATGTCAAACATTCAATCTGAATCTACTTCAAAGTTCACTGACTTGGTCGTACGCCTAATTGGGTTCATGGAGAAGGAATTGGAGAAGGAGCTGCAACTAGAGGAGAAATTCAAAACTCTATGTTCTGAGGTGGAGGAGACCGTCAGAAAGAGATCAAGGTTCATTAAGGAGATGGAAAGTTTTCTATGGGTTGAGGATAATGATGACGCTTACCAAACTACAAGAGTCTTGAAGCATGCTAAAAAGAGGGATAGGGGAAGGCAGTGGATCTCCAAATTATGAAGGACCAATCCCATCTTGGTGCACGTGAGATGGTTAACCTTGTGAAGAAATTGAAATACGGAATGATAGGATAGTTTTTAGTTGCAAATGGTTTGTCCCGTGTGTTTTAGATATATAGATGTACCTTGTGTTTCTAAGCTTTAATGGAAATAAAAAGCGAATATTTATGGTTTTTTTGACATGGATTTGGTATGATTCCATGGATTTTTGACTCTATAATGTCAAACATCCTAACAAATACATGTTGATTTGCAAGAGTCATTGAACAAACTAATAAATCAATCATTGATATTGGTTTTCAGTCACCATTTTTGGTATTTTGACGTGGAATTTGTAGGCTTACATGGATTCTTGACGAACATTTTATAATGTGAAACATTAAACTCACTGAATCTTGACCAACATTGTAGCTTACACAAAGAATTTTATCTGCAAATGTAAGACAAACTGCATTGATCGTCCAATATGTCAATGTTAGGCTTTCCTATTACAAGATAAAAAGTAAGATTAAAACCTAACAACATATTATTCTACAAAACATTAATGGTGTTCGAAATCATTCATTTTAGTTTGTTTTCATCTTGCTTGTTAGTCATCAATGCCATTACTCTTCTCCTCTTGAGGTCTTCCACCAGCTCTGTGCATCAGCATCATCACCATCGTTGGCCTCTTTCTTCACCTCTACAGCCTCAAGTTTAACCTCAACAGCCTCTTGTTTAACCTCAGTAGCCTCTGCTTCATCCAATTATTTTTTATAATAAGCATGAACGTCATCCATATCTTCACATTGAGTTATTTGCTGAAGCTTATCCAGTGCTTCATTAATGGCAGCAAACGTTTCACTAATCTCTTCAGGCTCATCATCATTATGGTAAGGATCATCATTCCAGTCAACATTCATGGCATTATATTGAGCTTCTTCTAGGGTATATTCATCATTGTCTCATGTAGGAAATTCCCCTTATTTGCCACTGATACTATCACTAATGTCACTCTGATATTGATGAACCTCCATCTCCTCACCAAAATCCGCATAACCAACAAAATCATCAAAATCAACCTCATCAAAATCAAAAGCATCAAATCAACGTCACCAAAAGAGACATCATCACGAGTGTCATCTTTTGAGATTTGTTCTTCTTCCTGGCTTGACTCATCAAACCCAAACACGTTGTCAAGCTCTTCCAATACTACCCTGAACTCATACTCAACACTCTCCCTTTTGAAAGTTTATGGACTTATATTTAATAGTCGTGTGATAGGATCGAACTCGAGATTACAGGATTGCACTCAATACATAAAGAGTTAATTTATTTAATAAATATATTTATTGTATTTATTAATTTATTTAATAAATATGATTTATGTATTTATTAAATTAAACCGAGATATAAATTTAACGATCGTTAAATAATTAAGAGTTAAGTATTAACGAGCGTCAAATAAATTTATAGTAAGTAAGATAAATAGAAAGAAGGATGGAAGATTCTGGAACACCCCAAATGGAGTGTTGGGCCGTCGGTTATGGAGGAAGGGAAGGGGAAAGAAAAACTTTCTTGGGTTACAAGAATTAAGCCTATATATAAAAAACCCATCACCTCATAATTCAAGACACACAAATCTCTCCCATCCCCTCTCTCTTGTTGCGATCGTAAGACATACCCACACAAGGGTTTTTGGTTGGTTTTCTTGTTTGATCAATTTTACTTATAATCTAGTCCTAGCCCCTCTCTAGGGTTGTTGGGTAGATTTTCTACAAGAGTTATAGCTCAGTTTACACGTGCTAGAATCACGGTTAGCTCGTTGTATTACGTGTATACAAGATCGTAATATAGTCTTACTTTAGACTATATTTTGGTGGTGTTCGTTATAAACCCTAATTGGTGATTCATTTTTCGTCTTGTGGATTTGCTTTAGCGTAAAGGTATGTAACCCTAATTCGATTAATTATAATTATGTTATTATTATGATCTTATTAAATCGCTTCTGCTATGTGTGCTTTGATCTTGTTTAGGATTTGATGAGATGGCATTTATACATGATCTCATCGTTCTTTTCGGGCTTTAAATGCACAAAATGTCATCAAAATACCATATATATATGCTTGTGTTTGTTTACTTGTGTATTTTAGGTATGGATATCATGAAAAAGATCACAAGAAACAAGGAAAAACGAACACGAGAAATGAAGCCGCACAATGAACCGGGCCCTAGTTTGTGATTTCCCAAGATAATATCCTTGAAGACTTGAATATGTATAAGAATGATCCCTCATTTATGAAGAAATGACACTTAATACCCTTGTATATTCATAATTACAAGTTTGGTCCCTTAAGTTTGTCTAAATTACAAAATGGTCCCTCAACTTTGAAGATTTGGCAAGTTTAGTCCCTCAACAATTCTAAATTGTCAACAATGGTCCCTCATGAAGTTAAATATCCAATGAAGACCTTCAAAGTTCAATTTTATCCAAAATCAGCCCTTGAAATATCTAAAATGGCAAAATTTACCCTTGAAAATAGTTTGGAAAACTATTTGTGGCTAAAACATGAAACATGAAACTTTGAAAACAAAGGGGAGTCGTTTTTAAGCTAAATAAACTTTGTTTAAACACTTCACCGAAACACAAGGACCAATCCTGCCCATTTCAAAGTTTGAATTCCTAATAACACGGGTAAGATTTACTGTTGGGATCAAACGAGTTATTATTCACCTTTTTACCCAGGATCAAAAAGGCACAAAACAAAGGGGAAACTAAAATTTATTAGTCCCACGTGTGATTCACCTCACCTCAATCACATCCCACACCTAAAACCTTAGAACCCACTACCAGAGAGACCCCACAAGGACCACTTACAAGTCGACACATGGCAAGGATTTATGACTTGGCAAAATCAACGAACCAGAGCCATTCCTTGGTCACTAAGAACTAAATGGACGTCCCTGATTCCTCCAAACAAGCTGGCAACAAGCCTAGAAGCTTCTTCAAAGCTAGTTTAGGAAATTTAGGTCGTTAGGGTTTGTGAACAGTATTTGTAAGCTTTGCCTGTAAAAGAAGACCCAATATGTGGCAATCCCTTTGTTCCAAGCTTGCTATTTTCCTTTTGTAATCCCTTTCTATTCAAATAAAAGTTGGTGTTTTTTATAAAATATAATTCCTTTTTAATTTGTTAAAAGTTTGTATTAAGCATAGCAAGTCTGAGTTCCATCTTTAATATGTTCTAATTCGTGTTTGAAAGGTTTTCAAAAGAGGTTTTGAAGTGTTTCTGGAAATTTGAAAAAATTATTGCATATTTATGTTTTTGTTGTTCTTGTTATTTGCAGGTACAAAAGTGGAAGCTAGTGGCTTTTTAAGCTGCCACTTAAGCTCAAAACCCCCCAAGGTGTGGATGTACATCTTGGAGGTTTGATCTCTCAATCCCTTTTACTATTTAATCATAATTCTGTGATATTATGTGATTTGGATGAGTTTTATGGTTTGGTGGTGTAAATCTGTTATTTCTTGTTGGTAATCTGTTATTTGGTTGATTTGTGTTCTATTGGTGTTGATTGTTCACTGGTTAATAGAGCTTAAAACAAATCGGTTTGAAAATAGTTGGAAATCAGGCATAACAGGGTGTTTGGGTTAGGGTGTGTCAAGGGTGAGTTGACACAGCCTTGGGCATAAAATAGCTTAGACTCATCTCTTTTGTTGGTTTAAAACATATTCAGACCTTTGTTTTAAGTTTGGTGGTTTAAAACAAGTTTTTAAGTGGTAAAAGTTGTCAAAATATTCAGCAGTATAAAACTGGTTGGTTATAGCATTTCATGACCCTGAATCTTTACACATGTTAGATCTAGGGGTCATTGAGGACTACTGAGTGTTAGATTGTGATTTGGTAGTCATTTGAGTAAGTTTTGGTGGTTTGAATTTCACTTATTGGTCAAATAGTTCAGCAAAATATCATCAGATCTGTTTGCTTATCAGTAACCTATTTTTGCTTGATTTTGTGAGATTTATGTGAAATACTTGGTGTTTTTAGTGCTTATATTGACTCCCAATAAGCCAAAGCTTATTGGGGTGCCCTTTGCTCCATTAAAAACCATCAAGAAAGGCTTGAAATCAAACTTATAACAAGTCTGTATCATCAGCAGTGGGAACTCCTTTCCCACTGCTTGTTCCCACTAATAGTGTTAAAACTGGGTTAGATTATCAATAAGCTATTATAGCTTATTTAAACATGCAACAACTTCAATTTGGTAATAGGTCTTCATCATTTGACCCATTTGTTCATATTGGAGCATTTGGGCGGTTGACTTTAAGGTTTGACTAGAAAACCAACTAGTTTGACTTCTACATAAGTGCTTATTGACTTATTCAGCTTATTTGGCTTTGCTTATTGAACTTTTCTTGATTGATTTGGCTTATTTAAGTCATTTAGAGTCTTTTACAAGTTGAATCAACGTCCGAGGTGGTCTAAAACTCTAAGTCGACTATTTTGTCGTTTAGTGGATTTATACTTGGCTTAGTTCTGGCTTATTGGTTGTGCTTTTCAAAATTTCTTTTCACAGATCTCTTAGGCATCTCAAAAAAAGGTTGTGTGTCAAATTAGAGATTATGGCATTGGCTTATAGCTTAATGGGCCAAAAAGCCCATTAAGAATAAACTGTTGTACATTTAAGCTGTGATAAGCTCACATTCAGCTTTTGGGCCTTCAGACTTTTGTGTTTAGAATTAAGTTTTAAGCTAGACTGGTGATTTTTAGCTTATTTGGATGAGTTTGAATTTATTGGGCCAAAAAGCCCATTTCATTTGGACTGTTTTTGTTTTAGCCCATTAGGGGTATTTTGGTAATTTCACTTTCATTTTATATTTGTTTAGGTTAAAATAAACTAGTTTTCAAGGTTTTAGAAATTTTTATAATTTTTGGATTTTTAATATTTTTTTAATATTATTTTATTATTAAATTTAGTTTTTAATATTTTTGCAACTTTTACATTTTTCTTAGGTCAAATATATTAAGTTGGGATTTTTAAAACTCTTAGATTAATTTTCTCGTCATTTAATTAATTTTTAGAATTATTTTAATATTTAAATAGTTTTTAATCATTTAAAAATAGTTTTCTTTAGTTTAAAATTTCATAAAAATAGTTTGTAACTTAATTAAGTCATTTTAGAGGTTTACAAAGTGAAAAATCTTTATTTGGACTTTTTATTAATTATTCGGATTTTTAGGGATTTAATTAGCATTTAAAAATTTATATTTAATTAATTAAAAGTTTTGATCATTTGTAAACTCTTATTTTGTTTTTAGCTATTTTTGGTAATTATTTGGGAATTTTTAGAATTAATTTTTATTTTGTCACTTTTTACGGTTTTTCGTTTTGTCGTCGTAGTGTAATTTTAATGTATCCGTCATTCTCTTCTCTCATCTTTTCTTTCCAATATTAATCCAAAACCATTACAAGTTATTCACACACATATACCTCCTTGGGAAACGAACTTTCACCTTCATTGGGTCATTAGTGCTTGATTTTCCTAAATCGACACTTAATACCTACCGCTTTTACGCCTTTTTCCTAAAGGGTGTAATTTTACCACAATCATTTTGGCGCCGCTACCGGGGAGGTGTGTCGTGATTAATTTGTTCATTTTGTTTTTAATATATAACCATAAATAGTATTTGTATTAGTAGAACTCTACTAATACGTATTTTCGGTTTTTTCGTTTTTCTTGTGAAATATTATTACTAATTGTATAAGTATCACAACAAATTCAAAATATCTCCAAAAGTGTGCAAACACAACCTTAATTGGGATTTAATCTCCTAATTATTGTGTTCGAATCTCAAACAAAAAGAAAAAGGCAAAAATAGATAAATACTTTCGTGAAGCTCGATTTTGAAAAATACGAACTATAAGGTGGGTATAAGGCGGGTGTTATAAAATACACCCTAAAGAAAAAGGCTCTTAAGTGCTTCGCGTAACCTCGTTTCTCCGCTTGCTTGTGAGTATTTGAGATTGAAGGCTAATCGAGGGTTTTGCCGCCCAAAGTATTATTACGTATCATATATATTTGCTTGGTTTCTTTGTGATTAAACCCTCTTGAACAATTTGGTTTTCACCAAAGTTCTAAAGTCAATCGAAGGCGTTCACTCCACGTGATCGTTTTCATTCTTTTGAGGCTTCTTTAATCAAGAGTTTGATTCGAGGAGAGATTTGGTAGATTGTTGTCTACGAATACACACAAAATCCAAAAAAAATAAAGACAATAAAAAACACAAAAAAGTTGAAAATTCACAAAACACCCAAAAGAATCTTCTTTGCTCACCTCCACATTCTACGTCACGTTTATGCAAACTCGTAATCAAGCAAAACGAGCTCGCAACCGTCGTCAAAACCAAGGAAATTTGATTGAAGAAGAAACTCCAATTGTCGAACCCGTTGTAGAACCAATAGTCACCATGGCTAATCGTACTATGATGGAGTTGCTTCAAGCATCCACTAAGGGTTTTGGAGAAGCTATTGTGATTCCCGCCATCCTTGCGGAGAATTTCAAGATTAAGACGGGTTTAATGTCGATGTTACAAGCAAACAAGTTTCGAGGTCATGAGAAAGACAACCCGCATTATCACATAAGGAATTTCAATCGTGTCACCGCAACAAGCAAGTTTAAGGATGTTCCACATGACACCATTAAGATGATGTTGTTTCCATACTCGTTGGATGGACCCGCAAAATTTTGGCTCGAGAAAGAACCGCCAAATTCGATTTTGACATGGGGTGATCTCGTTTCTAAGTTTGTGAACCAATTTTTTTCACCATCTAAAACAACACATTTGAAAAATGAGATTTCAAGGTTTACACAACGTAATAATGAAAGTTTTTCAATGGCATGGGAACGATTTAAGGAAATGTTACATGAATGTCCACACCATGATTTTTTGGAATTGCATCAAATTGATACTTTTTATAATGGGCTTAATGATCATGAACGAAATTATTTAAATGCCACCGCGGATGGTAATTTTCTGTGCAAAGCGACCGATGAAGCTTTAAAAATTATCGAGAATAGAGCTACGGTTTATAAGCCTCGTAACACACCGAGTGTTGCCAATATGGGTTCATCGTCATCGTCATCGTCTCGTAACATGAATGCCTTACATGATGAAGCAAGTGAGGAAAATCGATTTTTCGATAGATTTTTTACGCTTATGACACATTGGAAAGCACAAGATGCTTTGAATTCCGCATTGGTTAAAGCGGTTGAAAAGAGTTGTTTATCTTATGGTGGAGCTCATGATCTTTCCGAGTGCATTACCGCCGGTGGTAACACTTCGAGTGCTTATGTAGTAACGGGAACTTTCAACCAAAACGGCCAAGGTTCCCGCCCAAATCAAGCTCCCCAAAATCAAAATGCTAACAACTATCGAAACCAAAATCAAAATGGTGGTTATCAAGGAAATTCACGTAACTACAACAAGGGTAATTATCAAAGTGCGAATGGGCAAGTTCAAAACAAAACCAAAACCGTGATTTTCAAAACACTACACAAGGTTTTCAAAATGCTCACACTAAAAATGTTAATGGAGAATTTTTGAATTATGCAAAAGCAAACGGTGCTAAGTTTGATAACATGCAACGTGAGATGATTAGCTTAAGATCCGAGTTGAAAAACGATCTTAAAAACAAACTTGCTAATGAATTGAAAACTCATTCTAATAAAATGGAAGGAAACGTTCAACGTCTTCAACAAAATCAACAAAAGATGGAACAAGGTCAACATGAGATTAAGCAACAGTTGTTAAAAGAGGATATGAAGCAATAAAAATTTGAAGATCGAATGGCTAAAATGTTTGAAGCAATCATGTGTAAACCCTCTTCCTCGGGTGTTCTTCCTAGTGATACCATTGCAAACCCGAAGGGAGAAATGAAGGTTATTACTACTCGTAGTGGTAAAACTTTCAAGGAACCAATCTCTCGTCCTAGTACTTCTACGAAGAAGGAAATCGAGAAAGAGCCCGAGGTGATGGTCAAAAATGAGCATATCACAAGCCCACGAAGTACCGCTCATACCACACCTACGGTTGAACCAATACCAATTATGGAACCTGAGATTCCAAGGCCGTTGCCTATGCCCCAACCCACACCACCCTTACCTTACCCTTCGAGACGAAAGAAAGAGAAAATGCAAGAACGTAACAAACAACAAATCGAGCTTTTTATAAAAATGTTTCAACAAGTGCATTTTAATGTGAGTTTAGCCGACGCGTTTTTAGACATGCCTCGTTTCGCTTCCACTTTTAAAGGTATGATGAATGATAAGGAAAAGCTCTTGAAGCTATCTAATTGTTCTTCGGTTTATCTTAATCGAATACCAGAAAAAGTTGGTGACCCCGGGAAGTTTCTCATTCCTTGTAATATACAAGATATGAAAGAATGCCTCGCCTTGGCCGATCTTGGTGCAAGCATTAATCTGATGCCATTATCCATTTGGAAATCGCTTTCGCTTCCGGCTCTTACTCCTTCGAACATGTCTATCGAGATGGTCGATCATTCTAAGATTTTAGCTTGTCGAGTAGCCGAGGATGTTTTCGTGAAAGTGGGAAAGTTCTACTATCCCGTTGATTTTATAGTAGTTGACATCCCCGTGGATCCTCAAGTTCCTCTAATTTTAGGTCGTCTATTTTTTAGACACCTCAAGATCGCTTATCGACGTTCATGCAAGAACTATTACTTTGAGATTCAACGAAGAGGAACTTGTTATAAACGCTACTCAAAACTCGACACCTTCTCATGTTTATGCAATCGCTACCATCAATCACATTGACTTAGTCGATGTGGTCTGCGATGAGTTTTCACAAGTGTTAGGTTTTTCCGATAGTTCGTCAAGTGGCAATCCCACTATTTTGGATCCGATTCTTGCTAAGTCTAGCCCAAATCTCACTCCATTCCAAGGAGGCGATTTTACTTCGAATGAAATCGACAATGAAGATGAGGTGATTATTGGTAATGATACTCTTATTCCACCATTTCTTCCGCCGATGGAAGTTATGAGTGTTGAACAAAAATCTTCGATCGAGGAACCGCCAATCCTTGAATTGAAAGATCTTCCATCTCACCTTGAATACGCATTCTTGGAAGGTGATGACAAGTTGCTGGTTATTATTCAAAGATCTTGCTAATGATGAAAAACCCGCACTTTTGAAAGTTCTTAAAGCTCATAAAGGGGCAATTGCGTGGAAAATTTCCGACATTAAGGTTATTAACCCAAAATTTTGTACTCATAAGATTTTAATGGAGGAGGACTATAAACCCACAATTCAAAGTCAAAGAAGGGTAAACCCCAAAATTCACGATGTCATCAAAAAGGAAGTCTTAAAACTTCTTGACGCGGGAATGATTTATCCTATCTCTGATAGCCCATGGGTGAGCCCAATCCATTATGTCCCTAAGAAGGGAGGAATGACCCTTGTGCCCAATGAAAACAACGAGTTAATTCCCACTCGTGTTGTGACCGGTTGGAGGGTGTGTATTGACTACCGAAAGTTAAATGACGCCACTCGTAAAGACCACTTTCCCTTGCCCTTCATGGATCAAATATTGGAGCGACTCGCGGGAAATGAATTCTATTGCTTTTTAGATGGTTTTTCCGGTTACTTTCAAATCCCTATCAACCCTCGTGATCAAGAGAAAACTACATTTATGTGTCCTTATGGAACGTTTGCTTATCGTAGAATGCCTTTCGGACTTTGCAATGCACCGGGTACGTTTCAACGGTGTATGATGGCTATTTTTCATGATATGATCGAGAAGTCGATGGAAGTATTCATGGATGACTTTCTGGTGTTTGGTGATTCGTTCACGTCGTGTTTATCTAATCTCGAGAAAATGTTAAAACGTTGTGAAGAAACCAACCTTATGCTTAATTGGGAAAAATGTCATTTTATGTGTAAACAAGGAATCGTCGTAGGGAACAAGGTCTCGAAAGCGGGGATTGAGGTCGATAAAGCTAAAATAGACGTCATCGCCAAGTTACCTCATCCCAAAACCGTCAAGGGAGTTAGGAGTTTCCTAGGCCACACGAGCTTTTATCGTCGTTTCATCAAAGACTTTTCGATAATCTCTCAACCAATGACACACCTTCTCGAGAAGGATGCTCCTTTTAACTTTAATGAGGATTGTGTTAGAGCTTTCGAAACTCTTAAAAGAAAACTTACCGAAGCTCCCATTCTTGTTGCTCCTAATTGGGAATTACCCTTTGAAATCATGTGCGATGCAAGTGATTATTCAATAGGGTCCGTCTTAGGGCAAAGTTATGAAAAGCACTTCTGTCCTATCCATTATACTAGCAAAACGATGACCGAGGCTCAACTTAAGTACACCACAACGGAAAAGGAATTCCTTGCCGTGGTCTAAGCTTTTGAGAAATTCCGACCTTATCTCGTCTTGACTAAAAGTATTGTGTATACGGACCATTCGGCTATCAAGTATCTCTTAGCTAAGCAAGATGTTAAGCCGAGATTGCTTCGTTGGATGCTCCTCCTCCAAGAATTTGATGTCGTCGTGCTTGAAAAAAAAGGAGCCGAGAATTTAGCGACCGATCATCTCTCTCGTTTAGAAGATCCTCACAAAGATTTTTCGAGAACAAGGAAATCACCGAAACATTTCCTCTTGAGAATCTCGGTGTAGTGAATTCTAAAGACAACACCCCAAGGTTTGCCGACATTGAAAATTACCATACGGGGAACTTCATAATCAAGGGTATGACGACACAACAAAAGAGAAAATGCTTTCGTGATGTCAAGTTCTATTTTTGGGACGACCCTTATCTCTTTCGGGTTTGTGCGGATCAACTCGTTCGACGTTGTGTCTTTGGTACCAAAGCTTCTAACATCCTTAGAGCTTGTCACGAGGGACCCACGGGTGGTCACCATGGTGCTAATATCACGACTAAGAAAGTGTTCGATGTCGGCTTCTTTTGGCCTACGATCTATCGTGATGCACACACACTTGTGAAGTCGTGTGATTCTTGCCAACGCCAAGGAAAATCATCGCAAAAGGATGAAATGCTGCAAAACATAATTCAAGTGTGTGAGATTTTCGACATTTGGGGCATTGAATTTATGGGGTCGTTCCCATCGTCTCATGGAAACAAGTATATCCTCGTCGCCGTCGACTACCTTTCTAAGTGGGTGGAAGCTAAGGCTTTACCTACGAATGATGCTCGTGTGGTAGTGAAGTTTTTGAAGCAACTATTCTCTTGGTTTGGAACCCCTCGTGCTATTATAAGCGATCGTGGAACCCATTTTTGTAATGACCAATTCGAAAAGGTTCTACAGAAATATGGAGTTACACATCGTCTTTCTACGGCTTATCACCCGTAAATGAGTGGGCAAGTCGAGGTTTCAAACCGAGATTTGAAGAGGATTTTGGAAAGGTCGATTGGACAAAACCGTGCTTCATGGTCCGACAAACTCGATGACGCTTTATGGGCCTTTCAGACCGCTTATAAGACACCTATCGATTGCACTCCTTATAAGTTGGTTTATGGTAAGAATTTTCACTTGCCTATTGAGTTGGAGCATAAGGCATATTGGGCCCTAAAGCATGCAAATTATGATTTGAAGACCGCGAGAGATCACCGGAAAATACAACTTAATGAATTGGATGAATTAAGAGACAATGCTTATGAAAATCCATTGATTTTTAAGGAAAAGACTAAAAAGTTTCATGATTCAAAGATTAAAAACCGGGTTTTTAACGTTGGTGATTAAGTGTTACTTTTTAACTCTCGTTTGAAGATATTTTCTGGGAAATTGAAATCTCGTTGGTCGGGTCCGTTCACCATAACAAAAGTGTTTCCTTATGGGACCATCGAGCTAGCTCAAAATGATGGTCCTAATTTCAAGGTGAATGAACATAGGCTTAAGCACTACTTCGGTGGGGAAGTCCCTTCGTTAGACGACCTCGACCAAGTCACCTTCCCCAATGATAATTAGCATTGAGGGGATCGAGTCGAGCTCATGAATCGGTAATAAAAAACGAGGTGCCTCGTGGGGGAGATCCCATTCTTATCCCATGTACATATTAATGCTTTCTAATGTAGTTAATGAGAGTGGATTTGTGCCCTTCCAACTCGTTGTCTCGTGGTTGTTTGTGAATGTGTTATCTAGATCATTATCATCGCCACGATTAAAGACTCTTGTGTTCGTTTACGTGAGCCTCGATCGTTTGCTTGAAGAGTTTTTCACGAATCCATGACATATCCTTTATTGTTCTAACAAGTATCTTTTAGCATAATTCATAAACGGCTTTAGATATATTGTTGATCACCCTTTCCATGCTAGATCCTAAGCATTCGAATCTTCGTCTCTAGTATGGGGTGCTCCACCTTTAGACTCGAAACATTGAGGACAATGTTTAATTTTAGTATGGGGTGAATAGATACTTGCCTTGCTACGCCCTCACGTTTTCCAACTTTCAACGTTTTGTTTTGTTTTGTTGCAAATAAGGCTAAAAATGGCCAATTTTAAAAACTTTCTTAGTTTTCATAAGTGTCTTTAAGACACGAATGTATATTTTCCGAGGGGTAGAATAAGAGTTAATTTTTGACTTGATGGGCATTTGGAGCCCTTTACATTCCTTAATCCGCTTGAATCAAGTTTTGCTATACTTTTATATAGGGAACTTTAAATCGTGAAAGTCTTAGCTCATTCGGGTTAAGAACAAGAACTTTTCGCAAGTTCCTATAATTGATCCTAGAAAGTCACTTATCAAGGGAACTTTAAAATGCATTCTCTAAACTTGAAAAAGTCTAAGAAAGTGCAAGATCCTATAGGTGACTTGAAAACCCAAAACTTCGATTTGATTTAGTCTTAATGAAAGCTAATCCAAATTTAGCTTAATTATGACTTGCATGGCTAAGTATTCACGAGTCTCTTTAATTAGAGGTCTTTAAATAGTGAAGAACGAGAAGTGATAGAGTTAGACAAGTGATCATGCTAAACGTAGAACATGAAAATGTTCTTTCAAAAACTCATATGTTTTTAATTGTGGCTTTTTCTCCAATAAGATCAACGCATTAGGAATAAATTAATTGCAATAAGTAAGGTCGTACGATTTGAAAGGTTACTTAGCTTCTAGCACAAGATCGTTTAAAAGTTGCTCGGGGTTGAATAGAGTTCATAGCCAAGGCATAACTTATTCAAGCAGGACGCGAAGATTGGTGAAGATCCAAAAAGGCCCTAACAAGGCATACGGAGCTCTATTTTGTTGCTAAAGATCCAAGATGATATGAAATATCATTATTCCAAAATCAATATGAAGGATCGAGACACACGACGAAAAGAAATTACTCCCCTAAAGATCATGGAGAAAGTCTATCCAAAAAGACCCTTACAAGGTATGAGGATAAATATATCCAAGTCCTAAAAGGAGGCGGATCGTTGTATATCAAAATCTAAAATAAAGATTGAAGAAAAATGATGAAGTCGTGGTCCAAGTATGAAGAAACTCTCAAAAACATCAAGTGAAGAAATTCCAAAATATGAAGAGAATACCATAATTTCAAGAACTTCTTCCAAAGATTTGAAGTATGAAGTAAATTCCAAATATCGGTCCGAGAAAGGTCTCAAATCGTGAAACGAGTTATGCCAAAATATCAACTTAAGGAGATACACGAGAAGTCGTTTTAAAAGATTTTGTCATTTAGTTAACTATTGATTAAATCATGCTACTTTATTTTCGGACTAATAAATACTCAAATAAGTCAATATGAATCACTTGTGATCCATGACAAATAGTTAAAAATTTCTAGAAACATTTTCTTTTCTTAATAACTAGGATTGCGGGGAGAAAAAGTATTACACAATTTGGACGTATGAGTAGTGTTAGCATTGTGACTTGTACCAACAATGATCTCGTTTTTGCACTTATCATGGAATGTACGACAATAAAGGATGACGAACTTTACTCTATGAGACATTCACTTGTTTATATTCATTGACCCTAAAAGTCACTTTCGTGATGAAAATCATACATTATGTCTTTAACATATCTTCGTAGTATTGTTGCAAGTTTTACTTTTCAATAAAGGTTAATAAAATTGAATTTTGGAGATGCTTAGATACTTTATTCTAGCATTACGTAAGGGCACGACAATGGTTTAGTATGGGGGAGTGATGAGATGTCATTTATACATGATCTCATCCTTCTTTTCGGGCTTTAAATGCACAAAATGTCATTAAAATACCATATATATATGCTTGTGTTTGTTTACTTGTGTATTTTAGGTATGGTTATCGTGAAAAAGACAAAAGATCACAAGAAACAAGGAAAAATGAACACGAGAAACGAAGTCGCACAATGAACCGGGCCCTAGTTTGTGACATTCCAAGATAATATCCTTGAAGACTTGAAGATGTACAAGAATGATCCCTCATTTATGAAGAAATGACACTTAATACCCTTGTTTATTCATAATTACAAGTTTAGTCCCTTAAGTTTGTCTAAATTACAAAATGGTCCCTCAACTTTGAAGATTTGGCAAGTTTAGTCCCTCAACAATTCTAAATTGTCAACAATGGTCCCTCATGAAGTTAAATATCCAATGAAGACCTTCAAAGTTCAATTTTAGCCAAAATCAGCCCTTGAAATATCCAAAATGGCAAAATTTACCCGTGAAATAGTATGGAAAACTATTTGTGGCCAAAACATGAAACATGAAACTTTGAAAACAAAGGGGAGTCGTTTTTTAAGATGAATAAACTTTGTTTAAACACTTCACCAAAACACAAGGACCAATCCTTCCCATTTCAAAGTTTGAATTCCTAATAACGCGGGTAACATTTATTGTTGGGATCAAACGAGTTACTATTCACCTTTTTATCCGAGATCAAAAAGGCACAAAACAAAGGGGAAACAGAAATTGGTTAGTCCCACGTGTGATTCACCTCACCTCAATCACATCTCATACCTAAAACCTTAAAACCCACTACCAGAGAGACCTCACAAGGACCACTTAAAAGTCCACACATGGCAAGGATTTATGACTTGGAAAAAAAAATGAACCAGAGCCATTCCTTGGTCACTAAGAACTAAATGGACATCCCTGATTCCTCTAAACAAGCTGGCAACAAGCCTAGAAGCTTCTTCAAGGCTAGTTTAGGAAATTTAGGTCGTAAGGGTTTGTGAACAGTATTTGTAAGCGTTGCCTATAAAGGGAGACCCAATATGTGGCAATCCCTTTGTTCCAGGCTTGCTATTTTCCTTTTGTAATCCCTTTTTATTCAAATAAAAGTTGGTTTTTTTAAAAAATATAATTCCTTTTTAATTTGTTAAAAGTTGGTATTAAGCATAGCAAGTCTGAGTTCCATCTTTAGTCTGTTCTAATTCGTGTTTGAAAGTTTTTCAAAAGAGGTTTTGAAGTGTATTTGGAAGTTTGAAAAATTATTGCATATTTCTGTTTTTGTTGTTCTTGTTATTTGCAGGTACAAAAGTGGAAGCTAGTGGCTTTTTAAGCTACCACTTAAGCTTAAAACCCCCCAAGGTGTGGATGTACATCTTGGAGGTTTGATCTCTTAATCCTTTTACTATTTTATCTTAATTCTGTGATATTATGTGATTTGGATGAGTTTTATGGTTTGGTGGTGCAAATCTGTTATTTCTTGCTGGTAATCTGTTATTTGGTTGATTTGTGTTCTATTGGTGTTGATTGTTCACTAGTTAATAGAGCTTAAAACAAATCTGTTTGAAAATAGTTGGAAATCAGGCATAAAGGGGTGTTTGGGTTAGGGTGTGTCAAGGGTTAGTTGACATAGCCTCGGGCATAAAATAGCTTAGACTCGTCTCTTTTGTTGGTTTAAAACATTTTCAGACCTTTGTTTTAAGTTTGGTGGTTTAAAGCAAGTTTTTAAGTGGTAAAAGTTGTCAAAATATCAACAGTATAAAACTTGTTGGTTTTAGCATTTCATGACCTTGAATATTTACACATGTTAGATCTAGGGGTCATTGAGGAATACCAAGTGTTAGATTGTGATTTGGTAGTCATTTGAGTAAGTTTTGGTGGTTTGAGTTTCACTTATTGGTCAAATAGTTAAGCAAAATATCATCAGACCTGTTTGCTTATCAGTAACTTGTTTTTGCTTGATTTTGTGAGATTTATGTGAAATACTTGGTGTTTTAGTGCTTATATTGACTCTCAATAAGCCAAAGCTTTTTGGAGTGCCCTTTGTTCCATTAAAAACCATCAAGAAAGGCTTGAAATCAAGCTTATAACAAGTCTGTATCATCAGCAGTGGGAACTCCTTTCCCACTGCTTGTTCCCACTGATAGTGTTAAAACTGGGTCAGCTTATCAATAAGCTATTACAACTTATTTAAACGTGCAACAAATATCAATTTGGTAATAGGTCTTCATCATTTGACCCATTTGTTCATACTAGAGCATTTGGGCTGTTGACTTTAAGGTTTGACTAGAAAACCAACTAGTTTGACTTTTACATAAGTGCTTATTGACTTATTCAACTTATTTGGCTTTGCTTATTGAACTTTTCTTGATTGATTTGGCTTATTTAAGTAATTTAGAGTCTTTTTCAAGTTGAATCAAGGTCTGAGGTGGTTTAAAACTCTAAGTCGACTATTTTGTCGTTTAATGGATTTATACTTGGCTTATTTTTGGCTTATTGGTTGTGCTTTTTCAAAATTTCTTTTCACAGATCTCTTAGGCATCTCAAAAGAAGGTTGTGTGTCAAATTAGAGCTTATGGCATTGGCTTATAGCTTAATGGGCGAAAAAGCCAATTAATAATAAGCTGTTGTACATTTAAATTGTGATAAGCTCACATTCAGCTTTTGGGCCTTCCGACTTTTATGTTTAGAATTAAATTTTAAGCTAGACTTGTGATTTTCAGCTTATTTGGTTGAGTTTGAACTTATTGGGCCAAAAAGCCCATTTCATTTGGACTGTTTTCGTTTTTTGCCCATTTAGGGGCCCATTAGGGGTATTTTGGTAATTTCACTTTCATTTTCTATTTTTTTAGGTTAAAATAAACTAGTTTGCAAGTTTTTAGAAATTTTTATAGTTTTTGGATTTTTAATATTATTTTATTATTAAATTTAGGTCTTAATATTTTTGCAACTTTTACATTTTTCTTAGGTCAAATACATTAAGTTAGGATTTTTAAAACTCTTAGGTTAAGTTTCTCATCATTTAATTAATTTTTAGAATTATTTTAATATTTTTAAATAGTTTTTAATCTTTTAAAAATAGTTTTCTTTAGTTTAAAATTTCATAAAAATAGTTTTTACTTAATTAAGTCATTTTAGAGGTTTACAAAGTGAAAAATCTTTATTTGGGCTTTTTATTAATTATTTGGATTTTTAGGGCTTTAATTAGCATTTAAAAATTAATATTTAATTAATTAAAAGGTTTGAAAAAGTTTTGATAATTTGTAAACTCTTAGTTTATTTTTAGCTATTTTTGCTAATTATTTGGGAATTTTTAGAATTAATTTTTATTTTGTCACTTTTTACGATTTTTCGTTTTGTCGTCGTAGTGTAATTCTAACGTATCCGTCATTCTCTTCTCTCATCTTTTCTTTCCAATATTAATCCATAACCATTACAAGTTATTCACACACATATACCTCCTTGGGAAACGAACTTTCACCTTCATTGGGTCATTAGTGTTTGATTTTCCTAAATCGACACTTAATACGTACCGCTTTTACGCCTTTTCCCTAAAGGGTGTAATTTTACCACAATCAGGATTTTATATAATTGTTATGATGTTTATAAACCTTCAGTGGCATCGAGAGCCGTTTTAACATGTTATAATTATCAAAAATCTAAAGTTTTTTAACTAATAATTGTTTTGAGTTAAAACTATATGTTTTTTAGGTTTTCTTAAAATTAGGGTTTTGTTTTTTTAAAAAATTAGGGTTTTTGGCCGATTTTTTATAAAAAAAAAGGAATTATTTTGAAACCCTAAATTACATGTGGGATAATTTTAGATTAAATAGCATTATTAATTGTTATGTCATGCATGGTTACGATCCATAGAGATTTAATTGTTAAGATTTGTGGGAGGAACCATGATAACGCGCATGTTTTCATGGATTGTAAAATTATATGTTTATATGATTGTATGTGCTACGTGATTATTTGATTCCATAAATCTGAATTAGGAAAGACTTTTATATGAATATAAAAACCTAGATTTGATGATTATTGAATAAATCGTATGCATGTGGCTATTTGATTTATTTATTGCACATATAAATTGTTATTGTGTTTATGATTTAGTTTGTTTACTTGTTTATAGAAAAATTGTTGAATTGTTGTAAACAAGGGTTTTTTTAAAAAAAATAACATGGACTAAATCATATTTAAATAAAGATTTGTTAGAGATCTAAATTACATAATATTACGTTGATTGGTGAATTGCAATAATAATCTAACGGCCTACTCTATTTGACAAACTATAAAGTGGGTATAATGCACCGCTGGTCATGTACCCGGTTAAGGAAGGAGGTGTTAAGCCATTAGTCGCTGACCAAATTCCTGGCTCGCCTGTGCGTCAAATTGAAATTACCTACGATTATTAATTGAATTATACCTTAAGGGTAATTGACCACAAATTCGCATCTGAAACACAATGAATAAGGGTATTATTTTGTGCGTAGCCGAGTTCTAGCAAAAGTACGTTGTGAATAGTTGTGGGTAAATTCTTTAATTGGTTTAACCAATAGCTCAACATAATTTATGTAGAAATTTAGTCTCGTGAAAAGTTTACTAAATGTTTTATTAAACTTATGCTATGGAGTTGTATGCATGCTTCTCCATACATTGATTTTGACATCAAATTTATACCCTTAAAATTTAAGTCGAATGCTCCTAATCGACGAACACTTGAAATTACTACGTCATCAAATGAGATTTTTGGATGATGTTGTGATGGAGAGAAAAATTTCATAGAATGAGAATTCGTATGATGGTTTTACGTTACTTAGATTCAACGAATTAATTAAGCTACTCAGTGAGATCTGGAAACTTAAGGCATTCAGAAGGGATGAAACATGTTTCCAATGCAAAACGTTTTTTTGGCAATGTAAATCCATTAAATATCTAGAAATTAAAAATTGTTTGTCAACTGAATTGTTCGACAAGTCGCTATGTTGAGTACATTCATTACTAGCAGATCAACTGATGTAATGGATCTATGTCAATATAGTTCTAGGATTCAAGGAAAATACTATGGTTTTTATACCGGGGTAATTTTATTTTCTTGAAAGTATTTTGTTATCGAAAATACTAATATTTGAACTTATTTCTGTAGAAATGGCTCAACCCGAAAATAACACAATAAGTTATGTGTTCAAAGTGTTCTTTGATCGTCCTGAACTTACTAGCCCAAACTTC
Source organism: Glebionis coronaria (assembly GCA_025667525.1). NCBI lineage: Eukaryota > Viridiplantae > Streptophyta > Magnoliopsida > Asterales > Asteraceae > Glebionis > Glebionis coronaria. Next base: position 477,325,991 of record CM046880.1, read on the forward strand.
AATGATTGGTACTGCTCACTAAGAATTGTCTTGAGAGTAGCGGGTACTATTGATATCTTGACTACTCCTTATCCGGAGGATCTTGCTGAAGGAGCTTCTGAAGCGCAAAGGCTTGAACACGCTGCTAATGTTAAGAAGCACTCAGAGGTGGCTTGCTTAATGCTAGGTAAATGGCTCCTCCACTTCAACAGAAGTATGAGCAATTTTCACCAAAGCGAATGCTTGATGAGCTCAAGGCTATATTCGAGAAGCCGCAAGCTGTGGAGATCTGCGACTTAGTAGATGCTTTGTATAGCTACAAGCAAGCTCATGGAAAGTCTGTTAGAGCCCATTACTTGGAGATGAGGGGTTATATGGAACAGCTCATTGCACTAGGACAACCATGTGATCATTATATGGCTATCAACTTGATTAATAGGTCCCTTAATAAGGACTCAATGATTTTGTTCAAAACTATAATATGCATTGCACGGGGAAGACAGTTAATGATTTGCATGCAATGCTCATTGACTATGAAAAGGGGTTAAAAGACAAGGCATCTACTTCTACGCCTCCTGAACTAACCATACAAAAGGGTAAAGTGAGTAAGCCAAAACCGCAACCGAACAAGAAGAAAGGCAAAGGCAAGGGTGATAAGGGCAAACAAGTTGCGACTTATTCAAAACCTAAGCAGAACTTTGTCAAGAAGAATAGATCTGAAGGATCAGACTTGTCACCATTGCAAGGCAAGTGGTCACTGGAAGAGGAATTGCCCTCTTTACCTTGTGAGACCCCAAAATCTGACATGGAACAACTAGGCAACGAGGGGGTAACACGTCATAGTACAAGAAACAATGAATTATAGTTCATACAAAGCTGACGAAATAAAAACATGTACATTACATCATAAAAGGTCAGAGTTTTTTTAAACATGGGTCCCAGAGTTTTAGAAGCGGAAAATTATATTATTTCGTCTCGATTTATAACATAAAGTTGCCCAAAAGATAGAATAAACTCCTGACAGTTTTTACTAAAAACAGTCTTATAAAAGCATCACAGAAATCTCCAAGCTACAATAATATCTTGCGGGCTCCCATCCAAGAAAAGCTAAGTAATAATACCTGAGATTAAACATGTAAAATCGTCAACACAAAGTTGAGTGATATTCATAGGTTTAGCAATAAGGATGTGGAACACAAGCATTCATTTGTAAAACAAGTAGTATGGAGTATGGTTATATACGTCAACCATAGTCCGAAATCATTATTATTGTTGTTCAGTTCATGAACCGAAGCTTAACTCAGTGTAAGTTCCTCTAGGTAGTATTCAGCCTAAATACTCAAGTATAAACGAATATTAGTGCGTCAAGGTAATCGGGACGGGGATAGTCAATCCCGATGGATCCACCCACAACATTCGCGCTTCGCGCAATGCACACCGGATAATTAACGGTTCATGATCGGGAGAGGAAACTCAAGGCTAGACTAAAAAGCAATAATAATATTGAAAACCTGGAAATCATACATGTTCTGGATAGCATACAAGTTCTTGATAGCATACAGTTTTAAATGGTTGTGTTCCACCATGTAAAATCTCACCCCGTGTTTAGAAACCATGTACAAGTAAAAGGGGCTATGAACTCACCTTAGCCACGAGGTAAGTCAAACACGGTACTCATCAACTGAGTAGAAACAATGGTAGTGTTAGACGATCACCGACGATATGGATGCCCGGGAAACACGAAAACCGTAACCTATCAAAATAAGGCGCGCGTTAAGACTCGAACTCAAATATCGATATGTACCAAATATAATATGACTCAAATGTTTTCAAAGTATTCATGTTTCAAAACCATTGACACGAACCAAATGAATTCATACTAACCATTTATTCCAACACTACAGTTAAAACACTTGAACACTTGAAAATGACTCGTTATACGACGCCAAGTCAACGCAAGTCAAACTATCCTTTACCCTTACTTGTACCAGTAGCTAAGTCATTTATATAATGACTAAGAACTTGAGTAAGTCATCATGTCCGATGATGAATACTCAAACTCACGCAACACAAACATTGAACTAAGTGTTCAAAATAAAATCAGCAAGTACACCCCGAAGGTACACACCGATCTACCATATCTAGACTTATCCGTTTTAGATGAAAATTGGTGTCAAGGTCACTTATAACCTGTATAAGAACTTACCAAAATTTGAGCAAAGTTCACACTTTAAAATCCATCAACTCGACACTTTTCTCGACTCCAAAATTGGGACAGATTTATACACTTGTTTTGTAAAACCGTTTGGACCACTTTAAAAGTACTAATTCGACAATCCGTATTTTAAAACCACTACTAGACTCATCAAAATAAGTTTGTAAACTTTGAAAACCAGTAGTATCAACTATCTAACCAAGCATAAAGTCCCCGAGAGTCGACCCAAAATCTGCCACAATTTCGGATTGTGCCGACTTGCGTCTCCCGGTACATGAAAACTAAAACTAGCATACTTTTGACTCGTAATGACTTATAAGCTCTATCTTATACCAAAACGAACGTCTCGGAAAACTCTACAATAAAATTAAATAATCTTAGCCTTTCTCAGACCTTAAACATACGAAACAATCTGTTATATGCTGCTGTCCCAAAATACCTTTTTAGAAAACAAGTCAAATCAATTTTTCAACCAAAACCAATCATTCCCATACCTATAGAATGATCATACCATCATACTCATCAACCAAACACTCCTAAAAACACTTGTATGAAAAATCTAACAAAAATCAAAGATTAAAAACAAGACTTTTTATGATCAAAACAAGATAATCTTACCACAAACAACACATGCACGATGATTAAAACATCATACAACCATGAAATCATAAGTTTATAAAAACTTGATGTATGTTGGATATTTTTGTATCATTAGAATCACCATTGAAATTTATGATGTGGTCATAAATTAGTTTTTGTTAAATCATGGTGGAAGATGGTGAAATGAGGATGTTTTGTGGTGGTAGAGTGGCGAAAAGAAAGAGGAGGAGGAGAGTGTGTGTTTTTTTATTAAGTTATAAGTTGTGTGTTAGTTGGTGGAAGAAAAAAAACCTTTTATATGGTGGTTTAAGTGGAGGGACCAATCTTGTCAATTTTGAAACTTGTGGACCTAAAAATATTTAATAGTTTTAAAGGGTAGAAAATGGTTGTTGGTAAATATTGAAAATATTTACGGGGCTCGGGTTTCGTAAAAATACTTTTCAAAAGTTACAATGCATCATAAAAATGATTATATGATTTCCGACACGACTTAATACGTAATTAAAACGAAATCGTCGAAAGTATTAATTATCGAAACAATCGATAATTAAAATTAATATTTTGGGCATCCGTCGGTATCGCGATCACTAGGAATTCTCGTTGTACATTGATTTTGAATAAACTCGTTGTAAAACGCACGCGGGTGATTTTAAATCAAAAACTTTGATTTAAATTAAATATGGAAAAATAAAATAAAATTTTTATAATTCCAACAAAGTATTTATCGATGATCAGAAAAATACTTAAAAAGTATAATTTAAAAATCTCAGGATTTACATATAGCAATACAAGAAAACGTAATACGTTGGGAAATTCAAGAAGCACGAATAAAAAGAATAAAATAATGCTGAGAAAGTACGGGTTCTCACAGTCTTCCCCCTAAAGGAACTCTGGTCCCCAGATTTCTTCTGAAAATAGTAGAAGATGCGAACAAGAGGAGGTACAAAGTGTAGAACAATTTTCATTGCTTCCCAGGTAATTTTTGCATCGCGGCGAATCTTCACAGTTAGAATTTACTACGCTTCAGTATCTTAGTTCCTTTTCGTATAACTTTTCAGTCTTGGATTAGAATAAAGATCTTTCAATACGGAGATACATCAAGAGATAGAGTTGTTGGAAATACGTGCGATAAACTATCGAGAATGAACACAAGAATCTCTTAAACAGCCTAAGTACGATAAAATGAACCAAGATTGTAAGTCAACAAGGGTCGCAAATCGTGCAACTGTAAAACGTGAAAATCTTAAAATGTAAGAATCTAGTCACAAGCGAAAAAGAAGGGAAAAATGAATAACATATGATCATTTAAGATATAGGCTGCCAAAATCAGTTGTCTAGTATTTTGGTATTACTTTAAAACTTAGTTTTAAATATTTTCTTTATTAAAAGAAAATTTTACCAGGTGTAGTGATTAAAAATCAAACGCTATATAAAATGAGTGGGTAAACAGTTGTCAAATCTTTTTCTTGATTAGAATTTTCAAAGCAAAAATAGAACAGTTCAAAATAGTTATCCTGATCGGCTTAAAAACTTTTGGGTGACTACATAAAATTATCGTTAAAACCTCAGATTTATCGTTACCATTAGAAAAATCAGGTTTTTCCAAGTTATTTAGGATCATTGTTAGAAATTATAAATTAATTTAATAATTTCATTATATTGACAGTAAAGTACGATATAATCAAATACTTTAAAAGATACAGTTTGATATCCTTTTTAAATACTAGTTATAAATTTACCAAAGAGGGTGTATAGATCCTGTACTTAACTTGAAACAGTTATTTTGGTAATTTAAACATTTGATAAAATGTATAAAACATTCTTAAAAATTAATAATAATTTTAGAAATTCAAGAAAGTGTTTAAGGTATCAAAGGATAAATACGTAACATTTTTTGGTTTCAAAAGGTGACAAGACAGCAACGAATATAAATCATATAAAAGTCAACAATCTGTATGCGAGCGATAACACAAGGGAATAGAGCAAAATCGTATCAATTCTTAACAAACGTGATAGAATAGATGCATCGATGATGAAAGTAATAAGAAACAAAAGATTATAGCAAGTCATTACTTCTTGAGTGCAGTTGGTGACACCAATAACGGCTTATTAAGTTCTCGATGGTCGACATACGATCGAAAGAAAAAAGCCACACAATAAATTTTCGAATCAAATAAAATTCTTAAGAAGACAATTGAGAGTAAATTCAGTAAAATGAAAACATTAGCAATGAAAGGCGAAATCAACACATAATTCACCCGAATGAATTTCAAAACGATGGAGCCTAACAGACATCGTGACAAATACACGAAATTATCTTTCACGTCCAGTCATAAATCATTATATGCGTCCAGAGGCGTTTCGAAGGTCTACCGAAATAGGTAAAGAAGGTTGATCGATGTAGAAGCATAGCAACGTTGAAACTTTCAAGTTTGGTATCAATGTGAAGAATTTAGGCAAATGGTCACGAAAATCGTATCATGAGGATGATGAGGTAACAAGTAAGGCAATGATCGTCGAGTATGGAAATATGTGTTTGAGGCATGTACTTTGTTCAAGAAAAGATAAAGGTTCATATGTGTATGTCGCGAACTGTTGATACTCGCATAAAATGTAAAAGTTTTCAAAACTTTATTTATCTAACTTTTTAAAGAACATAATTAAAAAGTTGATTCTTGGTTAAATATTTAAGGTGACTACTATTCGGCCTTGCATGGCTCCTTCTAAATTTAGCATAGGTGATCAGGCCATGCATAATTTAGGACTAGCAATGCGATGCTCAGCTTCGTCAAACAAGTATTACATATCATATGATTTAAAATATGTATATCAAGGTTGTTAAGATCGGGATCTTACCTAGGATCGTTTTCGTCTTTACAAGATCGAGATCGTAAGGTAAGATCGAGATCGTAAGATCCTACAATAATGTAAATTTCTTAGTAGTCTTTGTAATATTTTACAAATTTATAAATTAATATGTATCGTAAACACAAAATTATACGAATATTTCATAAAAATGTAGTCCTAAATTATGATTATGAAATTATAGGAAGATTTACATGTGGTTTTTTATATTATACAAAATAGAACCTATAAATTTGTAATTTTTTAGCTTGTCGTTCGAGAAAAAGTAAGATCGGATCGTAATAGATCCTAAGATCCTATGATCAGATCGGGATCCTATAAGATCTTAAGCATGCAAAGATCTTACGTAAGATCCGGATCGTTTTTTGTTTATAATATCGTAAAATCGTAAGATTTTAAGATCAAGATCGGGATTTTAACAACCTTGATGTATATAATAGCATTTGTAAAAACAGGAATCAAAATAACATATGAAACTTTTCGCCTATAATTTACTGACTAACTGTTTAAATCAACAATTTTATCGTTACAATAATTCTTTACAAGACCAAAGTAGAGCAAATTTGTGAAAATACATTGTAAAATTAATATAAATTAATTTTATAAGATGGCATTCAATTATTTAAGAAAGCCCAAATGAAACCTTTTGTAAAATGATTCGCAAACAAGACCAGTTTGAGTTTATATGGTAACATGACAATAGTTTATAAAGTAGTGAGTGGGTTACAAGAGGGAAATAAGGAGTAGTTCAAGACAGTCAACGAAATGGTTACAAGGTGATAAGGTTTCAAGAGGTTTAGCCGAAATCGTCAAGAGACACGTGTTAAGATGATAAGAAACGATAAAAATAAGAACTTCAACCTCGGTCCAAATCAGTGGTACGATAGAAGCAGAGAAAGAAAATAGAATGACAAATAAGTCATAAATAAAAAGAAAGGATAAAGGAATCTGTATGTGTGCACATCGTGATTAATTTGACAATAATATACTTTTAAGAAAGTAGGGTATCAGTTAACAAATAGTACAATCACTCTAAAAAGTTTCTATATTAGGAAGTTACCCAATTTCAAAAGTTCAAGATCTATATATAAGTATGACCGAACTCAAAGTTACTATTTTATACTTGTTCAAACGCAATCCTTGTTTTTAGTTTGCAAAATATCATTAGTTAAAGTTTTACGAGCTCAACGAACTCAAAAATGCTTGAAATTATATTTTTAAAGTCTACCAGTTTTGACTTTTTTGGTTTGACTAGACCAATTAACTCACTAAATGATATTCTAAGACTCAAAGTCTAATGCATCTCGATGTAAAAAAATGTTTTGAACCACTTTCTAGTTTTACCCGAGACTTGAAACGGAATAAAAATGGACGAAAATGCCCTTGCATTTAATCTGTCAACAAAATGATATTTTAGAATTATTCAGAAAATAATTTCTTAGATTTTAGAATCTCAAATGAGCGTAACTTGCTCGTTTTAAATATTTACTAACCAAATCTTATGTCCTAAACGGACGTCTTAACAAGTAGAAATATATATTTTTATGTCTAAGGTTATAAAAATACTTTCTCGACACTGTTAAATTCCCTGTAATGTTTCTGTACAAAGTATATTTTTCGACACGGCTTGAAATTAAATACAAATTTCACGATAACTCAAAATTAATGTACACACAAAATTAGTGGATTCCATAAAAACAAAAGAGAATAAACTGTATAGTTAATCATGTAAAGAGAACACAGTATGGAAATGGTTCAAGAATGCCAACGATAATCTGAGAGATCAAAAATGACGCATATCATCCGTGTCTTCGGCTGTAAGATGCAATGAAGGAAGGTCTCCTGGCGGCGTGATTTTCCAAAATCACAAGACATACCGAGAAAGAAACAAAATATTAACAAGTCACACTCCTGAGGCGAGGAGGTTTAATGAAAAAAGGGAGGATACAAGTAGGATCATACTCCAAACAATCGTTACATAATAAATGACGATCATGTGTTCAAGGTACAACGGATGTTGTAAGTCGAAGTCGAAACGTAGAATGGTCAATGAAATAGGATGTAATCCATGTACAAGTGTCGTGTAAAACAGTGACGTAAAGGTCAATCAAGGTTATGAAAACCCACGATATTATTCAGCACACTGATTCAAGGAATGCTTCAAGATGTGTGACTCAATTACGAATGGTCGGTAAACAATCTGGGTATCTAAATAGATATTTTAAAGGAAATAAACAATGAAAGCACATGCACGGTAGTAAGAATGAAAATCAGGAGTTTTATCAAAAATAACACTTATTCGATCCCGAAAAATGGTATCTCGAGAGTATGCACAACATGTAACAGCGAGTGGAGAAAAACAGATGATTCAAAACGAACGAGTATATGAAGTCGGTCGTATCACGCATAAATGAAATAGCAATGGCACTAAGAAAAATGAGCATGAAAAGTCGGCAGCATACGCGCTCTGAATACAAGTATGTAACGTCATAACGATATAAAATCATTGTAACAAGATCAGTTCACAATAACAAGATTTCAAGATATGTAGTAAGAGCATATGTAATCAAGTAATATCCAATGATAATTCATGAAGCACAAAGGCTTTGAAAAGACATAGTAATTATCATCATTAAAGTAAAGTAATATTTCAAAATGAAATCAAGAGATGAAATACTACCACGATAATTAAAAGTAAGTAATAAGGATTAGAGAGTTACCCGCGCAGATATCGAACAACAATGGCAGATTCTATGTTGGACACTTAGAAACAATAAAATATTTGAACTTTCGGTTATAGAATAAGTTTTTGAAAAATGACTCAGTTCCCTATAACCATCGCTCTGATACCAACCTGTGAGACCCTCAAAATCTGACATGGAACAACTAGGCAACGAGGGGTAACACGTCGTAGTACAAGAAAAAATGAATTACAGTTCATAGAAAGCTGACGAAATAAAAACATGTACATTACATCATAAAAGGTCAAAGTTTTTTTAAACATAGGTTCAAGAGTTTTAGAAGCGGAAAATTATATTATTTCGTCTCGATTTAAAACATAAAGTTGCCCAAAAGATAGAATAAACTCCTGACAGTTTTTACTAAAAACGGTCTTATAAAAGCATCACAGAAATCTCCAAGCTACGATAATATCCAGCGGGCTCCCATCTAAGCAAAGCTAAGTAATAATACCTGAGATTAAACATGTAAAATCGTCAACACAAAGTTGAGTAATATTCATAGGTTTAGCATTAAGGATGTGGAACACAAGCATTCATTTGTGAAACAAGTAGTATGGAGTATGGTTATATACGTCAACCATAGTCCGAAAATCATTATTATTGCTGTTCAGTTCATGAACCGAAGCTTAACTCAGTGTAAGTTCCTCTAGGGAGTATTCAGCCTAAATACACACGTATAAACGAATATTAGTGCGTCAAGGTAATCGGGACGGGGACAGTCAATCCCGATGGATCCACCCACAAAATTCGCGCTTCGCGCAATGCACACCGGATAATTAACGGTTCATGATCGGGAGAGGAAACTCAAGGCTAGACTAAAAAGCAATAATAATATTGAAAACCTGAAAATCATACATGTTCTGGATAGCATACAAGTTTTGGATAGCATACAGTTTTTAAATGGTTGTATTCCACCATGTGAAATCTCACCCCGTGTTTAGAAACCATGTACAAGTAAAAGGGGCTATGAACTCACCTTAGCCACGAGGTAAGTCAATCACGGTACTCAGCAAGTGAGTAGAAACAATAGTAGTGGTAGACGATCACCGACGATATGGATGCCCGGGAAAGATGAAAACCGCAACCTATCAAAATAAGGCGCGCGTTAAGACTCGAACTCAAATATCGATATGTACCAAATATAATATGACTCAAATGTTTTCAAACTATTCATTTTTCAAAACCATTGACACGAACTAAATGAATTCATACTAACCATTTATTCCAACACTACACGTTAAAACACTTGAACACTTGAAAATGACTCGTTATACGACGCCAAGTCAACGCAAGTCAAACTATCCTTTACCCTTAATTGGACCAGTAGCTAAGTCATTTATATAATGACTAAGCACTTGAGTAAGTCATCATCTCCGATGATGAATACTCAAACTCACGCAACACAAACATTGAACTAAGTGTTCAAAATAAAATCAGCAAGTACACCCCGAATATACACACCGATCTACCATATCTAGACTTATCCGTTTTAGATGAAAATTGGTGTCAAGGTCACTTATAACCTGTATAAGACCTTAACAAAATTTGAGCCAAAGTTCACACTTTAAAATCCATCAGCTCGACACTTTTCTCGACTCCAAAATTGGGACAGATTTATACACTTGTTTTGTAAAACCGTTTGGACCACTTTAAAAGTACTAATTCGACAATCCGTATTTTGAAACCACTACTAGACTCATCAAACTAAGTTTGTAAACTTTGAAAACCAGTAGTATCAACTATCTAACCAAGCCTAAAATCCCCGAGAGTCGACCCAAAATCTGTCACAATTTCGGATTGTGCCGACTTGCGTCTCCCGGTACACGAAAACTAAAACTAGCATAACTTTTGACTCGTAATGACTTAGAAGCTCTATCTTATATCAAAACGAGCGTCTCAGAAAACTCTATAATAAAATCAAATAATCTTAGCCTTTCTGGGACCTTAAACATACGAAACAATCTGTTATATGCTGCTGTCCCAAAATACCTTTTTAGAAAACAAGTCAAATCAATTTTTCAACCAAAACCAATCATTCTCATACCTATAGAATGATCATACTATCATACTCATCAACCAACACTCCTAAAAACACTGTATGAAAAATCTAACAAAAATCATAGATTAAAAACAAGACTTTTTATGATCAAAACAAGATAATCTTACCACAAACAACACATGCATGATGATTAAAACATCATACAACCATGAAATCATAAGTTTATAAAAACTCGATGCATGTGGGATATATTTGTATCATTAGAATCACCATTGAAATTTATAAGGTGGTCATAAATTAGTTTTTTTTAAATCATGGTGGAAGATGGTGAAATGAGGGTGTTTTGTGGTGGTGGAGTGGCGGAAAGAAAGAAGAGGAGGAGAGTGTGTGTTTTTTTTATTAAGTTATGAGTTGTGTGTTAGTTGGTGGAAGAAAAAAAACCTTTTATATGGTGGTTTAAGTGGAGGGTAGAAAATGGTTATTGGTAAATATTGAAAATATTTACGGGACTCGGGTTTCGTAAAAATACTTTTCAAAAGTTACAATGCATCATAAAAATGATTATATGATTTCCGTCACGACTTAATACGTAATTAAAACGAAATCGTCGAAAGTATTAATTATCGAAACAATCGATAAATAAACGTAATATTTTGGGCATCCGTCGGTATCGCAGTCACTAGGAATTTTCGTTGTTCATTGATTTTGAATAAACTCGTTGTAAAACGCACGCGGGTGATTTTAAATCAAAAACTTTGATTTAAATTAAATATGGAAAAATAAAATAAATAATTTATAATTCCATACAAAGTATTTATCGATGATCAGAAAAATACTTAAAAAGTATAATTTAAAAATCTCAGGATTTACATATAGCAATACAAGAAAACGTAATACGTTGAAAAATTCAAGAAGCACGAATAAAAAGAATAAAATAAAGCTGGGAAAGTACGGGTTCTCACATACCTCGAAGATTTGCGAGAAATAAAGAAGAAGTCTGAGCAGAGCCGCTGGAGCTTCAAGTACTTTATTTCTTATTGATTGTTCAATTTAACATAAAAAATAAATTCCTGGGTATATGATACGGGATGCGGTATTAACATTTGTAATACACTGCAGGGATTAATCTGGAAAGGAAGCTATCCTATGGGGAACAATTTATGCAAGTGGGCAATGGCGCACAAGCAGCAGTTGAAGCTATAGGAACATTTAGTTTAGTTTTACCTTCGGGTTTAGTGTTGATTTTAAATGATTGTCATTATGCACCTACAATTGTTAAGGGTGTTATTTCCTTTTCTTGTTTGTTGAATAATGGATTCGTTCACACAATTGATAGTAATAGAATTTTTGTTTGGAAAGATGTTTTTTCCTATTTTAATGCAATTTCTGTGAATGGTGTGTTTGAATTAGACATGCATGATAATGAATCCAAGAATAATAATAAATCTATTTTTAGCATGAATAAGAAGAGAAAAATTTGAGAAGAACTCTTCTTATCTTTTGCATTGTAGACTTGCCCATATCGAGAAGACTCGTATACAAAAGCTTCAACGTGAAGGTCTTTTGGAAAATATCAATGATGAATCATTTGATAAATGTGAGTCTTGTATCTCTGGAAAGATGACCAAGAAACCTTTTAATAGCAATATTGAAAGAGCTACTGATCTACTTGGATTAATACATACTGATGTGTGTGGACCATGTGAGACCCCCAAAATCTGACATGGAACAACTAGGCAACGAGGGAGTAACACGTCATAGTACAAGAAACAATGAATTACAGTTCATACAAAGCTGACGAAATAAAAACATGTACATTGCATCATAAAAGGTCAGAGTTTTTAAACATAGGTCCCAGAGTTTTAAAAGCGGAAAATTATATTATTTCGTCTCGATTTATAACAATAAGTTGCCCAAAAGATTGAATAAACTTCTGATAGTTTATATAAAACAAATCTTTCAAAAGCATCACAGAAATCTCCAAGCTGCGATAATATCTTGTAGGCTCCTATCCAAGCAAAGCTAAGTAATAATACCTGAGATTAAACATGTAAAATCGTCAACATAAAGTTGAGTGACATTCATAGGTTTAGTAATAAGGATGTGGAACACAAGCATTCATTCGTAAAACAAGTAGTATGGAGTATGGTTATATACGTCAACCATAGTCCGAAATCATTATTATTGTTGTTCAGTTCATGAACCAAAGCTTAACTCAGTGTAAGTTCCTCTAGGGAGTATTCAGCCTAAATACTCAAGTATAAACGAATATTAGTGTGTCAAGGTAATCGGGACGGGGATAGTCAATCCCGATGGATCCACCCACAACATTCACGCTTCGCGCAATGCACACCGGATAATTAACGGTTCATGATCGAGAGAGGAAACTCAAGGCTATACTAAAAAGCAATAATAATATTGCAAACCTGAAAATCATACATGTTCTGGATAGCATACAAGTTCTGGATAGCATAAAGTTTTTAAATGGTTGTGTTCCACCATGTAAAATCTCACCCCGTGTTTAAAAACCATGTACAAGTAAAAAGGGTCTATGAACTCACCTTAGCCACGAGGTAAGCCAATCACGGTACTCAGCAACTGTAGAAACGGTAGTGGTAGACGATCACCGACGATATGGATGCCCAGGGAAACACGAAAACCGCAACCTATCAAAATAAGGCGCGCGTTAAGACTCGAACTCAAATATCGATATGTACCAAACATAATATGACTCAAATGTTTTTAAAGTATTCATGTTTCAAAACCATTGACACGGACCAAATGAATCCATTTATCCAACGCTACACGATAAAACACTTGAAATTGACACGTTATACGACGCCAAGTCAACGCAAGTCAAACTATCCTTATACATCGCTCGGACCAGTAGCTAAGTCATTTATATAATGACTAAGCACTTGAGTAAGTCACCATGTCTGATGGTGAATACTCAAACTCACGCAACACAAGCATTGAACTATGTGTCCAAAATTAAAATCAGCAAGTACACCCCGAATATACACACCGATCTATCCTATCTAGACTTGTCCGATTTAGATGAAAATTGGTGTCAATGTCACTTATAACCTGTATAAGATCCTGCCAAAATTTGAGCCAAAGTTCACACTTTAAAACCCATCAGCTCGACACTTTACTCGACTCCAAAGTTGGGACAGATTTGTGCACTTGTTTTGTAAAACCGTTTGGACCACTTTAAAAGTACTAACTCGACAATCCGTCTTTTGAAATCACTACTAGACTCATCAAACTCAGTTTGTAAACTTTGAAAAACAGTAGTTACATTTATCTAACCAAGCCTAAAGTCCCCGAGAGTCGACCCAAAATCAGCCACAGTTTCGGATTGTGCCGACTTGCGTCTCCCGGTACACGAAAACGAAAACTAGCATAAATTTTGACTCGTAATGACTTAGAAGCTCTATCTTATACCAAAACGAGCGTCTTGGAAAACTCTATAACAATATCAAATAATCTTAACCTTTCTCAGAACTTAAACCCACGAAAAATCTGTTAAGGACCTGCTGTCCCAAAATAGCCTTTTAGAAAACATGACAAATCAATTTTTCAACCAAAACCACTCATTCCCATACCTCTAGGATCACTATACCATCATTCCTATCAACCAAACACTTGTATAAAAAATCTAACAAAAATCAAAGATTAAAAACAAGACTTTATATGATCAAAACAACATAATCTTACCAAAAACAACACATGCATGATGATTAAAACATGATACAACCATGAAATCATAAGTTTATAAAAACTTGATGCATGTGTACAAATTTAGTATCATTAGAATCACAAGAACATTTTAGGATGGGGTCTTGTTTTAGTTTTGTGTAAATCATGTTGAAAATTGAGGATCAAGGGGTGTTTGTGGTGGTGATGTGACGAAAAAAAAGAAAGAGGGGAGGGAGGTGATATTTTTCTTTTATAAATGTTATGTGTGTGTGAAATGGTGGAAGAAAATGCCATTTTATATGGTGGTTTAAGTGGAGGGACCAATATTGTCAAATTTGAAAGTTGTGGACTTAAAAACAATTAATAGTTTTTAAAGGGTAGAAAATGGTTATGGTAAATATTGAAAATATTTACGGGGCTCGGGTTTCGTAAAAATACTTTTCAAAAGTTTCAATGCATCATAAAAATGATTATATGATTTCCTGACACGACTTAATACGTAATTAAATCGACATCATCGAAAATACTAATTATCGAAACGATCGATAATAAAATGTAAAATTTTGGGCATCCGTCGGTATCGTGATCACTAGGAATTCTCGTTATATATTGATTTTGAATAAACTCGTTGTAAAACGCACGCGGGTGATTTTAAATAAAAAACTTTGATTTAAATAAATATGGAAAAATAAAATAAAAAATTTATAATTCCATACAAAGTATTTATCGATGATCAGAAAAATACTTAAAAAGTATAATTTAAAAATCTCGGGATTTACGTATAGAAATACAAGAAAACGTAATACGTTGGAAAATTCAAGAAACACGAATAAAAAGATAAAGTAATGTTGGGAAAGTACGGGTTCTCACAGTCTTCCCCCCTAAAGGAACTCTGGTCCCCAGAGTTCTCCTAAAAACAGTAGAAGAGGCAAACAAGAGGAGGTACAAAGTGTAGAACAAAATTCATTGCTTCCCAGGTAATTTCCGTACCACGACGAATCTTAACGGTTAGAATTCACTATGCTTCAGTTTCTTAACTCCTTTTCATATAACTTTTCAGTCTTGGATTAGAATAAAGATCTTTCAATACGGAGATACATCGAGAGATAGAGTTGTTGGAAATACGTGCGATAAACTAACAAGAATGAACACAAGAATCGCTTAAACAGGCAAAGTGCGATAAAATGAACCAAGATTGTAAATCAACAAGGGGTCGCAAATCGTGCAACTGTAAAACGTGACAATCTTAAAATGTAAGAATCTAGTCACAAACGAGATAGAAGGGGGAAAAATGAATAACATATGATCATTTAAAATACAAGCTGTCACAATCAGTTGTCTAAGATTTTGGTATTACTTTAAAACTCATTTTATAAATTTTCTTGATTAAAAGAAAATTTTACAAGGTGTAGTGATTTAAAATCAAACTCTATATAAGACGAGTGGGTAAACAGTTGTCAAATATTTTTCTTGATCAGGATTTTCAAAGCAAAAGTAGAACAGTTCAAAATAGTTATCCTGATCGACTTAAGAACTTTTGGGTGACTGCATGAAATTATCGTTAAAAACTCAGGTTTATCGTTACCATTAGAGAAAATCAGATTTTCCAAGTTATTTAGAAACATTGTTTAGAAATTATAATTTAATTTAATAATTTCATTAGGTTGACAGTAAAGTATGATATAATCAAATACTTTAAAAGATAGAGCTTGATATCCTTTTTAAATACTAGTTATAAATTCACCAAAGAGGATGTATAGATCTGGTACTTAACTTAAAACAGTTATCCTGTTAATTTAAACATTTTATAAAATGTATAAAACGTTCTTAAAATTTAATAATAATTTTTAGAAATCCAAGAAAGTGTTTAAGGTATCAAATGATAAACACGTAACATTTTCTGGTTTTCAAATGGTGACAAGACAGCAACGAATATGAATCATATAAAGGTCAACAATTTGATGCGAGCAAAAACACAAGGGAATAAAACGAAAGTCATATCAATTCTTAACAAACGTGATAGAATAGACGCGTCGATGATAAAAATAAGAAACAAAGGATTATAGCAATGATAAATTCACGAGTGTGGTTGACATCACCAATAACGGCTTATTAAGTTCTCGGTGGTCAATGCACGATTGAATGACAAAAGCCATACAACGAATTTTCGAATCAAAGAAAATTCTTATGAAGTCACTTGAGAGGAATTCCAGTAAAATGAACAACATTAACAACGAAAGGAAAAATAAACACATGATTCACACAAATGAATTTTTCAAGGAGATAGTGTCCTAACACATATCATGACAATTACACGAAATCATCGTTCACATCCAGTCATAAATCATTAATTACGTCCAGAGACATTTCGTAGGTCTACCAAGATAGATAAAGAAGATCAATTGATGTAGAAGCATAACAACGTTGAAGCTTTCAAGTTTGGTATCAATGGTCAGAATTTAGGCAAATGGTAACGAAAATTGTATCATGAGGATGATGATGTAACAAGTAAGGCAATGATCGTCGAGTATGGAAATATGTGTTTGAGGCATGTACTTTGTTCAAGAAAAGATAAGGGTTCATAAGTGTATGTCGCGAACTGTTGTTACTCGCATAAAATGTAAAAGTTTTCAAAACTTTATTTTATCAAACTTTTTAAGGAACATAGTTAAAAAGTTGATTGTTGTTTAAATATTTAACGTGACTACTATTCGGCCTTGCATGGCTCCTTGTAAATTAAGCATAGGTGATCAGGCCATGCATAATTTAGGACTAGCAATGCGATGCTCATCTTCGTCAAACCAGTATTACATGTCATATTATTTAAAATATGTATATAATAGCATTTGTAAAAACAGGAATCAAAATAACATATGAAACTTTTCGCCTATAAGTTACTGGTTAACTGTTTAAATCAACAATTTTGTATAGTTACGAGGGTTCTTTATAATACCGTATGAGAACAATTGGTGTAAATACATTGTAAAATTAATATAAATTAATTTTATAAGATAGCATTCAATTATTTAAGAAAGCCCAAATGAAACTTTTTGTAAAATGATTTGCAAACAAGACCAGTTTGAGTTATATGGTAACATGACAATAGTTTATAAAGTAGCGAGTGGGTTACAAGAGGGAAATAAGGAGTAGTTCAAGTCAGTCAACGAAATGGTTACAAGGTGATAAGGTTTCAAGAGGTTTAGCAGGAATCGTCATGAGACGCGTGTCAAGATGGTATTGAACGATACGAAAGCAAGAACTTCAACCTCAGTCGAATTCAGTGGTACGATAGAAGCAAAGAAAGACAATAGAATGACAATTAAGTCATAAATAAAAGAAAGGATAAAGGAATCCATATGTGTGCACATCATGATTAATTTGACAATAATATACTTTTAAGAAAGTAGGGTATCAGTTAACAAATAGTACAATCACTCCGTGTTGGAAATACGTTTTACGTATATAGAAAGTCTCGGTCACTCCAACAATGTAGTTATAGGCTCGTAGTAGTACTTAGTTTCATTTATTAAATAGCCCGACCCATGAGCATGTTCATAGGCCGGAGGCCCAAGTCCATTAAGGACTTGGGTATTTAAACCTCTTTCCACCATGGAAAGAGGTGTTGGTTGTTTCATTTCTTGTTTTCCATAATACAAGTTTCTTTCATTTCTCTCTCTAAGTTTCTCTCTCTAGAAAACATCAACCCCCTTGATTCTTAAAGATTATCATTGTTCTACAATTGGTATCAAGAGCATGGGATGAAATATAGGTTTGTTTTTAGTGTTGCGTATGTTTTCATAAACATTTCGTAGCTTTTTGAGTGTTTCTTGCCGAATCATCAAATTTTTTTGTGTTTGATAGTGACTTCAAGTAGTATAACGTATTTATTCGTGTTATAGTGTTTTTGGTATCTTGGTTTTGGTTAAAACACAATCTTTCTTGGATCAAAAGTTCAAAAAGTTCTTGTTTTCTTCATTCCGAATTTCAAGCAACCATCACCATCGAAAAGTGACTGGTTCTACTTTGCGATACTTGGATTTCGATACTTATTCCGATCTGGACATTCCGATCGATCTTTGCGATCTGGGATTCCGACGGTTATAAGGAATTTTAAGTCGTTACTCTGCCTAAATTTTGTCAGCTATATTCCCATCTGAATCATTCCGACAGCACTTTGCGATCTGAGCATTCCGACAGGACTTTGCGATCTGAACATTTCGACAGCTTTGCATTGCGATCTAGGCATTCCGATACCATCAACATTCCGACAGGGTTACATTAAGATCTAAGCATTCCGATAGTAAGACATTCCGATCTGGACTTTCCGATCTGGGTATTCCGACAGAAAGCAACATTCCGATAGAACTTTTTGGATACTTAGTGGATTTCTTCTATTTTGCATTAAATTTGGTAATTTGGTAAAAAATTCAAAAGCAAACACAACAACAAGATAACAACATCTTTTAGTTAACAACACAAAAACAACTCATAACCTTATTTCATTGTTCGATCATCTTTGATAATCTTTTTTCAAGGGATCACAAAATGAATTCACATTCATATATGCCAACTATGACTTCACTTACCGATATTTCGATCATTTCGGGTACCGATACTCGCCCACCTTTGCTCATCAAAGATTTATTTGAAGCATGGCAAGGCCGTATGAGAACGTACATCATGGGCAAACAAAATGGTCGCCTTATGCTTCAATCAATTGATAAAGGTCCATTAGATCGGGGAGAGGTTACCGTCAACAATGTGACAAGGGCAAGGGAGTATCACGAGTTAACCGATGCTAACAAACTCATTACAGATGCCGATGAGAGGGATGTTCAGACAATTCTTCAAGCCCTTCCACCCGATATCTTTCGAATGGTAAGTGAACATACAGTGGCAAAGAATCTTTGGGATCGACTTGCGGTTTTGCTAAAAGGGACATCTCTCACTAAGCAAGAAAGAGAGTGTCAACTGTATGATTTGTTTGATAGGTTCAAATACATTCCAGGGGAGACTCTTCATGATTTTTACTGGCGTTTTACCACTTTGATGAATGACATAAACGTCTATAATCTAAGGATTGAACAGTTTCAGTTAAACACCAAGTTTTTGAACACATTACCCCCTGAATGGAGTCAATATGTCACTGATGTCAAGATGATTCGCGATTTACACAAGTCCAATTTAGATCAACTCTATGCTTTCTTACAACAACACGAGAAGCATGTGATCCAAAACCGAATCTCTCAGGGATCTTATCATGAACCAATGGCATTATTGGCAAACCATCCTACACTGTCATACCACAACTCTCAGCTTGCTTTAGGACACAAATCTTCATATCAACCTGTGTATCAAACACCAAGCTTCCCACAGTACTCGATTCTGCCACCGCCGCCTACATCTTATCACCAACCAGCAACATCATCATCACAAGGAGATTCACATTCATTACCTTATGCTTCACACCAGTATTCACCGTATCAACCCCCAACAAACCTTGCTTGTACCTATCCACAACTTGAGGCTCATCAACCTCATTACTCACAACAAGTCAGTGCTCCATCCAATCATATTGTAGCTCAAGCAGCACCAGCATTCTACTGTAAAGATGACATCCATGTTCCTGAATTTAGACAAGGAGATAGACCTACTGATATCCTTGCTCAAATGTCTGCTTATTTAAGTTGAACATTGAACAAACGAGGTTACAGAGGTCCAACAACAACTAACAATCAGTTAAGGAACTCGTCTAACTCTCGACAACAGGCAACAATTCAGGACGGAAGAGTCATGGTGCGACCACTTCAAGGGAGATCTAATTCGTCTACTGCTGGTGCACGTTCATCCAATACTACTGCTACAAGAGCAAACAGCACTGGTAAAAATGAAGGTGGGTATTTGCTACAACTGCAAAGGGGAAGGGCACATGGCCCGAGAGTGCAAGCAGCCTAAGAGGAAAAGGGACGGCACATGGTTTCAGGAGAAGATCTACCTGGTGAATGCTCAAGCCCAAGGTCGTGAGTTTGATGAAGAAGAATTGGCATTCCTTGCAGATCCGGGAGTATCGGAAACTAACGGTCTCACAACAGTCATCACCAAAAATGTTGCATATCAATGTGAAGACTTGGATGCATACGACTCTGATTGTGATGATCTTAACACCGCCAAAGCAGCTCTCATGGCAAACCTTTCACTATATGGAGCTGATACAATTTCTGAGGTACCACATACTGCTACAGATACTAGTATTGTACCTTATCAAGTTGAGCAAATATCTGAGTATTCGGAACAGCCTCCGGTGGTTAGTAACTCAATCGACGAGACAAACAATGATAGCAATATCAATGAAAGTCCTCAGACTTTGAGTGAACCACAACCAGGAGCTTTTACGACTACCAATTCGTCTGCTCAACCTGATTTGGTTATGGTCCCTGCATCTTTACTTAGCCAAATGAATAATGCGGTCCGTGAAACCCTAAATGTTAATCAGACTTTATCTGCCGAGCTTGCTTTGCATAAGGACAAGGTTAAAACCTTGGAATTGACTCATGTGTCCACTACCTTAACCAATCCTGAATTTGATAGGTTTAAGAAAGTTCAAATGGACAATCTGCTAGAAATTGAGAGTTTAAGAGCAAATCTTTCGAATGAACTTAAAGAAAAAGAGTCAGTCGTTAATAATTTTCAACAGCTTCAAACGGATTTTGAAATTCTTGAGTCCAAACAGATTGAAATGGAAATTAAGACGTCTGAAAGAATAAATGAAACGGAAATTAAGCTTTTAAAACAATATGATGCCTCACATCTAGTACACTTGTTTCATGCATCATTTAAAGAGTTCAATCTATCGCGTCTAATAGACTTACCACCTAACCCGGGGTATGCAAAGCAAGCGCTTCACCACAACCCACGTCTTTATGATGCAACCAAGTTAGGATTGGTATTAGATCCGATTGTGTTCTTGAATGATTCTGAGAGTATGACACCATATGAAGAGAAGCGGTTAAAATTACTTCCTACATATCCTGAATATGATTATGCTCAAATGAATGCAAAAAATGCTACAATAGATCTTAGAACTCGATTTAATATGCAAAAGAGAACTATTCAAACATCCACTTTCATGCCTACTAGAGAATGCCTTAGTATAATTCCTACACTCGTTAACTCGGACCAACCGAAGGAAATTCCTAAGAATCTTCCACCGGTTAGTACGGTAAAGCTCAGCTTGGAAGAGATTGGGCAATACCTTACCGATTTTGACAAGGTCATCCTGGAATGTACGACTTCAACGGCTCAAATCGCTGGAGAATGGGCGTTCGAACACATGAAAACGGTGTTTGAGAAAGAGATCGTTCCGTTTGTGGACCATATTAAACAAGGAGTCTATGATCTAGCGTGTAATCTAAGTTTTGAAATTGGTGAAGTTCAAAAAGTTTTCTATGAAATGTATGATGCTTATGAACAACATTTAATTGAAAAGGAAAAGATTTTATCCGAATATGACCGATTTTTAGAACATATGGTGTCTCTCGAAGTGATGCAAGTGGTTACTGTTAAATATACTCATGAAATTTCATCTACTGTGAATATTTGTGATGATGTGCATGAATCTGTGAATACGGTTGAACATGTGAATACTGTAGATAATCATTCTTGTCATAAATCCAACGCTGAATTTTTAAAGCTTCAAGATTCGTATAATACACTCTCAAAAAGTTTTAATGAGCTTCAACAACATTCTATATCTCTTGAAATTGAGAATCAATCTAAAAATGAAACTCTTTCAAAACTAAATGATGGTGGAAACTCCGTTGAGACAAGTGACAAGATGATTCAGATGGTTCAGGATTTAGAGGAAGAGATGATGAGAATTAAGAGAGAATTACTAGAAACAAAAACGGAACTAGAGGCTGCAGAGACTAAGAATCATGTCCTAGAAAATAGAATTAATTCTATGCTAGGAGAGCGTGAACAAGTAAGGCATGTTGACTCACAAAATTCTGGTTCAATAGAAGAACGCCTCGCTTTTAATGCGACAGAACAAAAGTCATTAATTGACAAACTGAACAGGAAATGTGAGGAATCCTCTGACCTAAAAATTCAGCTCATAGACAAAAACATGGTTATAGCAGAATTAAAGGAGACACTTCAACTCAAAGGACGAGAAAGTGTTGATAATCCATCTACTGTCTCTGCCTCGACCTCTAGTGCTCCCAAACCCAACCCACGTGTGCTATATCGGGATCCAAAATTTAAGAAAAGTCCCACTAAGTTTGCCACGTATATGAAAAATGCCTTAGAACATGTTGATCTAGCTAGAGAGATTGTTGATGAAATGCGTGAACGTGATCCCACAAGTCATAGTGTATATGAGCTTTTATTATATGTGGATCGCGTTCAGGACTGTTTAGCATACTTAGAGTACATTGGGCAACCGATATCTGTACCATCTAAACAACAAACCACCATTGCCATTACTCTATTCAATAAGACCCCAGGAGCTAAGCCTGTTTTAAACACACCCATCAAGGCTAAGTCAAAATCTGTAACTAATGTTCCCTTGGCTTCTACAGGAGTAACTGTGTCCACTAAGGCTAAAGGGTCTCAAGACAAGAAAGATAGGATCAAGCCTTCCACTAATAGGACTGAGAAGAAGAAAGTAGAAGTACACCCTAGGAATGTTATTTCAGTTTTAAATAAAAAGAATCATGTAGCTAAGACAAAAGGTTCTCTTTATGAGTGGAAACCTAAGCAAAATGTGAATTCTAATGCGAAATGTTGGAATTGTAATGAATGCATGTTTTCTCAGCGTCATGATTTATGCCTTGTTGATCACGTGAATGAAATGTATGCTATTAAGAACAATCTTGAATGGATTCCAACGGGGAAGAAATTCACCCAAGTTGGTTGGCAATGGAAACCCACTGGTAGGACCTTCACTGCTAATGGAACTAAGTGCTCTTTAACTAGGATCACTTCCACGGAAGTTAGGTCTAAGCGTCCTTTAAATAGGAACACTAGCACTAAGAAATGGAAAAAGCACCCTTTAACTAGGTCTGCCCCCACTATTGTGCCTACCAGTGGTAATGTCCCCAGTAAAAAAGTACCTCAGAATACTAGACAACTAGAATCTAAGCCAACCACTAGTAAGAAAATCTGGAAGCCTAAAGTTTCGTCTGATAGCAAATCTAAGATAATTATATCTGTACCTGCTAACTCAGAGGAACAATTAGAATCTGATACATCGTCTGTGTTTGGTAATATTTTTAGGTCGTCCAAATTATTCTTTGGTATTTGGACTCGGGGTGCTCCAAACATATGACTGGAGACCGCTCGTTGCTCAGAAATTTCGTCAGCAAGTTTCTAGGAACAGTTAAATTCGGCAACGACCATATTGCAAAGATTATGGGTTATGGTGAATACCAAATTGGGAATGTTACGATTTCAAGGGTTTATTATGTGGAGGGACTTGGTCACAATCTATTCTTAGTAGGACAATTTTGCAATTCAAACCTTGAAGTGGCCTTTCGACAACATACTTGCTTCATTCGCGATCTTGCAGGAAATGATTTGTTAAAGGGTTCTCGAGGGGATAATCTCTATACATTGTCTATTCAAAACATGATGGCCGCCTCTCCTGTTTGCCTGCTCTCCAAAGCATCGAAGACCAAGTCATGGTTGTGGCATCGACGGTTATCTCATCTTAACTTTGATGCTATTAACCATTTGGCTAAAAATGAACTTGTTCGTGGTCTTCCAAAACTTAAGTCGACAAGGGTCATTTATGTTCCGCGTGTTCTTTGGGGAAAAGCACCAAGAAATATTACAAACCTAAAGCAGAAGACACCAACCAAGAACCACTGTATCTTTTGCACATGGATCTTTGCGGGCCAATGCGTACGGCTAGTGTGAGTGGTAGAAAATACATCCTCGTCATAGTGGATGATTTCTCAAGGTTTACATGGGTAAAATTTTTAGCATCCAAGGATAAAGCACCAGAGTATATCATTACTTTCTTAAAGATGATCCAAGTTCGTCTTAATGCTACTGTTCGCCGCATTCGCACTGATAATGGAACTGAGTTTGTTAATCAAACTCTACGAGACTATTACGAAAAGGTAGGTATTTCACATGAAACTTCTGTTTCCCGCACTCCACAACAAAACGGTGTCGTGGAAAGACGTAACCGTACACTTATAGAAGCTGCTCGAACTATGTTGATTTATGTGAATGCTCCTTTATTCTTATGGGCTGAAGCAGTGGCAACAGCATGTTATACCCAAAACCGCTCCATCATCCGCAAACGCCATGGTAAAACTCCATATGAGCTAATTCATGGACACAAACCCGATATTTCATTTCTTCATGTGTTTGGTGCACTTTGCTATCCAAATACAAATAGTGAGAATCTGGGAAAACTTCAACCAAAGGATGATATTGGAATTTTCATTGGTTACTCGCCTGCAAAGAAAGCTTACCGGATTTATAACCGTCGTCTTGGAAAAATAGTAGAAACTTTGGATGCCGATTTTGATGAGCTGACAGCGATGGATTCTGAGCAACACAGCTCTGAACCCGCATTACACGAGATGGGAACCGATACAATCAGTTCTGGATTAACTCCCAACAATCCTACTTCTCCATCATTTATACCACCTACAAGTTCCGAGTGGGATAAGTTATTTCAACCTATGTTTGATGAATTATTTGATCCACCGAGTAATGATTCTCCAGCACCTGTAGCAGTAGCTCCGATTCCCGAAGTTGTTGCTCAAGATAATGGAAATCTATCCGAGGCATCTACTGTTACTCTTAAACCAGATGTCCCATCCCCCACCAATTCTCAAACAACACCTGAATCTTCACCCCCGCTCGTTCCTAATGATGTTGAAGAGGATCTCTATGATCACGATTTGGAATATGCTCACTTACAAGAGCTTCCCTTCTTTGGTTCACATATACCTGAAGACCCAAACGGTGCGTCTACCTCAGAGGAAGCTCCTGCAATCGTTCACTCCCGACCACCACGGATTGAAACTCACAACACTAAATGGACAAAGGATCACCCAATCCGCAATATTATTGGTGACATCGGTCGACCAGTCTTAACACGCCCTCAACTCCAAGAACATGCATTATATTGCTATTTTGATGCATTTCTTTCAGACACTGAACCTAAAAACTGGCAACAAGCCATGACCAAATCATCATGGATTGAAGCTATGCAAGAGGAACTTAATGAATTCCAACGTCTTGAAGTGTGGGAATTAGTTCCGTTACCCAGCAACGTTGAAATCTTGACATTGTTGTGGGTATACAAGGTTAAACTCGATGAATTAGGTAGTGTGCTGAAAAACAAAGCTAGATTGGTTGCTAGAGGTTACAAACAAGCTTTGGGTATTGACTTTGAAGAATCCTTTGCTCCTGTTGCACGTTTGGAGGCAATTAGACTATTCCTTGCTTATGCTACTCACATGAACATGATCGTCTACCAAATGGATGTTAAGACGGCATTTCTCAATGGTGAATTAAGGGAAGATGTCTATGTAAGCCAGCCGAATGGATTCGTCAATTCAGAGTATCCTAATCACGTGTACAAGCTCAAGAAGGCTCTTTACGGGTTAAAACAAGCTCCACGCGCGTGGTACGATCTCTTATCGTCGTATCTCATCTCCAAAGGCTTCTCCAAAGGCAAAGTGGACCCAACATTATTCATTCTCAAGGAGGACAACGACATGATACTGGTACAAATTTATGTTGATGATATAATATTTGCTGCTACTAATCAACGTTTGTCTGACCAATTTGAGAAAATTATGTCCACACGCTTTAAGATGTCGATGATGGGAAAAATATCCTTTTTCTTAGGGTTGCAAATTTCTCAGAATCCCAGAGGCATCTTTATTAATCAATCCAAATTTGCTCTTGAATCATTAAAGAAATATCATTTTGAAAACTGTGACCCCGTGGATACTCCAATGGTGGAGAGAGAAGTTAGATGAAGATAAGGAAGGGATAGCTGTCGATCCTAAACTTTACCGTGGAATGATCGGCACCCTTCTCTATCTGACTGCTAGCAGGCCTGATTTGCAATTTGCTATAGGCATGTGTGCCCGGTATCAGGCTCGGCCTACCGAAAAGCACTTACATGTTGTGAAAAGGATCTTTCGGTATCTAAAAGGAACACTTCATCGTGGTCTGTGGTATCCGAAGGATTCCTCTATTGCACTAATCTCTATGCAGATGCGGATTATGCCGGGTGTCAAGATACCAGACGTAGCACTTCTGGCAGTGTGCAACTTCTTGGAGATAGACTTGTTAGTTGGGCATCAAAAAGGCAGAAAAGCGCTGCGATATCAAGTACGAAGGCTGAATACATTGCTATGTCCGGCTGTTGTGCTCAAGTTCTTTGGATGAGATCACAATTGATTGACTACGGTCTTGGATTCAAAAAAATCCCGATGTATTATGATAACAAAAGCGCAATCGCTCTTTGCTGCAACTACGTTCAACATTCTCGAGCAAAGCACATTGACATCCGCTACCACTTCATCAAGGAGCAAGTGGAAAATAGAGTGATCGAACTGTACTTCGTCAACACTGAGTATCAGCTGGCAGATATATTCACAAAGGCCTTAGATCGAGGACGTATCGAGTTTTTGATCGAAAAGCTAGGCATGAAATCATTCTCCCCAGTGACACTTAAGGAGTTGGCATAAGAATCTGAAGAATAGTAGTGGTAAACTATTCTCGAGTATCCTTTGATCGTGATCTTGTATATTATCGTATATATTTAAACCAACAAAAGAAAAATACAAAAATATAGAACATAGAAAAACCATAAAAAATATAAAAGATAGAAAATCCATAAAAAAATATAAAATCAAGAAAATCCAAAAATATTTTTCATTTTCAAATCGGGCATGTCTTTTAGTACGGCAATATTTACGGCTTTAGAAATGTCGATTAATATTGACACAACGCCATAAATAGAGTCCGTATAAAAGTTGTACAAGTTTTAAAACATGCTCATTATGGCTTGTAGTTATTTCTGACTGCAACCCGCTTTTCGCATTACAGTCACGTATTTCTTATGAAAATGTTGGCTCACAACGGGAATTAATTTTCTCGGGCAAAGTTTACTTTAAAACCTTGTAAGGGACTAAGTTTACTTTATAACTTGGTCTAACACAAATTAGTGTACGTATCAGTGCACTTATTTTGTAAAAATAAGAGAAATCTTATTGCCACCAGAATCGTTCCATAAAATCACTTAACCGGAAAATGTCCTCATTAATATTTGTGTCCTTAAAATCATTGGCTACAGCTCTTTAAATAGAAAACGGGTCCGTGTTTAAGGGGGATCATATATTAAATCTTCGTGGAATCAAATTTGGTCTTTAAAAAGGATTGTCAGAAAATATTAACTATTCATCATCATCTATTATGCTAAGTGTGCCTTGTGTGGGATCGAAATTCATGTATAGGTTATTAAATTTTGGCGTTAAGTTTTTGTGGTCGTGTTTGTGTGCGGGTTGGTATTTTGGTAAATTGATTTGGTTAAATCAAATTCACTTTACATCAAATACTAATACAAAAGGGGGACCATTTTGCAATTATTGTAAAAATGGGGGGTTAATATGTCAACTTGCCAACAAGTTGACAAAGTCAAAACATACCACCCCCCCCCCCCTTTTCCCTGTCACAATCGCAAACACACACAACACTTTATTCATCCGCCATTGTTGAAAAACTTCAAAACCTTCGTTCCTTGAGTGTTTGAATCTCTGTTATTTGCTCATCATCTAGGTATGGTATTAAGCTATATTTGTTATCATTTATCCTATTTCATTGCATCTCATCAAAAACAGTGCCATTAGATCATTTCAAGATTTAGGGTTTCGCGTTTTGCTATGGAAATGGTAATTAAGTTGTGGGATTTGTTCAGTATGTCTAGATGAACATTGGTCTTGCCCAGAATCGTTTAAAACATTGCCTAGTTCCTGGAATCGAGAAGTCAACGTTTAGATCGAATCCCTGTCACGGATTTCGATGATCATTGCGACACCATCATTGCGATGCCTGTCATTGCGATGAGTCATTCCGATGACTCATTGCGATGGGCTATTGCGATGAGTCATTTCGATGGCTCATTGCAATGTGTCATTGCGATGGCTCATTGCAATGGGCTATTGCGATGGGTCATTTCGATGGCTCATTGCGATGGGTCATTCCGATGGCGCATTGCATATTGAGATGACGCATTCCGATGTGTTATTGCGATGGCTTCGTTATAGGTATTGCGATGGGACATATTGCGATGGATTCTCATTCATTCTGATGGAACTGCATCTATTGCGATGGACATAGATATTGCGATAGGACTTTATTTTGATAGGACTGCGATGCTTGATTCATTGCGATGGCTTGGTTAGGATTCCGATGGATTGATACATTGCGATGGACTTAGGATTCTTATGATTCCGATACCTTGTAACTTTGCTATGGAATTTTAAGTATTATGCACTTGCCTTAGACTATCTAATGAGTTCGGCCTAGCTTGCACTATTTCCTCATTAGGCTTTAAGTAAATTAGGGCCACTAACACGAAACCAAGTTTTATTGAAACTAGTTAATTTTTATCTCATAAGAATACTTGAACGGTTTCTTATTACAGAAGTTCATCTTATTTAATAAGTTGATTCCTATGTAAACAAAAGAGATACAAATTACTTAGTCAATGTCTTGTGTTTTGTTTCCAGGCCATGGAAGACAAAGCTTCATCTTTGTTCAAGCCCACTATATTTTGGGTTGAGGATAATCCTACAATTCATGACGTAGTGGTTGAAACTAAACCAAAACCCACTGAATTTTTGGTTGAAACTAAACCAAGACCTACTGAGGTGTTAGTAGAAATCAAACCTAGACCTACTGAGGTTCTGGTCATGACCACCAAGAAATCCAAATATTTTAAGAACTAATGCTAGGTTATTTTCTCTTTAGAATAAAATGTCTTCGGCATATCTGTCATTTTCCTAAGTGTGTTGTTAAATGTAAGGACCTTGTTCATCTGAACTATGTTTGTATGTTGTTTCTCTATAATATGTGGTAATAATTGTTATGGATTTTTTCCTATGATTCAACTTGGCATAGACTTCAGATATATATATATATTGTGTATATCATTTGTGCTTATGTCATCAAAGTAGGAAAATGTCAATCATAGAGGAACAACAACAACTTCGTTATCTTGAACTTGTTTCTCTCAGCGATAGGCTTCCATATGCTGAGAACAACTCTCGATTACAAGATGACTTTGATCCGTCCTTACCAACTTTCAAAATCGCCACGGATATCCTAGACATATCACTCATCAGAGACACACTCAGATGTACTACATTTGTTCCCGAAGTCTACATGCATGAATTCTGGAACACTGCATCTTTCTCCAAAAAGACTATCTCTTTCCAACTGAACAAAACACCAAGGGTACTCAGCTTGAGCATTTTTAGGAAATTGTTTAAACTTCCTAGGTTGGCACAAGGAGAACAATTTGTGGCTAACCCAAAGAACGATGAAGTACTTCGAATCATTCGTACCATGAACTATGAGGGTGAAATCAACAACCTATCCTAGTTTAACACCTCACACATAGGGAAACCCTGGAAAGCACTTATCACCATCATCGTCAAGTGTCTTACTGGAAAAACTAGGGGCACCGATGCAATGAGACCACCACAGGCTCACTTATTTTGGGGATTGTACACTGCATCTAAGGTAGACTATGCACTTCTTCTCTGGCAAGAATTTTGTTATCAGTTTACTGGAACGAAGAAGAAATCCGTGCATCTTCCATTCCCGAGATTCACCAAGCTCATTATCAGCCACTTCATGAAGAATGACCCAACCATTGACACTCGCGTGAATTTCTTCTATCACACCAAAGATGATGATTATGTGATTCTCACAATGAATGCAGACACTAATTTCACAAAGTATGCATTACTTCCTGCCCTAGTACCCGACACAATGCTTAATGATGGAATCAAGGAGAGTGATAAATACCAAGAGATGCTTAATGATATTGACGCACAGTTTAAACGTGCAAATTCACATCCTTCAGAGAAGTAAAAAGGTAAACGCAAGAAAAGAGTTTCAAAGCGCCAATCAACTGCTTCTTCCAAAGATAAAGGCCCAGGAAAAATGCAAATAGTTGATGAAGATGATGAAGATGAGCTGATCCATACTGAGGAAGAACAGGAAGATGTACCACTACGCAAGCCTAAGAAAGCGAAGAAGACTAAAGGCAAAGAAGCAAGTGTTGCTTTAGAGGACCCTGCTCAACAACAACTTTCTGAAGCCAAACGACTGCGTATCGTTCTTCAACAAAGCAGACATGAAGCTTTTGCAGGATCAGGCTCAAGAATGTTTGAAGACTTAGCAGATTTTGGTAATCCTGATGCTGACATGGCATTTTATGAAGATCCTACTGATGAAGATGCTTATGAAGATGCTGGTAACTATCATTTTGAAAGTCGAGAGCAAAGTGAAGAACATGGTAGCAGTGCAGACACCGATACAAGTATGATGTATCGAGACGTCAATATCACCACTTCCTTACCCGAACCAACTCACACAGTGGTACACGATGATGCTCGTGCTACTTTCATACCAGAAACACAACTTCAAAGTAAGTCTACTTCCAACTCTGATGATGTTATGAAATATCTAAATTTAGAAGGGGAGGGTGTCGAGGTCACAAACACTGATCCGTCAACAAATGAAGGAATGGTGGATGTTCCTATAACTACTGTTACATCAACAACCACTCCACTATTATCCACCCCGATCATCAGTGAGGTCATAACAACCACTATCACACCCGCACTCATTGAACAACTAGTATCAACCACCACCCTAACCACTGAATCTACACCGTCATCCACAGCTGAACAACCTGTATCAACCACCGCCCCAACCACTGAATCTACACCAACACCTATCCCTGTACAACTAGTATCATCCACCACCACCTTAACGGTTATGGTTACACCTCCACCAACAGAACCACAAGTATCATCCACATCCAATCCATTTCTCACAGTCAATGATCCACTGATCCAGTCTCTTCAACAACAGCTAGAGGCTCAAGCTACACAAATAGCTACATTGACTGAAAGGTTAACTACTCCTCCCAAGGAACCGCAACCTGATGAGTCTACTCTTCAGAAACTAACAGATAGAGTGTCCAAACTTAAAGCACAACATAAATCATTTCTTAAAGAGAAGAAAACTCGTGATAAAGAAAATGCTGCTTTTCTTGGGTCAATTGACGAGCAGATGACCACGATCATTCGATGAGAAGTCAAGTTTTATTTTGATCAACAACTACCAAATCTTGTCGGTAATGGTTTATCTACTATTCAACTAATGACATTGTTACAGACACGTATGCTAGACATGAAAGCTCATAAATCGAAATACAAACACAAACTTCTACAATATCTCAACAAAGCAATTCTTGAAGAGACACCTGCAGACACTACCGACTCTGAGTCTGACGATGAAGATGAGCTAGAAGAGGAAGATGACAAGGGTAACGGTGAAGAGGATGATGGTAACAATGATCAAAATGAGGATAAGGATAAGGAAGGAGATGAGGAGGAAGAAGAGGATGAAGAAGGAAAGGATAAGGATGAAGATGAAGATGAGGACGAGGATACAGATGATGATCAGGATGACGATGATGATAATGAAAAGGGTAATGAAAAGGGTAATGAAATCAACAAGGGTGATAAGAATGACGACACGGGTACACATGCCGAAGAGTCAAACAAGGATGACAATGATAAGGCTACTGAGAAAGGTTTAGAGAAAACTGTAGAAAACATTGCTGACACCACAGAAAAGACGCTGGAGTCAACAGTACCAGAAACTCAGCATGTTGCTACAGGTATATCTACTGCA
The DNA here is from genome assembly GCA_025667525.1 of Glebionis coronaria. Classification (NCBI taxonomy): domain Eukaryota; kingdom Viridiplantae; phylum Streptophyta; class Magnoliopsida; order Asterales; family Asteraceae; genus Glebionis; species Glebionis coronaria. The sequence goes on from CM046880.1 coordinate 477,358,065, forward strand.
CCAGATTTTACTACTGATTCTCAGATTGAATCTGTAGAATACATGCAAGCAGAAGAACCGACAGAGTCAATGCTTGAAAAAGAACCTCACGATGATATACCGGTGATGCAAGATCAACCTTCAACACCATCTGCAGATCAGCATGACGTTGATATGGAAGTTGAAGATTTAAATGTTCCAGAACCAACGTTTGCTGAATCGCTTATCATCGATGATACTGTACAAAAGCAACTTTGGCTAACAAATGCAGCACCACAGCATTCTTTTGACACTGCAACTGAAATGGGGCTGACTCAATTCCTCAACAACCCTATCGATTTCTCGGCTTTTCTAAGGTATTCTCATGGGAAACCGACAATGACTCCGGATCTGATCAAAATGGCAGCTGCAAATGTGGACTTCTTTGACACTTTAAAGATCAGCCATAATGAAGCAGAATACCACTTGAATGAGCTTACAAAGGCAATGAGAGCGACAACTACAGGAATTTAGACTCCCGTGTTGCGACCTCTTACACCAACAGTCATCACCGGTTCTGCCACGATCCCAATAGAGCACTTTGTCTCTCACGATCTTGAATACCTTGAAAATGGAGCAAAGAAATATGCCACGTCACTCACTATGCTCAAGGCTGTTAATTTGGAGAATGTTTCGTGGATAGAGGATAAAGTGCCTGACTCAATATGGAGAAAGAAGTTGCTCAAGTTTTATGATACCTATGCTTCACTTGGCATCTCTCACTGGACTGCAAAGAAAAGGTTAGCTTACAATCATTTCCATCGTCCTAAGAGAGGTTCCTCTATTGTCTCAGCTTACAGAATCAAAAGCATCCAAGGAGCAACCACTCAGACTGTCTTCGGTTATGATTACTTGAATGTAATCGTGTTCAAACGTACTGATGAGAAAGAATACCGCATTGACGAAAGTGATCTCCAGTACCTCCAACTTGAAGACATCGAAGATCTTTTGTTGCTATTGGCTCAAGAAAAAGTTGACCATCTACCACCTGAGATTGTCATTGCCATGATTTCAAACTTTCGTCAATATGCCAGGAAAATTGTCATTCAAAACCGGGTGGAAGACTTTCACCTTGGAGTAGAAAGCTATCAGAAGAAGCTAAACATGGAACGTCCCCATACGACTCCACTCAGTAATTTCCATAAGAACAAGAAGGTTTACATGGGGACCACAACGCCGGAAGCAGGGATCTTTTATCCAAATGAGACTGGGGTCATGCAATATATGCGATTCTCTGAACTACATAAATTCAGTGATGGAACGCTAAAGCATGTTCGCGATGATCTGTCGGTTCTCAATGCCAACTTACCAATTCCGGCAGTCAAATACACCTGGACAACCCAGTGCAAAAAGGGAGCATCGTATGCAATCAGGAATATTGAGGAACTTCTAAGGAAGCGCCGGTTGCTACGAAGTATTGAACGATTCGTCGGTGGACGACCATATGGAGCTCACCATAGGTTCACGGAACGAACCATTTAATTATAGTTCGTCTTATAACAGGTCAACTCCATATGTCTATAATTGTGAATATGTTATTTTTTTGCATAATCAGCTTTTGTGGCTTGTTGTAGTGTAAAAGTATGATATTTTTCAAGAATTTCTCTCAAGATTCTAAATCTTTCAAACAAATCATACTCAAGCACTACAACTTACCCTCATTAATTTGAGGGGGAGCATTAATATGTTCTTTGGCCAAAATCTAATTTCATTTTATTACCCAAAGACCGGTTAATCCATTAATATCCAAAATATTAATGGTTAACATTTTGGAAAGGGGAGAAAATGGGATTAAGGAGACTTAATGATATCTGGCTAACACAATGAAAAAGGCTTAAAAGATAAACCAACCTAACATGTGTAATGCACAAGTTAAGGGGGAGCGTTTTTTATGATCAAAACACTTATGGCACAAAAAACTTTGATTACAATATCACAAGTGCTTTAAGTGGTTTTCAAGGATTTTTCATGGTGACTATATCAACCCAAAACACACTTAACTCACGACGGATGTGGTGACAAAAGGGTGGTAGGTATAGGTATTAGTCCAATGATTCATCAGAACCGATGGAATCTTCCCAAGGACAATTCCCTAGATAGAATTAGAAGTCCTAGGAAAGATGGAGAATGAATGTGAACGTAGCTGAATGCCGACCAAGTACCTAAGCTAGCACTGGAACAATCACAACAAGGTGCTAGTGATGACGTATTGGTAAGCATTGAAGGGGTTGAAGAATGAAAAAGAATTGTAAAGATAAAGGGTGTAAAGAAAGAAGCCCTCCTTACAACTTTAGGCAGAAACCGGGTCAATACATATGCTATTGAGATCATTTGTTAATGATTCTCGATATTGAAGAAAGCCATCATGGACCTAGTGATGCAATGCACAACCCTCCCCAGCTAACTAAAATATCTCTCAAAAGGTATTTGTTTTAATCACACGGAGATCAACACGTTATCTATTGGTTTATTCACTCCGAATAGACTGATATTGAATAGGTGGCACTCCTCTCCAGCCATCGATCACTAAATCAAAACGCACTATCGAGTCTAGAGCCACGAGATCATCAAAAGTCTCATTAGGACACTTTTCATTTATTCCTTGCTTCTTCACACACTGTGAAAAGTAAGAGATCTTTATGAGTCCTACTCAGTATTCTTGTAATATTGCCAGAACATCCGAGTGATACGCAAGTATTACATTGAAGATGGAAATCCTGCTTGAGCCAACATCAAACAAGCTCATGGTAGGTGACACGTGCGGTTCTTTAAGAACTAATCTTGTGACAACTGGAAAGAAACAGTAGTTTAATTCTTAATTGAACTTAAACTCATTCCAGGCCTCTACGCATTATCGTATGATCTTGCCAGAACACTCAGAGTGACACTCTTTAGTGTTCACAGTGACGAGTGGAAATCCTTCTAGTGTTAACATCAAACAGCACTTGGTAGGTGACAAGCAAGATTCAATTTGAATTAAGTTTGTGACAACTGGAAAACAACAATGGTGGATATCTTAATTGAAATTCACTTGTTCCAGGTTTCATGAATTGACGGCTTCAATCATAAGGATTTTTAATCCAAATGATTCACTCTTTATGTTCGCAGTCAGCTTTGGACGGTCGAATAAAGAGAACGGGTTTACCCGCGAAATCCTGTTAGGAAGTTACTTAATTGAAACTATCTGTCACGGGTATGATATCTAATATCGTCCAACGGTCTTCACCGACCGGAGGTAAAATGCTACCGAATTAGAATAAAATGTCAAAGCCATTTTATTCGTGTCTTATTATGTTGCTGCATTCGAAGACGGTGGCGTTGCGGTGTACCTGTTGAAGACGGTGGCGTTGCGGTGTACCTGTTGAAGACGTCCTCACATGCTTATTCCTTCTGCATCAAATACTTCTGAAAATTCAAGAAAGTATGACCTAAAAGTCTTCGCTGTATCGACTCTGAAACTTTCAAGAATTCAACAAAGTATAAGTATGTGGGACATGAAGTCACAAAGAGGCGAACATCAGAAGAAAACAAAGACTGCACGTGAAAGGCCAAAAGAACGTGTTCCAAGCAAAAGGCTGATATTATTCAACACATATTCACAAAAGGAAGAAAAAGAAAGAAAAGAAGACTACGAGCTCAAGAACAAGATCTAACATGCTAGATTAGGACTTTGTAAATTTGGAGTGACCTCCCTTTGGGGGAGATTGTTGGAAATACGTTTTACGTATATAGAAAGTCTCGGTCACTCCAACAATGTAGTTATAGGCTCGTAGTAGTATTTAGTTTCATTTATTAAATAGCCCGACCCATGAGCATGTTCATGGGCCGGAGGCCCAAGTCCATTAAGGACTTGGGTATTTAAACCTCTTTCCACCATGGAAAGAGGTGTTGGTTGTTTCATTTCTTGTTTTCCATAATACAAGTTTCTTTCATTTCTCTCTCTAAGTTTCTCTCTCTAGAAAAGATCAACCCCCTTGATTCTTAAAGATTATCATTGTTCTACACTCCGAAAAGTTTCTATATTAGGAAGTTACCGAATTTCAAAAGTTCAAGATCTATGTACATGTATGACCGAACTCAAAGTTACTATTTTATATTTGTTCAAACGCAATCCTTGTTTTTAGTTTGCAAAATATCATTAGTTAAAGTTTTACGAGCTCAACGAACTCAAAAACGCTTGAAATCATATTTTTAAAGTCTATCAGTTCTGGCTTTTGGGTTTGACTAAACCATTTAACTCACTAAACGATATTCTAAGACTCAAAGTCTAATGCATTTTGATGTAAAACAATGTTTTGAACAACTTTCTAGTTTTATCCAAGACTTGAAACGGAATAAAAATGGACGAAAATGCCCTTGCATTAAATCTATCAACAAAATAATGTTTTAGCATTATTCAGAAAATAACTTCTTAGATTTTACAATCTCAAATGAGCGTAACTTGCTCGATTTTAAAGTTTACTGGTCAAATTTTATGTCCTAAACGAACATCTCAACAGATAAAAATTATATTCTTATGTCTAAGGTTATAAAAATATTTTCTCGACACTGTTATATTCCCTGTAAAGTTTCTATACAAATTATATTTTTCGACACAGCTTGAAATTAAATCTAAATTTCATAATAACTCATAATTAATGTACACACAAGACTTGTGGATTCCATAAAGACGAAAGAAGATAAACTGTATAATTAGTCATGTAAAGAAAACACAGTATGGAAATGGTTCAAGAATACCAACGATAATCTGAGAGATAAAAAACGACGCATATCATCCGTGTCTTCGGCTGCAAGATGCAATGTAGGAAGGTCTCCTGGCGGCATGATTTCCAAAATCACAAGACATATCGAGAAAGAAACGGGAAAATAACAAGTGGCAATCCTGGAGCGAGGAGGTTCAATGAAAAGGGAGGATGCAAGTAGGATCGTATTCCAAACAATCGTCACATAATAAATGACGATCATGTGTTCAAGGTACAACGGCTGTTGTAAGTCGAAGTCGAAACGTAGAATGGTCAATGAAGTAAAAATGTAGTCCATGTACAATTTTCATGTAAAACGGTGGCGTAAAGGTAAATCAAGATTACGAGAACTCACGATATTATTCAACACAGAATCAAGGAATGCCTCGAGATGTGTAACTCACACGATGTCCTTTAGTCTTTCTGGGAGACACATTGAGCTACACAATGGTCAATAGACTAGACATTCAATTACGAATGGTCGGAAAGAAAATCTGCGTATCTAAATAGATATTTAAAAGAATTAAACAATGAAAGCAACATGCTCGGTAGTAAGAATGAAAATCAAGAGTTTTATCGAAAACAACACTTCTTAATCCCGAACAATGGTATCTCAAGAGTATGCACAACATGTATCAGCGAGTCGAGAAAAACAGACGGTTCAAAACGAATGAGCATATGAAGTCACTCGTATCACGCATAAATGAAATAGCAATAGTACACAGAAAATTGAGCATGAAAAGTCGGCAGTACACGCGCTTTGAATACAAGTATGTAACGTCATAACAATGTAAAAATCATCGTAACCAGATCAGTTCACAAGAACAAGAATTCCAGAAATACAGTAAGAGCAAATGAAATCACGGTAACAACCAATAATAATTCATGAAGCACAAAGGCTTTGAAAAGACACAGTAATTATCGTCATCAGGGTAACGTAATATTTCAACATGTAATCAAGAGATGAAATACTATAACGATAATTAAAACTAAATAGTAAGGATTAGAGAGTTACCCGCGCAAATATCGAACAACATTGGGAGATTCTGTGGTTGACACTTAAAACATGAAATATTTGAACTTTCGGTTATAGACTAAGTTTTAAAAATGACTCAGTTCCCTATAACCATCGCTCTGATACCACTCTGTGAGACCCCCAAAATCTGACATGGAACAACTAGGCAACGAGGGGGTAACACGTCATAGTACAAGAAACAATGAGTTACAGTTCATACAAAGCTGACAAAATAAAAACATGTACATTACATCATAAAAGGTCAGAGTTTTTAAACATAGGTCCCAGAGTTTTAAAAGCGGAAAATTATATTATTTTGTCTCGATTTATAACAATAAGTTGCCCAAAAGATTGAATAAACTTCTGATAGTTTATATAAAACAAATCTTTCAAAAGCATCGCAGAAATATCCAAACTGCGATAATATTCTGCGGGCTCCCATCCAAGCAAAGCTAAGTAATAATACCTGAGATTAAAAATGTAAAATCGTCAACATAAAGTTGAGTGACATTCATAGGTTTAGTAATAAGGATGTGGAACACAAGCATTCATTCGTAAAACAAGTAGTATGGAGTATGGTTATATACGTCAACCATAGTCCGAAATCATTATTATTGTTGTTCAGTTCATGAACCGAAGCTTAACTCAGTGTAAGTTCCTTTAGGGATTATTCAACCTAAATACTCAAGTATAAACGAATATTAGTGCGTCAAGGTAATCGGGACGGGGATAGTCAATCCCGATGGATCCACCCACAACATTCGCGCTTAGCGCAATGCACACCGGATAATTAACGGTTCATGATCGGGAGAGGAAACTCAAGGCTAGACTAAAAAGCAATAATAACATTGAAAACCTGAAAATCGTACATGTTCTGGATAGCATACAAGTTCTGGATAGCATACAGTTTTTAAATGGTTGTGTTCCACCATGTAAAATCTCACCCCGTGTTTAGAAAACATGTACAAGTAAAAAGGGGCTATGAAATCACCTTAGCCACGAGGTAAGTCAATCACGGTACTCAGCAACTGAGTAGAAATGGTAGTGGTAGACGATCACTGACGATATGGATGCCCAGGGAAACACGAAAACCGCAACCTATCAAAATAAGGCGCGCGTTAAGACTCGAACTCAAATATTGATATGGCATTCTTAGGAGCTGGAGCGGATTGCTGGAGCGGTTTGCTGGAGCTGGATGCTGGAGCATGTAGCTTGAGCTTATTTCACATGCTACTTTAACTAGCATGCCATTTAGGAGCTTATTTTTTAACAAGCTCCCTCAAGCTCTGTCAACCAAACGAGACTAATTTTTAATAGTAGCTTATTTTTTAAAAATAATAAGCTCAAGCTACGATAAGCTCTGATAAGCTCACGCGCCAAACATACCCATAATATGACTCAATTTTTTTTAAAGTATTCATGTTTCAAAACCATTGACACGGACCAAATGAATCCATTTATCCAACGCTACACGATAAAACACTTGAAATTGACCCGTTGTACGACGCCAAGTCAACGCAAGTCAAACTATCCTTATACATCGCTCGGACCAGTAGCTAAGTCATTTATATAATGACTAAGCACTTGAGTAAGTCACCATGTCCGATGGTGAATACTCAAACTCATGCAACACAAGCATTGAACTATGTGTCCAAAATTAAATCAGCAAGTACACCTCGAATGTACACACATCTATCCTATCTAGACTTGTCCGATTTAGATGAAAATTGGTGTCAAGGTCACTTATAACCTGTATAAGACCCTGCCAAAATTTGAGCCAAAGTTCACACTTTAAAACCCATCAGCTCGACACTTTACTCGACTCCAAAGTTGGGACAGATTTGTGCACTTGTTTTGTAAAACCGTTTGGACCACTTTAAAAGTACTAACTCGACAATCCGTCTTTGGAAATCACTACTAGACTCATCAAACTCAGTTTGTAAACTTTGAAAATCAGTAGTTACATTTATCTAACCAAGGCTAAAGTCCCCGAGAGTCGACCCAAAATCAGCCACAATTTCGGATTGTGCCGACTTGCGTCTCCCGGTACACGAAAACTAAAACTAGCATAACTTTTGACTCGTAATGACTTAGAAGCTCTATCTTATACCAAAACGAGCGTCTTGGAAAACTCTATAACAATATCAAATAATTTAGCCTTTCTCAGAACTTAAACGCACGAAAAATCTGTTAAGGACCTGCTGTCCCAAAATAGCCTTTTAGAAAACATGACAAATCAATTTTTCAACCAAAACCACTCATTCCCATACCTATAGGATCACTATACCATCATTCCTATCAACCAAACACTCCTAAAAACACTTGTATGAAAAATCTAACAAAAATCAAAGATTAAAAACAAGACTTTTTATGATCAAAACAACATAATCTTACCCAAAAACAACACATGCATGATGATTAAAACATCATACAACCATGAAATCATAAGTTTACAAAAACTTGATGCATGTGTACAAATTTAGTATCATTAGAATCACAAGAACATTTTAGGATGGGGTCTTGTTTAAGTTTTGTGTAAATCATGTTGAAAATTGAGGATCAAGGGATGTTTGTGGCGGTGATGTGACGGAAAAAAGAAAGAGGGGAGGGAGGTGATGTTTTTCTTTTATAAATGTCATGTGTGTGTGAAATGGTGGAAGAAAATGCCATTTTATATGGTGGTTTAAGTGGAGGGACCAATATTGCCAACTCTGAAAGTTGTGGACTTAAAAACAATTAATAGTTTTTAAAGGTAGAAAATGGTTATGGTAAATATTGAAAATATTTACGGGGCTCGGGTTTCGTAAAAATACTTTTCAAAAGTTTCAATGCATCATAAAAATGATTATATGATTTCCTGACACGACTTAATACGTAATTAAATCGACATCATCGAAATATTAATTGTCGAAACGATCGATAATAAAATGTAAAATTTTCGGCATCCGTCGGTATCGCGATCACTAGGAATTCTCGTTGTACATTGATTTTGAATAAACTCGTTGTAAAACGCACGCGGGTGATTTTAAATCAAAAACTTTGATTTAAATAAATATGGAAAAATAAAATAAAAATTTTATAATTCCATACAAAGTATTTATCGATGATCAGAAAAATACTTAACAAGTATAATTTAAAAATCTCGGGATTTACATATAGAAATACAAGAAAACATAATACGTTAGAAAATTCAAGAAACACGAATAAAAGAATAAAGTAATGCTGAGAAAGTACGGGTTCTCACAGACCACTTAGACATGTGTCAAGGAAAAGTGCTAGCTACTTCTTAACATTTACGGATGATTATAGCCGTTGTGGTTATGTTTATTTACTTAAGAATAAACATGAGGTATTTGAAACATTCAAAGTGTTTAAAGCAGAAGTAGAATTGCAACTAGGAAAGAAGATTAAAGCTCTTCGTTCTGATAGAGGTGGTGAATTTTTAAGTCAAGAGTTTATAGATTATCTAAGTAAGAATGAAATTGTTCAGCATCTTACTTCTCCCTATACTCCACAACAAAATGGTGTATCTGAAAGGAGAAATCGTACATTATTGGATATGGTGCGATCTATGTTTAATCTTACAGATTTACCTTTATCCTTTTGGGATTATGCTTTAAAATATGTTGTTCGCATTTTAAATATGGTTCCCACAAAGAAGGTCGATAAGACACCATATGAACTATGGCATGGCAAGAAGCCATATTTGTCTTACTTGAAGGTCTGGGGTTGCGAGGCGTATGTGAAACGTGACTCGGGTGACAAACTCCAACAACGATATGTGAAATGTATCTTTGTAGGATACCCTAAGGAACCTATGGGTTACTACTTTTATTATCCACCTGAGAACAAAGTGATTGTTGCTAGGTATAGAGACTTCCTTGAAAGTGATCTTGTAAATCAAGAATTTAGTGGGAGAAGTTATGATCTTGAAGATAGTCATATAGATATATTACCTTCTTAAAACACTAGCGATATAATTCCTGTAGAACCATAAAGTCTGGTGGTTCCATCGGAACTAGTTCCTCTGCGTAGATCGAAAAGGATTAAAAATGCAAATAGCAATATATGTCTTAACATAGAGGATGATGATGAAGTAGGGGATCTTGGTGAACCTGCTAATTATAAATCCGCCATGCTTGATCCTGAGAAGGATAAGTGGATGGTTGCTATGGATGAAGAAATGAAATCCATGAAAGTTAATGATGTTTGGATTCTTGTAGATCTACCACAAAATGCTAAAGTAGTGAGACATAAGTGGATATACAAGAAGAAAACCAACATGGATGGAAAAGTACAATCCTATAAAGCTCGTTTAGTAGCTAAAGGTTTTACTCAAACTTTTGGCATAGACTATGAGGAGACATTTTCTCCTATAGCAGAATTAAGAGCTATAAGGATTCTCATAGCTACAGCAGCATACTATGACTATGAGATATGGCAAATGGATGTTAAAACTGCCTTCTTGAATGGTCGCTTAGATGAAGACATCTATATGCAGCAACCAGAAGGGTATATTGATCCCGAGAATCTAGGACACGTGTGCAAACTTCAAAGATCCATTTATGGTTTAAAGCAAGCATCATGTCAATCGAATAAACGATTTGATGAAGAAATCAAAAAGTTTGGATTCATTCAGAATCGTGATGAGCCATGTGTATATCGCAAAGCTAGTGGGAGTGATGTAGTATTTCTAGTCCTATATGTTGATGACATATTAATCATGGGAAGTAACATTCCAAGACTTAAAGTTGTTAACGATTATCTTGGTAAATGTTTTTCTATGAAGGCTTTAGGAGAAGCTGCATACATTTTGGGAATTAAGATCTATCGGGATAGGAAAAGACGGTTAATTGGTCTAAGTCAAGATGCTTATATAGATACGATATTAAAGAAGTATAATATGCATAATTCTAAGAAAGGTTTTCAACCTATGGAAGTTAAGCACAATCTGGGTCATGAGATGGATGCATCAACTCCTGAAGAGGAGGCATACATGTAGAAGGTGTCTTACGCTTCAGCTGTAGGATCTATTATGTATGTTGTAAGATGTACAAGGCCTGATGTGGCATTTGCTCAGAACTTGGTCAGTAGATACCAACAAAATCCAGGTAATCTTCACTGGGTTACTGTTAAACATTTTATGCAGTATTTGAGGAATACAAAAAAGAAATGTTTTGGTATTCGGAGGGTAGCCATACACATAACTAAATGTGGTTTGGATTAGGAATTTTATTAGAGATCTTGGGATGATGCTTGCAATAAAAGAACCTAATAAATATGTATTGGGACAATTCTGCCACAATCATATTCGCCAATGATGTTAGAATCATGAACGGCGCCACTTTAAACGTAGACATCACTACGTCCGAGAACAAGTTGAAGCTCGTGAAATCAAATTAATAAAATTTCACACAGATGATAACGTAGTTGGTCCTTTAACTAAGGATTTGCCTAGACCAAATGTAGTTAAGCATGCCAAGGCGATTGGGCTGCAACTAGCTAGTGAACTCATGCAATAAATCTGTGATTAGTATTTGGATAAAGGATGTTATGACATTATTATTTAATAAAATAAATATTGTGATAACGACCTAAATATACATATTCGACCCGTTATTATAATGCCACTTTGTATTATAAATAAGATCTTTCGATACTTAATATATTGCGTTTTATATGCAGGTATAAAGTTTGAAGAAGCAAAGTGAAGAAATACAAAGAAGGGTCCTTATGTGCAAATAAGCAAAACTATTGGAAGAAGATTCTGGAACGCACAAAAGTGCGGCGCACAAAGTCAGAAGTGCGGCGCACATTCCCGTCTCCAAAGTGCGGCGCACTTTCGGAGAAGTGCGGCGCACATTTCCTCTCAGCCAAAACTATAAATAGAGGCCACTTCTACTCATTTTAACACACATCTCTCAACTACTACTCTATAAATCCAACTATTCTTAGCTTTCTTAGTGATATTTCAGTATTATCCACTTTTGGGAAATACTTGTAACGAGAGTATTCCACTCTTTGATTCTTGGAGAAATGATACAATCGTGACACTTGTGTACTCGTTCACTCAATCAATCTAAGTATGATGTTCTCTTACTCTTTTCCATTTGTTACTTTGATTACTATGTTATGCTAAGCTATTTGTGACTATATGGGTATGTGACTATGATTAGTGATGATGCTATGATAAGATCCTTTATAATTGATTTCAAGCTAATGTTGTAGAACCATTTTACCACCTCGTTCTATAAACCATATTTTATCTAGAGTTGATTTGTTACGATAGTTTGGCGTTGAGAAACGCAAATTATAATAATAAGTTTTTAAAGACTTGTCTATGGTTTTGAATCTTTGGTTGGAGAGATTCGCTTAGAAACCTTGATAAAGTATTGAACTTGTTGGTAACTTGTTTTGAGCTTAGTCGCTTGAATAAACATAAGTCTTGAATCACCCTAAAGTAAATTATGCAAACGCCATTTTGACGACAAAGGATTATCACTCTTTACCTACATAAACATATCTCGGTCATTATTATCATCATCAGGAACTCATACGAACTATCCCATATTAGTCATACTTGTTACCATTTTTATTTCAATCATTTATTTCTTCAATTATTATATTGATTACCAAAACAAAACTAAGTCTCAACGAACGATCCTGGCTTACCACTACAAGCTACATTATGAACGAAAGGGTATACTTGCCCGTGTTTGTATTCTAGTCCCTTGTTTTGTCTAAACCTTGTAATATAAATTTAAGACTTGTGAAACGAACATCAGATTGGTTTTCGTTTATTCTTATTACTTAATTTTGTATCCTATTTTACATGTTTTAAACATGAATAAATTGTTATGCTAAATGTCCGTTGTCGATTAATAATATGGGAATATTATTAAATTAAGACAAATCAAAATAGCGATATAGTATACTTGAAAGCATATTGATCGATTTTAGATGATATTCGATGAATCAAATATTGGACTTACCCCAACTATATGATTTTACTTTGTGGATCTTTGTCATCAAGTAAATCATAAATAGTTATCCTTAGACTTGAGATACCAGGAAACTGTTATGAATCTAGTGCATCTTTGTGGAATAATCTAACGCTAAACGTAACTGGTAGCTATAAGGATTATTTTTCGAAGTGTTACAAAATTCATAAGTTTTGCTCGTAGTAAATATGGGATCTATTTCCTCCAATTTCGTTTTGGAGTTTAATACAGTTGGGCCCCTCGTGGGATTAGTAAGATGTGTGTGTGGCCACACCCAAATTTGTTTTGGAAATCTTACTGAATCTGTGAACGAGAAACATAATGGTTAATGAAATGAATGACCGAGATCCATATCCTTATTAACGTTGTATTAGAAATAAAAGGATAATAATAATAATGAATCATTAAAAGGTTTTATCCAGGAGACCTTACTCGAGTTGTACTAGAAACATTGCTAAGTGTAACTAGACGCTAGTCAATGTAATCACGATATTCGAAATATGTCCGAGTGGGAGCTGAAAGTTTATGGACTTATATTTAATAGTCGTGAGATAGGATCGAACTCAAGATTATGGGATTGCACTCAATACGTAAAGAGTTAATTTATTTAATAAATATATTTATTGTATTTATTAATTTATTTAATAAATATATATTTATGTATTTATTAAATTATACCGAGATATAACTTTAAAGATCGTTAAATAATTAAGAGTTAAGTATTAGCGAGCGTTAAATAAATTTATAGTAAGTAAGATAAATAGAAACAAGGATGGAAGATTCCGGAACACCCCAAAGGGGGTGTTGGGCCGTCGGTTATGGAGGAAGGGAAGGGGAAAGAAAAACTTTCCTTTTATTTGTTTTGGGTTACAAGAATTAAGACTATATATATAAAAAAACCCCCCACCTCATAATTCAAGACACACAAATCTCTCCCCTCCCCTCTCTCTTGTTGCGATCGCAAGACATACCCACACAAGGGGTTTAGTTGGTTTTCTTGTTTGATCAATTTTACTTATAATTTAGGCCTAGCCCCTCTCTAGGGTTGTTGGGTAGATTTTCAACAAGCGTTATAGCTCGGTTTACACGTGCTAGAATCACGTTTAGCTCGTTGTATTACGTGTGTACAAGATCGTAATATAGTCTTACTTTAGACTATATCTTGGTGGTGTTCGTTATAAACCCTAATTGGTGATTCGTTCTTCGTCTTGTGGATTTGATTTAGCGTAAAGGTATGTAACCCTAATTCGATTAATTGTAATTGTATTGTTATTATGATCTTGTAATCGCTTCCGCTATGTGTGCTTTGATCTTGTTTAGAGTTTTATATAATTGTTATGATGTTTATAAACCTTCACCTTCTACTCCTATCTTCAAACAATGTTTATTTTGACCATGGTTGTGGGAACTCAATCTCATCACATTCACGAAAATAATTAGCCACCACAGTTCCGTCCATCCCAACAAAGCTAATCTGACAAAATGTCACCATTTTGTCACTGTTGACACTCTCTGGAGCCAACTCTTTCACAACATCATCACCAACATTTTCTTCTATCACCATAGCCTTACCCTTACTTGCCTTTTGTTCCAGCATGTGTTGTTGTACCAACGAAACACCTGATTCAATATACATCTCCATTTCATTAAACCTAGGAACATACTCCAAAAATTTGTCAACGTCTTCTTCAGACGATAGTGGTAGCAAACTGTCGTCCAATGACTGGCCAAGAATCCTAAAATGCGGGAACAGAATCATACCTTCTATGTACCCTAGATCCTTAAACATTTCTACGAGGGTGTACATACCAAACTTGTCACAGTGAACTAAGTCAAACAAACTTATAGTACAAAACCGATAAATTCTTTCTAGTGGTGACGTAAATTCGCCATTGTGATGGATTTGCACAGTAAACAAGTTTTGATTCGATTTTGTGAGAAAAATAAAGTCAGCACACATATTAGTTATAAACTAGGTGCAATAAAAATAGAAACGTATCCAGACTAAGCTTACCATATAAAAGACCTAAAGGAGACCGAAGCTTACCATAAAGGAGACCCAAATCAGGGATCGTGATACCGCGAGAGGAAGTTTGCCAAAATTTATCCATGTTCTGATTGGTGTTAATTGGTGTTGATTGGTGTTTTTATGGTGAGATACTGAAGTAATGGAAGGAAAGGAGATGATGTATCTATAACATAAAGATACTTTTCATTGCAAATTCAGACCTCGAACTGAATTTTCTAAACCGGAAAGCAATCGTGTCGTGTTGGGAAAAACGGTTTCAAAGACGCAAAATGCATAAACCAAAGGTGGTATTAATCGCGGTGGGTAGTAAATGTTTTCTGGTTTTAAAAGTATCCAGGGACGTATTTTGCATCTAATGAAAGGTGGGGAGATGGGGTGGAACGGGAAATGACGAATATACTCTCTAGTGCTAGGCACGTGTGGGAGTTAACGGAGGAAAGTTAGGAAAAGTTAACATTCGACGACTAAGGGGCAAAATTACAGGCAAAATGAAAGTTCAGTGGCAAAATTGCTTGTAATTTGGACTCAGGGGCAAATTTGCGATTTTTTGGAAGTTCATGGACGTTTTTTGCACTTTAACCTTTATTAAAACGTTCAACTTTCGCAAGTGTTAAAGACTATCGATTTATTTAAATAAACTCAAGCATATATTAGGGGACGAAATGATGCGTTTATTGTCATTTTGCATGTATAGTGATACATACTTTATTTAATCTAGGCTACATATTGTTTTGACCTATCGTTTTTCGTGTCCACATTTGTGCCATTATAACTTTGCTATCATTTCGAGGTGAGTTTCATAGCTCCACTTTTTACATGTTTTAATATATTTTGGAGTTAGAACATTGCTTATTTTTACGGATAAACATAAGTGCTAAAACTTGATACATTTGCCTACTTGATGTCAAGTCCCCGATATCGTAGTTGCCTTTAGCCCACTATCATGAACCGTTAATTACTTAATGTAAGCGCGAATGTTATAGATAGATTTATTTGGATTAACATCCCTATCTAATTGTGACTCCGTGGTCAAATTAGATACACTTACATTTGAATCCTTACGGATGCTCCAGGATAGGCATCTGCTTTGGGCTCTTGTTATATATTGTCGATTTGGTGAACAATTCGGTGTCATTAGCTTAGACGTAGGGATGTAAATATATACTTTTATGATTATAGCCTTGTTGGTTATATGCCGATTGCAGGATTAAAATCTATAGTTCATCACACTTATTTATACTTAAACCTATGAACTCACCGATTGAAATTTATATTTAAACCTATAAACTCACCGATTGTATTGATGTAATTGATAATTTGGAGGTACGACAGTAACATCTGCGGGTCAAATGTGAGACAGTTAAAACCAGTTTTGAAATCAAAGTATTCCTTAAACCCTACACATGCAATGCAGACACTGAAAACCTTAATCCTGAAACACAACAACAATCCCAAGCTGACAGACACAATCTTAACACGTGTCATCAAATCCAACACACTGTTAACCCCTCACCAATCCTCTTCACTCATCTCACGCGCCCATGTCCCCCTCTCACGCGCCTCCTACCTCCTTCGTCTCACCGCCAACCCGGACGTCGTTGTTTTCAACTCCCTTCTCGCGCGTGAGAACCACCCCGGACCCGCCTTTCGCCTTTTTAACGAGCTAAGGCTGCTAGACCTCAACCCTGACGAGGTTACATTTAGCAGCTTGATCAAGTGTTGTCACGATGTTACAATGCTCAGTATTTTAAAGGGTTTGGTTTTCAAATCCGGGTTTAACGGAAATGTGGTTTTGGTTAGTGGCTTTGTTCAGAGGTTTATGAAGTTTGGGTGTTTGGATTCTGGTGTTATGTGTTTTCAAGAGTGTCGTTTCGGGTGTTTGGATAATGTCATTTGGAGTGTTGTGATACATGGGTATGTTACCAATGGGGTTTACGACAAGGCTAGGGAGTGTTTCGCTAACATGCTGAGCTTCGGGTTTGAGTTTAATGAGTTTTGTTTGAGTGGCGTCGTTGGTTGCGTTTTTGATGTCAGGGAGGGCGAGGTCATTCACGGGTGGTGTGTCAAGAAAGGGTGGCTGTTGGGTGGGTTCTCCATGCATTTGTGTAACGCGATTATGGTTATGTATGGGAGGTGCGGGAGGAGGTGGGACGGGGTTAAGATGTTTGATGAAATGTGTGAGCGGGATGTTGTGTCGTGGACCGGGAGGATCGGTGTGGCTTTTGATTGTTGGGATGCGTTTGAGGTTTTTAATCGTTGTGTTTTGAGTGGTTGTGAGGTGAATGAGTTTACTTTGATTAATGTTTTGGCGAGTGTTGATGGTGGTGAGACGATGGATATGGGGAGGCAGGTGCATGCGATGGTGTGGAAGGGTGGGTTTTTGGGTGTGACGTCTGTTTGTAACGCGTTGATTTCCATGTATGCCAAGAGTGGGAAGATAGATGATGCTAGGTGTGTTTTTGATGAGATGCTTTATCGTGATCCAGTGTCGTGGAATTCGCTGATTAGTGGTTATTCTCAGCATCATCTTTCTAGCCAAGCTATTGAGTTGTTCTCTAAGATGCGAAATTGTTCGGTACA
Source organism: Glebionis coronaria (assembly GCA_025667525.1). Lineage (NCBI taxonomy): Eukaryota > Viridiplantae > Streptophyta > Magnoliopsida > Asterales > Asteraceae > Glebionis > Glebionis coronaria. Next base: position 477,375,450 of record CM046880.1, read on the forward strand.
ACCTAATGAATACACCTTTTTAAGCATTTTTGAAGTATTATCCGACTCGAAATGGGTACTGCAGATTCATTCACTTATTCTTAAGCTTGGATTTATATATACTGATTCAATTCTCTGTCGTCTGATTACATCTTATGCAAAATCCAACGGAATTAGTTATTCAAAAAACTTGTTTAGTGAGATTGATAGTGTAGATGTGGTACACGTAAATGCACTGTTAGGAGCCTATGATCACTGCGGATGTTATAGTGATGTACAAACTTTGTTTTATAGAAGATGGAACTCATCCCTAAATGTTGACGTCACAACTTTCAACATACTTTTAAAATCCTGTGCTGCATTATCAAACCTTCATCAAGGAAAATCTCTTCATTCATTGGTTATTAAAACCGCGATTAGTGCTGATAAATTTATTGAAACTGCTGTCATAGATGTTTACAGTAAATGTGGTAGCATAGAGGATGCGGAACAAGTTTTTCAGAATGCAACAAACGTCAACAATTTAGTTGCCTGGAATGCTATGATTATGGGATATGCTCAGTTTGGTTGCTATAGTAAAGCTTATGATCTGTTAACGAAAATACCAGAATTTGGAATGAAACCTGATGAGATAACTTATCTCGGGGTTTTAAGCTCATGTTCTCACGCAGGATTAGTAAAAGAAGCACGTTATCATTTAGATTCTATGTTTGATCTTCATGGAGTTATCCCATGTTTAGAACACTATGCTTGTGTGGTTGACGTGCTTGGTAAAGTTGGAAAATTAGATGATGCTAAGAAATTGATTGATAACATGCCCATGATCCCTGATGCCCGAATATGGCAGATTCTGTTATCTGCGTGTAATATTTATGGCAATGTTGATATCGGGATGGTTGCTGCAAGAGAACTTGTGGCTTTGCAGCCTGAAAACGAGTCTAGTTTTGTTCTTTTATCAAATCTGTGTGCTTCTGCTGGTATGTGGAGTGATGTACGACAGTTGAGAAGGAAAATGAAAGACAAAGTTGTTTGTAAGGAACCTGGTTCCAGCGGGATTCAAGTGAGAGGATTGGTACACTATTTTTTCGTGGATGATACATCACATTCGCAAAATGAAGAAATATACATGGAGCTGAACACACTAAAGAAGCAGATGATACAAATTCCAAAGGAGGAAGACGCGTTTTTTGCGCAGTTTATTACATGAGTTTCTAATGCTGCAATTAGTATTACTAATAGCTATTGGCTTCATGTAATATGTTAGTGTTGACCAAAAGAGCTGAGCGTGTATATCATAAAAGAGGTAAATTATGCGAATTTGTGTTATTTATATATAACATTTCCGTACAAAACTTTCAAATGATATTACAAAGAAATGTAGAATATACATTATGGTTTCCTTACATCTTGATCTCTATCTCTAGTAGGTTCGCCTAGAAACATTGAGATGCAACGATACTCGAGTCGAGAGAGCACAGAAACTACATAATGAAAAGCAGCTGCTGCTATTTTGAATTTTATATGCCCTCTGATTGGTATAACCCTTCTCCTTGTGAAATTTTCTCTAACAATAATGTTCTCCATATTTCAGTAATTTATGAAAAAATTATCTGATATGCGTGTAGTGTGCGTACTTGTGTTTATGTTAGCTGTTATGTTCTTGAACAGAATGGGGTATTTATATACGGGATGCACCAACTATTAGAATACCACGGGCAGGAAAGAAACTTCTAGTTTGAACTTTATTTTTTCACTAATGAGGAGTTGAGAGACAATGCCAGCAAATATGGCTGTATAAAGATTCTCTTTTTAACATTACATTTAGGCATACTGAATCTATAAATTGTTTCGGTTCATTAGTTTTTTTAGGTTATGGTCACTGGTTAAGAGTAGAGTATAATAGGTTTAGGATAACTTGATGTGTCTTTGAATAAAAAAGCAATTGCATTGGAGCGAGGAAACAACCTTTATATGAATTGAATAAGTTAATTCCTTTTGGGGGGATTTTATTTGTTAGAATCTATGGTTTTTGTTTATATTATTGCACAATTAGTATGTTAGAAGAGATTCGAGACACGTCTACAAATGGAGAAGTGAAGAAAAAGGCGAAGTTGATAAAAATGCTTGTATCTTTTGATACCATGTTTGGAGATGATTTATGCCCCGTGGTCAGATACACTTTATGCTACTTGTACAAGTGTTCTGTGTTCATATGGGCTGGTCACTTTTAAGAAGAATAAAACATTAGGCCGAAAGTTGGTTGTAACTTGTAAGTGCTGAATGAGAATACACATGTCTGGATATGACCTTTGATTTATAACTAGTGTGCATCAACTTCTCGTTACTGTGAATATAACTTTAGCTGTTATATTAACGCCTACTACGTTATCGAGGGAAAAAAGATGTACCGTATATAAGAGTAGAGTAGCACGAGTGTGTTCATCCTTCAAAAAATAGTATGTTATCTTGAAAACTACTGTGCTCAAGTACTTGAATCTGTAAAAATCAAGTTTTCTGTTGAAGTCTTTTACGTTCGAACCAATCTTACTCAGAACGCTTATACCTTATCAACTATAGACTTAAAAAACTCCTCTTGATCTTTCTCGAGTAGGTTATCCCATGGGAAAATTGATGGAAAATGCTCGAGAGAAGACAATAACCAAGGAACAAAAAGCAGTCGCTGCTATCCTTGATTTTATCTGCACCATTCATGGTATGACCCTTTTGCTCTTGGCTTTATCTGAAAAAGGGTTCCACATCGCAGTACTAGACCAGTGAGGGTTGATTAAAACAACACTGTCCCACCACCAAGAGATAAGAGGGCCAGGTAGGTGGTTTCTGTAATTTTCATTAAGTTGCATCCAAATGCACAAAATGTTGTCAGATACATCCATAAACACAATAACATTACGCAATCCAAGTTTTTATTTCTTATATCTTGATCTCTTTAAGCTATGGTCAAGAGACGAACAGGGTATATAATATATACCATGTTTAGAGCCCATCCTATGTAGTTGCATCAGAAAGTGAAATTGAAACATTGGGTGGTCTCCTATCCTGTCCAGCCTTTGCGTTAAAGTAATACTAATAAGATTTGCTGCACTTGCTGTGTATAAAGAATCGAATTATAAATTAACACTATTTGCCAACTTTGAATTATAGTTTCAATATTTTACATACATACCCATTGTCCAAATGCTAAGAATTATTTACCATTTTTGATCTAGTGGCTAATGGTAGTAAAGTGAATCCTTGAAAGCAGCATATGCACACCATATATCATTGACATCATTTGTATTTCTTCTGATATGTAATTATAAACGAAATTCCAAATAAACATTTGATCAATATAATCCAAAGTTCCAAATCATGAAATAAACAATTCTGCCCTTTCATGACATAAATTAAACAAAAAGTTCAGGAGGGACTGTTCAGTTAATAAAATCCTTCACTCTATTTAAAAATGGAGTTATTAGAATGTACATTCACCTACAAAACTATCTACTGATATGACATAGAGAAGTAAGAATATACATATATATATTACATACATCCCAATTAGTATATGCTATGATTCCGCCTTCCATCTTGATCTCTATGTCTAGTAGATTCTTCGACGTGAAACGTTGCGATGCAAAGATACTCGGGAGAAGACAGAAACCACAGACTGAAAAGCAGTTGACGCTATCCTGGATTTTATCTGTCCCCTCATTGGTATAACCCTTCTGCTTGTGGAACTTTCTCTAACAATGTTCTCCATATTTTAAGTTGTTATGTTCTTGTACGAAATGGGGTACTTATATAGGGGACACACCAACTATTAGAATACCACGGGCAGGAAAGAAACTTCTAGGTGAATATTATTTTCTTCAATGGTGAGGATTTGAGAGACAATGCCAGCAAATTGGTGGCTGTACAAAGATTCTCTTTATAACATTACATTTAGGCACGCTGAATCTATAATTTGATATGGTTCATTAATTTTTAAAGTGTTGGTTTTGGATACTGATTAAGAGTAGAGTACAATAGGTTTAAGATAATTGTGATGTGTCAATATTGACAGCAAAATTTGTCGAATAAATAAGCAATTGGTATAGGATTGAGGAAACAACCTTTTTGTAGACTGAATCTTTAGAGATTTTATGATAACGATCCATTGGCCCTTGCTTCATTAATTTTAAAAGTATGTAGAAGAGAATCAGGACACGTTTTAGGAATGGAAAAGTGGGAGAAAAAGGCAAAATTGGTAAATATGCTGATATCTTTTAGTAGCATGTTGGAACATGATTTATGCCTCATGGTTAGATACACTTTATGGTGTGCATATGGGTTTGTCACTAATATATCGTACCTAATATTCTATTAGATTACCCAGATTTAGAGGTGATAATTGCCGCTAATTATAAATTGTTGTGGTTTATAATTTATTTTTAATGGGACAAATGGATTAGCCTAAAGGATCGAAAAAGAAAACAGGGTAAACTCATTCGAAATGCTTTTAAATGCAATAACCATTGTATTAAAGAAGTTAGCTAATATTTCTGTGACATTATATTTTATTTAATAATATCTAGTATGCTAAGTATTTTATTCTGGAATAAAAAGTGTATGCCTATAGCCCTATCGGGCCAAAACAGCCTGTCCAACCCGTTCACCCATATCGTTGATTCATCCATCTTGCTGCAACTACATGATTGAATGGTCTCTTAGCAATGACTACAAAATTTATCCCTAAGAAGTTGATAAGCCTGTGTTGAATGTTTACCGTCAACTACTTCAAATCAAGTCTATTATGTGAAGGACAAATTGGTAATCTTAATTCTTAGAAATAATAGATTTTGAATATTCATCTTATTACTAGTCAGTTAATATTACTCAAAAAACCCGCATCAACCCCCCTCCCACCCACAATTACTCACCAATACTACCTACATGGTTACCAATCCTACCCATTACCACTATCACCTGCCTAGTCACATTGTTTGAAAATGTTCATATTTTAGGATTGCTTTATAAAACTTTACAGTACTTTTAAAGGTCTTGAATTCAGAATTAATGAACATGTACTCATACAACTGATTATCTGATTATTATGTTTAGATACAGATACAGCACATGTAAATCCATATAACATCTGATGCATTGCATTTTATAACAAACATTTATCTGATCTGATTATTCTAGAAACGTAAGCAGTTTAATAAGCAATCCCAAGCACTCTCTAGAACACAACCATTGATGTTGGTTATGTTAAATGTAGGGATTTTTGTATTCTGGTAGGGAAGTTTTCGTTGAGTATTGTGTTGTTCATTTCTGTATTCATGAATGTGTATATATCAAAGAAACCATCTATAAAAGAAGAACTCCTTGATACAAAATCATGATGTAACTTAGTTTACTCTCAACTGAAATTACATAATCGAGAAGCCAAAATCAACATAATGTACATTATGGCATCTTACATACAGACTAATGATTTGCATTCATCTTGATCTCGAGAAAACCAGAACCATTGAATGGTAAGCCATTGTTGCTATCTTCGACTTTATCAGTCCCCTCTTTGGTATGACTCTTTTGCGCTCTCTGTATCTGTCTTCCATATTCAACATTTTTTAAATTAATGAAAACCTTTGACAAGAAAAAAACTTGGTTTGTGAGTCACTTGGTTTGAGAACCAATGGATTTGTGTTTGTGATGATATCTGTATAAGGGGGTATATATAGGCACTCAACTTTGACTCGAGACTCTTTAGGAATAAATTGATGGTTCCTTTTGGTTATTTTTTTATTCTCGGTAGGAGTGGAATATATGGCATTGGCAATAATATCCTTTTGTCTAATGCCTGGGACAAACCAAATTCGCTTAGTTTTTTGTTTATTAATACAAGAAACAAAGTTGGTATATGAGTGGGTCTGGTAAAGGATTAAAATGGGTCAAAGTAAAAACCAGTTATATAAAGTACTGTTCCGAAGAGGTTTCTATCAAAACAGGCAACCTTCAATGCGAGTTCGAATAAATCACCCTTTTTTCCATGTTATTCAAATCTTGTTAAGTGTATTAAGTAGTGGTAAAAATATTCATCTAATTATTTGAATCTTCTTTTATTAACTTTGGCCGACATTTGAACATTTCATAAGCATTATTTTCAGTTAAATTTTCTTAGTTTGAGATTAGATAGAAACGAAAGATGGTCGTTTTTAAGTAAATGGGTCAAAATGGAAGCATTTGACAAACCACTTACTGAGGAGTGAAGTCTGGGTGTGAAGTGTGAACACAGTACAGCCTTGTGTGAACAGATAGTTAAATAGTCCATATTGAAGAGGTCAATTTAAGTTGGATGAGGGAGCATCTGCTTGCCTGGAATTGTTCCCCATTGTTTTCCTAGGGAAGACCATCTGCTTGAACAAGTCAAAATTGGCTCCATTATTAACAAACTGCCAAATTACTAGCTTCCTTGCTTCACTACTTAAATATTTCTTATCTACCAACTTGGGACAAGTTTAATGGCTATAAGTACCTAGTAAGCTCGGGCCTACGATATGTATAATTGTTAAGTTTCTCGCTCAAAACCGATGAGAGAATAGTAAAGGCACTTTGACTGCTAATTATATGAGTTGACGACATTGGGAATGTCAAAATTATTCCAAGAGATGTAAGATTAAAAATTCAGCCTTGCCTTGCCTTGTAACTTGTACACATGTGTGATGTTCGGAAACTTTTCTGTGCTATTTTGGGACATGTTGTATGGTTGTATACTTGCTAATTATATGGATGCACTATACTTGTTACTTTAACGGTGATTAGAATCTATATAATAAAAATATATATACTTCTAGAGGAAATATGATTATTGCATCAGCTTATGCTCACGAATAACACAATATAAAGCTAAAAACTTAAGAACAATTGTTATTTTAAAAAAGTAAGATATTTGTACATTTTATATGAAAAGCAAACTCCTTTTGTGGATACATGGGGTTCATAATCCACTATGCTAAGCCTTGATGTAAAGAATTCTATCAATTTATTCGGTTAATCATTCTTTACTTTTTCTTTCTTTGATTTAAACTGGTCTCCCATTATAAGCAATGACTGATAAAACAATTACAAATTGACAATAATACTGCACAAACATAGTTTATGGATAGCAATATGTCAGTAATGATGCTTTTGGCGTATTAGTTTATGCAACTTGGTGTTTATAAAAGTGCAACAATTAGTACACGTTTTCTCATTTTGAATTGGGTTGGTAAACAATGCCAATAAATTTGTTAAAATTCTATTGGACAGTCTAGGAAGAAGCTGATGTTTGACCTGTAGTGTAAGTTTTATTCCTTTAGTCTGGTGGTAGTTGTCAAGATAGTAAAGATCTGACTCAACTCATGTAACAAATGATGTAAATCACGATAGGGAACAAAGACCGTTTGCAACCATAATGATGGTGAATCAAACGTTGCAATGCCTAGTTGTAATGTGATACTCTAAACGCTAGCAATTTACACGAACATAAAGTTTTATATGTGTCTTTTCTACCATATGTCTTTGAAAGTACTTACAGATTTAAGTATATATGTTGGCAGGAGTTTGGCTTCGTAAACTACTTTAGAAAATGGGTTTAGGGGAATCCATAGTTATATTCATGGTTCAAGTTTCATGAACATGCCGTATCGGTTCCACTAATTAAGATTCTATATTTCTCGATCAGTGTTTAAAAAGAGTAGGCTTTAAGATGTGTTCTTCAGTGCTAACTTGTATCATAAATGCACAGCTTTCAAGTTTTAACACACAAGATACAAGTTATAAGATAATTGTTCTGAGAAAGCTTTTCTTAAATTATCACATACACAACATATTGACATTCAAGAACATTGCGTAGAGCTTCAACTAGAAAAACAAATCTACAAACTATAACTACATTATCAAGATACATCTAATGCATCATGCTAATCACTTGTGTCCATATTGATCAAGCTTAGGTCCGTCTAGTCACTGGAGAACTGGTAGCACGTGGCAGCTTTGAGAACACAGAAACCACCGAATGATAAGCTGTTGCAGCTATCCTCACCATAACCTGCCCTCTCACTGGTATCTGCCTTCGGCTTGTCAAACTTGCTCCAAGTATTTTCTGCATGTTTAGAATATTGAAAAATAAATCTAAAGTTTTTTTGTTGTTTTGATATAATGAAGTAGAGGATTAGATATGAATATGATCTTAGAGCTAGGTTTCTTGGGTTATATAGCACAATATTTGGTGGTGTACTGTACAAGATGTTGAATTTATTTGATAGGGATTTGGTAGGTGGTTAAGTGACAATGCCAGCAAATACTTTTGCACCAATGATTCCTTTTGTCCAACAATTGTGACTGACTAAGTCAAAGGTGATACGGAGTACTATGTCCATTAATTTTGATCATCGTATATATTTTATAATACAATGATTACAGTAGTTCTATGCTATCTATGGCTTTTAATTTCAGGTTTTGATTGAATGCTTTTGCATGGTCTTAGGTTTTAATAGCAAGTTTCTTCTATAGAAAATAGGAATCTGGGAACAAGTAGTCATGTGGTCTATTTATATTTTGGAAATGAGACAAACTTTGGATAAAATTTGGTTGACAATAGCACAACTTGTTCTGCGAGTGTGGAGCATGTTTAATGCTGCTCACACCGTTACTAGTGTTGCCCATATGCAGATATGATTCATTATATAAGCTTAGAAGTTGCATCAAGGGGTTTATATCATTGGTGATTAGTATTCGTGTGAAGTGCTTCAGCATCCTTAAGTATTTTTTTATATATATTGTATTATGTTAGTGAAGTTTGGTTTAGTTTTCAGGACGATGTTATAAAGCCACATAATTTGGTATAAATGACTTCAACCAACAGGTAAGCAGACGTTTCTAACAATAGTTTATAAAACAGGGTGATTGATAACATTTTAGGCAAAACACAAGTCGGTACTGATATATAGATTTGGAGTGACTATAGGCAAAACACAAGTTGGTAATGTTTGATGCTTGCTCATTGCAGGTAATGTGGCACATGTGCTGACTGGGGAGAGGGTAACTCAATAATTGTACATTAGCACATTCAAATAAACAGTTACCAAGTCTGCATCCAACGGCTGCAAAAGAGTGGGGGAAAACAACGATTAGCTCTTCTTGAACCATTTCAAATGAATAAACGGATCAGTATCCCATGATACCTTAAACCCCTACAGAAACCTGAGGAAACAGTTTACAAGTTATAATTGGTTCATGTATATTTTGCAATTCTGATACCTGATAAAGCCAACACCCTGTCTGACCCGAAAAAACAGATCTACCTGTAACCTGTGTGGCTAATATGTCCTCATAAGTACCAACTATAAGATGATGATGACATTTGCATTCTCCAGATTTCAAGACATTTTAGCATTTTCTTTTCTTTTTTTTTAAGTTTTTATTATTGGCAAAAGTGGCTGATATCGAAACTGATAAAAGATCAAAATTTGACCTTGTGACTTGTGAGTACATAGAAAAATAAAAGATCTAACATCTTGGAAGTGAAACAATCAACAACTGATAACTTGAAAATTGACCATTGAACATAGCCAAAAACATCTTCGGTTGCAGATCTTCGATCTCCATTATTAATAGAAGACCCAGTTTCTATCCTTTGACTTGACTTGATGGTTAAAACAAGATCCAAAGATAAACCGATGAACATCCCTGCAAAAAAAAACTCAAATAACCACGATCTCCAACACGATACCCACCAAACACAAAGACCACATTTTAGCATTTTTAGTCGCATGAGTAAGACAATTAATATGCTCAAAACAAGTTATCTTTATCTGCTTGCGAGAGATAGAAACAATTCTTAAGGCTCCCCATGACAAGCAACTCTTACGTATTAGAGACTCAAAAATGCGACATCAATACTCAAAGTCGTCCAATAAGTTTTGCAAGGTACATTCAGAATCAGATACATATTAAGTTCATCGATTGTGTTGGACAACTAAATAACACTAAAGATTAACAACTCCAAGAGCTTCAGAAAAGCCATAATCATTCCAACTCTTACGTATTAGACTTAAAAATGCAACATCAATAGTCAAAGTCAAAATGCAACATCAATAGTCAAAGTCGTCAAATAAGTTTCGCAAGGTACATTCAGAATCAGATACATATTAAGTTCATCGATTGTGTTGAAGACAACTAAACAAACACTAAAGATCAACAACTCCAAGACCTTCAGAAAAGCCATGATCATTCCAACTGTCTATCAAAAGAGAGTTTGTAGAAATGATTTCAGCAGCTGATGATGCACGTGGGGACTGTAAGAGAGTTCTTAATGTCTCTAACTGTTTATCAGCATCACGAGACCAACCTTCTATGATCACCTTCTTCAGTGCGGGTGACTTGGCCAAGATAAGCTTTATAAATCTGATCTCACCCTCCAAGTTATTAAAGCATGATATCTTCAATTCATTCAAATTCTGCAACCAGACATCTGAACAATCTCCCATATTGGACTCTAAAACTTTGTCAGGGCGATAGATCTAAAAGAATTTTTGTTATTCTTATGTCAGTTAAGTTTTAAATAAGAACTAAAAAATAGATATGAGACAGATTCATAATATTTACCGTTAGTGTAATTTTCTCCAAGTTCGGGGAGCTTCTGAGCACATGACAAAGGAGTGGAGAATTGTCAAAGAGCATTATCCCAAACAAAGAGATGCACTTGAGGTTGACTAGCGCAGTTGGAAGCTCTCGCCCCGCATATTCTTGAAAACAACACTTGAACCATAGAAAAAACGAATATTAAAAAACCACATTTTTTCCCAAGCTCAATCAATTATGTTTCATGTGGATAATATTACCTGAATGAACCTACAATTAAAAGACAGATGTTCAATAACAGGCAAGCACTTAGATAGTTTATGAAAAGTGATGCGTTCTTCTTGCTCTTTATAATGACCTTCCTCTTCGAATGCCTGCAACAGTTTACAATATTCAGATAAGTTATAAAACCCCAAGAAAATAAAATTAAAATCAAGGACTTACCAGTTTTAATCTTTTAAGTAACGGGCAATTTGATAAGAGATGAAGAAGCGCTTTAGTACAAGCGAATGAGCTATGGAAATATAGGCTTGTAAGGTTGCCAAGTGCACTGAAAGTTGGATCAAGCTCAAAACGACAGTGACTGAAATACAAGAAAGTTAATTGTTGAAAGGAGAAGATAGATAGGGGTAGCTTATATGAATACACGCCGTTTTTGAAACGAGAGTGAAGTGTAAGTTTCTTGAGAGTATCTTTACTCCTTTCCAAATCATTTATTATCTGGTCAAGTTCAGCATAAGCGAATGAAATCATTGAAATGCTGAACTCAATGAGTGGACCTCGGTGCAAAGACAGAACTTGATGTATTGCAGAAACAATGTTATGCTTCTTTTCATAGGCCCGATACTTGCCTTTCTTAAGCTTCTTTTTAGAGACTTTATCGCCTTCCTTAAACATTTCACCCTCATCAAACACAAGTTTAGGAATTCCGGTCCAATTGTACCTCCAATTCCTCGAAAGGATACTTGTTCTCACTGCTTCTTTAATCGGAAGAAAACATAGGATGTTTTCTATGATGGGTAAAGGAAGGTTGCTGATTGTATTCAAAGATACACATCGTGCTCGACCTTGCATTGTAAGGTGATGTTGCTGGACAAATATTGAACAGCTGTGCAAATATCAGTAACCGGGAAAACTAAATCAAGATAATCAATGTTTAATGCACACAAAAATAGAAAGCCTAATACAGCATCTGGAAATACGAAATACGGTGAATAAAAGTCTAAGGGTGTGTTTGTTTAAGCTTATAATTTGATCTTATGCATATGTTTCATTTACAACTAACTGCTTATCTCGAGTGTTTGGATTAGCTTATGTCTACTAAGCTGATAAGCTAGTGTCTGGATTAGCTTATGCTGTTAAATGACGAAAAAGAAGGTTTAGGGGGTGTTAGGTTTGGCTTATTTTATTTTTTTTTATATTTTTTTTTTGGTAACCGTGATTTCCGACACATTGGCCGACTAATCCACAGGGTTTGAGCCCACCGCCACACAGACTCAAACCAGGTAAAGCCCTCCCTTTTCAGGAGGTTGGCGTGACCACTTCAAGGTTGTCACCTAGTGGGAATTGAACTTGAGACCTCACACACTTTAGAGTGATAGCCACAAATCTTTTTGCCACTAGGCCACCCTTGAGTGGTTTGACTTATATCACGTAAGCCGATTTCGGCTTATATAACATAAGCCCCAATTTTATGGCTTATTTGGAGATTTGTTGGCTTATATAAGTTTATTATCATATAATAAACTTATATAAGCCGTAAGTCTCAAAATAAGCCACAAAACTGGAGCTTATATTATATAAGCTGAAAATAAGCCATATTTCGGCTTATATTTCATAAACCCCAAAATTTTAAGCATTTTTTGAGACTTATATAAGTTTATTATATCATAATAAACTTATAGAAGCTCATAAGTTTCCAAATAAGCCACAAAATTGGGGCTTTTGTTAAATAAGCCGAAATGGGCTTACGTTATAAGGTAAAACAAACAGCCCCTTAGTCACAAACCCAATTACTCTTTTCCCAAACAATTAGCTTATTACAGATTACCAAAAAACACTTTATAAAGGCAAAAAAAAAGCAGCTTACAAAACAGTTTAATATCAACCAGACAGTCCAAAACCCGATTACAAAAAAAAAAGTAACAACCATTTTTATAATCAAATGACAAACAAAATCAGCCTAAATATAAACTAGTGAAATAAAATACCAAACTGTAAACAAAATAAACAACAAGCATATTTTATTAAAGGAATTTAAATTTTAATAAGTATTATTACCAGAACGGCGAAATAATAGATGAACCCTAGCTTTTTTACACTCTTTTCTTTTACACTCTTATAGTCTTTAGTTATTTCAGTGTTGCTCCTTGTATTTTTGATCTATTACTTTCTTGATAATCTTTTAGCAAAGTTATAAATTTCGTGAACTGTGATGTGTGGCAGGAAAAAAAACACGCATTTAAATAAAGACGTTCTTTTTCTTTCTTATTTTTTTTTTTTATAAAAACAATTTTACCTTTAAGTGATTCCAATTGAGGCCTTTGAGGGTATGGGTGGAAATCGGGTCGGGTTAGTTAGGTTCGGGTTATTCGAGTCGGATTAAAACTAAATATAGTTTATTCGAATTTGACTTGATTTCAACTCGGATTAGTCGGGTTCAGATATATTCGAGTTTTGTTCAACCCGAGTTAGAATAAAATATTAAAAAAAATAACTTTTTTTAATAGAAATTATATTAAATTAAAATTAAAAAAATTAAAATAAATAAAAAATTCTTATGCGGGTCAATCAGGTTGACCCGAATCCAAATAAAGCATAATTTTTTACTCGATGTCCGACCCGATTTCGAATTTGGGTTAGTCGATTTAACCCGATTAACCGAAATTGAAAATTAAACTCAAGTATGCTTGGATCAAGTCGGATAAAAAATATTGACACTACTAACTGAAGGTAATAATATGTTGAATTTCACCTCTAAAAAGGTTATATAAAAAGTGAATCTAACTTCAAACCTAACTCAATACTAAAAATTAAAATAAACATATTAAATTTCAATCATTAAATTATTTTTAATCCAAACTTTTCAAACCAAATATGCAATCTTGATTATTTATTTCTTTTGTAACAACTTATTAAAAACTACTTTTACTTTTAAAGTAAAATCTTATTTAATTCATTTAATTTTTTTATAATCTAATTTCATCATATTTTTTAAATGAGGAATGCTAGAATCACATAATTTTTACATAAAAATTTTCACACAATGATGTGTCATCAAATGATTGGTTATGAAATAAGAAGTTAGTGGAGAAAAAAGGTAAACATTGGTGCAACTCACATGCCACATCATTATGTGGAAATTTTTATGTAAAATTTATGTGGTTCTAATATTTCTCTTTTTAAATTTTGTTCTCTTTAATTCAAAACCTATTTTGATATATTTATAAATTTTATGGCTTTTTTCATTTTTAATGATTTTATTTATTTTGAATGTTTTTACACTTTAACACTAGTTTGATTGCTAAAAAATAATAACGATTATCCGTCGTTGCATTAAGCGGGTACCATGCTAAAAAATATAATCAAAGAGGCGTACATTTATTTTACTAAGCGAATTTAAATTTTATTTTTTTGTATCGGAAGCACAATGATCTGTACAGGTATCAAGGACTAAACAATTAGTGATGAGTTGTTATCATGCACCCTTAAACAAAATTTTCTGGCCAATAATCGAATAATTGAAGTCAGGTCTTTATCTGACCTTAGAAAGTTGATACTTAACTCACTGCAATATTGAAGCTTAAGGGTGTAATCTACAGTACACATGTACTTTCTATACTTATGAATCATACCTCCAGGGTCTGAAATAGTGAAATCCCAGCATAAATAATGAAGCGTTAAAATAAATCTCAGAGCTTTTCACTACCTATTAATCCCGAAGGGTTTGTGGGTATAGACTCCCTTCACATAGTATCCAAATCCCTCAATCATTTTTACATGTACTTTTCTATTTGTTAACTTCAGTTCTTAAAAATAATAAAAATGAATCACAATTTTCTTCCTGTCTCTTCTTGAACCAGATCTAAGATTAGATAAACTAATCCACACATAAATCTATGAACACAATGCATCTCAAAATTAATATAATATCTCTCTTTCTTTCTCATACTTTTCTCTCTCACACACTCATTTTTTCCAGATACAATACCCATTTTTTTCAGATCTAATACATCCATCACTAAGCCTCCGTTAAAGAAGATCAGTAAATTAGAGTATTATACACATAGTGTAAGGTTATTTTCAGAACCAAATAAATGTACAGAACTACAAGAACCACCATTATACTCATAAAAATACATATATATTTTCATTATTATATATAAAGTAACATTTAGTAATTGTTTTATTGGTTATAGATCCGAGTATGATAAACGATATGAAAAGTGCACATGTGTTTTCATATTATTCAATGAAAAGATAGTTATAATACATACAAAACAAATACATGTGCATGGTCCTAGGATACATGTTCCTATTGACCTACGATAATGAAAATTCATGTATTTCTACCTAATGAACTAACCCGATGAATATACATGTGCATTTTAAGAATAAAAAGGTGGTTCTCGCAGTTCTGTACATTTATTTGGTTCTGAAAATAACCTCACCCTATACACATAAAGATTAACAATGTAAGTAAAGAACAAATAAAGATTAATAGTTTTGTTTATTTGAGGTTTTGATATTGTTTTTATTGGGTTTTCTTAGATCCGAAAACTTTGTAGCATGTATGAGCTGCCATGTGCCCATTGGTTTTGGTCGGGATTAAGTGGCGACTCGTTACAGGTGGTCGGTTTGTTGGATTTGGATGGGTTGCGTAGGGGTAGATGACGATGGTGAGATCTTGTGTTGGTTGCCGGAAAAGTTAAAAAGGCTACAATGAAAAAGTGTACTAAAAGTGTAACTTATCAAAGTATTAATATTAATATTTAAATGAGTAGGCCTGCCAAATGTATAGGTTAAAAAGTGAGTTACTCTTACTCGTACAAAAGTACTGAAATGTGGTCCAAGTCGAGGTGTTCAAAACACATAACTCAATCCCGAAATATGTAGCATGAATCTTAACAACTTAAAAGATAATCAACAAGGAAACTGAAACGTACAAAGGCAAATTCCAAAACAGTGTTGTCGGCCAACTGAAACGTTGAAAGTCCTTAAGTATCACATAACCGTTTAAAAAAGAATATTCAGGAACAAATAAAGTTGTTAATTGTTGAAACAAAATCTTCCGGCTATGCTGCGGTCAGTGATCTTGCCTCGACATCATAAAGGTATGCTCGTCTCGATCCCTTTGAACCTAGGATACACAAGACAACACACGTTAACTCGCCCCAGGTTTGACCCCGAGACCAAGCTCCGGTGTGAGAATAAGTAACTATCCACACGAATGGTATTTAATAGTAAATACCGGAAGGTAAAAGTATATGTTAATGGAAGTATTGAATGTCCATTGTGTGTTAAATGCAGGGGTATTTATACTAACCCAAGGCACATACCTGTTGAGTAGTCACATCATAGGCTAGGCCTTGAAACCTGGGCTAGTCAAATCCCCACAATCGAGGGATTTATTGTCCCAAGGGCGGCGGTGTATCCTATTACCCATAGGACGGACGGATGGTCCCTGGATAATAGAGTAAGTGCCTTTTGCTTTTTTCCTCGAGCCTTGTTATGCTCATTAATGTTCTACTGTTCACGCCACGCCTTTATTAAATGATCCAAGGCTCCGGGTCTGAGGCGGGAAAGCGCTCGTCTCCGGAAGCGTTGACCGGAGACATACGCGAACATGTCCCCCCCAGTATCATAGTGTTAGCCTGAGCTAGCGGTATGATACTCAAAATACGTGTCCTTCAAGTAGCAACGAATGCAATTAATGCGAGCCGCCTATATGGCTTCGCATTAATTGATTTTGTCTTTTGGGCTTCGGGTTGTCGGCCACTTGTGGCATTGATTTTCGCTCTTGGGCTCGCATCTGCTTCCACGTGGCCATTCATTTTTCGACGGTATGGATTTAACCTGGGGACTTGTGCACGTCCCTTCACTGCCCCCTTTCTTTAATATAAATACCCACCCATTTTTTCATTTACTTCACGCTTCTCCTTTTTCTTGTTTCCGCCATTGTTATTCTTTCTTCCAGGATTCCTTCCAAGCAGGTGTGCACCTCTCTTTACTCTCACTTTGCTTCGTACTTTAGTTATGTCTACCAGTAGTTCCGGTGAGGAGGCTACTTTTCGCGATCCAAAATGTGATATGCATATTAGGGTTTCGACATTGACGGAGGATGACCTTAAAAAGATACGCAGAAAGTATCGCATACCCAGTGAGCTTCGTCCACGGTTACCGGACCCGCTTCTCACTATGGACAAACTTCCGGATCGATTTATTGGAATATACGAAGATTATTTGAAGCATGGGGGACTTCGGATTCCTTTCTCTACCTTTCTCTTATCTGTGTTAAGATATTTTCTTGTGCATATTTCTCAATTAGTTCCCATGAGCGTCAACCGTGTTACTATGTTTGAAATCCGTTGTCGGAGCTTGAACATTCCTTGTTCTGTAACCTTGTTTCGGGTATTCTATAAGCTGGGTAAACAGGGGCACTGGTTCTCCTTTGAAAGTCGGTATCCGGCTAGGTATGGCAAATGCTTGAAAGAGACTACTTCTAGCTTGAAGCTCTGGAAACACAAGTGGTTCCTCATAGACCGAAGGGCCATTCCACATGCCATGCCCTGGAGAGATAGGGACACCGACGTCCATGATGATTTCCCCATTGGTTTTAATGCTGATCACGCTAAAATGTTGGCTGATGACCCGGTTCTGCTTCGCCCTCCTCACCGGCATTTGTTGTTTCTAGCCGGCTTGTGGGTTCCTTATGAGGATCCTACCCTTCGCCGCATAGTTGTTGACCCTGATGATGAGGGTACTTTACATATACACCTTTTTTTATTTTCCGCGAGCTCTTGTTGCTCGCTCTAACTGTTATTTCCCTTTTTATTTGCAGAACTCACTATGGATGAATTTATCAAGCTTCCGGCGTTTGAGAACGCCAAGGTTGGTAGAGATGAAACCGAGAAGGCGCCGTTACCCCCCCCCCCCCCCCCCCCGAGGGTGACCCAACCACTACCGCTGACCACTCTCATCCCTACGTTGAACGCTCGCCAGAAGGCTGTTACTACTCCGGATCCCAAGATCCAGGCTGCTCGGCTTCGTCATGAGGGGAAGAATCCGGTGGTGAACAAAAAGAGACCTGCCGAGGGTCAGTCGTCTGGACGCAAGCTTAAGCAGAAAGCCTCACAAAGCCAAGTGCAGTATGGGGTTGAGGATATGGAAGCGGATTTGCCTTCCCCTATCCATGAGTCCCACCCCTCCGGCTCGGTAGATGGTCATAGCAAATCTGATGCTACCCACAAGACTTCTGCTCACATAAATCTGAGCGACCATTCGGATGGTGATGACGATGCTGCAGGTATGTGTTCTCTTACACCCCTCTTCTTAACAACGTCTTTTGCTTCTATGCTCTCTTCTTTACCTTGTTATTTTTCACTCAGGGAATGTGCAAGGGCCGGTGCGCCGTCATGTACCCTTGTGGCGTTTGACCGAAGATGTGCACATTGACTCTCACTATTCTTCCCGAGAATTGCTGTATCATTTGGCCACCCCTGCGGAACAAGATAGACTGTCCTCTCTTTCCAACTACGATGTTCTGAGCTATGCTTACCAGACTATGGCCCGCAGTACCCTGACCGTATCCGAGCTTATGAAGAGGTACGAGGCCCTCAGCCGGGAACATTCCCGCTTGACTGCTGTGCCGGAGGGGGTCCAAGGGCACTTTGCTACCGGGAAATCCGTTCTTGATCAGATGGCTATGGCGCATAAAACTCTTGAAGATAAATATAACGGCTGTCTTGACCGGGAGAAGGAGAACCTGGCGGTTATTGACAGGTTGAAGCAAGAGGTTGAGGATTCCGGTGCCCTGATCGCTACCAAGGATGAGAGAATAGCTGAGCTGGAGCATTTATCAAGTCTTAGCATCCAAGATCATGTCAGGGATTCCGAGAGGATCAAAGAGCTTGAGGCCGCAAACAAACATCTAACCTCTCTACTTGCTCAAGCCGAAGTGGACAAACAGGTTTTGGTGAGGGATGGCTTCCCTATCTTGGTGCGCAAGCTGCTTGCTAGTTATGAGTACAGACGATCTCTCGCCTTGGGTACCGGCGGTATGTACAACGCGGGTTTTTTGAAGGCTGTTGAATACGGGCGCACGCCGGAACAAGTTGAGGCTGCTATTGCCGCCGCCGATAATCTTAACACAGAGATGGCCAAGACCTGGAAGGAGGATTTCATTGCTCTATTTTCTGCTGAGTATCCTTTCGTGGCCAAGGTGTCTGCGGCCAATAAGCTTTCCGTTGTCGATATCATGCAGCTTGTTCCAGCTGAGAAGCCCCCCGTCCCTACGGCCGAGACTGTTGATGCTACTCAACCTCCAGTGAATAACCAAGATGGTGCCGGCTCCCATTCCACCACCCATGGCGGCGAAGCTTTGTGATCTGAAGACCCGGTATGCCGGGATATCTTGTACCTTGTTACTTTAAAACATTTGTGGTTGTAATAATTTAACACTTGTGGCTTTGTAAACATGTTTCACCTGCGACCTTGTCGTTTTATGAATGGTAATTTAATTTCTTGTGTTATATCTTTGTCTGAACCGCTATAACTACCGACTTGTTATTCCAATGTCCTTTACAGACCTGGTCTTATTATTTGCTCTTCATATATGTGGAAGACATCGGCACTTGACCGCTTTTACTTTGTCTTCGGACTGCTATTCACGCGCGTCCGACACTTGTACGTCTACATTAGTGTATATATGGTTTGGGAGACATCGGCACTAAACCGCTTTTTGTTTGTCCCCGGATTGTCCATTGGACGCATCCCATTATGTATAATAATACTTTTATTAAGTGCATGAGGGAGATATCGGTACCGGACCGCTTTTACTTTATCTCCGGATTGCCTTTTGGGCGCATCCAGCATTTCAAAGCGTATTCACATACCATACGGTTAGCTAAGCCGAGGTTTATAATTACCGCAATCAAACATGCTTAGAACTTTCATTCATTAAAAAACAACTGGAAATGATACATCTTGTTCATATTACATAAAACATTTTTGCAAGTTAGTTGCATGCCAGGTACGCGGGATTTCCTTCCCCTCGATGGTTTCCAGCTTGTATGATCCGGTCTGATAGGCTTCGACAACCCTGTAGGGACCTTCCCAGTTGGGACCTAACTTCCCTATCTTCTCTTGCCGGCTGGCCATGTTGCGCCGGTACACAAAGTCTCCGACCTTGAAAGAGCAGGGTCTAACACGCTTGTTGTAGTATTGTTCCACCTTCTTTTTGTATTTGGCTTCCTGTATGGCCGCAGCCTCTCTTCTTTCTTGTAAAAGATCTAGGTTTAGCCGCAGTTCTTCTTCATTTGCTTCATCATCGAACAACAAGGTTCTGGCGGTGGGGATGCCTATCTCTGCAGGAATGACCGCTTCACTTCCATAGGTGAGACTAAACGGGGTTTCCCCATTGCTTGTCTTGAGCATGGTGCGGTGAGCCCATAACACATGGGGCAGTTCGTCGACCCATCCGGTTAGCCTTCTCCCTAGTCTTGCTTTCAGCCCGTGCATTAGCGACTTGTTGGCTCTTTCAACTAGGCCGTTGGCTTGCGGATGTGCTACCGCAGTGTTCATCTGCTTGATGTGCCATTTCTCGCACCACTTTCCGAAGGATCCATCTATCAATTGCTTGCCATTATCAGTCACTATCACACCGGGTAGACCAAATCTACACACTATGTTTTCCCAAGCAAATTTTTGCACCTCCTTTCCCGTTATCTTAGCCACCGGTTTTGCTTCAATCCACTTGGTGAAATAATCAATGGCCACTATTACAAACTTGATGTTCCCGGCATTTCCACTGATCGGACCAAGTATGTCCATTCCCCACTGGTAAAAGGGCCAAGGTGACGTTATTGACGTGAGGTTGGTTTTTGGGAGCCTCGGTATAGGACCATGTATTTTGCATGAATCGCACTTGGAGATCTCGTCCCATGCATCTTGGTGCATGGTCGGCCAGAAATAACCTTGACGCATTATCTTCGCCACCACAGACCTTGCTCCAGCATGCATTCCGCATGCCCCTTCATGAACCTCTCTGATTATATAGTTTGCTTGTAAAGGACCGACACATCTTAACATTGGAGATAGGTATGATTTTTTGAATAGGATGCCATTTTCTAGTGTGTACATGGGAATCTTCATCCTTAAGTTCCTGGCCTTTTTCGGCTCTTGAGGCCATATTCCTTCCTCCAAACATCTTTTAATGGGAGACATCCAACACTCGCCCTCCTCTTCCACTATATCGTTGACCTCTTGAACATCTATTGACCTTGCGTCCAATGCCTCTACCAGAACCTCCTTAGTTAAATGGTTGAACGCGATTGAAGCGAGTTTGCTTAGGACATCAGCTTTTTGGTTCTTTTGTCGTGGAATGTGTTCTATGTCGAATTTTGTGAAGACGAGAAGAAGCTCTTTCACTTTAGCCAAGTATTTGGACATCCTATCATCGTTTGCCTCAAACTCCCCTTTGATCTGACAAGCCACCAACTTTGAATCCACCTTGGCTTGCAATTCTTTTACTCCCATCTTTTCGGCCAGACGGAGCCCCGCCAGAAGGGCTTCGTACTCAGCCTCATTGTTTGAGCAATTGAAATTGAACCTCAACGCATACGTGAATTCTACCTCCTCTGGGTTAATTAGCACCAGACCGGCACCAGCTCCTTTACTATTGGCCGCTCCGTCTGTATACAGGATCCATTGTGGTTCCGGCTCCTCTTCTTCGGACACTTCGTATATTGTTGCTGCTTCCTGTTGGTCTAACGGAGCTTCGTTGAGGAAGTCCGCTAACACTTGTCCTTTGATGGAATTTCTGGGCACGTAGAATATTTCATACGTCCCTAACTCTACTGCATACTTTGCCAATCTTCCGGAGGCCTCGGATTTGCTTAGTAGCTGTTTTAGCGGTTGGTCTGATATGACATGAATGTCGTGAGCCTCGAAATGTCTTCTTAACCTTCGAGATAAATGTAGCAACCCTAGGACCAGCTTTTCTAATGGAGCGTATCTTCTCTCGGTATCATGTAACGGTTTACTCACATATCTTATGGGCATCTGAATCCCATTTCGTTCCGCGAGAAGTACCCCGCTGACTGCTTCTTTGGATGCGGCCAGATAGACGTACAGAACCTCCCCTTTGAGTGGGGATGTTAACAATGGAAGGTCTAGAATCATTTTCTTCAACTGCTGAAAAGCTTCTTCGGCTTTGTCCGTCCACTAGAACTCATTTTTGTTTTCCTTTGTGATGTTCTTCAACGTTTCAAAGAAGGGCATGGACCTTTCGGCCGACCGGGATAGAAAGCGGTTGAGAGCCGCCAACTTGCCACTCAGGGACTGCATTTCTTTCAGCGTCTTAGGAGACCTCATTTCTGCAATTGCTTTGGTTTTCTTGGGGTTAGCTCTTATACCTTCGGATGTTACCATATAACCCAAAAATTTACCCTCCTCGACACCGAACGAACATTTCTTCGGGTTCAACTTCATGTTGATTCTCCTTAGATTATCAAAGGTTTCTTGTATGTCCGCCAGCATGTCCTCTTCGGTTTGGCTCTTGATCATCAAATCGTCTACGTATGCCTCCAGATTCGTACCGATTTGCGAGCGGAAGGCTGAGTCAACTAACCTTTGATAGGTCGCTCCTGCATTTTTCAATCCAAACGGCATTTTTGTGTAACAGTATGTTCCCTCATTGGTATAAAATGCCGTCTTTTCTTCATCCGCCTCGTCCATTTGCACTTGATGATAGCCTTTGTATGCGTCTAGGAAACATTTGAATTTGTATCCCACAACGGCTCCTATCTTGACGTCTATATCCGGCAAGGGATAATAATCCTTTGGGCAAGCGGAGTTGAGGTTTTTGAAATCAATGCACATTCGCCAGTTTCCATCCGGCTTTTTGACTAGGACCGGATTGGAGATCCATGTCGGGTACCGTACCGGTCGGATGATGCCTGCTTTTGTTAACTCTTCCACGTCTTTCTTGACTGCTTGGCTTTTTTCTTCACCTAACGTCCTCCTTTTTTGGGCAATCGGTGTGGTCTCCATATCTACGTTCAACGAATGTTTGACGATTCTCCTAGGTACTCCCGTCATGTCGGAAGGCTCCCATGCGAATACATCAACGTTGTCTTTCAGTAACTCTATGAGTTGAATTCGATATTTTTTGGTGAACAATCTTCCGATAGTGATCAACTGTTCCGGATATCCAGGATTGACACAGATCTGCTCCGTCATGTCTCCTGCAACTCGTTGCTGTTGATTGAATTCTTCCTTGGCAATCCATTCATCTAACTCTTTTCCCACAGCTGACGCTTTCATCGTCTTTATCTTTTGGCTATCCTCTATGATTCGACATTCGTAGATGGCTCGTGCTTTGGTTGTCATGGTGGCTATACCGTTGGGGGTTGGAAACTTCATGGATGAGTGTACAGTAGAGGGCACAGCCCTTAACTCTCTGATTCCGGTCCTTCCCAGTATGATATTGTAAGGGGATGGTGCTCTAATCACTGTGAAGTTCATCATCGTTCGCCTTGTTAAACTGTCTGCTCCAAAAGTTACCTCTAAGTCTATCTTCCCGAGAGGGGTGGTTTCCTCCCCCGAAAAGCCCCGGACTTTCACGTTATCGGGCGTTAACCTTCTTCGGATTGCTAGATCTAGATTTAGGAAACAGTGCTCGAACATGACCTGCATAGTGGCTCCTTCATCCACAAACACCCTTTTTACCCAATATCCCTCTATTTCGGCCTCGAATATCAGAGGTTCCTCCGAAGCCTCATCATCGGGTATAGGAGGAAAGGTTATGGGGACATTCATCCAATCCATTTCGATCTTGCACACCTCCTTCCTCTTCATGCCGCTATACCTTCTTTCTATCATGTTTATAGTCCTTCCCTTAAAATCTCCATTTCCTCTTCCTTGATTCCCTTTATTCACTCTTCCCCGTAGGTCCTTTACCAAATGGTTGAGCTTACCAGACTCCAGAGCAGCCTCCAGCTGTTTCCTCAACTGATGGCAATTGTTGGTGAGATGGCCCTTCTCTTGATGATAGTCGCAATACTTATCCATGTTTTCCGGACGGATGATACCCTTGGTTGGTTGCGGTGGAGGAAGGCACAATTGCAACTCAGTTGCTAAGATTTCTTTTGGAAATTTGGTAAGCGACTCCAAGCTGGAACGTTGGTATGGTGCCCTTCTTCCATAATTTGGGTTAACCGGAGGTACATATGGGGGAAACGGGGGTCTGGACCGATAATCATTTCTTTGACGCCCTCTTTGTCGCCCACGTGAACCGGAAGGGCCATACCTTTCGTCCTTGCTATACTTTACGTTACCATCTCCCGCTTCTCCTGTTGGCAACTCAGTGTTTCGGTATGCATCTTCGGATTTTATGAAATCATCTACTCTTTGCATCATCTCTGCTACCGTCATCGGAGTGTCATCTGTAAAACGTCGGACCAATTCCGGGCACTTGGCTCCATTTACGAAGGCCGATATCTTCATCACTTCCGGGACGCCTTGAATATAACTTGCTTCGTCTGTCCAACGCTCTTTAAATACTGCCAACGTTTCATGAGCCTTGCGGACGATGGTTGTGATCTCCATTGGAGCTTTAAGACTCTTTCTTCTCAAGGAGAATCTTTCTAGGAACTGTTCCTTCAAATCTTCCCAATTGTCTATGCTACCCCTCGGCAACCTTTCAAACCATCCTCCAGCGGGTCCGTCTAAAGTTTGCTGGAAAAATCTACACCATACTGGCATCGGCCATTCTCCCGAATTGGCGGCACCGGCAAACCGAGTGATATGGTCATTAGGATCCGTAGCCCCTGAATACAATTTGAGAGTTGCGGGTAACCTATGCTTTGGTGAGGAGAATTGTATGATTCTTTTAGTAAATGGGGAGGCCATCACATCTTTGAAAGGCTTCTGCAAATCGTCTTCCGGAAGGTTAGCTTCCTTCTGAACCTCCCGTCCTTCGTCCTTACCCTTCGGTAGATTCGATACATCTTCCTCGAAATCTAGGCGTATAGGCGAAATGGGTCTTTTGGATGCGGCGTTATGACGCTCCACCAGATCTTGTAGCACGCTCATACTCTCCAAAATCTTTTCTCGTAAATTTAGAGGCGTTTCCGTCTCTTTCACTATCGTTGCGGGGTCACGACTAGGGGAAGACGAGGGATCCGACTCCCCTGAGACTCCTGCCATTGCTTAGCTGTTGTGTGGAGATCCGAGTTTAGGGTCCCACGGATGGCGCCAAATGTTGAAACAAAATCTTCCGGCTATGCTGCGGTCAGTGATCTTGCCTCGACATCATAAAGGTATGCTCGTCTCGATCCCTTTGAACCTAGGATACACAAGACAACACACGTTAACTCGCCCCAGGTTTGACCCCGAGACCACGCTCCGGTGTGAGAATAAGTAACTATCCACACGAATGGTATTTAATAGTAAATACCGGAAGGTAAAAGTATATGTTAATGGAAGTATTGAATGTCCATTGTGTGTTAAATGCAGGGGTATTTATACTAACCCAAGGCACATACCTGTTGAGTAGTCACATCATAGGCTAGGCCTTGAAACCTGGGCTAGTCAAATCCCCACAATCGAGGGATTTATTGTCCCAAGGGCGGCGGTGTATCCTATTACCCATAGGACGGACGGATGGTCCCTGGATAATAGAGTAAGTGCCTTTTGCTTTTTTCCTCGAGCCTTGTTATGCTCATTAATGTTCTACTGTTCACGCCACGCCTTTATTAAAGGATCCAAGGCTCCGGGTCTGAGGCGGGAAAGCGCTCGTCTCCGGAAGCGTTGACCGGAGACATACGCGAACATTAATTGCAAATTAACAGCCATGTCTCTTTGCTGTTACCGGCAAAAGAAGGTCATGCTGTCATGGTGAATGATTCAGTTGGCACAACAAAACAGCTGGAATCTAACTTGGCCCGGCCGTTCGGCTGAGGGGTGTACAGCTCAGGTGTACGTTCTAGTGAGGATTGTATATAGAGGGTCAAATGAGTAAGTAGTATGCGTCTGCAACTGATTACCTGCAAGTACAGGGACGGCGCATGATAATGTAGATCATGTTGGCCCCCTACTTTGATGCTATTATTTCTCCAAGTATTAGTTACATCAATACAGAGGTCAGATGTTCTTTATACTAGGACATCATTCCTTAGCCAGTTGACTGATAACGGCGATATTTGGGCCTAAGGCACCAAGCCATGTGCCAGTTACAATGAACTACTTAAGTATGCAACTCTGTAAGACCTGCCTGTGACTCTTTTCAACTCATAACCTCAATCAGTGGAGGTCAAATTCTAAAATGTCAAATTTCAACCAAGAAGACTATTAACATACAAATTGAAATACCG
Organism: Glebionis coronaria; assembly: GCA_025667525.1. Taxonomy (NCBI): domain Eukaryota; kingdom Viridiplantae; phylum Streptophyta; class Magnoliopsida; order Asterales; family Asteraceae; genus Glebionis; species Glebionis coronaria. The sequence goes on from CM046880.1 coordinate 477,401,627, forward strand.
ACGACAATAAAACCATATAAAAACAGGAAACTAATTAACATACAAATCTGATACTAATTATACATCCAAATAAAAATTAAAAGCAAACGTACCAGCCAATTCCTTGTATCACATATAAAAACAGGAAACTAATCAGAAAAATACAAAATTGTTGCTCATTAAGATCATATATCAGCTAGTGTGGTCCACTTCTCCCACCACCTCTTCTCCCACCTCTTCCCCCGCCTCTAAAATGACCACCACCCCTTCTTCCTCCACGATGTGAATATCCATTGCCTCGGTTGGTATTCTGAGAAGATTCGCTGTTTCCAGAAACAACAGGTGGTCTCACACCTCCATTATTCCCCATTTGAAATCCATTAGGCATCACAGCTCCTTGGGGTAAGCTCTGGAACATCATTGCCGGTCCAACTTGCGATTGGTTAAAGTTATTCTGCTGCATACCTGATGGCCTAACTTGTGACTGGTTGAAGTTATTCTGAGGCATACCTGAGGGCCCAGCTTGTGACTGGTTGAGAACGGGTGATTGATTGAAGTTATTCTGAGACATACCTGCGAGCAAGGATGCAAATGCAGCATTTACACCAAAATTGGGAGGGATACCTTGAACAAAATTATTGGGGAACATCTGGCCACCATTGTTGAATTGTGGATTAAAGTTTGCGAAATTTGGTAAACCAATATTCTGGAACGGCTGCTGCATCATGTTTGGTTGCATAAATGGTACATTAGTGGGAAACATGTTTGGAGGAAAACCCATATTTTGTGTCTGAATAGCCGGGAAACCGTTTTGCCACGCTCCTGAAGGCTGCAGACCATTAAAGTTAGGTGCTGGTGGACCCTGTGAAAACACTTGAGAACCGCTTGCTTGTCCACTAGAAGAAGAACCACTGACTTGTGTATTTGGAGAAGGCTGGGGATTATTTTTAGAGTTACCGCCTCGATTTCTTGACTTTTTATCCTTCTTCATAATCCCATTATTCTGTTCAGTTGATCCCCTTTTTGACATTTTTTTCATTTTCCTATACGCGGCCTCTTTCTCGTCATCTGAAAACTCTAACTCTTCAGACAACTCTTCATCATTTTCACCAGATGCATCGTACCCTTTCTTGTAAAGATTGTTGTTATTTAAAACATAATCTGCAAATTCAGGAACGAAAGAGATCAAACTGCCTTGTTCAATGCCAGCAGGGACTTCACTTTCTGAGTTGAACCGTACTATATAGTAAGGATTCTTAACGGGTCCAAATATTTCATCCACTACTCCTAGTGGTGATCTACATTCTGTGATCCATAGAATAGAGCCCTCACTTAGAGGATTATGATTATCCACTCCTTCCACAATGACTTGCGCACCCATAATCTATTCAAAAGAAAAAAATTAGTCAACTATTTGACTAAATAAAGAATAGTGGATCGGGTCTATACAATAGACGAAGTTTTCTTTGCAATGAGCTTACCGATAATACAACTCCAACCGGAAGTGTCTTATGATGGGGCTGTATGGTTACAGTCACGGGAGGGACCGCAGGTAGATCCTACATACAACAAGAGATGTATCAGGACTTGAGGAGGATAAAAGAATGCTGTGTAAAAACCACTATAATGCACTTGATGATTAGAATATGGGGCCTACTCTAAAAAGATTTATGGCATGTTGAAAAAGATGATCAACTTATATGCAGCAATGATAATCCTAAAACTAGTCTACACCCGTGATTATCCAACTCACAAGTATATTTTGTAGACCATGGCATTTTAAATATCCATGGCAGTGGAAGTTAGAAATTAGTTATTGTTCTGATCTTTATTACCATGCTTTGTGGAAATAAACCTAGTAATGTATGTTCAGTGGCAGTTAACCAAGTAACATATAAACCAAGTAATGTACCACTACCATAAGCAGGCTGCTAGTATCAGCATAAAAAGCATAGACTCACTTGTGGTGAGTTGCCCTGTATAAGGACTGAGGTTTATAAATTTTACACCAATCAGTCCAACTTACGGCACATTCACAATTCAGCATAGTCGTTGACATATAAGTTCATCAAATCAATAATAACATATACAGTTATATACTGTGATCACTGGCCTATTCAGACGAGTTAATATTAACATAAACTGTCAATTGAAGGACTAGTTGGCAAGAAATTATAGACTACTTTCAAAGTCTAAATATGAATAAAATGTATTAGGAGTCATATCCAGAAGACTTGCGTCTGTAGCACTGGTATATATAACTTTTGCCCCTTTGCCAAAGGAACATACTAAATTATTTTATGACAGTAACATATTACGTGCAGCCGCCTGTATAAACTAGTTTAAGGTAACAATCAGAATTTGTATGAGAGTAAGATATACATGTGAACAGTGTACTTTTTGAAGCAGGTCAAGTCGGTTCGCCTCAAGATGGGTTTTTCTATAAACAGGCTGTCCCACTCATTATTACCCAACTGTGTAAATGTCACTAAAAACAAAATATTAAGTACCAAAATTTCCGAGCAGAAAGCATAAAGAAAATTAAAACTTAACCCCAGAATTCTTTATAAAAATAGCACACCAAATATGCATTTACACAAGTAAAGTAAATTAGATGAGAATCAGTATAAGAAGAAACAAGGTGAGCATAAAAAATGGGTAATATGAGGGTGTTTGTTTCGACATATATAGTGGGCTTGTGGCTTATCTGGTTTTCGGCTTATGTTTCATAAGCTCCCTTTTTGTGGCTTATTTTGAAACTTTGTGGCTTATATAAGCTGTCATAGTAAGTTTATATCACAAAAAGTGAGCTTATGAAACATAATCCGAAAACCAAATAAGCCATAAGCCGCTTTTCTTTTCCATTGGAAACTCAGGTTCTGCTAAACAGAAACTGACTCCAAATGATGGGATAAACAGACTATCATATTCAATACTTAATCCCAAACACCCTCCTTCATAAAGGCTTAAGAATCTACAACACTTAGCAAAATAGTCCCTTTACCAAAAGAAAAGTCTCTAGCACCTAAGTCACATACTCTACTCATCGATAAACATAAATTGAATATACATTTACACTAAAATTGAATCAACCAACAAACATAAATATACCTTAACCTCATTCTTGGACCGAACCGGACCTTTTACAACATCTTCATCCTCATCACTCCAACTTGCCATCTTTTCACTCATTTCCCCTTCCTCCACTTCCACTTCCACCTCACCTTCCACCTCCTTCTCCTCCTCATCCTCCTCCTCGCTACTACTATCACTACTAGACGAAGAGGACGAAGAAGATGACGAAGATCCCTCTTTATCCTCCTCCTCCTCATCATCATCATCACTACTCTCACTTTCATCCTCATTAACCTCAGTCTTAACCTCAGTATTAACCTCAGTATTAACCTCCATGACTTCAATTTCTTGCTTGGCATCATCATTAGCCGAAGGCGAAGTAATCGAAACTTTATCCAAACCTTGCTGAATCAAGTCACCCAAAAGCAAATTCTCAGACCCAGAAACATTTTCATCTTGTTTGATATCCATTATTGTTTTAAGATGGTTATTATTATCCTCAACCCAGTTGTCAAAATTTAACAAGGAATCGATAAAAGAATCTTGTTGTTGTTCAAGTGGGTCTTCTTGTTCTTGGTGTTGTTTGGTACTGGTGTTGATGGTGGTGTTATTAGTTTGATTCACCATTGGTTTTTGTAATGGAAGAAAATAGGTTTAGGGTTTTGGATTTCATGTTTTTTATTTTAGGGTTTAAGGGAGATGGAGGGAGGTAGTTGGAGAAATATGCGGGCTGGGATTTCTCTTAAACCCTAATTTCATTGAGCTGGTTTTGACTCGGATGACTTGGGTCAATTGGTGTTTGGACTTTAACTTGGACTTGTTCGACCCGAAACTTATTTCAAAAATAATTCAAACATATTTTGAAATAACTCAGATGTTCTAGTTTTAATTTATTTAGTTTTTTTTAATATAAATAAAGGTGTTAGGGTAAAGTACACGGTCTCAAAACACAAAAGCACAGTATCTAAAACCGAAAACAAAAAAAATACCCACGTAAATGTCATTCGCTTGAGACTCATCAACCAACCCAAAACGACGACTAAAAACCATGAGATTTGGGTAAATTACATCATGGCGGATGGATCGAAAAGCACAGTACCTATAACCGAAAAGAAAAAAACACTCTAAAGTCTTTTTCCTTAAGACCAGTACTTAGTACAAATATCCTTTCAAAATTCATGAACACAAAGTGTCCGATTTCTGACCTAAAAGTATACTTTAAAAGTTACATAAAAGCTGGCGACCTTAAACACCTTCAAATGGTTAGAAAATTTACATGAGACTCATACAACATATGAACTTACTTTGTCGTTAATCGCAACTAACAATAACATGTTTTAGTATTTTAAATAAATCAAAAACTAACTTTTATTTTCGTTGGTAAAATCACAGTTTTGACAACGAACCTTGTAAAATTATTTTGACTGGTCAAATCAACGAATTAGCTCTTCTAATTGCCACCACTGGAAAGTAGATTATTTTTACTTTGATTTGCATCTATAGAACTCTATCTAACTTCTCTCCATTATAGAGATATCATCAAAACACCACTAATTAAACATATTTAAACCTGAATTTAACATATTTAAACTTTAATTAAACATCATTAATTAATTCCTTAATTAATACTTAAACATATTTTATTGAAAGTCTAAAATAATTACATATTCAAACCCTAATTATCCAAAAACCCTTATTAATTAAACCATCATAAAGTTTATTACTCCATTAATTAAACAATTAACTAGGTTATGAACATACTTTGATAAACCCTAACATATTTTTGGTCTCCTTGCCCTTTGTTTGTGTGTTCGTCCGATCCAAAAAGAAGAGAGGGAGAAGAAAAGTGTTTTAGTTTAAAGTGTGAGTTATATTTATAAAGGATTTGGTTAAGATAACTTTTTAACCAAGTTTGAATCAAAGTAGGTAATGTAGAAAAATTAAATTATATGATTAATGTTCGTTTTCTCCTCGACTCGAATTGACTTTCAATTTATCACAAGATTTATTCGATTTTGGTTATAATATTTTTTGGAGTTTATGTTATTTAGATGAGCACACAAAAAGATAAAAATAGTATACTACGTAAATACTTACTAAAACTAAAAACACGGTGCATGTACCACAAATTGAACACAAAGTACAACTAAACAATGTACGAAAATAAAACACCAAATAAATGCCAAATGCTAAAATTAAACTAATTATATTTTTTATTATTTTTATTTAATAAAAACTATTTTATAAAAATTAAAAATTAAATTCGAAAATTAAAATTCAAATAAACCGGGTTTGAAAATTAAACCGGGCCCAGCCCAAGTATTAACCCAAAAACCAAGTGATTCAATTAAACTAACCGGCCCAATAAGACAGCCCAGCTCAGTGTCTTTTTGGGCCAAAGAAAAATAGAAACGAAACTACAAGGACTATGATGCAATATACTAAACGTGAAGAAATAAAACAAACAGGAAAGCACAAGGACTAAAGTGCAAACTATCAAACTTATAAAAATAAAAATGGGCTTATTCAATAAGTTGCAATATCTAGCGTTTTACTTGACCATTTAAGCTCGTTCAAGTTGCAAAAGATTTTAGATCCTATTTTAGCTAGCCAAAAGTAATTTGAGCTTATGAGATAAGCTATAACTTTCAAACCGATTTTCAAATAAGCACAAAAGTAGATTTTAGCTTATATAGCTTATTTTAAGACTTAAAACTTCCTAAATTAACTAATAAGCTGAAAAAATGGACGGAATGTTACTTGAAATTGAAAACCCGACATCAAATAAGCTAGAAATCTCAAAAGCTAAAACAACTTATTCTTAAGCTACGTTGACCTTTTGACTTTTATAAAAAAGCACCAAATGCTCCAGATCTACTTATCAGGTGTGTATAAGCAACTTTTACAAAGGACTTCAGCTAGAAAACATACCAATAAGCTACTTTGAAAATTGATAAGTGGACAGAATGAAAAGTAGATGAACATGCAATTTTGATTCAATTTTTATGCTTATGGAGTTGTTAATGAGCCAGACCAATAACTAGAGAATTATTATCTAGCCTATAAGCTACTCAGAAAACCAGATCTTAAACCCTTAAACACTTTTATGAAGAATTTATGAACTAATGAAAGTGCTTGTTTGATCCTTTTGCAAACCAAAAAAACTTAAACCATTTCACCAACAAAATCCGTTTGACTTTGTAATTTTGACAATTACTTGACTGATCCTAGGTGCAAATAAGAAGTCTAAATAGATGTAAATAGACTCAAATACCGACTCCTAAACATAGATCCTCAACAATCAAATCCAAACAGTCCTTAAGTTAGATTCATGAAAATTTATCAAAGGAAAAGACAGATCTATTGATACCAAACCAAAACAAATACTCAAAACTTCAAAACAGATAACTTATGATAGATCTAAGCAAAGAAATCAAGTAACACAACACATGAACATAGCAATCACACTTAGCCTAAATTTTTGCCTAAAAATTGAAAATAGGAATTAACTTACATCCAGGCCTCCGTTGATGATGAAGCAACCGAATCCTAACACCACTAATCCAATCTAACCTTAATCAACCACAATCAACCAACAAATCCCACAGAATCAAGATTTGTGTGATTTAAAACCAGTATTCCCTCCAAAATTCCACAAACTTCAAAACTAAACCAAATCACAAACTAAGAGCTCTTATAGCTCTTATCCAAACTCTATAACATAAATCAATCATAAAATAAGTAATTCAAACACTGTAGATAGCTGGATAATTGAAGTCGATATGAACATAACTTATTTTTGGAATTTTATTTTATTGATGAAATTGAAGGTACAACTTGAAAGAGAAAGATTACAAAAGTTATTACTAAAATATTTAAACTAATTTGAAAGGAAATTACAAGCTAAATTTAAGCAGAAAAATGAACACGAACTAGGTGTGAGGGAGGGGGTATTTATAGGATGAGTGGAGTGGTTGGTGAGGTTGTTAAGTGAATTATGGGAGCGTCTGAGGTAGGTGGGTGAGTGAGAGTGACAGGTGTGGCAGTGTTTGTAGTGTGAAGGGCCAATTAGGAGAAAACACGTGGCTAGGGTTTTGGATTCGTTTTGCAATTTGATTTTGGTATTTGTGATTTAGGGAACGGCATGGCATGAGACTAATACCAATGGGTTCATCTCATTGAGGTGAGCAAAATCCATGTTGAGGTCGAAGCATGACATGGCCTCTATCGTCTTCTACATTCTGGTGAAGATGGCCATAGAAACACAAACACGTGGCTAGCAGATAGTGGCCTTTTTTCTGAAAAAGTGAGTGGCCACGAGGCAATATGTGTGCTATGGAAAGGGCGCATGTAATTCGTCCATGTGGCCACTAACTTTGCTTGTTTCTTCCTTTGGCAAAAACAGTCCCTCTATTTTGGCAGTTTAGGATTTTTGGCTAATAACTTCATTATTTCTTCATTCCAAGTCCTTCAAGCTTCATTCTTTTTCACTTTTGGCCCTTTGACTTTATCTTGACTTTTCTTTGATAAATGCCCGTGAAATCCCGTGTTTTCTTCTATTTTGTCTTCTTGTACCTATTTCATAACAAAAACACAAACCAAGCATAATTCCAACATTTACGATATTAAATGCACGTTTTGGTCTCGGTTTTCCTTGTTTTAAGTGGTAAAATGATAAGTGTTTTCACACTTATTATATTCCCCTACACTTGACCATTGCAAAGTCCTTATGCAATGCATTCATTTTAAAGCAAAAGTTACGTTTTTCTCATAATTAACCCATCTTGGCCTTTATTACGATATACTATTACTACTACAATAAAAAGAAACTTTAACCATGATGAAAAGATTAAAACTTTATTCAAAAGATATAACAATTTCCACTTTATTTATTTACTTGAAATTGTTTCATGGAAGAAACTCGTAAAGAAATCTAAGACTTAAATTAGGGCTTTTGGTGTCATGAATATTTTTCACCCTCAAGTTTCACGTTTCCCATACCAAGCATAAAAACGAGATCATTGTTATTATAAGTTAGTAAAGCTAACACTTACTCATGTGGTTTAATTATTCACTTAGACCCCCTTATTCCTATGGTGTATCTCTTGTATTTTGTTTTTGTCTTGAATGATCACGAGGATGCAATTTTTACTTATTTCGATAATTTATTAAGGCCAAAAATAAAGTAGGACGATTTAATCAATAGTTAGCTAAAGAACAAAATCTTATAAAACGTCTTCTCGAAATCTCATAAAGTTCATATCTTGGCATAACATGTTTCACGATTTGAGACCTTTCTCAGACCTATATTTGGCATGTACTTCAAACTTCAAATCTTGAGAGACGATCTTGAAATTATGGTCTTCTCTTCATATATGGTATACATCTTCATTTGGAGTGAGAGATGCTTCAAAAGTTAACCACGACTTCTTCATTTATCCTTGTCTTTATTTAGGATTTTGATATACAACGATCCGCCTCCTTTTCGGACTTGGATCTATTTATCCTCATGCCTTGTAAGGGCCTTTTTGGATAGATTTTTCCGCAACCTTATTGGGAGTAAATTGCTTCTCGTCGTGTGTCTTGTCCTTCATATTGATTTGGATTAATGATTCTTCACATCATCTTAGGATCTTTAGCAAAAAAAGTGAATCATCATGCCTTGTGAGGGCCTTTTTGGACTCAGATATCCTCATGCCTTGTTAGGGCCTTTTTGGATACGCCAATCTTCGCGTCCCGTTTCAATAAGGTATGCCTTGGCGATGAACTCTAATTAATCCTGAGCAACTTTTAAACGATTTTGAGCTAGAAGCTAAGTAACTTTTTAAATCGTACGACCTTATTTATTGCATTTATTTATTTACAAGTGTTGGGAGAAAAAACTTATAATTAACTCACATAAGTTCATGAAAGAATACATAACTTATAATTGACTCTATCATTTCTCATTCTCCATAATTTAAAATCTCAAGTAATGAGACTCGTGGATGCTTAGCCTAATAAACCAATTAAGGTCTACATGGTTAAGGATACTAGCTAGAGAAAACTTGAATAAACAAACTCGGGTTGAGTCAAAATATTCACGACAGACCTAATATGTCAAAGACGTCTAAACTCGTTAAAACCATTTTATTTATTCATTGTTTTTCCTTTTTGACTTTATTCATGAAATGGAATATATACATATGATGGTGATAACAAAAGGAAGGGAAACAAAAGAAAATAAATGAAAAATACTACTAGGCCAAAATAGATCAAAATTTTGAAAAAACGTTAAAAAAATATTAATTTTCCGATTAAAATGAGGACATTTTCATGGAAAATCCCACTTTACTTCGATAGAAGTCTCCCCTACACTTAATATAAACATTGCCCTCGTAAGCATGTGGAAGTAAACTCCCCTACACTTAGGACATTGTGCACTTTGTTTAAACCAAGCTAAGGAAGAGACAACTAAAGTGAGTTCAATTTCAACATTTATTTATATAAAATATTGAATCACAATAGTTTTGATAGAACCGGTATCACGGGTACACGGGATCACGGGTCGCCTCAAAAACACCAAAAGTGGATCATTAAGCATATATCAATGAAGTCCCTGCACAACACCACAAAACAACAACCTATTTGGCTCCCCCTACACTTATTAGTGGAAAAGGTGAAAAGGTAAACCTAGTTATATCATGCTTGATTTATTTATCACGAGTCTCTAGCTCGACTCGATTTCCCGAATTTAATTCAAGGGAAATGTGGAAAGGGATGGAATCATCTCATGAGAGATGTCCTCTCCAAAGTACACTTAACCCGTTGGCCATTCATGTAAAACCCGCATGCTTTTACCATGAATAGTGCCCTTAAGATCGTACGTCCTAGATTAAAACTTACCTCATTTAGTATTGATCACATTCATGTGCTAATAATCAAGCAAGTGCATACGTGTATGACATGACAAGTATCGATTACGTACGAACTCATGATAAACAGTCAATAAATATATCACGTGAACATAATTAAATCATGATCACTATTTAAAATACGAACTAGAATAATTACGTAAATACTTATAATATAATTACGAGCGTTAAGTTACGATAAACGACACGATAGAATAAACAGAAACACTTTAAACACGAGCACGTTTAACCACGAACGAACACGAAACATCGGGACACGAGAAAGGTACGGGTACCCCATGTGGGGCCCCCATACCCACGGCACACAACAAGAAATGGGCCTAGCCCATGGACTTTACAAGTAAAGGGGGGTAAAGAGTAAAAACATGTTTTCATTTTTCACTTTCAAGAAATAAACACAAAAACCCTAAAAGAGTTTTTCTCCCTCTCCTTTTTCTCCTTTTGTGCCGCCACCTAAACACCACCATTGGAGGGTGATTGGTTGATTTTGATCTCAAAAACTATTGTTATAATCAGTGTTTGTTCATCCTTTTTCCAAGCTACATAGTGGTATACCTTTCTAACCCTTCTTTTTAATTCTTTTAAATTCTTTTAATCTTTGATTATTTTCATGAACATGTTATTATTTTTCTTATTAAAACATGGTAATTAATCATTGATCTAACATGTTTTGGTATTAAATAAAATCAAAGAATGATTTAAAAGGGATAGTTGTTTTGGCCGCCTAGCAAACAAACCCGAGGGGGGTTTGGTTTGCTATTGCCGCCACCACCAAGACCATTTTTGGTCTTGGTTGGCTCATGTGGGACCCACGGCAGCAAGGAGACACATGTGCCCCGGGTCTGACTCGGGGTACGGTGTCGAATTCATGCCCGATTCATGGTTCGTTGGTTAAATCATGATTTATGCTACATGTTAGTTTTTATGAATTATGAACTTAGGATATAGTTAATTAATAACATGAAATATTAATTAAATCATGACTTAGGTTATTTTAATTATTAGTTTATCATGACATTAATTTAACCTAAGTATTTTATGTTATAAGTTATAATTAATTAATTATTAAAACATGCCTATAATTAATTAATTTAGACATGACTTAGGTTATGTTATTAATACATAATAATACACATTTTAACCTAAGTATTTTATTTCATTTTAATTAATACATGTTATACTTTAATTAAAATGCTTAACCTATAGTTTAATTAAAATACATGAAATAATAATTAAACTATATACTATATCATATGACTTAAGAAACAAGCTTATAAACACTTAGACTTATATGTTAGCTTATGTAACCAGCTTAATTCTAAATATGGAAACTTCTATTTATAGAAACTTAATTAAATAAGGCAACTAATCTATTAATGGAAACCTTCTATATATGGAAATCTATCTATTTCAGGCAGCTAATCTAATCATGGAAACCTTCTATATATGGAAACTTATTTAATTAAGGCAGCTGATCTATTTTTGGAAACTTTCTATTTTTAGAAACTAATCTATTTTAAGCAGTAAATTCTATTTTAGGAAACTTTCTATTTTTGGTAACTTTCTATTTTTGGAAACTTTCTATTTTTGGAAACTTTCTATTTTTGGAAACTTTCTATTTTTGGAAACCTGCTATTTTTGGAAAGTTACTTATTATTACACAGTAAGTATATTAATACATGAAACACCAGTAATACTTAAACGGATTAATCAGAATACAAGATAAACACAGTTTAAGGCTTTAAACAGTGATCCATGACCTAAAACATACCCAATCAGCTATAATGAGACACAAAACCCAGTACGTAATCAGTGAATCGATACTTATACACGTGTGTATTCATGTAGCGTTAGTGATCCAGAAGTAGGAGTCTTTCTTCCGTTCATTCACTGGACTTGAGGTACGGATTCCCGTCCTTTCAGTATGGACATTCTTTCCTTATTAGGATTTCCCCGTATGCAGCCAACTGTTTTCCCCAGCATTTGTTTTATTGTTTTGAACTGCTTATGTTTAATTAGCATAATCTATAGCCATATACAAGCATGACCAGTTTCACCTAGTTATGGAGGTACCATAACCATAGCATTGGAGGCACCGATGTTATGACTTCCCCACGGCGGAGTGATTGCTCGTGGCGTCCCTTTTCAGTTTTGGCCATATTATTATATCAGGTGGGGCGTATGGGTGCATCCTAGTTACATGTTTTATTCAGTTTATCATGGTGAATGTGGTGTGTGCCTTGCACCCTTCACAAGGAGTTGATCCCTCCTACCCAAACCAGTATATTGATTAGAGGCATCCCCTCTAATCAGCATGATGAGGTCACCCCTCCAAGTATTCATGCACGTGACCTTTTCATGACCTATATGGGCTATGGTATATATATGTTAAAACAGTTTTCACAAGATAAACATAAGGCTTTTCAAACTATAAAACCAGTTTTCTTGATACTTAACCAGTTTACTCAGTACTTAGTCTTCCGCTGTTATATGTTACATGTTTACTCTATTTCATGCTATATTGTACATCCGTGCACTGAGCGTCTTGCTCAGCCGTTTTCCTTTTCATGTTCCCAAAACGGCAGGTACTCAGGGACGCTCGTAGATCTCAAACGTAGGTGCATATGGACTGGAAGCTTTACTGTCTTTCTTTACTTTATGCATTTCCTTTACTTTGATACAGTTGCTATGGACATTGTTTCGTCCTTTCCTTTTACAGTATTTATGTTTGTGTGTGATGAGCTTTACTTTGGGGTACCGATGTTTGATTCCGGTATTTCCCTTTTTATGGTTGAATAATGCTTAGACATTTATCCTTGTATGCTTTGATGACACGCCATGATTATGCGTAATATTCCATTTCCAAAATGGGGTGTTACAATTATGGTATCAGAGACAAGGTTTCGACCTGTAGGCTCTCAAATATGACCTGTGATTAGTGGGTAGTCACTACGGTCTTCCTAGAACTGACAGTTGTTTTCTTGCATTCATCATTTTTAAGCATACATATACATGTCATTGTTACAGGGTTTTTGACTAAGTAATGGTTGGTACAGGACTGGCCCTATTTAGTCGCATGTGTTTTATCGAAACTTTTAGATTTGGGACCGACCCATAGGCGTCCCCTCGATATGTCTTTTATTTTGAGTGAACTGACCGGAGGCGTTCACTCTCGAGCATCAAAAGTTTTCATAAACTGCATCATGCATTCATACAAAGATTTTCTTGCATAAAATTTTTCTCGTGAAATTTTTGGCATAAATTTTTTTATATTTTACGTTTGAACTGTCGGTCATATGTTTCATGTTATACTGTCAGATGGCAAACACAGACAAACTCTGGGAGTTATTTGAAAACATGGAGGCAGAAAGGCAAGACGCCATTCTTCATGACGATGAATATCCTCCCCCACCTATCATTTTTCCCATGGAAGGAAGGAATCGACTCATGAGGGAATACTACGCCATGAGACAGAGACCCGACGAAAATTGTGGTCAGTTCATGCAGAGGTTCCTCGGGTACACAGCTGTCCTGAGGGCATCAGCAGGCACCACCGAAGAACAAGCACTACATTTTCGTTGGGGCCTTAACCCAAGGATTGCCAATGATTTATCGGGTGCCCCGTTGGATACTGTGGCACAGGTGGCTTACGCAGCAAGGAAGCTTGAGATGTTGCAGGAACGCGATGAGTTCGGGGAAGCTGAAAGACCCGACAAGAGGTAAAACATTTCGTGTTCTAGCGTTAATCAGACCGCATCCTATCATTATATGTTCTATAATCATCTCTTAAACTGTATCTTCCAGGCAGAAAACTGGGGACCGGTCTCAGCCGGCTACCCAGCAGCAGCCTCAGCAGCCCAAAGGAAACGGTCACTCTAACGACCGTTCTGTTGTGGAAAGGCGCAACGGTAATGATAATTACCGTAACAATGCGGGACACTCCAACAACAGCAGGTCCTACTATTTACGCATCTTCTTATGATTTCATGTTATATCTCTCATGCTGACACTATATAAATCTCTACCAGGAACCACGGTAACGGAAGGGACCAGAACCACAGGGGTTCTCAGCCTAACCGTTCAGCTAACACTGGTAAGCATCTTATGACGCTTACGTCCTATACTCGTGCATATACTTTATTCTTAACACGTTTTGTCATCAGCAGGCCCTCAGCAAGCAAGGACTCCTGCTGGAGGATTCACTCATCCTCTTTGCAGCACTTGCCATCGCAGACACCCTGGCCCATGTCGTCGTGATTCCGACGCGTGCTACAAGTGCGGCCTCCCTGGCCATCGTATGAGAGATTGCCGTAAGGGTGAAATGGAGGGTACTTCGGGTCATGCTGATACTAAACCGCCTCCTACCACTGGGCGTGTCTACACGACATCGCGCGATCAGGCAAACAAATCTACAGGTACCATTACTGGAATTTTGTATATGTACGGCCAAGCTGCATGTGTTCTTTTCGACACGGGTGCCACTCATTCGGTTATTTCCACTACATATGCTAAGAACATCAGGACACTTCCCTTGCCATTAGAAAATAAGCTTACCATTTCCACGCCTCTGAGGGACTCTGTATTAATAACTCATGTATACAAGAGTCTTCCTCTAGAGTTTGATGATAAAGTTCGTGCAGTAGATGCACTTCCCCTAGACATGATTGAGTTCGATATGATTCTTGGCATGGACTGGCTATCCAGGCACCATGCTACCATAGACTGCCACTCATATCGGGTGATCTTCGGCGACATTAATGCACCAGAGTACATCCATAACGGGTTCATACCCGGGCGGTCTGTACAAGTCATATCTACCTTGCAAGCACGTGCATTACTGTCACATGGCTGTGAAGGTTATCTAGCTACGGTTCATGACATGGATGCTGAATCCCCATTGATTCAGGATCAACCAGTAGTTTCGGAATTTCAAGACGTCTTCCCAGATGAACTTCCAGGCATACCACCTGCAAGAGAAGTGGAGTTCAACATCGACCTTGTTCCAGGAGCTGAGCCAATCTCTAAGGCTCCGTATCGTATGGCTCCCATAGAGCTAAAAGAACTGAAGGACCAACTGCAGGAACTTCTTGAACGAGGGTTCATTAGACCAAGCGCATCTCCATGGGGCGCACCGGTCTTGTTCGTTAAGAAGAAGGACGGCAGCATGCGACTTTGCATTGACTACCGTGAACTTAATAAGATTACCATCCGCAATAGATATCCACTGCCACGTATAGACGATCTGTTTGACCAACTTCAAGGAGCCAAACACTTCTCAAAGATCGATCTAAGGTCAGGCTACCATCAGCTAAGGGTTAAAGAGCAGGATATTGCCAAGAATGCTTTTCGTACCCGCTATGGCCATTATGAGTTTGTGGTCATGCCATTCGGCCTGACTAACGCTCCAGCAGTATTCATGGATCTGATGAACAGGATCTTTCATGAATTCCTTGATAAATTTGTCATTGTATTCATCGATGACATCTTGATTTTCTCAAAGTCCACGGAGGAACACGAAGATCATCTCCGTACTGTACTACAGATTCTTCGTCAGAAGCAGCTGTATGCGAAATTCTCCAAGTGTGATTTCTGGTTAAACAAGGTGGCATTCTTAGGTCACATTGTATCAGCAGAAGGAATCACTATGGACCCAGCGAAGGTTGAGGCTATCACTAAATGGCCAAGACCAACGTCAGCGACAGAAGTCCGCAGTTTCTTAGGCTTAGCTGGATATTATCGAAGATTCGTGGAGAACTTTTCCCGCCTGGCATTGCCTCTCACCAAACTGATGCGGAAAGGAGAGAAATTCGTCTGGACGGAAGAACGAGAGAAGAGCTTTGAAGACCTAAAGCAGAAGTTAGTATCTGCACCTATTCTTACTCTCCCATCTGGTACAGGTGGATTTCAGATCTATAGCGATGCATCGGGGAAGGGACTGGGCTGTGTTCTCATGCAACATGGGAAAGTGATCGCGTATGCTTCACGGCAGCTTAAGCCCTATGAAGAAAACTACCCTACGCATGACCTGGAACTTGCTGCAGTGGTGTTCGCATTGAAGATATGGAGGCATTATTTATACGGAGAATCATGCGACATTTTCACGGATCACAAGAGCTTGAAGTATATCTTCACACAGCGAGAATTGAACATGAGACAAAGGAGATGGTTGGAACTGTTGAAGGATTATGATATTAACCTACAGTATCATCCCGGGAAGGCTAATGTAGTAGTTGATGCACTCAGCAGAAAGTCCGGAATGATAAACGGCATTGAGATCGAGGAACAAAACATAAGAGACTTGGAGCGACTAGACATCAAAATCATGGTACGTGGGCAACACGGATACTGGGCGAATCTTAAAGTAGAACCTGAGTTACTGACTAGGATCAAGGAAGCGCAGAAAGATGATGGAGAGATTTGGGCGATAATTCAGAATTTGGAGAAGCAGACAGAATTCAGAATGGACGCAGACGGTATCGTTTGGCAGGGCACGAGACTTTGTGTTCCTGACAATCCAGAACTCCGGGAAGCATTGTTAGCTGAAGCTCACAGCTCCCCATTTTCTATACATCCTGGGTCGACAAAAATGTACCATGACATCAGACAGCACTTTTGGTGGAGTGGTATGAAACAGGATGTAGCCACGTATGTCTCCAAATGTCTTACCTGCCAGCAGGTTAAGATTGAACATCAGCGATCGGGCGGTCTCCTTCAACCGTTGGATATTCCAGAGTGGAAGTGGGACAAAATCACCATGGATTTTGTTACCGGTCTTCCGCCTACCAAGAAGAAGCACGATGCTATTTGGGTCATTGTTGATCGACTCACCAAATCAGCTCATTTCTTACCGATACGCAAGGAAGATCCGGTAAGTAAACTCGCAGATACTTACAGAAGGGAGATCATGAGACTCCACGGTACTCCCTCCAGCATCGTCTCAGACAGAGATCCTCGTTTCACGTCGCGATTCTGGAAAGGTCTGCAAAAAGCTTGGGGTACACAACTTAAGCTGAGCACAGCCTTTCATCCTCAAACGGACGGACAATCGGAGCGAACAATTCAAACATTGGAAGATATGTTAAGGTCGTGTGCGTTGGAATGGACAGGTGATTGGGACGATTACATCTGTTTGGTCGAGTTTGCATACAACAACAGCTGGCACGCAAGTATCAAATGTGCTCCTTTCGAAATGTTGTATGGCAGAAAGTGTCGTGCTCCAACTTGCTGGGATCAAGTGGGAGAGCGAACACTCGAAGGACCAGAGATTATAGAAATGACCAATGAGAAGATTGAGGTAGCTAAACAGAAGTTGCAAGAAGCACGGTCACGTCAGAAGAGTTACGCCGATAAGCATCGTAGGGACATACATTTTAATGTGGGAGATCACGTCTTCCTCAAGGTTTCGCCGGCACGTGGTGTTAAACGCTTCGGGATCAAAGGGAAACTCAGTCCTCGTTTCATCGGACCATTTGATATTGTTGAACGAATCGGCGAAGTATCTTACCGATTGGCGTTACCTCCTCAGCTTTCGCACGTGCATAACGTGTTCCATGTGTCCTTACTCAGAGGGTACAATTATCATCCCCTTCACATGGTTCAGTATCCACTGGAACAGATACGTGAAGATCTCACTTTTATAGAAGAACCCGAGCGAGTACTCGACAGGCAAGAACGAGTCATGAGAAGGAAGACGATTCCATTCGTCAAAATTCTTTGGAGGGACCATACCGAGCGGGAAGCCACTTGGGAAACAGAGGAGTCTATCCGGGCTTCTTACCCTCACTTCATATTTTGAGTTCGGGTATGTCACTTCTTTTCAGCTTACTTTATCTATAATTCGGGGACGAATTATTCTTTTTAGGGGGGAAGAATTGTAAAACCCGCATGCTTTTACCATGAATAGTGCCCTTAAGATCGTACGTCCTAGATTAAAACTTACCTCATTTAGTATTGATCACATTCATGTGCTAATTATCAAGCAAGTGCATACGTGTATGACATGACAAGTATCGATTACGTACGAACTCATGATAAACAGTTAATAAATATATCACGTGAACATAATTAAATCATGATCACTATTTAAAATACGAACTAGAATAATTACGTAAATACTTATAATATAATTACGAGCGTTAAGTTACGATAAACGACACGATAGAATAAACAGAAACACTTTAAACACGAGCACGTTTAACCACGAACGAACACGAAACATCGGGACACGAGAAAGGTACGGGTACCCCATGTGGGGCCCCCATACCCACGGCACACAACAAGAAATGGGCCTAGCCCATGGACTTTACAAGTAAAGGGGGGTAAAGAGTAAAAACATGTTTTCATTTTTCACTTTCAAGAAATAAACACAAAAACCCTAAAAGAGTTTTTCTCCCTCTCCTTTTTCTCCTTTTGTGCCGCCACCTAAACACCACCATTGGAGGGTGATTGGTTGATTTTGATCTCAAAAACTATTGTTATAATCAGTGTTTGTTCATCCTTTTTCCAAGCTACATAGTGGTATACCTTTCTAACCCTTCTTTTTAATTCTTTTAAATTCTTTTAATCTTTGATTATTTTCATGAACATGTTATTATTTTTCTTATTAAAACATGGTAATTAATCATTGATCTAACATGTTTTGGTATTAAATAAAATCAAAGAATGATTTAAAAGGGATAGTTGTTTTGGCCGCCTAGCAAACAAACCCGAGGGGGGTTTGGTTTGCTATTGCCGCCACCACCAAGACCATGTTTGGTCTTGGTTGGCTCATGTGGGACCCACGGCAGCAAGGAGACACATGTGCCCCGGGTCTGACTCGGGGTACGGTGTCGAATTCATGCCCGATTCATGGTTCGTTGGTTAAATCATGATTTATGCTACATGTTAGTTTTTATGAATTATGAACTTAGGATATAGTTAATTAATAACATGAAATATTAATTAAATCATGACTTAGGTTATTTTAATTATTAGTTTATCATGACATTAATTTAACCTAAGTATTTTATGTTATAAGTTATAATTAATTAATTATTAAAACATGCCTATAATTAATTAATTTAGACATGACTTAGGTTATGTTATTAATACATAATAATACACATTTTAACCTAAGTATTTTATTTCATTTTAATTAATACATGTTATACTTTAATTAAAATGCTTAACCTATAGTTTAATTAAAATACATGAAATAATAATTAAACTATATACTATATCATATGACTTAAGAAACAAGCTTATAAACACTTAGACTTATATGTTAGCTTATGTAACCAGCTTAATTCTAAATATGGAAACTTCTATTTATAGAAACTTAATTAAATAAGGAAACTAATCTATTAATGGAAACCTTCTATATATGGAAATCTATCTATTTCAGGCAGCTAATCTAATCATGGAAACCTTCTATATATGGAAACTTATTTAATTAAGGCAGCTGATCTATTTTTGGAAACTTTCTATTTTTAGAAACTAATCTATTTTAAGCAGTAAATTCTATTTTAGGAAACTTTCTATTTTTGGAAACTTTCTATTTTTGGTAACTTTCTATTTTTGGAAACTTTCTATTTTTGGAAACTTTCTATTTTTGGAAACTTTCTATTTTTGGAAACCTGCTATTTTTGGAAAGTTACTTATTATTACACAGTAAGTATATTAATACATGAAACACCAGTAATACTTAAACGGATTAATCAGAATACAAGATAAACACAGTTTAAGGCTTTAAACAGTGATCCATGACCTAAAACATACCCAATCAGCTATAATGAGACACAAAACCCAGTACGTAATCAGTGAATCGATACTTATACACGTGTGTATTCATGTAGCGTTAGTGATCCAGAAGTAGGAGTCTTTCTTCCGTTCATTCACTGGACTTGAGGTACGGATTCCCGTCCTTTCAGTATGGACATTCTTTCCTTATTAGGATTTCCCCGTATGCAGCCAAATGTTTTCCCCAGCATTTGTTTTATTGTTTTGAACTGCTTATGTTTAATTAGCATAATCTATAGCCATATACAAGCATGACCAGTTTCACCTAGTTATGGAGGTACCATAACCATAGCATTGGAGGCACCGATGTTATGACTTCCCCACGGCGGAGTGATTGCTCGTGGCGTCCCTTTTCAGTTTTGGCCATATTATTATATCAGGTGGGGCGTATGGGTGCATCCTAGTTACATGTTTTATTCAGTTTATCATGGTGAATGTGGTGTGTGCCTTGCACCCTTCACAAGGAGTTGATCCCTCCTACCCAAACCAGTATATTGATTAGAGGCATCCCCTCTAATCAGCATGATGAGGTCACCCCTCCAAGTATTCATGCACGTGACCTTTTCATGACCTATATGGGCTATGGTATATATATGTTAAAACAGTTTTCACAAGATAAACATAAGGCTTTTCAAACTATAAAACCAGTTTTCTTGATACTTAACCACTTTACTCAGTACTTAGTCTTCCGCTGTTATATGTTACATGTTTACTCTATTTCATGCTATATTGTACATCCGTGCACTGAGCGTCTTGCTCAGCCGTTTTCCTTTTCATGTTCCCAAAACGGCAGGTACTCAGGGACGCTCGTAGATCTCAAACGTAGGTGCATATGGACTGGAAGCTTTACTGTCTTTCTTTACTTTATGCATTTCCTTTACTTTGATACAGTTGCTATGGACATTGTTTCGTCCTTTCCTTTTACAGTATTTATGTTTGTGTGTGATGAGCTTTACTTTGGGGTACCGATGTTTGATTCCGGTATTTCCCTTTTTATGGTTGAATAATGCTTAGACATTTATCCTTGTATGCTTTGATGACACGCCATGATTATGCGTAATATTCCATTTCCAAAATGGGGTGTTACAATTCACCTTGAAATTGGGCCCATTTTGTTGAGCTAGCTCAATGGTGCCATAAAGGAAAATCTGTGCCATAGTGAATGGACCGGACCAACGGCTCTTAAGTTTACCCGAAAAGATTTTCAACTGAGAGTTAAAGAGTAAAACTTGATCACCAATTTTGAACTCTCGGTTCTTAATCTTAGAATCATGAATCAGCTTAGTTTTCTCCTTATAGATCAATGAATTCTCATAAGCCTCATTCCTAAGTTCATTAAGTTCATTGAGTTGGATTTTCTAAGATCACCGGCTTTATTTATATCAAAATTATCCTATTTCAAGGCCCAATAAGCCTTATTTTCCAACTCAATGGGGAGGTGGCATGCCTTTCCGTACACAAGGCGATAAGGAGTACAACCTATGGGTGTCTTATAAGCGGTACGGAAAGCCCACGAAGCATCATCTAGTTTATCGGCCCATGAGGCACGATGCTCTCCCACGGTACGCTCTACGATTCGCTTAAGTCCACGGTCGGACACCTCGACTTGAACGTTGGTTTGTGGATGATACGTCTAACACCCCCAATTTAGATTGCGTAGCGGAAATACACAATTGGGTGCTAGACACAAGCATCATCACACAAGGTATATTGAACGACTCAAAATATAGACGTTTACACAAAAATATAAACAAGATTTTCATAATAGGTCTAAAACATAAATTTCATCCCATAATTGTACTAAAACGACACCAGAGTAAAGCGTTTAGTCCCCATGGATCTCAACCAACAACCAACAAGTTTAGTACAGTACATCAACATAAAATAAATTGTTCAACAGTAAAGGATAGAAATAGTTTTTAGACCAACATTCTTCCAAAAGCCAAGCCACAACCTCCACAGAAAAGCTCCATGCTCCATCACTTCCTATTACCTGAAATACATGCTAAAACGAGTCAACAATAATGTTGAGCGAGTCTATAGGTTTATCAAATCACATTTGAACACAAGAAGAAAATCAATCATAATCATTTATAGAATTGTCGTACACACAATCTATATTCAAGGCAATAATAAACATTGTATTTAAGCTCATGACACCGACCCCTTTACCAAATAGTCACCCACGCCAAATGTCGGCATGACTAGAATAAAACCATTGCCCCTCTAGGGTATCAGTTGCTAGAATACCACATTCTTATTCCCGTAAATTATCCTTCTCAGAGGTTACTCAACGTAATGCCCTGGTCTTAGATAGGGTGGTCAACCCAATAGTACTATCATTAGAATAAGCGGCTATTCCCGACTCACAACATCAAGTCAGAAGATAGTTAACGGCTCATAAATTTAGGGTCTTTAGCAACAAGGTACTCAATACAATGTAATCAACTTAGGCAACATTCGGGTCCAACAATTACTCATGACTTGTGTTCATTTATTTTCAAATAGCATGTATCCCCCTCGCGGGTATAAAACATTTAGTAGCTAGCATAAAAAGCGAGGCTACAGACTCACCTTAGTATAAGAGATCTAGCGAGATGATCGTCGATGATAATGGATGCCTTTCAAACACGAGAACCGCTACCTATCAAATAAGGTGCGTCCGTTAATAATGACTCGAGAAATAAATCATACCTAACAACATCAAACTCAAACTCATAAAATCACGATAAACTCGAGAGAAAACAATATAAATAACTTCATTATACTCTACTACACATTTACTTTACCATTTTACACTTTTAACAAAGTCCGCCGGCACATACTACATGTACTAGCTTATTTACCCCTTTTAGACTTATCAAACGTTTATGAAACGACTCGATATACTAACTTACTATATATAGAAAGTCCTCCTACAAGTTTATCAAATGAAATTACTTTTAAAGTCCTTTACCCGACTCATTTTCAAACAACAAAATCCGGACAGATTTACGTTAATTTTTCATACAACCGTTTTAACTTCTTTAAACGACTCTGTTTACAAAACCGACACTCGGGTGTTAAAATAAACTCACCCTCTAAGGTTAAAACTTCATTATCAGTAGTTTACACATTTCAAAACTTCAATTTATAGTCCCCGAGATTCGATCCAAATATCGACAACAACTATATGTAGTGCCGATACTCGTCTCCCGGTACACGAATAATCAAAACATCATAACTTCGCGCTCGTTTGGAGCTAGAACCTCTACTTTATATAAAATAGAAGCTAATAAAATTATCTACAACCCTAGGCTATAAGTTAAGCCATTTTCAAAACATAAAAATCCCGAATTTACAGTTTACTTACTGTTATAAAATGACTACCAAAAACTTGTACAAAATCACATTTTTGATCAAAACCAACCATAGAAATGTTCATCCCAATACCCTAACATCATCATATATCAACCATAACATTCAAATCATCATAAAAGTTAAAACCTTTAGATCAAAATGAAGTTTTTAACAAAATTCTTACAAGAATCACCATTGATCATGCTAAAAACACCATGTATGATCATGACTTTCACCTACCAACATGAAAAAAATAAAAACCATTGCATGTATGAATTTCTTACACCAAAATGATCCTTGTGAAAATTTAAGATAGGTACTTTGATTAGTTTTACTCAATTCATTGTTAAAATAGAGCAAAAATTGAAAAATGTATGGTTTTGGTGGGTGGAGGAGGTCACGACTACAAGAAAAGAAAAAGAGAGAGAGAAAGAAAAATTTTGAGCGGAGAAAATGAAGTAGTGTGTGAATTTTTAAGCTTATATATAGTGCTTGAGGGACCATTGTTGTAATTTTGCAATAGTTGTGGCTAGAAATGAAAATAGTTAGCTAAAAAGCGGGAAATAACTATTAGTCAATTTTGAAATATTTACGGGGCTCGAGTTTCATAAATATACTTTTAAAAATTTAAACCGTACCTCAAATATAATAATATCGACTCCCGAATCGACTTAACACGTCATTTAAAAGTAAACATCAAAAATGACAAAAATCGAACAACCGACAATAAGACGTAAAATATTTGGTATCCATCGACATCACGCTTGCTAATACTCCTTATACTTATTAAATATTAAATATAAACCTTCCAACATCGGTTTAAACTTAAACCTCCAAAAATAAATATCATTCAAACTCATCCAAAAATTTCAAAAATAATCGTAAAATAAGATTAAGCAATGACCTTGGTTTTGGGTTGTCACATCCCCCCCTCTTAAAAGAAGCGACGTCCGTGGCGCTTAATCCTTCCTCAAATGAGGGTACTTGTCCTTAAAGAAATCCTCACGTTCCTACGTAAACTCTGGCCCACGTCTAGAGTTCCATCTCACCTTCACAATCGGAATCCTACTATGTTTCAACTTCTTAACTTCCTTATCCATTATCTCTACAGGTTCCTCTATAAAATGCAACTTATCATCAAGTTGAATTTCCTCCAATGGAATCACCACATCCTTTTCAGCTAAACACTTCTTCAGATTAGACACATGAAAAGTATTATGAATAGCCTTAAGCTCGTCAGGCAACTCTAACTTATAAGCCACCAATCCAATCCTTTGGATAATCTTAAATGGTCCAATATATCTCAGGCTCAACTTTCCTCTCTTTCCAAAACGAATTACTCCCTTCCATGGAGATACCTTCAGCATAACAATGTCTCCTACTTCAGATTCCAACGATTTCCTTCGGTTATCAGCATAACTCTTTTGTCTACTTCTGGCAGATAACAAACGCTTCTTAATTTGCACAATATTTTCAGTCGTCTTAAATATCATTTCAGGCCCAGTCAATTGACTTTCTCCTACCTCACTCCAACACACTAGAGATCTACACTTACTTCCATACAAAGCTTCAAATGGAACGGCTTTAATACTAGCATGATAACTATTATTGTACGAAAATTCAACCAATGGCAAATGCTTATCCCAACCATTTCCAAAGTCAATCACACACACACGAAGCATATCCTCTAACGTTTGAATCGTACTCTCACTTTGTCCATCAGTTTCCGGATGATATGTTGTACTCAAACATAACTCCGTTCCCCTCGCTTTCTGCAAAGACTTCCAAAATTCTGAAGTAAACCTACTATCACGATCAGAAATTATCGACAAAGGCACACCATGTCGACAAACAATCTCCTTCACATACACTGTTGTTAACCTCTCCATAATATATGTCTTCTTCATTGGCAAAAAGTGAGCAGACTTAGTCAATCTATCTACAATCACCCATATCATATCACAACCATTTGCTGTCCTTGGCAAACCTGTCACAAAATCCATAGTAATCTTCTCCCATTTCCACTCAGGAATCTCAGGTTGCACTAATAATCCAGACGGTTTCTTATGTTCAGCCTTCACCTTCGCACAAGTTAAACACTTATTAACATACTGTGCTATATCAGCCTTCATATTCGGCCACCAATAAACTTTCTTAAGATCTTGATACATCTTGTCCGATCCAGGATGTATTGAATACTTCGACTTATGAGATTCATTCATCACCAAATCTCGCACTCCTAAAGAACCTTCCTCAGAAGGACACAATGGTAACCAAATCCTATTCTCAAAATACCTCAATCCATTCGACCTTACTTCAAACAATGGTTTCAACATTCTACCCAAATTTTCTGCCTTAATATTCTCTTCCTTCAAACCATTAGCTTGGGATTTCAATATCGTTTCTGTCAAATCAACACTTTCCAACATTGTCAAAGCTCTAACTCTTATAGACTTATTTATTTCCTTTCTACTAAGTGCATCAGCTACCACATTCGCTTTACCAGGATGGTAACGAATCTCGCAGTCATAATCACTCAGCAACTCAACCCATTTCCTTTGCCTCATATTCAATTCCTTTTGATCCAAAATATATTGCAAACTCTTATGATCAGTGAAAACCACACACTTGGTTCCATACAAGTAGTGTCTCCACAACTTCAAAGAAAAAATCACAGCCCCAAGTTATAAATCATGCGTAGTGTAATTCTCTTCATGCTTCCTCAATTGTCTCGATGCATATGCTATTACTTTCTCCCTTTGCATCAACACAGCTCCAAATCCTTTATGAGACGCGTCACAGTACACTACAAAATCCTCAGATCCTTCTGGCAAAGACAATATTGGCGTAGAACACAACTTATCCTTCAACGTACTAAATGCAGATTCCTCTTCCAATCCCCATTCAAACACTCGATTCTTTTCAGTAAGCTTAGTCAACGGCTTAGCAATTAGTGAAAACTTCTCGATAAACCTTCTATAATACCCAGCTAAATCAAGAAATTGGCGAACTTCAGTCGGCGTCTTCGGCACTGACCAATCCTTAATTGCCTCAATCTTAGCAGGATCCACACGAACACCTTCCCTATCAATCACGTGCCCCAAAAATTGCACTGATTTCAACCAAAATTCACACTTAGAGAATTTCGCATACAACTTCTCTTTCTTCAACAATTCCAAAATTATTATCAAATGCTTCTCATGTTCTTCTTCACTCTTGGAGTAAATGAGAATATCATTAATGAATACGATAACAAACTCATCCAAATACGCCTTGCATACACGATTCATCAAATCCATGAATACAGCAGGCGCATTCGTTAACCCGAAAGGCATCACTTGAAATTCAAAATGTCCATATCGAGTACGGAAAGCTGTTATAGGAATATCTTCTTCCCTAACTCTCAGTTGATGATACCCATACCTCAAATCGATCTTCGAGTATACACTAGACCCTTGCAACTGATCAAATAAATCATCAATCCTCGGCAGTGGATACCGATTCTTGACAGTCAACTTGTTAAGCTCTCTATAATCAATACACATTCTAAAAGAACCATCTTTCTTCCTAACAAATAAAACAGGAGCACCCCATGGCGACGAACTTGGTCTAATAAATACCTTATCCATCAATTCCTTCAATTGACCAGATAATTCTTTCATCTCAGATGGAGCTAAACGATACGGTGCACGAGCAACAGGCGCAGCTCCCGGCACTAAATCAATACGAAACTCCACTTCACGATGTGGCGGTAATCCTGGAAAATCTTCAGGGAAAACCTCAGGATACTCTCTAATCACAGGCACATCCTCCAATTTCCTTTCATTCACACCATCATTACTTATCTGTGCAAGAAACACATCACAACCTGCTTCTATATACCTCATCGTCTTTAAACAAGAAATAACTCTCAAACGGGAAGTACATTCATCTCCTTTCACAGTCAATACCCTATTCCTTAGCGGTATCTGAACTAATCTTTCCCCACAAACAATTACTGCACCATTACCAACTAACCAGTCCATTCCAATAATCACGTCAAAATATCCTAATTCTATAGGCATCAAATCAATACTAAATACATAATTACCTAACTTTAAGGAACAACCTTTCAGTATAGAACTAGTGCTTACAACCTTACCATCAGCTAACTCCACCTTATAACTAGTTGTCAATCTCACTGGTTCTCTATCCAATAGCTGACTGAATCTAACATCTACGAAACTTTTATCGGATCCAGAATTAAATAACACACTAGCATAATAAGCATCAAGTAAGAACGTACCAGTCACCACATTCGGCCCTTGAGGTTTGTCAGCATCTCCCACGACATAGGCTGGAGCAGCAATCCCAGCAGCAACAGCAGCAACATTGCCTCCCTATCGTATGGCAACCCTCAGACAGTTCCCTTGCTTATGTCCACGGCCTCCACATCCAGAACAGTTAACTACCTTGACAACATTGGCTCCAGTGGCCACACCCTTGTTTCTACAATCTGCCATCTTATGTCCGGCCTTCCCACACTTGTTGCAAGTAGGTGGACAATTTCCAACATGATACAGATTACATCGACCACACTTTGGATTCACCTTGTTACCTTGGTTTCCTGTGGCAGCACGAACACCATCATTCCTTCTCAAACTGTATTGCTGATTCCTATTTGGTCCTTGGTTATTGTTATTACGATAACCACCTCGATTCTACCCTTGGTTTGAGTGTGCAACTTCCCACTTTCTCTTATTCCCCTCAGCAATACTATCCTTTCGATCCTGCAGCTTTACATCCATTAAAGCATGAGCCATTTGAACAGCTTCATCAAATGACTTGGGTTTCGACGATGTAGTCTCTACCTTGATATTACTAGATAAACCTCTAATATGTTGCTTCATCTTCTTACGGTCATCAGCAAAAGCATCATGACATAACAAACATAAATCAGAAAATCTCCTTGTATAAGCTACAATATCATTGTTTCTCAGCACCAAATGTCTCAATTCATCCTCCAACTAACCTAACTCTTCCTCAAGACAAAACTTAGCAGTTAACAGTCCTTTGGTCACAGTCCATGTTCTAGCATTAGCTTCAACCAATCCTACATTGGCTACCTGACTATTCCACCAACTTAATGCATCATCCTGAAAAGTAGCTACAACAAATTTCACCTTACTAGCTTCTGAACATCCACTGATTTCAAAAGTACTTTCAATCTTCTCAATCCACCTCCTTAATTCCAAAGCACCACCAGTACCACGAAATGGGGTAGGTCCACATTTCATGAAACTAGCATAAGAACATTCCTTCTGAACCTGCTGAACAACAGCATTACCTCCAACCTGACCAGCAGCATTACCTCCAACCTGACCAGCAACATTTCCTCCCTCTTGTTCATCAGCATTACCTGCAACTGGATTTGCAGCATTCCCTCCAACCTGACCAGCAGCATTCCTATTCTCAGCCTCTTGGTTCCTCGCAACACGTTCAACTTCCAGAGCTCTATCAATAGCTTGCTCAATCATGGTATTAACAGTAGCAGTCGTCAATTAGGCGGCATGTTTTTAGGAAACTAACCAAACAACAATTTAGTAAAGTCAGAAAAATGCCTCCCAACTCCTTCCTGTGAAACCATAATAGAAAAAGAACAAGTAAGTATTCATATCAAGATAAGAAGAAGGATTTCCCTATCAAGATGTAACATAGATACTACATGCACCAACAACACAGTTTACAATGAATCATTAACCAATTCACAAAAGAACTAATAAGACAAATCATAAGTCATGAAGGTAATTTGGATTGCGTTGGAAAATTTCCACAAAATTGTGACAAGTAATGTCACTACAACCCTTCATCACGTCAAACTTAAAAGTCAGTAAGTTTCATCATAAACTACAGTACGAGTCTACATAAGTTCTATTACAACAAGGCTAATAAAAACAACATAAAAGAACTAAACATCAGATCCCCGCAACTTCTTGTACATCGGCTCATCATCACTGCTACTATCATCATCCTCAGAATCGTCTTCCACTTTTTCCTTCCCCTATCAACTACCTCCTTCACTTGGCTTCACCAACACTTGAGCTTCAACCTGATTTGGCACATCACGAATCACTACACCTAGACTAGGAAAAGACCTCATAGGCAAACCCCATTCATCCAACCTTGCATTCTTTTCTTGCTCCTCACGAAACCTTTCAACCTGCCTACTCAAATCCAACACCATAGATCTTAATCTAACAACTTCATCCATTTCTCTTGCCCTAACAAACTCTGATCTCCTCACACTATTAACAAACCTGTCAAACCTCTTCTCATTCTACTCAAACCTTCTAACCACACGGGTTTCAACCAAATACCTTTCACATAAAGACCTATCAAACTTCTTAAGAAACCAGAAAATATCATCATAAGACCTAGGACCTGGACAATAAACCTTAGATATGCCATCATGAATAGATCGAGCACTAGCAGCACTACTCGACTCAACAGGAACATCACCCCTAGCAAATGCAATCCCAGGCAAACTGCTAATATAAGCATCATAAGTAGGCGTTGACGAACGAATAACAGGTCGTTAACAATCTGGAACAGTCTGTGGCACAACATTAACCCTTGGAACATAACTACGTTGTATCAATTCAGGCTCTGTCTGACCAACTGCAGTAGGTGGAATCCTATCATCTAAATACTCAAAAGGCTCCTCATCGTCACTATCACCAAAGTTATCTACTTCCTCACCATCCAATACATTAGTCATATCAATCCATCCATCCTCACGAGGTAAACCAGCCATTTTCTACAATTATAAGGGTTCAAGGATACTTAAGGTCATTGTTAATAAAATAAAAATTAGTATGCAATGCTTATGCAAATGTTATACATAATCCATGCTATGCAACACAATGCAAATGATGTTTATGCAATGCTGGCAAAAAAATAAAAATAAAAATATGATACTGACAAGCACTCAGCGTACTTTCAATAATTCCAATACAACATCGTAGTATTTACTTAATAAATACTCGGGAAATCATTTCAATTGTGAGGGATAAATCTATAATGCAAAACAAAACTAAAAGTGATCTTACCGGAGCGTTGCAGAGGAGTTGTGTGCTTTTGAAGAATAAATACTTTCGACACCAAAGTTATAGTTTAGGACAATTTTTCAAAATCGACCCAGTTCTCTATAACTTGTAGCTCTTATTACCAATCTCTAACACCCCCAATTTAGATTGCGCAGCGGAAATACACAATTGGGTGCTAGACACAAGCATCATCACACAAGGTATATTGAACGACTCAAAATAGAGACGTTTACACAAAAATATAAACAAGATTTTCATAATAGGTCTAAAACATAAATTTCATCCCATAATTGTACTAAAACGACACCAGAGTAAAGCGTTTAGTCCCCATGGATCTCGACCAACAACCAACAAGTTTAGTACAATACATCAACATAAAATAAATTGTTCAACAGTAAAGGATAGAAATAGTTTTTATACCAACATTCTTCCAAAAGCCAAGCCACAACCTCCACAGCAAAGCTCCATGCTCCATCACTTCCTATTACCTGAAATACATGCTAAAACGAGTCAACAATAATGTTGAGCGAGTCTATAGGTTTATTAAATCACATTTGAACACAAGAAGAAAATCAATCATAATCATTTATAGAATTGTCGTACACACAATCTATATTCAAGGCAATAATAAACATTGTATTTAAGCTCACCGACCCCTTAACCAAATAGTCACCCACGCCAAATGCAGGCATGACTAGAATAAAACCATTGCCCCTCTAGGGTATCAGTTGCTAGAATACCACATTCTTATTCCCGTAAATTATCCTTCCCAGAGGTTACTCAACGTAATGCCCTGGTCTCAGATAGGGTGGTCAACCCAATAGTACTATCATTAGAATAAGCGGCTATTCCCGACTCACAACATCAAGTCAGAAGATAGTTAACGGCTCATGAATTTAGGGTTTTTAGCAACAAGGTACTCAATACAATGTAATCAACTTAGGCAACATTCGGGTCGAACAATTACTCATGACTTGTGTTCATTTATTTTCAAATAACATGTATCCCCCTCGCAGGTATAAAACATTTAGTAGCTAGCATAAAAATCGAGGCTACAGACTCACCTTAGTATAAGAGATCTAGCGAGACGATCGTCGATGATAATGGATGCCTTTCAAACACGAGAACCGCTATATATTAAATAAGGCGCGTTCATTAATAATGACACGAGAAATAGATCATACCTAACAACATCAAACTCAAACTCATAAAATCACGATAAACTTGAGAGAAAACAATATAAATGACTTCATTATACTCTACTACACATTTACTTTACCATTTTACACTTTTAACAAAGTCCGCCGGCACATACTACATGTACTAGCTTATTTACCCCTTTTAGACTTATCAAACGTTTATGAAACGAATCGATATACTAACTTACTATATATAGAAAGTCCTCCTACAAGTTTATCAAATGAAATTACTTTTAAAGTCCTTTACCCGACTCATTTTCAAACCACAAAATCCGGACAGATTTACGTTAATCTTTCATACAACCGTTTTAACTTCTTTAAACGACTCCGTTTATAAAACCGACACTCGGGTTTTAAAATAAACTCACCTCTAAGGTTAACACTTCAATATCAGTAGGTTACACATTTCAAAACTTCAATTTATAGTCCCCGAGATTCGATCTAAATATCGACAACAACTATATGTAGTGCCGATACTCGTCTCCCGGTACACGAATAATCAAAACATCATAACTTCGCACTCGTTTGTAGCTAGAAGCTCTACTTTATATCAAATCGAAGCTAGTCAAATTATCTACAACCCTAGGCTATAAGTTAAGCCATTTTAAAAACATAAAAATCCCGAATTTACAGTTTACTTACTGTTATAAAATGACTACAAAAAACTTGTACAAAAACACATTTTTGATCAAAACCAACCATAGAAATGTTCATCTCAATACCTTAACATCATCATGTATCAACCATAACATTCAAATCATCATAAAAATTAAAAACTTTAGATCAAAATGAAGTTTTTAACAAAATTCTTGCAAGAATCACCATTGATCATGCTAAAAAGTAAAAACACCATGCATGATCATGGCTTTCACCTACCAACATGAAAAAAATAAAAACCCTATGAATTTCTTACACCAAAATGATCCTTGTGAAAATATAAGATAGGGACTTTGATTAGTTTTACTCAATTCATTGTTAAAATGGAGCAAAAATTGAAAAATGTATGGTTTTGGTGGGTGGAGGAGGTCACGGCTACAAGAAAAGAAAAAGAGAGAGAGAAAGAAAAATTTTGAGTAGAGAAAATGAAGTAGTCTGTGAATTTTTAAGCTTATATATAGTGCTTGAGGGACCATTGTTGTAATTTTGCAATAGTTGTGGCTAGAAATGAAAATAGTTAGCTAAAAAGCGGGAAATAACTATTAGTCAATTTTGAAAATATTTACGGGGTTCGGGTTTCATAAAGATACTTTTAAAAATTTAAAACGTACCTCAAATATAATAATATCGACTCCCGAATCGACTTAACACCTCATTTAAAAGTAAACATAAAAAATGACAAAAATTAAACAACCGACAATAAGACGTAAAATATTTGGCATCCATCGACATCACGCTTGCTAATACTCCTTATACTTATTAAATATTAAATATAAACCTTCCAACATCTGTTTAAACTTAAACCTCCAAAAATAAATATCATTCAAACTCATCCAAAAATTTCAAAAATAATCGTAAAATAAGATTAAGCAATGACCTCGGTTTTGGGTTGTCACAATACGCGGTGGAAAGTCAGTGATTGACACCATACTTAGCCATAACGCTTGCAAATTGATCATTGCAAAAGTGTGTACTGCGATCGCTAATAATAGCACGAGTACACCGAATCAAGCAAACAATTGTTTTAAGAAATTCACAACAACCCTCGCATCGTAACTAGGTAAAGCCTTTGCTTCTACCCATTTGGAAACGTATTCAACGGCTACGAGGATGTATTTGTCCCTTTTGATCATGGAAATGGCCCCATAAAGTCGATGCCCCATACGTCAAAGATTTCACACTCTTGAATGAAATTTTGAGGCATATCGTCTTTATGTGTGATCTTGCCTTGTCGTTGCCAAGAATCACAATGCTTAACCATTTCGTGAGCGTCACGATAAATGGTGGGCCAATAGAATCCCGAATCGAAAACTTTCTTCGCGGTGTAGTTAGGGCCAAAGTGACCAACGGTGGGTCCTTTGTGGCAAGCTTCAAGGATTTGTAAAGACGCGGACCCATCAACACACCTATGAATGATAAGATCCGCACATTGCTTAAAGAGATAAGGTTCGTCCCAATAGTAATGCTTAATGTCCTTAAAGAATTTTTTCTTTTATTGGGACGTTAACCCTTCGATAAGAACTCCACCCGCCAAATAGTTTGCAATGTCCGCAAACCATGGGGTATCATCAAGATTGGAATTGATAGACATTAAGGTCTTAAGAGGAAAAGTTTCGTTAATCTCTTTATTGGGAAGTTCCCCTCCTCAAGTCTACTTAAGTGATCCGCGGCTAGATTTTAGGCTCCCTTTTTATCATGAATTTCAATTTTAAATTCTTGTAAGAGCAAAACCAACGAAGAAGCCTCGGTTTAGAATCTTGTTTGGTCAATAAGTAATTGAGAGCGGAATGATCCGTATACACTATAGTAGTGGAAAGCACAAGATAGGGGCGGAATTTCTCAAAAGCATACTACGGCTAAAAGCTCTTTTTCGGTAGTGGTATAATGCAATTGAGCCCCGTCATTGTCTTACTTGCATAGTGAATAGGTTGAAAATGCTTATTAACTCTTTGACATAAAACCGCTCCTACCGCGAAATCACTAGCATCACACATTAACTCGAAAGGTAACTCCCAATTAGGAGTGACTAAGACCGGTGCCTTAGTTAATTTACCTTTAAGAGTTTCGAAAGAGTCGAGAAAATCTTGAGAAAAGATGAAAGGAGCATCTTTCTCTAAGAGATGAGTCATCAGTCGAGCTATCTTAGAAAAATCTTGAATAAAACGTCGATAGAAACCCGCATGACCTAAGAAACTTCTCACTCCCTTCACGGTTGTGGGAGGAGGTAATTTAGCAATGACGTCGACTTTAGCACGGTCGACTTAGATACCGGCTTTTGAAATTTTATGACCCAGGACGATGCCTTCTTTTACCATGAAATGGCACTTTTCCCAATTAAGAAAGAGACGAGTGTCTTCACACCGTTGAAGCATACGTTCTAAATTAGCAAGGCAAGAAGAGAAAGAATCACCGTAGACCGATAAATCGTCTATAAGATTTCCATAGTTTGTTCAACCATGTCATGGAATATTTCCATCATACACCTTTGGAAAGTCCCGGGAGCATTGCATAAGCCGAAAGGCATTCTTTTGTAAGCAAATGTTCCATAAGGACAAGTGAATGTGGTTTTCTCTTGGTCTTTTGGATCGATAGGAATTTGAAAATATCCAGAAAAACCATCTAAGAAGCAATAGTATTCATTACCCGCTAAACGCTCGAGCATTTGATCCATGAAAGGAAGAGGAAAATGATCCTTACGAGTGGCATCGTTGAGCTTACGATTGTCGATGCAAACTCGCCAAACTGTGACAAGTCGAGTAGGAATTAACTCGCTGTTTTCATTGGGAACAACGGTTCTTCCACCTTTCTTAGGTACACAATGGACCGGACTAACCCATGGTGAATCCAAAATAGGGTAAATCATGCCGGCATCGAGAAGTTTGATAACTTCTTTCTTAATGACTTCATGAGTTTTAGGATTTACCCTTCTTTGACTTTAGATTGCGGGTTTAAAGTCATCTTCCATGAGAATTTTATGAGTGCAAAAGTTAGGATCAATTCGGCGGATGTCGGAGATTTTCCAAGCATTTGCTTTCTTATGATTTTTAAGAACTTCAATACGCCTAGCTTTTTCATCCTCTTTTAAGTCCTTAGCAATGATTACGGGTAACTTATCAACTCCTTCTAAGATAACGTATTCTAAGTGAGACGGTAAATCCTTAAGCTCTAAATCTGGTGGATTTTTGGTGGAAGGCTTAGTCAAATTTGGATCATTGTTTGTAACTTCCTTAGGAGTAGGTGGAGAAATATGGTCCTCATTGAGAAGTCTCTCAATGGTACGAATGTCTTCTTCCTAATCGGTGGGAGAATCGTCATATTTTAAGTCCACGTCCCCTAAACTTGCTTCGAATTCATGTAAGAGAAAATCACTTTATCCAAATGGAGTCAATGAAGGAGCAATAGAAGCTACGGTCTCAATATGTGGTAATGGAGAAATCCCGCTTTTACAAGCCTCTTGAAAATGTTCCTCGCATGCTTCGTCAAGCACATCGATTAAATTCACGGATTCAGGCTCATCGGGAAGCTTAGAAAGTTTACCCATATTAAAGACAATTTTGTCATCCCCTACCCTCATGATAAGCTTACCCGCGGCTACATCAATCAATGTACGCCCGGTCCTCAAGAAAGGTCGTCCGACAATTAAGGGAACTCGGGGATCCATCTCATAGTCAACGACAACGAAATTGGCGAGGAGAGTAAATTTGTTGACTCCTACAAAAACATCCTCGGCTATCCCCACCGGATAAGCAACCGAACGGTTAGCTAATTTTAAAGTCATACGAGTGGGGACTAGCTCGGGTAGAGATAATTGTTTCCACACTGACAATGGCATAAGATTGATACTCGATCCGAGATCCGCTAAAGCCATACATTTATCTACATCGGGGAAATTACAAGGGATAAGGAATCGACCGGGGTCTCCAAGCATAATCAGTAATTTTCTTAAAAGAACCGCAGAACAATTTTCATTCAATTGGGTTTGAGCAATGTCAAGTAACTTTTCCTTGTCGGTTAAAAGATCCTTAAATATCTTAGCATACTTAGGCATGTGAGCGAGAGCCTTGGCAAAGGTGATATTAAAATTCAATTGTTTGAACATTTTTAGGAAGTTTGAAACTTGAATATCATCCTTGTTCTTTAACTTATCCTTCCTCAACCGTGAAGGTTAAGGTATATTGGACGTAGGAGAAGATTGAGGAAGAACCGGTTCACTCACAACCTCGGGAATTGGCTTAGGAATCAAAGGTGTGGTAGAAGATTGAGGAGAAGGTTGAACATAAGGTGTAGACGGATTGCTTAGGGAAGGTATCTCATAATTAGGTGGTGAAGGAGGATGGGTAGAAGTAGAAGGAATCTCGGGTCCTTGTTTATGAATGGTAGGTGGAGAAAAAGAAGGTCCCTCGGTTGTCTTACCGCTCCTAGTAGTGATGGCATTTACATTAGACCTAGGGTTGGTTTCGGTGTTAGAAGGGAGAGCACCTTGGGGTCGAAGGGTTTGTAACATTTGCATAAATTTCCTATCCATGGACTCTTTCATTTCCTTGATCTTACGGTCTTGCTCATTAAGTTTTTGTAGAACCAAGTCCATTTAAGGATTAGGCATATTGAACCCTTGATTGTTAAACCCTTGATTTGGAAAACCTTTGTTTTGATATTGATTATAATTTTGAAAACCTTGATTAAAACCATGGTTATTAAAGCCTTGATTATTGTTATTAAACCCTTGGTTTTGCCCTTGAAAATTCCTTTGATTTTGGTTATAACCCCTTACCTTTTAATTCCCTTGAAAATTACCCCTTTGTGGACCTTGGTTCCTAGTTTGGTATTGGGTATTTTGGGCGGGTGGGGGTGGTCTTTGAGGAGCTACAAAACCGGGAGGAGCCAAATAGTTAGTAGACCTATACGACAAATGGTTAACATCAACATTCGGTTTAAAGTGAACCCTCTCATTTTCATTGTTATTATAAGCATAGACTTCTTGGAGGTTGATTATAAACCTTGTCACAATTATAGTATGAATGTGGTCCACCACAAGTCTCACATGTTTCACTAAGAGCATGCACATGTCGAATAGGAGGGTTCTAAACTTTTAAAACAAGATTCTTAACAATTGTAGCAAGTTCTTTAATTTGATTTGTAACCTCGTGACTACTAGAATCTCCTTGATAGGTGTCAAAACACCCATCCTTTTACCACTTATTGCTTGCTAAAACGAGACCAAAACGCGTATTTAATGTCATTTGTTTGGAATTACGCGTGGTTTGTGTGTTTGTTGTGTTTCAGAGCCAACCGGATAAATATTAAAGAAAACATGGGATTGCACGGGTTTTATCAAAGAAAAAGACGAAAAGACAAAGTCTATAGTCCAAGAGATGCAAAAGATTTGAAGTCAATGGGCCTATTTGAAGATTTATCGAAGCAAAAGAACCAAAGATGGAAGATTTATATATGTCGAAAAACTCAAGTCTATTAAATGAAGAAATTAAAATACGAGTTGAATTTATTCGTCGACAAATCCCGAATCGAAATCGAAAACGTCAA
This sequence comes from Glebionis coronaria, assembly GCA_025667525.1. Taxonomy (NCBI): domain Eukaryota; kingdom Viridiplantae; phylum Streptophyta; class Magnoliopsida; order Asterales; family Asteraceae; genus Glebionis; species Glebionis coronaria. The sequence continues at coordinate 477,439,193 of CM046880.1, forward strand.
CTTTTCTGAAAAGACGAGAAGACAAAAAGAAAGGGAGAAAGCCCACTCACCAAACCAAGCCAAGGCCTATAAATAGAGACCTCCTTCACAAATTTGAGGACTAGTTCATTTTCTGTTATTTGATTCCCTGTTTCGTAGGAACACCAACTCCATTAAGGAGTTTGGTGATTTTTATTTTTTCTTTGATTCCTCCATAATCTTGTAAGTTTTAATCTTTCCTTTTGTTTAATCTTAATACTTAATACAAGTTTCCATCTAATCTTGTTCTTTCTTTTCTTGTTGATTCAAAGTTCTAAGTTTTTATTTTATTGGTTTTGATCTTCAAAAACATGTGGGTTTTGAGTTTTAGTTGATTTGGTTTGATGATTATCATTAGTAAATGATTAGTGATTAAATTGGTTTAAATTTTGGTTAAAAACTTGGTGGATTTTTGGTTAAATTCGTGTTCAAGTATTTCCCTGTTCTTCGGACTGTTCATCAACCCAGATTCCGAACCAAGGGATTTACTAAAATTATTCCGGATCAACTTTTTATTCCGAATGAAGGGTTTCTGTTTATTTTATTCCGGATAAAGCAAGTATTCCGAATGAGCATTTTTTTGTTTAAAATATTCCGAATCAAAAGTTATTCCGGATAAAGGGTTTTATTCCGAGTCAAGTATTATTCCGAGTCAAGCCATTTATTCCGAATGAACAAATTTTATTCCGGATCAGCATACATTCTGAATGAACCATTATTCCGGATGAGTTGAATATTCCGAATGAGTCCTTTGTTTTAATTTATTATGAATCAAGCTTTCCATTTAGTTATTCCGGATCAGTCATCATTCCGAACCAAGGCCTTTTAATTTTATTCCGAACCAGTAGATATTCCGGATGAGTTGATTATTCCGGATAAAGAAGTTATTCCGAACCAACAAAGTATTCCGGATGAGCAAAGTTATTCCGGATGAAGATATATTCCGGATGAGCAGATCTTTCCGAATGAGCCCTTTTTTCGAATGAGTGTTTTGTTTTAAGTATTCCGAATAAGTATTCTGAATAAGCATTATTCCGAGTAAAGGATATTCCGGATCAAGGCTTTTTCATAAATATTCCGGATCAAGGCTTTTTCATAATTATTCCGGATGAGCAAGTTTTCCGCATGAACCATTTATTCCGGATGAAGTGATTATTCCGAATAAACAGAATTATTCTGAATCAGTAGTTTTTCCAAGGGAAGGTATTTTACTGTTTAATTTTAATTCAAGTTTTATTTTCATTAATTGCTTTTAGTTTAATTTTATTGCTTCAGGCATTTACCTTTTAAGTAGAAATAGATCAAAAGCTCCCCCTTTTAGTTACCAAGAACAACAATTCCACTTTGAACCGTGATCGATTCGAGAAGATACCAAGAACGAAACAACGACAAATATAAATGGGTACGTGCAACACAAAGAAAGATCTTGCAAAAGCTACATTTTTAATTGACTAAAAAATCAGTTATTAAAATGGCGCCGCTGCCGGCTCTTTTCGTAAGGATCAACGGTTTCTTGTGAGAAAAATCGGATTTTGGGATCCGTTCTTTCGGGAACGTTATTTTCAAGCACAAAAATTTTCAAAAACCCATAAAAATATAAAATTTTCAAAAATACAAAAAAATAAAATTTAAAAAACCTATAAAAACCAAAAATATTTTCTCTTGCATTTTCTTTTTAGCGTATGCGTACTCGATCAACGTCTTATCCCGAGCCCGAGACTCTCGATAATTTAGACATGGCCGGTGTACACAACAACAATAATAATCCACCTCACCCAACATGAATAATCCGCCCCTACCCGACCTACGAACCATGGAGGAGCTATGCCAACCTACGATGAATGGACGTGGAGGCCCGATTGCGCCGATGAAAATCACGGCTCAGGAGTTTTCGCTGAAGCATCATATGATCCAACAAGTGCAAACTAATCCATTTCGCGGAATACCGGATGATGATGCCAACAAACACCTCGACAAATTCATTACCATCACCCAAAGCATGAAGTTACCCGGTGCTTCTATGGATGTACTTCGCCTTCAACTATTTCCCCACTCGCTTTCTCACCATGCCGAAAAATGGTTTGACCGTCTCCCAAAGAATTCTATTCATACTTGGGACGACATGACTCAACGATTTTTGTCGCGCTACTTTCCACCATCCATGGTCACGAGCCTTCGTAACCAAATTAGTGGATTCATGCAAGACGATGATGAATCGCTCTTTGATGCTTGGGAACGATACAATGATTTGATCGACCGTTGTCCAAATCATAAAATGCTCCCCGTCACTCTTATTGATACTTTCTACAATGGTCTCACTTTTCGTGATCGTGACACGATCAACGCCGCCGCCGGTGGTACTTTTATGAAAAGGAGACGGAGGAGTGTAGAGAGTTGATTGAAAACATGACTACTCACCACAAGAATTGGGATTCATCCGCATCCTCAAGATCTAACCCGAGAGTCAATGTTTCTTCTACTGCTTCCAATCCCGAGATAACCGAACTTACCCGACAAATCGCGGAAATGAACAAGAATTACATGACCATGGCCACAAACCACTTTCAACAAGCTAAAGTAGTTGCTATTTCTTGTGACACATGTGGTGGTCCTCACTCTTACAATGATTGTCCTTCTACTCAAGGCAATTTTTGTGAAAACGTTAACGCGGCATACGGTACCTATCCCACGGGAGGCTATCAATCTCGTCCTCAAGGAGACCGTAACTTGCTAAGTTATCGTTCAAACAACTATCTTGCACCACCCGTTTTTACTCCTCAAAACCAAAACCAACAACAAAGCTATAACCGAAATAACCAATCCCAACCTCGTGCTAACAATCAATATGAATCCCAAAGAAACCCATATCCACCTCAAGGAAATTCTCAAGCGTACCAAGCTCCACCTCTCAATCAACCAACGGCGTTGAATCAAGACATCGAGACGTTCATGAGGACTAATAGAGAGATGGTGACGAATCTTCAGAGTCAATTCATCAACTTGAAGGGAGACATGGCGAAACAAGGGAGTGATATTCGAGCCGAGCTAAGGAATGACATGGCGAAACAAAGCAATGATATTCGCGCAGACATGAGAGACTCTTTCAGCACTCAAGCGGATAATATACGTGATATGATCGGTTCGCTCTTCCAAGGTAATCAACCCTCTTCTTCGGGTACTCTTCCGAGTAACACCGTTGCTAATCCACGAGGGGAGATGAAAGCAATCACCACTCGTAGTGGAAGAGGTTATACGGAACCCGAGCTTCCTACACCTCCACCCGTGATTGTGAACAAGGAAAAAGAGCAAATTTCCTCACCTCCTTTGCCTTCTACCCCCATTCCCCCACCACCCGCGGTTGTGAGTGATCCTACTCCCCTAAAGCCTTCCTCTTCATCTGATATACCTTATCCTTCAAGGTTGAGGAAAGAGAAGCAAAAGATCAAGGATGATATTCAAGTTTCAAACTTTCTCAAAATGTTTAAACAATTGAATTTTAACATCTCCTTTGCCGAGGCTCTCGCTCACATGCCTAAATATGCGAAGATGTTTAAAGATCTTCTTAGTGACAAGGATAAGCTTCTTGACATTGCTTAGACCCAACTTAATGAGAATTGCTCCGTGGTTCTCTTAAGGAAATTGCCCACCAAACTTGGTGATCCGGGTCGCTTCTTGATTCCTTGCAACTTCCCGGGAGTAGAGAATTGCATGGCCCTAGCCGATCTAGGTGCAAGTATAAACTTAATGCCTTTAAGTGTTTGGAAGCAATTATCTCTCCCCGAGCTTGTCCCCACCAAAATGACTTTGGAATTAGCTAACCATACGGTTGCTTATCCAGTGGGGATAGCCGAAGACGTCTTCGTTGGCGTTGACAAATTCACCTTCCTGATGGATTTTGTTGTCGTTGACTACGAGATGGATCCTCGTGTTCCATTAATCATTGGACGTCCCTTCTTGAGGACCGGTCGCACTCTCATTGATGTAGCCGCGGGCGAAATTATCATGAGAGTTGGTGACGACAAGATTGTCTTCAACATGGGTAAGATTTCTAAGCAACCTTATTCATATGAGAGTGTTAATGCTATTGATGTTCTCGATGAGGCTTGTGAAGAACACTTTCATGATGCTTGCAAAATTAATCTCTCTTCTCTACCCAATGTTGAGACCGTTGCCTCAATTGCTCCGTCATTGACTCCATTTGGAGAAAGTGACTTTCTTTTGGATGATTTTGAAGCTATCTTGGGTCCACTTGATCTTAAGTATGATGATTCTCCAACCGATTGGGAAGAAGACATTCGTACATTTGAGAAACTTCTCAATGAAGACCCTTTTTCTCCTCCTTCTCCTAAAGAGGTGACTAATGATGATCCATCGTTAGTTACACCATCTATTGAGGATCCTCCTACTCTTGAGCTTAAGGACTTACCTCATCATCTCGAGTATGTTTTCTTAGAGGACATTGATCAACTTCCCGTTATCATTGCTAAAGACTTAAAAGCCGATGAGAAAAGTCGTCTCATTGAAGTTCTCAAGAAACATAAAAGAGCTATTGCTTGGAAAATCTCTGATATTCGCGGAATTGATCCTCACTTTTGCACACATAAAATTCTCACGGAGGACGACTTTAAGCCCACAATTCAAAGCCAACGAAGGGTGAATCCTAAAATCCATGACGTTATCAAAAAAGAGGTTATCAAACTTCTTGATGCGGGCATGATTTACCCTATCTCGGATTCACCATGGGTTAGTCCAGTCCATTGTGTGCCTAAGAAAGGCGGAATCACCGTTGTGCCCAATCAAAACAACGAGTTGATTCCTACACGTCTCGTTACTGGGTGGAGAGTTTGTATAGACTACCGCAAACTCAATGATGCCACGAGAAAGGATCATTTTCCTCTTCCTTTTATGGACCAAATGCTTGAACGTTTAACGGGTAATGAATATTACTGCTTTCTAGATGGTTTCTCGGGTTATTTCCAAATACCCATCGATCCCCAAGATCAAGAGAAGACAACATTCACTTGTCCCTATGGCACATTTGCTTATAAAAGAATGCCTTTCGGCTTATGCAATGCCCCCGGGACTTTCCAAAGGTGCATGTTGTCTATTTTCCATGACATGGTTGAGCAAACCATGGAAGTCTTCATGGATGATTTTCGGTCTTTGGGGATTCATTCTCTTCTTGCCTTGCCAATTTAGAACGTATGCTTAAGCGGTGCGAAGACACTTGCCTTGTTCTAAATTGGGAAAAATGCTATTTTATGGTAAAAGAAGGCATTGTGCTAGGACACAAAATCTCAAAATCCGGTCTTGAAGTTGACCGTGCTAAAGTGGATGTCATAGCCAAATTACCTCTACCTTCAACCGTGAAGGGTGTGAGAAGTTTTCTGGGTCATGCGGGCTTCTATCGTCGATTCATTCAGGATTTCTCTAAAATCGCTCGCCCGATGACCCACCTCTTGGAAAAAGATACTCCTTTTATCTTTTCCAAAGAGTGTATTGAAGCCTTCAATCTTCTCAAGGATAAGCTAACTAAGGCACCGGTCTTGGTTACCCCTAATTGGGAGCTACCCTTTGAGTTGATGTGCGATGCTAGCGACTTTGCTATTGGAGCAGTTTTGGGCCAAAGAGTGAATAAACACTTCCAACCAATCCATTATGCTAGCAAGACAATGATGGGGGCTCAATTGCCTTATACGACAACCGAAAAAGAGCTTTTAGCTGTTGTCTATGCTTTTGAAAAATTTCGCCCCTATCTTGTTTTATCCACCACCATTGTATACACGGACCATTCCGCGTTGAAGTACTTGATGACTAAGCACGACTCTAAGACAAGACTTCTTCGCTGGGTTTTACTCCTTCAAGAATTTAACATTGAAATTCGTGAAAAAAAGGGTGCTGAAAACCTAGCCGCGGATCATCTAAGTAGACTTGAGGATCCATATCAAGGGGATCATCCGAACAAAGAGATCAATGACTCTTTTCCCCTTGAGACCTTACTGTCTATTTATGCCAATCTTGATGACACCCCGTGGTTTGCGGACATTGCAAACTACTTGGCGGGTGGTGTTCTCATCGAAGGGTTAACATCCCAACAAAAGAAAAAGTTCTTGAATGATGTTAAGACCTACTTTTGGGATGACCCTTTTCTATTCAAACAATGCGCTGACTTGATTATTCGCCGATGTGTTGACGGACCGGAAGCTTTAGACATTCTCGAGGCTTGCCACAAAGGACCCACCGGTGGTCACTTTGGTACCAACTTTACCGCGAAGAAAGTGTTTGACTCGGGATTTTATTGGCCCACCATTTATCGTGATGCTCACGCAATGGTTAAAAATTGTGATGCTTGCTAAAGACAAGGCAAGATCACACATAAAGATGAGGTGCCTCAAAATTTCACACAAGAATGTGAAATATTTGATGTATGGGGCATCGACTTTATGGGGCCATTCCCTTCTTCTAAAGGAAACAAATACATCCTTGTCGCCGTTGACTACGTTTCAAAATGGGTTGAAGCAAAAGCTTTACCCACTAACGACACAAGGGTGGTTTGTAACTTTTTGAAACATCTATTCGCTAGATTCGGTGTTCCTCATGCTATTATCAGTGACCGCGGGACTCATTTTTGCAATGATCAATTTGCAAGAGTCATGGCTAAGTATGGTGTCAATCACCGTCTTTCCACCGCTTATCATCCCCAAACTAATGGGAAAGCCGAGATATCCAACCGTGGATTGAAGCGAATTTTGGAACGTACTGTGGGAGAGCATCGTGCCTCATGGGCCGATAAACTTGATGATGCTCTGTGGGCTTTCCGTACCGCATATAAGACCCCGATTGGTTGCACACCTTATCTCTTGTGTACGGGAAAGCATGCCACCTCCCTATCGAGTTGGAACATAAGGCATACTGGGCCTTGAAGTGGGCTAACTTCGACATCAACAAAGTCGGTGATCTTCGCAAGATTCAACTCAACGAGCTAAATGAACTGAGGAATGAAGCTTACGAGAACTCATTGATCTACAAGGAGAAGACCAAGATCATCCACGATGCTAGAATTAAGAACCGAGAGTTCCACGTTGGTGATCAAGTCTTACTTTTTAACTCTCGGTTGAAGATCTTCTCGGGCAAGTTGAAGAGCCGCTGGTCTGGTCCATTCACCATCGCCAAAGTCTTTCCCTATGGCACCATTGAGCTTTCTCAGCCAAATGGGCCCAATTTTAAGGTGAATGGCCAGCGTTTGAAGTTGTACTTTGGTGAGGACATCTCTCATGAGATGATTCCATCCCTCACCACGTTTCCCATGAACTAGTTTCGGGACCGAGTCAGGCTCGTGACTCGGTTAACAAAAACAAGCGCTCTTCGGGAGGTAACCCGAGTATCTATCCCCCCTTTCCCGTTTTTCATCCTAAGTGTAGGGGGAGATATATAGGTTGCTTGTATTTGTATGGTGATGTGATTACAGGGATAAGTGCACTTTTGGAATCTTTGAAGAACCGTGCTCCCATGTTATCCGCAATCCGGTTCAATCTCTCAACTATCGTGATTCAATTTTCTTCATACTCACATTTGAAATTGATCACTCTAGTTGTCTCCTCCTTACCTTGATTTAACCAACGTGCACAATGTCATAAGTGTATGGGAAACTTTTCCCACATGCTTAAACATTGAGGACAATGTTTATATTAAGTGTAGGGGAGACTTCTATCGAAGTTTTAAGTGGACTTTTCCATTAAAGTGCCTTCATTTAACCGGAAAATTCGATTTTTCGACATTTTTCAAAATTTTTAATCTATTTTGCCCTAGTTGTATAGTTGTATTTTCCTTCGTTATGGTTATTTTCTTTCCTTGCTAGAATAAATTTTCAATAAAGTGGTTTTAAATTTTTCAAAGTCGTGAATATTTTGACTCAACCCGAGTTTACTTATCTAAGTTTACTCTAGCTAGTATCCTTAACGTGTTTAAGTCAAGTTTTTCTAGGCTTTTATATAGGGAACTTTAAAACGCGAAAGTCTTAACTCTCACGGGTTAAGAACAAGAACTTTTCGCAAGTTCCTATAACTGATCCTAGAGAGTCGTTTATCACGGGAACTTTAAAATGCAAATTCTAAACTTGAAAGAGTCTAAGAAATTGTAAGATCCTATAGATGACTCGAAAACCCAAAACTTTGATTTAATTGGCTAAGCATCCACGAGTCTCATTCCTTGAGATTTTAAATTGTGGAGAACGAGAGATGATAGAGTCAATTATAAGTTTGGTATTCTTTCGTGAATTTATGTGAGTTGATTATAAGCCTATTCTCCCATCGCTTGCTAATAAATTTATCTGCAATAAATAAGGTTGTACGATTTGAAAAGTTACTTAGCTTCTAGCACAAGATCGTTTAAAAGTTACTCGGTATTAATTAGAGTTCATAGCCAAGGCATAACTTATTGAAGCGGGATGCGAAGATTGGCGAGTCCGAAAAGGCCCTAACAAGGCATGAGGGCTACATTTTGTTGCTAAAGATCCAAAGTGATGTGAAGAATCATTTATCAAGAATCAATATGAAGGATCGAGACACACGACGAAAAGCAAGTACTCCCCAAAAGATCATGGAGAAGTCTATCCAAAAAGGCCCTAACAAGGTATGAGGATAAATAGATCTAAGTCCTAAAAGGAAGCGGATCGTTGTATATCAAAGTCCAAAATAAATATTGGAGAAAAATGAAGAAGTCGTGGTCCAAAGATGAAGAATCTCTCAAAACTTCAAGTGAAGAAATCCCTATTATGAAGAGAAGACCATAATTTCAAGAACGTCTCTCAAAGATTTTAAGTATGAAGTCGCTGCCAAATATCGGTCCGAGAAAGGTCTCATATCGTGAAGCGAGTTATGCCAAGATATGAACTTTATGAGGTCCCGAGAAGCAGTTTTAAAAGATTTTGTCCTTTAGCTAACTATTGATTAAATCGTCCCACTTTGTTTTCAGCTTAAATAACTATCAAAATAAGTCAAACAATGCATCCTAGTGATCATTTAAGACAATATTAAAATATAAGAGATACACCTAGGAATAAGGGAGTCTAAGTGAATAATTGGGCCACATGAGTTCGTGATAGTTTGCTAACTTATAATAACAATGATCTTGTTTTTAAGCTTGGTATGAGGAACGTGAAACTTGAGAATGATGAACATTCATGACAACCTAAAACCCCAATGTAAGTCTTTGAATACTTTACTTGTTTTGTTCTTTTGGTTTCCTTAGTGTTTAGAATTTAATAAAGGCCAAGGTAGGTTATTTATGATGAGAAATGTAAACCGTGCTTTAAAATTAATGCATTGCATGAGGGCATGGCAATGGTTAAGTGTAGGGGATTTAATAGGTGTGAAAACACCCATCCTTTTACCACTTATTGTTTTCTAAAACGAGACCAAAACGCGTATTTAATGTCATTTGTTTGGAATTACGCATGGTTTGTGTGTTTGTTGTGTTTCAGAGCCAACCAGATAAATATTAAAGAAAACATGGGATTGCACGGGTTTTATCAAAGAAAAAGACGAAAAGACAAAGTCTATAGTCCAAGAGATGCAAAAGATTTGAAGTCAATGGGCCTATTTGAAGATTTATCGAAGAAAAGGACCAAAGATGGAAGATTTATATATGTCGAAAAACTCAAGTCTATTAAATGAAGAAATTAAAAGACGAGTTGAATTTATTCGTCGACAAATCCCGAATCGAAATCGAAAACGTCAACGTTTCTGAAAAGACGAGAAGACAAAAAGAAAGGGAGAAAGCCCACTCACCAAACCAAGCCAAGGCCTATAAATAGAGACCTCCTTCACAAATTTGAGGACTAGTTCATTTTCTGTTATTTCATTCCCTGTTTCGTAGGAACACCAACTCCATTAAGGAGTTTGGTGATTTTTATTTTTTCTTTGATTCCTCCATAATCTTGTAAGTTTTAATCTTTCCTTTTGTTTGTTTGAATCTTAATCCTTAATACAAGTTTCCATTTAATCTTGTTCTTTCTTTTCTTGTTGATTCAAAGTTCTAAGTTTTTATTTTATTGGTTTTGATCTTCAAAAACATGTGGGTTTTGAGTTTTAGTTGATTTGGTTTGATGATTATCATTAGTAAATGATTAGTGGTTAAATTGGTTTAAATTTTGGTTAAAAACTTGGTGGATTTTTGGTTAAATTCGTGTTCAAGTATTTCCCTGTTCTTCGGACTGTTCATCAACCCAGATTCCGAACCAAGGGATTTACTAAAATTATTCCGGATCAGCTTTTTATTCCGAATGAAGGGTTTCTGTTTATTTTATTCCGGATAAAGCAAGTATTCCGAATGAGCATTTTTTTGTTTAAAATATTCCGAATCAAAAGTTATTCCGGATAAAGGGTTTTATTCCGAGTCAAGTATTATTCCGAGTCAAGCCATTTATTCCGAATAAACAAATTTTATTCCGGATCAGCATACATTCTGAATGAACCATTATTCCGGATGAGTTGAATATTCCGAATGAGTCCTTTGTTTTAATTTATTCCGAATCAAGCTTTCCATTTAGTTATTCCGGATCAGTCATCATTCTGAACCAAGGCCTTTCAATTTTATTCTGAACCAGTAGATATTCTGGATGAGTTGATTATTCCGGATAAAGAAGTTATTCTGAACCAACAAAGTATTCCGAACCAACAAAGTATTCCGGATGAGCAAAGTTATTCCGGATGAAGGTATATTCCGATGAGCAGATCTTTCCGAATGAGCCCTTTTTCCGAATGAGTGTTTTGTTTTAAGTATTCCGAATAAGTATTCCGAATAAGCATTATTCCGAGTAAAGGATATTCCGGATCAAGGCTTTTTCATAAATATTCCGGATCAAGGCTTTTTCATAATTATTCCGGATGAGCAAGTTTTCCGCATGAACCATTTATTTCGGATGAAGTGATTATTCCGAATAAACAGAATTATTCCGAATCAGTAGTTTTTCCAAGGGAAGGTATTTTACTGTTTAATTTTAATTCAAGTTTTATTTTCATTAATTGCTTTTAGTTTAATTTTATTGCTTCACGCATTTACCTTTTAAGTAGATCAAAAGCTCCCCCTTTTAGTTACCAAGAACAACAATTCCACTTTGAACCGTGATCGATTCGAGAAGATACCGAGAACGAAACAACGACAAATATAATTGGGTACGTGCAACACAAAGAAAGATCTTGCAAAAGCTACATTTTTAATTAACTAAAAAATCAGTTATTACTCCTCCACTAGCACTAGCGATATTAGCCCTTGCACTCTTAGTTTGAACTTTGGATTTATTTTCAATAATGTCCCAAGCATCGTTCATTGATTTTACAAGAATATTTTGCCCCGAAGCACTATTTAGTGAGTCTTGGTCATTAAAAGTTAATTCATTGTTAAAAGTATTAATTTGATGAACTTCTGTAAAACCATGTTGAGGACACCTTCTTAAAATCTGCTTAAATCTATCCCAAGACTCACTATATGTTTCCCCATATTTTGTTCAAAGGTAATGATGTCATTCCTTAGGGCGGTGGTCCGAGATGGTGGAAAGAAGTAGTTAATGAACTTGATCTCTAAATCCACCCATGTGGTGATACTTTGGGGTGGTTCCTTATCAAGCCAAATCCGGGCTTGCCCCTCGAGGGAGAAAGGAAAGAGTAGTAAATGAATTGCCTCTTGTTGCACCAGATTGTACTTAACGGTATTGGCCAAATGTAAAAACCTCTTAATATGAGCGTGCGGATCATCATGAGTACGGCCTAAAAATGTTGTAGCGGAAACCATTTGAATAAAACCCGTTTTAAGTTCAAAATTATTTGCTCCAATATCGGGCACCACAATCGCGTCATCATTTCCCTCAACGTGAGATTGCAAGATCTCGATCATAGGTCGGTTATCCGTGGCCATCGTAGTGTCGAAAGCTCGATTCTCGGGATCGGCTTGAGAGACGGTCTTTTTGTTCTTCTTCTTCTTTTTAGAAGAATTAGGTACACCACTTGGTATGTGTGTACGCGTGCGAGTTCGCATACAACAAAAAAAACGAGGAGTAAGGGGATTGCCCTTGGTGACATTGAAAGGGAAGAGATTATCCCTCTCGAGGTTCGATATCAAAAAGTTACAAGAAAATATATACGTAATACTACTTGGGTGGCAAAACCCTCGATTAGCCTTCCTTCTCAAAATACTCACAAGTGAACGGGGGAAACGAGGTGGCGCGAAGCACTTAAGTACCTTTTTTCCTTAAACGTCCTTTTATAGCACGTCGCCTATCTATTCACCGTATAGTTCGTATTTTTTTCGAATTCTTGCTTAACGAAGTATTTATCTATTTTTGCCTTTTATTAAATTTGATCGGTACACGTATATGGAACGGGAATGCCTCCAAATACGGGGTATTGCAAAGCAATACTTATGGAATAATGTGTATTGGGGTTCGTATACGTAATATCTATAGTAATATAAAAGAAAAATATTTTTGTATTTTTATTTTTTAAAAGAAAATATATTCACAATAAAAACGAAACAAATCGAAATAGAAAAAATGATAGTACTTAATATTTTTGGTGTAACACTATAAGAAAAGTGTTACTTTTTTAATTTTTAATTTTTTTGGTGCAATTCTTAGGAAAGGAATTGCGTTTGTGATTTTTTTAATTTTTTTGTATTTTAATATTTGTGATTTTTTTTTGTATTTTGATTTTTTAACAAGAAAAATAACGTTCAAAACTGAACGGATCCCAAAATCCAAATCGTCTCACAAAAAAACGTCAATCGTAACGAGATCGAAGCGGCAGCGGCGCCAGTTTAATGTAGAAAAATTGCATTATATGGTTAATGCTCGTTTCTCCTCGAATCGAATTGACTTTCAATTTATCACAAGATTTATTCGTTTTTTGTTATAATATTTTTTGGAGTTTATGTTATTTAAATGAGCACACAAGAAAGATAAAAATAGTATACTACGTAAATACTTACTAAAACTAAAAACACGGTGCATGTACCACAAATTGAATACAAAGTACAACTAAACAATGCACGAAAATAAATGCCAAATAAATGCCAAATGCTAAAATTAAACTAATTATATTTTATTATTATTTTTTATTTAATAAAAACTATTTTATAAAAATTAAGAATTAAATTCGAAAATTAAAATTAAGATAAACAAGGTTTGAAAATTAAACCGAGCCCAGCCCAAGTATTAACCCAAAAATCAAGTGATCCAATTAAACTAACCGGCCCAATAAGATAGCCCAACTCAGTGTCTTTTTGGGCCAAAGAAAAATAGAAACGAAACTACAAGGACTATGATGCAATATACTAAACATGATGAAATAAAACAAACAGGAAAGCACAAGGACTAAAGTGCAAATTATCAAACTTATAAAACTAAAAACGGGCTTATTCAATAAGTTTCAATATCTAGCATTTTACTTGACCATTTAAGCTAGTTCAAGTTGCAAAAGATTTTAGATCCTATTTTAGCTAGCCAAAAGTAGAGATAAGTTATAACTTTCAAACCGATTTTCAAATAAGCACAAAAGTAGATTTGAGCTTATCTAGCTTATTTTAAGACCTGAAACTTCCTAAATTAACTAATAAGCTGACAAAATGGACGGAATGTTACATGGAATTGAAAACCAGACATCAAATAAGCTAGAAAATCTCAAAAGCTAAAACAACTTATTTTTAAGCTACGTTGGCCTTTTGACTTTTATGAAAAAGCACCAAATGCTCCAGATCTACTTATTAGGTGTGTATAAGCAACTTTTACAAAGGACTTATGCTAGAAAACATACCAATAAGCTACTTTGAAAATTGATAAGTGGACAAAATGAAAACTGGATGAACAGGAAATTTTGATTCAATTTCTATGCTTATGGAGTTGTTGATGAGCCAGACCAATAGCTAGAGAGTTATTATCTAGCCTATAAGCTACTCAGAAAACCAGATCTTGAACCCTTAAACACTTTTATGAAGAATTTATGAACTAATGAAAGTGCCTGTTTGATCCTTTTGCAAACCAGAAAAACTTAAACCATTTCACCAACAATATCCGTTTGACTTTGTAATTTTGACAATTACTTGATTGATCCTAGGTGAAAATAAGAAGTCTAAATAGATGCAAATAGACTCAAATACTAACTCCTAAACACAGATCCTCAACAATCAAATCCAAACAGTCCTTAAGTTAGATTCATGAAAATTTATCAAAGGAAAAGACAGATCTAGTGATTACCAAACCAAAACAAGTACTCAAAACTTCAAAACAAATCACTTACGATAGATCTGAGCAAAGAAATCCAGTAACATAACACATGAACATAGCAATCACACTTAGCCTAATTTTTTGCCTAAAAATTGAAAATATGAATTACCTTACATCCAGGCCTTCGTTGATGATGAAGCAGCCGATTCCTAACACCACCTAATCCTATCTAACCTTAGTCAACCACAATCAACCAACAAATCGCACATAATCAAGATCTGTGTGATTTAAAACCAGAATTCCCTCCAAAATTCCATAGACTTCAAAACTAAACCAAATCACAAACCAATGGTAGAGGATAGATATGGCCCAAGCCCGACTTGTGGGTTGGGTCCATTAAGGTTTGCTATTCTATATATACATTATTATTTCACACAATATATAGAGTAGAAAACCTTAATGGACCCAACCCAAAAGTCGGGCTTGGGCCATATTTATTCTCTAACAACCAAGAGCTCTTATAGCTCTTATCCAAACTTCATAACACAAATCAATCATAAAATAAGCAATTCAAACACTGTAGATAGCTGGATAACTGAAGATGATATGAACAGAACTTATTTTGGAATTTTATTTTATTGATGAAATTGAAGGTACAACTTGAAAGAAAAAGATTACAAAAGCTATTACTAAAATATTTAAACTAATTTAAAAGGAAATTACAAGCTAAATTTAAGCAGAAAAATGAATACGAACTAGGTGTTAGGGAGGGGGTATTTATAGGATGAGTGGAGTGGTTGGTGAGGTTGTTGAGTGGATTGTGGGAGCGTCTGAGGTAGGTGGGTGAGTGAGAGTGACAGGTGTGGCAGTATTTGTAGTGTGAAGGGCCAATTAGGAGAAAACACATGGCTAGGGTTTTGGGTTCGTTTTGCAATTTGATTTGGGTATTTGTGATTTAGGGAACTGCATGGCATGAGACTAGTACCAATGGGTTCGTCTCGTTGAGGTGAGAAAAATCCATGTTGAGGTCGAAGCATGACATGGCCTCTATCGTCTTCTACATTCTGGTGAAGATGGCCATAGAAACACAAACACGTGGCTAACAGATAGTGGCCCTTTTTCTTAAGAATTGAGTGGCCACGTTGGCAATCTGTGTGCTATGGAAAGGGCGCATGTGATTCGTCCACGTGGCCACTAACTTTGCTTCTTTCCTCCTTTGGTAAAAACAGTCCCTCTATTTTGGCAGTTTAGGATTTTTGGCTAATAACTTCATTATTTCTTCATTCCAAGTCCTTCAAGTTTCATTCTTTTGCACTTTTGGCCCTTTGAATTTGACTTTGACTTTATCTTGACTTTTCTTTGATAAATGCCCGTGAAATTCCGTGTTTTCTTCTATTTTGTCTTCTTGTACCTATTTCATAACAAAAATACAAACCAAGCATAATTTTGACATTTACGATATTAAATGCACATTTTGGTCTCGTTTTTTCTTGTTTTAAGTGGTAAAAGGATAAGTGTTTTCACACTTATTAGTAGGACTCTCTCCTCTCTTGGTTCCTTATGTTCGGCTGACTACTCCCCAACATACAAAAATAATACAATTTTCCCTTCTTGATTATTTACTATATCTCTAGTTTACTTCTAAGTCCTTCTAGATTAAAACCTTTAAAGTCTAACATAAATCCTTCGATTTTCTAATAATGTTTTGGCTCACGTTTCATTTCTAAAAGTTTTTATAAATAGAAAGTTCACTAAAAACTTAATAATTACTTAATAAATACATATAATATAAATATATTATACATAATACGTACACACAAATTATGTAAACAATAATTACACTACAACGAAACATTCATGTGATCTCAATTCATCACATCTCACCATCACAAGTACCATGATTAGCCGATCATGTACTTCAATCTCAGAAAATCAATATATCAAACACACAAAACACGTAATATAACACACATATAAGTATCTACATGTTATAACTAACCTTCCAAAAACTACGGTTGTCACATTATCCCCTCCTTTTAGAAATCTCATCTCGAGATTTAATATTGGTTTCACTGACATTACTCGCAAAAAACTAGGGATATCTAGCTTTCATATGGTCTTCACGTACCCAAGTAAATTCTGGTCCACTTATGGAAATCCATCTCAACTTCATCCATTAAACTTACACACGTCGTCTCTAATTTCAATAATCTACCTTGAAACGCAAGAACATTTTTTTTCAAGCTCTAGTTCTCTCATGCTCGATTTGTTTACTTCGAAACTATCTTCTCCACTCGATTTCCCTCTAACAGCATCTGCCTTCATTGTATCTAAAACTGCAAATCATCTTGTTCATGTTCCGAGTTGTGAACAAGTTCATCTCCTGGGAAAGCTTCATTAAAATAGTCTTCAAGTTGAGTACACCATTCTTGATTTCACTCATCTCTGTTTGGATTCAATCTAACCTTTGGATTTGAAACCTAACCAAAAGAGGACGTGTTCATTACATACAAGGATATAAAAGGATCTGTTCATGTTTAGTTTCATCATGGTGTCTTAGTTTCATTTACCTTACCATGATGTCTTCGTCTCATTTACCTTCCACCTCCTTATCCTCCTCATCCTCCTCCTCGCTACTACTATCACTACTAGACGACGAAGGCGAAGAACATGACGATGATCCCTCCTTCTCCTCCTTATCATCATCATCACTAATCTAACTTTCATCCTCATTAACCTCAGTCTTAACCTCAGTATTAACCTCCATGACTTCAATTTCTGGCTTGACATCATCATTAGCCGAAGGCGAAGTAATCGAAACTTTATCCAACCCTTGCTGAATTAAATCACCTAACAGCAAATTCTCAGACCCAGAAATATTTTCCTCTGGTTTGATATCCATTATTGTTTTAAGATGGTTATTATTATCCTCAACCCAGTTGTCAAAATTTAATAAGGAATCGATAATAGAATCTTGTTGTTGTTCAAGTGGGTCTTCTTGTTCTTGATGTTGTTTGATATTGGTGTTGTTGCTGTTATTAGTTTGATTCGCCATTGGTTTTTGTAATGGAAGAAAATAGGTTTATGGTTTTGGATTTCATGTTTTTTATTTTAGGGTTTAAGAGAGATGGAGGTAGTTGGAGAAATATGCGGGCTGGGATTTCTCTTAAACCCTAATTTGATTGAGGTGGTTTTGACCCGGATGAATTGGCATCGTGAAGGTTTATTAACATCATAACAATTATATAAAACCCTAAACAAGATCAAAGCACACATATAACGGAAGCGATTTAACAAGATCATAATAATAGCATAATTATAATTAATCGAATTAGGGTTATATACCTTTACGCTAAAGCAAATCCACAAGATAAAAAACGAATCACCAATTCGGGTTTATAACGAATACCACCAAGACATAGTCTAAAGTAAGAATATATTACGTTCTTGTACATACATAATACAACGAGCTAACCGTGATTCTACCACGTGGAAACCGAGATTTTACGCTAGTGTAAAAATCTACCCAACAACCCTAGAGAGGGGCTAGAACTAGATTATAAGTAAAATCGAAAGAACACAAAAACCAACCGAAACCCTTTGTGGGTTTTGTGTTGCGATCGCAAGAGAGAAGAGAGGGAGAGATTTGGGTGTTGAATTTTGAGGGTGGGGGTTGTTTATATAGACCTAAATCTTGTAGCCCAAAACAAATATAAGGAAAGTTTTTCCTTCCCCTTTTTTTCCCCTCATAGCCGACGGCCCAAACATCCTTTGGGGTGTTCCAGAACCTTCCGTTCTTCTTTCTATTTATTCCACTTTCTATTTATTCTATAGCGCTCGTTAATACTTAACTCTTAATTATTTAACGATCGTTAAAGTTATAGCTTGGTTTAATTTAATAAATATATTTATTAAATAAATTAATAAATATATTTATTAAATAAATTAACTCTTTACGTATTGTGTGTCATCCCGTAATCTCGAGTTTGATCCTATCACGTGACTATTAAATATAAGTCCATAAACTTTCAGCTCCCACTTGGACATATTTCGAATATCGTGATTACATTGACTAGCATCTAGTTACACTAACAATGTCTCTAGTACAACTCGAGTAAGGTGTCCTGGATAAAACATTTTAATGATTCATCATTATTATTATCCTTTTATTTCTAATACAACGTTAATAAGGATATGGATCTCAGTCATTCCTTTCATTAACCATTCTGTTTCTCGTTCACAGATTCAGCAAGATTACCAAAACAAATTTGGGTGCGGCCACACAAACATCTTACTTATCCCACGAGGGGCCCAACTGTATTATACTCCAAAAAGAAAATTGGAGGAAATAAATTACCTATTGACTACAAGCAAAACTTATGAATTTTGCAACACTTCTGAAAATAATCCGTATAGCTACCAGTTACGTTTAGCGTTAGATTATTCCATAGAGATGCACTAGATTCATAACAGTTTCCTGGTATCTCAAGTCTAAGGATAACTATTTATGATTTACTTGATGACAAAGATCCACAAAGTAAAATTATATAGTTGGGATAAGTCCAATATCCAATTCATCGAATATCATCCAAAATCGATCAATATAATTTCAAGTATACTCTATCGCAATTTTGATTTGTCTTAATTTAATAATATTCCCATATTATTAATCCACAACGGACATTTAGCATAACAATTTATTCATGGATTAAACAATGTAAAATAGGATACAAAATTAATTAATAAGAATAACCGAAACCCAATATTTATTTTATTAAATAATAATGTCTTAACATCCTTTATCCAAATACTAATCACAGATTTATTTCATGAAATCGCTAGCTAGTTGCAGCCCAATAGCCTTGGCATGCTTAACTACCTTTGGTCTAGGCAAAGCCTTAGTAAAAGGATCAGTTACGTTATCATTTGTGTGAACTTTTATTAATTTGATTTCACGAGCTTCTACTTGTTCTCGGACGTAGTGATGTCTACGCTTAAAGTGTCTGGCGCCCTTCATGATTCAAGCATCATTGGCGAATATGATTGCGGCAGAATTGTCCCAATACATATTTATTAGGTTCTTTTATTGCAAGCATCATCCCAAGATCTCCAATAAAATTCCTAATCCAAACCACATTTTGTCATGTATATGGCTACCCTCCGAATACCAAAACATTTGTTTTCGTATTTCTCAAACTGCAGAAAATGTTTAACAGCAACCCAGTGGAGCTTCCCTGTATTCTGTTGGT
The DNA here is from genome assembly GCA_025667525.1 of Glebionis coronaria. Classification (NCBI taxonomy): domain Eukaryota; kingdom Viridiplantae; phylum Streptophyta; class Magnoliopsida; order Asterales; family Asteraceae; genus Glebionis; species Glebionis coronaria. The sequence goes on from CM046880.1 coordinate 477,458,675, forward strand.
ATCTACTGACCAAGTTCTAAGTAAACGCCACACCAGGCCTTGTGCATCTTACAACATACATAATAGATCCTACAACCGAAGCGTAAGGCACCTTCTGCATGTATGCCTCCTCTTCAGGAGTTGATGCATCCATCTCATGGCTCAGATTATCCTTAACTTCCATAGGTTGAAAACCTTTCTTGGAATTATGCATATTATACTTTTTCAATATCTTATCTATATAAGCATCTTGACTTAGACCAATTAACCGTCTTTTCCTATCTCGATAGATCTTAATTCCCAGAATGTATGCAGCTTCTCTTAAATCCTTCACAGAAAAACATTTACCAAGATAATCCTTGACAGCTTTAAGTCTTTGACTGTCACTTCCCATGATTAATATGTCATCAACATATAGGACTAGAAATACTAAATCACTCCCACTAGCTTTGCGATATACACATGGCTCATCACGATTTTGAATAAATCCAAACTTTTTGATTTCTTCATCAAATCATTTATTCCATTGACGTGATGCTTGTTTCAAACCATAAATAAATCTTTGAAGTTTGCACACATGTTTTGGATTCTTAGGATCAACATACCCTTCCGGATGTTGCATGTAGATGTCTTCATCTAAGCGACCGTTCAAGAAGGCAGTTTTAACATCCATTTGCCATATCTCATAGTCATAGTATGCTGCTATTGCTATGAGAATCCTAATAGCTCTTATGTTTGCTACAGGAGAAAATGTCTCCTTGTAGTCTCCGCCAAAAGTTTGAGTAAAACCTTTTGCTACTAATTGAGCTTTATAGGATTGTACTTTTCCGTCTATGTCGGTTTTCTTCTTGTATAACCACTTATGTCTTACTACTTTAGCATTTGATGGTGGAACTACAAGAATCCAAACATCATTAACTTTCATGGATTTCATTTCCTCATCCATGCAACCATCCACTTATCCTTTTTAGGATCAAGCATGATGGATTTATAATTAGCAGGTTATCCAAGATCCCCTACTTCATCATCATCCTCTATATTAAGATATATATATTGATATTTGTGTTTTTAATATTTTCGGATCTACGCAGAGGAACTAATTCCGATGGAACCGCCAGACTTTCTGTTTCTACAGGAATTATTTCGCTAGTGTTTTTAGAAGGTAATGTATCTATATGACTCTATTCAAGATCATAATTTCTCTCACTGAATTCTTGATTTACAAGATCACTTTCAAGGAAGTATGCATACCTAGCAACAATCACTTTGTTCTCAGGTGGATAATAAAAGTAGTAACCCACCGTTTCCTTAGGGTATCCTACTAAGATACATTTTACAGATCGTTGTTGGAGTTTATCGCTCAAGTCACGTTTCACATACGCCTTGCAACCCCAGACCTTTAAATAAGACAAATATGGCTTCTTGCCATGCCATAGTTCATTATGGTTTCTTATCAACCTTCTTTGTGGGAACCATATTTAAAATGCAAACAATAGATTCTAAAGCATAATCCCAATAGGATAATGGTAAAGTTTTAAGATTAAAAATAGATCGCATCATATCTAATAATGTACAATTTCTCCTTTCGGATACACCATTTGTTGTGGAGTATAGGGAGAAGTAAGATGTTGAACAATTACATTCTCACTTAGATAATCTATAAACTCTTGACATAAATATTCACCACCTCTATCAGAACGAAGAGCTTTAATCTTCTTTCCTAGTTGCAATTCTACTTCTACTTTAAACACTTCGAATGTTTCAAATACCTCGTGTTTATGCTTATGTAAATAAACATAACCATAGTGGCTATAATCATCTGTAAATGTTAAGAAGTAGCTAGCACCTTTCCTTGACAAATGTCTAAGTGGTCCACACACATCAGTATGTATTAAACCAAGTAGATCAGTAACCCTTTCAATATTGCTATTTAAAGGTTTCTTGGTCATCTTTCTAGAGATACAAGACTCACATTTATCAAACGATTCATCAATGGTATTTTCCAAAAGACCTTCACGTTGAAGCTTTTGTATATGATTCTTCCCTATATGGGCAAGTCTACAATGCTAAAGATAAGAATAGTTCTTGTCAAACTTTCTCTTCTTATTCATGCTAAAAACAGAATTATTATTATACTATTTATTTTCATGCATGTCTATTTCAAACACACCATTCACAGAAATTGCATTAAAATAGAAAATACCATCTTTTCAAACAGAAATTCCATTATTATCAATAGTGTGAACGAAACCATTATCCAACAAACAAGAAAAGGAAATAACACCCCTAACAATTGTAGGTGCATAATGACAATCATTTAAAATCAGTACTAAACCCGAAGTAAAACTAAATTAAATGTTCATATAGCTTCAACCGCTGCTTGTGCGCCCACTTGCAGAAATTGTTCCCCATATGATAGCTTCCTTTCCAGATCAAATCCTTGCAACGTATTACAAATGTTAATACCGCATCCCGTATCATATACTCAGGAATTTAATTTGTATGTCAAATTGAATAATTCAATCATAAATAAAGTACCTAAAGCTGCAGCGCTCTACTCAGACTTCTCCTTTATTTCTCGCAATTCTTCGAGGTAAAGAGGGCAATTCCTCTTCCAGTGACCACTTGCCTTGCAATGGTGACAAGTCTCATCCTTTTGAGATTGATTCTTCTTGACAAAGTTCTGCTTAGGTTTCGAATAAGTCGCAACTTGCTTGCCCTTATCATCCTTGCCTTTGTCTTTCTTCTTGTTCGCTTGTGGTTTTGGCTTACTCACTCTACCATTTTGTATGGCTAGTACAGGAGGAGTAGAAGTAGATGCCTTGTCTTTTAACCCCTTTTGGTAGTCAATGAGCATTACATGCAAATCATTAATTGTCTTCCCCGTACAATGCATATTATAGTTTTGAACAAAATCATTGAAGTCCTTGTTAAGGGACCTATTGATCAAGTTGATAGCCATATTATGTCATAGGGTTTTCCTAGTGCAATGAGTTGTTTCATATAACCCCTCATCTCCATGTAATGGGTACTAACAGACTTTCCAGGAGTTTGCTTGCAGCTATGCAAAGCATCTACTAAGTCGTAGATCTCCACAACTTGAGGCTTTTCAAACATATCCTTGAGCTCATCAAGCATACGCTTAGGCGAAAATAGCTCATACTTCTTTTGAAGTGGAGGGGCCATTTTCCCTAACATTAAGCAAGCCACCTCCGAGTGCTTCTCAACATTAGCAGCGTGTTCAAGCCTTTGCGCTTCAGAAGCTCCTTCAGCAAAATCCTCTGGATAAGGAGTAGTCAAGATATCAATAGTACCCGCCACTCTCAAGACAATTCTTAGAGCAATCATTGAAGTTTGGGCCAGTAAGTTCAGGACGATCAAAAAACGTTTTGAACGCACAACTTATAGTGTTATTGTCGGGTTGAGCCATTTCTACATTAATAAGTTCAAATATTAGTATTTTCGATAAAAATACTTTCAAGAAAATAAAATTACCCCGGTATATAAACCATAGTATTTTCCTTGAATCCTAGAACATATATTGACATAGATCCATTACATTAGTTGATCTGCTAGTAATGAATGTACTCAACATAGCGACTTGTCGAACAATTCAATTGACAAACAATTTTCAATTTCTAGATATTTAAGGGATTTACATTGCCAAAAAACGTTTTGCATTGTAAACATGTTTCATACCTTCTAAATACCTTAAGTTTACAGATCTCACTGAGTAACTTAATTAAGTCGTCTAATCTGAATGACGTAAAACCATAATACGAATTCTCATTCTATGAAAGTTTTCTCTCCATTACAACATCCTCCAAAAATCTCATTTGATAACGTAGTAATTTTAAGTGTTCGTCAATTAGGAGGATTCGACTTAAATTTTAAGGGTATAAATTTGATGTCAAAATCAATGTATGGAGAAGCATGCATACAACTCCATAGCATAAGTTTAATAAAACATTTAGTAAACTTTTTCACGAGACTAAATTTCTACATAAATTATGTTGAGGTATTGGTTCAACGAATCAAATAATTTACCCACAACTATTCACAACGTACTTATGGCTAAAGCACAACGCAATAACCTTATTCATTGTGAATTCGGATGTGAATTTGCGGTAAATCAACCTTAAGGTATATTTTAAATAATAATCGTAGGTAATTTCAGTTTTGACGCACAGGCAAGCTGAGAATTTGGTCAACGACTAATGACTTAACACCTCCTTCCTTAACCGGGTACATGACCAGCGGTGCGTTATACCCACTTTATAGTTTGTCAAAAGGAGTAGGCCGTTCGATTATTATTGCAATTCATCAATCAACGTAATTTTATGTAATTTAGATCTCAAACAAATCTTAATTTAAATATGATTTAGTCCATATTCGTACAATTTTAACATAAACAAGTAAAAAAACTAAATACACATAATAACAATTTATATGTGCTATAAATAAATCAAATAGCAACATGCATACGATTTATTCAATAAACTTTAAATCTAAGGATTTATATTCATATAAAAGTCTTCCCTAATTCAAGATTTTATTGAATCAAATAAAGCAAGTAGCACATAAAATCATATAAACATACGATTTTACGATCCATAAAAACATGCATGTTCATAATGGATCCACCCTCAACTCTTAACAATTAAATCTCTTCGGATCGTAACCTATAACTTACATGACATAACAATTAATCATGCAATTTAATCTAAAATTATCCAACATGTAATTTAGGGTTTCAAATACAATTTTTTTAAATCGGCCAAAACCCTAATTTTCAAAAAACAAAACCCTAATATTTAAGAAAACGTAAAAACATGTAGTTGCAACTCAAAACAATTATTAGTTTAAAAACTTTAGATTTCGATAATTATAACATGTTAAAACGGCTCTCGACGCCGCTGAAGGTTTATTAACATCATAACAATTATATAAAACCCTAAACGATATCAAAGCACACATGTAGCGGAAGCGATTTAACAAGATCATAATAATAACATAATTATAACTAATCGAATTAGGGTTACATACCTTTACGCTAAAGCAAATCCACAAGATAAAAACGAATCACCAATTCGGGTTTATAACGAATACCACCAAGATATAGTCTAAAGTAAGACTATATTACGTTCTTGTATACACGTAATACAACGAGCTAACCGTGATTCTAGCATGTGGAAACCGAGCTTCTACGCTAGTGGAAAAATCTACCCAACAACCCTAGAGAGGGGCTAGGACTAGATTATAAGTAAAATCGAAAGAACACAAAAACCAACCGAAACCCTTTGTGGGTTTTGTGTTGCGATCGCAAGAGAGAAGAGATGGAGAGATTTGGTGTGTTAAATTATGAGGGTGGGGGTTGTTTATATATACCTAAATCTTGTAGCCCAAAACAAATATAAGGAAAGTTTTTCCTTCCCCTTTTTCCCCCTCATAGCCGACGGCCCAAACATCCTTTGGGGTGTTCCGGAACCTTTTGTTCTTATTTCTATTTATTCCACTATTTATTCTATAACGCTCATTAATACTTAACTCTTAATTATTTAACGATCGTTAAAGTTATAGCTCGGTTTTATTTAATAAATATAATAAATATATTTATTAAATAAATTAATAAATACATTTATTAAATAAATTAACTCTTTACGTATTGTGTGCAATCCCGTAATCTCGAGTTCGATCCTATCACACGACTATTAAGTATAAGTCCATAAACTTTCACATGGGTCATTGGGTGTTTGGACTTGCACTTGGATTTGGACTTTAGCTTAGACTTGTTTGACCCGAAACTACATGAAAATATGGAAATGCTTAAGTTGCGTTTAGTTGGAAGGAAAATACTTGTTTTCTACAAAATATTTTTTAGAAAACAAGGAAAATAAAAAAAGCGTTAAAATCAAAGTTTTTCAAAAAAAATCTTTAAAAAACACAAAATTTCTATTTTGCCCTTTTATACACAAAAGAAGAAAATAACTTTTATTTGTTTTCCATGTTTTGTATCTATTTTTTCTCTTATCTATACTACTATAAAGCATTTAACCCTTTTTCTATAATTAGAAGTTTTAAAAATTAAGCCTCAAACATTTCTTATAATGGGAAAATTTATCTTTTGCTAAGAAATTAATGCATATTAAAAGTGTAGGAAATAATTGTAACACAATACAATTTCGTAACGGAAAATTTAAGCGTTTTTAAATACAATTAGAAGTTACAATTAAAAATTAAATGTCCCAATTCTGTTGTAACTTAGCCATAAAAGCATTTTTAAAGCGTCTAACAGCTTTATGGAAAGAATTAAATTTTTAGTATATAAAGTACCAAAAGTATCTTAAACACGTATAAAAAATATGAAAAACACAACAGTCGCTCTCTCTCAACCACCACTCGCTGTCGTCGATTTTGAGGACTCAAAAAAAATTATGGTCGTTGTCTCTAGAAAAGATATTCGTTTTTGTAATGGTGGTTTTGCAGTTTAACCAAATCTTACGATATAAAATATGGATTTCATTGATTTGTTTTTGCCACGAAATTTTTCACCGGCTACCCACCGCCGCATTGCGTGGGTAGCCAGCTAGGTTTCTTAATAACACTTGACCAAACCCTAACACCCTCTCACCACAATAAACCTTCTACGTTTTCTTAGGTATTTTACGTTTTCCTCGGTATTTTTACGTTTACGTCTTATTGTTAAGTTTTCGTCAGTATTTTAATTTGTTAGTTTATGATAAACTAGCATGGTACCTGCACAATGCAGCGGAGGATACACTGTGACTATATTTTGTGGCAAGTAAAAGTTATTCGGTTACCCTGTAACAAACATGCTTGCATAATCAAATACCATTGCTTATTACTCGCTTGATACAACGTAATTTTAATTTTCTTATCACCATACCCAACGAAACACACCACCGAGACTCAAACTTCAGAAAAACACTCTCACCAGCATGTCACGATTCATATAGTTCGAGCTTAAACATGCCTAGTATTTCACAAATAAGTGTCAGATAATAATCAGCATTTGTTATTATACAAACACATAGGACATGCCAAAAAAATATCATATTTAACCTGATATAAAAATGACATATGATGTAAAAGACATCCGAACCACCAAACTGTAAAAAGCTTTCATCATATAAATCATAGTACTTGTTACGAACATGGCATTTTACTTTGTGAAATGTTAGGTTTTATAATGAGTTGTTAGGCACATTCATAATAAATGAGTTCTATAAAAGTTGAAGTTACAAACATAATTAAATGCATTAATTTTCTTTAATGTAGTAATAACTTTTAAAAGTTGTTATTGACTAAACATTTGAAACGTATACATTTACTATATGTCATAAACCCTTTTAAATGGCTCATATTGACCTATTATTTAAAAAACGTATGCATTGAAATGGATTGTATTAAAAACGAATATGATAAACAACTTTGACTAATGGCTTATTAATTTTTTATTATAGAAATGTTAGAGGCTTAAAAAATTTAAGACTTCTAATTATAGAAATGACTTAAATCTTTTATAAAGTAGTAAAGATGTTTTCGTGTTTCAAAAATACTTCTATAATGTTAAAAGAATGTATAAAGAATGAAGATAAAAAACAAGAATATTTGAACATGTTTTCTTGTTTTGCAAAATAGAAAACAAAAACACATGTTTTTCTAATTAAACGCATTTTCTAAAAAATTTAGTGTTTTGTGGAAATGAAAATCCCTTTTCTTTTTTCACAAAACTAAAAATAGAAAATGATAAATGTTTTCCAACTAAACGCATAGGGCTAGGTAGTGCTTTAAAACAGTTAAAAAAGAAAAAAAAGAAAAAAAGAAAAAAAGGAAAAGGTAGTGATCTAAAAAACTGATTCATGAACCGAATCAGAATAACCAAAACTGGTTTTCTTTGAACTTTTTTTTCTTGATACCGAGGTATGACAACCCATAAATTTCACAAGTATGTTATAGAATATGTTTAATGGAAATGGAAAATCCATTTGAAATTTTTGCTTTTTATGCATTACTTGGTAAGATAAACTACTTTTCCCATCATGAACTACCATATCAACATATTCCTATATGTTGTAAACATAACAAGTACAAGTAATTTAACAAGTATACTTAAATAAGAACATTACAAGAAATATAATGATACCCTAAATTCCCTTATAAACCCTAGAATCCCTATAATAAATAATGAACTCAAAGATGATAAAAGTATAAATAAGAACAAGTAAACAAGGAATAAGAACAAGAATATACTATCATATGGAAAGTATAAAGTTACATAAAGAATAAGTAAGAATAAGCTATACAAAGCTAAAGTACAAATAGACGTACATAATAGTCTAGATATCACCTAAAACCTTTATAAACAATATTTTAAGCAATATAATTATACAATAACTATGAATCTATAATCAATACAATATACTAATTCTAATATACTATATAAAGAGAAGTTAAGCAATCACAAATTACTAATATTCACTAATCTCAAGCTAATTACAAGAAAATGACCTAAAACTAATATTAGCATATAAAATTCATTCTAACATGAACTAGACTCTAGTCTTTTGCAACTAATTATTAAACTCAACTAAGTATAATAATATAATCATACATTTATCTTAAACTAAGTTAGAAATTATTAAAGAATAAAGTACAAGTTTTCAAAGCATAGAATCTTAAGCTCCCATAAATAACCCTAGAATAGGATCAACCTATATAAACTCTTAAACCAAGAATGTAGAACCCATAGAAGTCATAAACATACTATATAATACTTAGAATAAGCTTAAATTAAGATACAAACCCTAATTACCCAAAATAGAAAGACATTAGGTTTAATGATATATAAACTCTTATATTAAGAAATCTACATGGAATCTGTTGGAAATTCACTTTATCTGATGATATTTAAGAATTCCCACTAGTTATCATAGTCACACGCGCATGAACTAGACTAGGAAACTTAAGGAGGGGTTGTTGTTGTGTTTTCTCTTTTCATTTTCTATTCAATTTGTCTCTTTTCTCTTTAACACACACTTCCATCTCTCTCTCTCTCTCTCTCTCTCTCTAGCCATGGCTACCACCATCTACCATCCAACTAGACCATCGAATTTAGTAAACGAGAAAACCCACAATTGGTATCTCGAGCTATGGTTCAATCCTTGGATTGACGTGCTTTCGTTATTGATTTTGGTGATCTTAGTTTTTTTTTTGGTCTACATCTGTTTCTATTTGTCTCGATGATTAATTTTTGTCCCAATATTTTGTCTCGAATCTAGTATCATTCTGTGGTATTTTGTATCAGTCCTGGTATAAATCCTTTTTCATATCTGATTCTCTCTTCCTGGTATCAATTTTTAACTTATGGTCAAATTACTTTTTCTTGATTTCTTAGATGGAGATCAAATCTAGGAAAACTCAGATCCAGAAAACATAGATCCAGAAAATCTGGAAAATTGTACCTTTTTGGATAAGATTTACATTATTCCGAGATAAGGTTTTTAACATTGCGAAAATAAACTCTGTTATTGCGAGATTGATGTTCAGAATATTGCGAGATTCATGTTCAGTTTATTGCGAGATGTTTTCTCCATTATTGTGAAATGGGAAAAACATTGCGAAATGGACAGTTATTATACATTGCGAAATGATTTTTGTCTTAAAAATACCGACACCACACTTCATCATCACAACATCCAAACTGACTCTATCTATCTATTTCCCTTCGACAAATCCGACTCGATCACCCTAAATCCCTGTCTCATTTCATCACTAGACTCAAAACCAAGTAAAATTAAATCATACGAATCAAGAATAGACTTGATACACACAAACTAAAATAGTTCTTGTTTCTATACGAATCAGAAAGAAAAGAACTCAAACTATAAAGTTTAGTTCTTGTTTCTCTCGATTCGAGAATAGACTTGATACACACAAACTAAAATAGCAACATGCATCAATTATTTACCCACCCGAGACCATCTCTGATCTTGACGAAATCTTTGACTCGATTTTCAAATTATATAAGACAACTAGATTGGTTTATTGATGCTATTTGGGAGTTGTCACGTTTGTGTCTTGGTCCTCTTCGTCTGACGTTATAGAAAGGTAGAGGTGATGCATTTTTTTGGTTGTGTAATTGGGATAAGCAAGATAGTAACTGAGATTGAATAAGATTTATGATGAGATTAGATGTGATATATGGATTTGGTGAAAGTTGTTGGTTGTGATGAGAGAAAATGAAACGGATGTGAGAATTGGGGGAGATGAGATTTGGTTGAGAGAAAGAGAAGCGGCTGATGAGATAAGAATGAGATTAGGTGTAACACCCCATTTTGGAAATGGAAATATCACAGTAAATTATGGCGTGTCATCAAAGCATACAAGGTAAAATGTCTAAACATTACTTGACCATATAAAGGAAAATACCGGAATCAAACATCGGTAGTCCAAAAGTAAAGCTCATCACACACAAACATAGTATAATAAAGGAAAAGGACTAAACAATGTCCAAAGCATAAGTATCAAAAGAAAGGAAATGCATAATGTAAAGAAGGCTAGACAGCTTCCAGTCCATATGCACGTACTCTTAGTGTCTACGAACGTCCCTGAGTACCTGCCGTTTTGGGAACATAGAAAAGGAAAACGGCTGAGCAAATACGCTCAGTGCACGGATGTACAATAAAGCATGAATAGGATAAGCATATACATAATAACAGCGGAAGAAAACTAAGTCCCGAGTAACCTGGTTAAGTCTTAATAAAACTGGTTTATAGTTTGAAAGTCTTATGTTTATCTTATAAAAATTGTTTGTCATATTTTACCATTAGCCAATATAGGTCATGAAAATCCACCGTGCATGAATAATTGGAGGGGTGACCTCATCATGCAAATTAGAGGGGCTGCCTCTAATTTAATATACTGGTTTTTAGGTAGGAGGGATCAACTCCTTGTGAAGGATGCAAGGCACACACCACATTCACCATGTAATCCTGAATAAAAACATGTAACTAGGATGCACCCATACGCCCCACATGATAAATATAAATAAATGGCCAAAAGCTGAAGGGACGCCACGAGCAATCACTCCGCCGTGGTGAAGTCATAACATCAGTGCCTCTAATGTTATGGTTATGGTACCTCCATAACTAGGTGAAACTGGTCATGCATGTATATGGCTATAGGTAATCATAATTAAACATAAGCAATCAAACACGTAACTTATACTACGGGAAAACAGTTGGCTGCATACGGGGAATCCTAATAAGGAAAGAATGTCCATACTGAAAGGACGGGAATCCGTACCTTATGTCCAGTGAACGAGAAAGACGAACTGCGAGAATCCTACTTCCGAATCACTAATGCTACATAAATACGTACATGAAATAAGTATCTGCTTACTAAATACATAGCTGGTTTTATGTCATGTCTTAGCTTATTTTATGTGTTCTTACTATGTTTTACTGTTTAAAGCCTTAAACTGTATTAAATCTTATATTCTGTTTAATCTGATTAAGTATTTCTGGTATTTCATGTGTTATTATACTTACTGTGTAATAATAAGTAACTTTCCAAAAATAACAGGTTTCCTAAAATAGAAAGTTTCCAAAAATAGAAAGTTTCCAAAAATAGAAAGTTTCCAAAAATAGAAAGTTACCAAAAATAGAAAGTTTCCAAAAATAGAAAGTTTCCAAAAATAGAAAGTTTCCAAAAATAGATTTACTGCTTAAAATAGATAAGTTTCTAAAAATAGAAAGTTTCCATAAATAGATTTGCTGCCTTAATTAAATAAGTTTCCATAAATAGATTAGCTGCCTTAAATAAATAAGTTTCTAAAAATAGCTGGTTTCCATAAATAGATTAGCTGCCTTATTTAATTAAGTTTCTAAAAATAGAAAGTTTCCATAATTAGATTTAAGCTGGTTAAATAATCTAAGTAAATAAGCCTAAGTGTTTTCATGATTATTTTCTAAGTCATATGGTATATTGTATAGTTTAATAATTATTTCATGTAATTTAATTAAACTATAGGTTATAATATTTAATTAAAGTATAACATGTTTTAAATTTAATATGTTAAATACTTAGGTTAAAATATGTATTATTATATATTAATAATATAACCTAAGCCATGTTAATTAATTAATTATATCCATGGTTTTAAAATAATTAATTAATCATAAGTCTTAAATATATAAAATACTTAGGTTAAAATAATTTCATGTTTATTATAATTAAATAACCTAAGTCATGTTATTAAATTAATCACATCTTTTATTAATTTAATTTTAACATAAGTTCATAACATAAAAAAAAACTAACATAAACCATGAACCGGATCTAGGCTAGAAAACATGAACCGGACATGAATCGACACCGTGCCCCGAACCAACTCGGGGTACCCCTTGCTGCCGTGGGACCCACACGCACGAACCAAGACCATATGGTCTTGGTGGTGGTCGGCTTGGCAAGCCGAGACCCCATTTGGGCTCGGTGAAGCCGGCGGCCAAAGCAAAACACCCCTTAAAACGACCCTTTAATTTAATTAATCACCAAAACATGTTAGATCTATGATTAATTAATATGTTTTTATAAAAACATCACATGTTCATAATTAATAAAAGATTAAATTAAAAGAAAAGGTTTAAAAAGGTTTTACCGAAATCGTGGATCAAGAGAACGAAGAACAAACACGATCATTCACCAATTCTTCAAGATCAAAGATCAACAATCACCTTGTATGGTGATTTATGGGTGGCGGCACAAAGAACAAGGAGAAGGAGGGTTTTTAGGTTTTTCTTAAAAATCTTCTGTAACTTAATTTGTGTAGTGAAAAATAAACATAACCCCCTTTAGTAAAATTTGACAATGGGCTTGGCCCATTGCCCTTGTTTGGCCGCGGGTAGGCACCCCCACATGGGGTTCCCGTACCTTTTTCCGTGTCTCGTTATCTAGTTACTCGTGTGTGATTATTTATGTTCGTGTTTTAAATGTTCTCGTTACGTAGATACCGTAATCTAATATATTTAATTACGCTCGTAATAAATAAATATACGTAATTAATAATAGTTCGTGTTTTAATTACGTTCATGATTTCATGATCGCATGTTCGTGATTTATTATTGTTAAATAATTATTACGTGATCGTGCATATAAAATACTTATCGTGTTCTAACACGTACGTAATACGTAAACTCCTAACACGTAATCGTAATCATGCTATATTAGGAAAGTTTTAACTAGTACGTACGATCCTAAGGGTACTATGCATGGTAAAAGCATGCGGGTTTTACAACTCTTCCCCCCTAAAAAGAATAATTCGTCCCCGAATTATAGATAAAGTAAACTGGAAAAGAAGAACATACCCGAATTCAAAATATGAAATGAGGGTAAGAAGCCCGGATAGACTCCTCCGTTTCCCAAGTGGCTTCCCGCTCGGTATGATCCCTCCATATAATTTTGACGAATGGAATCGTCTTCTTTCTCATGACTCGTTCTTGCCTGTCAAGAACTCGTTCGGGTTCTTCTATAAAAGTGAGATCTTCACGTATCTGTTCCAGTGGATACTGAACCATGTGAAGGGGATGATATTGGTACCCTCTGAGTAAGGACACATGAAACACATTGTGCACATGTGAAAGCTGCAGAGGTAACGCCAATCGGTAAGATACTTCACCAACTCGTTCAATGATATCAGACGGTCCGATGAAACGAGGACTGAGCTTCGCTTTAATCCCGAAGCGTCTAACACCACGTGCCGGTGAAACCTTAAGGAAGACGTGATCTCCTATGTTAAAGTGTAAATCCCTATGATGCTTATCAGCGTAACTCTTCTGACGTGACCGTGCTTCCTGAATCTTCTGCTTAGCTACTGCGATCTTCTCATTTGTCATCTCTATGATTTCCGGTCCTTCGAGTGTTCGCTCGCCAACCTGATCCCAGCAGATTGGGGCGCGACACTTTCTGCCATACAACATCTCAAATGGAGCACATTTGATGCTTGCGTGCCAGCTGTTGTTGTATGCAAACTCCACCAAACAGATGTATTCGTCCCAATCACCCGTCCATTCCAACGCACATGACCTCAACATATCTTCCAATGTCTGAATGGTTCGCTCCGACTGTCCGTCCGTTTGAGGATGAAAAGCCGTGCTAAGCTTAAGTTGTGTACCCCAAGCTTTCTGCAGACTTTTCCAAAAGCGCGAAGTGAATCGAGGATCTCTGTCTGAGATGATGCTGGATGGTGCACCGTGGAGTCTCGTGATCTCTCGTCTATACGTATCTGCGAGTTTACTTACCGGATCTTCCTTGCGGATCGGTAAGAAATGAGTTGATTTGGTAAGTCGATCAACGATAACCCAAATTGCATCGTGATTTCTTCTGGTAGGCGGAAGACCGGTAACAAAATCCATGGTGATTTTGTCCCACTTCCACTCTGGAATATCTAACGGTTGAAGGAGACCGCCAGATCGCTGATGCTCGATCTTAACCTGCTGGTAGGTAAGACATTTGGAGACGTAAGTGGCCACATCCTGTTTCATACCACTCCACAAAAAGTACTGCTTGATGTCATGGTACATTTTAGTTGAACCAGGATGTATCGAGAATGGGGAGCTATGAGCTTCGGCTAACAAAGCTTCCCGGAGTTCTTGGTTATCAGGAACACAAAGTCTAGTGCCCTGCCATACGATACCATCTGCATCTACTCTGAATTCTGTCTGCTTCTCCAAATTCTGTACTATCGCCCAGATTTCTCCGTCATCCTTCTGAGCTTCCTTGATCTTAGATAGTAACTCGGGTTCTACTCTAAGATTCGCCCAGTAACCGTGCTGTCCACGTACCATGATCTTGATGTCTAGTCGCTCCAAGTCTCTGATGACTTCCTCTTCGATTTTAATACCGTTGATCATTCCGGACTTCCTGCTAAGAGCATCTGCTACTACATTTGCCTTTCTGGGATGATACTGTAGATTAATGTCATAATCCTTCAACAGCTCTAACCATCTCCTATGCCTCATGTTCAATTCACGTTGAGTGAAGATATACTTCAAGCTCTTGTGGTCCGTGAAAATGTCACATGATTCTCCATATAAGTAGTGCCTCCATATCTTCAATGCAAACACGACTGCAGCAAGTTCCAAATCATGCGTGGGGTAATTTTCTTCATAAGGCTTAAGCTGCCGTGAAGCGTACGCGATCACTTTCCCATGTTGCATGAGAACATAGCCAAGTCCCTTCCCCGATGCATCGCTGTAGATTTGAAATCTACCCGTACCAGATGGTAGAGTAAGAATAGGTGCAGATACTAGCTTCTGCTTCAGGTCTTCAAATCTCTTCTCTCGATCTTCAGTCCAGACGAATTTCTCCCCTTTCCGCATCAGTTTGGTCAATGGTAGTGCTAGGCGGGAAAAGTTCTCCACGAACCTACGGTAATAGCCAGCTAAGCCTAAGAAACTGCGGACTTTCGTCGCTGATGTCGGCCTTGGCCACTTAGTAATGGCCTCAACCTTCGCTGGATCCATAGTGATTCCTTCTGCTGATACAATGTAACCTAAGAATGCCACCTTGTCTAACCAGAACTCACACTTGGAGAATTTAGCATACAGCTGCTTCTGGCGAAGAATCTGTAGTACCGTACGAAGATGGTCTTCGTGTTCCTCCTTGGACTTTGAGAAAATCAGGATGTCATCGATGAAAACAATGACGAATTTCTCCAGAAATTCATGGAAGATTCTGTTAATCAGATCCATGAACAGTGCTGGAGCATTTGTCAAGCCAAATGGCATAACTACAAACTCGTAGTGGCCATAACGAGTACGAAAGTCAGTCTTAGCGATATCCTGCTCCTTGACCCGTAGCTGATGATAGCCTGACCTAAGATCGATCTTGGAGAAGTGTTTGGCCCCTTGGAGTTGGTCAAACAGATCGTCAATGCGTGGCAGTGGATACCTATTCCGAATGGTAATCTTGTTGAGCTCGCGATAGTCTATGCAAAGACGCATACTGCCGTCCTTCTTCTTAACAAACAAAACCGGTGCGCCCCATGGAGATGCGCTCGGTCGAATGAAACCTCGTTCAAGAAGTTCTTGCAGTTGATCCTTCAGCTCCTTCAGCTTTATGGGAGCCATGCGATAAGGAGCCTTGGAGATTGGTTCAGCTCCTGGAATCAGCTCGATACTGAATTCCACTTCTCGTGCAGGTGGTATGCCCGGAAGTTCTGCTGGAAACACGTCTTGGAATTCCGACACTATTGGTTGATCCTGAATCGATGGAGATTCAACATCCATGTCGTGAACCGTAGCTAGATAACCCTCGCAGCCATGTGACAGTAGTGCACGCGCTTGCAGGGTGGATATGACTTGTACAGACTGTCCGGGTATGAACCCATTATGAATGTACTCTGGTGCATTGACATCACCGAAGATAACTCGATATGAATGGCAGTCTATGGTAGCATGATACTTGGATAGCCAATCCATGCCCAAAATCATGTCGAAGTCATTCATGTCCAGCGGAAGTGCGTCGACGGGTCGAACCTTATCATCAAATTCTAGAGGAAGACTCTTGTATACATGGGTGATTAATACAGAGTCCCTCAAAGGCGTGGAAATAGTAAGCCTATTTTCTAGTGGCAAGGGAGGCATCCTAATGTTCTTAGCATAAGCAGTAGAAATAACCGAGTGAGTAGAACCCGTATCGAAAAGAACACATGCAGCGCGACCATACATATACAAGATTCCAGTGATGGTACCTGTAGACTTGTTGGCCTGGTCTCGAGATGTCGTGTAGACACGCCCGACGGCAGGAGGCGGCTTGGTATCAGCATGTCCCGATGTACCCTCCATCTCGCCCTTATGGCAATCCTTCATAATATGGCCAGGAAGACCACACTTGAAGCACGCATCAGTATTTCGGCGACAAAGTCCTAGATGCCTACGGTGGCAAGTAGAGCAAAGAGGATGAGTGTATCCTCCAGCAGGTGCTCTGGCTGGTTGAGGACCTGATAAAACATTTCATAAGACATGGTAATTGGGTACAAAGGACAAAGCGGATAATCGTAAGATTGAATACCAGTGATAGCTGGACGGCTAGGCTGTGAACCTCTCTGGTTCTGGTCGCTACCGTTTCCATGGTTCCTGGTAGCAATTTGCTAAAGTGTCAGAATATGAGTTATAACATAAAACATAAGGAATTTTGTAAGTATTAGGACCTGCTGTTGTTGGAGTGCCCGGCATTGTTACGGTAATTGTCATTACCGCCACGCCTATCCGTAGCAGAACGGTCGTTAGTCTGACCGTTTCCCTTGGGCTGATGAGGCTGCTGCTGAGTAGCCGGCTGAGACCGGTCCCCAGTTTTCTGCCTGGAAGATACATTTAAAGAGATGAATAATTGACATATGGAAAGTATACGGATTTGTCACCGCTTGAATACAAATGTTTTACCTCTTGTCGGGTCTTTCAGCTTCCCCGAACTCATCCCTCTCCTGCAGCATCTCCAGTTTTCGTGCTGCATCGGCCACTTGTGCTACAGTATTGAACGTAGCACACACCAGATTGTTTGCGACCGATGTGCGAAGAGCCCATCTGAAGTGATGTGCCTGCTCTTCAGGAGTACCTGCTGCCGCACCAAGGAAACCAGCCAAGCGAAGAAAGCGCTGCATAAACTCATTGCTATTCTCCCCAGCTCTCTGACGGATCCCATGGTACTCTCTCTTGAGCTTGTCCTGCTCAGCCTTGGGAAATAACTGCTCCATCACCCTGTCCTTGAACTGAGCCCAAGTCAAACCAGCAACCCACTCATCACCACCTTCAGATTACATCAATGCTAACCACCAGTTGAGTACATCGCCTTCGAACCGATAGCATGCTAACCTCGCCTTGTATGCGGGGTCACAGCCCATAGCGTTGAAAATCTTCTCGATGTGAGCCAACCAGCTTTCAACATCGCTGGGGCTATCTGTCTTCTCAAAAGCTCGAGGGCGGAGCTTGTTGAATCTCTCCAGCCATACTGCTAATGTCACTGGAGGAGGAGGAGGAGGTGGCTGATTGTGCTGCTGATTGTTGGCAGCTTGAACTTCAGCCCGGATGTCATTCCTCAGTTGAGGAAGCAAGGCTTGCATGGCAGCCTGAATTGCAGCATTGAGCTGCTCCTGTTCGCGTGTGAGAACCATCTGACAGTATAACATAAAACATATGATTAAACAATTCAAAACATAAAATATAAATACATACATGAAAAAATTTATATTGAAATTTCACGAGAAAAATTTTATGCAAGAAAATTTTGTGTATGAATGCATGATGCAGTTTTATGAAAACTTTTGTATGCTCGAGAGTGAACGCCTCAGGTCAGTTCACCCAAAACAAAGACATTGCGAGGGGACGCCTATGGGTCGGTCCCAAATCTAAAAGTTTCGATAAAACACATGCGACTAAATAGGGTCAGTCCTGTACCAACCATTACTTAGTAAAAAATCCTACAACAATGACATGTATATGTATGCTTAAAAATGATGAATGCATGAAAACAACTGTCATTTCTAGGAAGACCGTAGTGACTACCCACTAATCACAGGTCATATTTGAGAGCCTACAGGTCGAAGCCTTGGCTCTGATACCATAATTGTAACACCCCATTTTGGAAATGGAAATATCACAGTAATTATGGCGTGTCATCAAAGCATACAAGGTAAAATGTCTAAACATTACTTGACCATATAAAGGAAAATACTGGAATCAAACATCGGTAGTCCAAAAGTAAAGCTCATCACACACAAACATAGTATAATAAAGGAAAAGGACTAAACAATGTCCAAAGCATAAGTATCAAAAGAAAGGAAATGCATAATGTAAAGAAGGCTAGACAGCTTCCAGTCCATATGCACGTACTCTTAGTGTCTACGAGCGTCCCTGAGTACCTGCCGTTTTGGGAACATAGAAAAGGAAAACGGCTGAGCAAATACGCTCAGTGCACGGATGTACAATAAAGCATGAATAGGATAAGCATATACATAATAACAGCGGAAGAAAACTAAGTCCCGAGTAACCTGGTTAAGTCTTAATAAAACTGGTTTATAGTTTAAAAGTCTTATGTTTATCTTATAAAAACTGTTTGTCATATTTTACCATTAGCCAATATAGGTCATGAAAATCCACCGTGCATGAATAATTGGAGGGGTGACCTCATCATGCAAATTAGAGGGGCTGCCTCTAATTTAATATACTGGTTTTTAGGTAGGAGGGATCAGCTCCTTGTGAAGGATGCAAGGCACACACCACATTCACCATGTAATCCTGAATAAAAACATGTAACTAGGATGCACCCATACGCCCCACATGATAAATATAAATAAATGGCCAAAAGCTGAAGGGATGCCACGAGCAATCACTCCGCCGTGGTGAAGTCATAACATCAGTGCCTCTAATGTTATGGTTATGGTACCTCCATAACTAGGTGAAACTGGTCATGCATGTATATGGCTATAGGTAATCATAATTAAACATAAGCAATCAAACACGTAACTTATACTACGGGAAAACAGTTGGCTGCATACGGGGAATCCTAATAAGGAAAGAATGTCCATACTGAAAGGACGGGAATCCGTACCTTATGTCCAGTGAACGAGAAAGACGAACTGCGAGAATCCTACTTCAGAATCACTAATGCTACATAAATACGTACATGAAATAAGTATCTGCTTACTAAATACATAGCTGGTTTTATGTCATGTCTTAGCTTATTTTATGTGTTCTTACTATGTTTTACTCTTTAAAGCCTTAAACTGTATTAAATCTTATATTCTGTTTAATCTGATTAAGTATTTCTGGTATTTCATGTGTTATTATACTTACTGTGTAATAATAAGTAACTTTCCAAAAATAGCAGGTTTCCTAAAATAGAAAGTTTCCAAAAATAGAAAAAATAGAAAGTTTCCAAAAATAGAAAATTTCCAAAAATAGAAAGTTACCAAAAATAGAAAGTTTCCAAAAATAGAAAGTTTCCAAAAATAGAAAGTTTCCAAAAATAGAAAGTTTCCAAAAATAGATTTACTGCTTAAAATAGATAAGTTTCTAAAAATAGAAAGTTTCCATAAACAGATTTGCTGCCTTAATTAAATAAGTTTCCATAAATAGATTAGCTGCCTTAAATAAAAAAGTTTCTAAAAATAGCTGGTTTCCATAAATAGATTAGCTGCCTTATTTAATTAAGTTTCTAAAAATAGAAAGTTTCCATAATTAGATTTAAGCTGGTTAAATAAGCTAAGTAAATAAGCCTAAGTGTTTTCATGATTATTTTCTAAGTCATATGGTATATTGTATAGTTTAATAATTATTTCATGTAATTTAATTAAACTATAGGTTATAATATTTAATTAAAGTATAACATGTTTTTAATTAAATATGTTAAATACTCATTTTAAAATATGTATTATTATATATTAATAATATAACCTAAGCCATGTTAATTAATTAATTATATCCATGGTTTTAAAATAATTAATTAATCATATGTCTTAAATATACAAAATACTTAGGTTAAAATAATTTCATGTTCATTATAATTAAATAACCTAAGTCATGTTATTAAATTAATCACATCTTTTATTAATTTAATTTGAACATAAGTTCATAACATAAAAAAAACTAACATAAACCATGAACCGGATCTAGTCTAGAAAACATGAACCGGACATGAATCGACACCGTACCCCGAACCAACTCGGGGTACCCCTTGCTGCCGTGGGACCCACACTCACCAACCAAGACCATATGGTCTTGGTGGTGGTCGGCTTGGCAAGCCGAGACCCCATTTGGGCTCGGTGAAGCCGGCGGCCAAAGCAAAACACCCCTTAAAACGACCCTTTAATTTAATTAATCATCAAAACATGTTAGATCTATGATTAATTAATATGTTTTTATAAAAACATCACATGTTCATAATTAATAAAAGATTAAATTAAAAGAAAAGGTTTAAAAAGGCTTTACCGAAATCGTGGATCAAGAGAACGAAGAACAAACACGATCAATCACCAATTCTTCAAGATCAAAGATCAACAATCACCTTGTATGGTGATTTATGGGTGGCGGCACAAAGAACAAGGAGAAGGAGGGTTTTTAGGTTTTTCTTAAAAATCTTCTATAACTTAATTTGTGTAGTGAAAAATAAACATAACCCCCTTTAGTAAAATTTGACAATGGGCTTGGCCCATTGCCCTTGTTTGGCCGCGGGTAGGGACCCCCACATGGGGTTCCCGTACCTTTTTCCGTGTCTCGTTATTTAGTTACTCGTGTGTGATTATTTATGTTCGTGTTTTAAATGTTCTCGTTACGTAAATACCGTAATCTAATATATTTAATTACGCTCGTAATAAATATATATACGTAATTAATAATAGTTCGTGTTTTAATTACGTTCATGATTTCATGATCGCATGTTCGTGATTTATTATTGTTAAATAATTATTACGTGATCGTGCATATAAAATACTTATCGTGTTCTAACACGTACGTAATACGTAAACTCCTAACACGTAATCGTAATCATGCTATATTAGGAAAGTTTTAACTAGTACATACGATCCTAAGGGTACTATGCATGGTAAAAGCATGCGGGTTTTACATTAGGTTTGTCTAACTGTGAGGTTAATTAGGGTTTTGCAATATATATCCTTATATCTAAACTGGGCCGGTTAAATACGAACATTGGATTTGGTCATTTTTTTCTAACCATGTATGAGTTTGGAATGCACATGCTTATTGACTCATCTAGTGGGCTCTACATTCACATTTTGCAAATAATGTTGGTAACGTTTTTGCAACACTAACATTTTCAATAACATGGAGTGGATAACGTGATTTGTAGTATCAAGGTGCACCTCATACATACAAAGGTCGAAATTCAAAAGTTTAATGATACAATGAGAAAAAAAAAGATGACTACATACAATGATAAAAAGGTGGAAGTTTACGGTATTTTCAAGACATTTTCCCAAAAAAATATATATTCCATCTTATTTCAAACACGTTTACGACACTGTACCCTTATTTCACCGACTAACAACAACTATTTTTTTTACTATTTGCAAGTTCCATTTATTTTTTTACCATGTAAGATTCGAAACAAAAGATATCGTTATCCCAAAAAGAAATGTCCACCCTCTCAATAGCCTCTACACCAAAAGTACCGTACAAACAAACACGTGAAATGAGGACTCGATAAATGCGCTACTACAGAAGTTGAACATCCCAAAAAGAAATGAGCTCGCAAACTATCCTAAGAATACAAACGATAAGTAGAAGGGATATATACATATATAGGCATAGGCGTACATACACTCAAATCCATCCAACATATACTATACAAGCATGTATTAACCATCTTTCATGCAACCATACTTAGGAATCCATTGGTGTCGTGGTACTAGTATAACTATGTTGGCCACCATACTTATACGAGTCCCCTTTCACCAATGCACTCCCTCCTATGATGACACTTATAAGAATTAATACTGCACATAACACATCAGTCTACCAACTCAAATAAGCACATAGACCCTACAACTCATATAAGCACATAATCCACAACATAACAAAAGGTCCAAAATTCCATGTATTAAAATAACGTAGCCAATGCATGAAACACATAAACTCGCAATCCAAAATGTATAAAGAAACATGAAAACATAATCAAATGATATCCAACAATGACTAGTGTATACGACTATGGTTCAACCCGCACTAGTAAAAAATCGAAAAGAAAATAACATGTAGCTAAGTATGAACCATAATAGTTCATAACTTAACAAACATCGCAAAAATAACACCTAAACAAATCAATTATTATAAAATGAACATATACTCCTATGACGCCTATATGTAGGGACCCTTAAGCTATAGATTAGGTTACACGACTAGGCAACCTAATTCTCTATAACCATTGGCTCTGATACCATTCTGTCACACCCCACCATGGCGGAATATGGGGCGCGACGTATGGATATCATCACAACAAAAAGTGTCTCTATAGAGAAAACTAAATGCAAAAGAAATGTCATAAATGGCGACACAAATGTCGTGACAATATCTCAACCAAATGCAGGAGTCTAGGTAAGTAGGTAAAAGTCCTACCTCTTACCAAATACATTCAAATAACACACATCAAACATATAGGTGTCAACAAAGTATCACTTATCCAAACATTAAACAAAGACTAAGAGGAAAGGGATTCCTCCTAATGCAATCCTAGCAGCCTCTAGACTCTAGCCACTTCTAACGTCATCCTTCTCAACTATCCCACCTGAAAATGACACTAAAATCTATCAACATAAAGTTGGTGAGAACATAGGTTTAAGTTATCAAAACATCTTAAAAAAACCTTGTCAACCGCTGTAAATAAGTTAAATAAAACAAGTTAAAGCAATGGACCATAATATGATAATCATGTTAAATGCACCTACAACAAAACTCAAACCAACTACCAATCACATCTACAATTCACAAAGCACACTATAACAATCAAGAAGTATCCCATCACACATAAAATAACAAAGCACCACACTCATGTCACACACACAAAAGAACAACGCACCACACTATCTGGATCTTTCCCACACCACTTGTGGAAGATTAACCATATCCCCGTCGAGATATCCTGCCTCCGTTGAGACGATGCACAAGTACTCAGCACAAGAACTTAGGACGGATCGTGCCCCCCGCTCCACACACAACACAAATGGTCCCATAGACGCCCATAAATCTATGTACCATACCAAAACCAGGTGTTGGAAATACGTTTTTTACGTATTTAGAAAGGATCGGTCACTCCAACGATATATACGTAGATTGGGCTCGTGATCTAGTTATGTAAGTATAACCCATAAAGCCCACATGTAGGGTGGGTTATATATACCCTTCCTAGCATGTTAGGAAGGGTAGTTGTTTATTCACATTTCACTTAATACATCTTTCTATCTAATCCTCTCCTTTCTCTCTCTAACTTTCTCTCTCTAGTTCTTCATCTCTCTCCCTCTCTTTATATCATTAACAACACTTGTACAATTATAAGAAAATGTGGACCTACAAATGGTATCAAGATCCATGGGATGATTGTACTGTTTATGTGTTTGTGTTCTTGATTTTTCGTGCCTAATTTGATCTTTATCATTCGAACCAATTTTTTTTTTTGTGTTTTTATGGTTTAATATTGATAAAAATCATCTACATACTTGTGGTAGTGATTTGGTATTGTTACTTTGGTTAAAAACACAATTTTTTTGGGTGTTTGATTCATTTTGTGGCTTAAAATCGACTTAGTTGTGTATTGTCCGAGAAAAGTGGTACTTATGCTCACGTATTGCGACAGACTCCATCACAAAGTTTGAGGGTTTCTACATTGCGATCAGGTATTGCGATCACATTGCGATCAAGTATTGCGATCACATTGCGATTGGGGCGATCAGGTATTGCGATCACATTGCGATCAAGTATTGCGATCCCATTGCGATCAGGTATTGCGATCACTTTGCGATCAGGTATTGCGATCACATTGCGATCAAGGATTGCGATCACATTGCGATAAGTATTGCAATCACATTGCGATAAGTATTGCGATCACTTTCCGATAAGACATTCCGATCACATTCCGATAAGACATTCCGTTCACTTTCCAATAGGACATTCCGATCACATTCCGATAGGACATTCCGATCACATTCCGACGATACTATATTTTGGCATTGCTATACAGTGACAAGTATTCCAAGATTTTTTCAAAAACGTGTTTTTGAAAATTTTTAATCGTGTGTCATTTTGTCTTGGAATTTTTGGTTTATCGAGAACAAGTTTTAGGGGATTTCAACATTATTTCTCGAATTCAACACACAACAACAAACACGATTACTTTCTTTCATTGATCGATCGACAAGTAATCCTTACCTTCATTTTCCATCAAATTTCAATGGGATCGTTGAATTCGACATCTCAAGAGGGAGAATTGCATCTAATGCAAAACACAGTTAGAGAAAGTGGTATAACGTTATTTCGACTACTTCAGTCTCATCTTGTAACCCTTTCATGGCTTCAAGGAGGAAGCGAATTTGTGACACTCTTTGGTCAAGATCCTAACTTATTCATCGACTGAATGTTCCTCAACTTGAACCAACTAGCTGAGCAACTTCATAAAGAAGAATTTAATCACTCTGCATCAGAATCCGCATATAAAGCTCTCGTGACCCAACTTACGCACTTCTTCCACTTGAACATCGCTAAGTCTAATAATTCAGGGAAATGCCAGTCATTTTTTCAATACTCACATACCGAGGTTCAAGATTTCCGTAGTACATTGTTGAAATTCATGACATTGGTCTCGTCTTCAATTGATGAAATATTCCGACTTCAGCAAGCGTATGATAATGGAGTGCAAGAATCTACGATGCAGATGCAAGAGTAGAATGGTCATAACGGTTGACAACTTCGATCCTAAAGATGGCAAGAGCATGGAATCGGGAGGAAAGCATGATACAAGAAGCATGTCAGGAAATGATATAGACATCTCTCATGATGACCCCATACCTGTATATGACGAAGAGCCTACAAATACGGTACAACGAAATGTGGTATATGATGTCTATGCCGATGAACTACCGCATGTTTAGCATTCCGAACCTAATTATGACAAACATGGGATTGAAAAGGGGGATAGTTTTACCACTTCAGATTCATCCGATATGAGTCAAAATGGGGGAGAGATTGTTCAGAATGCTATAGTACATCATGATAATTACTTTATAACTGCTTCGTTAACTGGTTCCGATTCCAAGATTAAAGAGCTTGAAATGATCATAGCTCAATAATCTAAACATCTTGAGGATGTCCAATTTGAATTTTCGAAGGAAACGGACAAATTTGAAACATTTTTCAAAAACTTGAAAAGTCAAACGTTGTTCTTGAACGAAAATTGGATCAAAAAGTTCTAGATTCTAAATCTGAAAAAGATAATCTTTTGAAACAAATTAAGGTGATAGAATCTAAGTTGGCATCCCAAGATAGATTGCTTAAAGATAATGAGACCTTAAAGGCTTAAGTACATGAAAAGGTTTTTGCTATAGCTGCTTTGAGAAATGAATTAAGGAAAACTAAAGAAACTAGTGTGGACATTAAGCTTGAAAAACCATCAATCTTGGGGAAACCGCCTACTAATCAGCCTGTTAGACAACCGACTGCATTTAGATCCGAGCGACCTCAATCCTCGAGACCGCGGTTTGCCTTCCAAGTTGATATGGTTCATAAATCTAGTACAGTCACTCCACCAACTAGGCCTAATGTGACTAAATCAGCTTTAGCAAGACCTAATCACATGATTGCATCTAGCGTCTCTAAGAATAGTTCAAAGAACACATCTAGAACTAGTGCAAATGACGTTTGCCATAAATTTGGTCTGAGGGAAGCTAAGCAAAAGACACAAGTAAGAGATAGGAATTTTAGACCTAGTCAGTGCCTTCTAGGTTACCCAACACTGCTAACCATAGCATATCATACACTAGGAGCATCAATCAATCATCTGGGAATTCTAGATCTTACTCGGACATTAAATATGCTACTTGTAAAACATGTAGAAAATGTGTCTTTAAAGCCAATCATGATTCTTGTGTCAAGAAATTACTTAATGAGGTGAACTCCCGTGCTAGACTTAAATCCCAGTGGTTAGCTAAAATCAAACCCATTGGTAAAGTTTGGCGACCCACGGGTAGAACTTCATTGTTGTAGGAAACGAGTGCCCTTTAACTAGGATAGTCTCTGATTCTACTAAGACTACTAGGGAGGAAATTGAAAAGGATGACACATCACTTAAGCCTAAACTTAAGGTTTTCTATAAAAGGAAACGTTTTCCAACTAAGATAAATGAATCATCTCCTCAGGTCACCTCTGGCACAAGAAAAGAAAACTGTGAATCCCCCCATGGTTCTAAGATAGATATCGCTAACCCACATAAAATCATGCAAACTCCTAATGAGAATGCAGGTACCAAAGTCCACGTTCAACAAGAACACAACAGTCCAATATTTGTATACCGTACAACTAAGGATACTCTCAGAGTTTGGTTGCTGAAGAAGCTGATATCTAAGAAACAAGTGTCTCAGGGGATTTGCGGTTAAGCTCGTGTATGTGGCTCATAGTCAAATCACAGTCTGTGACCCGCTCTTCAAATAAAGGAAAGTTTATCGCCGATGATAAACTTATCCTCATTAACGAGTTTTCGTTGACACGAGCTTACACTAAAACTATTCCAAGGTTTTAAGCTCGTGTATATAGATCACAGTCAAATCATAGTCTGTAACCCAAACTTCAAAGAAAGGGAAGTTTATCTCGTCAACGATAACTTACCCTCATTAACGAGAAATTAAATTTTCTCGAACACGAGCTTACATAAAAACTATTCAAAGGTTTTTAAGCTCATGTAAATGGCGTATATTCACATGTCAGATTATCCGGACTTCAAAGAAAGGAAAGTTTATCGCCGATGATAAACTTATCCTCATTAACGAGAAATTAAATTTTCCCGGACATGAGCTTACATAAAAACTATTCAAAGGTTTTTAAGCTCGTGTAAATGGCGTATAATTATATTTCAGATTATGCCCCGGACCTCAAAGAAAGAAAAGTTTATCTCCGATGATAAACTTATCTTCACAACGAGAAATTAATTTTTCTCGGGCATGGGCTTATATTAAAAACATTCGAAGTTTTTAAAGCTCATGCACAATGACTTACAGTTAAATATCAGACTGTAACTCGGACTTCAATTTTAGAAAAGTTTATCTTTAATGATAACTTTTCCTCGTAACGAGAAATTAATTTTTCTCGGTCATGAGCTTGTATTAAGACATTCCAAGTTTTATGATCATAAAGGAAAGTTTATCTTTTAAATAAGAGAACTTTTCTTTATAACGAGAAATTCACCTCTCGGTTATGAGCTTTACGTTAAAACATTCAAAAGTTTTTCAAGCTCATGAAAACGACTTCTAAGTAAATGTCAACTTAGGACTCGTTCTTCAGTTAAAAGGAAAGTTTATCGCCGATGATAAACTTATCCTCACAACGGGAAGTTTACAACTTCTCGGACTTGAGCTCTTTTGTAAGATATTCAACATCTTAAGCTCAAGTAATTGGTTTTCAAAACATTGAACACAATTTTTCGAGAATTTCTCAAAAGGTTTTTCTAAATCTTTCAAAATTGTGTGTTCAAAAATGTTTTGATAAAAAGAGAATGTCTTCTGGAATCGATAATATTTACGATACTAGAAATGTCATTCAATAATGACACGGTGTCATTCAATAATGACACGGGGTTTTAAATAAAGTTCGAGCAGAAGTTCAAATATTTTAAAACATGCTCCAAATGGTTTGCTGTTATTTCAGACAGTAACTCGCTTTTCATATTCAAGTCAAGCATTTCACCGGAAAGCTTTGACTCAACAACGGGAATTAATTTTATCGGGCATGGTTTACTTTATAACCATGTAAGGATTGTGTTTACGTAATAACACAATCTAACACTAATATATGTATGTGTCAGTGCATTTATTTTTTCAAAGAAGAGAAATCTTGTTTTTATGAAGTTATCATCTCCACAATCCACAACAATTTATAATTGATATCTACATACTCGACGATGCGACTACTCAATCGAATACTATAGATCTTTCAGTAGAACACGGGTCAACAATTGAGGGGGAGCAATTGTCCAGCATTCAGAATCTTTGATGTCGAAAGTGCCAAGGTCACTAATTGGTGTCAAGACAACGATATCAATCGTACACATCGTGTCAAGAGATAACTTCAGACGTGACGAGGCGACCAACATTCGTGAACAAGAACCATGTGATTCTATCATATGATGTTCTCCATCATTCAGGTCCAACCTCGTAAATTGCTAATCTTGTGAATACATTATCATATATGATATTTGCATGTGATAAATACCTTACACTTGCGTTCAAAAGGTATTTTATTTACGGTTCAAGTACACCCTCATTAATTTGAAGGGGAGCTTGTGCAAATCATGAAGATTATTGGATTTGCATTTTTCTTCCCAAATTTTCTTAAAATGCTATTAAATCAATTGATATTAAAAACATCGATTGGGTTAATATTTTTAATATGGGGGAGAAAATGTGATTTAATATGGGAAATGATTAATCACAAATGGTTTGACTTAACGTGATAGCTCATTCCGACATGTGCCAAATGTTTACGGATATCGTGGCATATGTTAAGCGGGAGCAAAATGGATTTGTATATCTAAATGGATTTCATGGTGATTTATACTTACCCACAACCTATGTATTTCACGATGATGAAGATTGTGGTGACATAAGGATGGTAGGATAGGTTAAAGTCTAATGACTCTTCCAAAACTGGAGGAATCTTCCCAAAGACATTCCATAGCTAGAAATAGTAGTCCTTCGGAAAGATGGAGAAAGTTTTTGAACGTAGCTGAATGTCGACCAAGTACTTAAGTTAGCACTGGAACAATCACAACAAGGTGCTAGTTATGACGTATTGGTAAGCATTGAAGGGGTTGAAGAATGAAAAAGAATTGTAATGATAAAGGGTGAAAAGAAAGAAGCCCTACTTACAACCTTAGGCAGAAACCGGGTCAACATATATGCTATTGAGATCATTTTAATGATGCTCGATATTGAAGATAGACATCATGGACCTAGTGATGCAATGCACAAGCCATCCCAGCTAACTCAGATATCTCTCAACAGATATTTGTTTTAATCACACGGAGACAACACATTATCTACTGATTTATTCACTCCGAATATATTGATATTGAAATGGTGGCACTCCTCTCCAGCCTCCGATCACTACAAATCCAAAATGCACGATCGAGTCTAGAGCCATTTGAGATCATCAAATATCTCATTAGGACACACTTTCATAATTCCTTGCTTCTTCACACACTGTGAAAAGTAAGAAAGATCTTAAGAGTCCTACGCAAAATATTCATGATCTCGCCTGAACATCTGAGTAATACGAAAGTATTTACAATGAAGATGGAAATACTTCTTGAGCGAATATTAAAAAGCTCATGGTAGGTGACTTGTGCGATTCTTTATGAATCAAGCTTGTGATAACTGGAAAGCAACAATGGTTTAATTATTAACTGAACTTAAACACGTTCCAGGCCTATACGCAATATCTTAGTGATCTTGCCAGAACACTCAGAGTGACACTCTATGGTGTTCACAGTGATGAGTGGAAATCCTTCTAGTGTTAACATCAAACAGCACTTGGTAGGTAACTTGCAAGATCCTATATGAATCAAGCTCGTGACAACTGGAAAGCAACGATGGTGCAATTCTTTAATGAATCAAACTTGTTCCAGGAATCGGATTTAACGGCTTCAAATCATGCGGATAATATTATCCAAATGATTCACTCTTTATATTCGCAGTCAGCTTTGGACGGTCGAATAAAGAGAACAGGTTTACCCGCGAAATCTTGTCAAGGAGGTTCTTAATTGAAACTACCTGCCACAAGTACGATATTTAATATCGTCCAACGGTCTTCACCGACTGAAGGTAAAATGCTACCGAATTAGAATGAAATGTTCAAGGCCATTTCATCCGTGTATATGTTTTGTTGCTAACTGTTTTATGCAGCGTAACAAAAAGGTGGCATTGCGGTGTACAATCTGGAAGAAGTCGTCAACACATGCTTATACTATATGTACTTAATACTTCAACAAATTTCAAGAAAGCCTAAAAGTCAAGTCTTCCGTTGTATCAAACTCTGAAGCTTTCAAGAATTTATAAAGGTATAAGTATGTGGAACATGAAGTCACGAGGAGGCAAATTTCACAAGTGATGAATGCACAAGGTAAAGGCAAGGAAACATGCTCAAGACTAAAGTCAAATATCTCATTTGCATATTCACAAGAACAAGATCGAAGACTCAAGCATAGTATGCTAGGTTTAAGATTTTGTAAAATGGTGTGACCTCCCTTAGGGGGAGATTGTTGGAAATACGTTTTTCCAAAGAAAGTATCGGTCACATCATTGTTAGCATAGATCACGAGCTATACACTATTTAGGACATTGTAACTTGGAGTGACCTCCCTTAGGGGGAGATTGTTGGAAATACGTTTTTTACGCATTTAGAAAGGATCGATCACTCCAACGATATATAAGTAGATTGGGCTCGTGAACTAGTTATGTAAGTATAACCCATAAATCCCACATGTAGGGTGGGCTATATATACCCTTCCTAGCATGTTAGGAAGGGTAGTTGTTCATTCACATTTCACTTAATACATCTTTCTCTCTAATCCTCTCATTTCTCTCTCTAACTTTCTCTCTCTAGTTCTTCATCTCTCCCCATCTCTTTATATCATTAACAACACTTGTACAATTATAAGAAAACGTGGACCTACACAAGGCAACACGCCTTACCAATACCCACTAAGACGGTACGTGTCCCTCGATCCAAATCATAAACATTTATAAAAACACATAAGCACGCATGTCACACAATAACACATCTATGTCCAAACATTTATAAAAATATAGTACCAAGACATTTTAAGAACACCACAAGTGTCATCTTCATCTCATATTAGAAGAAAACATTTAAAAACTCAGTGAAAATGAGACTATGAACTCACCTGATAGCACAGCAAGTCAGCACTCCTGCAAACCTATAAAATCATACACAACACACTTAGCTCAGGTCCTAACACCCAAGTTAAGTAACAACCAAGGAGATGAATCTAATCCCCCGATCCTCACTATCTAGTTCTCCCACTACAAGCTATTCTATACGTAAAAATCCAGTTTTTCCTCGGTACGGTTTACTAGTCATTAAACGACCACATGAAGTGAACTTAACACCACACTTGGCTCCTACCCTACTGGATTTATGTTGTTATATGATCTAAGAACTTCAAAAACCAGTTTTACTTTCTACTTACAATTTTAACCCTTTCGTTTAGTCTCTACGCCAAAAGTCGTTTTCACCAAAACTGATTTTCTGTACATGCTAAATGTTTGACACCAAAAGCCCGACCTAAACACCATAACTTTTATTGAAAACCTCCAGTACTTTCATACATATTATAAAGAGTTCCCAAATCAAAAATCTTTGGCTATCTCATTCGTTTGGTTATCTTTTGACTCAAATTCTCAAAATCCAAATTTATTCCGGAACAGCGCACTATTTTTGTAAAAATTGTTTGACGACCTTCCCGAACTCCATTTTCGACGAAGCTTATATTTTTAAAAATTAGACTCTCTGAACTTATTTTAAAGAAAAGATACTCGTCCAAAGGTGCTACCTACTGCCCGGAACGGTCGACAAAAGACAGCCTAAAAAATCAGAATGTTTTACGCCTTTATACACCAACCCTCTAAACATCATTAATTATCCCTAAATTCTTAACACAAACCCTAAAATCATTAATGGATCTAAATAACTATAATTCCCAGAAAATTAAAAAAACCCTAATCATCTTAATGATGGTTAATTAACATTGTAAACATGATTAATTAATAAAACATGAATTAAATTAAGATTATACCTTTAATTTATCGAAACCAAGATTTTGAAAGAACCCTAATTTTTTTTTGTAAAAACCATGTCGCCTCTTTTTTTCTTGGAAAAAGATCTGTGTTTTTTTAGTAGCAATGTATTTATACCCTTTAAACCAGTCTTTTCATAATTTAATACAAATTCTAATGGGCTTTTACCCATTCTTTTATTTCTTCTTTAAACCGACTATACAAAGATATTTTCCAAAAATTTAATTTTTTTAATTAATTATTAAATTCTTTTTTAATTAATATTTCCTCAATTATAATTTTTTATTAATCCATTAATTAATTAATTACACCTAAACCTTTTACCTAGTTAATTTTACGCGAATACCGTAAAATACGTAAAATATACAGTTTTATGAAAATTCTTAAAATATGAAATAAACTTTATAACTAAGTCCTAAATGACTTAAAATCATCTGTAAATTATTCCCGTGACTAAATACCTCATCCGAGACCTTAAAATTCTAAACCCTAAATCGTAAAAATACGATTTACTATAATACATATACGTACACATAAAATCCTAAAATACCACTGCATTCTATCATAGTTACATCCAAGTGAACTAATGAGCACGAACTAACTCCATCATAACATTATATAATGCACCACGCAATACACGAACGATGACTAACATCAAATCAAAGGCTCAAATACAAACATATACCACATAAATGCACACTAAGCACACAATCAAAGTCAAACAGTCGCTAATGGAGAATCTCAAAATCTAGGGTTGTCACACCCGATATTATCCTTCAAAAGAAATCGAGAAAGTGAAAAAGGAATTTTGCAACCTAGTAACACGAGGAATTGATCTCAAAGCCTATTTGAGAAAATTTCACGAGTTAGCAGAATTGTATCCTATCACTGATTCGCAAAGGATGTTGAAGGCTTTTATCAAAAGATTTCCACAAAGATTCAGAAGGATGATTACTATTTCTAAACCCCATAGTTTAGAAGAAGCCATTAAGATTTCTCAGAAATTAATAGATCATGTAATCAAGCACAATCCTGTTCAAGAATCCAGCACCCTTAAACGTAAATTTATCAAAAAAGAAGAAGAATCTGCTGAAACTAAACCCAATCCCTTAAACTTTACCTATGATCCTTATTTTTCCTACCTATATTACCCAAATACTAACCTAGTTAACCCCATTCTCAACTTATAAAATATGATGACTATGCTAGACACATTCCTCAATGTATGAATTGTCTATTGCATCACACTGGAAACTACACAACAAAGTGCCAGAATTGCTTCAAAATAGGTCATCAAACACGATACTGTTGGAGGAAGGCGTATTTTTAGATTTTTCCTAAGATTTCCGTGCTTTGTAAATGAATAAGTGTGTTAAACATACGTGAATATTATCAATAAAAATCTATGAAGTTTTTGATTCATTTTCTAAGTGTTATTTTACTTCACTATCTGGCAGAATAACTCATTTGTGTTACATGTGCTTAGAATTGTTTGATTTTCTTTGGACTAAATATTCAACTTATGTCTTAACGGAATTTCGAAATCTGAATTACATAATGTTTAACCTAAATTTTTCTTATTAAAAATAGGTAAGAACAAGTAATGAGAAACTTATTTTATAATTTCTTAAGATACGACATGACACCATCTGGATCATGGTCAATTGTATTCCATAAAATGATATGGAAACTTTAACAAGATTATCCCCAAAATAATTTGTTGACATAAAGTGCTGATATCTGTAATACTGAATACATCAAGAAAGAATATTTCCCATTATACCAATAGGTTAAAGGGAGAGAACTATCCAGATATTGGAATTTCATACTCCATGTATGCATTGCATTATCTGGAATTGCACCTAACCTAATAAGGTATTATAGCAATAGAGCAGTCGTAGTGCAACAGGAAGTAAATGTTAACTATTTACCAGATTAAAATGGGGATTTGTGAAACATCTTTTCCAAGAGTAATCACAAATATTTTCTCAAGAAGGATAAGAAACTACACCATGTAAAACAATATTAACATTGATGAGATGCTTTCCTTATTGATTTTAAATGCAATAATCAATCCATGATTTTTAAGCAAACAGTGACTTACTAATTTGAGTTTTACCCAAAGAAACTCATAAATAATCACATTTCCTTCCTATTTAGAGAACTAAAGAGGATTACCTGATTAATTGGTACGATTTACACTTATTCTTGTAATCTTTATAAGATTTCATTACAACCTAAATGGTCAATATATCATAAGTGTTTATTCCTCGTGATAGCTCTAATAGAGGAGATTGATTAAAGAAAATAAATAACATCAGTAAGAACTTTATTCATTGATATATGAATAGAATGTTAAGCAGAACACAAGAACTA
Source organism: Glebionis coronaria (assembly GCA_025667525.1). Classification (NCBI taxonomy): domain Eukaryota; kingdom Viridiplantae; phylum Streptophyta; class Magnoliopsida; order Asterales; family Asteraceae; genus Glebionis; species Glebionis coronaria. The sequence continues at coordinate 477,493,638 of CM046880.1, forward strand.
CATCTGCCTTTTTTTATACACTATGTTACGATTATAATTTCGGGACGAGATTTCTTTAAGGGGAAGAGGCTATGAAAACCCATAAAATTTGCAAGTGTAATATATGCTATGTATAAATAGGAGTGGAAAAGCCACTAGAAATTTTTGCTTTTTGTGTATTACTTGGTATAATGAACTGCTTCTCACACCATAAACTATTATAACTACACATTCTCATAATAAAGAAAGACACAAGTCTAAACTGTAAAAGAGATCTAATAAGTTCAATATTAATAAGAACATCTCAAATGTAACCATGATGCTCTAAATTCCCTTAGAAACCCTAGAATTCCTATAAATGAATTATAAACTCAAGAATGGTAAACCATGAATGAATAACACATATGAATAAATCAATATGGAACCTAAACAATTTATAAAGTATACTCTAAGGACATACTAATACCTAAGAATGGCAAGGACAAACCATACAAAGCTAAGTACAAGTAATTGTACATAATAGTCTAGATCACCACCTAGAAACTTTGATAAATAATATTTTAAGGAATGTAACTACATAAAATCTATGTACTATTATAAAAAACAATGTAATAATTACAATCTATCATATAAAGGAAAGGTAATTAATCCCAAATTGCTAATATTCACTAATCCAAGGCTAATTACAAATTAAGACCTAGTAACCAAGATTAGCATATAAAATCCATTATATATTGAATTAGAGTCTAAAATTTTACCATAAATTATAAAATTAAACTACATATCATATTAAGATTATACATTCATTTCAAGTCAAGTTACAAGTTCATAAAGCATAAGGTACAAGTTATCAAAGCATAGGATCTTAAGCTCCCTTAATCAACTCTAGAATATGATCAAACTATACAAACCCTTAAACCAAGAATGTAGAAACCATAGAAGTAATAAACATATCATATAATACCTTTAATAATAATACATAAGGATATAAACCCTAATTACCTAAGTTAGAAAATCATTAGGATTAATGACCTAAAAACCCTAATATTAAGGAATCTACATGGAATCACTACCTAGTTCTTTTTGAACAAGTATGTAAATATTTATAGGACTTAATTAAGGTTATAAGATTATATTAAGACAATTTACAAGTACCCTAATGCACAAGGTACAAGATTTTAATGCATGGCTTGTAAATTATGTCAAAATAGGTATTTTCACTCTTTAGACATGTTTACCTAAACTAAACCCTTAAACCAAGTGTAAGAACTCACTGGACACTTAAAAATCAATGTATAAGACTTAAATTAATTTTAGATCAGTAACCAATTGAAGAATAAATCCGTTTACTAAGATTTAACCCTGGATCATTAGAAAACCCGGATCTACAAATGTATACTTCCTATTTTCACATCAAACCTTTGTTAAACTCCAAACCAAGGACCTAAATCTATTAAATAGAATGCATAAACCCTAATTAATCCTTAATCATTCAATTATAACTTTCCCAAGTCCTGAATCACCAAAACACAAACCATAAGTTACAAGCCCTGGTTTTAAAACCCGGTTTTGTATTTTCCCTCCAAAACTCATTTTCAAACCATTTCCCTCCATTCCAAGTTTAAAAACCTGATATTTATGAATCCTAAGATATTTTAGGAGTGTGATAAGTAGGTGCATAACCTCCTTTCTTGCTAAACCTCACCATTCTTATCACATATATGTCGTGACTTATTTTGAGCCTAAAGGAAGGATTGGATCAAACCTAGAGTCTAATAACTTGTGTAGACCTTCAATATCCTCCCTTAGTCAGTAATCTATCTATCTTACACAACCTAAGCCTTAACTTAGAGCCTAAGTGTTGAAAACACTATAAATAGAGCGAACTCCCATTGTTAGAACTTGCACCCTGTTTCCTTTGTATCTCCTACCCATTCTATATTTCCACCTCTATATAATTAGGACATCCCACAAGACCAAAAACCAGGTCTAGAAGCTAGCCATTGAAGCTCTTGAAGCTTTGATAGCAAGTTGTGTTCATAAGAAGCCATAAGGAGCCATTTTGGAGCTACCTAGGTAAAATCAATGTTAACCAAGCTTTGATCTTGTTATAATGCTTATTTAGAGTTGTTATAATTCCAAAATTATGTTAGAAAGTTAATATAAAAGAACTAAGTCATTTCATCATTTTAAATGAAAGTTATAAGTTAAAGATGTCTTAAAACCCTGGTTTTGTAATTTACATGAAATAATAAGCAAAAACCCTTTTCAAAAGCTATTACTATGAATAAATGTTTTTATTATGATTATAAATGTGTTCATAAACTTTTTTTCAAATCCTAGATCATTTGGATCATTTTTGAGCTTGTTATGTGATTTTTATAAGTTCAGGGACTAAAACTATGATTTTTGAAACTATTTAATATTTTGGGCCGAAAGTGTCATTTTATGAAATTAAAAGCTATAAGAATAAATGTTGGAAATTTTGAGGCCCTAAGTTTAAATATTGAAGGTTTAAATTGCAATTTATAAAACTATATACTTTAGGGGTTAAAAGTGTAATTATGCCAAAGTGTAACCAAAAGGACTATTTTTGCCAACTTTGAAACTAAAGAAGATTAATCATGAATAAGAGGAAGTAATGAAAGTATCATGTTAGTAGGGAGCTTTGTACAAAGATGTTCCATCTCGATATTACGTTCTGACTGAGTGGTTGGGTTTACGATTTAAAGTGCCCTCGCTCCTCAAACGTTTATAGAATGGCTTTTGAGTATGATGGCCCGAAAAATGGTGCTAGAATTACAACCAAATAATAATTAGAGAAAATATAATCAAATTCTTAAAGAGATTGATCAAAAGATTAAAAACTTAATACCATACCAATTATGTTAAAACAGGTTGGTACGAGATCACGTTCTTGTTTGTTAGCTCAAGTTGATATGTGTGATATAAACCCGACAAGATTACTGGACATAAGGCGAGTTCATAGCCTCACTAAAGTGTACTAATTTCAAATGATTTCAAAACCCGTGAGGGGATATATGCTAAAAACGGAATACAAGTGTTTTTGGTATGTTTTCCGTATATAATTCATTGACACTATGTTTACTGCTGCCTATGAAATTTCCTTTTAAATTGTGAACTGCTAATCATTTCTCGGAATGAGCGCTAATATCATAAATAGTACTATTGGAGACTGACATCTCCTGTCTGGGCAAGTCGCACTTGCTAGCACCTCAGTGGTCAAACAGGCATACTTTATTTTGCTAATAAGGATAGTTTGGCAGACTTCCTCATAAAGGGCAACTGTGGGTTTCTGATATGTCTAGTCACGGTATCATAAGATTAGTGCAATTTAATCATCATTTTATTCAAACGTACAAGCAAATAACAACGTAGCTTAGTAAAAAGGATCTTGTATTCAAACTGATTTTAAAACCTATGAATTCACTCAACCTTTGTGTTGACTTTAAGCATATATTTCAGGTATTGAAATTGATAGCATGGAGCAGCATACTAATGACGTGGAGAGATATAATCTTGGAAGATTTTGTCATTCAAACCTGTTTTCTAGATCTCGGGAACCTGTCATGTACAATGTATGTACAGTTGTTTTATTTAAAATCTCTAATTTTGAATGATAAATTTATAAAGAATAAATGAAGTTTATTTAAACACTCTTGTGAGCTGTTTTCTATTACTTTACTTTCATATCATGAAGTAATACTCCTAAAAATATTATTCCGCTGCGTCAAGGTAAAATGAGGGTGTTACAAAATACGCTCTTGAGATTCTTGAGCGAGCACATATGCTCAATTGTAACCCATGCAGGACTCCAGTTGACACCGAGAAGAAGCTTGGACCTGAAGGATCACAAGTCACTGATCCTACTTTATATCGTAGCCTTGTCGGATTGCTTCAATACCTCACCTTTACCCGACCCGATTTGTCATATGATGTTCAACAGTTATGTCTTTATATGCACGATCCTCGAGGGCCACACCTTAATGCTATGAAGCGTGTTCTCCGTTATCTTTGAGGAACCACTAATCATGGATTGCAGCTTTTTCGGTCTACCACATCACAACTTATTGCTTACTCCGATACTGATTGGGCAGGTTGTCCGACTACACGCCGGTCTACCTCTAGATATTGTGTTTTTCTCGACGACAACCTCCTAACATGGTCTTCCAAATGCCATGAGACATTGTCCCGATCTAGTGCAGAGGCGGAGTACCGTGGGGTTGCGAATGCTGTAGATGAGACATCTTGGATTCGCAACCTCCTTCGTGAGCTTCATACCCCACTTTTCACAGCAACTTTGGTCTACTGTGATAATGTTAGTGTCGTGTATACATGTCAGCAAACCCAGTGCAACATCAACGCACCAAACATATAGAGATTGACATTCATTTTGTTCGTGAAAAAGTAGAAGCATGGTCATATCCGGGTTCTTCATGTCCCTTCACGATTTTAGTACACAGATATCTTCACAAAAGGTCTCCCATACCCGTTGTTTGCAGATTTCAGATCCAGTTTAAGCGTCCGCAGATCTCCCGCTCAAACTGCGGGGGCGTATTAAAGGATATGTATCATTGATTATATAGATTATGATTGTGCCAATCATGAGATGTATACATGTCCATCATTAAGTTGTATGGTAGGTGTAGTCTAGTCAACATTTGGCTAAAACCTTATCTTTGTAACCTATTTATACTGTGTGATTGATAGAGAAACAAAACACAGAAAACACATTGCCTCTTTAAATAATAGACCATGGTGGTGAGAAATGAAAGTGTAGCCACACCTTTACTTTTAGGACTATGAGTAGTGGATGGATAATCGAGTAATTGTCGAGGGACCACGCCTCTCCCCTCCCCATATCGCATGTTCCAACGAACGTGCCCTTCGTCTAAAAAAACGAAGACTTGGTCGCCTGAACGACTGAGATGTTTTTGAGTGTCATGCGTGCCTTTATTCATTAAATTGTTGTTGCGGAGTACGTTTTTTTGTGATCATGGTGGTGTTATTACGGTTATTTAGTCATGCGATTTGGGTCTTTTATGCATTTTTCGGAAACTAGTTTATTTATTTTTATCTTTATGTTTGATGTGTTTTTTTTCGTACTGTTTTTTTAATTAATCTATTATTTTCAGTAATGTAATGTTTTTTATAATAAATGAATTGTTTTTATATATAATTTATTTTATTTAAAAAACTTTGTAACCACATTTTAAGGCACAACCAACCACTACAACTGAAAATGTGGTGTTAACGGGTTTTAGATACCAAAACCAATTTTAACCACATGGAATCATTTTTTCTTTTGACACGAGCCTTCGAATCCCGACGGCTTCCAATACACTTAATATATGTTAAACGTAGACAAACTCACCCATCTATACTATCAATTCACAATTTTGTTTTGATTCAGATTTAAGCCCTCCCTCAGTCAACCACTTAGAACTAGGGGTGAGAATCGGGATGAAACCGACCCGTCCCGACCCGATCCTGACTTATCCTGAAACCGAAATCATGGAAAACTCAAACCGAATCCTGACCCAATTTAATCCTGAATCCCGAACCAAACCAAGTTAGGCCCGAGTTACTCCCGATTTGCGTGGTTTTCTTTGTGCGATCCCGAATTAATCCCGAGTCCCGACCCGAACCGAGTCCCGAAATTATAAAAACCCATCTCGAGTCCCGACCCGAATTTGGTCGATTTGTGTCGGTCGGTTTCGGCTTCGATCACTTTGTGTTGGTTTTCAGTTGTCGGTCGGTTTTGCTCACCCCTACTTGGAACACCTTACATTCACACGGATTTCTTTAGGCAAGTTGCAAATTGAATAAATTATAATACAAAAATGATAAGAAATGCCAACCATAATATAAATTGATAGTATAAAATTGAATTTTTTATTTAAAAAAAAAACAGTCATACCAAATGATTTAAGTTCATTTGGATATTTTACTTATTTTTTATAATTTAAATATCTCTTAAACCGTTAAGTGTTAAACGAAAATAATTATACCATCGCGTAGAGCGATTAATTATCTTTCTACCAATATGCAATATGATATATAAATTTCGTTTTTTTTTCTTGTTAAAATTTACGTGAAATATCATATTATATGATAATATTGTTTCATCATATATGATAACAGTGTTAAGTCATATATAATATGGGTTTATATCATATATGATACTGGTGATACATCATATATGATATTAATATCATATATGATAATTTTTGTAAACGTGACAAAAAAGAAAAAAAAATTGTTGAAAGTGTATGATATAGCATATCTATAGAATGATAATTAAATGCTATTCGTAACGGTATGTTTTTTTCGGACAACGATTAAAGGTTTAAGAGATGTTTGAAAAAAGAGGGTGAAAATATATTTTGTGTTTAATCTTATCCATTTGATTAAAATAAGATGGATGGTGGGGATGAGTCCTATTATATACAAAGAAAAGTATGGTATTCAGAATAAATCTTCTCCATACCAAATTGGATATCGCTTTACTACTTTTAAGGTCCGTGCACGCACGAGACTTAAACATAAAAGTTAATTTAAGTAATAATTTCGTTATTTTGATTATATATATATATTATATATATTTTGAACAACATGTAATGTTTATATGTTTGATTATATTATTCTTTTACTGTACACCGTGTAAATTAATGTAACTTACTTCAATTTATATTTTTCGAATTTAATATTTTTTTACTTTCGATATTTCTATTCTAAATAGATATATCATAATTATTGATTAACCAACCATTTACATCAACTTTACACGTATACGATTTATAAATTCATGATTTTGTAATGCTTGATATTATTCTATAAAATAATATTTAAATTTTAATATTTAAATAGTTACGATGCTCATGGACCCTAAGTTTTATATGATTTTTCATTATGTGATAATTTTAATTAATATTTTGTATAAATATTTATTTCACAAAGGATTTGACTTTTTTTAACTGAAATGTTAGCTACCATTTTCTAGACATTATGTGTTTATTAACACATAACGACCTTAGAAAAATATATGTTGTTGTAATTTATACAAACACATCTATTTATTTTCATCTCACACCGATGTCTGAGGTTCTGCGTTCATTTTGATATTTATATTCATGTAAATAATAATTTACGTAGATTGCATTGCTTGACTTTATTAAGTGTCAAAATAAAAATAGATTATAATTTGTGTTTTTATAGAATATTTATAATCTTACGATTCGTTCATTTTTAGTATAACATATATGTTGTGTTTTTAAAATATAAAGTTTAGAGGGTATAAAGTTTAATGGGGTATTTTGTTCATTTTATAAAGTTGCTAAAAAATATGAAAAAATTATAAGTTTATATTTTTTTTGAACATATAAGTTTACATTTAAGTCTATCTAATTTATTTAAAATTCAACCAATAAAGTTTTATTAATCCCCTCCTCTTTTTTTAAGTTTTTATTTTCACAAATTGGACATCTATATCTTTGTGTGTTTTTATCAAATTCCTCCACCAAAAAATTTAATTTTGATCAAATTGAATTCAATTTTGACTTTTTTCCATCAATTATATCACTCGATTTTGCTTATTTGTCAAAATCAAATAATTTGATTGGTTTAATTATTTTTTTTACAACTTCCACATTTTTAACTAAAATTTTCAAAAAATTTAATTCTTTTATTATATAAAATATGTAATATAAATATGAATATTGTGTACCTACCTCCTCATTTCCTAGTCGTTTTGGTCTTTTAGAAAAAAGAAAGAAAAAAAACATAATCATTACTCGTATTATGTTGACACTTTCCTATGTATCTCCAAAACGATTTTTGTTAAACGTTGAAAAATAAGAATCGTTCAATTGCGTTCACTTACTTTTTTTAGTGCTAAAATGATATGATCAATCTAATTTATTTAGAATTCACTAGAAATTGAATAAAACGTTCATTAAACAGAAAACTCAAATGAATAAAAATTGAATAACGAACTTGATGAATAAAAATTTGTTATTAGAGCACCCTAATGGGGAGGTTTACTAAATACTTTTTATTAAATAGAAAGCTTTTTAAATAAGTTTATGCATTAGAGCAATAGGTTTACTAATGACTTGTTACACAATGACTTTCTATATGCAAACTCTTTGACAAGAAAACTAACAAGTCATGTGTGCATTAATTGATAGTATAAAAACTTATTGTAAAGACTTTAATCATTGCACAAGATTTTGAAAAAAGGCTTTTGTTACATTAATAATTGTATCTATTAAATGCAAAAATTCATTAACACTTTTTTACAATGGAGATGCTCTTAGAAAAATGAGTTTGTTACAAAAGAGAATATTACAATTAATTCAATAGCAAATTCTAACAAAAGCCTCACTGTCTATTAATAAAAGAAGGAAAAAGATTAGAATGCCTAAAATGTATGCCTAACCTATGTGTCATAAGCTTATTGGATTATGAAGATGTGGGTTTAATTGATGCAACAAATGATTTTTTATTACACATGTTTAAGCATAAAGTTAAACATGATTAATAGGCATGTCAATCACTTCTCCTAGTATCATGAAAATGAGGTGTTTAACTTAAACTCATTATGTGCGTGTTGACCTTTTACTCACATAAGCTAATTGTAGGAGAGCTTTTTGAAAACGAATAATGTATTATTCGTTTGCTATCTCTTGTCACATCATTCATTTCCAATAACATATTAAAGTATAAAGTTATTTTATTTTCATCTATTTCTATTAATTTATAAAATCTTTTCGTTTTTTAAACATTTTTTTGTTGGTTTACTTGAACATTTTATGAGACCTTTTGATTTATTAATTTATTTGAAAAATTAAGTTTTTATTTTTGACTTCTATTTTATATTTTGAAGTTTTATTGAATTTGGTTTTGTTGATTTTAATTGAAATCAAACTAATTCTAATTTGGTGTATGATTTGATTTTATCTGTCCAATAAGGATCAAAATCCTCTCAAGTTGATAGTAACTTGATTAATCATGTTGGCCAATCAAAATTTAAATAAATGTTTAAAACTTTTTCTTTTATTGAAATGCATGGGGCTCACATACATTTGTCTTTGTTGTGATTGGAAAACTTGACCAATCAAGTTGACATGAACTTGAGAGGATCTTTTTCCTAGACAGAAAGATCAACTCAAAAATAAAGCGAAATAGAAATAAAGGCGAATTCAGTTATTGGGAACATACCGAAGCTTCAAGCTTTGCTGCCGAGTACCGACACATGAGGTACATCATCTTCGATTTCTGCAAAAATGTTTTCTTATCAATTACTTAGAGCCCGTTTGGTTGGGACTGGAATTAAGTTTGGGTTTCGTATAGGAATGAAAGAAATAAAAGAAAAAGAGAATAAATAATTATTTAAATATTATATATGTTACATATATTTTATTAACGTATTTGTAATGAAAAAAAAATTTAGAAAGAGAAAATAATGTGCAGTTTGCATAAATTTCAAAAGGAAAAAAGATTTTGTGATTGGTTAACTTTCAGAAAACCTACCATGAGACCTTAAATTCAATCTAAAGAAAAAGACTGATTTGGTCAAATCAATACCCTTGATTCACTATATGGTCAAGCCAAAAAGTTTTAACATATATAGTCATGCACAAATGCTCAACTGCTCAACTCGACTATAATTATGACACGTGTCGTATGGTATGCTCGACTGACGGTGCTCAACCCCCAAGTGCTCAACTTTGCAAAAAAAACAAAAAAAACAAAAAAAACAAAAAAAAAACAAAAAAACAAAAACAAAAAAAACAAAAAAACAATATTTTTTTTCAAGTTTGCGAAGTAGAGCACTTTGTGGTGTAAAGTTGAGCATTTTATGGTGTAAAGTTGAGCATTTTATGGTTGCGTATCGTAAGTTAATCACTTGCTGTTGAGCACTTGTGAGTGCAAAGTTGAGCATTTGTGGTGATGACCATATTTGTCAAAAAAATTTGACTTGACCATCCGGTGGATGTCAAATGCTCAACTTGACCAAATCCGTCTTTTTCCTTTCAATCTATTATACCATATCCATTGTCAGTTATTAAAAAAGTATATCAAACAATTTATTAACATCATTTTTCATTCAATACCCTCTAATAACCGAATACCAAACGCATGCTTATTGCAAAGAATTTAATCAACTGACTTATCTCAGTTGGTTATTAAAGATTTTATTAAGTGTTTTTTTTAAAGGTTTTTTTGATGTCTTAAGTTTAAGACTTGTCAAAAGCCTCTCACGCGAAACGGATAAAAAGTTTAATATAATTAGGTGAGGGTTCGAAGAATATATATTATGCCGCTTGGATCTCATTGCACGACTCAATCCACTAACCATTAACATTCGTCGTTCTAAAAAAAAACTTATTGCAAAGAATTTTGAGTAATCATGACTTCTAACATTTTAGATTAATTTACAAAAATTGAACTCATACGCTTAAAAGTTAAAAAATCAAATTGAATAAAACCCTTGAAAGATTAAGTGGTCACTATAAAATAGCTTGAGTGTACCAACCTCACACATTTTAATATATCAAGCTACCCGCATTGGATGAAAATCGAACTCGGTCGATCGATTTTGAAACTCACGTCAACCTGATGCGATGACCTAGTAAATCGGTCGACGACTTTCAAATTGTTGATACCTGCGATTGATCTATAAAGCCACAAAATGACAAAAATAGTAACAGATTGACATTTAAAATAAATTATTCATCAAACTTGCAAACTAAACCTCTTTTTTTTTTAACAGCAACTATGAATCATTTGGGTTTCGTATAGCAAACCAACAAACTAAACCGCATTTGGTTTGTAAGTGGGAGTGGAATTAAATTTGGGTTTCGTATAGCAAACCAGCAAACTAAACCTCTTTTTTTTTTGTAACAGCAACTATAAATCATTTTTTTCAGGTAACTAAACAAACATCAAACTAAACCTCTTCTTTTTGTTTTCCTTTTTTTTTCAAGACCAGTTAAGAAAAAATGCAAACACTTTTTTTCATAACTTTTGAATTGCAAAGAACATGAAGAAAATTAAAAAAAAATCTTGTTTATCAAGTGCCTTGTACAATATTACAGAAAAACCCCAATTCATTAAAACCCCTAATAAAAATTAATAACTTATATAAATCCCTACATCAAACTAACAATTGCAATGAAATGTGTGCGAATGAAACATACCGTTGTTGCATCATTATCATCTTTATCCATGAATTGTTGCAAATTTGCAAAAGTATAATTCAAAATTAATCACAACCTTTGAGAAGTTTGATAGGTGTGTAAACACCCATCTTTTTTACCACTTAATTACAATAATAACCGGCCCAAAACGTGTATTTTATGTCATTTATGTCGGAATTATGCGTGGTTTGTGTTTTTGTTGTGATTTAGGACGAAAAGGTGAAAAGTGGAGAAAACACGAGCATTCACGAGCTTTTATTGAAGAAAAATATGAAAGACGCAGTCAAGAAGTCAAGAGTGCAAAAAGAACGAAAGTCCAAGACCAATTCTGAAGATTTATCAAATAAAAAGTCAAAAGACGGAAGTTTACTTAAAGCCGAAGAACTCAAGTCTAATTTATTGAAGAATTAAAAGACGAGTTCAAAGAAATCCCGAGCCAAAAGTCATTAAAGTCCAAGATTAAAGAAGATTAGAAGGCTTAAAGACTAATTGTGCAATTAAGAAAAAATGAAAGAGGGGAGGAAGCTTCCTAAGCTCCTCCCTAATCTCCACTATATATAGATCATTAGGATAATCATTTCATTTTGTTGGGTGGCTTGACAAACCATTTCTTCCACTTTAAATTTATGCACATTTAATTTCATGTCCATTTACATTAATTGTCTTGCACCTTAATTACCATTTAATTTCAAGTAAGTGTTCTTTTATTTCTTGTTAACCTTTATCTTTATTGTTTGATCTCCTTCTTCCTTTCTTTAATCTTTATGCTTTATTGTTCATGTTCAAGTTCTTGATTTTTATTGATTTATTTAAGTGGGTTTTGATTATTTTGATTAGTTTTGTTAGTTTGATTGTTTTGGATTGATTGTTTATGATTAGTAGATGTTTATTTGATTTAATCTTGTGGTTGATTTAGATAATATTTGATTAGATTCGTGTATACTGTTGTTCTTGGTTCCCCTTGTTCTTCGCTTTTGCAGTTACTGTATCTTCCTAGGTATTCCGGATCAGTGCTGTTATTCCGAGTGAAGGATTTTAAAAGTCGTTCATCCGGAATATTAGATATTCTGAATCAAGGGTTTGTGTTGATTATTCCGAATAAAAGGTGTTCATCCGGAATATTGAACATTCCGGATCAGAAGAGTTCATTCAGAATATTTATTTATTCCGGATCAAACGATTCATCCGGAATATTAGACATTCCGGATAAGCTATTTATTCCGGATCAACAGAATATTCCGAACGAAGGGAATATTCCGGATCAACCTAACATTCCGAATCAAACAATATTCCGGATCAAGCAAGTTCATCCGGAATAATTTATTATTCCGGATCAAGGAGTTTATTCGGAATATTATTCTGGATCAAGAGATATTCCGAACGAAGGCAACATTCCGAATCAAGACCATTATTCCGAATCAAGACTTTATTCCGGATAAGTGACATATTTCGGATAAAGGATTTATTCCGGATCAAGGATTTTGGTGAATATTCCGAGTGAAGAAAAACATTCCGAACGAAGGTGACATTCCGGATGAGTGTTTATTCTGAACAAGGGTATTATTCCGGATGAGCTAATTTTCAGGTTATTTTTAGTTTCTGTTTTTAATTTTCTGCTTTTTAATTTCAAGCTTTATTTTTCCCGCCTTTTTCCTTAGTCGCACTTTACGTTTACTTGCCTTATATTTATTTTAACCTTGCCTTAGTTTTAAGTTTTAGTTGCGTTTTAAGTTTGCCTTAGATAGATTTAAGTTTGCGTTATTTACTTTTAGTGCCTTTTAATTTTCGTCACGCTTTTTTTAAATACTTGCTCTTTTACTTTAAATTAGATTTAGATTCACTTTAACGTCATTTAAATTTACGTCTTTGCACTTTTAATTTAAAAACACCCAAAAATATTCTTTTTCACCAGAAACAACTGAGTCGCATTTTGAACCGGAAATCAATTCGAAGAGATACCGAGAAAACGAACTTTAATTTTTTTACATACAAAATATCTAGTTATCAAATGGCGCCGCTACCGGCTCTTTTCGTAAAGATTAACGGTTTTCTGTGAGAGACGCGTTGCTTTTTGGGATCCGTTCACTCGTGAACGTTATTTTTCGTGTCAAAAATTTTCAAAAAATCCCAAAAACATTTGAAAAATCATAAAAAACATTTCTTTTTCAAAGTTTTGCACCAAAAATATTCCTCTTTATCCTCTATTATGTTTAATTCTTTTCTTTACCCCTCTTACTTATAATTCTTCATGGATTCGTCTTGCGTACGGTGTGGGAGACCATGGCATGGTTTTCAAACATGTCAATGGTGTACTTGTGAGCGGTGTGGTTTTGATATCGACGATACACAATTTGGATTTTGTCCATTTTGCAATTCAACAAATTCATACTTCAACTCTTACAATACTTTCCCACCCTCTCCCGTCTATGACAATCCCTATCCTCAAGATGCACCGGGTTTTTCTCCACACCCGTGGTGCTATATTTGTGGGGCCCTCACGATGCTTCTTCTTGTGATCCGTCGAAGGTCTTTGAGAAACCACCGTGTCATCATCCCAGTGTTTATAACTTTGAGCCCCCATGTTACACCGTCAATCCTCAACCCATGTGTGCATTTCCTCCTGAGCAAATGGCCCAACTTTTTGACACCTTTCAAAAAGTTCAAGAAGCTTGCAACAAGATGATGGAGAAATGTCAAGCGGATCAGCAACAAGAGCAGGTATCTAACCTTAATGCTTATACTCCTCCTCTTGTGCCTCCATATTATTATAACAGTGATGACGATGAGAGTCCTATTTCTTGGAACGATGAGAATGCTATTCCTTCTCCCGACTTGCCGGCTCTGGAGCCTACGGATTCACACATCCTAGGGGATGAGGATCTTAGCACAATTCCTGCAAAGGAATCCGACGAATTCCATAAGTCTAGTGCTGATAACCTTGTCCCATCTCCAAGTGAATCTGAGTTGACATCCGACAGTGACGATGAGTATGATGCACTTTCTTCTGATGATGTTCCTTCCACCAACACTTTGGGAGAGGATTCTTTGGCTTTCTCTAATCCTCTTTTTGATCAAGATGATGATTATACTTCTAGTGATGACGAGTCACTATCCGATGAAGACGTTCCGAAGGAAATTTTCAAGATTTATTCGAACCCTTTATTTGATTTTGATGAAGATTACATATCTAGTGAGGTGAATCCTCTATTTGACGAAGGGATTGAGGACATTGATAGCTCTGATTCTCTTGCTATTGATGAGCATACTTTGTTAGCCATGCCCCCTTCTACAGCAGAGGTGGAGAGATCTGACTCTACTGGAAAGGTATCGCAGGTGGAAGGTAATTCTTCTCTTATTTCTCCTACTATTTTGCCCCCTCATCCCACTGAATGCACGCCCAAGCGGGTGATGTATCGTTTTTACTCTCCTCGTTTCGTACCAGGAAATGAGGATGAGTGCTTTGACCCGGGAGGTGACACTGACCATTCTATGTTTGATAACCTTACGGCTTTGCCAATTGGTCCGCATCCATTGTCTTTGGAGGATGACAATGTGATTCCTATACCCACCCCACCTCCCGAGGATCATGATTTCACATACTTCACGTATGTTGAAAGGACCTTTCTACCGTTTAAGACTTATCCTCCTGCCTCTCCTTTATTATATTCCTCCGGGAACGAGGATAAGGTTTTTGATCCCGGTATTACATTTGAGGCTTCCCCATGGACCATTTAATTCGGGGACGAGTCAGGCTCGTGACTCGGATAACAAAAACAAGTGCTTTTTGGGAGGCAACCCAATTATCTATCTATGTTTTTCTTTGTTTTTACCATTAGTGTAGGGGGGAGACCCGTTGGTGTTTGCTATTTCCACTCTTCTTATAATCAAGGATTCGAGCTTCAATGATCCACTCTTGATGATTCTTGACGACCCGTGATTCCGTGTTCCCTTCTTCCCGGTTCTATCCTAAACTCTTTTCGGTTCACTATTTTATATTTTCTCAATATTAAAATAAGAATCACTTTAGTTGTCCCTTCCTTAGCGAGATTTAAACAAAGTGCACAATGTCCTAAGTGTAGGGGAGTTTACTCCCACATGCTTAAACATTGAGGACAATGTTTATATTAAGTGTAGGGGGGACTTCTATCGAAGTTAAGTGGTCTTTTCCTTGTATTTGTCCTCATTTTAACCGAAAAATCAATTTTTCGACATTTTTCAAAATTTTTGATCTATTTTGGCCTATTAGTTTTTCCTTTTGTATAGTTATTTTCTTTCCTTATTAGAATAAGTTTTTAATATAGTGGTTTTAATTTTCAAACGTTGTGAATCTTTTGACTCAACCCGAGTTTACTTATCTAAGTTTACTCTAGCTAGTATCCTTAACGTGTTTAAGTCAAGTTTTGCTAGGCTTTTATATAGGGAGCTATAAAACACGAAAGTCTTAACTCTCACGGGTTAAGAACAAGAACTTTTCGCAAGTTCCTATAATTGATCCTAGAGAGTTGTTTATCAAGGGAACTTTAAAATGCGATTTCTAAACTTGAAAGAGTCTAAGAATTTGCAAGATCCTATAGGCGACTCGAAAACCCAAAACTTTGATTTAATAGGCTAAGTATCCACGAGTCTCATTCTTTGAGATTTTAAACTGTGGAGAACGAGAGATGATAGAGCCAATTATAAGTTCGGTATTCTTTCGTGAATTTATGTGAGTTAATTATAAGCCTATTCTCCCATCGCTTGCTAATAAAGTTATCTGCAATAAATAAGGTTGTACGATTTGAAAAGTTACTTAGCTTCTAGCCCAAGATCGTTTAAAAGTTGCTTGGTATGGATTAGAGTTCATAGCCAAGGCATAACTTATTGAAGCGGGATGCGAAGATTGGCGAGTCCAAAAAGGTCCTAACAAGACATGAGGGCTACATTTTGTTGCTAAAGATCCAAAGTGATGTGAAGAATCATTTATCGAAAATCAGTACGAAGGATCGAGACACACGACGAAAAGCAAAAACTCCCCAAAAGTCATGGAGAAGTCTATCCGAAAAGGCCCTAACAAGGTATGAGGATGAATAGATCCAAGTCCAAAAAGGAGGCGGATCGTTGTATATCAAAGTCCAAAATAAAGATTGGAGAAAAATGAAGAAGTCATGGTCCAAATATGAAGAATCTCTCAAAACTTCAATTGAAGAAATTCCTATTATGAAAGGAAGGCCATTATTTCATGAACGTCTCTCAAGGTTTGAAGTATGAAGTAGCTGCCAAATATCGGTCCGAGAAAGGTCTCAAAACGCGAAGCGAGTTATGCCAAGATATGAACTTTATGAGGTCCCGAGAAGCAGTTTTAAAAGATTTTGTCCTTTAGCTAACTATTGATTAAATCGTTCACTTTATTTTCAGCCAAAATAACTATCAATATAAGTCAAAAATACATCCTCGTGATCATTCAAGACAATAAGAAAATATAAGAGATACACCTAGGAATAAGGGAGTCTAAGTGAATATTTGGCCCACATGAGTTCGTGTTAGATTACTAACTTATAATAACAATGATCTCGTTTTTAAGCTTGGTTTGGAGAAAGTGAAAACTTAAGGATGATGACTATTCACAACATTTCCAAAACCCAAGGTATGTTTTGATTTCTTTACTTTGAATGTTTATAATTTTCTATCTCTTTAATAAAGGCCAACGTGGATTGATTGTGATGAAAAATGTAAACGTGCTTTGTAACTAATGCATTCCATGAGCACATTGCAATGGTCAAGTGTAGGGGATTTGATAGGTGTGTAAACACCCATCCTTTTTACCACTTAATTACAATAATAACCGGACCAAAACGTGTATTTTATGTCATTTATGTCGGAATTATGCGTGGTTTGTGTTTTTGTTGTGATTTAGGACGAAAAGGTGAAAAGTGGAGAAAACACGGGCATTCACGAGCTTTTATTGAAGAAAAAGATGAAAGACGCAGTCAAGAAGTCAAGAGTGCAAAAAGAACGGAAGTCCAAGACCAATTCTGAAGATTTATCGAAGAAAAAGTCAAAAGACGGAAGTTTACTTAAAGCCGAAGAACTCAAGTCTAATTTATTGAAGAATTAAAAGACGAGTTCAAAGAAATCCCGAGCCAAAAGTCATTAAAGTCCAAGATTAAAGAAGATTAGAAGGCTTAAGGACTAATGGTGCAATTAAGAAAAAATGAAAGAGGGGGGAGGAAGCTTCCTAAGCTCCTCCCTAATCTCCACTATATATAGATCATTAGGATAATCATTTCATTTTGTTGGGTGGCTTGACAAACCATTTCTTCCACTTTAAATTTATGTACATTTAATTTCATGTCCATTTACATTAATTGTCTTGCACCTTAATTACCATTTAATTTCAAGTAAGTGTTCTTTTATTTCTTGTTAACCTTTATCTTTATTGTTTGATCTCCTTTTTCCTTTCTTTAATCTTTATGCTTTATTGTTCATGTTCATGTTCTTGATTTTTATGATTTATTTAAGTGGGTTTTGATTATTTTGATTAGTTTTGTTAGTTTGATTGTTTTGGATTGATTGTTTATGATTAGTAGATGTTTATTTGTTAGTTTGATTTAATCTTGTGGTTGATTTAGATTATATTTGATTAGATTCGTGTATACTGTTGTTCTTGGTTCCCCTTGTTCTTCGCTTTTGCAGTTACTGTATCTTCCCAGGTATTCCGGATCAGTGTTGTTATTCCGAGTGAAGGATTTTAAAAGTCGTTCATCCGGAATATTAGATATTCCGAATCAAGGGTTTGTGTTGATTATTCCGAATAAAAGGTGTTCATCCGGAATATTGAACATTCCGGATCAGAAGAGTTCATTCGGAATATTAATTTATTCCGGATCAAACGATTCATCCGGAATATTAGACATTCCGGATAAGCCATTTATTCCGGAACAACAGAATATTCCGAACGAAGGGAATATTCCGAATCAACCTAACATTCCGAATCAAACAATATTCCGGATCAAGCAAGTTCATCCGGAATAATTTATTATTCAGGATCAAGGAGTTTATTCGGAATATTATTCTGGATCAAGAGATATTCCGAACGAAGGCAACATTCCGAATCAAGACCATTATTCCGAATCAAGACTTTATTCCGGATAAGTGACATATTCCGGATAAAGGATTTATTCCGGATCAAGGATTTTGGTGAATATTCCGAGTGAAGAAAAAATTCCGAACGAAGGTGACATTCCGGATGAGTGTTTATTCCGAACGAGGGTATTATTCCGGATGAGCTAATTTTCAGGTTATTTTTAGTTTCTATTTTTAATTTTCTGCTTTTTAATTTCAAGCTTTATTTTTTCCGACGTTTTCCTTAGTCGCACTTTACCTTTACTTGCCTTAGATTTATTTTAGCCTTGCCTTAGTTTTAAGTTTTAGTTGCGTTTTAAGTTTGCCTTAGATAGATTTAAGTTTGCGTTATTTACTTTTAGTGCCTTTTAATTTTCGTCACGCTTTTTTTAAATACTTGCTCTTTTACTTTAAATTAGATTTAGATTTACTTTAACGTCATTTAAATTTACGTCTTTGCACTTTTAATTTAAAAACACCCAAAAATATTCTTTTTCACCAGAAACAACTGAGTCGCATTTTGAACCGGAAATCAATTCGAAGAGATACCGAGAAAACGAACTTTAATCTTTTTACATACAAAATATCTAGTTATCAAATGGCGCCACTGCCGGCTCTTTTCATAAAGATTAACGGTTTTCTGTGAGAGACGCGTTGCTTTTTGGGATCCGTTCACTCGTGAACGTTATTTTTCGTGTCAAAAATTTTCAAAAAATCCCAAAAACATTTGAAAAATCATAAAAAGCATTTCTTTTTCAAAGTTTTGCACCAAAAACATTCCTCTTTATCCTCTATTATGTTTAATTCTTTTCTTTACCCCTCTTACTTATAATTCTTCATGGATTCGTCTTGCGTACGGTGTGGGAGACCATGGCATGGTTTTCAAACATGTCAATGGTGTACTTGTGAGCGGTGTGGTTTTGATATCGACGATACACAATTTGGATTTTGTCCATTTTGCAATTCAACAAATTCATACTTCAACTCTTACAATACTTTCCCACCCTCTCCCGCCTATGACAATCCCTATCCTCAAGATGCACCGGGTTTTTCTCCACACACGTGGTGCTATATTTGTGGGGGCCCTCACGATGCTTCTTCTTGTGATCCGTCGAAGGTCTTTGAGAAACCACCGTGTTATCATCCCAGTGTTTATAACTTTGAGCCCCCACGTCACACCGTCAATCCTCAACCCTTGTGTGTACTTCCTCCTGAGAAAATGGCCCAACTCTTTGACACCTTTCAAAAAGTTCAAGAAGCTTGCAACAAGATGATGGAGAAATGTCAAGCGGATCAGCAACAAGAGCAGGTATCTAACCTTAATGCTTATACTCCTCCTCTTGTGCCTCCATATTATTATGACAGTGATGACGATGAGAGTCCTATTTCTTGGAACGATGAGAATGCTATTCCTTATCCCGACTTGCCGGCTCAGGAGCCTACGGATTCACACATACTAGGGGATGAGGATCTTAGCACAATTCCTGCAAAGGAATCCGACGAATTCCATAAGTCTAGTGCTGATAACCTTGTCCCATCTCCAAGTGAATCTGAGTTGACATCCGACAGTGAAGATGAGTATGATGCACTTTCTTCTGATGATGTTCCTTCCACCAACACTTTGGGAGAGGATTCTTTGGCTTTCTCTAATCCTCTTTTTGATCAAGATGATGATTTTACTTCTAGTGATGACGAGTCACTATCCGATGAAGACGTTCTGAAGGAAATTTTCAAGATTTATTCGAACCCTTTATTTGATTTTGATGACGATTACATATCTAGTAAGG
The DNA here is from genome assembly GCA_025667525.1 of Glebionis coronaria. Taxonomy (NCBI): domain Eukaryota; kingdom Viridiplantae; phylum Streptophyta; class Magnoliopsida; order Asterales; family Asteraceae; genus Glebionis; species Glebionis coronaria. The sequence continues at coordinate 477,513,730 of CM046880.1, forward strand.
TGAATCCTCTTTTTGACGAAGGGATTGAAGACATTGATAGCTCTGATTCTCTTTCTATTGATGAGCATACTTTGTTAGCCATGCCCCATTCTACAGCAGAGGTGGAGAGATCTGACTCTACCGGAAAGGTATCGCAGGTGGAAGGTAATTCTTCTCTTATTTCTCCTACTATATTGCCCCCTCATACCACTGAATGCACGCCCAAGCGGGTGATGTATCATTTTTACTCTCCTCGTTTCGTACCAGGAAATGAGGATGAGTGCTTTGACCCGGGAGGTGACACTGACCATTCTATGTTTGATAACCTTACGGCTTTGCCAATTGGTCCGAATCCATTGTCTTTGGAGGATGACAATGTGATTCCTATACCCATCCCACCTCCCGAGGATCATGATTTCACATACTTCTCGTATGTTGAAAGGACCTTTCTACCGTTTAAGACTTATCCTCCTGTCTCTCCTTTATTATATTCCTCCGGGAACGAGGATAAGGTCTTTGATCCCGGTATTACATTTGAGGCTTCCCCATGGACCATTTAATTCGGGGACGAGTCAGGCTCGTGACTCGGATAACAAAAACAAGCGCTTTTTGGGAGGCAACCCAATTATCTATCTATGTTTTTCTTTGTTTTTACCATTAGTGTAGGGGGGAGACCCGTTGGTGTTTGCTATTTCCTCTCTTCTTATAATCAGGGATTCGAGCTTCAATGATCCACTCTTGATGATTCTTGACGACCCGTGATTCCGTGTTCCCTTCTTCCCGGTTCGATCCTAAACTCTTTTCGGTTCACTATTTTATATTTTCTCAATATTAAAATAGGAATCACTTTAGTTGTCCCTTCCTTAGCGAGATTTAAACAAAGTGCACAATGTCCTAAGTGTAGGGGAGTTTACTACCACATGCTTAAACATTGAGGACAATGTTTATATTAAGTGTAGGGGGACTTCTATCGAAGTTAAGTGGTCTTTTCCTTGTATTTGTCCTCATTTTAACCGGAAAATCAATTTTTCGACATTTTTCAAAATTTTTGATCTATTTTGGCCTATTAGTTTTTCCTTTTGTATAGTTATTTTCTTTCCTTATTAGAATAAGTTTTTAATAAAGTGGTTTTAATTTTCAAACGTTGTGAATCTTTTGACTCAACCCGAGTTTACTTATCTAAGTTTACTCTAGCTAGTATCCTTAACGTGTTTAAGTCAAGTTTTGCTAGGCTTTTATATAGGGAGCTATAAAACGCGAAAGTCTTAACTCTCACGGGTTAAGAACAAGAACTTTTCGCAAGTTCCTATAATTGATCCTAGAGAGTTGTTTATCAAGGGAACTTTAAAATGCGATTTCTAAACTTGAAAGAGTCTAAGAATTTGCAAGATCCTATAGGCGACTCGAAAACCCAAAACTTTGATTTAATAGGCTAAGTATCCACGAGTCTCATTCTTTGAGATTTTAAACTGTGGAGAACGAGAGATGATAGAGCCAATTATAAGTTCGGTATTATTTCGTGAATTTATGTGAGTTAATTATAAGCCTATTCTCCCATCGCTTGCTAATAAATTTATCTGCAATAAATAAGGTTGTACGATTTGAAAAGTTACTTAGCTTCTAGCCCAAGATCGTTTAAAAGTTGCTCGGTATGGATTAGAGTCCATAGCCAAGGCATAACTTATTGAAGCGAGATGCGAAGATTGGCGAGTCCAAAAAGGTCCTAACAAGACATGAGGGCTACATTTTGTTGCTAAAGATCCAAAGTGATGTGAAGAATCATTTATCGAAAATCAATATGAAGGATCGAGACACACGACGAAAAGCAAAAACTTCCCAAAAGTCATGGAGAAGTCTATCCGAAAAGGCCCTAACAAGGTATGAGGATGAATAGATCCAAGTCCAAAAAGGAGGCGGATCGTTGTATATCAAAGTCCAAAATAAAGATTGGAGAAAAATGAAGAAGTCGTGGTCCAAATATGAAGAACCTCTCAAAACTTCAATTGAAGAAATTCCTATTATGAAGAGAAGGCCATTATTTCATGAACGTCTTTCAAGGTTTGAAGTATGAAGTCGCTGCCAAATATCGGTCCGAGAAAGGTCTCAAATCACGAAGCAAGTTATGCCAAGATATGAACTTTATGAGGTCCCGAGAAGCAGTTTTAAAAGATTTTGTCCTTTAGCTAACTATTGAGTAAATCGTTCACTTTATTTTCAGCCTAAATAACTATCGAAATAAGTAAAAAATGCATCCTCGTGATCATTCAAGACAATATAAAATATAAGAGATACACCTAGGAATAAGGGAGTCTAAGTGAATAATTGGCCCACATGAGTTCGTGTTATATTACTAACTTATAATAACAATGATCTCATTTTTAAGCTTGATTTGGAGAAAGTGAAAACTTGAGGATGATGACTATTCACAACATTTCCAAAACCCAAGGTATGTTTTTGATTTCTTTACTTTGAATGTTTATAATTTTCTATCTCTTTAATAAAGGCCAACGTGGATTGATTATGATGAAAAATGTAAACGTGCTTTGTAACTAATGCATTGCATGAGCACATTGCAATGGTCAAGTGTAGGGGATTTGATAGGTGTGTAAACACCCATCCTTTTTACCACTTAATTACAATTATAACCGGACCAAAACGTGTATTTTATGTCATTTATGTCGGAATTATGCGTGGTTTGTGTTTTAGTTATGATTTAGGACGAAAAGGTGAAAAGTGGAGAAAACACGGGCATTCACGAGCTTTTATTGAAGAAAAAGATGAAAGACGCAGTCAAGAAGTCAAGAGTGCAAAAAGAACGGAAGTCCAAGACCAATTCTGAAGATTTATCGAAGAAAAAGTCAAAAGACGGAAGTTTACTTAAAGCCGAAGAACTCAAGTCTAATTTATTGAAGAATTAAAAGACGAGTTCAAAGAAATCCCGATCCAAAAGTCATTAAAGTCCAAGATTAAAGAAGATTAGAAGGCTTAAGGACTAATGGTGCAATTAAGAAAAAATGAAAGAGGGGAGGAAGCTTCCTAAGCTCCTCCCTAATCTCCGCTATATATAGATCATTAGGATAATCATTTCATTTTGTTGGGTTGCTTGACAAACCATTTCTTTCACTTTAAACTTATGCACATTTAATTTCATGTCCATTTACATTAATTGTCTTGCACCTTAATTACCATTTAATTTCAGTATTCTTTTATTTATTGTTAACCTTTATCTTTATTGTTTGATCTCCTTCTTCCTTTCTTTAATCTTTATTCTTTATTGTTCATGTTCATGTTCTTGATTTTTATTGATTTATTTAAGTGGGTTTTGATTATTTTGATTAGTTTTGTTAGTTTGATTGTTTTGGATTGATTGTTTATGATTAGTAGATGTTTATTTGTTAGTTTGATTTAATCTTGTGGTTGATTTAGATTATATCTGATTAGATTCGTGTATACTGTTGTTCTTGGTTCCCCTTGTTCTTCGCTTTTGCAGTTACTGTATCTTCCCAGGTATTCCGGATCAGTGCTGTTATTCCGAGTGAAGGATTTTAAAAGTCGTTCATCCGGAATATTATATATTCCGAATCAAGGGTTTGTGTTGATTATTCCGAATAAAAGGTGTTCATCCGGAATATTGAACATTCCGGATCAGAAGAGTTCATTCGGAATATTTATTTATTCCGGATCAAACGATTCATCCGGAATATTAGACATTCCGGATAAGCCATTTATTCCGGATCAACAGAATATTCTGAACGAAGGGAATATTCCGGATCAACCTAACATTCCGAATCAAACAATATTCCGGATCAAGCAAGTTCATCCGGAATAATTTATTATTCCGGATCAAGGAGTTTATTCGGAATATTATTCTGGATCAAGAGATATTCCGAACGAAGGCAACATTCCGAATCAAGACCATTATTCCGAATCAAGACTTTATTCCGGATAAGTGACATATTCCGGATAAAGGATTTATTCCGGATCAAGGATTTTGGTGAATATTCCGAGTGAAGAAAAACATTCCGAACGAAGGTGACATTCCGGAAGAGTGTTTATTCCGAACGAGGGTATTATTCCGGATGAGCTAATTTTCAGGTTATTTTTAGTTTCTGTTTTTAATTTTCTGCTTTTTAATTTCAAGCTTTATTTTTCCCGCCTTTTTCCTTAGTCGCACTTTACGTTTACTTGCCTTAGATTTATTTTAGCCTTGCCTTAGTTTTAAGTTTTAGTTGCGTTTTAAGTTTGCCTTAGATAGATTTAAGTTTGCGTTATTTACTTTTAGTGCCTTTTAATTTTCGTCACGCTTTTTTAAATACTTGCTCTTTTACTTTAAATTAGATTTAGATTTACTTTAACGTCATTTAAATTTACGTCTTTGCACTTTTAATTTAAAAACACCCAAAAATATTCTTTTTCACCAGAAACAACTGAGTCGCATTTTGAACCGGAAATCAATTCGAAGAGATACCGAGAAAACGAAATTTAATCTTTTTACATACAAAATATCTAGTTATCAAAGTTTTTGTCAATCGAAACTTGCTAATTCAAAAGGCACGGTGTATCACAAAATTAGGTTTTTTTTTCAATTATCAAGTATTGTGAGGTTTTGGTTATGGGTATATTTGAAAGGGGAAAATTGGATATATCTGTCCCTATATCCGAAGGGAGTCTAAAAGAGGTTATTATCGAAAAGCTTCGAAATTTTAATAATATGAAAGTTTTTTGATATTTTTAATAAATATCACAACTTTTCGATATTTTGGTTTTTTAAGGAAACAAATGTGTATTATGCAGTGTTGTAAATATCGGTCGCGACAGCTGATATATCGTTGATATATCGCTTGACGGTGGTCCATCGCCACGATATGCAATCAGCCGACCTTGGCGTTTTGGTCAATATCGGTCAAAGGCGATCAATATCGGTCAAAGGCGGTAAATATCGGTAAAAAAATAGTCCCAAATTGGTTTATTTTTGGTGTTTTGATTAATTTGATTATCTTTTTCATGAGAAATGATGGTTACTTTGTGGTGACGCAAAGAAGAAAGAGAAAGATGAAGAAGAGTGGTAGTGAAGGCTGCCATATTAATAAATATGTTGTAAACCAAATTTTTAGTAACGGGCTAACTTTTGATAATTGACTTACTAGTATAAAGTGGACTTCAATAAAAACTGAGTAGAACATAGTAAAAAACACATACAATGTAATCTTTAAAATATATAAACAAGATATACAATTAAAATTAATAAGAATATTACTAAAATTATTAAAAATATATAAACTTTGTATTTTATATTAAATAAATATTTGAAATATTAAAAATAATGATAAAATATTAAAAACAATAATATAATATATAAGATAATAATAAAAATATATAATTTATAATACCAGCCGAGAAAACGATATATCGCCGACACCCCACCGAGCGATATTTACAACCTTGGTATTTTGTGAATAAAGGGTAAAAATTGAGTATTTTTGTGATTTTTCCATATCTTGAATACGCTTTTAAGCAAATTTGTTTGAGAACCGACTTGATCGAGAAACTTGAAAACGACAATATGTTAGAAAGAGCAACACTAAAACTCCGCCAACATAACACATTTATGTCCCTTAACCCCTAGTAAGTTTTTTAAATACCTAGTAACTACTTATTTGTCATGATAAACACAAAACAAACATTACCAAATCTCTTAGACGTATTAAATGTTGCTTGACACCCTAGCAACTACCGTACTTGTCATAAACACAAACCAAACATTACCAAATCTCTTAGACATATTAAATGTTGTCTTAAACAACAACACTTGTAGTTGTTTCCCATTTTCATTCAGCATGAGTACGTTTAAAATTCTTATCCAATGACCATTTTTATCACATTTGTGTTAGACTATTACTTCCCCAATACTTTATAGCAGTGTTAGGAAAAGAATAGTACTCAATCAATCATATAATAAAGAGTAAATTCCAAACATCTTTCGTGCTTTTTTCAAAGTAAATAAAGCAATCTTTGTGGTTGTCTCGTCTGTTTGAAGAATGACCATTGTAACAAAAAAAATGACAAAGAGACGAAACTGGCGAAAAACTGCCAACCACGAAGACTTAATTTGAAAATAAGACGAAAGGTGCTACTGTATAAAAACGACAAAGACGAAGTTTGAAATTTACTCTAAAATAAATGTCAATTTTAATATTCCATAATGTTTTAAGAGATTCTACAAGACAATCCGATCAAAGTTTTTAAAAGAGTCCACTATGCTTTCATATCACAAATAATGTTAAACATGGAGATTTGTGTTTGTGTGTATCCTAAATTGGCTATTCTAGCCTTGTCAACCAATGTGTCATATGACCTTGCACATTTATGTTGCAAACTTTACATTCGAAATCAAAATGACTTCATCATAAACATTTTGCTAAACTCCTACTTGAGCTAAACTCATGGCTATCCCATGCTTTAATCTTAATACGTTTTTCAATATCAAGGAACATCCTATTCCTAAATGGGTTTTTCGTCATGTTCATAACCCACTCTTTCACAAAATATCACGACTAAAATGTAAACCCGTTACCAAACAAAACTCTTGGCGTCTAAATCAAATCGTTTTACCTAATATGAGAAATGAGAGCTCGTCACCTACACTATCCACCATACAAGTAATTAGCGTATGAATTAAAAGCTTGGTTATTCTTTAAAAAAACGTCGAGCCAATGTCCAAAACATGTTTTTCTGGATATTTTAACTCGTGTATCGGTTAGAAATTCACGTAATTCTAAAACGATACCAATTCTAGCCTTAATCGCTATGTTCGGCTCTATAGAACAAAAATTGTGTTAGCAAACCAGCAAACTAAACCTCTTTTTTTTTATAACAGCAACTATGAATCAATTTTTTTCAGGTAACTAAACAAACATCAAACTAAACATCTTCTTTTTGTTTTCTTTTTTTTTCGAGACCAGTTAAGAAAAAATGTAACACTTTTTTTTTATAACTTTTGAATTGCAAAGAACATGAAGAAAATTAAAAAAAATCTTGTTTATCAAGTGCCTTGTACAATACTACAAAAAAACCCCAATTCAATTAAAACCCCTAATAAAAAAATATAATTTATATAAATCCCTACATCAAACTAACAATTGCAATGAAATGTGTGCGAATGAAACATACCGTTGTTGCATCATTATCATCTTTATCCATGAATTGTTGCAAATTTTCAAAAGTCTAATTCGAAATTAATCACAACCTTTGAGAAGTTTTTGTCTATAATCGCAAAATGCTAATTCGAAAGGCACGATGTATCGCAAATTTAGTTTTTTTTCAATTATCAAGGATTGTGAGGTTTCGGTTATGGGTATATTTGAAATGGAAAAATTAGATATATCTGTCCGTATATCCGAATGGAGTCTAAAAGAGGTTAATATCGAAAAGCTTCAAAATTTTAATAATATGAATTTTTTTTGATATTTTTAATAAATATCAAAACTTTTCTGTATTTTGGTTTTTTAAGGAAAAAAATGAGTATTATGCAGTGTTGTAAATATCGGTTGTGGTGGCCGATATATCGCTTGGCGGCGATCCATCGTCACGATATGCAGAATATCAGCCGACCTTGGCGTTTTGGTAATTATCGGTCAAAGACGATCAATATCGGTCAAAGCCGGTAAATATCGGTAAAAAATCGGCCCAAATTGATTTAGTTTTGGTATTTTGATTTTCTTGATAATGTTTTTCATGAGAAATGATGGTTACTTTATGGTGACGCAAAGAAGAAAGAGAAAGGTGAAGAAGAGTGGTAGTGGAGGCTGCCATATTAATAAATATGTTTTAAACCTAATTTTTAGTAATGGGTTAACTTTTGATAATTGACTTACTAGTATAAAATGGACTTTAATAAAAACTGAGTTAGAACATAGTAAAAAACACATATAATGTAATTTTTAAAATATATAAACAAGATATACAATTAAAATTAACAAGAATATTACTACAATTATTAAAAATATATAAACTTTGCATATTTATATTAAATAAATATTTGAAATATTAAAATTAATGATAAAATATTAAGTATAATGATAAAATATTAAAAATAATAATAAAAATATATAATTTATAATATCCGCCGAGAAAACAATATCTCGCCGACGTCCCACCGAGCGATATTTATAACCTTGGTATTTTGTGAATAAAGGATAAAAAATTGAGTATTTTTGTTATTTTTCCATATCTTGAACACGCTTCTAAGCAAAACTTGTTTGAGAACCGACTTGATCGAGAAACTTGAAAACGACAATATGTTGGAAAGAGCAACACTAAAACTCAGCCAGCATAACACATTTATGTCCCTTAACCCCTGGTAAGTTTTTTAGATACCTAGTAACTACTTATTTGTCATGATAAACACAAAACAAACATTACCAAATCTCTTAGACGTATTAAATGTTGCTTGACACCCTAGCAACTATCGTACTTGTCATAAACACAAACCAAACATTACCAAATCTCTTAGACATATTAAAATGACTTCATCATAAACATTTTGCTAAACTCTTACTTGAGCTAAACTCATGGTTGTCCCATGCTTTAATCTTAATACGTTTTTCAATATCAGGGAACCTCCTATTCCTAAATGGGTTTTTCGTCATGTTCTTAACCAGCTCTTTTACCAAAATATCGCGACGAAAACGTAAACTCGTTACCAAACAAAACTCTTGGCGTCTAAATCAAATCGTTTTACCTAATATGAGAAATGAGAGCTCATCACCTACACTATCCACCATACAAGTAATTAGCGTATGAATTAAAAGCTTGGTTATTCTTTAAAAAACAAACGTCGAGCCAATGTCCAAAACATGTTTTCCTAGATATTTTAACTCGTGTATCGGTTAGAGATTCACGTAATTCCAAAACGATACCAATTCTAGCCTTAATCGCTATGTTCGGCTCTATAGAACAAAAATTGTGTTAGCAAACCAGCAAACTAAACCTCTTTTTTTATAACAACAACTATGAATCATTTTTTTAGGTAACTAAAAAAACATCAAACTAAACCTCTTCTTTTTGTTTTCCTTTTTTTTCCGAGACCAGTTAAGAAAAAACGCAACACTTTTTTTTATAACTTTTGAATTGCAAAGAACATGAAGAAAATTTAAAAAAAAAGTATTTTTATCAAGTGCCTTGTACAATATTACAGAAAAGCCCCAATTCAATTAAAACCCCTAATAAAAAAAATAATAATTTATATAAATCCCTACATCAAACTAACAATTGCAATGAAATGTGTGCGAATGAAACATACCGTTGTTGCATCATTATCATCTTTATCCATTAATTGTTGCAAATTTACAAAAGTCTAATTCGAAATTAATCATAACCTTTGAGAAGTTTTAGTATATAATCGGAAAATGCTAATTCGAAAGGCACGATGTATCGCAAAATTAGTTTTTTTTTCAATTAGCAAGGATTGTGAGGTTTTGGTTATGGGTATATTTGAAAGGGGAAAATTAGATATATCTGTCCCTATATCCGAAGGGAGTCTAAAAGAGGTTAATATCGAAAAGCTTTGAAATTTAAATAATACGGAAATTTTTTAATATTTTTAATAAATATCAAAACTTTTCGATATTTTGGTTTTTTAAGGAAAAAAAATGAGTATTTTGCAATATTTTAAATATCGGTCGTGGCGGCCGATATATCGTTGATGTATCGCTTGGCGGCGGTCCATCGCCACGATATCTTGAATATCAGCCGACCTTGGCGTTTTGGTCAATATCGGTCAAAGACGATCAATATCGATCGTGGTAAATATCGGTAAAAAATCGGCCCAAATTGGTTTATTTTTGGTGTTTTGATTTTCTTGATTATGTTTTTCATGAGAAATGATGGTTACTTTGTGGTGACGCAAAGAAGAAAGAGAAAGTTGAAGAAGAGTGGTAGTGGAGGTTGTCATATTAATAAATATGTTGTAAACCTAATTTTTAGTAATGTGCTAACTTTTGATAATTGACTTACTAGTATAAAGTGGACTTCAATAAAAACTGAGTTAGACATAGTAAAAAACACATATAATGTAATTTTTAAAATATATAAACAAGATATACAATTAAAATTAATAATAATATTACTAAAATTATTAAAAATATATAAACTTTGCATATTTATATTAAATAAATATTTGAATTATTAAAAATAATGATAAAATATTTAAAATAATAATAAAAATATATAATTTATAATACCCGCTGATAAAACGATATATCGTCGACACCCCACCGAGCGATATTTACAACCTTGGTATTTTGTGAATAAAGGGTAAAAAAATTAAGTATTTTTGTGATTTTTCCATATCTTGAACACGCTTCTAAGCAAAACTTGTTTGAGAACCGACTTGATCGAGAAACTTGAAAACGATAATATGTTAGAAAGAACAACACTAAAACTCAGCCAGCATAACACATTTATGTCCCTTAACCCCTAGTAAGTTTTTTAGATACCTAGTAACTACTTATTTGTCATGATAAACACAAAACAAACATTACCAAATTTCTTAGACGTATTAAATGTTGCTTGACACCCTAGCAACTACCGTACTTGTCATAAACACAAACCAAACATTACCAAATCTCTTAGACATATTAAATGTTGTCTTAAACAACAACACATGTAGTTGTTCCCCATTTTCATTCAACATGAGTACGTGTAAAATTCTTATCCAATGATCATTTTTATCACATTTGTGTTAGACTATTACCTCCCCAATACTTTATAGCAATGTTAGGAAAAGAATAGTACTCAATCATTCATATAATAAAGAGTAAATTCCGAACATCTTTCGTCCTTTTTTCAAAGTAAATAAAGCAATCGTTCGTGGTTGTCTCGTCCGTTTGAAGAATGACCATTGTAATAAAAATAATGACAAAAGGACGAAAGTGGCAAAAAATTGCCAACCAGGAAGACTTAATTTGGAAGTAAGACGAAAGGTGCTACTGTATAAAAACGACAAAGACAAAATTTGAAATTTACTCTAAAATAAATGTCAAATTTAATATTTCTTAATGTTTTAAGAGATTCTACTAGACACTCCGATCAAAGTTTTAAAAAGAGTCCACTATGCTTTCATATCACAAATAATGTTAAACATGGAGATTTGTATTTGTGTATATCCCAAATTGGCTATTCTAGCCTTGTAAACCAATGTGTTATATGACCTTGCACATTTATGTTACAAACTTTACATTCGAAATCAAAATGACTTCATCATAAAAATGTTGCTAAACTCTTACTTGAGCTAAACTCATGGCTATCCCATGATTTAATCTTAATGAGTTTTTCAATATCAGGGAACATCCTATTCCTAAATGAGTTTTTCGTCATGTTCTTAACCCACTCTTTCACAAAAATATCGCGACTAAAACGTAAACCCGTTACCAAACAAAACTCTTGGCGTCTAAATCAAATCATTTTACCTAATATGAGAAATGAGAACTCGTCGCCTACACACCATACAAGTAATTAGCGTATGAATTAAGATCTTGGTTATTCTTTAAAAAACAAACGTCGAGCCAATGTCCAAAACATGTTTTCCTAAATATTTTAACTCGTGTATCGGTTAGAGATTCACGTAATTCCAAAATGATACCAATTCTAGCCTTAATCGCTATGTTCGGCTCTATAGAACAAAAATTGTGTTAGCAAACCAGCAAACTAAACCTCTTTTTTTGTAACAGCAACTATGAATCATTTTTTTCAGGTAACTAAACAATCATCAAACTAAACCTCTTCTTTTTGTTTTCCTTTTTTTCGAGACCAGTTAAGAAACAATGCAACACTGTTTTTTATAACTTTTGAATTGCAAAGAACATGAAGAAAATTGAAAAAAAAAATCTTGTTTATCAAGTGCCTTGTATAATACTATAGAAAAACCCCAATTCAATTAAAACCCCTGATAAAAAAATAATAATTTATATAAATCCCTACATCAAACTAACAATTGCAATGAAATGTGTGCGAATGAAACATATCGTTGTTGCATCATTATCATATTTATCTATGAATCAAACCAGCCGTCAGTATTTGATCATCTTTACCATCCAACTGTAATGTGAATCAAACCAGCCGTCACTATTTGAGTGAATCGTTGTATTTGAGAATGGAAGGGTTTGGAGGTTTTCTTTATTTAAAGAGGTCGGTGCTGTTGAGCGATTGGTGAAAGGGGTTATGAATTGATATTGTTTAAGGTTTTAGGGTTATAAGAGAAGCGTGGTTTTAGGATGAGGATTGAATACCATGGTCTGATACCATGAAGGTTGATGTAAACCGATAAGACTACATTCTTTTCCTATACTTAGGATTCCTCGTTTGCAGCCATCTGTTTTCCCTAGTAATTTACATTGAACTTATCAGTAATTAATATGATTAGCATTTTAAATTGCTTGAGCTATATACATGCATGCCATTTCCACCTAGCTATGGAGGTACCATAACCGTAACACTTGAGGCACCGGTGTTATGGCTCTTCTGCGGTGAGAGTGATTGCTCGCGGCGTCCCTTTCAATTATTTTGGCCTTATATATTATTATCATGTGGGGCGAATGGGTGCATCCTAGTACATGTTAGCAGATTTCAAGGTAATTGTGGTGTGTACTCTACATCCGTTACATGGAGCTGATCCCTCCACCCAGACTATTATAATTAGAGGCAACCCCTCTAATTGCATGCCGAGGTCACCCCTCTATGTATTCATGTACGTTGATACCTTCATGACCTATATGGGCTCTTTGGCATTTTAAATCACAATTCCAGTATAAACATAAACATAAGACTTTTCAGTAGACACATAAACATAAGACTTTTTAGTATAAATATGCTTTTAAACAAACTTCCAGGTTTTTCAGGAATTACATATATTCTGTTGTATTTCAAATCTTTAATTATTTTTCAGTTATTCTTATTACGTTATTATATCCGTTCACTGAGCGTATTGCTCAGCCGTATATTTTCTTTGCATGACCCAAACGGCAGGTACTCAATGACAGACTCGAGCATGGAGAGGACGTGCATACGATGGGAGTTATCTTATACTTCTTTTCCTTTTGCACATCATTTACTTTATGCATCTTTTGAGTTTATGTTTAGGGGTCGATGTTTGATTTCGGCTTTCCTTTATGGTCATTTATGTGTTAAAACATATTACCTTGCATGCTTTGATGACCACGCCATAATTATCATGTAACGGTCCACTTATCAAGGCGGGGTGTTACACCCTTGGTTAGCACGCTGTTGAATAATGTATGCGTAGTATTCTTTCATTGTCACAAGCCCTCTGTTTGTTTTCCGTGCACCCTTGTTGTTATGGTAATGAATCTCCTCACGAAACCATCTTCACCGTAAGGAAATAATAATGTATATTGTAGGGCCATTTAGGATGGATGCAATTCTGAGATTCTTTTGGGGCCTTCACGTTTACTATTGATCATAATATCCCTAATAAGCTCACCAACCCCGAAATAGTTTGTGATCAAAGCTACTACTTCAGACATAGTTGGGGCATTGTATTGCCTTGTAGTTTTTCGCTCAGTAAAAATGTGTAACTCAAAATTGACAGATTCATGAGAATAGAACCAATCTCATGCCATTCGGAATGCTTTTGCAATAGGACTTAATATGTCCAACATGGATATGAAGTCTGATACAATTGTTGCATTCACCCCATCACCTGTCTCGTTATTTAGAAAAGCAGACATCCGGTTCTTGGCTTCATTTTGTGTATCAGAAAAATAAAGTTGTGCGTATCTCGGCTGGTGGCCTTCTTGCGAAAGTAGAGAACCAATACGATGATAATTTTGCCCATTTATCCTAAATGTATACAACCCCCTTCTATTATTTATTTCATGATCTATTATAGTTCTAAATGATGTAAAGCAGAACATGTTGTTATATATTCTAATATGTTCTCTAAATTTTGATGTAGCAGGATTAGCAAAGTCAATAAGGTGTTCTAAAGGTGGTGGTGTTGCTTTGAATTTGGGTAAGAGAATTTTTCCCTCTTGACAACATAAGGAAAATGATACGACCCTCTCAGGTAGTATCGATATAGTGACACCCCTTCAAGCGTAATGTTAGCTCCTTAAGAAGAAGATGAGAAAACCAGAGACATTTTATTGATTCATTTAATTGACTAATTACATTGATAACAATGACGATATTTAGAAAACATGAAAACCCTAATCCTAAGATAAATAATAGTGGCCCGTTTGGCCCAACCCATTCAAACCATGGCGTAACATTCCTCACTCCTTCGAATTCACCTTGCCCTCAAGGTGACGTCTTAGAAAGCTCATTATCCCGGAATCCCAAATTTTTTGTCAATGCCTAAACACTTGCATTCTCTCTTTCAACTAGTTCTCGGACTCCTATAGTAACAATTTCTGGATTGCTGTACTACACTCCTTATGTTCGGATGAAACAACCCACATGGCCCTCTTAAGCGATTCATCAGCAACAAGATATGATTCACTAACCACAAGCTGCGATTTACCAACAGTAGACTGCGAATCACCTACCATAAGCTGTGATTCACCCACCATAGGCTGCGATTCACCCACCATAAGATGCGATTCATCAACTATTTGCTGCGATTCGTTAGTAGGCTTTTGCGATTCACAAATAAGTTGTTGCAATTCCCCAACATGCTCAAGGTGATCTTTGTTAGGTCCGGATGTAACATTCCCCACTTCTTCTGGTGCAACTTCTAGTGCAACGCCTGATATTGTAGAAGAATCAACCGCTTTTTTTTTCAACGGTCTGCTTTTCTTCTACAATTGCCTCAAGCCAGGTCTCTACTATACGGGCTAAATAGAAGGCTTCGCCTAATGTTGTAGGTTTCGGGTAAAACCTTAACAATTCTAGTTGTAGCTTCGGTTTTAGTCCGGATATATAAAACAAAGCAAGTAAACTTTCAGAGATACCCGTTACTCGAAATATAAGATACTTAAACTCACTTTAATATTCAACCACCGTACCCATTTGCAAGAGTTTAGATAATGCATCCCGATCGCTAGTGTTCGATGCCATAACAACAAATTGAAAAAAAAAACTGATGAATAGTACCGGATGAACAGTGATGAATAATACCCATGATGAACAGTAACCCCGATCAACAGTACTTCCGATGAACAGTGTGCTGGATGAACAGTGATCTCGATGAACAATGACTTTTTTTAGATTAGAATCCTAAATCAAAACCCCCCAACGAATTGAGGGCTCTCAATGAAAACACCAATTGCTACGACCCTCTCAGGTAGTATCGAGATAGTGGTACCCCTTCAAGCGTGATGCTAGCTCCTTAAGAAGAAGATGAGAAAACCAAAGACATTTTATTGATTCATTTAATTTACTGATTACAATGATGGTATTTATAAAACATGAAAACCCTAATCCTAAGATAAATAATAGTGGCCCGTTTGGCCCAACCCATTCAAACTATGGCGTAACAGAAAATGTTGGATTGACAGCCCTATGAATTTTCTTATTTCTTTCTTTATACCACATCCTGGCATGGCAGTTTCGACATTGATAGGATGGAGGTCCAATGTTACTTTAGGATACGGAAACTCCTGGTTGATGTATATTGAAGGTTAGATTCTTATTTAAATCATAAATGGATATTCTACTTGAAATTATAATATAAACATAAACCACCTTTAGATGTTATCCCTGATCGTTTTGGTACCCTTCTAGGTGTTCAATGACGAGAGAGTCCTAGAAACAATATTTATGGAATATATAAAGGGATAAAGGTATTATTATTTTTTTTGAATTGACTTTTTTCTTTTTTTAAAAGTTATAGCTAAATAAAATACCTGCTATTGTTAATGATTTATTGCCTGTAGAAACAAAACCTATATGATTCTGTCTTAGGTTAGTATTGGTTGCCAGTTGTAGTGTGCCTGCTTACATTTTTGCATTATAGTACATGTAAATCATAAGAATATTGAATAGATAAATAAAGTCGTTATTTTAACTCCTTGAATAGCATTGTGTGTTGGTGTCAGTCCACAGTAATTCTGCACCGGTCCATCGCGCATGACAATTGATTTTGATTGAATGGTGATGAAATTATTAGCATGTTGGATAATGAGGTATATGGCTAGTGTTACGTTGTCTTCCTGTTTGATCAGCATGAACATAATTTTATGTAGACTAAATAACTAAATGTATGAAATAAATAGATTAAAACATACCTTCATTCATATTGATTTTAAAACTCTAAGATGATTTACCTGAACATGATGCTTGAGTTTTAAGGGCTGGATTTTGTAAATCAAGCAATTGAATACTTGACATTTGAAATTATTTAACTAAACTATTATATTTATTGTGAAAAAAAAAAGATTTATTTAAGAGATTATTAATTAAACACACTTAAATTAAATCTTGTATAGATTTTTTATATCACTCACAATAATAAGAACTCAAAGTTAGACAGAACTTTATTAATAGTCTTTAACTTGATCATATCACATAAGTTCAAATTCATAAAACAGAAAGTAACATCAGCAATGAGATAACTTATTTATTATTAAACTTGAACATTTTCACCCTTCATCAATTTTCACAAGTTCCTCTTAATGTTGATGACAAAATTATCTTTTTCCCGATTTTTGGAAAACTTGAAGGTAATATCATTCTCTTTTCTGTCAATTTAGCTTTTGTATATGTTGGTTTCTTTAGTTTATCTACAGAATTGTTGCCATATGGTATTCTTTATTGGGATGACATATTTTTGTATTAGATATTTTTATAAACTGTGAGAATTTTATAACATTACAAAGATCTTTTTATTGATACTTAGGATTATGAAAAAAATCATTGCAGTTATAAGAATATAAAGAGAAATTGTAATTAGTACATAACTTACAAAAGTAAATTAAATGATCATAACTTTAGCATCAGTTTAATTGTTTCATACTTAAGTTTTAAAAAGTTTAACATCAGTTTAAGTTGATGCAATTCACTATTGTTGTTTCGTACTTAAGTTTTAAAAACAATAATATACAAAATTAAGATAAAAGTAACTCAACAATTAAGATTAAATTACTTGAATTCTATAGCATGCTAAATAACATGAGGATCATACAAAAATCAAACCAAAAATAAAAATAGCTCCAAAAAACATTGTAAAATTCTTAAAAACCAAATAAAAACCAAAAGTAATTCAAGTTTCTGTTTTATTCCCTAAAATCTCATCCGTAAGCAGTTTTCTCCCTGGTTTCATCCTTGAAACAAACAATAGCATCTACTTCGACTCAGAATCATAGATCATTTAGCTGAAAGAATAATAGACAAAAATAAATTAGTTAATTAAAAAGTTAGAATCAAAATATATGAGAAAGGATTTTTGAGATAAACCTTCTTGAGTTTTAGTTGATGGAATTCACTATTTTTGTTTCATACCTAAGTTTTAAAAACAATAATATACAAAATTAAGATAAAATTAACTCAAAAATTAAGATTAAATTCCATGAGTTCTATTGCATGCTAAATAACACAAGGATCATACCAAAATTAAACCAAAAACAAAAATAGTTTCAAAAAACAAACAATATCCCAAAATTCTTAAAAACCAAATAAAAACCAAAAGTAACTCAAGTTTCTGTTTTATTCCCTAAAAGCTCATCCCTAAGCAGTTTCCTCTATTGTTTCATTCATGAAACAAAGAATAGCATCTACTTCGACTCGAAATCATAGACCATTTTCCTGAAAGAATAATAGACAAAATTGAATTAGTTAATTAAAAAGTTAGAATCAAAATATGAGAAAGTATTTTTTAGATAAACCTTCTCCTTTGATTTGATACTGGAAGAGAGCAGCATTTTCATCATCCTCATTTTCATCACAAATGGATGTGATTTCATCATCCGTATCATCTATTTGAATGTTGTAACAATACAAAGAACAATAACATGTGAATAATAATTCTTTAAACTGCTATTATTGTGAAATTCCTTTATATGTTTAACCTTTTAGCTTTTTTATTCTCTAATTTTTTGCAGGTGTGGATACGGATAGTTGCTTTGCCAACCTCTTCAACTGTGAACTCTTAACGATCTTAGAAGGAGATTCAACGGGAGCATCAGTGGCTGAACTTTCAGTATTATCTATCACCTCGTCCGGAACAATCTTCTAACACGTAAAAATTTCATAATTCCCATGTTCAAAGCTTCAGATTATGGTTGCCACCAATAATATTCAATAAAGCTCGGGACAAGTTCTACTCGCCATTACCCGCCTGTATAAAAAAGTAAGTATCATACTATACTTCAATGAATTATAAATTAAATAATATCATGATACCTCATTCTCAAAGTCACACATTGATTCAGCGGTACATTTGACCAATTGGTTAGCGACCTCATCAAAAAATACAATCACTGTAGCTGATGTCTTGTTAGTGACATCCAATTCAAGTCGGTACCTACAAATGATTGATGCATAAGTCAATTGTAGTAGCATATAATTAACAACTTCTTTAAGTCGTAAGACAATTCATGGTTAAACAAATACTTACCTTAGAACTGGATACTCCACTGCTTTGCAACACGCATCACACCAAAATCCTCCATCCTTTCGAGTTATACCCTTCTTGCAAGTGTCACTACCGCAGGATGGGTAGTTCCACCCTTTTCTTGTCCTAATATTATCAATCCTGATCCGAAAATGGAAGGTTGCGGTCTGTAAAAAGAGCAAGAGAATTTTAATTATTAATAATTGTCATCTAAGTGTAAGTAAAAGTTAACATGAAGAAATATACATCATTTCTCTTGTTGCACGCCCATATCAATGGATTCTATAAAGTTCTATTTCTAGGCTGAGAGGGATCAACAAACATAAGTTCCGGGCCCAACCCTTCTTCATCGTCAATACAACACATGTATAAAATTATAGCAATTATTAGGCAATTTGCAATACATGCAATAGTCTATACATGAAAATAAATATTCCATGCTTAATTACCGAACATGACTTTTTAGTTCTCTCAAAACAGGGATCTGAAGATCATCCAACAAAAGCGTGGAGGATGCTCGATAGTTGTAGCTTATCTAAAAGGTAAATAAAATATTTAAGTCTGTTTACAATAGTTTGAAAACACATAATATGTTAGGGAAAATAAATGCTTGCTTACTATTGTATATTTTAGCACTAACTAAAGTCACGACAATTGGAAACAGGCCAGAATGTTCGGTTTTCTTCTCTATAAAAGTATCACCAAGGTTTACCCAAAGTGTCACACGTATCTGCAAGTTCCTGTTTCAATAAAAGCAAGATTGATTATAATCTGAATAAGGAGGACGATAGTTACAAATAGACACGGTTATTCTAACCTGCCATCAGAAAGGTAAATGTCAAGATTTTTTATCATTTCTTTAGATGGTTAGTTCTCCCAACATTTGTGACATAGCTAACAACATCTGCAATTAACAAAATGATACATGAATAAAAGCACAATAAAAATTATAATAGAAAAAAATATGAAAAAAATATGAAAAAAATATTACCCATCAAGAATTTCCCGTCTATAGGCTCCAGCTTGCCGAGTTTTGCTAATTGAATGGATGCCTCACAAAGCCAACGGGCTTGACAAAAGATCTTCTTATAGACGTTGAACCGTCAAATTCAAGCATAAAGTAATCATCTTTGAATATACGGTAACTATCCTTGTTTTTCTATACGACAAAATCTTTTATTGAATAAACAACCCCTTCTTTTAACCTAATGAAATTGTGAGCTATGTTTGCTTTAGCGCTGCAGTGCTTGCACGACCCTACAATAACAATTGGTAAAATTTCATATCATATGCACAGTAAGATTTAATATGATCTACAATGTATAACAATGCATTAGTATACATAGATACCTTTGCATCAGAAACAACAAAATCCGTGCTTAAATAAAGACGTATAGTAGTAGTGACATCCCACATTCTACACAACATCACTATAATTGTGCCTATAACATCAACAGAAAGATCGTCCAAGAACAACTCATTTTTAGGTTGAGCTCCATTACTGGGCTCACCAATAGTTTTGCTTACGCCACCATCTTTGGGATCAACAACATTTTTCTTTATGTCCATACAGGTTATTAATTCAGCATTGGGTTGTTCATCCTCCATGGACATTTCCTCAACGGCCTTTTTGGACATAATGGAATAGCCATCAAAAGATCAAAGGAACCGAAGACGTTGTATTACTTTTTGGCCGTTTTTATGAATGAATGGTCGCTATGTATTCAATTTATACAATTGATAAGTGATGTAGCTCCAACAACTCTTCATATAATGATGGAGTAATGATTTGTGAAACTGTAAACCATTTGTATGTCCTTAAATTAATTAGGTTTCGTGTGGAGGTTATTGAAGCATAAAACAGTGAAAGAAAATTAGCATAATTACTCCACATTCAAGGATAGGACTGAATCTTTAGACATAATAGATTGTATAAATTGTTTTTACATAACTTATCATCTACTAACCTTTGAAGAGATGTAAACTATTAATGTATCACGTTACAGGGAGCTTCATACGAGGACTGTCATCTTGGTATTACGTTTCGACTGAGTTTGTTGGGTTTATGATTTAAAGTACCCTGACTTGTGAGACCCCCAGAATCAGGCAAGGAAACATGTAGGTAACATGGGGGTGCCACGTCATGGTACATGAAACAATGATATATAAGTGACACAAAATTGACGTAATAAAACATTTATATTACATCATAAAAGATAAGAGTTTTTAAACAAAGGGTCCCAGAGTTTTATAAGCGGATAAATCTATTATTTAAAGATTGTAACATATATTACCAAAAATACAGATAAACTTCTGACAGCTTTTACCAAAACTAAAGTTTAAATATAACACAGAAATCTCTAAGCTGCGAAAACCAATATTATTTCTATTTAGCTCATGACACTGAAGCTTAACAACATGTAAGTTTCCCTAGTGAGTATTCAGCCTAAATACTCAAGTATAAACAAATCTAATGGATCCACCCACAACATTCGTGATCGCAAGAAGTAATATGACATTAATTAACGGTGCGTGATCAAGAGGGGAAACTTAGTGGCTATGTACACTAAAAGCAATAATAATAATGAAAAACTGTTGGAAATCATCAAGTTCTGGAAAGCATACAAGTTCAGGATAGCATACAGTTTTAAATGAATGTGTTTCACCATGTAAAATCTCACCCTGCATTTGGAAACCATGTACAAGTAGTAAAAAGGGGTTATGAACTCAGGCTAATGAGAACCAGGCTGTAGATGGAAATGGGAAATACTCCAAGGGATACCCGCGACCTACAAGAGTGATCACAACCTTAGGTATCCGTTTTATAAAAATATAAAACAATTATATCTAAAAATATATTGAAAAATGTAATATGTATATAACTTGCACAAACAACCGAGCCTAAGTGTGTTCATGACCCTCATGACACACAACCTGTAGCAAATACACGTAGTTAAAGCCTAAAGTCTCAAATCAAGTAACCCAAGTGATTTGCACATAAAAACGCCAACAATTTACTTAACCGTAGGCGTAAAGTCACATTTTCTGGTATAGCTATTTTAGGAAGGGCGTAGCTCCCAATCTATAAGTCCAACAACTATGGGGTTTCACCCCTAGAACGGGTCCCTCGTGAAGTTTCCAAAATGTTCAACCATTCGATATAAGAGTTTATGGAACTTTCTAAAAGTCCAAAACACTAACAGCCTTACCGTAAGCACCTAATAGTCAAACTGCACTAGTCAAACTTGGGACAAAATAACCCATTAACCTATAAGGTTTAAGGGTCTGAGATCTCCACCATTGGAAAGCCTCAAGACTCTTATTTCGGCCCATACCAACTACGAGTAAATAGATACTACCAATTAGCGGGAAAGTTACATTCTTTTAAGATTACAAAATCTGAATTTAGGTTTTCAAACTCGGGTTTACCGTTTTAGCCATAAAAACCATTTGGTGGTAGCTATCGACGCAAGGTCAGCGGCGTTCTTTAGATTATAATGTATAATAACTCACCAGGTCTTAAAAAGTAAAACATATGGTCCGTGACCCAGATCAAAAATCTATACAAGTTTGTTGGGTCAGATTGGGTTCACAACCGTAAATCGGTCATAACGCACTCATCCGGAGGAGTTGATCGCCCATCCAACTCGCTACTAACATGTAAAAGGTCCAAAGAATCCATATAAGCTATAAAAACACAGTATACAGTGGGAAAATATGTGAGTTTTGGGCTCACAAACCTGCTGTTCAAATTTAGACCTTGTAGCTTAATTTGGCCATAACTTCCTCATCCGGAGGAGTTGTGCACCCATCCAACTCGCCACTATCATCTAAAATGGTCAATATACCTATTAAAGCCATAATATCAATGGCTCCAAGTCAAAAATTCGAGGATTTTGAGGTCCATAACTTGCTGTCCAGAATCTACTAAAAATTCTACCTATCAATCAACCATCAGTAACACTCAATCAACTCACAAAGTCACCAATTCCTCACATGCACTCATCAAAATCTCTCATCAATCAAATACATGTTCTTATATAATTAATCAATCAAGTAGGTAAAGATGAAGATACTTACAATGATTCACTACTAAAACAATGATAAATCTTAAAATCTTAAATCTTGAAACATACTGATCATCCAAATTTCTTTGCATGTGAATAATTCTTGTGGGTTTACAATGGAGATTGATCAATGAGTGTTTTGGTGTGATTAGATTGTGTTTTTGTTGAGTTTCAAGAGTTGATGATGGTAGTTTTGGTGTTGTAGGCGTCGGCAGGAGAAGAACAAGAGGGAAGGAAGAATTTTTTTGTGTGAAGTCACGGGAAGAAAAAAAACAGGGGATGAGGCTTTTTGGCCGATTACCCAAATTCCTTAGCAAAATCGTAACCCAACTAAATTTTAGTCCTATCCTGAAACGACTCTTAAAACGCTAATCGTTCCGACTCGGTACAAGTTATAATACGAAAACAAAATATTTATCGAAACATGTATTTTGACTTCATATAGTCGAAATATATAGCCATCGGTTCTCGTTCCGTCGATTCGAGTAAACTTTTTATAAAACGCGCACGAGTGCTTTTAAATCAAAAATTTTGATTTAAATAAATATAGAAAATAAAATAAATTCTTTATAATTCCAATAAAATATTTTCAATGATCAGAAAAATAATAAAATATAATTTAATTTAAATTCTCGAGATCTCAGGATTTACGTATGAAAAATACAAGTAAATGTAACATATTAAAAAAATTCAAGAAGCATGAATAAAAGAATAAAATAATACCAATGAAATACGAGTTCTCACAGTCGACCCCCAAAAAGGAACTCTGGTCCCTCAGAGTTCAACTGGAGACGGAAGAATATGCGAGCAAATGGGGATACCTAGTTTTTGAACTGGTCTTCGCTTTCCCAGGTAATTTCTGCACCACGACGAACCTTAACAATTTGAAATCCAACTACGCTTCAGCTTCTTAACTCCTTTTCGAATTTATTTCAAACTCGGATTAAAATAATAACCGTTCAGTACAAAGAAGTATAAAGAGAAAGAATGAACACAAGAATTGCTTAAACGGAGAAGGTGCACTAGAACGAGTTAAGATTGATAATCAACAAGGAATCGCAAATCGCGCAACTGTAGAACACGACAATCTACCTTACTAGAGAAAATAAGGAGAAATATGAATTAAATATAGACATTTAAAATAAGAGTTTCCACAATTATCCGTCTCGGATTTGGTATTACTTTAATACTCGGCTTAGGTACTTTCTTGATTAAAAGAAAATTTTACAAGGTTTGGTGATTTGAAATCAAAACTATATATATTTGGTGAGTAAACAGTCGCTAAGTCTTTTTCTTGATGGGGATTTCAAAGCAAAAAGTAAAACAGTTCAAAACAATTATTTTGATCGGCTTAAGAGCTTTTGGATGACTGTATGAAATTATTGTTAAAACTCGGGTTTATTGTTATGATTATTGAAAATTAAATTTCCAAATTATTTAGAATCATTAATGGAAATATAAGTTACATCGATATGATAAAATCAAATAGTTTAAAAAGTAAGGCACGAGGTTCTTTTTAAACACTAGTTATAAATATATAAAAGATGATGTATAGATTCGACTTTTACATGTGATGGTTATTTTGGCAAATGAATCCCCGGGTAAAATGGGTAAAATTTTATTAGAAATTCATAATAATATATAGAATCCCCAAAAGGTGTTTAATGCATCAAATGGTAAACATGGGACATATTCGAGTTTTCAAAATGTGATAAGATAGCAAATAATAGTCAACAATTAGGATACAAGCAATAGCAGGAGGGAATAAAACGAAATTCGTATCAATTCTTAACGAACATGATAGAGTAGATACGTCGATGATAAGACAATAAGAAACCAAAGTTTTAGCAAGTAATCAATTCTCGAGTGTGGTTGGTGTCACTAACAATGGCTTATTAAGTTTTTGGTGGTCGATACACGATCGAAAGAGAAAAGCCACACAACAATCTCTAATCAAAAATTCTAAAAAAATCACTTCTGAGTAATTCTAGTAAAATGAGCAACATTAGAAATGAGAGAGCAAAGTCAAAATGGTTCACACGAATGAATTTGAAGACGATAAAGTCTAATACATATCATGACGGATATACGAAATCATCGTTCACTTCCAGTCATAAATCATTATTCATGTCCGGAGACGTTTCGAAGGTCTACCAAATAGATAAAGAAGGTCAGTCGATGTAGAAGCGTAAAAACGTTGAAACTTTCAAGTTTGGTATCAATGGTCAGTAATTAGACGAACTGTACAGAGAATTATATCATGAGGGAAAATGAGGTAATAAGTAGTAGATATATCATTGAGTAAAGAAACATGTACTTGCAGGCACGTAACTCGTTCATGAAAAGATAAGTGATCATATGTGTATGTCACGAACGGGTGCTACTCGCATAAGATGTAAAAGTTTTTGAAACTTTATTTTATCTAGCTTTTTACAAACACAAGTAAAAAAATTTGGTTCATTGACAAAATATTTAAGGTGACTACTATTCGGCCTCACATGGCTCCTTCTAAGTTACACATAGGTGATCAGGCAATGCATAATTTAGGACTAGCAATGCGACGCCCACTTTCGTCAAACTAGTATTACGTGTCATATGTTTAAAATATATATAATACCAAAATAGAAATCGGAATAATTTATGAAACTTTTCGCAAGTAAGTAATTGGCTAGATATTTAATTCAACAATTTTAATGTTATAAGATTTCTTTATAAGACCAAAGTAGAACAATTTTTGAAAATACATCGTAAAATTAATCTCAATTAATTTTATAAGGTAACATTCAAGTATTTAATAAGGCCCAAGTGAAACATTTTATAAAATGATTCACAAACAATACTAGTTTAAGTTTATATGGTGACATTATGATATCTTATAAAATAGCGAGTGGGTTACACGAGAGTAGTAAAGAGTCATAGATAAGAAAGTTTGAGAAATGGTTACAAGATGATAGAATTTCAAAAGGTTTAGCCGGAATCGTCTTGAGACACATGTTATCAACGATGATGAAAGATGTGAAAACAAGAACTTCAAACCTCGACCCAAATCAGTGGTACATTAGAAATAAAAGAAAGATGAAATAGAATGACAAATAAGTCATGTATAGAGGATAAAGGAATCCATATGTGTTCACATCGTAATTTATTCCACATAAATATGCTTTTAAGAAAGTAGAATATCAGTTTTGAATGATACAACTAACCCGGAAAGTTTCTATTTTGTGGAAAGTTTCTATATTAGGAAATTTTCCGATTCTGGAAAGTTCAGGAATTTAGCGCGTTAGTAGTGGCGCATAAAAATGTACACTTTCAAGACTAGAAGTCTAAATCAATTTGGTGTAAAACAATGTTTTGGACAACTTTCTAGTTTTAACAAGACCTAAAACCTAATGTAAAATAACCAAAATACCCCTGTAAGATTCTGTGCAGGTTTGACTTTTACTCTAAAAACGCAGATTTCACTTTTTAAGTTTTGACCCGTTTATACTAGTTTTCGGACTTGGTTACCTACGTGGTAAAGGTAAAACAACATTTTGAACAACTTTAATTTCACTCGAGACTTGAAACGGATCAAAAGTTGACGAAAATGCCCTCACATCAAATCTGTCAACAAAATGATATTTTAGAAATACGTAGAAAATAAGTTCTTAAATTTTACAATTTCAAATGAGCGTAACTTGCTCGTTTTTAAGATTTACGGGTCGCATTTTAAGTCCTAAACGAACGTCCTCAACAAGTAGAAACATATCTTTATGTCTAAAGTTTATAAAAATATTTTCTCGACATCGTTCAATTACATGTAACTTTTCTGAAGAAAGTATATTTTTCGATACACCTTGAAAGTTAATCAGACTTCATAACTACCTGGAATTTATGTACACACATGACTTGTAGATTCCATAAAGACGAAAAAGAATAGATTGTATAATTAAGCATATAGAGAAAACATAGTATAGAAATGGTTTAAGAATACCAGCGATAATCTAAGAAACCAAAAACAGCGCATGACATCTGTGTCTTAGATTTCAAGATGCAATGTAGGAAGGTCTCTTGGTGGCGTGATTTTCCAACAACACAAGACATACCGAGAAAGAAATGGAACATTAACGAATTGCACTCCCAGAGTGAGGATGTTTAATGAAAGGGGATGATACAAGTTTATAGGAGTAAAATCGTATTCCAAACAAGCACCACATTATATTATAGGATATGAATTACAAGATAACGGTGGTGTTTCCAAGGTACAAACGAACCTTGTAATTCGAAGTCAAAACGTAGAATGGTCAATGAAATAAAATTTTATCGATGTACGAGTGTCGTGCAAAACGTTGACGTAAAGGTCAATAAAGGTTATGAAAACCCACGTTATTATTCAACACAAATTCAAGGAATGATTCGAGATGTGTGACTCACACGATGTGTGACACCCCAAATTGGTCAAATGCAACGTATATAATATTTGGGTGTCACGTGGGTGGATGAAAAGCAAATAGTACATAGAGCATCAGATACAAGATTATCAAACATTTATTACATGACCAGGAGTGCAAGTCATTATCTAAGATAGTTCTGACATAAATAAAAGATTGTTTATGAGTTCCATATGAAAATCCCAAGATGCTTGCTAAGATGCTGTCTACTCAAATGATGCAGTCCTTGCATATAACAACTACCTGCTTCAAATACCTGAGAAAAACATGCTTTTGAGGGTCAACAAAAATGTTGGTGAATTCATAGGTTTAGTTAAATGGTTTGGATATAAATAGTCACTGAAACAGTAATGCACAAAGCATTAATGTTTAAAGGTAATTATATTGCCTATTGCCCGAAACTAACACTTGACATAGTTGAGCCCTCAACAAATGAGAGCGCTTCGCCTTCTAAAAAGGCACCCATCAATAATAAGTTCTGACATGGTAAACACCTGTTGTCCCGACCAAGGCACAGTGAGCATGACTCACCCAGGTGGGGATGGTCAATCCCAAATAGATCTATTTATAACATTCAAGTAATCCAACGATTTTAACAGTTTCAGTTCACGGGTCATGAGGAATTCTACAATAGGCACATATAATTAAAGTTGATACAGTTCAGTTTATATCCATAAATCAGTTGCATGTTTTCTCCCCCAAAAAGGATTTAAAAGTTTGTCAATATATGAGAAGTGGGGCCATGAACTCACCTTAGTAGTACAGTAATAGTCACAAGAATCTGAAGTAATGCCTAACACACAGTCAACAACCTAGATAATTATACAGTCTCAGTAAAAGTATAACAGGTTGTACAAAGATTACTGAAACATCAGTATATGCTTCTACTGGTTTTTAAGCATTTTATTATAATGTCCGTAGTTGGTTCATAGTTGTACAAGTTATAGCTGTATTTATTTTAAGTATAAAATAAATATTATAGTTAAATTAATCAATCTGTTTAATTAATATCCTCGTACTTGTACTATTTATAAAGTGATTTAAATATTTATAAAAGGAATTTTACATATATTTAATGTGAAGGAAAATAAATATAATTAATACATTTATTTTTGTAAGTCAATCATATTAAATTTATACCTTATTTATAAAAGTATACCATCTAATTAAATTCAGTGTTCCTGATATATGTATAACCATTAAATTATGGGTTGAAGAAAATATACAAGTGTTGGACCTTTATAATTAATTAGTTTTACCTATTTAGTATTTACGTTATATATGTAACTAGGGTTTAATTCAAGTTTAAGGAAATTACGTTTTAGACCCTTGATTAAATATAATACCCGCGGAAATATTAATATAATATTCCTGGGGTTCGTTTAACTTTCAAATAATGGCAAAACAAGTCTCTCCCTAGTTACACACGTAACTAGGGTTTTATAAAAGTTTCACAAGTTGTCACCTATGGTCCTTAAAGTATTTGGTTATTAATTAGGTTTAGCACAAGTTTCACAAACGCCCCCTAGGGCTTATATATCTTTCAGCTTATATCAAAACAGCCCCCTAGGGTTTGTTTAAGGTTTATAAATCTTTACTAGTTTGGCAAAAGGGGTCCCTAGGGTTAAAGTATGTATACAAATTTACACAACAGCCCCTAGGGCTTGGTTTAAGTTCGAAATTAGGCACAAAGGGTCCCTAGGGTTTCGGTTAACTACAAAAGGGGCCCAAAGAGTAACTAATTTTATATAAGTTTTCCAAAAAGTCAACATAGGTCCCCCAAGTTTCGGACAAGGCCCAAAAAGGCACGAAAAGTGTCTAGGGCTCGAAAATAGTTTGCAAAGTGGCAAGTTTAGCCCTTGTGGTTTAAGTCATGGCCCGATTATATATAACTGAGACCCTAGACTATTCCTAATGCCATGTTTGGTCCTTATATTTGTTTCATGCTTCGAAAACTCTTAGGTGAGTTTCACAACTATTCATATTCGGCATGGGGAAACATTATTTATATTAATGGCCCAAAAAGTTTCCCATGCTAATTTATAAAATGCTTAATGGGTTAAGGTGGCCCATTAATGGCTCGGCTAATGTATTAAGTCCTAGTGGGCTTGATCTTGGGCTTAGCAAATTATTTAGGAGACTAAACTTGTCCTAAATAATGCAACAAAAATACAGCTTGGGCTTTTTGGGCTTACATCACACGGCTTATATTAGCTTATGGCTTATATGATTCGTAGCTTATGGCTTATTCGGATTAATCACATAGGGTGCTTGGGTTTCCTACTAGATCTATCATTTCCATGCTTAACTTAAATCAAGAAGCTTAAATCAAGTCATGATTTATTCTTGGTTTAAAAGTTAGCCGAGAGACATAGGGTTTTTGGGCAAACAAAACTTGTGTAGTCACTTAGTTCTTAGTACTTGTTTATAGACATAAACATGACACAAGTCTAACATAATCATGCCATAGGTTTGCTTAGTATACCTTACGTGTGCATGCATTTTGTTCCCGTTTTATAAGAAGTTTACGTGAATGTCATGCATACGAAGTAAAATAACGAGGATGGAGAGGAGGTGAGTACTTACTTGTTTAGATGAAGGTGGTGATGATGAATCAAGTAGTAGTCGTGAGTTATATATGGTTTGTAGCTTGGCCGTGACCTAGAGTAGGTTAGGAAGACTTCCTAGTCAAGACTTGAGTAAATCGTGACCCTCTATCTTCTTCAATGCACCTTGACTCCATTCAATGCCATGAGAGATCTTTGTGTGAATGATTGGGAGTAAAAGCTTAGGATATGTGTGTGTGTGTGTTCATCCGAAAATGGCAAGTTATAGGAGATTGTGTTTGTTAGATAACCACAAGTTGGGGGAGATCTTTGTGTGGTTTGGGGCTTGCTACATCAAGAGAGAATCAAGAGAGGGGGGTTTCCCTAGGTTGAGTACAAGGTAATCTATATGCTTGATCTTCCTAGTACTAAATCATTAATGGGAGAGTGATGTACATTGGCCTTTGGGAGGGCTCTTAGCCGTCGGCTAGTAAGGTAAAAGGGCAAGTGAGACTTCAAACTAGTAGGCATTAATGAGAACTTGTTTGTACAAGGATGAGGTGAGTGGTTTTCGGCTTAGTTGATGGTTTTGTGGAGACAAGAAGTACATGCATTAAATGGAAGGATCCTAGTACTCTTGATTTGCTAAGGGAATGTTTGTAGCCTTGGTTAGTGTGTCAAGTCCTAGCCGTGTATCCATAGGTGGGGGGAAAGGAGTTGTTAGGTAATTGTTTCCAAGTATTAAGGTTGTATAGGGTGTTTTTAGGAGAGTCGTTGCCAATGTATACTACGATATATGGACAATTCGTGTGATATGGGATTCCACAAACGAAATGTGTCCACTTTTGTCACATACTTAGGTACGAGATGAAAATATGGTTGAATATTTAGTGTAAGGTATAATGCACAAGTTAAATTTCCTAAACCAAAGTATATGGTCAAAGTTAGGTGTTTATTGTGTAGTTTCAAGACGGTCAAGAAAAATAAAGTGCGTCAACAGTCTCATATATTTAATAATAATACACTGAAATGAACAGTGTGATTTGATACAAGACTGATGCTTCATAAAATAATGAAGTGAGATTACATTGAGTTCAATAAATTGTGCACACTATGGGACAAAGTCAAAAGGTAAAAACAGGGGTTTTACAGCACATTCCCGTTATTTTAGCTTTGTCCTCAAAGCTTAGATCAACGTCATTGGTCAGGTGAACAAGTGTGGCTACTTGGTCTTGAACGAGTCTTCTTGTTCCCATGCGAACTCAGGACCTCTCCTCGAGTTCCATCGTACTTTGACCAATGGGATGCGGATATTCTTCAACTTTTTAACTATTCTTTCCATGATTTCCACAGGTTCTTCTATGAACTGGAGTTTGTCGTCAAAATGCACTCCTTCCAACGGCATGGATAGAGGCTCATCAACATAGCACTTCTTCAGGTTAGACACATGGAAGGTGGAGTACACTCGACTCAATTGTTGGGGTAACTCCAAACGGTAAGCGACTTCTCCGATTCTGGCTATCACTTTAAATGGGCCTACATAACGTGGGTTCAGTTTCCCACGTTTACCAAAACGTACTACTGCCTTCCAAGGTGATACCTTGAGCATGACACAGTCACCTACTTCAAACTGCATAGGTTTTCGTCTCTGGTCCGCATAACGATGGTGCGATACTTTAATGAATCAAACTTGTTCCAGGAATCGGATTTGACGGCTTCAAATCATGCGGATAATATTATCCAAATGATTCACTCTTTATTTTCGTAGTCAGCTTTGGACGGTTGAATAAAGAGAACGGGTTTACCCGCGAAATCTTGTCAAGGAGGTTCTTAATTGAAACTACCTGCCACAAGTACGATATTTAATATCGTCCAACGATCTTCACCGACCGGAGGTAAAATGATACCGAATTAGAATGAAATGTTCAAGGCTATTTCATCCGTGTATATGTTTTGTTGCTAACTGTTTTATGCAGTGTAACAAAAAGGTGGCACTGCGGTGTAAAATCTAGAAGAAGTCGTCAACACATGCTTATACTGTATGTACTTAATACTTCAACAAATTCAAGAAAGCCTAAAAGTCAAGTCTTCCGCTGTATCAAACTCTGAAGCTTTCAAGAATTTATAAAGGTATAAGTATGTGGAACATGAAGTCACGAGGAGGCAAATTTCACAAGTGATGAATGCACAAGGTCAAGGCAAGGAATCATGCTCAAGAATAAAGTCAAAGATCTCATATGCATATTCACAAGAACAAGATCGAAGACTCAAGCATAGTATGCTAGGTTTAAGATTTTGTAAAATGGTGTGACCTTCCTTAGGGGGAGATTTTTGTAAATACGTTTTTACAAAGAAAGTCTCGGTCAAATCATTGTTAGCATAGATCACGAGCTATAGACTATTTAGGACATTGTAACTTGTAGTGACCTCCCTTAGGGGGAGATTGTTGGAAATAATTTTTTTTACGTATTTAGAAAGGATCATTCATTCCAACGATATATACGTAGATTGGACTCGTGATCTAGTTATGTAAGTATAACCCATAAAGCCCACATGTAGGGTGGGCTATATATACCCTTCCTAGCATGTTAGGAAGGGTAGTTGTTCATTCACATTTAACTTAATACATCTTTCTCTCTAATCCTCACCTTTCTCTCTCTAGTTCTTCATCTCTCTCCCTCTCTTTATATCATTAACAACACTTGTACAATTATAAGAAAACATGGACCTACACAAGGCTACCCGCCTTACCAATATCCACTGAGACGGTACGTGTCCCCCGATCCAAATCATAAACACAATCAAGATTCACATATCAAAACACATATCATAACACATAACAAAACACATAAGCACGCATGTCACACAATAACACACCTATGTCCAAAAATTTATAAAATATAGTATCAAGACATTTTAAGAACACCACAATTGTCATCTCCATATCATACTAGAAGAAAACATTTAAAAACCCAGTGAAAATAAGACTATGAACTCACTTGATAGCACAGCAAGCCAGCACTCCTGCAAACCTATAAAATCATACACAACACACTTAGCTCAGGTCCTAACACCCAAGTTAAGTAACAACCAAGGAGATGAATCTAATCCCCCAATCCTCACTATCTAGTTCTCCCACTACAAGCTATTCTATACGTAAAAATCCAGTTTTTCCCCGGTACGGTTTACTCGTCATTAAACGACCACATGAAGTGAACTTAACACCACACTTGGCTCCTACCCTACTGGAGTTATGTTGTTATATGATCTAAGAATTCCAAAAACCAATTTTACTTTCTACTTACATGTTTAATCCTTTCGTTTAGTCTCTATGTCAAAAGTCGTTTTCACCAAAACTGATTTTCTGTATATGCTAAATGTTTGACACCCAAAGCCCGACCTAAACACCATAACTTTTATTGAAAACCTTCAGTATTTTCATACATATTATAAAGAGTTCCCAAATCAAAAATCTTTGGCTATCTCATTCGTTTGGTTAGGTTTTGACTCAAATTTCCTAAATCCAAATTTATTCCTAAACAACGCACTGTTTTTGTAAAAGTTGTTTGACGACCTTCCCGAACTCCATTTTCGACGAACCTTATATTTTTAAAAATTATACTCTCTGAACTTATTTTAAAAAGAATTAACTCGACCAAAGGTGCTACCTACTGCCCGGAACGGTCGATACAAGACAGCCTAAAAAATCAGAATGTTTTACGCCTTTATACACCAACCCTCTAAACATCATTAATTATCCATAAATTCTTAACACAAACCCTAAAATCATTAGTGGATCTAAATAACTATAATTCCTAGAAAATTAACAAAACCCTAATCATCTCAATGTTGGTTATTTAACATTGTAAACATGATTAATTAATAAAACATGAATTAAATTAAGATTATACCTTTAATTTATCAAAACCAAGATTTTGAAAGAACCCTAATTTTTTATTGTAAAAACCACATCGCCTCTTTTTTTTCTTGGAGAAAGATCTGTGTTTTTAGTAGCAATGTATTTATACCCTTTAAATAAGTCTTTTTCTAATTTAATACAAATTCTAATGGGCTTTTACCCATTCTTTTTTTTTCTTCTTTAAACCGACTATACAAAGATATTTTCCAAAAATATAATTTTTTTTAATTAATTATTAAATTCGTTTTTAATTAATATTTCCTCAATTATATTTTTCTATTAATCCCTTAATTAATTAATTACACCTAAACCTTTTAACTAGTCAATTTTACGCGATTACCGTAAAATACATAAAATATACAGTTTTATGAAAATTCTTAAAATATGAAATAAACTTTATAACTAAGTCCTAAATGACTTAAAACCATCTGTAAATTACTCCCGTGACTAAATACCTCATCCGAGACCTCAAAATTCTAAACCCTAAATAATAAAAATCAATTTACTATAATACATATACGTACACATAAAATCCGAAAATAGCACCGCATTCTATCATATTTACATCCAAGTGAACTAATGAGCACGAACTAACCCCATCATAACATTATATAATGCACCACGCAATACACGAACGATGATAACATCAAATCAAAGGCTCAAATACAAACATATACCACATAAATGCACACTAAGCACATAATTAAAGTCAAACAGTCACTAATGGAGAATCTCAAAATCTAGGGTTGTCACACCCGATATTATCCTTCAAAAGAAATCGAGAAAGTGAAAAAGGAATTTTTCAACCTAGTAACACGAGGAATTGATCTCAAAGCCTATTTGAGAAAATTTCAAGAGTTAGCAGAATTGTGTCCTATCACTGATTCGTAAAGGATGATGAAGGCTTTTATCAAAAGATTCAGAAGGATTATTACTATTTCTAAACCCCATAGTTTAGAAGAAGCCATTAAGATTTCTCATAAATTAATAGATCATGTAATCAAGCACAATCCTGTGCAAGAATCCAGCACCCTTAAACGTAAATTTATCAAAGAATAAGAAGAATCTGCTAAAACTAAACCCAATCCCTTAAACTTTACCTATGATCCCTATTTTTCCTACCTATGTGATGTAGTTTGAAACAATGATAATGACCAATTGAATCTGTTGATTCCCATAGAATACCAGAAACAATTAAAGATAGATAAATTGGGTCTATTGATTCCGAAGAATACTAGAGACAATTTCTTCTAACAATCGTTGATTCAACGAATACCGATTATTAGGTTGAAAATCAAACAATAAACCCTAATCTTGGTTTATGTCAATTAACAAGACATTTTTTTATTAAACACTCAATATCCAATACAATGAACAAATTCCTAATTTTATAGGAAAACTAAACTTGGGAAAAAAGAAAACAATATTCTTCCCAAAAAACACAAAATAAGAAAATTGATTAAAAGATACCACAAAATAAAAAAACTAAATAAAAGATATCAACCAGTTTATTCTTGTTCCCCATCATTCTCCCTCACTTCAAAAAACTCGTCCTCGAGTTTGTCTCACTCTTCCCTTATACTCGTAGAATCCAAATTTGTATCCCTTGCATCAAATTCCCTTTATTTATGACGAATCGACCTCGAACCTTGATCGTTTTAAAACCAAACTTACCGACCATAAGTGCGGCTTCTTGATATATATTTTTTTCAGTCATGATACTAACATCCACCCATTTACCTTCTTGCAACCAAATTAACTCATGAGGGTTTGAAACTGTGGCTTTTGGATAATCAACACTTAATGTAGTTTGGATAATGGAAGAACAAAGATCATTAGCCACAACTACAACGTACTCGATGTTGTCTTCTTCGCCAACAAATCTTCCTTCCCCCAAAACCTTCTTTCTCCGCAATGACATCTTCAAGATCAGTATCATAAACTGCCATTGATTCTTCTTCATATTCATCAAATATTGGAGGTCCTTCATAATCATCACCCTCCATGCCATGATCTGTCCATTCAGTAGAACGTGAACCATCACCATCAAAAATGGATATACTAACATCTTAATCAGGAACTTCGGCTCTTGATACCAACTGATGTAGTTTGAAACAATGATAATGACCAATTGAATCTGTTGATTCCCATAGAATACCAGAAACAATTAAAGATAGATAAATTGGATCTATTGATTCCGAAGAATACTAGAGACAATTTCTTCCAACAATCGTTGATTCAACGAATACCGATTATTAGGTTGAAAATCAAACAATAAACCCTAATCTTGGTTTATGTCAATTAACAAGACATTTTTTTATTAAACCCTCAATATCCAATACAATGAACAAATTCCTAATTTTATAGGAAAACTAAACTTGGGAAAAAAGAAAACAATATTCTTCCCAAAAAACACAAAATAAGGAAGTTAATTAAAAGATACCACAAAATAAGAAAACTAAATAAAAGATATAAACCAGTTTATTCTTGTTCCCCATCATATTTATTCTTGTTCCTCATCACTATGTTACCCAAATACTAACCTAGTTAACCATTCCCAACCAATAAAATATGATGACTATGCTAGACACATTCCCTAATGTATGAATTGTCTATTGCATCACACTGGAAACTGCACAACATAGTGCCAGAATTGCTTCAAAATAGGTCATCAAACACGATACTGTTGGAGCAAGGCGAATTTTTAGATTTTTCCTAAGATTTCTGTGCTTTGTAAATGAATAAGTGTGTTAAACATACGTGAGTATTATCAATAAAAATATATGAAGTTTTTGATTCATTTTCTAAGTGTTATTTTACTTCACTATCTGGCAGAATAACTCATTTGTGTTACACGTGCTTAGAATTGTTTGATTTTCTTTGGACTAAATATTCAACTTATGTCTTAACGGAATTTCGAAATCTGAATTACAAAATGTTTAACCTAAGTTTTTCTTATTAAAAATAGGTAAGAACAAGTAATGAGAAACTTATTTCAGAATTTCTTAAGATACGACATGACACCATCTAGATCATGGTCAATTGTATTTCATAAAAGGATATGGAAACTTTAACAAGATTATCCCCAAAATAATATGTTGACATAAAGTGCCGATATCTGTAATACTGAATACATCAAGAAAGAATATTTCCCTTTATACCAATAGGTTAAAGGGAGATAACTATCCAGATTTTAGAATTTCATACTCCATGTATGCATTACATTATCTGGAATTGCACCTAACCTAAGAAGGTATTATAGCAATAGAGGAGTCGTAGTGCAACAGGAAGTAAATGTTAACTGTTTACCGGATTAAAATGGTGATTTGTGAAACATCTTTTCCAAGAGTAATCACAAATATTTTCTCAAGAAGGATAAGAAACTACACCATGTAAAACAATATTAACATTGGTGAGATGCCTTCCTTATTGATTTTAAATGCAATAATCAATCCATGATTTTTAAGCAATTAGTGACATATTAATTTGAGTTTTACCCAAAGAAACTCATAAATAATCACATTTCCTTCCTATTTAGAGAACTAAAGTGGATTTACCTGATTAATTGGTACGATTTACACTTATTCTTGTAATCTTCATAAGATTTCATTACAACCTAAATGGTCAATATATCGTAAGTGTTTATTCTTCGTGATAGCTCTAATAGAAGAGATTGACTAAAGAAAAGAAATAACAACAGTAAGAACTTTATTCATTGATATATGAATCAAATGTTAAGCAAAACACAAGAACTACATCTGCCGTTTTTTATACACTATGTTATGATTATAATCTCGGGACGAGATTTATTTAAGGGGAAGAGGCTATGACAACCCATAAAATTTGCAAGTTGTAATATATGCTATGTATAAATAGGAGTGGAAAAGCCACTAGAAATTTTTGCTTTTTGTGTATTACTTGGTATAATGAACTGCTTCTCATACCATAAACTATTATAACCACACATTCCCATAATAATGAAAGACACAAGTCTAAACTATAAAAGAGATCTAATAAGTTCAATATTGATAAGAACATCTCAAATGTAACCATGATGCCCTAAATTCCCTTAGAAACCCTAGAATTCCTATAAATGAATTATAAACTCAAGAATGGTAAACCATGAATGAAGAACACATATGAATAAATCAGTATGGAACCTAAACAAGTTATAAAGTATACTCTAAGGACATAATAAGACCTAAGAATGGTAAGGACAAACCATACAAAGCTAAGTACAAGTAATTGTACATAATAGTCTAGATCACCACCTAGAAACTTTGATAAATAATATTTCAAGGAATATAACTACATAAAATCTATGTACTATTATAAAAAACAATGTACTAATTACAATCTATCATATAAAGGAAAGTTAATTAATCCCAAATTGCTAATATTCACTAATCCAAGGCTAATTAAAAATTAAGACCTAGTAACCAAGATTAGCATATAAAATCCATTATACATTGAATTAGAGTCTAAACTTTTACCACAAATTATAAAACTCAAATATATATCATATTAAGATTATACATTCATTTCAAGTCAATTTACAAGTTCATAAAGCATAAGGTACAAGTTATCAAAACATAGGATCTTAAGCTCCCTTAATCAACCCTAGAATATGATCAACCTATACAAACCCTTAAACCAAGAATATAGAAACCATATAAGTCATAAACATATCATATAATCCCTTGAATAATCATACATAAGGATATAAACCCTAATTACCCAAGTTAGAAAATCATTAGGATTAATGACCTAAAAACCCTAATATTAAGGAATCTACATGGAATCACTACCTAGTTCTTTTTGGACAAGTCTATAAATATTTATAGGACTTAATTAAGGTTATAATATTATATTAAGAAAATTTACAAGTACCCTAATGCACGAGGTACAAGATTTCAATGCATGGCTTGTAAATTAGGTCAAAATAGGTATTTTCACTCTTTAGACATGTTTACCTAAACTAAACCCTTAAACCAAGTGTAAGAACTCATTGGACACTTAAAACACAATGTATAGGACCTAAATTAAGTTTAAATCAGTAAACAATTGAAGAATAAAGCCTTTTACTGAGATTTAACCCTAGATCATTAGAAAACCCTGATCTACAAATGTATACTTCTCATTTTCACATCAAACCTTTGTTAAACTCCAAACCAAGGACCCAAATCTATTAAATAGAATGTATAAACCATAATTAAGCCCTAATCATTCACTAATCACTTTCCCAAGTACTTAATCACCAAAAACACAAACCAAAAGTTACAAGCCCTAGTTTTAAAACCCGATTTTATATTTTCCCTCCAAAACTCATTTTCAAACCATTTCCCTCCATTCCAAGTTTGAAAACCCAAATATGAATCCTAAGATATTCTAGGAGTGTGACAAGTAGGTTAATAACCTCCTTTCTTGCTACACCTCACCATTCTTATCACATATATGTCGTGACTTATTTTGAGCCACAAGGAAGGATTGGATCAAACCTAGAGTCTAAGAACTTGTGTAGACCTTCACTAGCCTCCCTTAGTCAGTACTCTATCTATCTTACACTTCCTAAGCTTTAAATTGGAGCCTAAGTGTTGAAAACACTATAAATAGGGCGAACTCCCATTGTTAGAACTTGCACCCCGTTTCCTTTGTATCTCCTACCCATTCTCTATTTCCACCTATATATACTTAGGACATCCCACAAGACCAAAAACCAGGTCTTGAAGCTAGCCATTGAAGCTCTTGAAGCTTTGATAGCAAGTTGTGTTCTTAAGAAGCCATAAGGAGCCATTTTGGAGCTACCTAGGTAAAATCTATATTAACCAAGCTTTGATCTTGTTATAATGCTTATTTAGAGTTTTTATAATGCCAAAATTATGTTAGAAAGATAATCTAAAAGAAACTAAGTCATTTCATCATTTTAAATGAAAGTTATAAGTTAAAGATGTCTTAAAACCCTAGTTTTGTAATTTATATGAAATAATAAGCAAAAACCCTTTTCAAAAGCTATTATTCTAAATAAATGTTTTTATTATGATTATAAATGTGTTCATAAACTTTGTTTTCAAATCCTATATCATTTGGATCATTTTTGAGCTTGTTATGTGATTTTTATAAGTTTAGGGACTAAAACTGTGATTTTGAAACTATTTAATATTTTGGGCCAAAAGTGTCATTTTATGAAATTAAAATCTATAAGAATAAATGTTGGAAATTTTGAGGCCCTAAGTTTAAATATTGAAGGTTTAAATTGCAATTTATAAAACTATATACTTTAGGGGTTAAAAGTGTAATTATGCCAAAGTGTAACTAAAAGGACCATTTTTGCTAACTTTGAAACTAAAGAAGATTAATCATGAATAAGAGGAAGTAATGAAAGTATCATGTTAGTAGGGAGCTTTGTACAAAGATGTTCCATCTCGATATTACGTTCTGACTGAGTGGTTGGGTTTACGATTTAAAGCGCCCTCGCTCCTCAAACGTTTATAGAATGGCTTCTGAGTATGATGGCCCAAACAATGATGCTAGAATTACAACCAAATAATAATTAGATAAAATATAACCAAATTCTTAAAGAGATTGTTCAAAATATAAAAAAACTTAATACCATACCAATTATGTTAAAACAAGTTGGTGTGAGATCACGTTCTTATTTGTTAGCTCAAGTTGATCTGTGTGATATAAACCTGACAAGATTACTGGACATAAGGTGAGTTTATAGCCTCGTACTAATTTTAAATGATTTCAAAACCCGTGAGGGATATATGCTAAAAATGGAATACAAGTGTTTTTGGTATGCTTTCCAGATATAATTCATTGACACTATGTTTACTTGTGCCTATGAAATTCCCTTTTTAATTCTGAAGCGCTAATCATTTCTCGGAATAAGCGCTAATATCGTAAATAGTACTATTAGAGACTGACATCTCATGTCTGGGCAAGTCGCACTTGCTAGCACCTCAGTGGTCAAACAGACATACTTTATTTTGCTAATAAGGATAGTTTGGCAGACTTCCTCATAAGGGCAACTCTGGGTTTCTGATATGTCTAGTCGCGGTATCATAAGCTTAGTGCAATTTAATCATCATTTTATTCAAACTTACGAGCAAATAACAACGTAGCTCAGGAAAAATGATCTTGTATTCAAACTGATTTTAAAACCTATGAATTCACTCAACCTTTGTGTTGACTTTAAGCATATATTTCAGGTATTGAAATTAATAGCATGGAGCAGCATACTAATGACGTGGTGAGATATAATCTTGGAAGATTTTGTCATTCAAACCTATTTTCTAGATCTCGGGAACCTGTCATGTATAGTGTATGTACATTTGTTTTATTTAAAATCTCTGATTTTGAATGATAAAATTAGAAAGAATAAATGAAGTTTATTTAAACACTCTTGTGAGCTATTTTCTATTACTTTGCTTTCATATCATGAAGTAATACCCCTAAAAATATTATTCCGTTGCGTCAAGGTAAAATGGGGGTGTTACAAAATACGCTACTGAGATTCTTGAGCGAGCACATATGCTCAATTGTAACCCATGCAGGACTCCAGTTGACACCGAGAAGGAGCTTGGACCTGAAGGATCACCAGTCACTGATCCTACTTTATATCATAGCCTTGTCAGATCGCTCCAATACCTCACCTTTACCCGACCCGATTTGTCATATGATGTTCAACAGTTATGTCTTTATATGCACGATCCTCGAGAGCCACACCTTAATGCTATGAAGCGTGTTCTCTGTTATCTTCAAGGAACCACTGATCATGGATTGTAGCTTTTTCGGTCTACCACATCACAACTTATTGCTTACTCCGATGTTGATTGGGTAGGTCGTCCGACTACACGCCGGTCTACCTCTGGGTACTGTGTTTTTCTCGGCGACAACCTCCTAACATGGTCTTCCAAACGTCAGGAGACATTGTCCCGATCTAGTGCAGAGGCGGAGTACCGTGGGGTTGCGAATGCTGTAGCTGAGACATCTTGGATTCGCAACCTCCTTCGTGAGCTTCATACCCCACTTTTCACAGCAACTTTGGTCTACTGTGATAATGTTAGTGTCGTATATATGTCTGCAAACCCAGTGCAACATCAACGCACCAAACATATAAAGATTGACATTCATTTTGTTCGTGAAAAAGTAGCAGCAGGTCATATCCAGGTTCTTCATGTCCCTTCACGATTTCAGTACGTAGATATCTTCACAAAAGGTCGCCCATACCCGTTGTTTGCAGACTTCAGATCCAGTTTAAGCGTCTGCAGATCTCCCGCTCAAACTGCGGGGGCGTATTAAAGGATATGTATCATTGATTATATAGATTATGATTATG
Organism: Glebionis coronaria; assembly: GCA_025667525.1. Taxonomy (NCBI): domain Eukaryota; kingdom Viridiplantae; phylum Streptophyta; class Magnoliopsida; order Asterales; family Asteraceae; genus Glebionis; species Glebionis coronaria. The sequence goes on from CM046880.1 coordinate 477,555,580, forward strand.
CCAATCATGAGATGTATACATGTCAAATCATTAGTTGTATGGTAGGTGTAGTCTAGTCAACAGTTGGCTAAAACCTTATCTTTGTAACCTATTTATATTGTGTGATTGATAGAGAAACACAACACATAAAACACATTACCTATTTAAATAATAGACCATGTTGGTGAGAAATGAAAGTGTAGCTACACCTTTACTTTTAGGACTGTGAGTAGTAGAAGGATAATCGAGTAATTGTCGAGGGACCACGCCTCTCCCCTCCCCATCTCGCATGTTCCAACGAACGTGCCCTTCGTCTAAAAAAACGAAGACTTGGTCGCCTAAACGACTGAGATGTTTTTTAGTGTCATGCGTGCCTTTATTCATTAAATTGTTGTATGCTGAGTACGTTTTTTTGTGATCATGGTGGTGTTATTACGATTATTTAGTCATGCGATTTGGGTCTTTTATGCATTTTTCGGAAACTAGTTTATTTATTTCTATCTTTATGTTTGATGTGTTTTTTTCGTACTGTTTTTTTAATTAATGTATTATTTTCAGTAATGTAATGTTTTTTAAAATAAATGTATTGTTTTTATATATAATTTATTTTATTTAAAAAACTTTGTAACCACATTTTGAGGCACAACCAACCATTACAACTGAAAATGTGGTGTTAACAGGTTTTAGATACCAAAACCAATTTTAACTACGTGGAATCATTTTTTCTTTTGACACGAGCCTTCGAATCCCGACGGCTTCCAGTACACTTAATATATGTTAAACGTAGAAAAACTTACCCATCTATACTATCATTTCACAATTTTGTTTTGATTCAGATTTAAGCCCTCCCTCAGTCAACCACTTAGAACTAGGGGTGAGCATCGGGATGAAACCGACCCGTCCCGACTCGATCCCGACTTATCCCGAAACCGAAATCGTGAAAAACTCAAACTGAATCCCGACCCGATTTAATCCCGAATCCCGAACAAAACCGAGTTAGGCCCGAGTTACTCCTGATTTGTGTGGTTTTCTTTGTGCGATCCCGAATTAATCCCGAGTCCTGACCCGAACCGAGTTCCGAAATCATGAAAACCCATTTCGAGTCCGGCCCGAATTTGGTCAGTTTGTGTCGGTCGGTTTCGGTTTCGATCAGTTTGTGTCGATTTTCGGTTATCGGTCGATTTTGCTCATCCCTAATTAGAACACCTCACATTCACACGGATTTCTTTAGGCAAGTTGCAAATTGAATAAAATATATACAAAAATGATAAGAAATGCCAACCATGATATAAATTGATAGTATAAAATGGCATTTTTTATTTAAAAAAAAGTCATACCAAATGGTTTAAGTTCATTCGGATATTTTACTTATTTTATAATTTAAATATCTCTTAAACTGTTAAGTGTTAAACGAAAATAATTATACCATCGCGACGAGCGATTAATTATCTTTCTACCAATATGCAATAAGATATATTTTCGAAGAAAAAAATTCGTTTTTTTTCTTCTTGTTAAAATTTACGTGAAATATCATATTATATAATAATATTGTTTCATCTTATATGATAACAGTGTTAAGTCATATATGATATGGGTTTATATCATATATGATAGGTTATATCATATATGATACTGGTGATACATCATATATGATATTAATATCATATATAATAATTTTCGAAAACGTGAAAAAAATGAAAAAAAATAATTTGTTGAAAGTGTATCATATAACATATCTATAGAAAGATAATTAAATGCTCTTCGTAACGGTATGTTTTTTTTCGCACAACGATTAACGGTTTAAGAGATGTTTGAAAAAAATGGATGAAAATATATTTTGTGTTTAATCTTATCCATTTGATTGAAATATGATGGATGGTGGGGATGAGTCCTCTTATATTCAAAGAAATGTATGGTATTCAGAATAAATCTTCTCCATACCAAATTGGATATCGCTTTACTAGTTTTAAGGCCCGTGCACGCACGGGACTTAAACATAAAAGTTAATTTAAGTAATAATTTCGTTATTTCGATTTTATATATATTATATATGTTTTTTAACAACATGTAATGTTTATATGTTTGATTATATATTTCTTTTACTGTACACCGTGTAAAAATTAATGTAACACTTTTTTACTTTCGATATTTTTATTCTAAATAGATATATCATAATTATTGATTAACCAACCATTTACATCAACTTTACACGTATACGATTTATAAATTCATGATTTTGTAATGCTTGATATTATTCTATAAAATAATATTTAAATTATAATATTTAAATAGTTACGATACTCATGGACCCTAAGTTTTACATGATTTTTCATTATGTGATAATTTTAATTAATATTTTGTATAAATATTTGTTTCACAAAGGATTTGACTTTTTTTAACTGAAATGTTAGCTACCATTTTCTAGACATTATGTGTTTAGTAACACATAACGACCTTAGAAAAATATATGTTGTTGTAATTTATACAAACACATCTATTTATTTTCATCTCACACCGATGTTTGAGGTTTTGTGTTCATTTTGATATTTATATTCATGTAAATAATAATTTACGTAGATTGCATTGCTTGACTTTATTAAGTGTCAAAATAAAAATAGACTATAATTTGTGTTTTTATTGAATATTTATAATCTTACGATTCACTCATTTTTTAATATAACATATATGTTGTATTTTTAAAATATAAAGTTTAGATGGTATAAAGTTTAAGGGGGTATTTTGTTCATTTTATAAAGTTACTAAAAAATATGAAAAAATTATAAGTTTACATTTTTTTTTGAACGTATAAGTTTACATTTAAATCCATTTAATTTTATTAAAATTCAACCAATAAAGTTTTATTAATCCTCTCCTCTTTTTTTAAGTTTTTATTTTCACAAATTGGACATCTATATCTTTGTGTGTTTTCATCAAATTCTTCCACCAAAAGTTTTAATTTTGACCAAATTGAATTCAATTTTGACTTTTTTTCACCAATCATATCACTCGATTTTACTTATGTGTCAAAATTAAGTTATTTGATTAGTCCAATTATTTTTTTCTACAACCTTCACTTTTTACTAAAATTTTCAAAAAATCTACTTTTTTTTATTACATAAAAGATATACTATAAAGTGATGAATATTGTGTACCTACCTCCGCATTTCCTAGTCGTTTTGGTCTTTTAGAAAAAAGAAAGAAAAAAATATAATCATTACTCGTATTATGTTGACACTTTCCTATGTATCTCCAAAACGATTTTTGTTAAACGTTGAAAAATAAGAATCGTTCAATTGCGTTCACTTACTTTTTTTAGTGCTAAAAATGATACTATCAAACTAATCTATTTAGAATTCACTAGAAATCGAAGAAAACGTTCATTAAACAGAAAACTCAAATGAATAAAAATTGAATAACAAACTTGATGAATAAAAATTTATTATTAGAGCACCTCAATGGGAAGGTTTACTAAAAACTTTTTATTAAATAGAAAGCTTTTTAAACAGGTTTATGCAGTGGCGGAGCTAAAAGTTTTTTCGTCGGAGGGCCGAAACAATTCGAATCATTAAATACAAATTGGGGCGCTGAGTTACTAAATAATATTTGGGGTTTAAGTAGGTCATTTATTCATTGGGCTTTATGTTTTAGGAGGGCCAAACCAAAAAATCATGTTTTTAGCACATAAAATGTAAAGACTAGTGCACTAGCAAGCCCAATTCTAGGAGGGCCAACACCCCTCCTAGTCCAGCAGTAGCTCCGCCATTGGGTTTATGCATTAGAGCAATAAGTTTATCAATGATTTGTTACACAACGACTTTGCATATGCAAACCCTTTGATAAGAAAACTAATAAGTCATGTGCATTAATTGATAGTATAAAAACTTATTGTAAAGACTTTTTACCATTGCACAAGGTTTTGAAAAAAGACTTGTTACATTAATAATTGTATCTATTAAATGCAAAAATTTCATTAACATTTTTTACAATGGAGATGCTCTTAGAAAAATGAGTTTTTTACAAAAGAGAAGATTACAATTAATTCAATAGCAAATTCTAACAAAAGCCTCACTGTCTATTAATAAAAGAAGGAAAAAGATTAGAATGCCTAAAATGTATGCCTAACCTATGTGTCATAAGCTTATTGGATTATGAAGATGTGGGTTTAATTGATGCAACAAATGATTTTTTATTACACATGTTTAAGCATAAAGTTAAACATGATTAATAGGCATGTCAATCACTTCTCCTAGTATCATGAAAATGAGGTGTTTAACTTAAACTCATTATGTGCGTGTTAACCTTTTACTCACATAAGCTAATTGTAGGAGAGCTTTTTGAAAACGAATAATGTATTATTCGTTTGCTATCTCTTGTCACATCATTCATTTCCAATAACATATTAAAGTATAAAGTTATTTTATTTTCATCTATTTCTATTAATTTATAAAATCTTTTTGTTTTTTAAACATTTTTTTGTTGGTTTACTTGAACATTTTATGAGACCTTTTGATTTATTAATTTATTTGAAAAATTAAGTTTTTATTTTTGACTTCTATTTTATATTTTGAAGTTTTATTGAATTTGGTTTTGTTGATTTTAATTGAAATCAAACTAATTCTAATTTGGTGTATGATTTGATTTTATCTGTCCAATAAGGATCAAAATCCTTTCAAGTTGATAATAACTTGATTGATCATGTTGGCCAATCAAAATTTAAATAAATGTTTAAAACTTTTTCTTTTATTGAAATGCATGGGGCTCACATACATTTGTCTTTGTCGTGATTGGAAAACTTGACCAATCAAGTTGACATGAACTTGAGAGGATCTTTTTCCTAGACAGAAAGATCAACTCAAAAATAAAGCGAAATGGAAATAAAGGCGAATTCAATTATTGGGAACATACCGAAGCTTCAAGCTTTGCTGCCGAGTACCGACACATGAGGTACATCATCTTCGATTTCTGCAAAAATGTTTTCTTATCAATTACTTAGAGCCCATTTGGTTGGGACTGGAATTAAATTTGGGTTTCGTATAGAAATGAAAGAAATAAAAGAAAAAGAGAATAAATAATTATTTAAATATTATATATGTTACATATATTTTATTAACGTATTTGTAATGAAAAAATAAAAAAATTTAGAAAGAGAAAATAATGTGCAGTTTGCATAAATTTCAAAAGGAAAAAAGATTTTGTGATTGGTTAACTTTCAGAAAACCTACCATGAGACCTTATATTCAATCTAAAGAAAATGACTGATTTGGTCAAATCAATACCCTTGATTCACTATATGGTCAAGCCAAAAAGTTTTAACATATATAGTCATGCATAAATGCTCAACTGCTCAACTCGACTATAATTATGACACGTGTCGTATGGTATGCTCGACTGACGGTGCTCAACCCCCAAGTGCTCAACTTTGCAAAAAAAACAAAAAAACAAAAACAAAAAAAAAAAAAACAAAAACAAAAAAACAAAAACAAAAAAAAAACAAAAAAAAAACAATTTTTTTTTCAAGTTTGCGAAGTAGAGCACTTTGTGGTGTAAAGTTGAGCATTTTATGGTGCAAAGTTGAGCATTTTATGGTTGAGTATCGTAAGTTAATCACTTGTTGTTGAGCACTTGTGAGTGCAAAGTTGAGCATTTGTGGTGATGACCATATTTGTTAAAAAAATTTGACTTGACCATCCGATGGATGTCAAATGCTCAACTTGACCAAATCCGTCTTTTTCCTTTCAATCTATTATACCATATCCATTGTCAGTTATTAAAAAAAGTATATCAAACAATTTATTAACATCATTTTTCATTCAATACCCTCTAATAACCGAATACCAAACGCATGCTTATTGCAAAGAATTTAATCAACTGGCTTATCTCAGTTGGTTATTAAAGATTTTATTAAGTGTTTTTTAAAGGTTTTTTTGATGTCTTAAGTTTAAGACTTGTCAAAAGCCTCTCACGCGAAACGGATAAAAAGTTTAATATAATTAGGTGTGGGTTCGAAGAATATATATTATGCCGCTTGGATCTCATTGCACGACTCAGTCCACTAACCATTAACATTCGTCGTTCTAAAAAAAACTTATTGCAAAGAATTTTGAGTAATCATGACTTCTAACATTTTAGATTAATTTACAAAAATTGAACTCATACGCTTAAAAGTTAAAAAATCAAATTGAATAAAACCCTTGAAAGATTAAGTGGTCACTATAAAATAGCTTGAGTGTACCAACCTCACACATTTTAATATATCAAGCTACCCGCATTGGATGAAAATCGAACTCGGTCGATCGATTTCGAAACTCACGTCAACCTGATGCGATGACCTAGTAAATCGGTCGACGACTTTCAAATTGTTGATACCTGCGATTGATCTATAAAGCCACAAAATGACAAAAATAGTAACAGATTGACATTTAAAATAAATTATTCATCAAACTAGCAAACTAAACCTCTTTTTTTTGTAACAGCAACTATGAATCATTTGGGTTTCGTATAGCAACCCAACAAACTAAACCGCATTTGGTTTGTAAGTGGGAGTGGAATTAAATTTGGGTTTCGTATTGCAAACCAGCAAACTAAACCTCTTTTTTTTGTAACAGCAACTATAAATCATTTTTTTCAGGTAACTAAACAAACATCAAACTAAACCTCTTCTTTTTGTTTTCCTTTTTTTTTCAAGACCAGTTAAGAAAAAATGCAAACACTTTTTTTATAACTTTTGAATTGCAAAGAACATGAAGAAAATTAAAAAAAAATCTTGTTTATCAAGTGCCTTGTACAATATTACAGAAAAACCCCAATTCAATTAAAACCCCTAATAAAAATTAATAACTTATATAAATCCCTACATCAAACTAACAATTGCAATGAAATGTGTGCGAATGAAACATACCGTTGTTGCATCATTATCATCTTTATCCATGAATTGTTGCAAATTTGCAAAAGTATAATTCAAAATTAATCACAACCTTTGAGAAGTTTGATAGGTGTGTAAACACCCATCTTTTTTACCACTTAATTACAATAATAACCAGACCAAAACGTGTATTTTATATCATTTATGTCGGAATTATACGTGGTTTGTGTTTTTGTTGTGATTTAGGACGAAAAGGTGAAAAGTGGAGAAAACACGAGCATTCACGAGCTTTTATTGAAGAAAAATATGAAAGACGCAGTCAAGAAGTCAAGAGTGCAAAAAGAACGAAAGTCCAAGACCAATTCTGAAAATTTATCAAATAAAAAGTCAAAAGACGGAAGTTTACTTAAGCCGAAGAACTCAAGTCTAATTTATTGAAGAATTAAAAGACGAGTTCAAAGAAATCCCGAGCCAAAAGTCATTAAAGTCCAAGATTAAAGAAGATTAGAAGGCTTAAAGACTAATGGTGCAATTAAGAAAAAATGAAAGAGGGGAGGAAGCTTCCTAAGCTCCTCCCTAATCTCCACTATATATAGATCATTAGGATAATCATTTCATTTTGTTGGGTGGCTTGACAAACCATTTCTTCCACTTTAAATTTATGCACATTTAATTTCATGTCCATTTACATTAATTGTCTTGCACCTTAATTACCATTTAATTTCAAGTAAGTGTTCTTTTATTTCTTGTTAACCTTTATCTTTATTGTTTGATCTCCTTCTTCCTTTCTTTAATCTTTATGCTTTATTGTTCATGTTCATGTTCATGTTCTTGATTTTTATTGATTTATTTAAGTGGGTTTTGATTATTTTGATTAGTTTTGTTAGTTTGATTGTTTTGGATTGATTGTTTATGATTAGTAGATGTTTATTTGTTAGTTTGATTTAATCTTGTGGTTGATTTAGATTATATTTGATTAGATTCGTGTATACTGTTGTTCTTGGTTCCCCTTGTTCTTCGCTTTTGCAGTTACTGTATCTTCCCAGGTATTCCGGATCAGTGCTGTTATTCCGAGTGAAGGATTTTAAAAGTCGTTCATCCGGAATATTAGATATTCCGAATCAAGGGTTTGTGTTGAATATTCCGAATAAAAGGTGTTCATCCGGAATATTGAACATTCCGGATCATAAGAGTTCATTCAGAATATTTATTTATTCCGGATCAAACGATTCATCCGGAATATTAGACATTCCGGATAAGCTATTTATTCCGGATCAACAGAATATTCCGAACGAAGGGAATATTCCGGATCAACCTAACATTCCGAATCAAACAATATTCCGGATCAAGCAAGTTCATCCGGAATAATTTATTATTCCGGATCAAGGAGTTTATTCGGAATATTATTCTGGATCAAGAGATATTCCGAACGAAGGCAACATTCCGAATCAAGACCATTATTCCGAATCAAGACTTTATTCCGGATAAGTGACATATTCCGGATTAAGGATTTATTCCGGATCAAGGATTTTGGTGAATATTCCGAGTGAAGAAAAACATTCTGAACGAAGGTGACATTCCGGATGAGTGTTTATTCCGAACGAGGGTATTATTCCGGATGAGCTAATTTTCAGGTTATTTTTAGTTTCTGTTTTTAATTTTCTGCTTTTTAATTTCAAGCTTTATTTTTTCCGCCTTTTTCCTTAGTCGCACTTTACGTTTACTTGCCTTATATTTATTTTTGTCTTGCCTTAGTTTTAAGTTTTAGTTGCGTTTTAAGTTTGCCTTAGATAGATTTAAGTTTGCGTTATTTACTTTTAGTGCCTTTTAATTTTCGTCACGTGATGACGTATAGTCCCCAGCCGGGTCATGAACCCGGCCCCATGGGTACTACCTGTATCCGGCCCATCACAGATGGGTGGAATAATGTCATTCAGGCTTATGGGCTTGGATGAACAGTAACCGCACACATGTGTGCGGCCCACGGCCCGGTGCGGCCGACATGGCCGACATAGGGTTAGACAGAATAATATTCTGTCTAGGAATATCTTTATCCCAATAAGAGAGGATATTCACTACCAAAATTAGAAGATAACAATCATTCTAATTCTGGTGATTATCTCTTCCTTAGGGCCGAAGCAGCAGTGGAAGCCCATTAGGGTTTCACTGCCTATAAAAGGAACCCTCAAGGGTTCCACAAAGGTATTACGACTTGTACTCTAAACTCACATAAACCTTAAATCGATTACTTACTCTCACGCCGGAGTCTAATCGTGGGAAACATTCCCACGGTAAGCCTAACGCGTGTTGTTTAGTGTGCAGGATCCCAACCAAACGATTCACTTGGTGCAGGAGCCGGAGCGCAGCCAACCCGAATTAAACCTAATTCGGGTTTAGCAAGGATCAACCAACTTTTGCATCAACAAGTTGGCGCCATCCGTGGGACCCATAACACTAAGCTAGAACAAAACCTCATCTTGAATTTCCAATGACGAAGGGGCATCCGCAAGCTAACCCCAGGAACGTGAATCCTGGGAACCGGAAGTCCCAAGGGGAAGGGATTCTCATCCCCAACCAATCACCTAGCCGTCTCGCAGGCGGGCCGGGTAACCGTAGCGGTTTTCAGCCCGTGGGGGTGACGAGCACGATCTCGATGACACCCCCGCCTACTTCAACCCTGGACAACCCTGATCCGGGGAGTGCGCCAAACCCTCCTAACAAGGAACCACGCAGACGCTCGACGGAGGAAGAAGTGGAAGTCCTACCACTCAGTGAGGAGGATCTTACTCGAGTTCTCACGCAGAACTTCGAAAGCATCATCCCAGGGATCGCATCAAGGTTGAATCTGGGGAGGAACCTCCAAGCTAGACTCAACTTTGGTGACACCGGACCAACCACCTCCTCCCAAAGTCAGAGAAAAAGGAGAGATCAGCCTCAGGAGCAGGGTACCTTTGAGGAAACCCCTCAACCCCGGAATGTGTTTGAGCGCATAGGAGACCGCCTTATACATGAATTAACGCAGTCTCGAGAAGGAGAAAGGTCAGATGGCTCACCCGAGCGACCAGATCGAGAGCTGGCCAGAACCACACGTCGCCCGAGCGTGTGGGACATGATGAACACTGGGAAAAAGGCTCCTGGTTCATCCCAAAAAAGTGGTCCCTATGCAAAGGATGGGGCACCACCGCCGTCCCCGGACCCGTCCGGAGAGGACTCAGATGACCATCCGCCTAAGCGTCGCCGGCCTAGGCGCACCCCTCCACCACCACCAAACAATGATGGGTATTATGATGGTCCTTACTATCGAGATGCGAAAGCGGAGGATCTTTCGCGTCCATGGTGTGAACCATGGGATGACCCTAGGCTTACCCGGCCATGGGCGGATCCCAGGGAAGACCCGTTCACCCTCCGCATAAGGAACTATTCTGAGGACACCAAGCGTCGCATGCCGGCGTGTATCAAGACTTATGATGGGTCCGGTGATCCGGTGGATCACCTTAAAATATTTGATACACAGGCTAAAATTGAGCGATGGCCCATGCCTATATGGTGCCAAATGTTCAATTCGACCTTGATCGGAAATGCCCGCGACTAGTTTGAGGCACTCCCTCCACGGAGCATTGATAGTTTCACGGAACTACGCACTGCCTTTGAGAATAATTATACTCAAAGGAAGAAGTATAATATGGATCCGGTCTCATTGGCAACTGTCAAGCAACGGCCAGGGGAGTCCACAGAAGCCTTCACTGAACGCTTCAATGATGAGTGCACGCGCACGAGAACCATGCCGGAGCTCCTGAAGATCTCTGACTACATGCACGCCATAACAGACAGAGAATTGATCAGGCGCCTCAATGACAAGCGTCCAGAGAGATATGATGACCTCATGGAAAGGGTCAGAAATTTCATAGAAGGAGAAACAGCTGTTGCCGCGGCCTACCCATCACGAGGAAATGGGTACCGGTCAAATGATCAGTCCCGGAGGCAGTCGGGCGGTCAAGGTAATCAGAACAATAACAAGGGCTCAGACTATAAGAGCCAAAGCAAAGGAGGACGGTCGGACAATAAGTTCACCCCCCTAAAGATGTCCTACCGGGAGATCTTGCTGACAGAAGGGGCGAACTTTCCGAGGCCTCCCCCAATGACCACTCCCCCGGAACGTCGGCAAGGAAATCGCTTCTGCGAGTTCCATAATGACAAAGGCCACGCCACGGAGGAGTGTATCCAGTTCAAGAAGCATATTGAGTCGCTGATCAAATCAGGCAAACTCAAGCACCTAGTTAAGGATTGGAAGGATGGAAAAGACAACAACAAGAAGTATGATAAGAAGGATCTCCAAAAGGACAAACCTTCGACCATATACATGATCCAATCCAGACAGCGCCGCACGAGGCAGAAAGTTGGCCAAAAATTTTCACGCGGCAGGGAAATCTCATTCCCTCCCATCACAGCAAGCGATGTGATTGACGCGCCTCTCACTATTGAGATAAGCATTGGAACACACAACGTACGTCGCATGTATGTGGATAGAGGATCGTCAGCAGAGGTACTGTATGAACACTGTTTTGTGCAGTTATGCCCAGAAATAAGAAGCCAATTAGTACCGGCCGCGTCGCCGCTTACTGGCTTTAGTGGAGACACTATCTGGCCGATAGGGCAATTGCGTTTGCTTGTAACCATTGGGAATGAGGAACATTCCACTACGGCGTGGATGAACTTCATGGTGATACGCTCACACTCTCCGTATAATGGGATCATAGGCAGACCAGGCATTTTGGCTATCCGGGCAGTACCCTCTACGACACACGGAATGATCAAATTCCCCGTTGAGGGGGGAATCGTTACTATTTACAACACAGTCGTACCAACATCCGAGTGTCACACCGTGACAACACCGGCTCCACCTGTCCCACCCAAGGATGGATCACCACCTCCCAACTGGAAGGTAGCAATTCACCCTGACTATCCGGAACAGGAGGTATCCATAGGAGGGGCGCTCTCGGATAGCGGCAAAAGGGCCATGTGCTCTCTTTTGAGTGCAAACCTAGATATATTCGCATGGGAGCCAAAGCATATGACAGGCGTGCCACGTGCGATAGCAGAGCATAAGCTCCAGATCCGCCAAGGGTACCAACCCGTTAAGCAAAAGAAGCGCGGCCAGGCACCCGAGCGCAGCCAAGTGATATTGGAGGAAGTACGGAAACTAGTGGATGCAGGCATCATGCGCGAGGTATACTACCACGAGTGGTTATCCAATCCGGTCATGGTCAAGAAACATGACGGAAGTTGTCGCATGTGTGTGGATTTCACGGATCTAAACAAGGCCTGCCCACAGGACTGTTACACGTTACCGGAAATCGACTGGAAGGTGGAGTCCTTGTGTGGATATCCTTTCAAATGCTTCTTGGATGCATATAAAGGGTATCACCAAATCCAGATGGCGCAGGAGGATGCAGAAAAAACGGCGTTCCATACGAGCCAGGGCGTATATTGCTATACAAAAATACCGTTTGGACTGAAGAACGCCGGCGCTACATATCAGCGGTTGGTGGACAAAGCTTTTGAATCACAAATAGGATGCAACCTGGAAGTCTATGTTGATGACTTGGTGATAAAAAGTCACACGGAGGAGGCACTTCTCCGGGATGTCCAAGAGACATTCGACACGCTGAGAAGGATTAACATGAAGTTAAATCCAAAGAAATGTACGTTGGAGCAACTGAGGGAATGTTCCTTGGATATTTGATTGATCCAAATGGCATCAAACCTTGCCCAGAGAAGACGGACGCAGTGATACAACTGCCGTCCCCTCAGACACGGAAGGAGGTGCAGTCCCTGAATGGGAAGTTAGCCGGGCTGAATAGATTCCTATCTAAATCCGCAGAGAAGTCATTACCCCTATTTAAGACACTCAAGAAGTGTATTAGAAAGGGAGACTTCCGTTGGACGAAGGAAGCCGAGGAAGCTTTCGGCCAACTAAAGCAGCACCTTGCATCTCTCCCTATGCTAGTAGCTCCCCGGCCAAAGGAGGAACTCATTATGTATCTCTCAGCTACTTATGGCGTAATAAGCGCGGTACTTATGACGGATAGAGATACCGTACAAACTCCGGTCTACTTTATAAGTAGAACACTACAAGGGCCGGAGTTGAATTATTCCTCCATGGAAAAATTGGTGTTAGCACTAGTGTTTGCTACAAAGCAGTTGCGCCGGTACTTTCAGGCGCACCCAATTGTGGTCATTACGGATCAGCCAATCAAGCAGGTTATTTCTAGACCGGACGTGGCAGGGAGGCTACAAAAATGGAGCATCCTATTGGGGGGGCACAATATATCTTACAGACCAAGGACGGCTGTTAAAGGCCAGATCTTGGCAGATTTCCTGATCGAGAAGCCGGATGAGGAAGGACCAATCATTAAGCAAGACGAGATCCCAACGGAACCTTGGGTGTTATTCACGGATGGATCCTCGTGTACGGACGGGTCCGGAGCAGGTCTCATCCTCACAAACCCAGAAGGAATGGAATTCACGTACGCCCTCCGTTTTGAGTTCACGGCCACTAACAACGAAGCGGAATATGAAGCATTAATTGCGGGTTTAAAAATCGCCGCTAGAATGGGGGTCCGCAACCTTGAGGCCTACGTGGACTCACGGCTTGTCGCGAACCATATTCTAGGTGGGTATGTGGCTAAGGAGGACAACATGGTCAGGTACTTGGAAAAAGTCAAGTCGCTAATCGTGACTTTCAGTAAGTTTTCCATCAAGCAGGTGCCAAGGGGCGAGAACAAGAAAGCGGACGCTCTTAGCAAGATCGCATCCACAAGCTTCGCTCACTTGTCTAAACAAGTTTTGGTGGAAATACTCAAGGAGAAATCTATAACGGAAGGGGAGGTTGCCGCTATAGTTGAAGAGGAGGGACCTACATGGATGACCCCAATCATCAACTATTTGACTAATGAGACCCTTCCAGACGAGGAAAAAGCAGCAAGGCGCATTAAAAGGAAGTCGCAGCATTTCGAACTTCGAGAAGGCATCCTTTACAAGCGCTCTTTCTTGCAGCCGTGGCTGCGGTGTGTTGGACCACGCCAGGCAACTTACGTAATCAGTGACATACATGAAGGGTTGTGCGGCATGCATGCAGGACCACGATCCGTGGTAGCTAGAGCCTTACGAACAGGATATTATTGGCCTACCATGCACAGAGACGCGCGCGACATGATTCGTAAGTGTAGTGATTGCCAAGTGCATAGGCCAGTACCGCGGCACCCGCAGCAGGAGCTTACACCTATCACGTCCCCATGGCCATTTTATAAGTGGGGAATTGACATTGCAGGACCATTTCCTGTAGCTGCGGGAGGGGTTAAATTCTTGATTGTTGCAATGGACTACTTCACACGATGGATAGAAGCCAAGGCAGTCAAGTCTATCACAGGCAAACAAGTTAAGAAGTTTGTTTGGGAGCATATTGTGTGCCGTTTTGGTTTACCAGGAGAAATCATCTCGGATAACGGCAAGCAATTCACGGACAACCCGTTCAAAGACTGGTGTGCATCATTGAACATCAAGCGTCGCTTCGCATCTGTTAAGCATCCGCAGACAAACGGCCTTGTCGAACGAGCTAATAGAAGCTTGGGGAATGGCATCAAGGCGCGTCTGGATGAACGAAGTGGTAAATGGGTCGATGAGTTATCACATGTGCTATGGGCGCATAGAACTATGATCAAAACAGCCAACGGAGATACTCCATTTGCATTGGCTTACGGCACTGAAGCTGTTATACCAGCAGAAATAGGAATGCCTACCATCCGCACGGCGGAGGTTAATGTCGTCACGAACGATGAACAGCTGCGAATCAACCTGGATCTGTTGGAGGAAAAAAGGGAAATAGCGGCCATCAATGAGGCTAGGTCCAAGGCTAAGATGAAGGCTTATTATGACGCCAAGGTCAAGGGTGTTTCCTTTCGACCGGGAGACTACGTCTACCGTGCTAACGAAGCAAGTCGAGCGGAGAACACAGGAAAGCTGGGCCCTAAGTGGGAAGGACCGTATGAAATCACTGAAGCCTTGGGACGAGGCGCGTACAAGCTACGTGACATGGATGGCCGCGACCTTGAGCGCACATGGAATATTTCCAATCTCAAAAGGTGCTATCTTTGAAAGCTACAGCTTCCGCATGAGGAACTTCGCTATGTACGGTCTTAATAAAGAACCATGCGGTTTTGTCTGTTTTGTTTTGTCTTATGTTTGTTTAGATTCCTTTCTTATTCTTTAGGACTTGTCATTATTGTTCAAACAAAAGTGTAAACGTTCTAATAAAATGCCGTGGTTCCTAGCTAGCTCCACGGCCTGTTTTGTGCAAATCGTTTCTTAGAGTTTTTGTTAGTTGTATGAATTTTACTTATATCATAATATGTCTTATTCATATGCATTCTTTCAAATTATTGTGCATGTACTATACGCCTCCAGGCGGGGTAAGAGGATTAAGTGAACCTACTAATTCAACTTGCCGCGTAAGAGGGATGCAACCCCAGCCGCACGGATCATGTATCCTTACTAGACACCTTACTTACAAGACGTTGGGGTAAGTTCCATATGCTGAAGCCGCACAGTGCTCCACATATTAAAGACGCACGTCGCATGTCTAGTAAAATATGGACTTGTATGTATTTTTTCTCTTTGTGTGTAAGACGTGATATGTCATGCAGTATTGTGGTACAATATTTAAACACAGTCAAAATACACAAGTTTCCAAAATAGATAACAAAATTGTCATGGTCACTCACGGACTTATATACAAAACACAAATATTGTTAGCCGTGTACATGCACGGACGAATAGAAACAATACATATTCATAGGTTACAAACCAAAGTGTCTGAAAGGGATCATAAAGTAGGAGCATCCTACATAGAGGGGAAAAACTTACCCATTTCTGCTTGCTCTTCGACCAGACACGACAACCATTCATCACTTTCTCCCCGCTTCTGGGCTTGAGCCGCAGTCCTCTCCAGCACCACACTTAAGGGTTCTTCGTCAAGCACGATCCTGGTTACGTCCTCGTATATGGGAAGTGTCAGGTGGCTGGGGGATGGAGTGAAGGCATCATGGGCGGACGGGTTAGGACTGAGCCATGCCATGATTTCCATATTTGACGCATCTTTGGTGGCCTCCAGTTCGTCCAGGAATGGGTAGTGCAGATCTCGCATCGCGGCCATAGAGGCAGTCATCTTGCTAGCAGCTTCAGGCTTAAAGAAGGCATGATTGGCGACATCCTCTCCCTTCGTGATCAGCTCAGCGGCCTCAACCATTCCCTCGTGCCGTCCGTGGTCAATACCATCAGACACAAGGTTCGCGAACTGTTGCACAAATTCCGGGGCTTCTAATACCTTCATGACGGCCAGGCGTGCTCCGTGCCCAACCATCCACCTACGACCGGCAATAGCTATTAGCAGTTGGGGGCATAGCACATTGTCACGCTCGGCGGTGAGGGCATCAATCATCAACTCTTTTTGGGCAAATGCCTCTTTCAGCTCTTGGATGACCACCCTCTCATCAGCAAGGTCCCTCTGTACTTTCTCCATGTTTTGGACGGCCAAGTGCGCGTCTTCCAGTTTCTTGTTAAGTACGTCTACTTGGCTGGAGTACGAGTGGGCAGAAGCTTCCGCCGTGGCTACCTATAAGGAAAATACGTGTTAGCATATATTCCTTTTATAACTATGGGTGGTGCGGCACGGATATGTACCTTGGTGGTTGCAGCATCTAGTTGTGACTCAAGATTGGCTACTTGCTGGTCGTATTCACTCGCGCGGGCTGACTGTTTTTTAATGGTCGCCTCGGCATTGGCCAGTTGGGATTGGAGGTCGGCAATTTGAGCTTCATTATCTTCAATCATTTTCTCCCTCCGTCCAACGTTCCTCTTGAGAGAGTCAACATGCCCAAGCGCGGCTTCAAACCTAACCCTCATCGAGGTTCCCATCGCCATCTGGTGTACCAGGGTACCATTGTATTCATCCGCCAAATCTGCATGACTGAGCGAATTTACCTCTCGCACCAAGCTTGGTGGTATGCAATTGTTGAGGTACTCCCGGCACTCATCAGCGTCCCTCAGTCGTGACGCCGTGGTAATATTCCATACGGGATTGAACGGTTGAGGGGCGCTGGATGCGGGAAAATCTTGGGAGGCTGCAGGTGAACCTTCTTCAAATACAGGGCCGGACTTAGTGGGGGCTGTAGGGTCTCTTTCCACTTCTTTCCCTTTCCCCTTATCAACTTGGGTGTCAGAAGGAGGTGCGGCATCGGTCTGGTCGTCCCTGTGAAACAAGTATTACGAAATATCTTAAGTATTGCTTACAAGGAAACTTGTCATTCTTACATATTAAGATGGGGTCTTACATGTTGTTTCTTGCTAATTCGGAGGCGGTTGGGGCAATCTGAGTGACGGGATCGACATGAGCGGCCCGGTTAGCCTCGGAACCCTGGGTAGCACTCCCGACAGATTGATACAAGGGGTGGTCTTATCGAAGTCTCTTGGCAGGAGCATTGTGTTCGCCAATCTCGACTGAAGCAGTTCTCCTCACACGGTTGCTTCTTTTTCGTGTACGCCTGGCGACGGGCTGCATTGTTGTTTCGTCGATCTCCTCCTCGACTTCATCCTCCTCTTCTTCTTCCAGGTTGACTTGTTGCTGTACTTCTTCATCATCATCGCCCATCAGTCGGCGAATGCTGGAGGTGGTTAATTCAATATTATCCCCCTGCTGCTCCCTATGTGGTGAGGAGGGCCCGGCTCCTCCTTCATTCACCTGGTTATCACCATCAACATTATTTCCATGATCTTCCTCGTCTGAATGAGGATCTGGCACGGCTTCAAGAGCAACCGTCACGGGGCGGGTATGCTCAATAAGGGGTTGTTCATTCTCACGGAGAGGACGAAGGCCCTCCGGCACAAGCTTCGGGTCGCCCTGGCGTAAAAGTCCAAAGAAGTTCATTTCTGTTCAGCACAAAACAACATATGTTAGCTATTTATCAAATAATTGTATGCATTTTTTGCGTACGGATGTTAGCCTACCTTCGCCCTGCCTTCTCCAAAAAACGGGATACCTATTGGAAGGACCAAAGTAATTGCGGCTAATCCCTAGCAAACATAGGAATGATTCGGGAAGGTTTCTATGGAACCCAGTCCTATTCAAGTCTAACTCTTGGGAATGACGGGGGTTGTATGTACTTGTGTGTGGCTTGGGGTCGTGAGGGATCCTAGTTCTGATGATATAATCGCCCGGCCATACCACTGCGTCAATGAAAAAGTAGTGATCATACCAATTTTTCAATGAATCCATTGGTTTGTTGTGTGATTGGGGACTGTTGGAGGCTCGTTTCTTAAAAGATACCCAACCATTTACTATGTTGGGAACATAAAAGAGCCGGAATAATTCTACAGTTGGGGGGATTCTCCTAGCACGGCAGAGGATCTCGAATTGACTAATTTTACAGGCGCCTATGCAGTGGAGCTGACTAATGTGTACATCATAGTATCCTAACAGATCTACAAGAAAGTGGGTGAAGGGGATGCGGTAATTAGCCGCATCAAAGAGGCGAGTATACAGGCCAATCTTACCCGCTGGAGCCTCAGTTATGAGGTCTCCAGCGCCAGGAAGTGAGGGGTGTAGGTTGGTAGGGATGAAATAGTTTGTACAAAAGTGGTTTAATTAGTCTTGGGTCATGACATTCAGCACGGATCCAATGGTAGGGTTGTTTCTATGAGCCATTACTAAAAAAGAGTGTAAGGACGTGGTGTTCTAACCTGCGTATGAAGGGATCCGTGCGTATTTGGTTCAAGTTAAGAGGAAAGCTTTAATGGCAGAAATGGAGGTTATAACTGTGTGTTTCACACAGCCGTGGGGGTGGCTTATTTATAGGGTTGCCTCGTGGGTCAAGACCTGTTGGATGTGTGACACGTGTTAGCCACTATCTTAATCGTGTGGCTAGGGGGCAAGTGGCAAGTGAAACGTCAGGTGGGACCCACGGGTCACTTCTGACTCACACGTTTGCACTGCTCGAGGTTCTGACGGTTTGCACTTTTGTCAGTCAAACAAGTCAGATGAACAGTTATTAAGGTCGGGTTATGCGGCTCTTACGTAAGACTTGACATTTAATGATATATTTAATTTGTCTCGGTTGCTATCTGCGGCTGAGATATTGATGGGATAACTTCTTAAGCCAGGTTGCCACGTGCGGCCAATATAAATTCTTGGACAATTTATCATTCACTATGGTTTCCTTGGTACGTCCGGGGAGCATCTTTGTAGTCTAGAGGTTCCACCTACGGTTGTAACAACTAGACTGGGGGGACATGATGACGTATAGTCCCCAGCCGGGTCATGAACCCGGCCCCATGGGTACTACCCGTATCCGGCCCATCACAGATGGGTGGAATAATGTCATTCAGGCTTATGGGCTTGGATGAACAGTAACCGCACACATGTGTGCGGCCCACGGCACGGTGCGGCCGACATGGCCGACATAGGGTTAGACAGAATAATATTCTGTCTAGGAATATCTTTATCCCAATAAGAGAGGATATTCACTACCAAGATTAGAAGATAACAATCATTCTAATTCTGGTGATTATCTCTTCCTTGTGTCGAAGCAGCAGTGGAAGCCCATTAGGGTTTCACTGCCTATAAAAGGAACCCTCAAGGGTTCCACAAAGGTATTACGACTTGTACTCTAAACTCACATAAACCTTAAATCGATTACTTACTCTCACGCCGGAGTCTAATCGTGGGAAACATTCCCACGGTAAGCCTAACGCGTGCTGTTTAGTGTGCAGGATCCCAACCAAACGATTCACTTGGTGCAGGAGCCGGAGCCCAGCCAACCCGAATTAAACCTAATTCGGGTTTAGCAAGGATCAACCAACTTTTGCATCAACATCACGCTTTTTTTAAATACTTTCTCTTTTACTTTAAATTAGATTTAGATTCACTTTAACGTCATTTAAATTTACGTCTTTGCACTTTTAATTTAAAAACACCCAAAAATATTCTTTTTCACCAGAAATAACTGAGTCGCATTTTGAACCGGAAATCAATTCGAAGAGATACCGAGAAAACGAACTTTAATCTTTTTACATACAAAATATCTAGTTATCAAATGGCGCCGCTGCCGGCTCTTTTCGTAAAGATTAACGGTTTTCTGTGAGAGACGCGTTGCTTTTTGGGATCCGTTCACTCGTGAACGTTATTTTTCGTGTCAAAAAGTTTCAAAAAATCCCAAAAACATTTGAAAAATCATAAAAAACATTTTTTTTTCAAAGTTTTGCACCAAAAATATTCCTCTTTATCCTCTATTATGTTTAATTCTTTTCTTTACCCCTCTTACTTATAATTCTTCATGGATTCGTCTTGCATACGGTGTGGGAGACCATGGCATGGTTTTCAAACATGTCAATGGTGTACTTGTGAGCGGTGTGGTTTTGATATCGACGATACACAATTTGGATTTTGTCCATTTTGCAATTCAACAAATTCATACTTCAACTCTTACAATACTTTCCCACCCTCTCCCGTCTATGACAATCCCTATCCTCAAGATGCACCGGGTTTTTCTCCACACCCGTGGTGCTATATTTGTGGGGCCCTCACGATGCTTCTTCTTGTGATCCGTCGAAGGTCTTTGAGAAACCACCGTGTTATCATCCCAGTGTTTATAACTTTGAGCCCCCACGTTACACCGTCAATCCTCAACCCATGTGTGCATTTCCTCCTGAGCAAATGGCCCAACTTTTTGACACCTTTCAAAAAGTTCAACAAGCTTGCAACAAGATGATGGAGAAATGTCAAGCGGATCAGCAACAAGAGCAGGTATCTAACCTTAATGCTTATACTCCTCCTCTTGTGCCTCCATATTATTATGACAGTGATGACGATGAGAGTCCTATTTCTTGGAACGATGAGAATGCTACTCCTTCTACCGACTTGCCGGCTCTAGAGCCTACGGATTCACACATCCTAGGGGATGAGGATCTTAGCACAATTCCTGCAAAGGAATCCGACGAATTCCATAAGTCTAGTGCTGATAACCTTGTCCCATCTCCAAGTGAATCTGAGTTGACATCCGACAGTGATGATGAGTATGATGCACTTTCTTCTGATGATGTTCCTTCCACCAACACTTTAGGAGAGGATTCTTTGGCTTTCTCTAATCCTCTTTTTGATCAAGATGATGATTATACTTCTAGTGATGACGAGTCACTATCCGATGAAGACGTTCCGAAGGAAATTTTCAAGATTTATTCGAACCCTTTATTTGATTTTGATGACGATTACATATCTAGTGAGGTGAATCCTCTATTTGACGAAGGGATTGAGGACATTGATAGCTCCGATTCTCTTGCTATTGATGAGCACAGCAGAGGTGGAGAGATCTGACTCTACTGGAAAGGTATCGCAGGTGGAAGGTAATTCTTCTCTTATTTCTCCTACTATATTGCCCCCTCATCCCACTGAATGCACGCCCAAGCGGGTGATGTATCATTTTTACTTTCCTCGTTTCGTACCAGGAAATGAGGATGAGTGCTTTGACCCGGGAGGTGACACTGACCATTCTATGTTTGATAACCTTACGGCTTTGCCAATTGGTCCGCATCCATTGTCTTTGGCGGATGACAATGTGATTCCTATACCCATCCCACCTCCCGAGGATCATGATTTCACATACTTCTCGTATGTTGAAAGGACCTTTCTACCGTTTAAGACTTATCCTCCTGCCTCTCCTTTATTATATTCCTCCGGGAACGAGGATAAGGTCTTTGATCCCGGTATTACATTTGAGGCTTCCCCATGGACCATTTAATTCGGGGACGAGTCAGGCTCATGACTCGGATAACAAAAACAAGTGCTTTTTGGGAGGCAACCCAATTATCTATCTATCTTTTTCTTTGTTTTTACCATTAGTGTAGGGGGGAGACCCGTTGGTGTTTGCTATTTCCTCTCTTCTTATAATCAGGGATTCGAGCTTCAATGATCCACTCTTGATGATTCTTGACGACCCGTGATTCCGTGTTCCCTTCTTCCCGGTTCTATCCTAAACTCTTTTCGGTTCACTATTTTATATTTTCTCAATATTAAAATAGGAATCACTTTAGTTGTCCCTTCCTTAGCGAGATTTAAACAAAGTGCACAATGTCCTAAGTGTAGGGGAGTTTACTCCCACATGCTTAAACATTGAGGACAATGTTTATATTAAGTGTAGGGGGGACTTCTATCGAAGTTAAGTGGTCTTTTCCTTGTATTTGTCCTCATTTTAACCGGAAAATCAATTTTTCGACATTTTTCAAAATTTTTGATCTATTTTGGCCTATTAGTTTTTCCTTTTGTATAGTTATTTTCTTTCCTTATTAGAATAAGTTTTTAATAAAGTGGTTTTAATATTCAAACGTTGTGAATCTTTTGACTCAACCCGAGTTTACTTATCTAAGTTTACTCTAGCTAGTATCCTTAACGTGTTTAAGTCAAGTTTTTCTAGGCTTTTATATAGGGAGCTATAAAACGCGAAAGTCTTAACTCTCACGGGTTAAGAACAAGAACTTTTCGCAAGTTCCTATAATTGATCCTAGAGAGTTGTTTATCAAGGGAACTTTAAAATGCGATTTCTAAACTTGAAAGAGTCTAATAATTTGCAAGATCCTATAGGCGACTCGAAAACCCAAAACTTTGATTTAATAGGCTAAGTATCCACGAGTCTCATTCTTTGAGATTTTAAACTGTGGAGAACGAGAGATGATAGAGCCAATTATAAGTTCGGTATTCTTTCGTGAATTTATGTGAGTTAATTATAAGCCTATTCTCCCATCGCTTGCTAATAAATTTATCTGCAATAAATAAGGTTGTACGATTTGAAAAGTTACTTAGCTTCTAGCCCAAGATCGTTTAAAAGTTGCTCGGTATGGATGAGAGTTCATAGCCAAGGCATAACTTATTGAAGCGGGATGCGAAGATTGGCGAGTCCAAAAAGGTCCTAACAAGACATGAGGGCTACATTTTGTTGCTAAAGATCCAAAGTGATGTGAAGAATCATTTATCGAAAATCAATATGAAGGATCGAGACACACGACGAAAAGCAAAAACTCCCCAAAAGTCATGGAGAAGTCTATCCGAAAAGGCCCTAACAAGGTATGAGGATGAATAGATCCAAGTCCAAAAAGGAGGCGGATCGTTGTATATCAAAGTCCAAAATAAAGATTGGAGAAAAATGAAGAAGTCATGGTCCAAATATGAAGAATCTCTCAAAACTTCAATTGAAGAAATTCCTATTATGAAGAGAAGGCCATTATTTCATGAACGTCTCTCAAGGTTTGAAGTATGAAGTAGCTGCCAAATATCGGTCCGAGAAAGGTCTCAAAACGCGAAGCGAGTTATGCCAAGATATGAACTTTATGAGGTCCCGAGAAGCAGTTTTAAAAGATTTTGTCCTTTAGCTAACTATTGATTAAATCGTTCACTTTATTTTCAGCCAAAATAACTATCGAAATAAGTCAAAAATGCATCCTCGTGATCATTCAAGACAATAAGAAAATATAAGAGATACACCTAGGAATAAGGGAGTCTAAGTGAATATTTGGCCCACATGAGTTCGTGTTAGATTACTAACTTATAATAACAATGATCTCGTTTTTAAGCTTGGTTTGGAGAAAGTGAAAACTTGAGGATGATGACTATTCACAACATTTCCAAAACCCAAGGTATGTTTTTTATTTCTTTACTTTGAATGTTTATAATTTTCTATCTCTTTAATAAAGGCCAACGTGGATTGATTGTGATGAAAAATGTAAACGTGCTTTGTAACTAATGCATTGCATGAGCACATTGCAATGGTCAAGTGTATGGGATTTGATAGGTGTGTAAACACCCATCCTTTTTACCACTTAATTACAATAATAACCGGACCAAAACGTGTATTTTATGTCATTTATGTCGGAATTATGCGTGGTTTGTGTTTTTGTTGTGATTTAGGACGAAAAGGTGAAAAGTGGAGAAAACACGGGCATTCACGAGCTTTTATTGAAGAAAAAGATGAAAGACGCAGTCAAGAAGTCAAGAGTGCAAAAAGAACGGAAGTCCAAGACCAATTCTGAAGATTTATCGAAGAAAAAGTCAAAAGACGGAAGTTTACTTAAAGCCGAAGAACTCAAGTCTAATTTATTGGAGAATTAAAAGACGAGTTCAAAGAAATCCCGAGCCAAAAGTCATTAAAGTCCAAGATTAAAGAAGATTAGAAGGCTTAAGGACTAATGGTGCAATTAAGAAAAAATGAAAGAGGGGGGAGGAAGCTTCCTAAGCTCCTCCCTAATCTCCACTATATATAGATCATTAGGATAATCATTTCATTTTGTTGGGTGGCTTGACAAACCATTTCTTCCACTTTAAATTTATGTACATTTAATTTCATGTCCATTTACATTAATTGTCTTGCACCTTAATTACCATTTAAATTCAAGTAAGTGTTCTTTTATTTCTTGTTAACCTTTATCTTTATTGTTTGATCTCCTTTTTCCTTTCTTTAATCTTTATGCTTTATTGTTCATGTTCATGTTCTTGATTTTTATTGATTTATTTAAGTGGGTTTTGATTATTTTGATTAGTTTTGTTAGTTTGATTGTTTTGGATTGATTGTTTATGATTAGTAGATGTTTATTTGTTAGTTTGATTTAATCTTGTGGTTGATTTAGATTATATTTGATTAGATTCGTGTATACTGTTGTTCTTGGTTCCCCTTGTTCTTCGCTTTTGCAGTTACTGTATCTTCCCAGGTATTCCGGATCAGTGTTGTTATTCCGAGTGAAGGATTTTAAAAGTCGTTCATCCGGAATATTAGATATTCCGAATCAAGGGTTTGTGTTGATTATTCCAAATAAAAGGTGTTCATCCGAAATATTGAACATTCCGGATCAGAAGAGTTCATTCGGAATATTAATTTATTCCGGATCAAACGATTCATCCGGAATATTAGACATTCCGGATAAGCCATTTATTCCGGAACAACAGAATATTCCGAACGAAGGGAATATTCCGAATTAACCTAACATTCCGAATCAAACAATATTCCGGATCAAGCAAGTTCATCCGGAATAATTTATTATTCAGGATCAAGGAGTTTATTCGGAATATTATTCTGGATCAAGAGATATTCCGAACGAAGGCAACATTCCGAAACAAGACCATTATTCCGAATCAAGACTTTATTCCGGATAAGTGACATATTCCGGATAAAGGATTTATTCCGGATCAAGGATTTTGGTGAATATTCCGAGTGAAGAAAAACATTCCGAACGAAGGTAACATTCCGGATGAGTGTTTATTCCGAACGAGGGTATTATTCCGGATGAGCTAATTTTCAGGTTATTTTTAGTTTTTGTTTTTAATTTTCTGCTTTTTAATTTCAAGCTTTATTTTTCCCGCCTTTTTCCTTAGTCGCACTTTACGTTTACTTGCCTTAGATTTATTTTAGCCTTGCCTTAGTTTTAAGTTTTAGTTGCGTTTTAAGTTTGCCTTAGATAGATTTAAGTTTGCGTTATTTACTTTTAGTGCCTTTTAATTTTCG
This sequence comes from Glebionis coronaria, assembly GCA_025667525.1. Taxonomy (NCBI): domain Eukaryota; kingdom Viridiplantae; phylum Streptophyta; class Magnoliopsida; order Asterales; family Asteraceae; genus Glebionis; species Glebionis coronaria. The sequence continues at coordinate 477,581,014 of CM046880.1, forward strand.
TCACGCTTTTTTTAAATACTTGCTCTTTTACTTTAAATTAGATTTAGATTTACTTTAACGTCATTTAAATTTACGTCTTTGCACTTTTAATTTAAAAACACCCAAAAATATTCTTTTTCACCAGAAACAACTGAGTCGCATTTTGAACCGGAAATCAATTCGAAGAGATACCGAGAAAACGAACTTTAATCTTTTTACATACAAAATATCTAGTTATCAAATGGCGCCACTGCCGGCTTTTTTCATAAAGATTAACGGTTTTCTGTGAGAGACGCGTTGCTTTTTGGGATCCGTTCACTCGTGAACGTTATTTTTCGTGTCAAAAATTTTCAAAAAATCCCAAAAACATTTGAAAAATCATAAAAAAACATTTCTTTTTCAAAGTTTTGCACCAAAAATATTCCTCTTTATCCTCTATTATGTTTAATTCTTTTCTTTACCCCTCTTACTTATAATTCTTCATGGATTCGTCTTGCGTACGGTGTGGGAGACCATGGCATAGTTTTCAAACATGTCAATGGTGTACTTGTGAGCGGTGTGGTTTTGATATCGACGATACACAATTTGGATTTTGTCCATTTTGCAATTCAACAAGTTCATACTTCAACTCTTACAATACTTTCCCACCCTCTCCCGTCTATGACAATCCCTATCCTCAAGATGCACCGGGTTTTTCTCCACACACGTGGTGCTATATTTGTGGGGGCCCTCACGATGCTTCTTCTTGTGATCCGTCGAAGGTCTTTGAGAAACCACCGTGTTATCATCCCAATGTTTATAACTTTGAGCCCCCACGTCACACCGTCAATCCTCAACCCTTGTGTGTACTTCCTCCTGAGAAAATGGCCCAACTTTTTGACACCTTTCAAAAAGTTCAAGAAGCTTGCAACAAGATGATGGAGAAATGTCAAGCGGATCAGCAACAAGAGCAGGTATCTAACCTTAATGCTTATACTCCTCCTCTTGTGCCTCCATATTATTATGACAGTGATGGCGATGAGAGTCCTATTTCTTGGAACGATGAGAATGCTATTCCTTATCCCGACTTGCCGGCTTTGGAGCCTACGGATTCACACATCCTAGGGGATGAGGTTCTTAGCACAATTCCTGCAAAGGAATCTGACGAATTCCATAAGTCTAGTGCTGATAACCTTGTCCCATCTCCAAGTGAATTTGAGTTGACATCCGACAGTGAAGATGAGTATGATGCACTTTCTTCTGATGATGTTCCTTCCACCAACACTTTGGGAGAGGATTCTTTGGCTTTCTCTAATCCTCTTTTTGATCAAGATGATGATTTTACTTCTAGTGATGACGAGTCACTATCCGATGAAGACGTTCTGAAGGAAATTTTCAAGATTTATTCGAACCCTTTATTTGATTTTGATGACGATTACATATCTAGTGAGGTGAATCCTCTCTTTGACGAAGGGATTGAAGACATTGATAGCTCTGATTCTCTTTCTATTGATGAGCATACTTTGTTAGCCATGCCCCATTCTACAGCAGAGGTGGAGAGATCTGACTCTACTGGAAAGGTATCACAGATGGAAGGTAATTCTTCTCTTATTTCTCCTACTATATTGCCCCCTCATACCACTGAATGCACGCCCAAGCGGGTGATGTATCGTTTTTACTCTCCTCGTTTCGTACCAGGAAATAAGGATGAGTGCTTTGACCCGGGAGGTGACACTGACCATTCTATGTTTGATAACCTTACGGCTTTGCCAATTGGTCCGAATCCATTGTCTTTGGAGGATGACAATGTGATTCCTATACCCCCCCCCCCCCACCTCCCGAGGATCATGATTTCACATACTTCTCGTATGTTGAAAGGACCTTTCTACCGTTTAAGACTTATCCTCCTGCCTCTCCTTTATTATATTCCTCCGGGAACGAGGATAAGGTCTTTGATCCCGGTATTACATTTGAGGCTTCCCCATGGACCATTTAATTCGGGGACGAGTCAGGCTCGTGACTCGGATAACAAAAACAAGCGCTTTTTGGGAGGCAACCCAATTATCTATCTATGTTTTTCTTTGTTTTTACCATTAGTGTAGGGGGGAGACCCGTTGGTGTTTGCTATTTCCTCTCTTCTTATAATCAGGGATTCGAGCTTCAATGATCCACTCTTGATGATTCTTGACGACCCGTGATTCCGTGTTCCCTTCTTCCCGGTTCTATCCTAAACTCTTTTCGGTTCACTATTTTATATTTTCTCAATATTAAAATAGGAATCACTTTAGTTGTCCCTTCCTTAGCGAGATTTAAACAAAGTGCACAATGTCCTAAGTGTAGGGGAGTTTACTCCCACATGCTTAAACATTGAGGACAATGTTTATATTAAGTGTAGGGGGGACTTCTATCGAAGTTAAGTGGTCTTTTCCTTGTATTTGTCCTCATTTTAACCGGAAAATCAATTTTTCGACATTTTTCAAAATTTTTGATCTATTTTGGCCTATTAGTTTTTCCTTTTGTATAGTTATTTTCTTTCCTTATTAGAATAAGTTTTTAATAAAGTGGTTTTAATTTTCAAACGTTGTGAATCTTTTGACTCAACCCGAGTTTACTTATCTAAGTTTACTCTAGCTAGTATCCTTAACGTGTTTAAGTCAAGTTTTGCTAGGCTTTTATATAGGAAGCTATAAAACGCAAAAGTCTTAACTCTCACGGGATAAGAACAAGAACTTTTCGCAAGTTCCTATAATTGATCCTAGAGAGTTGTTTATCAAGGGAACTTTAAAATGCGATTTCTAAACTTGAAAGAGTCTAAGAATTTGCAAGATCCTATAGGCGACTCGAAAACCCAAAACTTTGATTTAATAGGCTAAGTATCCACGAGTCTCATTCTTTGAGATTTTAAACTGTGGAGAACGAGAGATGATAGAGCCAATTATAAGTTCGGTATTCTTTCGTGAATTTATGTGAGTTAATTATAAGCCTATTCTCCCATCGCTTGCTAATAAATTTATCTGCAATAAATAAGGTTGTACGATTTGAAAAGTTACTTAGCTTCTAGCCCAAGATCGTTTAAAAGTTGCTCGGTATGGATTAGAGTCCATAGCCAAGGCATAACTTATTGAAGCGAGATGCGAAGATTGGCGAGTCCAAAAAGGTCCTATCAAGACATGAGGGCTACATTTTGTTGCTAAAGATCCAAAGTGATGTGAAGAATCATTTATCGAAAATCAATATGAAGGATCGAGACACACGACGAAAAGCAAAAACTCCCCAAAAGTCATGGAGAAGTCTATCCGAAAAGGACCTAACAAGGTATGAGGATGAATAGATCCAAGTCCAAAAAAGAGGCGGATCGTTGTATATCAAAGTCCAAAATAAAGATTGGAGAAAAATGAAGAAGTCGTGGTCCAAATATGAAGAACCTCTCAAAACTTCAATTGAAGAAATTCCTATTATGAAGAGAAGGCCATTATTTCATGAACGTCTTTCAAGGTTTGAAGTATGAAGTCGCTGCCAAATATCGGTCCGAGAAAGGTCTCAAATCGCGAAGCGAGTTATGCCAAGATATGAACTTTATGAGGTCCCGAGAAGCAGTTTTAAAAGATTTTGTCCTTTAGCTAACTATTGATTAAATCGTTCACTTTATTTTCAGCCTAAATAACTATCGAAATAAGTAAAAAATGCATCCTCGTGATCATTCAAGACAATATAAAATATAAGAGATACACCCAGGAATAAGGGAGTCTAAGTGAATAATTGGCCCACATGAGTTCGTGTTATATTACTAACTTATAATACCAATGATCTCGTTTTTAAGCTTGATTTAGAGAAAGTGAAAACTTGAGGATGATGACTATTCACAACATTTCCAAAACCCAAGGTATGTTTTTGATTTCTTTACTTTGAATGTTTATAATTTTCTATCTCTTTAATAAAGGCCAACGTGGATTGATTATGATGAAAAATGTAAACGTGCTTTGTAACTAATGCATTGCATGAGCACATTGCAATGGTCAAGTGTAGGGGATTTGATAGGTGTGTAAACACCCATCCTTTTTACCACTTAATTACAATAATAACCGGACCAAAACGTGTATTTTATGTCATTTATGTCAGAATTATGCGTGGTTTGTGTTTTTGTTGTGATTTAGGACGAAAAGGTGAAAAGTGGAGAAAACACGGGCATTCACGAGCTTTTATTGAAGAAAAAGATGAAAGACGCAGTCAAGAAGTCAAGAGTGCAAAAAGAACGGAAGTCCAAGACCAATTCTGAAGATTTATCGAAGAAAAAGTCAAAAGATGGAAGTTTACTTAAAGCCGAAGAACTCAAGTCTAATTTATTGAAGAATTAAAAGACGAGTTCAAAGAAATCCCGAGCCAAAAGTCATTAAAGTCCAAGATTAAAGAAGATTAGAAGGCTTAAGGACTAATGGTGCAATTAAGAAAAAATGAAAGAGGGGGGAGGAAGCTTCCTAAGCTCCTCCCTAATCTCCACTATATATAGATCATTAGGATAATCATTTCATTTTGTTGGGTGGCTTGACAAACCATTTCTTCCACTTTAAATTTATGTACATTTAATTTCATGTCCATTTACATTAATTGTCTTGCACCTTAATTACCATTTAATTTCAAGTAAGTGTTCTTTTATTTCTTGTTAACCTTTATCTTTATTGTTTGATCTCCTTTTTCCTTTCTTTAATCTTTATGCTTTATTGTTCATGTTCATGTTCTTGATTTTTATTGATTTATTTAAGTGGGTTTTGATTATTTTGATTAGTTTTGTTAGTTTGATTGTTTTGGATTGATTGTTTATGATTAGTAGATGTTTATTTGTTAGTTTGATTTAATCTTGTGGTTGATTTAGATTATATCTGATTAGATTCGTGTATACTGTTGTTCTTGGTTCCCCTTGTTCTTCGCTTTTGCAGTTACTGTATCTTCCCAGGTATTCCGGATCAGTGTTGTTATTCCGAGTGAAGGATTTTAAAAGTCGTTCATCCGGAATATTAGATATTCTGAATCAAGGGTTTGTGTTGATTATTCCAAATAAAAGGTGTTCATCAGAAATATTGAACATTCCGGATCAGAAGGGTTCATTCGGAATATTAATTTATTCCGGATCAAACGATTCATCCGGAATATTAGACATTTCGGATAAGCCATTTATTCTGGAACAACAGAATATTCCGAACGAAGGGAATATTCCGAATCAACCTAACATTCCGAATCAAACAATATTCCGGATCAAGCAAGTTCATCCGGAATAATTTATTATTCAGGATCAAGGAGTTTATTCGGAATATTATTCTGGATCAAGAGATATTCCGAACGAAGGCAACATTCCGAATCAAGACCATTATTCCGAATCAAGACTTTATTCCGGATAAGTGACATATTCCGGATAAAGGATTTATTCCGGATCAAGGATTTTGGTGAATATTCCGAGTGAAGAAAAACATTCCGAACGAAGGTAACATTCCGGATGAGTGTTTATTCCGAACGAGGGTATTATTCCGGATGAGCTAATTTTCAGGTTATTTTTAGTTTCTGTTTTTAATTTTCTCCTTTTTAATTTCAAGCTTTATTTTTCCCGCCTTTTTCCTTAGTCGCACTTTACGTTTACTTGCCTTAGATTTATTTTAGCCTTGCCTTAGTTTTAAGTTTTAGTTGTGTTTTAAGTTTGCCTTAGATAGATTTAAGTTTGCGTTATTTACTTTTAGTGCCTTTTAATATTCGTCACGCTTTTTTTAAATACTTGCTCTTTTACTTTAAATTAGATTTAGATTTACTTTAACGTCATTTAAATTTACGTCTTTGCACTTTTAATTTAAAAACACCCAAAAATATTCTTTTTCACCAGAAACAACTGAGTCGCATTTTGAACCGGAAATCAATTCGAAGAGATACCGAGAAAACGAACTTTAATCTTTTTACATACAAAATATCTAGTTATCAAAGTTTTTGTCAATCGAAACTTGCTAATTCAAAAGGCACGATGTATCACAAAATTAGGTTTTTTTTTCAATTATCAAGTATTGTGAGGTTTTGGTTATGGGTATATTTGAAAGGGGAAAATTGGATATATCTGTCCCTATATCCGAAGGGAGTCTAAAAGAGGTTATTATCGAAAAGCTTCGAAATTTTAATAATATGAAAGTTTTTTGATATTTTTAATAAATATCACAACTTTTCGATATTTTGGTTTTTTAAGGAAATAAATGAGTATTATGCAGTGTTGTAAATATCGGTCGCGGCAGCTGATATATCGTTGATATATCGCTTGACGGTGGTCCATCGCCACGATATGCAATCAGCCGACCTTGGCGTTTTGGTCAATATCGGTCAAAGGCGATCAATATCGGTCAAAGGCGGTAAATATCGGTAAAAAATAGTCCCAAATTGGTTTATTTTTGGTGTTTTGATTAATTTGATTATCTTTTTCATGAGAAATGATGGTTACTTTGTGGTGACGCAAAGAAGAAAGAGAAAGATGAAGAAGAGTGGTAGTGGAGGCTGCCATATTAATAAATATGTTGTAAACCAAATTTTTAGTAACGGGCTAACTTTTGATAATTGACTTACTAGTATAAAGTGGACTTCAATAAAAACTGAGTAGAACATAGTAAAAAACACATACAATGTAATCTTTAAAATATATAAACAAGATATACAATTAAAATTAATAAGAATATTACTAAAATTATTAAAAATATATAAACTTTGTATTTTATATTAAATAAATATTTGAAATATTAAAAATAATGATAAAAATATTAAAAATAATGATAAAATATATAAGATAATAATAAAAATATATAATTTATAATACCAGCCGAGAAAACAATATATCGCCGACACCCCACCGAGCGATATTAACAACCTTGGTATTTTGTGAATAAAGGGTAAAAATTGAGTATTTTTGTGATTTTTCCATATCTTGGATACGCTTTTAAGCAAATTTGTTTGAGAACCGACTTGATCGAGAAACTTGAAAACGACAATATGTTAGAAAGAGCAACACTAAAACTCCGCCAACATAACACATTTATGTCCCTTAACCCCTAGTAAGTTTTTTAGATACCTAGTAACTACTTATTTGTCATGATAAACACAAAACAAACATTACCAAATCTCTTAGACGTATTAAATGTTGCTTGACACCCTAGCAACTACCGTACTTGTCATAAACACAAACCAAACATTACCAAATCTCTTAGACATATTAAATGTTTTCTTAAACAACAACACTTGTAGTTGTTTCCCATTTTCATTCAGCATGAGTACGTGTAAAATTCTTATCCAATGACCATTTTTATCACATTTGTGTTAGACTATTACTTCCCCAATAATTTATAGCAGTGTTAGGAAAAGAATAGTACTCAATCAATCATATAATAAAGAGTAAATTCCAAACATCTTTCGTGCTTTTTTCAAAGTAAATAAAGCAATCTTTGTGGTTGTCTCGTCTGTTTGAAGAATGACCATTGTAACAAAAAAAATGACAAAGGGACGAAACTGGCGAAAAACTGCCAACCACGAAGACTTAATTTGAAAATAAGACGAAAGGTGCTACTGTATAAAAACGACAAAGACGAAGTTTGAAATTTACTCTAAAATAAATGTCAATTTTAATATTTCATAATGTTTTAAGAGATTCTACAAGACACTCCGATCAAAGTTTTTAAAAGAGTCCACTATGCTTTCATATCACAAATAATGTTAAACATGGAGATTTGTGTTTGTGTGTATCCTAAATTGGCTATTCTAGCCTTGTCAACCAATGTGTCATATGACCTTGCACATTTATGTTGCAAACTTTACATTCGAAATCAAAATGACTTCATCATAAACATTTTGCTAAACTCCTACTTGAGCTAAACTCACGGCTATCCCATGCTTTAATCTTAATACGTTTTTCAATATCAAGGAACATCCTATTCCTAAATGGGTTTTTCGTCATGTTCATAACCCACTCTTTCACAAAAATATCGCGACTAAAATGTAAACCCGTTACCAAACAAAACTCTTGGCGTCTAAATCAAATCGTTTTACCTAATATGAGAAATGAGAGCTCGTCACCTACACTATACACCATACAAGTAATTAGCGTATGAATTAAAAGCTTGGTTATTCTTTAAAAAAACGTCGAGCCAATGTCCAAAACATGTTTTTCTGGATATTTTAACTCGTGTATCGGTTAGAAATTCACGTAATTCTAAAACGATACCAATTCTAGCCTTAATCGCTATGTTCGGCTCTATAGAACAAAAATTGTGTTAGCAAACCAGCAAACTAAACCTCTTTTTTTTATAACAGCAACTATGAATCAATTTTTTTCAGGTAACTAAACAAACATCAAACTAAACATCTTCTTTTTGTTTTCTTTTTTTTTCGAGACCAGTTAAGAAAAAATGTAACACTTTTTTTTATAACTTTTGAATTGCAAAGAACATGAAGAAAATTAAAAAAAATCTTGTTTATCAAGTGCCTTGTACAATACTACAAAAAAACCCCAATTCAATTAAAACCCCTAATAAAAAAATATAATTTATATAAATCTCTACATCAAACTAACAATTGCAATGAAATGTGTGCGAATGAAACATACCGTTGTTGCATCATTATAATCTTTATCCATGAATTGTTGCAAATTTGCAAAAGTCTAATTCGAAATTAATCACAACCTTTGAGAAGATTTTGTCTATAATCGCAAAATGCTAATTCGAAAGGCACGATGTATCGCAAATTTAGTTTTTTTTCAATTATCAAGGATTGTGAGGTTTCGGTTATGGGTATATTTGAAATGGAAAAATTAGATAATTCTAAAACGATACCATCCGCGGTAATGCACTCGGAAAGATCATGAGCTCCCCCACAAGATAAACAACTCTTAGCAACCGCTTTAACCGAAGCGGAATTGGAAGCTTCTTGAGCCTTCCAATGGGACATTAGATTAGCAAATCTATCAAAAAACCGATTTTCCTCATTAGCTTCATCATGTAAGGCATTAATGCTACGAGACGATTGTGACGAAGATGACGAACCCATATTGGCAACACTCGGTGTGTTAAGAGGGCTATAAACCTTAGATCGATTTCAATGATTTGTAAAGCCTCATTTGTCGTCTTGCACAAAAAATTACCACCCGCGGCGGCGTTCAAATAATCTCGTTCATGATCATTAAGCCCATTATAAAAAGTATCCACTTGATGCAATTCCGAAAAATCATGGTGAGGACATTCATGTAACATCTCTTTAAATCGTTCCCATGCCATTGAAAAACTTTCATTGTTACGTTGCACAAATCGTGAAATCTCATTTTTTAAGTGTGTTGTTTTAGATGGTGGAAAAAACTTGTTCACAAACTTAGAAACGAGATCGGCCCATGTCAAAATCGAATTTGGCGGTTCTTTCTCGAGCCAAATTTTTGCGGGTCCATCCAACGAATATGGAAACAACATCATCTTAATGGCGTCATGTGGAACATCCTTAAATTTGCTAGTGGCGGTGAGACGGTTGAAATTCCTAATGTGGTAATGCGGGTTGTCTTTCTCGTGACCTCTAAACTTGTTTGCTTGCAACATAGACATTAAACCCGTCTTAATCTCGAAATTCTCCGCAAGGATGGCGGGAATCACAATAGCCTCTACAAAACCCTCGGTGGGTGCTTGTAGCAACTCCATCATAGTACGATTAGCCATGACGACTTCTTGTTCTACAATAGGTTCAACAATTGGAGGTTCTTCAATAATCAACGATCCTTGATTTGCTTGCTTTTGAAGTCGTTTACGAGCTCGTTTTGCTTGATTACGAGTGATCATAAACTACACGAAGAATGGGAGGTGAGCAAAGAAGATTCTTTTTGGGTGTTTTATGGATTTTCAATTTTTTTGTGTTTTTGATGATATTTAATTTTTTTGGATTTTGGTGTATCTTCGTAGACAACAATCTACAAAATCTCTCCTCGAATCAAACTCTTGATTAAAGAAGCCTCAAAGGAATGAAAACGATCACGTGGAGTGAACGCCTTCGAATGACTTTAGAACTTTGGTGAAAACCAAATTGTTCAAGAGGGTTTAATCACAAAGAAACCAAGCAAATATAGTATACGTAATAATACTTTGGGCGGCAAAACCCTCGATTAGCCTTCAATGTCAAAATACTCACAAGCAAGCGGGGAAACGAGGCGGCGCGAAGCACTTAAGAGCCTTTTTCCTTAGGGTATATTTTATAATACCCGCCTTATACCCACCTTATAGTTTGTATTTTTCAAAATCGAGCTTCACGAAAGTATTTATCTATTTTTGCCTTTTCTTTTTGTTTGAGATTCGAATACAATAATTAGGAGATCAAATCCCAATTAAGGTTGTGTTTTCACACTTTTGGAGATATTGTATTTTGATTGTGATACTTAATACAATATATTAATAATATTTATACAAGAAAAACCAAGAAAACCGATAATACGTGTTAAGGGAGTTCCACTTAACACAAATACTTATTATGGATAATATCAAAAACAAAAGTTTCCAAATTAAAGCACAACACACCTCCCCGGCAGCGGCGCCAAAATGATTGTAGTCCTTTTATGTATACTTTATTTTAGGAAAAACAAAGCAACACAAAATAGTGGAAATTATTAAGTACGACGGTTTAGGAAAACCGTGCACAAATGCCCCTTAATCAAATAAAAAGAGAGAAAGTTCGTTTCCCAAGGAGGTATATGTGTTGTGAATTAACTTGTAAATATTTGAGATTAATATTGAGAAGAATGGGGATGAGAAGATGAAAAGACGGTTACGTTAAAATTACACTACGACGTAAAAGACGTAAAGTCGTGAAAAACTACCCAAATTAAAAATTATATGCTAAAACCAAAAACAAAATAAATAAAAGATTAAAAAGAAGTCTTAAATAATATAAATAAAGATAAAAATCCAACAAAGATATTTTAAAACCTTTTATTAATTAAATATTTAATTTTAAATGCTAATTAAAGCCCTAAAATCAAATATAACTAATTCAAATGTCTAAAATATGATTTTATTGAATAATTACTCAACTTATATTATTAGAAGACTAAAAAGTAATTTTCTAAAAATTAAAAGCTAATAAAACTATTTTTAAAACTCTAAAAATGATTTAAAATGATTAAAAACTAATTAAACTTAAAATAATTATAAAAATAAATCTAAAAGCTATAAAAATATTCTAAAAATGGAAAAGGTCTTAATTAATGCTAAAGAACTTAAGAAAAATGAAAAAGAAATAAAAATAAAATTTTGATTTTTTAATAATAAAATAATATTAAAATAATACTAAAAATAAAAAGTTTATAAAATTAATTCTAAAAAATTTCTAAAAACTTAAAATATTCTAACTAAGAGAAAAACACAAATTAAAGCTCCTAAACCCTTTTTAATAATTTTATAAAAATGTTTAAAGTTTATAAAAAACCTTAAAATATTATAAAATTAAAAATTAAAGTTTATAAAACCAAAACTAGATGTAAACCTCAAAATGTTTATTAAAAAGCTAAAAACTATTTTTCCTAAAAATTAAAAATCTTTTTTCTATTTTTTTATGATTTTATAAAAACGGCTATTAGATAAATCCTAGAAAATAATCTAATAACGGGAAAAATTTAAAAACTATCTAGGAAAATCTCAAACACTATTATGGTCCTATGAAAAATAAAAAGAACAAAAATTAGCTTAAAAATAAGCTGGAAATGAGGAATTAAGCTACGGCTTATTTAAAACAAGTGAAAAGAAGAAACGTGTTAAATAGATTATGAAACCAAACTCATACGTAAAAAACCATCTAGATTAGCGGTAGAGCACTTAACCCTCCAGCGAGAGGTCTAGTGTTCGAGTCCTGCTACGGGTGAGTTTTTGCTATTTTTTCCTTTTTTATTTTTTTCTTTTTAACATCAATCTGTGACACTTAAACAAGCTAGAAATCCAATTTCCTTTTTAACCAAGATTAAACCAAAATCCAAATCCAAAACGTGCCCAGTTGGGCTGTATTGCTGATGAAAAAGTGTGAGTGCACACTTGTGCACTTTTTGAGCCAAGAGGGCTTGGCAAATGCTTACTTGGTGATTGCTTATTGGACAGGGGGCACCCTTGTGCTTATTTAAGCACAAGGAGTCAATGATTAGCAAGAAACTAACACTTAGCAACCAAGAATCTCACAATTCAAACATACACAAGCACATACAAGTTTCTGTGATGATTAAGCTAGGTCTGTGGACTTAGAGCTGATTTACTTGCAATCTAGTGAACTTCAATGGCTCAAATTAAGCATACACACTCACCAATCAATATGCAAACCAAATAAAACCTTGAATCACCCAATATCTTAACAGGTTTATGAGATTAAGCACCAAAATTTGGTAAACTTCAAGCAGAAAGTGATAAGCAGATTCAAGCTATACTTTTTCCTTTAAAACCACACCAAATTGCTTCTAACTTGATCCAAATGACCTATAACTACCCAACACACTTAACTCAACCTATTCCAATACTTCTAACACCTTTTAAACTTACTAATTAAAACTCTTGCCCTACTAAATCACATATCCAAACAGCCTGCTAAAAATTCTTTTTCAATTTTTTACACACCAAGACACTCACAAACTCACTCAAATTATTCCTATGATCCTCTAACATGCATACAATCCCAAAACAACTCAAATTCAACAGTCTAACACACAAAGATCACCAAATCAAACAATATCACATAAGCTTCTATTTTCTGAGATTTAAAAAGGAAAAAGGGATTTTACCTTAGGGCTTTACATCCAAAGCCCTAGTGGATGTAAATCCACCTCCAATACCAACTGGGGTTGGTGCAGATCCTTGGATCAACAACCTTCCACACCTGTTTAAGACAGATCAAAGAAAAACAAAACAATAACAAGCTATATGATATTAATCTGTTTCTCTTTTTCTTCCTTCTTAAAACTTATCCAAAAACTTTTCAAACTTCTTAAAACGTTTTCAGAACACTCTTAATCACCAACTAAACAAAACCTCTTAACATCAAACCTTAGAACAATTTCTTTCAAAAATTCACAGATTTCAGAAAACCTTAAATAATTTTGGACCTCAAAATTACTTAACCAAAATACAAATGGAACTCAGTTTTCCTTCAATAACAAACACCAACTTCAAATAAACATAAAAAGGGATTATATTGCTTAAACACAAAAACCAAACTTTTATTTTAATTAAAAGGAATTACAAGGTTTAATTGAGGAAAACTAGAACAAAGGGTCATCACAGGTTGATGCCTCTATTTATACTACTCAAATGAACAATCTAGAATCTTAAAATCAAAACCCTAATCACTAGAAAATCCCAAATTTGCCCTTGACGATTTTGAGTGGTGAGCTGTCCAAACTTGATCTCATCCGCTTGTTTTTGCGTTGTGATGAAGCAATGCATCTCCACTGTTGATATTGGACACGTCATAAGACTTGGGGACCAAGGCGTGATGTGATTGGTTGAATGGGGAATTGGGGGTGGGGTCCACACGCGTGGGATTGGGGTTTTTGTGCGTGGGATGGGTTTCAGTGGGTGTGAATCAAGTGTGTGCAAGATTAATTGCATTTTACCCTTGTTTAAGTTGAGGTGAAAACTGGAGGTGTAAAAGGAGCACAGTAACTCCTTTGATCCGATATTAGGGGAAACAAAGGTGTTAGGCGCGTTTTTTGTGTTTGAATGTTTGAGCTTGACACCTTTGGTCCTTATGTTTTGAGAATTTTGGCAAATCAAGTTTTCAGCCCTAAAACCCGTTTTTGCTTTGTTAATATCTTTCACCTTTTTACACTTTTGGCACCAAACTTTAGAAATAGGTTTCAAAGGATTGTTTTTGCCATTTTGAGTAATTTCAAGGGCTGATCTTGGGCAATCTTGATCTTCAAAGGTCTTCAATGTCTCTTAATCTTCATGAGGGACCATAATTGACAAATTGATTTTGTTGAGGGACCAATCTTGTCATTTCTTCAAAGTTGAATGACCTTTTTGCAATTTTGACAAACTTAAGGGACCAAACTTGTAATTATTAATATACAAGGGTTTTAAGTGTCATTTCTTCATTCTTGGAGGATCAATCTTGTTTGTCTTCAAGTCTTCAAGGGTATTTGATGAAGATTTCATGATTAGGGCCCGGTTCATTGTGCGTCTTCGTTTCTCGTGTTCGTTTTTCCTTGTATCTTGTGATCTTTTGTCTTTTTCACGATATCCATACCTAAAATACACAAGTAAACAAACACAAGCATATATATGGTATTTTATGACATTTTTGTGCATTTAAAGCCCGAAAAGAACGATGAGATCATGTATAAATGCCATCTCATCACACAACTTTTCATATTCGGCATGGGGGAACATTATTTATATTAATGGCCCAAAAAGTTTCCCATGCTAATTTATAAAATGCTTAATGGGTTAAGGTGGCCCATTAATGGCTCGACTAATGTATTAAGGCCTAGTCGGCTTGATCTTGGGCTTAGCAAATTATTTAGGAGACTAAACTTGTCCTAAATAATGCAACCAAAATACAACTTGGGCTTTTTGGGCTTACATCACACGGCTTATATTAGCTTATGGCTTATATGATTCGTAGCTTATGGCTTATTCGGATTAATCACATGGGGTGCTTGGGTTTCCTACTAGATCTATCATTTCCATGCTTAACTTAAATCAAGAAGCTTAAATCAAGTCATGATTTATTCTTGGTTTAAAAGTTAGCCGAGAGACATAGGGTTTTTGGGCAAACAAAACTTGTGTAGTCACTTAGTTCTTAGTACTTGTTTATAGACATAAACATGACACAAGTCTAACATAATCATGCCATAGGTTTGCTTAGTATACCTTACGTGTGCATGCATTTTGTTCCCGTTTTATAAGAAGTTTACGTGAATGTCATGCATACGAAGTAAAATAACGAGGATGGAGAGGAGGTGAGTACTTACTTGTTTAGATGAAGGTGGTGATGATGAATCAAGTAGTAGCCGTGAGTTATATATGGTTTGTAGCTTGGCCGTGACCTAGAGTAGGTTAGGAAGACTTCCTAGTCAAGACTTGAGTAAATCGTGACCCTCTATCTTCTTCAATGCACCTTAACTCCATTCAATGCCATGAGATATCTTTGTGTGAATGATTGGGAGTAAAAGCTTAGGATATGTGTGTGTGTGTGTTCATCCGAAAATGGCAAGTTATAGGAGATTGTGTTTATTAGATAACCACAAGTTGGGGGAGATCTTTGTGTGGTTTGGGGCTTGCTACATCAAGAGAGAAGCAAGAGAGGGGGGGGGGGGGGGGTTTCCCTAGGTTGAGTACAAGGTAATCTATATGCTTGATCTTCCTAGTACTAAATCATTAATGGGAGAGTGATGTACATTGGCCTTTGGGAGGGCTCTTAGCCGTCGGCTAGTAAGGTAAAAGGGCAAGTGAGACTTCAAACTAGTAGGC
The DNA here is from genome assembly GCA_025667525.1 of Glebionis coronaria. Taxonomy (NCBI): domain Eukaryota; kingdom Viridiplantae; phylum Streptophyta; class Magnoliopsida; order Asterales; family Asteraceae; genus Glebionis; species Glebionis coronaria. The sequence continues at coordinate 477,596,460 of CM046880.1, forward strand.
ATTAATGAGAACTTGTTTGTACAAGGATGAGGTGAGTGGTTTTCGGCTTAGTTGATGGTTTTGTGGAGACAAGAAGTACATGCATTAAATGGAAGGATCCTAGTACTCTTGATTTGCTAAGGGAATGTTTGTAGCCTTGGTTAGTGTGTCAAGTCCTAGCCGTGTATCCATAGGTGGGAGAAAGGAGTTGTTAGGTAATTGTTTCCAAGTATTAAGGTTGTATAGGGTGTTTTTAGGAGAGTCGTTGCCAATGTATACTACGATATGGACAATTCGTGTGATATGGGATTCCACAAACGAAATGTGTCCACTTTTGTCACATACTTAGGTACGAGATGAAAATATGGTTGAATATTTAGTGTAAGGTATAATGCACAAGTTAAATTTCCTAAACCAAAGTATATGGTCAAAGTTAGGTGTTTATTGTGTAGTTTCAAGACGGTCAAGAAAAATAAAGTGCGTCAACAGTCTCATATATTTAATAATAATACACTGAAATGAACAGTGTGATTTGATACAAGACTGATGCTTCATAAAATAATGAAGTGAGATTACACTGAGTTCAATAAATTGTGCACACTATGGGACAAAGTCAAAAGGTAAAAACAGGGGTTTTACAACACATTCCCGTTATTTTAGCTTTGTCCTCAAAGCTTATATCAACGTCATTGGTCAGGTGAACAAGTGTGGCTACTTGGTCTTGAACGAGTCTTCTCGTTCCCATGCGAACTCAGGACCTCTCCTTGAGTTCCATCGTACTTTGACCAATGGGATGCGGATATTCTTCAACTTTTTAACTATTCTTTCCATGATTTCCACAGGTTCTTCTATGAACTGGAGTTTGTCGTCAAAATGCACTCCTTCCAACGGCATGGATAGAGGCTCATCAACATAGCACTTCTTCAGGTTAGACACATGGAAGGTGGAGTACACTCGACTCAATTGTTGGGGTAACTCCAAACGGTAAGCGACTTCTCCGATTCTGGCTATCACTTTAAATGGGCCTACATAACGTGGGTTCAGTTTCCCACGTTTACCAAAACGTACTACTCCCTTCCAAGGTGATACCTTGAGCATGACACAATCACCTACTTCAAACTGCATAGGTTTTCGTCTCTGGTCCGCATAACTCTTTTGTCGGTCGCGGGCAGCTTGGATTCTTTGCTTTATGAGGACTATCTTGTCGGTAGTCTCCTGGATTAGTTCTGGTCCTGTGAGTTGAAATTCGCCTACTTCTGCCCAACACACTGGGGAACGACATTTCCTACCATATAGTACTTCGAAGGGGGCAACCTTGATGCTAGCATGGTAACTATTATTTTAGGAAAATTCCACCAAAGGAATGTGATCGACCCAACCATTCCGAAAGTCAATCACGCATGCTCGCAACATGTCTTCTAGGGTCTGGATTGTCCGTTCACTTTGACCGTCAGTCATCGGGTGGTAAGTAGTACTCTTATCTAAGCTTGTTCCTAAAGCTCGTTGGAAAGCCTTCCAAAAGTTGGACGTGAACCTACTGTCCCGGTCACAGATTATTGAGACGGGTATTCCATGCTTAGTCACTACCTCCTTCAGATATGTCTTGGCTAGTTTTGTCAGGGAGTCAGTCTCCCTGATGGGCAGAAAGTGCGCGGATTTGGTGAGTCGATCGACGATTACCCAAATAGTTTCGTAACCGTGAGATGACTTTGGAAGCTTGGTGATGAAGTCCATAGTGATATTCTCCCATTTCCACTTGGGTATCTCCGGCTGAACCAGCAAACCGGATGGTCTTTGGTGTTCGGTCTTGACGCGAGAGCAGGTTAGACATTTCTTGTGGGTTTACAACGGGGATTGATCAAGGAGTGTTTTGGTGTGATTGAATTGTATTTTTGTTGAGTTTCAAGAGATGACGATGGTGGTTTTGGTGTTGTAGGCGTCGGCAGGAGAAGAACAAGAGGGAAGGAAGAAAATTTTTTGGAGAGAAAAATAAAAATGTATGTGTGTGTTTGTGTGAATTCATGGGAAGAAAAGAAAAGAGGGGATAAGGCTTTTTGGCCCATTACTCAAATTCCTTAGCAAAATCTTAACCCAATTAAATTTTAGTCCTAGCCCGACACGATTCTTAAAACGCTAATCGTTCTGACCTGGTGCAAGTTATAATACGAAAACAAAATATTTATCGAAACATGTATTTTGACTTCATAAATTCGAAATATATAGCCACCGGTTCTCGTTCCGTCCATGCGAGTAAACTTTTTATAAAACGCGTGCGAGTGCTTTTAAATCAAAAATTTCGATTTAAATAAATATAGAAAAATAAAATAAATTTTTTATAATTCCAATAAAATATTTTTAATGATCAGAATAATAATTAAAATATAATTTAATTAAAATTCTCGAGATCTCAAGATTTACGTATAAAAAATACAAGAAAATGTAACATAGTGGAAATTTTTTTGAAGCATGAATAAAAGAATTAAAAAATACCAGGAAAATACGAGTTCTCACATGACCCTCAAATGTTTACTGAATAATCTCTGAATTACGTTGGCAAAAAAGTGATGCAATATTATCACAATTCCATAAACATAAATATAGACGTCATCGAGATCCTTACCCGACGTTGTCAAAAGACATCCCACGACGTCGTCATAGATAAAACCAAACGACGTCACCCTTTTTAACAACTGAAGAAACCCTAAGAAGATTCGATGGTCAGGGGTCATCGCGACCAAAATTCGACACCATCTCATCCCATAATCTATGTATACAAACCTTTGTAAATTACCAAGCCGTGTAGAATTCAATGGATGGTTTGGTGCACCTTTTCTAAGTCGTTTTTAGGGGTTCCAAAACCCCTAAAAACACCATTGTAGCACACATAACAATTGAAGATCAAGATTTAATCTATTCATCATTCAATATGTCTATGTGTTATTTGATCATACCTTTTATCCTTTCTTCCTTTGTTATATTCGTCTAATTTAATTAGTGTGTGTATATGATTGCATGAAATTTATGATGTGATTCTTAATTGTTTATTGCTTCTTGTTTGGTTGTGTCCATGTTAGGAGGCTCTAGAAAATCAAATTAGTTTTTCATATCTTAACTATGGATATGTCTAGAGAAACGTGAGTATATAGATGACGCCTTGACAATAGGATTTATGCTATCTAATCATGTTTGGGATTAGTCTCGACCGTAGTATATATTCCTGGACTGATTAGGTGGATTCATTTAAATGTTTGTTAATGCATGTGTTAATTGTGATCTAATACATGTCTACACACCATTATGTCGGTTTATGATTCTCACATAGATAGTTATAAGTGCGTATGTCAATGAATATGTCTAGTAAATGTTGCCATACTACTAAGCTCGATTTAATTGTTCTCATATGACTTATAGCTGATACAAACAGAAACACTTACACATTTAATCAACAAGGTGTGACGGGTAATAAACAATTAGGATGATCATTGTAAGGAGTAGTGCATGATTCGACGAACATGTTTGTTTAACCAATTGATCAAGTACAAGACCAAGAATTACAGTCCGTGGAGGCGGTGTATGGAAAGTATGTGATGTCGTCTTAAGTTTGCTTGCGACGACGTCTGAATAAGTGTGACAGCGTGTAAACTAAGGCGGTGGAAGAAACCCTAATGTGATCCGTTGTTTAAATGTTGTCTATGGGATAATCCGATGCATTCTATGTCTATCTTCTATTTATACAAACCCTTGTATTTTACCAAATCGTGTAGAATTCAAGCGATACTTCTAAAGTAGCTCTCTAGGTTGATTTTTAGGGTTTTATAACCCCATATTCTTTGTTGCAACTCCATGATTAATTGAAGTAGAGATTTCTTATCTTATTTATCATTCAGTATGTATATGTGTTGTTTGGTTATGTGTACTTCATCTTCTATTAACATGATTGGTTAGATTAAATTTTGTTTGCTTATGATTACATGAAACTTAGTTTGTAATTCCTTTTACTATTGCTTCTTGAAAGTGGAGTGCACGTTAGGCTTTATAAAACTAGATTCGATCTTCACATCTTAGCGAAGACGTCTAGGGAAACGTCATTGTGATCAAAAGGATACCTTTGCTATAGTCTTTATACTACGTAGCTCTAATGGGAATGATCTCCTTTTAAGTGTTTTTATTGCGTGCATTAGTTTCACGAAGCCTTGTAATAGTCTTCATACCACCTTACTTATGCGTTTTCTCTTTAATTAATACATAGACGGTGTTTAAGTGTAATTTACCAATACATTAGAGAAATACTTACACGTTTCACTACAAGGTGTGACAGGCAATATGATTAGGAATAGCAACTAAAGAGTAGTGCATGATTAAGTGAACACGTTTATTTAACCACACGAGTTCCTACACATTAGCTTAGATAATTAAATAATTAGCTTAATTAGTAATTAGTCAAAACGAATCTCTGAAACCGTCGATTTTACTTCATTTCTAAAAAATCTTAGACAAAACACAAAAATACTAGTTTAGATTCCTTCAACCTTTAGATATTTGTGGCATTCGATACGAACTTTACACATTATTCGCCTAAAGAACAATAGCAACCCCGAGTCTTGCTTATATTACACTGAAACGATTAGATACAATGTATATAGGTTGTAAAGTCTTTTGAGGCCGTACAACTAGAGGTGGGCATAAAAACGGTTTTCAAACCGGAACCAGAAAAAAATCGGAAAACGGGACTGGTCAAAACCGGGTCCCGATTTTTTTACAAACCGGGGGTCTCGGACCAGTTATTGTTTTCAGAGCTTCAGCCGGTTTATCGACCGGTTAACCGGTTTTCGAAGTTTCCACCCGTTATTATACCTATTTTCGGAATTTTACCCGGTTAACCGGCAAAAACCGGTATGGGACCGGTGAGGGACCGGTTCTACCGGTCTGGATTTTTCATCTTCCAACCGGTCCGTTTCTTAACCGGTTAACCGGACAAACCGGTTTTTTGACCGTTGACCATCGACCGGCTCGGTTCCGGTTTCTTCAAAAATCGAACCGGTTAACCGATCATATGCACCCTACGTACAACGACCGCATCAAAAACTTTCATTCGGTTTCGTTTTTAAAAAGTGTTTGTTTTGACTTATATGCAGGCTTACAAGCTTGTTTGATTTCGACTTATATTTCATAAGCCTGAATTTTCCGGCTCGTTACGAGACTTACGAGCATATATGAGTTAATAAGTTATTACTAGTCGGGTACCCGCGCAATGCGGCGGCGGGTACATGTGGCTGTATTTTAAGGCAAACGAATGAATTATAATAAAAAACCAATGCACATTCAACACGATCGGCTAAACTATATAAACATGTGCCGCACACAATTGCAGCGCAACACCGCCAAAATAACCAACAAAAACAATTCAAACACAAGCAGACTACATATGTTGTGACGAAGATGTAGATGTAGTAATTTCAAAATATAGTGGCAGCAAAGGGTTGAGTTGTATGTTCGAGGGGTTTGAAACCAAAAATGATAGCCAAAATCGTTTTATGCATGCTTTAAAAAGGTTGTGCAATGGGATTTTATAAGTTTGGTTGATATGGGCTGTTACAATATGGGATGACGGTTACAACCATGGTTTAAAGAAATTTAATTTTTAAGGGTTGTTATTGACCCAATATTAGAAAAAACGTATACATTACTACATAATAAATACTTTTAAATTATGGATAACTCCTAGGATTTTGAATGACTTTTAAACATTGTATGCATAAACTTTCTCAAAAAAGAAATGTTTTAGGTTTAAAGTTTTAAGACTACTAAATTTAGAACATGGTCTAAATGTTTTATAAGGTATTAAGATTAAGATAAGACCAAAATCGTCTTTGTAGTTTGGGCAAATTGCACGTTTGATCCGTCAAATTTTGAAATTACAAAAATGGTCCATGCCCTTGTCAGCATAAAAACAAACTTGATATAAGAAATAGGCCACTGAAGAGATCAAATATTGAGTCACCGTCGGAAAGTTGAAATGGAAGGGGATCAAGAAGATCCATTTTCCGGTGGTAAAATGCGACGAAAAGCATCAATGGCAGCTGCAACAAGTTTTAATGGTGATTACGTTGGTGTAAAGTCCAAGCCTTTCCTCATCAAGATTCTTGACAAACATGGTACACTATTATTTTACTTTCTTTCTCATCAAGTTTAATGTTTTTTTTTTTTTTTTTGGAGGGGGGGGGGGGGGGGGGGGGGGGGGGGGGGGGGGGGGAACCATGGTTTCCTTCGTTTTTGGCCTACTAATCCACGGGGTTTATATGTCATTATGTTTTAGTATAGTTGTCGGCCCGGTAAGGTAATTATAGTTTATAAACAGTGGTGGAACCAGGAAAGCGTGTTGTGGGGGGGCAAATTTCTTTTTTTTGAATATAGCAACGAGATGCCGAAAAAAATACTAGTATCGAAGTGATAAATCGTGTATTTTTACTTAGAGATCAATGATTAATAATGTTTCAGAGCATTGAGTGTTATGTTTTAGTATGTGGGTGGGGGGGAATTTGAGTTTTAGGTGGGGGCACTTTCAAGAAAAGCTCAAAATCGAAGAAAAGTTACACTAGAATTTCATTTTGTCGAGCTAGCCATGGAGGGCACCGCTACCCCATAGTCAAACCATGCATCCGCCCCTGTTAATGATAATGTGACTAATGTCTTCGAAATTGTGATTAACTGATTATTATACTTGATGGGCTTACTGAAAAATTGATTAGATCAATTATTTATTTTTTTCTGGTTTATTTACTTGGGTTATCAACTTATTATATAAAGCTATAAGCTCAATTGATAAACACCAAAATATGAGCTTTTTAAGATCTCAATAAGCCCCCATCAAGTAAGCTTAGACAAACACCTGCTAAATGTTCTAGTTTGGTTATTTGTAGCCCTTAAAAAGACAAATGGGTGTGATTAGAATATGGGTTAGCCGCTTAATTTTACACTTCTTTGAAATGGTTTAGTTTGGTAATTATAGTGTTTTGAAATAGACTATGTTGGTTATTTAGTGATAAGCAGAAGAAAAAGAGTTCATCAGTGATCAAATTAATCAAATTACCGTAGTAGCAAACAAAGTGGCCACACCACCTTACCTGGTTTGAGTCCGTGTGGCGGTGGGTTCAACCCCGTGGATTAGTCGGCCAATGTGTCGAAAACCATGGTTACCCAAAAAAGAAAAAGATATTGATGATATAGTTCAGACTTTAGAATTCTGCATTCCTATTTCAAAGGATTGTCCTATTGTTTATCTGTTATTATACATCGAAGATATTTGGTGTTGCTGTGCTGATATGTGAGTGTCTTTATATTGAGTAGCGTGAAGCAGGTAGCAAATTAGCAATTAACTAGATCTTCTCGTCAAGTTTTAGTTTGAAATTTTGATTTTCTTTTACTGTGTTATTTGGTACATGTATAGAATTGTAGAATATGACTTGTGCATATTTAGCTATGAAATTAATGTGCTATTTTCGAATGGAGAAATGAAATGATCTAAAGAATGTGTTTTGCGTTGTTTCTGTGACCAAAGTGTGCCATCATGGTGGAAGACAAGTCTGTGGGGATAAGTAGGATTTTAAGATGAATAATCTTGAGAAACCATTTTCTGGTATCGAGTTCTAACTAGACACTTATGACTGGACGTCGCTTAAAAAATCCCTGGTTGACAAGAACTTGTATTCACTCCTCAGGGGGGGGGAACCATGGTTTCCTTCGTTTTTGGCCTACTAATCCACGGGGTTTATATGTCATTATGTTTTAGTATAGTTGTCGGCCCGGTAAGGTAATTATAGTTTATAAACAGTGGTGGAACCAGGAAAGCGTGTTGTGGGGGGCAAATTTCTTTTTTTTGAATATAGCAACGAGATGCCGAAAAAAATACTAGTATCGAAGTGATAAATCGTGTATTTTTACTTAGAGATCAATGATTAATAATGTTTCAGAGCATTGAGTGTTATGTTTTAGTATGTGGGTGGGGGGAATTTGAGTTTTAGGTGGGGGCACTTTCAAGAAAAGCTCAAAATCGAAGAAAAGTTACACTAGAATTTCATTTTGTCGAGCTAGCCATGGAGGGCACCGCTACCCCATAGTCAAACCATGCATCCGCCCCTGTTAATGATAATGTGACTAATGTCTTCGAAATTGTGATTAACTGATTATTATACTTGATGGGCTTACTGAAAAATTGATTAGATCAATTATTTATTTTTTTCTGGTTTATTTACTTGGGTTATCAACTTATTATATAAAGCTATAAGCTCAATTGATAAACACCAAAATATGAGCTTTTTAAGATCTCAATAAGCCCCCATCAAGTAAGCTTAGACAAACACCTGCTAAATGTTCTAGTTTGGTTATTTGTAGCCCTTAAAAAGACAAATGGGTGTGATTAGAATATGGGTTAGCCGCTTAATTTTACACTTCTTTGAAATGGTTTAGTTTGGTAATTATAGTGTTTTGAAATAGACTATGTTGGTTATTTAGTGATAAGCAGAAGAAAAAGAGTTCATCAGTGATCAAATTAATCAAATTACCGTAGTAGCAAACAAAGTGGCCACACCACCTTACCTGGTTTGAGTCCGTGTGGCGGTGGGTTCAACCCCGTGGATTAGTCGGCCAATGTGTCGAAAACCATGGTTACCCAAAAAAGAAAAAGATATTGATGATATAGTTCAGACTTTAGAATTCTGCATTCCTATTTCAAAGGATTGTCCTATTGTTTATCTGTTATTATACATCGAAGATATTTGGTGTTGCTGTGCTGATATGTGAGTGTCTTTATATTGAGTAGCGTGAAGCAGGTAGCAAATTAGCAATTAACTAGATCTTCTCGTCAAGTTTTAGTTTGAAATTTTGATTTTCTTTTACTGTGTTATTTGGTACATGTATAGAATTGTAGAATATGACTTGTGCATATTTAGCTATGAAATTAATGTGCTATTTTCGAATGGAGAAATGAAATGATCTAAAGAATGTGTTTTGCGTTGTTTCTGTGACCAAAGTGTGCCATCATGGTGGAAGACAAGTCTGTGGGGATAAGTAGGATTTTAAGATGAATAATCTTGAGAAACCATTTTCTGGTATCGAGTTCTAACTAGACACTTATGACTGGACGTCGCTTAAAAAATCCCTGGTTGACAAGAACTTGTATTCACTCCTCAGGAGGAAAACTTGAATTACAGGTTGGCCTGTCTGGATAATTTTGCCCGAGGTTCCAGTTATAAGTAGACCCTTCGTTTTTGTAATACCTAATAACCAGTTAGGAAGAAAGACTCGCTAGTGTGGTCATGACGTAGGTTATCCTCTTGTTAACTATCGTCTTCTGAATCCGACTTGTTTGGTAATCTAGTGATAAGCCACCACATTAGAAAAATATGCCATGTAAGCGAAAAATAGTTTTGAGTGATCAAGTTACTAGATTAGCTCATTTAAGATACCAAAGATTTACTTTAGAGGTCTGAATCATAGTCACATAATTACAGTAGCCACGAATAGCGATCCAGTTCGTTCGAATCAAAACATGGTACGAAATCGATCCGGATCGGTGATTTTAGCAATCCGGAATTTTATTGAAATTTTAGTTTTCAGGTGGAGAGGGAGGGAGAAGGAGGCTGCTATATGTTTAATAAACCCTACCAAGTTTTATCTAATTGTTTTTTTATCATTAAAGGCTTGGGCCCAATAAATAAGTTGATGGGCTACAATTAAAAGATATCAAATGTTAACCAAAACCAAAATAATTTAAATTTTTACTGAATAAGATATGTAAATTATTGGCTACATGGTACATCGTACCATATTACTTGGTACATCGTACCGAAGCGATCCGAAATGAACCTATCCCCATCGAACCGAATTTTAGATGCATAGCGAACCACGATCCCGATCCACGTTTTGGTACCGGAGCGATCCCCGTTCCATGTGACTATGGTCTGAATTCCTATTTTATGACACTGGCCCATTGTTGAAGATATTTGTGATCATACAAACTCAAATAATACATAGCGGATAAGTAGACTGGACTAAAATAGGAACAGGATTGTATATGAGGGTTTGGTCAAAGAATGACGCACTCAACAGTAGACACTCACGAGTCTCTTATGGATTTGATAGATCCTGGAGTTTAGTATTAAGATTGATTATTATTATTAGTTTATTTACTTGCCTTTATTGCATTATCTTAGGGAACAAGTTAAGCCTAGGATCTTTTATTATATATAGGGCAATTAGGTTGTAACAGAGATTATGTGGAATATGAATTAAAGTATTGATTTGGTTATCAATCAGGGGGTCGGTTTATCTCATTAATATAAGCCATCGGGGGTCGGGTTATCCCATTATTATAGCCTATCTATCCTTTTATCTCAATAATCGATCCGGTTCATATCAGGATTTCCTTTTAGGAAGTTTACAATTACAAAGGGGCTAGGGTGCTGAACCCTTGAGGCCTTAACTCTTGTGCCCATAGGACACCCTTCTGCAAGCATGGGGGCTGCTTGAACGTTGGGTTGCAAGCAAACTCTACAAACACTATTCTTTGAAATTATTTTTACAAATTTTGTTTCTACCTTGAAACCTATATAGATGCGAAGTTAGACAATTTTCAGCTTTACAAATTACAAATTAGTTCATTTTAGAAAAGATAAAAAAGGTATTGTTCAGAGATCTACAATCCTATTTAAAATGTGTGATATCGTTTAACGTGTGCATTTAAGGGTCTTTAGGTTTTGACTTGAGCATTTGCTCTTTTGCAGTAATGTAATTAATGTGAATTTTTCAAAGGCAGAAATGAAACGATCAGAAGAAGATACACCATTTAGTTTTGATGATGATTGATAAAGAAGCGAGCCATCACGTAAACAAGGTGGTGTTAGTAGAATGATAGTTAAATATGCAGAACAACCTTGTGAAAGCATGTTCCGTTAATGGGTTCATTCTAGACCGTTTGACTAATCAAAGGGATCACCTTGTCCAGCTAGACTGGCAGGTGAGATGGTGTAAGCTTATATTGAGTGGGAAATTTCGTGTATAATTATGGGATCCCTATAATTATTAATAAAAATGCTATTTGTTTAAAAATAGCATGTCATCGCTCCTTGGAAGGAAAACTTAGATTACGGCATTACGCGCTTGGCCTGTGTGGATATATTTTCCTGATGCTCTACTTATAAGTAACCCCTTTGTAATTGTAGAACCTTTATAATAACATAGTGTTAAAAAAGTACCATGCTGCTTCTCGACTTCAAGCATTTTAGCTATAACCATGTACCTGATAACCAATTAATAAGAAAGACTCGCTAGCGTGGTTCTGACCAAGTCTAAAGACCAAAACCAGAAGTAATATTGTGCTCTTCTGTTTTCTTATCTGCTTACATTTCTGTAGCAGTGTTTACTCTTACATGAATGAATCCTGGGATTATGTAAATTAGAGGTCAGGCTATATATAGATGCATGCGCCTTCATTGAAGGGATGTAAACCAAGCAAATATGATGTGCAAGAGCAAGATGAATGTTAGAATGAAGTATACAAACTGCTACATCGTGTTGAAATAGGGGCTGAAGATGTATACATAGGTATTGTAGGAACATAATAGTCAGGTATCAGTGTTACTAATACCGAGAAATATGGAGATAAAATGTTATATGGAGATAAGAACATCTTGGTTGAAGTGGGGCCGTCTAATGTTGAAGCCCAAATAAAGTTATATGGTAAATTTAGAGGATCACTTGGGCCTGCTACGATATATAGGTCCGATGTGGGTCGAAAGACAAGTGCAGCACTAGATGAATGTAGTTGATATCTGAATGCAGCGGTAGACTTGCACACATGATGATGGGCAGCATTAGAGACATTAGATTGAGGAAGACGAAGCTTACAGGTTTTGGTGTTCCTTCGTGAGCCTTTATTTCTTATGATTAAGTATTCAGGACGCAAGACATTAGAAAAGCTTAGAATATATCAGATGAGCTGGTTTCAGATAAGAACTGTGGGAGGATGTTGTTCGTGTACTCACTTTTGGCTGTTTAGTCACTTCCTGTGATCTATCACATGTTCCATTTTTGGCCCATGTTAATTGGTTTGGGATAGATAGATTGTATGTCATTGTGCATATGTGGAGGCATCATTTTGATGTGTTTAATTTTGCCGATAGGTCAACAAGATAAAGAAATAGACAAGTTTACTAGTTGAGAATTGTTGATTGCAGCAACATCATTTTTTGTTGAAGATTTTAGCTGTAAATAAGCCTTTCTAGTTCCAGGTCATGAAAATAGTTAGAACCATACATCTGTTAGGATGCGGGGTAACAAATTACTTACTGGCAAACCACACCCTGCTTAGGTTTCACAGGCTGCATGCAGACTATGCGGGTGTTTGGTTTCTAACTAAGAACCACTATGGCTATAGGTTTAGTAATATGCTGGAATGAGAATTGGGTAAACCTGAAACCATTGACCAGATGTTTGTATTGTGAAAGAAAGTCATTCCTTCGTCCCCATACCCATAAACCAAGCATTACATTAAGTCATCATGAACACGGCCTTTAGGAGAACAAAGCAGATTTTTAGGTATCCCCACAATAATAGTTTGCACTAATTTTGATGGAATCTCCTGTGAGAGTCGGGTTTATAGGTATCCCCACAATAATGGTTTGCACTAATTTTGATGGAATCTCCTGTGAGAGTCGGTTTCCTGCTATAAGTAAAATTTTGATAAACACGCCCATAATTGTATGTAGGCTTCTATATGACATCAATTTGGTTCAAGTTCATATGCCATATCCTGTAAGTTTACCATCAGCGCTCTACTAGTTGTGAGTTTACCATCAGCACTCTAATTGCCCTGATGAACTTCACTTGCTACACTTGTTGAATTGTAATGTTGACCATTTTCAATAGTTAACCCGAAAGTCATTTACAAATTGTCTTATCTACCTTGAGTCCACCTAAGAATTTGTGGCTTTATATTTTCACGCTCTTTAATTTTGTGAAAGAGTTCAAAATGTAGCTGGCTCACTCACACAAGAACTGGACCAACAAGTGTTAGGGGTGAAGCTGTTCATCTAGTTTGTTAAGAAATGTGTCATTGCTAATTATTTCAATAACAATCTTAGAAGTGTCATAAGCATAATTTGAAGCCTTAAATTTACCCTTCTATATAATGACCTCTTACGCTCTTCTTAAATGTCATGTCGTCTTTCCTTGTGCAGGTGACAGGGGAGTCATATTTGCTGACAAGGTTCTGAAGTTTACGGGTTCAGGAAAGATGAAAAAACGAATTATGCTAATCACTAATTTTGCCATCTATCTTGTTGATCCGGAGACACATTCGCTCAAAAGGCGAATTGCCCTTGCTGCAGTCGAGAAGCTTTGTTTGAGTGAATTAAGTGATAATTTCTTTGCAGTTATTGTCCCAACCGAGTATGATCTTCTCTTGGCCACTACTAGGAAGACTGAGATTGTAACTGTGTTAGTGGAATCTATGAAGACCACATCAAACTATGAACTGGAACTGCACTTATCTAACAGGTAATTCAAATGATATCTATACTGATCTTAGAAACAAGCTAGGAGAGACATATTTGTTCAACAAACCTATATTTTTTGTAATTTCATACTGCTAATTTAGTTCTTGTGTTCTTGATGCTTTTGCAGTTTTGAGTACCATGCTGCTTCTGATTTAATCAAAGAAATTCAGTTTGAAGAGGCGAAGGGTAAAACCTGCGTAACCCTCTCATTCTTTTGTTTTTTTTTTCTGAAACTTAAAATATACTTTTGACTAGAATGTTCTCTTATGCCCTAAAAGCTTATATTCTTTACTTAACTTTCAGGTGGAGTTAAAACGAAAATTGTAAACAAGTAAAGATCAGTTTGTGCCAATCAAACTTTGCGTTCTAGAGCAATTTATTCATGATGTTTTTATCTAAAGGCATTTTTTTAATTCTTTTACCCTTGATTTTAGCAGTAAGAACAAACCTGTACCTTTTGTTATTATGTAATTTGTTTCCTGTGTAAATTGCAAATGGCGTCCGTGACTGACTATGAATTTTGTGTTATTATGGAGCTTGATTTATATATCATGAATTTGCTTACAACTCTTTGAACTCAAGAATAACCGTAGAGGTCGCAAAATGGGTTTTGGGCCGTCGCTACCTTCGTAACAGTTCTGTCTGTTTATTATCTTTATGCTGATGTATTACAACGGAGTTTACGCTATACACATATAGACAAAGATCAATAGTATATTTATGTTGAAAAAGCTTTCTGTGAAATGATTGGGGAAACAAACAGAAGAAAAATAATATGTTATCCACCAAATTAACCAAAAACCTAAGCCTAACAGTATATGTAAAATGGTTCTATCTATTCTGCAACTAGTATTATAGGAGCCGGACCAGTCTGTCTGGTTAACCATAGACATGATTAAAGCTTTCATTCACCTGTACGAATGTTCTCCAGCATATTCAAAACTTCCTCCATTTTAGGCCTCTGTTCTGGCGATTTTGCCACACATTGCATCCCTATCTGTAACATCTCCACCATCTCCTCTTCTATATTTGGATACCTCAAAAGCTCAACATCAAAAACCTCTGCCGTCCATTCTTCCTGAACCACTGACTGAGCCCATCTAACCAAGTGGATAGGCTCGTTGCCACCACCGATTGCATTACTGGGTGACTTCCCGGTGAGAAGCTCAAGAAGTAAAACCCCATAAGAATAGACATCTGATGCTTGGTAGACCCTCTTGATGTCAGTTATTTCTGGTGCTTGGTATCCACCACTCCTCATGACTGGTGCCACTGTTGGACTCATTACCATGACCAGACAGAGGTCAGAAACACAACCGAACCCTTGATTGTTGAGGAAGGTGTTTGAGGCTTTAATGTTTCCATGAACAAGCTTTCCACTAGCTTGTGTGTGGATATGAGCTATCCCTCTTGCTGCTCCTATGGCTATTTTCAGTCGGCTGTCCCAATCAAGCGGAATCCTGTTTGCTCCTCTGTTCGCTGCAAGATCACAAGTCCATCAATACAGAAAATAGGCAGCGGGTCAAAATGGGTGAGGATGAAACAGGTACTTTTGGTGTGGGTCTAAAAGAATCAGGTTAGGTTGCGTTGACCCAAACACACTCGATTAGTCCATTTCTCAAGCATATTTTATAAATAAATTAAAATGTAATTATGAAACTAAATAGTACAGTTCAATGAATCTTTGAATAAAGCCGATTAAGAGACTTGTTTGCACTTCCTCTATATGACCTGATACGTTTTAGCTAAGATTATTTGGCCTGTTGATAAAACACAACCTAAACAGACTCAATGCTAACTAAAGAATCACCATTATATTGAAAGTATAATAACAACATACCATGCAACATCGAAGAAACACTTCCTTGACTGTAGTAGTCATACACCATCAACTTTTCTTCTTTGGAGTAGTAATAAGCCCTTAAAGGAGCCACATTATCATGTCTTGTCCTTCCAACAATCTCCATTTGCTGCTCAAACTCTCGTCTTCCTACACCAACACCCTGTAATCTCTTCACCACAACTGCACTTTCCTCCAATGCCGCTTTATAAGTTGTTCCAAAACTACCCTTACCAAGCACCTCAGCAGAAGCCCTAAACAGATCCTCCAAGTCAAACGCAAGGTTACTTCCCTCAAAGAAAACAAGGTTTCGGTTCCCATTTAGGCTTCCGGATTGCAAACTTTCCCTTCCCGTTTTTTTCTTTTCCTTCACACCTGATATCGGCAAAGCCTTATTTTTACGTTCTTCCTTCCTATGCCGGAGACTTGTTAACAATAGAAGTAGTCCCAGCATTAACACGCAACCACCAACCACGATTCCAATGAGTATTAAATCATGTTTGAGTTTTGATTTCTTTGAAGGGTTAGGAGAATCAGCTGGAAGCGATTCACTTTCAGATTCAAGATTATTTCCCGAAAAAGCAGAGCTAGGAAACCTTGTTAGAGATTGAGGAACAGTCCCAGTGAAATTATTATTAGACAGATCAAGAACTTGCAAATTTGCACTACTAAAATCAGGGATTTCACCAGAAAGCGAGTTGTTTGCAAGACTTAAACCAGTGAGTCGAGGCAAACTTGATATAGAAGGTGAAATACTTCCACTAAAAGCATTATTCGACAGATTAAGAACCTCAAGATTATTCCAAGCCGACAAATTGACAGGTAATGGACCAGAGAAGCCATTGTATTCGAGATGCAGATTGGTCAAGTTCCTTAGATTATAAAAATCAGTCGGAAAAGGACCCGACAAGTTGTTTGATCTCAAACCCAAAGTCTGAAGATTCGACAATCGACCAAGCGTATCTAAAGGTAGAGTACCATCAAGACCAGCATCAGACAAATGAATTTCAATAACTGATAACTGATTATCATCACATATGACCCCAGTCCAGTTACAAGCTGATACATCCATACTCCAGTCAATCACACCAGAATGTGGTATCTTGCTGATAAAATCAAGTAAGATTTTCTTATCTTCTGTCGGTTCAGTCTTAACCATAGATAAAACACTCCCAAACAAGAAAACCACAAGGAAAATGACTTTCGTCTGAATATTCACCATCTCAATTTTTCTCACAAAACCTTCAACGTCTACATAAAATGTAACAATAACGAATAATTAAATAAAGTATGACACAATGAGTATATATACGATATTAAAGAAGATTTTAACAAATGACTACCCTAATTGCTAAAGAATCAAATTACAGTTCTTGTGTTTCAAATGCAAGATTGAAGGTTTACTGTTTATATAGCAGGCTTATGGCTTATATGGTTTTCGGCTTACGTTTCATAAGCTCGCTTTTTGTGGAACTTTTTGGACATAATAAGCTTATATAATCCGAAAAGTTTCAAAAAGTTCCACAATAGCGAGCTTATGAAACGTAAGCCGAAAACCATATAAGCCATAAGCCTGCTATATAAACGGAAACAAACACCCCCTAAACAAAACGATACACAGAAGATTTTCACAAATGAGTATCCTAATTGCTAAAGAATCAAATTACAGTTACACCGAACATAATACCTAATCAAACTGGATTTGCATTATAAAAAAAGTGTAATATAAGGGGTGTTTGTTTTCACTTATACAACGGCTTATGCCTTATATGGTCTTCCGTTTTCGGCCTAAGTTTCATAAGCTCATCTTTTATTGGCTTATTTAAGCAGCTTATCATGTCATAATAAACTTAACTAGGCCATAAAAGCCCGCTATATAAGGCGTAGTACCTAATTAAACTGCATTGCAATATAAAAAGCGTAAATTAACATAACTCTTCTTCTAGTGTATGAAACTGTTTCTTTTTTCGCGCAATTCGTATACAACATAAAACGCAATTCGGAATGCAACTAGGTTTACACATTATAAAAAAACAACTCTGATTAGTTTTTATTGTACGTCTACACATTATATAATCGTGTTATCGCGCTATAACGAAAAAGATCAAGAATGCAAAAACTATAACAAGAAACAAAAAAAAAAAAAAAAAAAAAGAGATAAAGATTTACCAACAGGATGATCTCGAGACAATGTTACTAAAAACAAAAACCCTAGTAAATAACAAACGAACTGTGTTTAATGTATGTGTGTGTAAATAAGAAGAAACAGAGGATGGGAAGGCGGGTTAAGTGGAGAATGGGTGCAGCCTGCTGCACATGTGAGATTGAGTGTGAACCAAGTTCTTCTTCGTCTCTCCGGGCCCTTTTTTTTCTGTCTTGTAAAACTAAAACATAACGCTTTATTTTTTTCTATTTAAAGTGTTTATTTATTAAAGTAACTCTTCTCCTCATTAATGACCTATCTTGTTTTCTTTATTCTTTTTTAGGATTTCAAGATTTTGTCTTTATTTACATTATTTTAATGCTAAATTCGTAAGTTTAGACTTGATTCATGGCAGATATGGAGGATCAACCAAGATCTTCCATGGAGGATAACAAATATTATGATCGGTTCAAAAAAATATAATTTAGAAAAAAAATACAGTTTATTTTTTATTTTTTATACAACGAAAATTTTATTTTTAATAAATTAATTTATAATTTTTTAAAGTTTTGTGTATATTAAGTGAATATAATATAATAAACTTAATCTAACTATTTTAAATAAATATGATATGATAAACTTAATCTAACTTTTCTATTTATTTTTTTAAATGAACGATTAATTTGAAACAAATCAAAATATAAATGTGAATTATAATTATGAGACGAAAAGAATATTTAAGAATTAGATAGAATATATCGATTAAGAATCATCTAAACTGATTACTTACTCTCACGCCAAAGTTTAATCGTGTGATACGCTCCCACGGTAAGTCTAACGTGTGTTGCTTTAGTGTGCAGGATCTCAGCAAGTTATTCACTTGGTGCAAGAGCTGGAGCTGAGCCTACCCGGATTAAGCCTAATTCGGGTCAAGCAAGAATCATCCAACTTTTGTATCAACAAGTTGACGCCATCCGTGGGACCCAAACACTAAGCTAAAATCTTAATCTCGATCTCTTCTAATGACGAAGGGACATCCACAAGGGAATCCGAGGAACACGAATTCTGGGAACTGAAAGTCCACGGGGGATGGGATATTCATCTCCACCCAGTCCCCTAGCAGCCAAACAGGCGGACTGAATAATCGAAACGTCTTTCAGTCTTTTGGTGGGACAGGCACATCCGACAATACCCCGCCACCAACCATCACCATGGATAATCCTAATCCAGGGAGTGCGCCAAAGGCCCCTAACAAGGAGCCGCAGAGGCCACCAATCGAGACAGAATTAGAAGTGAAATCACTTGGCGACGAAGACCTCGAGCGTGTTCTCACGCAGAACTTTGAAAGGATCGTCCCGAGTATCGCGTCAAGGCTAAACCTAGGAAGGAACCTCCAATCTAGGCTTAACTTTGGCAGTACCGCGCCTGGCACCTCCCCTCGAACTCAAAAGAGGAGAAGGAGGGCGCGCCCACAGGAACGAACTCCCCTTGAGGAAAACCCTCAACCTCGGAATGTATTCGAGCGCATAGGGGATCGCATAATGCAGGAATTACTGCAAGCCCGTGAGGAAGGGGATAGGTCCGACGGCTCTACCGAACGCCCGGTGTTGGAAACACCCGTGAACAATCGTCGCACCAGCGTGTGGGATAGGGTGAATGGTGGGAAGAAAGCTTCTAGCTCTTCTCACAGAAGTGGTCATCAGCCGAGTAGTGGGGCACCGCCCCCTCCTCACGGCCCTTCGGGGTCGGATTCGGATGACCATCCTCCCAAGCGTCGCCGACCTAGGTATACCCCCACCACCATCGGACGATGAGGGGTACAATGATGATCCCTACTATCGGAATGAATAGGAGGATCTCTCTCGTCCATGGTGCGACGATAGAGAAGATGCCTTCACTCTTCGCATACGGAACTACTCTGAGGAAAAGAAGCGCCGTTTGCCGGCGTGCGTTAAAACCTATGATGGGTCTGGTGATCCGGATGATCACCTAAAGATATTTGATACGCAGGCGAAAATTGAACGATGGTCGATGCCAATGTGGTGCCAAATGTTCAATTTGACCTTGATTGGCAATGCCCGTGATTGGTTTGAAAGGCTCCCTCACCGAAGTATTGATAGCTTCGGCGAGCTGCACACTGCGTTCAAAAACAATTATAGTCAGCGAAAAAATGTATAATAGGGATCCGGTCTCATTAGCAACCGTCAAGCAACGACCCGGAGATTCTACGGAGGACTTCAAAGAACGTTTCAATGACGAGTGCACGCGCACAAAAACGTGCCCCGAGCTCCTAAAAATTTCTGACTACATGCATGCCATAACGGACAAGGAGTTAATTAGGCGTCTCAATGACAAACGACCAGAGAGGTACGGCGACCTCATGGAAAGGGTAAGGAACTTTGTAGAAGGAGAAACCGCGGTAGCTGTGGCGTACCCTACAAAGGGAAATCATAACTATCGATCGAACGACCAACCCAAGAGGCAATCAGGTGGTCAAAGCACCCAAGGCAACGGAAGGAACTCGGATTACAAGAGCCAGAATAAAGGAGGGCGGTCGGATGACAAATTCACCCCTCTAAAGATGACTTACCGAGATATCTTGTTGACGGAAGGGGCAAACTTCCCAAGGCCTCCTCCAATGACAACTCCAGTTGACCGCCGTCAAGGAAATCACTTCTGCGAATTCCACAATGACAAGGGCCACGACACGGAGGAGTGCATCCAGCTCAAGAAGCATATAGAGTCACTGATTAAATCAGGCAAACTCAAACACCTGGTCAAAGATTGGAAGGATGGGAAGGATAACAAAAAGTATGACAAGAAGGACTCCCAAAAGGACAAGCCTTCAACCATATATATGATCCAATCGTGGCAGCGCCGTACAAAGCAGAAAGTTAGTCAAAAAATTTCACGCGACAGAGAGATCTCATTCCCTCCCATTACGGCAAGCAACGTGGACGATGCACCTCTCACGATTGAGGTAAGCATTGGAACACACAACGTTCGTCGTATGTATGTGGACGGAGGATCATCGGCGGAAGTACTCTACGAACAGTGCTTCGTACAGCTACGACCAGAGATAAAAAGCCAATTAGTGTCGCCCACGACGCCGCTCACTGGATTTAGTGGAGACACTATCTGGCCATTGGGACAACTGCGTCTACTGGTAACCATTGGGGATAAAGAGCATTCCACCACGGCATGGATGAACTTTATGGTGATACGTTCACACTCTCCGTATAATGGTATTATCGGAAGACCAGGGATATTGGCCATAACGGGCGGTCCCGTCCACGGCTCATGGCATGATTAAATTCTCAGTCAAAGGGGAAATTGTTACAATTTATAATTCAATCGTACCGGCATCCGAATGTCACGCCGTGACAGCACCAGTCCAGCCGGTTCCCATTAAGGAAGGATCACCACCCTCCAATTGGAAAGTGGTAATCCACCCCGACTACCCGGAGCAAGAGGTAGCCATAGGGGGAACGCTATCGGATAAATGGAAGAAGGCCATGTGCTCTCTCCTAAAGGCAAACCTTGATATATTCGCATGGGCGCCAAAGCATATGACGGGCGTGCCGCATTCGATAGCAGAACATAGACTTCAATTCCACTAAGGATATCCCCCTGTTAAGCAAAAGAAGCGTTGTCAAGCACCAGAACACAACCAGGTAATACTGGACGAGGTACGGAAATTGGTGGACGCGGGAATTATGCGCGAGGTATATTACCACGAATGGTTATCCAATCCGGTCATGGTCAAGAAGCATGATGGGAGCTGGCGCATGTGTGTGGACTTCACGGACTTGAACAAAGCTTGTCTGCAAGACTTCTATCCGTTACCGGAAATTGATTGGAAGGTAGAATCCTTATGCGGATACCCTTTCAAGTGTTTTTTAGATGCGTACAAAGGATACCATCAGATCCAGATGGCGGAGGAGGATGAGGAGAAGACGGCGTTCCACACTAGTCAGGGCGTGTATTGTTACACAAAAATGCCGTTCAGACTAAAGAACGTCGGAGCGACATATCAGCAACTTGTTGATAAAGCCTTCGACTCCCAGATAGGCCGTAACCTTAAGGTCTATGTTGACGATTTGGTCATCAAGAACCATACGGAGGAGGCACTTCTCCGTGATATCCAGGAGACGTTCGACACGTTGAGGAGAATCAACATGAAACTGAATCCAAAAAAGTGCACGTTTGGGGAAACCGAAGCAATGTTCCTTTGGTATATGATTAATCCAAACGGCATCAAGCCTTGTCCAGAGAAGACGGACGCCATGATACAATTACCATCCCCTCGGACACTCAAGGAGGTACAATCACTCAATGGAAAGCTGGCCGGGCTCAATATGTTCTTGTCAAAGTCTGCGGAGAAGTCACTACCTCTATTCAAAACACTCAAGAAGTGCTTAAAGAAAGGAGACTTCCGCTGGACAAATTAAGCAGAGGAAGCCTTTGGGCAGCTTAAACAACATCTCGCGGCTCTTCCCATGCTAGTTGCACCCCGACCTAAGGAAGAGCTCATTATGTATCTGTCCGCTGCGTACGGAGCAATAAGTGCAGTTCTTATGACTGATTGGGATTCAGTCCAGACTCTGGTTTACTTCATAAGTAGAGCATTGCAAGGGCCAGAGTTGAACTATTCATCAATGGAGAAGTTGGTTTTGTCCTTGGTTTACGCCGCGAAAAGGCTGCACCGACATTTCCAGGCGCACCCAATTGTGGTCATCACTGATCAACCAATAAAACAGATCATCTCTAAACCGGACGTGGCCGGGAGGCTACAGAAGTGGAGCGTCCTATTAGGAGAATATAACATCTCCTATAGACCAAGGACAACCATAAAAGGCCAAATTTTGGCAGACTTCCTAATTGAGAAACCTGAGGAGGACGAACCACTGGCGCAAAAAGAGGAAATTCCAACAGAACCATGGGTTTTGTTTACTGACGGATCTTCGTGCACGGACGCGGCCTCATTCTCACGAATCCAGAAGGAATGGAATTTACCTACGCCTTGCGCTTTGAGTTCACAGCCACGAATAATGAGGCAGAATATGAAGCATTAATCGCGGGTTTAAAAATCGCCGCTAGGATGGGAGTCCGCAACCTCGAGGCCTACGTGGACTCACGGCTTGTTGCGAATCACATCCTAGGAGGGTACGTAGCCAAGGAGGATAACATGATCCAATATTTGGAGAAAGTCAAGTCACTCATCGCCACTTTCGGAAAGTTTTTCATCAAGCAAGTACCAAGAGGCGAGAACAAGAAGGCGGATGCTCTTAGCAAGATTGCGTTTACAAGCTTCGCCCATTTATCCAAACAAGTGTTGGTTGAAATACTCAAGGAAAAATCCATTACAGGAGGAGAAACCGCAACTATAGTTGAAGAAGAGGGACCTACATGGATGACCCCGATCATCAACTATTTAACTGATGAAACCATTCCAGAGGATGATAAGGCGGCACGGCGTATCAAAAGGAAGTCGAGCATTTCAAACTCCGAGATGGTGTTCTATACAAGCGTTCCTTCCTACAGTCGTGGTTGCAACGCGTCGGGCCGCGCCAGGCTAGTTATGTGATTAGTGAAATACATGAAGGGTCGTGCGGCATGCACGCAGGCCCTAGATCAGTAGTGGCATGAGCTTTATGCACAGGGTACTATTGGCCGACTATGCATCGGGACGTACGAGACATGATTCTTAAATGCAGCGATTGCCAAGTACACAGGCCAGTACCGCGACATCCACAGCAAGAACTAACACCCATCACATCCCATGGCCATTCTATAGGTGGGGGATTGATATTGCAGGATCTTTTCCTGTTGCCGCAGGAGGCGTTAAGTTCTTGATCGTCGCAATAGACTATTTTACACGCTGGATAGAAGCTAAGGCGGTCAAAACGATACGGGCAAACAGGTAAAAAAGTTTGTTTGGGAAAATATTGTGTGCCGTTTTGGTTTGCCAGGCGAGATTATCTCGGATAACGGAAAGCAGTTCGTGGATAATCCATTCAAGGATTGGTGTGCGGCGTTGAACATCACACGGTGTTTCGCATCAGTTAAACACCCACAGACTAATGGTCTCGTGGAGCGGGCAAACAGAAGCCTAGGTGAAGGTATCAAAGCACGCCTAGATGAACGAAGTGCTAAGTGGGTAGATGAAGTGCCGCATGTCCTATGGGCACATAGGACAATGATCAAAACAACCAATAGGGACACTCCATTCGCGTTGGCTTACGGAACCGAGGCCGTTATCCCAGCAGGAATTGGGATGCCAACAATCCGCACTATGGAGGTTAACTCGTCATGAACGATGAGCAACTCCGGGTCAATATGGACTTGTTAGAGGAGAAACGAGAGATAGCAGCCATCAATGAGGCCAAGTCTAAGGCACATATGAAAGCTTATTACGATTCCAAAGTCAAGGGTGTTTCTTTCCGACCGGGGGATTTTGTTTATCGTGCTAACGAGCCAAGTCGCGCGGAGAACACAAGGAAGCTTGGTCCAAAGTGGGAAGGGCCGTATGAGGTCACTGAAGCTTTGGGACTAGGGGCGTACAAGTTGCATGATATGGATGGCCGTGACTTGGATCGTACATGGAATATTTGCAACCTTAAAAGATGCTACCTCTGAGAGGGCTACGGCCTCCGCATGGACACTTCGCTGTGGTCAGCTGTAATGAAGATCCATGTATTTTTTTTTTCATGCTTTCTAGGTTCTATTTGTTTTAAGATTTTAATTCTGTCAAAAAATCGTAACCGTTCTAATAAAATGTTGTGGTGCCTAGCTAGCTCCACAGTCTATTCTTGTGCAAATCATTGTCTTATGTTCTTGAGATTTATTTGTTATTTCCATAGTGTGCTATTTTTTATTCATATGCATTCATTCAAACCGTACATGTACTATTCGCTCCCAGGCGAGGTAAGAGGATTAAGTGAACCTAATAATTCAACTTGTCGCATAAGAGGGATGCAACCCCTGTGACGCGGATCATGTATTCTTACTAGACACCTTATTTACAAGACGTTGTAATAAGTTTCTGTATGCCGTACTTACATAGTGACGGACATGATAAAGACACACGCTACACGTCTAGTAAAATATAGACTTAGTTTTATTCTTGATAAGCCGTGACATGTCATGCGAATAGATACATGATATCTAAGGAGTACGGATAGGTTTCAATTTAAATAAAAAAATTGCCGTGATCACCACGGACTCATACATATGATATTCTAAAAGTGTTTACACATAAGAGTTACGAATTCCAGCCGTGTACATGCACGGACAAATAAATACAAGGTGCAAATATTTACAATAATTAAACTACAAAGGAGGCAGAAACTCTCCTACTTCCTTCTTCCCTTCGGCTATCATGGCGTAGAGTGCTTCGCCACGAGCATCCTTTCCACTCCGCGCCCTGGACAGGTTGGCTTCCAACGCCTCAGCCAAGGGCTTTTCACCCTTCATGACCTTCAGACTGACATCATATGTTGGCAGAGTAAGTTGGATTGGGTCTGGGGTGAGCTTTTCCATGATTTCCTCGTTGGAGGCATCCTTTAGATCTTCAAGGCCATCTAGGAAGGGGTATTACATATCTCCAAGGGCGGCCATGGAGGCAGTCATTTTCTCCTCTGCTTCAGGGTTATGATAGGCATGTTTGGAGATGTCCTCTTTCTTGCTTATCAGTTCCGCAGCCTTGGTCAACCCCTCATGTCTGACACGGTCAATACCGTCTGACACAACATCCGCCAAGGCATGCACAAACGGAGGAGCCTCCGTTACCTTTGTCACGGCTAGGCGCATCCCTTGGCCCACCATCCACCTACGACCAACTATGGCCGTAAGCAGTGGAGGGCACAACACTTCGGCGCATTCTGTTGCTAGCATGTTCAGTTCTCCTTCAACCGCCGTTGTTCGCTCCTCCATGACAGCCTGCTCCTTGATAAGTTCCTCCTTCAGCGTGTCACGTTCTTCTGCCAAGGCGGAGGATTGGTCTGCTACGGTTTTGGTGGCGGCTTCAGCTGCGTATACCTATGAACAACACTTGGGTTACTACAAAGAAAGAAATGGATGTTACACATATGCATTAGTATACAAAAATAGTGTGTACCTTGTCGTTGGATGCCGCTAGAAGAGCTTCTAAATCATTAATACGCTCCTCACGGGCGTTGGCGTGGTTGGTTTGTTCTTTTATTGTTGATTCCGCCACGACCAAGTCCGCCTGCATGGAGGCTATTATTTTCTCGTGCTTCTCCACCATTTCTTCCCTACGAGAAATCCTCCTATCCGCGCGGCTCACGTTGGCTAAAGCTTCCTCCAGGCGACGCTGTAAGGCTGCACCAACTGTTACCTGGTGCGCCGTGGCAACATCATACTGCTCAAGATGAGTCCCATGCTCAAGTTCGTCTAGATCTTGTGCCAACACGGGATGAGTTAGGTGGTCCATAAACTCTTTACACTCAGACTCCGACTCTAGTCTTGTTAGGCTGGACAAGTTCCACGTCGGGCGGAGGTTGGTGTCTAGACCCTCGGCACGGGGCTCCTCTTCGTGAGTCGGGGGAGGTGATGAGGGCATCATGGATATCATGGGAGAAGGTTCTCTTTCTACTTCCTTCTCCTGCGCCACTATCGAAGGATCCACCCTGTTATTTACACATACGCTTATGAGTTTTTGAGAAGGGATCAAATATTATGAAGTATGACAAATACTTACGTCACATCTATCATTGGTTCCGTGATGGTTGGAGCTACATCGCTAACTGGTGTTGCCTGCCATACATGAGTATCTCCTTGCGGTGGGGGTTGTCTTGTGGCAGTATGGTGCTGCTCCCTTTCTGGAACTACGAATGGTCTTTCCTCAGTTTCTTGGCGGGAGCATTGTGTTTCCCCGCCTCAGCTTCTACATTCTTCACCACTTTTCTGGTGGTTTTGCGCTTCTTGGACGCATGTTTTGGTTGTTGGGTGATCCTACCTCCTGCGCCACTTCCTCCTCTCCTTCATCGTCATCACCAATCATGCGGTTGATAGATGGATCTGTTGGTTGTTCTTCATCTTGGAGGGAGGCGGAATTCTCTAGTAGTAGCTCACCGCCATCTTCATTAGAGAAGTTCAGGGGCGACTTCTGGATCACTGGTTCCTGCTCATCCGAATGCGCCCCTGTTGTCTCTTCTAGCGTGATAGTCATGTCGGCAGTGACGACTAGTAGTGGGGGCTCACCCTCTTTTAGGGGTCGAGATCCCTGCGGAACCTTGCTTGGGTCACCTTGGCGTAATAATCCGAACAACTTCATCTCTTCAAGGCATGCATGACTATTTAGGTTAGTATGATTCTAAGTGTTACACATTTATATGTATATTCATATATAAAGAATACCTACCCTGTCTACGCTCGGTCAGAACGTATGGATATCTATCCTCCCTCCCAAAATAATTGCGGCTGATCCCTAAGAGGCATAGGAAGTGCTCCAGCAGACCCTTGTGGAAATCGGTGCGATGGGTGTCTAATGTTTTTACGTGTTGGCTGCTATAATCCTTGGATGAGGGTGGGTAGTCAAAGCGTACTTTGTACTTCAGAACGAAAGGGGTAGGGAACACCTTGGCATCTACGAAAAAGTAGTGGTCGTACCACTTCTTAAGGGAATCTAGTGGTTTCCTATAAGTCATGGGGGCGGTTGCGGATCGTTTTTTAAACGACAACCACCCATTTACCATTTGGGGGGAGTAGAATACCCTAAATAGACTATCGGTGGGGGGGGCCACAACGCAGGTGTGGCAGGCAACCTTAAATTGGTTAACCTTGCATGCCCCTATACAGTGAAGCTGGGTTATATGGAAGCCATAATATAATAGCACATATACGAGGAACCTAGATAGGGGGATGTGGTAGTTAGCCGAGTCAAATAAGCGCGTGTACATGCCTATTTTCTCAGCAGGGGCATCTGTGATAGCTTCGCCGTCACCTGGATAGGTGGGGTTTACGCTTTCCGGGATGTAATATTCAGACAAAAAGTCCATATATTTCTCCGCGGGCATCACATTCAGCGCGTCCGTGATTACAGGATTATCTTTCACCATGATTTATAAATGAGAGTAGAAGGGCGTGGTGGCCTAACCTGGCGTGATGGATTTCCGTGGAAAAGAAGGAGAGGAAATGAAGAATTGAGCGAAGGTATAACAACGGCGGAAATGGAGTTGTTAACTGTGTGTTTACACAGTTACACGCACCAACTCTTTTATAGGGTTGCCTCGAGTTACGAGGTACCATGGATGTTTGCCACGTGTAAACCACTACGCCTATCTAACGAATGGGATTTCTAACACTTCTGAAACGTTAGAAGGGACCACGTGTCACTTCTTGACAGTTTTACGTGGCTCAAGAGTGGGCCTGTCTGGTGCACTTTTGCAGACAAAACGTCCGACTAATGACTACCATTAATGCATTCATTAATATTGTCCCGGCCGGCCTTTTTGGAGTGCGGCTATGTTTGCGACAACGATATATAAAGAGCCTTGATTAGTCTAGAGGTTACGCCTACGGCTGTAACAACTAGACTGGGGGGACGTGATGACGTATATTCCTCAACCGGATCACGAACCTAGCACACGGGTACTACCCGCATCCAGCCCGTCACGAATGGGTTGGATTAAATGTCATTTAAACTTATGGGCTTAAATGAATAGTGGCCGCATAATGTGTGTGCGGCCTACGACCCAGCACGGCCAGTACAGGGTTAGACAGAATCATAATCTTATCAGGAGTGGGATTTGCCTCAAAGTATAGGATATACACTCACCATAATTAGAAGATAACAATCAAGCTAATTATGGTGACTATCTTATGCTTGGGGCCGAAGTAACGGTGACTGATATGAGTAATTTTACTCATATCATTCGTAGCATAAAACAATCAATAAATGCATAAATATCATGAATTTTGTCTTGTATTTGCATGTTTGTTGTTTCATGTGTGTAGGTACCGAAGATCGCCAAAACCGGCGAAAAACGACACGAGATTGACGAAAAGATTGACAAAGCCAAATTCAAGCTCGGTGTCTAGTGGATTTAACTTATTACTTGGACTTTGTGGGCCCCACTCTTGGTTATTGGGCTCCAAAGCCCAATATTGGAATGTGATTATTTACTAAATATACAATGGCCCAATAGAGAAATGAAGGTAACGGCTGAAGTATGTGGTTGGGCCAACAACCCAATTCATTTTGGGAAATAAAACTTACACATCAATAATGGGCTTTTTACATCTAATAAACAAGTGATGAGTTTTTAACTCCCAATCGGTCAAACATATTCACTTCAAACGTCCACCCACTCACATTTATTCATTTTCACCACACATTATTTTATAACCCTCGATACAACCTATGCAACTCACCTTCCTCCTTCTCCCAAAGTAAAAACCTGCAAAACTTACTGTTCCTAACCCTAATAATTAATCTACCCAAGAAAATTTGGGGCTTTCACTTGGCACGTGTGATTCACACAAGGGTGAATAAAACCCCCATAATTTCGAAAGGAAGGAGTAGAAGAGCAATGAGACGTGGCAGCTTATTATTGGTCTTGATACATCATCCCCATCATTCTTCCAATCAGGAATAGCCAAGTCAGTAAAGAGAAAGCACAATGATGTGCCAGCCTGGCAATCCGTGTGACGAGGGCAATTATCCACCCTTGGATGATTAACTAACAAGAGAGAGAGTGGAAATATCTCATCCGAAGGCTGTGATCATCTCCTCATCATCAACTACCCACTCTCATTCATCTATGAAAACCCCATGAAGAAATTAGTATTGGCTACCCCTTTTTCTTTCCTAGTTATAATGGTAGATTTAAATTAGATTTGTAATTTTCTTTTTATAAAAAGTTGTAATAAATCGTCGAATTAATAAACTTCGTTTTTCAGTGTTATTAAATCTTCTTTAATTCTCGTTTTTATTGTGATTTAATTGCTGTGAATCTGAGTTTTTAACTTTTTATAACTGAGTAATACTTGGGTAAGCTTAAATGTTAGCTTATTTGAATGTTTAGAGAGTTTAAGGGAAAATACACCCATCCCTACTGGATAGATGTTAAAATAGCTACTGGATTCGATTTCTTGTTGTTGAATCGAAAGAATCTGCTAGGATAGTTTGCATATATTGGTTCATGAAGCACTCATGGTTCATTATGGTTCTGATTGTGATGGTGATTCGAGTCATGGTGGTCTCAGTTTAGTCAAAGTCCGCTCAGCGCGCGACTTCGTCTCAATGGTTCTCCAAAAGCATGGTTAAGCTCGGTTTTATATTTTTAGCATAAGTAACTAATCTGCTATGATTTTGTGTTGAGATGATTAATGTGAGTTTGGAATTGATTGTTTATGTTTAATGTTTTCAAGTTATTATGTTAATGAATCTGCTGGTGTAGTAGTTTGATAGAGGTATTTGCTTGTTTGATTCGATTTTACTGTTTTGTAGTAGCTCGCAGTTGTTTAGGATTACTTAGTTGCTGATATTTGGAGACCTGTTTAATTGTTGGTTTATATGACTGTTAGGCTGTAGGATTTGTTATTATGCTGCGTGTATACCTCATTATTGCTGGAATATTTGTCTTCTATAGCTAAATCTAATGTTATGGTATTCTCAGTAACTAAAGTAATTGATGCAAATGTGTGTACACTTATTTTGGCCGTAACAAGAGTAATATTGATGTGCCATATGATTGTAGTTACTGTTGAACTTGCAACTTTGCTGAATAAGCTGTTTATTTCTGCTTACTTTTGCTTATAATATAGATTATTATAGTATCAGTAAATGTAATTGAAATAGGGGCCGTGAATCTCATTCTTTAGCTTATTTGGTTAGATGCTTATCCCGCTCGATTTAAGTATTCTGCTTGTGATAGTTTGTACTGTTTTTGCTGAATACTTTGCTAAAATATCCTGTGATCTGAATGCTTTGATAACTGATTCTTTAAATAGAATTGTGTTATTGGTTTTGGTATACTGCTGCATTTGAGATGAACTTAACTTAACTGATTTGACTGCTGCGATTTATTTGATACTGATTTTTTGCATATTCTTGTTCTACTGTAATTTGTGTTTTACTAATATTGTGGATTGCCTTGTTATTGTATATCTTTATCTACTTGTTTTGCATCAGTTGTTAACTGATTTTTCTATAATGTTTAGTATTTTGTGATATAAGATAATTGTGTTAACTATTAAATTCGTGTAGTTTAGTATTATTATAACGTAAATCTGTCATGTGTGATTTAGCCTTGAATTGCTAAATTGAGTTACTGTTACTATGTATAAAGAATAGTAATTTTAAAAAAAAACTTGCCACCAGCAGGTCTCGAACTCGAGACCTGCACCTTAAAGTCCAAACAACTTACCATCTCAGCCAGCTTCACTTTTGTGATTTAATGTTGTTGGTTACATTTATATAGGTTTACTGAATAGGCTGTCTGCCTACTTGTCATTTTAATATATAGTTTTATATTTTGTTTAAATTTAAATCATTTTAATTACTTTTATAAAGTTAATAATAAAATGTCTAAAAATCTAATTAGATAACTTTTAAAATTAAATTAATTAAATAAAGTTTTCGAATAATAAATAATTTATACAAATAAAAAATGTGTTTTATTATCTTTAGAAATTCAAATTGTTATTAGATAAATAAGTTTTAAATAAATTTTGTTTTAAATAAAAATAGTTTTAAATAGATTTTTAATAGATTAATTAGTTTATTTTTAATAGTTTTCTTTAAAATAGTTTTTAATTAAATAGATTTATTTTAAATAGTTTAAATTTTAAATAGTTTAAATAATTGTCTTTTAGATTTTATTATTAGGAATCGATTCATGCACTTTAGGTTTAAACTTTGTAGAATTAATTTTAGTTTAAAAAACCGAAAAACCATTCAAATCAATTGTCCTAATCGAAACGAAACGTCTCAAATTCACTCGATCTTCGTGAACAACGAACTTGGTTCATCACGTGTTTAATTGAATTCATCATTGGTAATTTTAGACTATTAATTTTTCCTAAAGGTAATTTTCTAATTTACCCTATAACGTATCTTAATTATCACATATACTATCATCGATACATCAAAAATTTTGGCGTCGCCGCCGGGGATCTTGTGTACGATTCGTCTTTGTGGAGATTTGTTGATCGTTGATTTGAAGACCCTTTCCGTCCTCGGAAAGTTTTGTTATTTTCTTATTATATAGTATGTATCGTTTTGATTGATTTATAAAAAATACCAAAAATAATCTTCTTAATCCTCTATCATGTTTAATTCTTTTTCTCCTCACCCTCTAAATTTTAATTCTTCCATGAATTCCTTCGTCAATTGTGTTGGGTGTGGAGAACCGTTATATGGTTTTTTACCATGTCGGTGGTGCACGTGTGAGCGTTGTGGAAATAATTTACGTCACGATATACGAGTTGGATTTTGTCCTTGTTGTAAAGAGATTACTTCATGTGAAAACAGAATTTTTCGAATAATTCTCTCGATTTTTACCCACCTCCACGCCCTACATACGAGACACCCTCGTGTGAGTTTTGTGGAAACGATTCTCATTTTGGTGATGATTGTTCGCATCGATTCTTGCTTAATTACGAGCAAGAACCGAGCTACAATCAAAACTTTAATGATAATTGTTATCCACAAGATTCGACGAGTTTATCACAACAACATCTTTGTTGTGAGTATTTTGGAGGTCCTCACGAGAGTTTTTGTTGTCAACCGATGGATCAAAGTTTTTATGATCCTAGTCCTTGCTATAATTTGATTCCTTCCGGTTTTGACCAATCTCCACAATATTCTTTCGATATTGAACGACTTGAAACAATTTTCCAACAAATAATGAATCAAGGAAATGTTGAAGTTGTTGAAAAAAGCATTGAAGATATGTTGCTTGAAAAGAGATAAATCAATCAAGAGATTAATGATATAACTAATGAATTAGGAAGTCGACGATTTCATGGTGAAATAATTGATGAGGGATTTAAAAGAAATTGTGAACTTAAGATTAGACAACTTTCGCAAGATTATAATGGTTTAAGCATTGAAATTCGAGAGAAAGAACGAGCTCAAGCGGAAGCAAAATACCTTGCTAATCGTGAACTCGAGCGTTCTCTTCTTTTGGACGATGACGATGATGAGGATATCTTTGATCTCACTCCATCTCATGACATCATTACTCATATTCATGATTCTTCCACCGTGGAACCCGAAAATTCTCTAAGCAAGGGGGACGAGCATTTTAGCACTATTCCGGACACGGAATCGGACGAAGTAATAAAGTCTAGTGTTGAAATTCGTGTCCAAAACCCAAGAGAGTTTGACGGTATTTCCAATGAAACGTGTGATTTGCCGCATTGTGATGACTCTACTTCTTCCATTCACTTTGATATTTTCTCCAATTCTAATGATGAAAATTGTGATGAAAATGAAGATTTTGAGAATGATTCGACTTCTAGTGAATTTTCTAATGAGGAGTTCTCCGATGAACTTTCTTATAAAGATGATATTCACGACTCGGATTTTGAGGGGTTTACCGATGAACCTACTCTTCTTCACCCATTTCCACCGGGAAATGAGGATGATTTGACTATTCCGATCCTTGAGAAGTTCTCCGATGAACTTACTCATTTAGATGTGGAAGACGTTATTCTTCGTGAAAAATTATCAAACGTCTATCTTCTCATTTCTAAGGTCGAGACTTTGAATTTTAAGCCTAATGCCAAGTCTTTCTCTCCATCTCCTATTCCCGTTGAGGATAGTGATCCGCTTATGGAGGAGATTGACACTTTTCTTGCTTCTAATGATTCGATACCACCGGGTGTTGATGACATCGACCCGGAGGGGGACGCTCTCTTTTTAGAGAATTTACTTGATGATGATTTCGTCCCAAGTCCTCCTCCCACCCACTTTGACCTTAATGTGCGGGTTTTTCATGTGTCTCATTTTGAGTATCATGACCCTTTTATTCACATTCCTAAGAGTGACAAGGTCAACAAAGTCATGCAAGTTGAAACCACTAGAGTTAAGACCTTTATACCACCTTTACCATGTGCTTCATATGATTTAGGATTAGCATGGGGGGACGACACCGTGTTGTCCATTCCTTTCTCTCCCGAGGATGTAATCTTTGACCCTGGAATCGTTGATTTAGGGAAATATCGGCCTTTCACCGATGTAATAATTGAAAGACTTTTTAATCATCTTGGTGCGAGTTTATCTCGGGGAGCATGTTACATCCATACCCTTATTTGTGACTACCATCTCTTGTTAGAGATTTGTGTTGGAGTTTTATCCTTTCATTTGTCATCCGACAACGAGGATGAGATCTTTGACCCCGACATCGTGCTTCATGTTGGATTCTATTCCATTATGCCGATTTTCACATTTTTCCCTAAGGACCAATGAATGCGGGGATCGAGTCGAGCTCATGACTCGGTTAACAAAAACGAGGTGCCTTGTGGGGGAGTCCCATACATTCTATCTTCTATCTATTTTCTAACATTAATAAGGCTTGATCTTTCAAGCTCGTGCTCGTGTTTTGTTGTGTTGTTGTGAATCTTAGGTATGACCCTAATATTTGAAGACTCTCGTGTTCGGTTTTTGCCGGTCCACTTGATCTTCCATTCTTTGAATGCCAAAAAGGGGCACACTCTTTATCCCTTGATTTTTATCGACTAACGTTTTATCTTGAGGCATGATTAATAAACGGCTTATAGATTTGCGTGCTCTTTTCATGTTAGGATTTTGCATTAGACTCTTCGTGTTTTAGCAAGGGGGTGTTACTCTTGAGCTAAGAAACATTGAGGACAATGTTTGGTTTTAGCATGGGGGAGTCAATCGATATAATCGCTTGCAATTGCTTTTGTCGTGTCTAAACGTAATCGTTTTTCTCATTTTTCAATAAAATTTTAAATTTTTAGTGTTGTTTTTAAGTTTTTAATAAATAAAATAAGTGCTTTTGACACAAATGTAGGCTTTCCGTTGGTGAAAATAAAAATAGTTTTTGACTCGACTCGGTTTTTACCTTAGCTTTTCCTTAACGTGTTTGAATCAAGTTTTGCTAGGCTTTTATATAGGGAGCTTTAAAACGCGAAAGTCTTAATTCATACGGGTTAAGAACAAGAACTTTTCGCAAGTTCCTATAATTGATCCTAGAAAGTCGTTTATCAAGGGAACTTTAAAACGCAAATTCTAAAACTTGAAAAAGTCTAAGAAGATGCAAGATCCTATAGATGACTTGAAAACCCAAAACTTTGATTTAATAGGCTAAGTATCCATTGATTTCACATTTTTGGAATTTTACAATATGAAGAACAAGAGATGATAGAGTTCAATCATAAGTTTCTAAAATTTATTATTCTTTGTGCAAGTATTTTTGTGTTTGATTTAATCTCCTCGTATTTACTTTCCACACTTGAATAATAATTGCTTAATAAATGAAGTTTTTAGCGGTTTAGGCTTGATATCTTAACTCGTAACTCCTTCTTTTTCTTCCCTTGCAGTTAAAGTGAGAACACATTAAGGGTGTCAGCGTCATGGACTTTTGATCATGGGATTGCGGAAATTTGGCTTACTATAAATATCATATTAATAAAGAAGAATAAATAAAAACATGTTCTCTAGGAGCCTTCGGGTGGGAGTCATGTAGCACTAACCTTGTCATTAGAGCCTTAGGGTGTATGTCGAGGGGACGTGTTGAATAAAAATTGCTTCATCATCATGAGACATAAGGTGGGATGGTGATGTCAATTCCCTTATTTTTGTCCAAGGAGCCTTCGGGTGTGGATTTTAAATAAGGAGCACAATTGCATCTTAAAGAGCCACAAGGTGTTATGATGTAGTTGTTGCTAACTCCATATAAGGTCATAATTGACTTTGGAGGTTTTATTTTTGTTTTTAAGTAGACCTATTAGCCAAATTTCGGGCCCGGGGATTTATCCCTCAAATCGTGTTAAGTTATCCTTGATGTGGGCTTTCTTTAGTGACAACGGTTTTTGAAGTCGAGGTTAGGTTTTGAGTGTTGAGTTTACACCGTTCTTGCCTTCATTTTTGGACTAATAAATATCAAATAAAGTCAAATGAGCCTTTGGGTGAATGACAAATAAAATCTAGAGATACAATTAGGAATAATAGGAGATTGAGTTTAACACAAATTACTTGTATGAGTTGGTTTAATTTTGGGACTTATGATTGACAACGATCTTGTTTTTGCACTTGGCATGGAAAAGTGAAAAGTCGGGGACGATGAATCTATTTGAGTTTTATGATCCTAAAAGTTATTTTTCAAATAATGAAAGCAATACATTATGTCTTTGCAAAATAAAATGTCAAGAGTTGAATAATGGTGTAGCTAGAGTTTTATTTTATCATTGCGCGAGGACACAACAATTGCTTAGCAAGGGGGAGTTTGATATGAGTAATTTTACTCATATCATTCGTAGCATAAAACAATCAATAAATTCATAAATATCATGAATTTTGTCTTGTATTTCCATGTTTGTTGTTTCATGTGTGTAGGTACCGAAGATCGCGAAAACTGGCGAAAAACGACACGAGATTGACGAAAAGATCGACAAAGCCAAATTCAAGCTCGGTGTCTAGTGGATTTAACTTATTACTTGGACTTTGTGGGCCCGACTCTTGGTTATTGGGCTCCAAAGCCCAATATTGGAATGTGATTATTTACTAAATATACAATGGCCCAACAATGGCCCAATAGAGAAATGAAGGTAACGGTTGAAGTATGTGGTTGGGCCAACAGCCCAATTCATTTTGGGAAATAAAACTTACACATCAATAATGGGCTTTTTACATTTAATAAACGAGTGATGAGTTTTTAAATCCCAATCGGTCAAACATATTCACTTCAAACGTCCACCCACTCACATTTATTCATTTTCACCACACATTATTTTATAACCCTCGATACAACCTATGCAACTCACCTTCCTCCTTCTCCCAAAGTAAAAACCTGCAAAACTTACTGTTCCTAACCCTAATAATTAATCTACCCAAGAAAATTTGGGGCTTTCACTTGGCACGTGTGATTCACACAAGGGTGAATAAAACCCCCATAATTTCGGAAGGAAGAAGTGGAAGAGCAATGAGACGTGGCAGCTTATTATTGGTCTTGATACATCATCCCCATCATTCTTCCAATCAGGAATAGCCAAGTCAGTAAAGAGAAAGCACAATGATGTGCCAGCCTGGCAATCCGTGTGACGAGGGCAATTATCCACCCTTGGATGATTAACTAACAAGAGAGAGAGTGGAAATATCTCATCCGAAGGCTGTGATCATCTCCTCATCATCAACTACCCACTCTCATTCATCTATGAAAACCCCATGAAGAAATTAGTATTGGCTACCCCTTTTTCTTTCCTAGTTATAATGGTAGATTTAAATTAGATTTGTAATTTTCTTTTTATAAAAAGTTGTAATAAATCGTCGAATTAATAAACTTCGTTTTTCAGTGTTATTAAATCTTCTTTAATTCTCGTTTTTATTGTGATTTAATTGCTGTGAATCTGAGTTTTTAACTTTTTATAACTGAGTAATACTTGGGTAAGCTTAAATGTTAGCTTATTTGAATGTTTAGAGAGTTTAAGGGAAAATACACCCATCCCTACTGGATAGATGTTAAAATAGCTACTGGATTCGATTTCTTGTTGTTGAATCGAAAGAATCTGC
This sequence comes from Glebionis coronaria, assembly GCA_025667525.1. NCBI lineage: Eukaryota > Viridiplantae > Streptophyta > Magnoliopsida > Asterales > Asteraceae > Glebionis > Glebionis coronaria. The sequence continues at coordinate 477,633,701 of CM046880.1, forward strand.
TAGGATAGTTTGCATATATTGGTTCATGAAGCACTCATGGTTCATTATGGTTCTGATTGTGATGGTGATTCGAGTCATGGTGGTCTCAGTTTAGTCAAAGTCCGCTCAGCGCGCGACTTCGTCTCAATGGTTCTCCAAAAGCATGGTTAAGCTCGGTTTTATATTTTTAGCATAAGTAACTAATCTGCTATGATTTTGTGTTGAGATGATTAATGTGAGTTTGGAATTGATTGTTTATGTTTAATGTTTTCAAGTTATTATGTTAATGAATCTGCTGGTGTAGTAGTTTGATAGAGGTATTTGCTTGTTTGATTCGATTTTACTGTTTTGTAGTAGCTCGCAGTTGTTTAGGATTACTTAGTTGCTGATATTTGGAGACCTGTTTAATTGTTGGTTTATATGACTGTTAGGCTGTAGGATTTGTTATTATGCTGCGTGTATACCTCATTATTGCTGGAATATTTGTCTTCTATAGCTAAATCTAATGTTATGGTATTCTCAGTAACTAAAGTAATTGATGCAAATGTGTGTACACTTATTTTGGCCGTAACAAGAGTAATATTGATGTGCCATATGATTGTAGTTACTGTTGAACTTGCAACTTTGCTGAATAAGCTGTTTATTTCTGCTTACTTTTGCTTATAATATAGATTATTATAGTATCAGTAAATGTAATTGAAATAGGGGCCGTGAATCTCATTCTTTAGCTTATTTGGTTAGATGCTTATCCCGCTCGATTTAAGTATTCTGCTTGTGATAGTTTGTACTGTTTTTGCTGAATACTTTGCTAAAATATCCTGTGATCTGAATGCTTTGATAACTGATTCTTTAAATAGAATTGTGTTATTGGTTTTGGTATACTGCTGCATTTGAGATGAACTTAACTTAACTGATTTGACTGCTGCGATTTATTTGATACTGATTTTTTGCATATTCTTGTTCTACTGTAATTTGTGTTTTACTGATATTGTGGATTGCCTTGTTATTGTATATCTTTATCTACTTGTTTTGCATCAGTTGTTAACTGATTTTTCTATAATGTTTAGTATTTTGTGATATAAGATAATTGTGTTAACTATTAAATTCGTGTAGTTTAGTATTATTATAACGTAAATCTGTCATGTGTGATTTAGCCTTGAATTGCTAAATTGAGTTACTGTTACTATGTATAAAGAATAGTAATTTTAAAAAAAAACTTGCCACCAGCAGGTCTCGAACTCGAGACCTGCACCTTAAAGTCCAAACAACTTACCATCTCAGCCAGCTTCACTTTTGTGATTTAATGTTGTTGGTTACATTTATATAGGTTTACTGAATAGGCTGTCTGCCTACTTGTCATTTTAATATATAGTTTTATATTTTGTTTAAATTTAAATCATTTTAATTACTTTTATAAAGTTAATAATAAAATGTCTAAAAATCTAATTAGATAACTTTTAAAATTAAATTAATTAAATAAAGTTTTCGAATAATAAATAATTTATACAAATAAAAAATGTGTTTTATTATCTTTAGAAATTCAAATTGTTATTAGATAAATAAGTTTTAAATAAATTTTGTTTTAAATAAAAATAGTTTTAAATAGATTTTTAATAGATTAATTAGTTTATTTTTAATAGTTTTCTTTAAAATAGTTTTTAATTAAATAGATTTATTTTAAATAGTTTAAATTTTAAATAGTTTAAATAATTGTCTTTTAGATTTTATTATTAGGAATCGATTCATGCACTTTAGGTTTAAACTTTGTAGAATTAATTTTAGTTTAAAAAACCGAAAAACCATTCAAATCAATTGTCCTAATCGAAACGAAACGTCTCAAATTCACTCGATCTTCGTGAACAACGAACTTGGTTCATCACGTGTTTAATTGAATTCATCATTGGTAATTTTAGACTATTAATTTTTCCTAAAGGTAATTTTCTAATTTACCCTATAACGTATCTTAATTATCACATATACTATCATCGATACATCAAAAATTTTGGCGTCGCCGCCGGGGATCTTGTGTACGATTCGTCTTTGTGGAGATTTGTTGATCGTTGATTTGAAGACCCTTTCCGTCCTCGGAAAGTTTTGTTATTTTCTTATTATATAGTATGTATCGTTTTGATTGATTTATAAAAAATACCAAAAATAATCTTCTTAATCCTCTATCATGTTTAATTCTTTTTCTCCTCACCCTCTAAATTTTAATTCTTCCATGAATTCCTTCGTCAATTGTGTTGGGTGTGGAGAACCGTTATATGGTTTTTTACCATGTCGGTGGTGCACGTGTGAGCGTTGTGGAAATAATTTACGTCACGATATACGAGTTGGATTTTGTCCTTGTTGTAAAGAGATTACTTCATGTGAAAACAGAATTTTTCGAATAATTCTCTCGATTTTTACCCACCTCCACGCCCTACATACGAGACACCCTCGTGTGAGTTTTGTGGAAACGATTCTCATTTTGGTGATGATTGTTCGCATCGATTCTTGCTTAATTACGAGCAAGAACCGAGCTACAATCAAAACTTTAATGATAATTGTTATCCACAAGATTCGACGAGTTTATCACAACAACATCTTTGTTGTGAGTATTTTGGAGGTCCTCACGAGAGTTTTTGTTGTCAACCGATGGATCAAAGTTTTTATGATCCTAGTCCTTGCTATAATTTGATTCCTTCCGGTTTTGACCAATCTCCACAATATTCTTTCGATATTGAACGACTTGAAACAATTTTCCAACAAATAATGAATCAAGGAAATGTTGAAGTTGTTGAAAAAAGCATTGAAGATATGTTGCTTGAAAAGAGATAAATCAATCAAGAGATTAATGATATAACTAATGAATTAGGAAGTCGACGATTTCATGGTGAAATAATTGATGAGGGATTTAAAAGAAATTGTGAACTTAAGATTAGACAACTTTCGCAAGATTATAATGGTTTAAGCATTGAAATTCGAGAGAAAGAACGAGCTCAAGCGGAAGCAAAATACCTTGCTAATCGTGAACTCGAGCGTTCTCTTCTTTTGGACGATGACGATGATGAGGATATCTTTGATCTCACTCCATCTCATGACATCATTACTCATATTCATGATTCTTCCACCGTGGAACCCGAAAATTCTCTAAGCAAGGGGGACGAGCATTTTAGCACTATTCCGGACACGGAATCGGACGAAGTAATAAAGTCTAGTGTTGAAATTCGTGTCCAAAACCCAAGAGAGTTTGACGGTATTTCCAATGAAACGTGTGATTTGCCGCATTGTGATGACTCTACTTCTTCCATTCACTTTGATATTTTCTCCAATTCTAATGATGAAAATTGTGATGAAAATGAAGATTTTGAGAATGATTCGACTTCTAGTGAATTTTCTAATGAGGAGTTCTCCGATGAACTTTCTTATAAAGATGATATTCACGACTCGGATTTTGAGGGGTTTACCGATGAACCTACTCTTCTTCACCCATTTCCACCGGGAAATGAGGATGATTTGACTATTCCGATCCTTGAGAAGTTCTCCGATGAACTTACTCATTTAGATGTGGAAGACGTTATTCTTCGTGAAAAATTATCAAACGTCTATCTTCTCATTTCTAAGGTCGAGACTTTGAATTTTAAGCCTAATGCCAAGTCTTTCTCTCCATCTCCTATTCCCGTTGAGGATAGTGATCCGCTTATGGAGGAGATTGACACTTTTCTTGCTTCTAATGATTCGATACCACCGGGTGTTGATGACATCGACCCGGAGGGGGACGCTCTCTTTTTAGAGAATTTACTTGATGATGATTTCGTCCCAAGTCCTCCTCCCACCCACTTTGACCTTAATGTGCGGGTTTTTCATGTGTCTCATTTTGAGTATCATGACCCTTTTATTCACATTCCTAAGAGTGACAAGGTCAACAAAGTCATGCAAGTTGAAACCACTAGAGTTAAGACCTTTATACCACCTTTACCATGTGCTTCATATGATTTAGGATTAGCATGGGGGGACGACACCGTGTTGTCCATTCCTTTCTCTCCCGAGGATGTAATCTTTGACCCTGGAATCGTTGATTTAGGGAAATATCGGCCTTTCACCGATGTAATAATTGAAAGACTTTTTAATCATCTTGGTGCGAGTTTATCTCGGGGAGCATGTTACATCCATACCCTTATTTGTGACTACCATCTCTTGTTAGAGATTTGTGTTGGAGTTTTATCCTTTCATTTGTCATCCGACAACGAGGATGAGATCTTTGACCCCGACATCGTGCTTCATGTTGGATTCTATTCCATTATGCCGATTTTCACATTTTTCCCTAAGGACCAATGAATGCGGGGATCGAGTCGAGCTCATGACTCGGTTAACAAAAACGAGGTGCCTTGTGGGGGAGTCCCATACATTCTATCTTCTATCTATTTTCTAACATTAATAAGGCTTGATCTTTCAAGCTCGTGCTCGTGTTTTGTTGTGTTGTTGTGAATCTTAGGTATGACCCTAATATTTGAAGACTCTCGTGTTCGGTTTTTGCCGGTCCACTTGATCTTCCATTCTTTGAATGCCAAAAAGGGGCACACTCTTTATCCCTTGATTTTTATCGACTAACGTTTTATCTTGAGGCATGATTAATAAACGGCTTATAGATTTGCGTGCTCTTTTCATGTTAGGATTTTGCATTAGACTCTTCGTGTTTTAGCAAGGGGGTGTTACTCTTGAGCTAAGAAACATTGAGGACAATGTTTGGTTTTAGCATGGGGGAGTCAATCGATATAATCGCTTGCAATTGCTTTTGTCGTGTCTAAACGTAATCGTTTTTCTCATTTTTCAATAAAATTTTAAATTTTTAGTGTTGTTTTTAAGTTTTTAATAAATAAAATAAGTGCTTTTGACACAAATGTAGGCTTTCCGTTGGTGAAAATAAAAATAGTTTTTGACTCGACTCGGTTTTTACCTTAGCTTTTCCTTAACGTGTTTGAATCAAGTTTTGCTAGGCTTTTATATAGGGAGCTTTAAAACGCGAAAGTCTTAATTCATACGGGTTAAGAACAAGAACTTTTCGCAAGTTCCTATAATTGATCCTAGAAAGTCGTTTATCAAGGGAACTTTAAAACGCAAATTCTAAAACTTGAAAAAGTCTAAGAAGATGCAAGATCCTATAGATGACTTGAAAACCCAAAACTTTGATTTAATAGGCTAAGTATCCATTGATTTCACATTTTTGGAATTTTACAATATGAAGAACAAGAGATGATAGAGTTCAATCATAAGTTTCTAAAATTTATTATTCTTTGTGCAAGTATTTTTGTGTTTGATTTAATCTCCTCGTATTTACTTTCCACACTTGAATAATAATTGCTTAATAAATGAAGTTTTTAGCGGTTTAGGCTTGATATCTTAACTCGTAACTCCTTCTTTTTCTTCCCTTGCAGTTAAAGTGAGAACACATTAAGGGTGTCAGCGTCATGGACTTTTGATCATGGGATTGCGGAAATTTGGCTTACTATAAATATCATATTAATAAAGAAGAATAAATAAAAACATGTTCTCTAGGAGCCTTCGGGTGGGAGTCATGTAGCACTAACCTTGTCATTAGAGCCTTAGGGTGTATGTCGAGGGGACGTGTTGAATAAAAATTGCTTCATCATCATGAGACATAAGGTGGGATGGTGATGTCAATTCCCTTATTTTTGTCCAAGGAGCCTTCGGGTGTGGATTTTAAATAAGGAGCACAATTGCATCTTAAAGAGCCACAAGGTGTTATGATGTAGTTGTTGCTAACTCCATATAAGGTCATAATTGACTTTGGAGGTTTTATTTTTGTTTTTAAGTAGACCTATTAGCCAAATTTCGGGCCCGGGGATTTATCCCTCAAATCGTGTTAAGTTATCCTTGATGTGGGCTTTCTTTAGTGACAACGGTTTTTGAAGTCGAGGTTAGGTTTTGAGTGTTGAGTTTACACCGTTCTTGCCTTCATTTTTGGACTAATAAATATCAAATAAAGTCAAATGAGCCTTTGGGTGAATGACAAATAAAATCTAGAGATACAATTAGGAATAATAGGAGATTGAGTTTAACACAAATTACTTGTATGAGTTGGTTTAATTTTGGGACTTATGATTGACAACGATCTTGTTTTTGCACTTGGCATGGAAAAGTGAAAAGTCGGGGACGATGAATCTATTTGAGTTTTATGATCCTAAAAGTTATTTTTCAAATAATGAAAGCAATACATTATGTCTTTGCAAAATAAAATGTCAAGAGTTGAATAATGGTGTAGCTAGAGTTTTATTTTATCATTGCGCGAGGACACAACAATTGCTTAGCAAGGGGGAGTTTGATATGAGTAATTTTACTCATATCATTCGTAGCATAAAACAATCAATAAATTCATAAATATCATGAATTTTGTCTTGTATTTCCATGTTTGTTGTTTCATGTGTGTAGGTACCGAAGATCGCGAAAACTGGCGAAAAACGACACGAGATTGACGAAAAGATCGACAAAGCCAAATTCAAGCTCGGTGTCTAGTGGATTTAACTTATTACTTGGACTTTGTGGGCCCGACTCTTGGTTATTGGGCTCCAAAGCCCAATATTGGAATGTGATTATTTACTAAATATACAATGGCCCAACAATGGCCCAATAGAGAAATGAAGGTAACGGTTGAAGTATGTGGTTGGGCCAACAGCCCAATTCATTTTGGGAAATAAAACTTACACATCAATAATGGGCTTTTTACATTTAATAAACGAGTGATGAGTTTTTAAATCCCAATCGGTCAAACATATTCACTTCAAACGTCCACCCACTCACATTTATTCATTTTCACCACACATTATTTTATAACCCTCGATACAACCTATGCAACTCACCTTCCTCCTTCTCCCAAAGTAAAAACCTGCAAAACTTACTGTTCCTAACCCTAATAATTAATCTACCCAAGAAAATTTGGGGCTTTCACTTGGCACGTGTGATTCACACAAGGGTGAATAAAACCCCCATAATTTCGGAAGGAAGAAGTGGAAGAGCAATGAGACGTGGCAGCTTATTATTGGTCTTGATACATCATCCCCATCATTCTTCCAATCAGGAATAGCCAAGTCATCAAAGAGAAAGCACAATGATGTGCCAGCCTGGCAATCCGTGTGACGAGGGCAATTATCCACCCTTGGATGATTAACTGACAAGAGAGATAGTGGAGATACCTCATCCGAAGGCTGTGATCATCTCCTCATCATCAACTACCCACTCTCATTCATCTATAAAAACCCCATGAAGAAATCAGTATTGGCTATCCCTTTTTCTTTCCTAGTTATAATGGTAGATTTAAATTAGATTTGTAATTTTCTTTTTATAAAAAGTTATAATAAATCGTCGAATTAATAAACTTCGTTTTTCAGTGTTATTAAATCTTCTTTAATTCTCGTTTTTATTGTGATTTAATTGCTGTGAATCTGAGTTTTTAACTTTTTATAACTAAGTAATATTTGGGTAAGCTTAAATGTTAGCTTATTTGAATGTTTAGAGAGTTTAAGGGAAAATACATCCATCCCTACTGGATAGATGTTAAAATAGCTACTGGATTCGATTTCTTGTTGTTGAATCGAAAGAATCTGCTAAGATAGTTTGCATATATTGGTTCATGAAGCACTCATGGTTCATTATGGTTCTGATGGTGATGGTTATTCGAGTCATGGTGGTCTCAGTTTAGTCAAAGTTCGCTCAGTGCGCGACTTCGTCTCAACGGTTCTCCAAAAGCATGGTTAAGCTCGGTTTTATATTTTCAGCATAAGTAATTAATCTGCTATGATTTTGTGTTGAGATGATTAATGTGAGTTTGGAATTGATTGTTTATATTTAATGTTTTCAAGTTATTATGTTAATGAATCTGCTGGTGTAGTAGTTTGATAGAGGTATTTGCTTGTTTGATTTGATTTTACTGTTTTGTAGTAGCTCGCAGTTGTTTAGGATTACTTAGTTGCTGATATTTGGAGACCCGTTTAATTGTTGGTTTATATGACTGTTAGGCTGTAGGATTTGTTATTATGTTGCGTGTATACCTCATTATTGCTGGAATATTTGTCTTCTATAGCTAAATCTAATGTTATGGTATTCTCAGTAACTAAAGTAATTGATGCAAATGTGTGTACACTTATTTTGCCCGTAACAAGAGTAATATTGATGTGCCATATGATTGTAGTTACTGTTGAACTTGCAACTTTGCTGAATAAGCTGTTTATTTCTGCTTACTTTTGCTTATAATATAGATTATTATAGTATCAGTAAATGTAATTGAAATAGGGGCCGTGAATCTCATTCTTTAGCTTATTTGGTTAGATGCTTATCCCGCTCGATTTAAGTATTCTGCTTGTGATAGTTTGTACTGTTTTTGCTGAATACTTTGCTAAAATATCCTGTGATCTGAATGCTTTGATAACTGATTCTTTAAATAGAATTGTGTTATTGGTTTTGGTATACTGCTGCATTTGAGATGAACTTAACTTAACTGATTTGACTGCTGCGATTTATTTGATACTGATTTTCTGCATATTCTTGTTCTACTATAATTTGTGTTTTACTGATATTGTGGATTGCCTTGTTATTGTATATCTTTATCTACTTGTTTTGCATCAGTTGTTAACTGATTTTTCTATAATGTTTAGTATTTTATGATATAAGATAATTGTGTTAACTATTAAATTCGTGTAGTTTAGTATTATTATAACGTAAATCTGTCATGTGTGATTTAGCCTTGAATTGCTAAATTGAGTTACTGTTACTATATATAAAAAATAGTAATTTTTTTAAAAAAACTTGCCACCAGCAGGTCTCGAACTCGAGACCTGCACCTTAAAGTCCAAACGACTTACCATCTCAGCCAGCTTCACTTTGTGATTTAATGTTGTTGGTTACATTTATATAGGCTTACTGAATAGGCTGTCTGCCTACTTGTCATTTTAATATATAGTTTTATATTTTGTTTAAATTTAAATCATTTTAATTACTTTTATAAAGTTAATAATAAAATGTCTAAAAATCTAATTACATAACTTTTAAAATTAAATTAATTAAATAAAGTTTTCGAATAATAAATAAATTATACAAATAAAAAATTGTGTTTTATTATCTTTAGAAATTCAAATTGTTATTAGATAAATAAGTTTTAAATAAATTTTGTTTTAAATAAAAATAGTTTTAAATAGATTTTTAATAGATTAATTAGTTTATTTTTAATAGCTTTTTTTTTAAAAATAGTTTTTAATTAAATAGATTTATTTTAAATAGTTTAAATTTTAAATAGTTTAAATAATTGTCTTTTAGATTTTATTTTTAGGAATCGATTCATGCACTTTAGGTTTAAACTTTGTAGAATTAATTTTAGTTTAAAAAAACCGAAAAACCATTCAAATCAATTGTCCTAATCGAAACGAAACGTCTCAAATTCACTCGATCTTCGTGATCAACGAATTTGGTTCATCACGTGTTTAATTGAATTCGTCATTGGTAATTTTAGACTATTACTTTTTCCTAAAGGTAATTTTCTAATTTACCCTATAACGTATCTTAATTATCACATATACTATCATCGATACATTAGTGACAGCCCATTAGGGTTTCACTGCCTATATAAGGAACCCCCAAAGGTTCCACAAAGGTATTACATTCTCTATACTCTTAACCTACAGCCGATTCATAACATAAATCGATTACTTACTCTCACGCCTGAGTCTAATCGTGGGATACGCTCCCACGGTAAGTCTAACGCGTGTTGCTTTAGTGTGAAGGATCTCAACAAGTTATTCACTTGGTGCAAGAGTCGGAGCCCAGCCTACCTTGGATTAAGCCTAATTCAAGTCAAGTAAGGATCATTCAACTTTTGTATCAACAAGTTGGAATAAGATGTGATAGATAAAATATAGACATATACATCTTATTTCATAAAAAAATAATTTGAAAAATAAAATATGTTAAAGAATACGATAATAATAGAACATATTCCTCCCATGGAGAACTCGTTGTTTAGGATTATGCTTCCGAATAAATCTCCTGCTAAGGAAAAATAGGGAAAAAAGTGAAAGAATAATTATTACAGTATTATGTTCTTTTTTCGAAATAATGATAGTGAGAGTAGTTAAGGCAACCCAGATCGTTAAGCCTTTCGCGTAGTATCGGAGCTTATTCTAAGAATCTTTCCTGCTTCAAAGCTATTTAGAACTACTGGATAGGTATTTTATTTGAAATAAATTGAAGAAAATAACAAAAAATCAAGTAAAGACACATGACAAAAAAGGGTAAAAGCTATACAATATCATCGTACTTATTAGTATGTGTCTACTTTAAACACTTACTAACTAATCTCGTGACTTTACCATTGTATTTTTAAATTTGTTCCGACTATACCAATATAAGCTTTAAATAACTATATTACCCTTTTAAATGACAAATATACCATTTGTCTTTTTTTCTTTCACATTAATTAAAAAACCCACTTTTTACTGTGGATTTAAAGAGCATCTTGAGCAAAATCGATTCATTATCCATATTTACCATGTATCACTAGAAAACATATCTCACCATCATCATTATCCATTATACATTTACTAAAAAGCCCAGGATATAATAAAGTAATGTTCTGATATCTCTTAGCATAAGTTAAATATTGATATTCTGATAGTATCTCTTAGCATATGTTAAATGTTCGATATCTCTTACCGATCTTCTAATCAGGTTTGTTTTTTTATTGCATGTCAGTTGTGAATTGTGATGTGGGTGTTGATATGCTTTATTCTTTGGAAGATTTATAATCATACGCATATACTTGGATATACTTTGCTTACAAAAAACAATTCGCAAAATGCGAGACTTTACATTGTTAACCACTCCCATATGAGATCTTAGAACAAGAAGATGCACTCATGGTGTTGGATGGTTTAGGATCTTACGATGTTAAAGACACTCTTGTAAAGATGTTGGTCCAAGGTTACGAACCGAATCGGGAACCGTATCTCTCAATGATGCTTTTATCACATCATGATAATTTACTTGTTGATCTCAGAACTAGATGTCGGCTTTTTGTCCCTAAGGGTCGGATTCTTGTTGGGTGCTTGGATGAATGTGGGATTTTGGAATATGGTCAGGTTTACGTCAGAATCACGCTGACTAAGAAAGAGTTACAGTCTCGTGAACGGAAGTACTTTAAAATGATGGATGAGAAGACATCGGTGGTGATGGGGGAAAGTGGTTGTTACAAAAAACCCGTGTCTTCATCCGGGAGACGTGAGAGTGCTTGATGCTGTTTATGAGTTTTTAGACGAAAAAGACTATAAAGATTGTGTTGTCTTTCCTCATAAATTTAAGCATATAGTCTAATGCCATGTAACGTGATAAACTCGACAGCTACTCGATCATTTAAAGCAATCCATCGTGAATGGAGTCTAGCAGCTACTCGATCTTTAATTTTAGTGAAACAATGGTTTTTAAAGAGAGAGAAAAACTAGAATGAGAGAGTGAGAAGCAGATTTGTGTCAATAAACGTAATTATCTTGAAGAAGACAAGGGTAATATAGTCATTTAAGGCTTATATTGGTATAGTCGGAACAAATTTGAAAGTACAATGGTAAAGTCACGAGATTAATTAGTAAGTGTTTAAAGTCGGCGCATACTAAGAGCAAACGATGTCACGGCGGAGGGGGCTCGTCGCTCCGACGTGGCACCCTCGTCGGGCCTCGCCGTGACACCGCCCCAGCCTTCGCCGCTCCCCATTCGCCAAACTTCAACGAGAAGAAAAAGAGAAAAACTGGGCCCCACCTGCTCAAATAACCGTTAGGCAACGATATAAAAAAAATTATTTTTTTTATAACTTTTTTTTTATAAATACCACTTATTTTTATCTTAAAACACACACACACAACAAACACTTTCAATCAAATCTTTTCACAAAAACTTTCAATCAAACTTTCAAAAATATGAGTAGCTCGTCTGATTATTCCAATCCGCCCGATCTCGAAGATATAGAAGAATACGAAATGGTGATGCAGATTAACGAAGATGAAGGAGATGAAGTTCAGCAGCATCGTAGATACATTTGGCGTGAACGTGAAGTCGCCGAACAACGTTTAATGGAGGATTATTTTAGTCCAAATCCGAAATATACGGAGTAAACGTTCAGAAAACGATATCGCATGAGACGGGAACTATTTTTGGAAATAGTTGAAGGTATTGAAACTTATTGTGCAACAAATAATCCTTTACCCAAGCATTTTCACTTTTTTACTATTCGATATGATGCTACGGGTATGAAAAGTATGAGTGTCATCTTGAAATGCACATCCGTCCTTCGTCAATTGGCAAACGCCATAGTGGCGGATGGGGTAGATGAGTACTTGCAAATGGGGGAACATTGTGCGCGTGATTGTCTGGACTTTTTTTGTATGTGTGTTATAGATTTGTATCAGCCCGAGTTTTTAAGAAAGCCTGACCCAACTGACGTTCAAAGGTTGTACAACGCACATAATACGATTCATGGGTTTCCGGGGATGCTAGGTAGCCTTGATTGTATGCATTGGGAATGGGTGAATTGTCCCAAAGGGTGGCACGGGCAATTTGGGAGAGGTGATAAAAAACACCCAACCATCATTCTAGAAGCTGTTGCATCATACGATTTGTGGATTTGACATGCATTTTTCGGGGTTGCAGGTGCGAATAATGATATTATCGTGCTGCATCATTCACCATTGTTCGGCGACCTTTTGGCTGACAACGAACCAGTGGCACCGTATATTGTAAACGGGCAGCAATTCAAAAGAGGGTACTACCTTACAGATGGTATTTACCCTCAATGGTCATGTTTTATTAAGTCATTTAGCCAAGCATGCGATGACAAAATCGCTATATTTAAACGGCGTCAGAAAAGTGCCCGGAAAGATATTGAGAGGGCATTTGGTGGCCTACAAGGACGATGACGTATAATTGCTCAACCGGCGCGTGCTAGGACTGTGAACAAGCTACGCAGAATCATGTACACGTGCATCATTTTGCATAACATGATTTTGAAGAATCAAAGGTTTGCGATATCCGAAGCAGCTGAAATGTACATCCCTCCTGGGAACCATTTGTTACGGTCATGGGTCGAGCGATGTGCAATCCGTCGCAGGAAACAAAGAGAACTCCGAGATAGAGAAGTACATTCAAGCCTTCAACGGAACCTCGTTGAGCATCTATGGGCACAAGAGCAACCATGAATAATTGACCGTATTTTTATTGTGTTTTTTCGTATTTTTTTTAAGTATTTTTATTTTTATTTGAAGTATTTGTAATTTTTAATTTTATGAAATGAATTTTTAGTTTCTGTGAAAAATGAAAAAATAAATAAAATGGTGAGTGATGGGACTCAAGTGAAGAGGAGAGAGACTAGTTGTGAGTGAGGGGGTGTTTAGTTGGTTTTTTTTTTGTTAGTTGAGATGATGTGACGCTGAAGTGGCACAAGTGAAGAGAGAATTCCACTTCGTGACACCTTTTACTCTAATAAGTACGATGATATTATATAACTTTAAAAAAAATGAAACACAAAAGCAAACAATGCAAAACACTAAAAATACTAAACAGGTAAAAAAACCACATGAGCAAAAGGAAGCAAAATCAAGCAGTCAAAACACGCAAAATATGCATTAAAAATGAGGACGCATGCAAAAGCAAGCGACTAAAAGAGCACATAGAGCTACAAAGTAAAGAAAAAAAAACCATAAAAAACAAGAGAAGACATGACAAACAATGTATAAAATAAAACAAGCTTAAAAACATAGTAGCAAATAAAAATGGAGAAGGACCAACAAAGAGCGATAACGTAAAAAAAAAAATATACAACCTGTAGCAATACCAATACAAAAGGGGAGGTGAGATCTACAAAGAATATGTACTCAATAAAGAAAAAAAAAGTCATCCCAACCATTCATTTAATCTTCATCCAATGGCTAATATTTAACCTACCAATCTCATATAAATCATTAACTATCATCTATTAAATCCACTTTCTCTTTTTAAACCACACACATACCGTACCTCTCACCACCCCTCGCCGGAAAATCACTCGCCAGAAAATAACCCGTCGGAAAATCATAAACCACCGCCGGCGACTCATCGAAACCACATCGAAAATCAACAGTTGCAGCTGGGATGGAATACATCAAATTCCGGTTTGTTACTAGTCTTTATTCGTAAACTATTTTAGCTTCAAAAAAAGTCTTAACAAGCATAGAATGCTGATCATCCTACACATGTTGAACTATCTTGCAGGTGTGTGATGTCACTAGGTCAGTATGTTAATTATATTCTCGTTAACAAGTGAAGAATGTGGGGCACGACACATATTGTAGTCTTTGTGAATTTGTCTTTTTAACTTTCATTGTTATGTGTACTATTTATCCTTTTCTCGAATAGAACAAATGGCAGACATATATGCGTGTACGCATTACGTTAATTATGCAGATCTTGTCAACAAAAATTGCCGAAGAAACTAAAAGTGGCTTATCAAAAAATGATAATAAGAAGCCTAACCCAAACAGCCTATTGAATGAAAATTATATCGTAATTGGTGTGGTTTATAGTCATGTTGTGTATTGCGGCAAGTGGTCAAGATGGTAAGACCGATTGTGATGTATGGTTGGTCTTAGATCAGATGGGTAGTGGTCATGTGTTGATGTTAGAAGGCTGCTTTGTTAAGGGTTTATGTCAAAACTCCGAATCTGAACCTTTCTTGGTTTACTGCTAACTGAAATGTGCAGTTTACTTCATCTGGACGGGCCATATGCTTCAATATAATGACGTACAGCCCTACGTCGAATATCAAAATACCGTATTTCTCATGTCGAATATAATGACGTATAGTCCTATGTCGAATATAATTGTCGATTGTTACTATAAAGTTGGTTGGATATTGTTATTAACAAAAGAAATTACATGTGATTTTGATTAATTACTTTTAATTTTGGTCTAAATTGTTTTGTACTAATACAAGCAAAATCACATGTAATTATCATCGAATTACTTGTAATTCAAGAAAAATTACATGTGATTCAAACAAAATTACATGTAATTCAGAAAGCTAATTTGTTTTATATATTTTACATGAATGACAAGAGACATTTTAATATATTGACAGAATCACATGTGATTCAAACAAAATCACATGTGATCCATCTAAATTGAGTTTCTTAGAAGATGTTAAGGTTTTGAAATACTTGAATCACATGTAATACAAACAAAATCACATGTAATTATCACCGAATCACATGTAATTCAATCAAAATTACATGTGATTCAAACAAAATGCACATGTAATTCACATATAGTTTGAATGAAAAAAGACATTTTGACATACTGACAGAATTACATGTGATTCAAAAAAATCATATGTGATTCATTTAAAGTGGGTTTAGAATTTAAGGTTTCGAAATACTTGAATCACATGTAATGCAAGTAAAATCACATGTAATTATCACCGAATCACATGTAATTCAATCAAAATTACATGTGATTCAAACAAAATTCACATGTAATTCACATACAGTTTGAATGGAAAAAGACATTTTAACATACTGACAGAATTACATGTGATTCAAAAAAATCACATGTGATTCATTTAAAATGGGTTTAGAATTTAAGGTTTCGAAATACTTGAATCACATGTAATGCAAGCAAAATCACATGTAATGATCACCAAATCACATGTAATTCAGTCAAAATTACATGTGATTCAAACATAATCACATGTAATTCAAAGGACAGTTTGGTTTATATATTTTACATGAATGAAAAAGATATTTTAACATACTGACAGATTTACATGTGATTAAAAAAATCACATGTGATTTATTTAAAGTGGGTTAGAGTTAAGGTTTTAAAATACTTAATCAAATGTAATGCAAACAAAACCACATGTAATTTTTTCCGAACCACATGTAATTCAATCATAATTACATGTGATTCAAATATAATCACATGTAATTCAGAAGCCAACCATTTGTTTTATATATCTTACATGAATGATAGAAAATATTTTGTTTATATTAAAAAAATCACATGTGATTCATTTAAGTAGGTTTGCTAGAAAAAGTTAAGGTTTCAGAATGCTTGAATCACATGTAATGCAAGCAAAATCATATGTAACTATCACCGAATCACATGCAATTCAAACAAAATCACATGTAATTTAGAAGTAAATTTGTTTTTTTTATATTTTACATAAATGAAAACAAATAATTTAATATATTAACTGAATTACACATGATTAAAAAAATCACATGTGATTCATTTAAAGTGGGTATGTTAGAAAAAGTTAAGGTTTCGGAATGTTTGAATCACATGTAACGCAAGTAAAATCACATGTAATTCAGAAACCAATTTCTTTTACATATATTTTTTTAGGTAAAAGGGACTCCACCCTGGTAAAATGAACATATTTTATATTAATGACAACAAACATTTTAATATATTCACATAATTACATGTGATTCAAACATTTTAATGTACTTCACATAAATCACATGTGATTTTAAAATATTAACGAAAATATTTTTGTCATTTAATAGACGGTTCTTTTCATATACTTTTAACGATTTTCCAATGTTGAAATTCTCGTAAAAAAAATACACGTGATTTTCACAAATCGCGTGTGACATTACAAATTCAAATGTGATTTTAAAAATAATAAATCAAACATGAGTTTTCGAGAATCACATGTAATTTTTCGAGAATCACATGTGATTTTCTTTACGAAAATTTTTTAAAAAAATTCACCGAAAGTATATAGAAGTGCATATAGAAAGATAATTTAATTCCGTCGTGACGGTATAATTATTTTTTCATAACGATTAACGGTTTGAAAGATGTTTAATTTTTAAGAAATAGGATGAAAGTGTGTTTTTTAATTAAATTTAAAAAAATTAATATAAACCATTAGATGTGATTTTAATGGATGGTGGAGATTGCTTTCTTTTTTCTTTTTTGGATGCATGTTCCTTAGGGAACTTTTGTATGTAAAGGGCCACACGAAAAGCTACAGCGCGTAAAAAAAAATGCAACAAAAATCAAACATCTCTCGACCCACCATCTAATTCTCTAATTTAATTTAAGTCCCCCAAACCTATCAAAAACAAACTAATAGAGCAAAAATAAGAAAAGCAAAATATCCACATACTCGTATTAAAGGCGAAAAATAAAATAAAACATAAACATTTACGAAAAAACATAAGCAAAAAATAAAATCACAAATATTTTAAAATATATAGTTAACAAAATAACTATCGGTATATACTCTCCAAATCATAGATATACATAATAATTACTATTTGACGAAATTTAGAAAAGATTAAAATTAGATATGTAAATCTGCCCAGTTTACATTGTGATAATAACATGATAATAAGAAATAAATAAAGTTTCATAGTAATATCAAAAAATCAGAGTGGCGCAGCAGAAGCTTGGTTGACCAATTAAATCGACCACGAAAAGATTATTATCTTATACAATAACGTTTGAGCAACGATTAATCGATTTATAAAGGTGTTTTACAGCAACAATGAGCTTTATACATGTCTTTTTCAGGAAAAAAAAAAAGCTTTATACATGTCAAATCATTTTCCTCATTTTCGTTCCTGCTTACCGAACTCACTATTGACTTTTTGGTTTTTGTCTTTTTCCTTCATTAAATAACACATGAACTTTAACTTATTAATTTAAAAAGTTCAGAATTACACTGTAGTACATTATTCTCGTAAAGCATGAGCCAATAAAATGCAATATATTGTTAAAAATTATGCAAAACAATAAAGTATTCTTAAAAAAAGTTAATTATTCACAAATATTTTATATTGCATAATTAGAAAATAACTATCAGTAATCCTTTCCAAATCATAGGATACAGAATTACTACCGTTTAACGAAATTTAGAAAAGAACAAAATTAGATATGCAAAACCATAGGATACAGTTAGTTACTAAGATTTTATTAAGTGATTTTTTTTTTTAAGAGCAAATGAAGTCTAGCTCAGTTGGATGGATGCATTTGGTTATAGTCTTCATGTGGGGGAGGTCAGGGGTTCAACTCCTGTCATTTCCTATGGGAAACTGGACGGCTAGCATGGGGGTTGATATTCTCTTCGTGAGATGATTCGAACTCGGGTTGAGAGACTTGGTGCCTCGGTGGCACGCAAGATACTCCGCTGCATCAAACCGCCCGTTCAAAAGAAAAGTGATTTTTTTTAAGAAGGTTTTTTTTTAAGATTTTGGGTTCAAAATCTGTCAAAAACCTCACAGAAGAAGCGGATAAAAAGAAATTAGATGAAGTTTCGAAAAAGACATTCTGTCACTTGAATGTCGTTATACGACTCGTTTTAAAAAAATTACAAATCTTCCCATTTTACATCGTGTGTGATAATATAACATTATAATATATATAAAAAAGTTTCCTATCAATATCAAAATATCAGAGTGGCGCAGCGGAAGCGTGGTGGGCCCATAACCCACACAGGTCACAGGATGGAAACCTGTCTCTCTTAAAATACTTTTTACTTTCTCAAACACTTATCAAAACGACAACCGTTTTGAATCAACGGTCAGGATCTCATCAAACCACAAAACAAAACCACGCGATATATCGCCTTCCTTATTTTCTATCCACATACACAAAAACAAAATCTCATTACATTTTCAATTAAAAAAACGAGAAAAAAAAAATCCATTGAAAATATCACGAGAAATTCCGATCATCTTCAGCTTCTTCTTCCTCCTAATAAGGATCTTTGTAAGCCATTTTTTAATTTCTCGTGATTTATCGTCCTTTTAAAAAATTGCTTCATTTTCATGTTTAATTTACTACCCTTTTATGATTTATGTTTTTTAACATTAATGTAAACCACCCACAATATTCCCAGATATCATGTGATATATACTCCGTATTAGAAATCACTTAAGAAATGAAATACGATATTAATTAGTAGTTTATAAGCTAAGTGTAGAACTCACTCCAAAAAGCTATACTTGCCCGATGTGGGACCGTAACAATAAGCCACAAAATAAGCTGAAAATTTTAAAATAGCCACAAAGGCGAGGTTACGAAACATAAGAACAAAACCAATTAAGGCACAAGACGGATATGTAAGCGGAAACAAATACACCCTATGTCGTTAACTAAGCTTACATAAAGTACACAAGTTACAAAATAAGGCGGAAAACCTGAGCTTATGAAACATAAGCCAAAACATAAGGTTAAACAACATTGGTAATGGGACCTGGTTTTTGCATTTGGCCATAGACTTTGTAGTCCTGTACTCGTTAAACTGAATCTGTTACATGTAGAAATGAATGAATTCCATTTAAGACGAATCATAAGACGTTAAGCTTTTTTCATATTTAAGGTTAGTCATAGGCTAGTCCAGTAAACCTAACTTAACTTAGAACCTTGGTTGAAAATTTGAAGTTATTAGTAATACACAACAACTTAAGGCTTACAATAGTTTATAAGCTAAGTGTAGAACTCACTCTAAAAAGCTAGCTTGAAGGAGGAGGGAACACCTAGACATTATAAACCATCGACCAATCCCATACTTGCCCGATGTGGGGTTGTGACAATAAGCCACAAAATAAGCCGAAAGTTTCAAAATAAGCCAAAAGTTTCAAAATAAGCCGAAAGTTTCAAAATAAGACGAAAGTTTCAAAATAAGCCGAAAGTTTCAAAATAAGCTGAAAGTTTCAAAATAAGCCAAAAAAGGTGAGCTTATGAAGCATAAGAACAAAACCAATTAAGCCACAAGCTGGCTATATAAGCCGAAACAAGTACACCCTATGTCATACTTACATAAGTCCACAAGTTACAAAATAAGGCGGAAAAATTAACCGAGCTTATGAAATGTAAGCCGGAGCCACATAAGCCAAAAGATAAGGTTAAACAACATTTGTAGTCCTGTATTCGGTAAACTTAGGCTATGTTTGGCGCGTAAGCTTATCAGAGCTTATCGTAGCATGAGCTTATTGTTTTGTAAAAATAAGCTACTATTAAAAATAAGTCTCATTTGGCTGACAGAGCTTGAAAGAGCTTATTAAAAAAATAAGCTCTTAAATGGCATGCTAGTTAAAGTAGCATGTAAAAATAAGCTCAAGCTACATGCTCCAGTATCCAGCTCTAGCAACCCGCTCCAGCGATCCGCTACAGCTCCTAAAACGCCAAACATACCCTTAAGCTGCTACCTTGGAAATGAATGAATTTTTTATTTAATACGTTAAGCGTTTTTCATACTTAAGGCTAGTGATAGGCTAGTCCAGTAAAACCTAACTTAACTTAGAACCTTGGTTGAAAATTTGAAATTATTACTAGTACACAATTTAAGGCTTACAACGTGTCTCGATTTCTGGCTTATCTATCCTGGTGAGAAAAATGTTATTGTTTTATTACTGTGGGAAGCCGTGTTACATTATTCGTGTCAAGTTTCTCTAGTGACCAGTGAATGAAGTAACTATATGTGTCTTGCTTAATATGGGATTGCGTACTGTGAACCAACTGTGACCAAACTTTTTTTGTTTGCGTTATAATGACAGGAGGGTGGAATCCAAGGTATTTCTTGTACATAAGTAAGTCCCCATTCTTATCTATGATTTGAAGTTAGGTACCAGTTTTGTTATGTTTTTATTTATCATTTAGCCATGTGAATCATATGACGCATGTTCACAATTAGACAACGTTTGTTAATAAGTTCATATGCTTTTGTTTGCGTTTATCGCAAGTTTGGAAGTGATCTCTGATCATGCATGATATTCAGTTACTAGAATTAGATAACAAGCTATAATATTTGGATTTGCGACTTCAGGTTGCTATTGGTAGATAAACTTTTTTAAATGCAAATCCAAAACCCATTACTACTAGGAACAATGCTATAGACCTCGAATCATTCTTGTCACTCTGCTTACTGAGATGGTTAACATTCTTATAACATGAATTAGTAAAAAATTGTCATAAAGCAAACACCCGTTAACTGCTAAAGAAAATGCTTATCACCTTGAATCTGTCCTTTCAACACTGCTTATCGATGCCTAGCATTCTTATTACATAAACTTGTCCAACATTGTCATAAGCAACCTGTTTGTTATCACGACAGTGGTTCGAGAGAAAGATGTTTGCTGGGAATATGCTGAGAAACTAGATGGAAACAAGGTTAAATGCAAATTCTGTCTTAGAATTCTTAATGGTGGGATAAGTAGACTAAAGCATCATCTCTCTCGACTTCCTAGTAAAGGTGTAAATCCGTGTAGCAAAGTTAAAGATGATGTGACAGAAAAAGTTAGGGCCATATTAGCACTAAAAGATGACACTAAAGAAATTCCTATACCAAAGAAGCGAAAACACTATGAACCTAAATCACCAGTCATCGATGCTATCCTCCCAAATAGAAGTCTAATGACACTAGAGACACCAATTCCAGTTACCAAAATCTTTCCAAATGTTACCCAAACAACCCATTCTAATTTAAGTGATGAAGAAAATGCAGAAAGAAGTATAGCTCTTTTCTTTTTTGAGAACAAATTGGACTTCAGTGTTGCCCGTTCTTCATCGTACCAGTTAATGATTGATTCAATCGCTAAATGTGGTAATGGCTTTGATGGTCCCTCACCCGAAACTCTGAAAACAAATTGGTTGGAGACTTTAAAGTCTGAAGTCAGCTTACAATCCAAAGAAACCGAGAAAGAATGGTCAACAACGGGTTGCACGATAATCGTGGAAACATGGACTGACAACAAGTCAAAAGCCATAATCAACTTCCTAATTTCATCACCATCTAGCACCTTTTTCCATAAATCTGTCGACGCGTCTTCTTATTTTAAAAACACAAAGTTCCTTGCTGATTTATTTGATTCTGTAATTCAAGAATTTGGTCCAGAAAATATCGTGCAAATAATATTGGATAACACTTTGAATTGCACAAGTATAGTGAATCATATTTTACAGAAGTATGGAACTATATTTGTGTCCCCGTGTGCTTCTCAATGTTTAAATGCAATTCTGAAGGAATTTTCAAAGTTAGATTGGGTGAAGAGATGTATCTTGCAAGCACAAACGATTTCAAAGTTTATATACAACGATTCGTCGCTTCTTGATATGATGAATAAGTTCATAGTCGGTGAAGAAATCATCAAAACCGGTATCACAAAATACGTTTCACTCTTCTTATCATTGCGATCCATATTAAAGCAACGATCAAGACTGAAACACATGTTTAACAGCCCTGACTTCACCAATAACCCCTCTTATGCAAATAAATCACAAAGCGTGACATGCATTGGTATACTTGATGACAACGAGTATTGGAGGGCGGTTGAAGAATGTGTCGCGGTTTCTGAGCCATTTTTGAAAGTGATGAGGGAAGTATCGAGTGGAAAACCAGCAGTTGGTGTGATTTATGAGTTGATGACAAAAGCCAAAGAGTCGATTAGGACGTATTATATAATGGATGATGTAAAGTGCAAGATTTTCTTTGACATTGTGGATCAGAAGTGGCAGAGTCACCTTCATTCGCCTTTACATTCAGCAGCTGCGTTCTTGAACCCGAGCATTCAGTATAATCCTGAGACTAAATTTATTGGTTCGATAAAAGAAGATTTTTTCAGGGTTTTAGAGAAGTTGTTACCAACTCCTGAACTAAGACGAGATATCACTAATCAGATTTTGTTGTATACGAGGGCTACAGGGATGTTTGGTTGCAATCTTGCTAAAGAGGCTATTGATGCTGTGTCGCCTGGTAAGTTTTTTCCTGGATTGTCTCTCTATTGAACTGGTTAGTTTGATATATTTGTCATTTTTTTTGCAGAATTTGGAAAGTTTTAAATAGTTCCATTGTAAGAATAGACTAGAAAAGTTTGTTTGCTACTTTATCTGTTCTGTAAGTGATTAACTTTCTGCACTAATATTGGAGTTTTTGCAAACTGAGGTAAGAAAAAAAAAACTATAAACGGCTTTTACAATTTGCAAGAGTAAGCCTTTACTGACAAAAAGGGACAAGTATGATTGCTGTTTCATGTCAAAACCAGTCATTGTTGTGACCTTGTACTCTTTCGGGCTAAAGTTAATTTCCGTAAAAAGTCGATTTATGAGGGCTAATAAGTCAACTATTCTATGTTATGTCATTTCATAGCCACAATCAAGAAGTTTTTGCCACAGTGCATGCTCATGGCTTTCACTACTGCTGAATGCTACACATTTTTTGAGTGCGACTTTTTTTTGAAAGGCGAGTGTTTAACTTTTTGATACATCGCATTTGGCTTTTCATTGCCAATATCATTAATGCAAACATGCCAAAGAAAACGGTATTTATCTTTATGGCTTTGATGAGTTGATGTATAAAAAGACCTTTATGTGCAAATTCTATTGCTTATAAAGATATTATCTCTGGATTGTTAGTTTTTTTCAATCGTTTTGTTGAGTCAAATTCTACGAAAGAGGTAGTATATTAAGCGAGGACCTCTATTTTTTACAATGTTTTGTTTGTTTCTACATGTTAGTGACGAGCATACTAAATCTTTCAGGAATCTGGTGGGAACAATACGGAGATTCTGCTCCAACATTACAAAGAGTCGCCATGAGAATCCTGAGTCAGGTTTGCAGCACTTCATCATTGGAGCGACATTGGTCTACATTTCAGGAAATCCACTCTGAGAAACGAAACAAGATCAATAAGGAGACCCTGAATGATATTGCCTACATACATTACAATTTAAAGCTAGCAAGATCCAAAAAGCCAAAGCCATCAGATAACAACGATCCAATACAACTAGATGACATCGATATGACTTCTCCATGGGTTGTAGAAACTGAGAATGATAGCCCGACTCAGTGGCTTGATCGATTCGGTCCATCACCCGATGGTAATGACTTGAATACTAGACAGTTTAGTAATTCTATGTTTGGTCTCAATGACCATTTGTTTAATCTGTAATGTTGATCCCAGTCAGACTTGGTAAGCTGTTAGCAACATGTAAATTAAAGGTACTAAGGAAATTTAATTAGTTAATCAAATTTGAGTTAATGCACCATCTGTACATATATGTTTTCACACGTGAATGCACCCTGAACTATCATTATCTAATGTAGAAGATTTGTTATCGTTTATTTACTTTCAGGAGAAGATCGATAGTGTCGTTTTTGTTTTAATAAGTTGATATACGTACTATAGGTGATGTTCATGTCACATTCACAGACTCGCAATCACTTTTGTTGGAAAATGGATGGAAATTTCATTTGGTCAATCTGCCAATTATATTAAAAAGCTGGATTTGGTTTATCTGTGAGTTTTTAGTGTCTTAACGCCATTTGGCTCTTCCTTTTCTTCTCCTTACCTTAATATATAAATTCTGCATCCCATGAAGATATAAAGGTCATCATTTCATTTATTTGGAAGCTAGGAACATAAGTATGAGTAACTTTATTATAACCCCATTTTGGAACAACTGATGTCATGCAAATTAAAGGCCACTGATTTCCGTTTCTTGAACGAGTTGATGGCTCAGTCAGATCAGCAAAAGTATTATAGTGAACCAATGCCATGGATTGGGTTCTATATCGCGTTAGCGTCTGTGGTTTGCATCCTAGCAATGGCGGCTGATTTATTACATGGTCCACGATACAGAAAGCTATGGTTCCCGTGTAAATACTTCACACTGAATGCTGCTTCTCTCACTGTGATAGCTGTTGCAATGAAGATACCCATGGATCTGAACAATCCAATGCCAGGTGTTGTGGACCAGACGGCGAAAGTCGGTAGCATGGCCTTTATGTGCACCATGATGGCTAATTTATTGCCATCTTTAGCAACAATGGACAGCAAGGAACTTCTCACAAACATCATAGCTTTGGATATTCTGGTGATAACCTTAATTGTGAATGTTTGCATTCAAATGGAAACCACTATTATTTACAGTTTGATAGCAGCATCTACTTATGTGGCTATGCTAATCGTGTTGCTGTTAATACATATATGCTCAGCTTTAACAATTCTGAAGTCTAAACAATACTTAGAATCGAAATATCAAACACGCCGCCAAACAGCTTTAGAAGAATTAGAGTTGCAACAGCCAACTGGGAGATTAACCGTTGAGAAGCTAAAACAGCATGTGAGCAACCATTGGATAATGGCAGGAACCGGCAGCCCCCAATTCATCTCTGCTTGCTCTGCTACGACCTCTGCATCTGGGGTGATATGCGCTGCTAGTACTGCGTTGCATATAGTTATTATGATCTTCGTATATCCATGGATGAAGGACTATCAATCGGATTATAAGCGGTCAATGTTAGTGATTCTCATAGCACAATTTATTGGAACCATATTGGGTACAATTGCACCACTTTCGAGATGTTTTGCAACCTTAAGCTTTAAGATGTCCACTAAATGGATTCTGAACCATATCAAGGTCTTTAATGTAGAGAGCTACTGGACTCAAATGTTATCTGATTGGAAACAGAGCAGTGTTCTTTTTCCATCTAGTAGCCGCAGATTCAAGATTATCTTCCAAAATCTAAAAGGCCAGATTCTGAGTTTTTGTATAGGATTTCAGAAGACAGTTGTTGTAGTATGCAAGGTGATTGCTCTGATCCCGAGTTTTTTTTCTGATATGTGTCTTGTGTTTTATTCGCTGTTGGGAATGGATTAAGTCTATGTTTAGTGCCTCTGGTATAGGGTTAGTAATAAATCGAGATCAACTAGAACAAAAACAAGATCTAAGCCGGTACGTGTTACAACTTCAGGACGATATGGAGCTTGCAGAGAGAACATTAAAAGGCATAATGAAATCAGTGAACCGTTTGATCCGAAAGGCTGAGAAGCGACAACCAGTCAATCTTTTGAAACTTCTCCAGAACTCTAGAGGTTTTGAAGGAGTTAAAAAGTTTGATAGCTCTTGTGTTCAACGTTACTTTCAGTAGAATGTCTTAATTGCTGGAGCTTACCGGTGATAACTCTCATAACAATCGCTTTATCTCTTCCTAACATTCCGAAGGACACTGTTGATAGCTTGCTAAGTAGTGTGAGTGAAGGTCTTGCATACGTCACACTTGTGGAAGAAAATCTGAATGTTAGCGATGGCTATGCAAACATTCAAAATGCAGCTAAAATCTTGTGGCTAGAAGTTGAAGTTTATCACAAATGGTTAGGAAACAAGCTGCAAAACCCTTCTCAGTTAAAAACAACAGGAATGATTCTTCAATGGTTCAAGAATACAGCTAAAAACATGGTCAATGAGGTCAATAGTATGGATACTCGAAGCGTAAATGATAATGCCATCTATAGGTCTATTACTGCCAACTCAATGTATCGTATCACTGAATCAATCTTGCTTTCGTACAACACTGATATTGATGAGGTTAGCCAGGAGGAACTATTCCTGGAATTAACATCAATGATTTCTGATATATTGGCTGCTTGTCTCACCAACTTGCCACAAGTCGTCGTTATGAAGTGCCACACAAAAGTGATAGAGAAAAGGGAGACGACTGTTAATGCAGCAGCCCAACTTCTTGGTCAGGCTACACAGATAATGAATACCCTTCAAGATCGCGAACTTCCAACCTTGCATCCAGATGAGTTTCCCTTTATTGACAAATGGCAAATTTGTTTAAAATCACCTCTTCCATAATTATAAACCATTTACGTGTCTAGAATGATTAAGCATTTCATAAATAAAGATCTGTCATCAATAATTCTTCTCTTTCAGAAGAATGGTGAAGTTATTGTTCAGTTGCTTCCTGTTATGTTTTCTTCTGGCTATTGTTTTTAAGCGTTATTTACATAATCACTTTGTTGGAAATATAGTGTAATTGAGGGATATGGTCATACCTGAAAATGATTTTAGAGGTACGGAGAGCACACACATTAAGTCCCTGAACCTCCGACTCATTTGGTTTTCAGTTAGATGATGTACACATCAGAGAGTAACTCGCGAGAGAGTAGCTCGTCAGAGAGTTATATCCTAAGATAACCAACAATTCGGACGTAAAAAAACTCCCACTTTAGTTTACTTTCATGGCGGCGGTTTCATAGTTGAAACAGCCGTCTCGCCTACTTACCATAACTTCCTTAACCTCGTATCATTCGAATCCAACGTTGTTATAGTGTCCGCAGACTATAGGACAGCCCCTGAGCATCCTATCCCCACTTGTTACGACGATTCATGGGAAGCAATCAAGTGGGTCGCTAAACATGCTAATGGAAATGGACCCGACATGTGGCTAAATGAGTATCCGGATTTTAATCACGTGTTTTTCGGGGGAGATAGTGCGGGTGGAAATATTGCACATCATATGGGTATTCGGGTTGGGACGGTGAATCCCGGTCCGATTGTCAACCTTGAGGGTGTTATTTTGTTACACCCGTATTTTTGGGGGGAGGAACGGATTGGGGTGGAACTGGGTGAGCACCCGTGGAAGGAAACCGCGGGTACGGTATGGATGTTTGCTTATCCGGAAACCAGCGGGTTAGATGACCCGCTGATTAACCCGGACAAGGATCCAAAAGTTTCACACCTTGGATGCTCCAAGGTACTTGTTTGTGTTGCTGGGAATGATATAGGTAAAGATAGAGGATTCTTTTATAAGGAAATTTTGCGTAAAAATGGATGGCAAGGAGACATCAAGGTTATTGAGGATAAAGGAGAGGACCACGTCTTTTTCTTAATCAACCCTGCTTGTGATAATGCTTCTACCTTGCGGAAGAGAATTTCTACGTTTCTTAATCACGTCGAGTCCTAGGACAAGTCATGGTACAAGCAAGATAACTCTGCTCCTGCAGTTTAAACTATAACGATATGATTGTGTTGTATTACATTATTGTCGCTTTTTCATATAAACAAATCAGTGTTTTCTTATCTATAGTAACATGTTCAGCTTATACGCTCTTGTAGATTGTCTGTTTTGTGCAATGATGGTCGATATGTGACTTAAAATAGATATCACCTCAATGCCAAAGGGTTTCTCTATGTTTTCCCCATTGATTCTCATGACTGATAGAATATCATAAAAGGGTCTTTTAGGTAAATGCAGAAGGCGTGACCAGCTCAAAGTCCAAATCTGTCATGGAACATGTTGTACCTTTCGCCATAGATCAAGTATGGAATCTGTACTCATGGTCAAAGATTCTTGAATGAAATAACAAGATAGAAGTATAGTAAGTTGGAAAACCTGGCCCGTTGTTAAACATTACTGTAGAACTTATTCAGTTATTTGATACATATTGGCTACATATTCAGTAACATAAAGTCAGCTAAATTGTAGGGATGGCGGTTTTAAGGGCTAATACACGACTAACAATTAAGTAGATTACGGGACATCTAGACAAAACCAGTCGGGCCACCCGTAAAAAGAAAAGAAATGTCCGCCTCTAAAACTTTGAAAACCTGAGATCAACCGAATGACAAAAAAGGAAAGAGCGGAACCTTGTGTGTCCGCATGGGTCATGATTGCCCAGCTATCACGTTTACACTTTCCTGACCTGAATATTATGTGTGGACTGGAACCGCCAGATGGGCTGTCTGCCACTTTGAACAAGAGCTACCTCCTCACCTTCCTTTACCATCCCTTGATTCTGTGCATAGAAATGCAAGTTTTTATGAATACATTGTACAACGTTACTATTATTTTTAGATTATGGCCATTAGAACTATTATTCAGTTGCAAGGAATGTGACTACTTAGACCCGTTTATCTTTAAGGGGTCAAATGAGGTGCCAATAGTGTATTTTGAATGCATAATATGAAGTCCTAAAACATTTAACCAAAAAAATATTACTATTGCAATGATTTAGTTTTTAGTTGTACAATTATAAGTTAATTAACAAATTGAGTATTTATAAAATTTATATAAAAACGTCAAAAAGCTATACTGGTCAACCCAACCCCCACTGTTTCTAACTGCATATACGAAGGACCAATTTTGACTCCCAACCTTTATTATCCGTTAGTAAAACAGTCTGACCAACTTATTCAGTGAACGAGTAGCCTTAGGTTTTGTTAATATCTAACAACCTATAATGAGAATAGTCCCATGGTCCAAAAACAATGCACTGACAACTAGGTTAACATTTAAATGGAGGTACCTTTACTTTTTACTAGGATTCTATGAATGATTACTTGATGGCCAGATAAGTTATTTGGAGTAGTGACTCTTGTAAAAGAAAGACCATTCTGAATTTATACTGGAAATTCGCAAAAGGTGTTGTTACAATTCTTTCCCGATAGAGGGAGCAGCTAATACCCCGTAATTACTTATGCCAATGACATTTCCCAGGGAATATATATTACGATTAATTGATCAAACACATAAATTACCCTTTTCAACTTTTTCAAGAAAGATAAAATATAATGGTATACTAAAGCATATCTTACCTTCAATGTGTTGAGAGCGGTTTCAAATGTCTCCTCAGCATCATCAGAGAACTCCATGTAAATGGGGCAAACTCCCTGATACAAAGCTAACTTTTGTTGTACCCTTTTCCTGCATTGAAAAATTATTTTTCGATAATCAATAAGGGATATTTTGTGAGGTTCAGCGCTTCTCATCTTAAGATCACAATTGAGCCTAACAGTACCAAAGGTGTCCCTATCATCCCACCAACCATTGGTTGTAGGTTCATGTCCCATGAGTCAAATTAGGGACATGTGTGTGTGTGTGCGCACGCGCGCAAGAGTAACTATAATATCAAAAAGAAATTAGCAAAGTTATAGCAGGCAGAGATAAAAGAGCATACACTAAGCTAAGCTAAAGCTTATCCTAACTGTTGAGTAACTATAATACTATTAAAAAGAAAATTAGCAATGTAATATTAAAAAGAAAATTAGCAATGTTATAGCAGGCAGAGTCGCAGAGAATAATAGTGCATATACTAAGCTAAAGCTTATCCTAACTGTTGAGTAATGTGTAACATTAGAAAAAACAAATACTACACATAAGAGCAGGTGAGCATGCACCGATACACATAAGTAAAGAAAACGTAAACTGAGTTTATATAGGAATATCCTAGGCTTTAGCAACTATATCTATCAAATTTGGTACTGTGCATGTGCAGCTGTTGCGCTGATAATTCATTTTCCAAGAAGAAAAAACTATTAAGCTTTAAAAGTTTCACTTACTGATTTGTGAAGGCAAAGATAGTGCCAGTGGGACGATAATGACTCAATAGGACAGCCATGAAACCAGTTCTAGTGAATACAACGATTGAGGTTCCAAGAGTGTTAGACATTGATGTGGCATGGAATGCAAACATTTCACTCATATGGTTCTGCAAGAAACGAATACTTGGTAAGCAACATTTATAAATAGTAAACATGAAAATAGACGATGGTAATTTCAGGTGCGCATGTCCCAATAAGACACAATTTAAAGAATATATAAAGTTATAAACATAATCTACCTTAAAGGCTTGACCAAGATTAGATGGTGTAACACCACCCACTATGCTTGCTTCAGTTCGCAATGATACTGTGTGCATTACTTTAACAGCTTTTAAAGGAAACCTGCACGGGAAGACACAAAAGTCAGGCCCCGTTCATTATGCTATCCCAATATCCACAAACTCATAGATTTAATGCTTGTGTAAATAACAATCCGTTTTCTGTAGTGACCAAAAACTGAGGTGGGGAGATGGGGAGATTGGGTAGTAGGTGAAAACACGAGTTTCTGTGTTCATTGGGACGCGGCTTTATTGTAAGCAATTAGTTTGCCACAATCCGAGTTCATAAGTAGATAAACGATCTAATCAAAAATGGCTCTATAGTTAATATGTATTAAAAATACAATTTGTGCTTCTGCCGGCGTGTTCGACCTGTGTCTTTGTTAGCTACTTTTTATTTCACATGTTTGACCAATTAGAAACTTGGCAATAATAACCCAAATCAACCCATGTACAGGTGAACGGGATGAACTTGTCAGCTCTATCCAAAATCATTTGTAAAAAGTAAACAAAAAAAAAAAAAAAAAAAAAAAAAAAATTCAAATTTCATCCGTGAAATTAGTATCTTTACGTTGCATTACATAGAAATAAGTCTTACTTTCCATGAGCTGTTTCTCCAGATAGCATAACTGCATCAGCACCTTCTCTAACAGCAATAGCAATGTCGGATACCTCTGCTCTTGTTGGTGTTGGATGAACAATCATGCTTTCAAGCATATTTGTTGCAACTATTACAGCTTTTCCCATGCTCCGGCAAGTCCTGATTATCTCTTCCTAGTCAAAGCAATCAGGTTGAGGTTGATCAGTATTAGTAACTCGTAGAATTTATGGGCAGCTTCAACTAATATGTCAATCACAAAAGAAAAAAAAATGTTACCTGTAATAGTGGAACCTCTTCGATAGGCAACTCTGCGCCTAGATCTCCCCTCGCAACCATTGCCTGATTAAAAATGAATCAGCATCATTAGTATGCACTAGTCACAGCAAAAGTTGACCAAAAACAATATCCCAAATGACAAATTAAATAGGCAGTATTTGAAGGATATGTTCCTTAATAGTTTGTATACAATAGGTTTACGGACTAATGAAGATGCCCAAGTCATGATTTTCGTAATGAACAATCTTATAGGAGCTTCTTATAAATATTTTCATTACCAACATAAGGCCAAGGTAATATTAGCCGGAATAATGTCAAACAGGAAATCAAAAGGAAACTAGTACAAAACAAACATATATATACCCCATCCGATGCTGTGATGATTGAATATAAGTTCGGTATAGAGTCTGCACTTTCAATTTTTGGAATCACTTGGATATCTGCACCACAGCCTGCCAATAGAGAAGCCGGATCGCAATTCATCCAAATTAATGAAATTCTGTACATATATCTTAAAAACTATGAGTTGTTAATGTTATGTATTAGCATCGTTTAGCTTACTCTTGAGGTAACTCTTTAACTCGTGGATGACTTGTGCATCCTTAACAAAGGAGACTGCATAAAAATCAACTTGATTGTCCACTCCAAATTTGATATCATCCCAGTCTTTTTCTGTTGCAAAATGGCCCCAAATGTTATCACTCTTCAAAAAAGCCAATATATAAATATAACGATAATAAAGATGATGGTGAATGAGTCGAACCCGTAATGGATGGCAAAGTTGCACTTTTTCCTCTAACATTCAAATGACGCCTAGATTTGAGCTCTCCACCATCCACAACTTCACATTTTACTGAATCTTCGGTCTTGGATTTCACCAACAAGGACATCATGCCACCTAAAGGTAAACACGAGCTAACAAAGATCAAAATAACTGAAATACAACTTCTAATATTCCCATAGCAAAAGTCATGTTAATATACCATCAACTAATAGCATGTCACCCGCTTCCACATCATTCACAAAATCATCATAATTTACACTGACACAGTCTGATGTCCCAACCCCTCTTTTTATAGTAAAGGTGAATTCTTGGCCACTTTCTAAGTTAACAGGTTGTGGTAAGTCCCCGCTCCTGACTTCAGGCCCCTATGAACAGATATAAATGTTACTGTATAACTTATTTAAAGGAACAAGGGAGATGAAAGATGAAGGCTACCTTTGTGTCAAGCATGATTGCAATAACATTATCTTTAGATTGAGCATTGTATTCCTTAACAAGGTCGATGACTTTCTGATGGGACGCATGGTCTCCATGCGACATGTTTAGTCTTGCAACATTCATCCCAGCCTCAGCCAACTTCCATATCATCTCCTTGGTGTCGGTGGATGGACCTATCGTGCAAACAATTTTTGTCTTTCGCTTCACCAAGGGTCTAGACCACATGCCTACTGCTGTATCACCATGCTGTAAAACGTCCTGAGATGGATAATTCTGCTCTGCTATCTGATGACAAAAAAAAAAAAACAAATAAATATAGTTCAATTGGTTTACAAGTGGCCCGATGCCCCAATATGAAGTTGAAACAATGTAAAACTAAAAATTAAAAAGTTTTGGTATTCTCTGCCTCAACATGAAAATGCATTTATTTCAACTTTCGAGTTCCATTTCCTTTCTGAAATCTGAAGCATTTCTGAAATGGAAACCCTAAACAATAACCAAGTTTCGGCGTTCTACCTAAGTGACTCAAACTGTCTTAGAGACGCAATGGACTACCTGTATAGATCTAATGGCGTGAACAGACACCATGAAATATAACTTGCAAGAAGACGCCGACCTAATTAACTTTATACATTAAGACGACACATCAAAAACTTATGACCAATTTATATTTCACCGGGGTAATCCCCTTTACCCAAAAAAAAAAACTTATGACCAATCCGAGTTCATGTCTGTAAGGTTTAATAGCATAAAACTAACGAGGTTGTATTTTGCAAGCTAATTTCCACAACAAGTATCCTGGTTGTCAATTCTATACAATTTGGACACTCTGTAACAGTTCGAGTGGCCAGTCGAACAATGAGGAAAATGTCACTAAACTGCAATCAAGTTTTTTCATTATTGTTCAACCAAAGTCACTAAAGTATAAAACTGATTTAATTAGCTAGTTTCCTACCTGTATAAAACTGATGCACGAGCTTACACCATGAAAAATACCTTGCAGGATTCACCCTCGAAATTTCTATACTGGATACATTGGAACAACACATCAAAAAACGTAAGTCTAAGCAGTATAGAACTAACAAGGTGGTATCCTGCAAGACATTTTCCACAATGTTCATTCTCGTCATCTATTCTATACAAATTTGGACGCCAACTTTTAGAAACAGTTCTAGTAGATCAACAACTCCTGTGTAACAAACCGTTCCACATTGGTAGGATACAAGATATTTGAGGCCCTTATAAGCATATTCTGCTTTCGGCTAATGGGGGCGTTACATTAAAAATACATTTTGGATATCCACTAAAAATATATAGACTACTAATTAACATTTCAAACTAAAATTCCAAAACAAAAAGAAGTATAAAAACAATAAACAACAACCTTTGGTATGTCTTCAGGTGTAACAGGAACAACAACCTCAACTTCCTGTCTCCTAGCAGTGACACGACATCTGTTATACTTATGTTTAATAATTTGTTCAAAACCAACTTTGGAGATAAACCCATTATTATGAGTACTAGATTTAATCTGGTTGTTGGGGCAGGTGAATGAGGTATGGGTCAAGTTAGAAGCAGCCATTTGAGCCATTTCCGAAACTGAAAATGAGAAGGGAAAAAAAAAGAATGAAATGAAAATGGAGGCTGTGTATGTATGACTTTGGTAGTATCGAAGAGTAGATGCAGCAGGACCAAAACAGCTTCACTTCAGTTGTGTTTTGTTGTTTGTCTAAAAAAAACTCAAGTTCATTCATAACTTGTCCTTATGGTTTGTCAATTTTAACAAAAATCATATTTGCTAAAACCATTAGGTTGGGACTTGGGGATAAAGATCATCCATTTTAGCCATATGTGGTCCCTCTAATTACCTCCTTAATATAATAAGGGAATGTGAAAAATACCTTATTAAAATACAATATAAAGTCTGTGAGGGGAGAAAGTTTTGACAATAGATCTGTCGTTAGATTTTTTGGTTCCCTGTTCATCGGTATGGCTTGCACACCCAAATCAACATCTCAACCGTGTGTTGGTATTAATACATGTTCACTGGTATGGCTTGTTTGGGTGTTTTTCCAAAACCACTTTTCTAGCCGTTGATTTAGAAATCTGTTACTTGCTATATACATACACACATATATCACCAATAATTCTCTCTCAATCCTATCTAATCTTTATACTTTCAACATTTCTAAAAACACACACCTCACACATGCGGATCGATTCGATTTGAAGTTTGGCATTTGGGGCTTTTCCAATCCTTTAATTGTCAGAATTTCTAGAATTTCTATTGGTTATTAAGGTATGTTTTTTTATTTAAGGCTGATTATATAAACCCTAATTAGGATTTTCGTTTTTACACATACCAATTTAAGGTTTTCTCTTTAATTGAAGATTTTATGTTTTTGTAAAGCCTGATATCTATACAAGATTGGGTTTGATGCAAGTTTGTTGGTACCGTTTCTTAGATGATACCCTTCGATGTCGCCGATCTCTTTGTTGTCTCCATTCATGATGTGTGGTGTCGGAGGTCAGCTGGTGACGTAGGTTGGGTGGTTTCTTTTATGGCCTGTGTTGATTTGTTAGGGATACAAAGGAAGTTGATGTTGGATTATAAAAAGGGTTGGTTTTTTATTGTGGCCATATGAGTTGGTAGTTCTCGACATGGTTGGTTGAAAGCCCCTTTTATTTGGGTTTGTTTGAAACCCAGTTTTTTTTATCATTGGCAACGATTCAATGGCATAACATGTATCCCTGATTGCAGTTTTATTAGTAAGTTTGTTGTTATTGTAGCTACAAGTCCGTGAACTGGCATCAAGAGTCGAGGTTAACCGTATCTTGGTGGGGCAAATTGTTCGTTTGCAGCCATGGCGGGTTGGCCCTTCTATTTTGATGTGGGTTCCTTGCTCATAATTTGCACTAAGTATTTGGTTTATAGCATATAGTCGTAGGTTCTACTTATTGCTATTGAGATTGTTATTTTTTCTGCTTAAAATTAAAGATTATGGTTTGGCCTTGCTTATACTTTGGTTTTGGGCTTAAGTTACATAAGATAAATGTTATGATGTTGAAATGTGGTTTAGTATGCTTATGGCATCAGTTGCTAATTATTATAGTGCTGCTTTTTCATGATTGACTGTCGCGTAGCTTTCTGATACTTATTTGTGATGGTATACGTTGTAAAAGGGCGATGATGCTTTTCAATGACCGTTTTCACAGGTTTTCATCTAGGCCACCAGGCCATTCGTTGCCGTTATATATGCCACCAGGCCGTTCGTTGCCTGCAGCCATGCTAGGTGTCCACTTTTTCCAAGAAGTACATGTATATGCTAATACAGGTCCAACATCAGTCGGTTTTCTAACTCCACATTTTCCAATTTATTTTTGCAGGCACTAAGGAAAAAACGTGTTTCCAAGTTGTTGTCTTAGTTCTCTATTTGGCAATTGAAATTATTGGGGCCAATGGATGTAGTCGCGTGGGTCGCAGAACTATTGCAGCGGCTACAACAAGCACCAGGTTAGTAATACCGACCTCATATTAGGAAATATTGTTGTTTGCACGCAAAAACAACTTAAACAAAGAATATAAAATAAACACTAATCCGACATTAACAAGCCCCATAATACTTTTGGTTTTATAGTTATTGATTTACGACTGTCAAAGGGAAAAGCAGCTTAAACCTTTTATTATTTGCTACTTGGCTTAAACTGAGCGACAAGTTTTGTATTTATATTTGATTTTCGGTTTTGGTTTTGCTCGGTTTGGCATCGGGTTAAAATCAAGAAAATTAAGCCTAAACTATCCAAGTTGCTGGAAGTGGTCAATGGCAAAAACTTTTATCTTTTTGATGTACACATACCTTGCTCAACTTTCCTAACTCCGTTCTCTCTAACACGCTTCCTAAATGTCTAACTACTAATGAAATTCGAGATATAGTACTATATCGTCTCAACCATGCTTCCTGAATGTACCACTGCTGCCAATGCAACCACGTCATAAGCTGCAGCCGCAGTTTCGGTGTAGGATATTCTCCTAGCCATATAGCCAAATAGGAGTTGGCTTATTTAGTTCATGAATTTCAAATACCCGTTTTCCAACTCGCAGTTTATATCCTATGATAAACCAGGTTTGAACAGGAAGTCTTAGTAGTCACAGGAGGGTTGTTGTAATCATTTCGGGCTGTTGAGAGGTGGAGGGATTGTACCGTCGGTTGTTAGGCTTACAGTTAAGTCAGATGATAATTTGAATTAGGCTTATACGTACCGCAAAACATAACGGGGAATCGAAAGGTAAAAAGCTTTATCTGTTACATTACTAAATTTGATCTATTATTGTTAGTTTTTTTACAGTTTGTTAGGATAAGCTTTACTGATCTATTATATTTGCCGTTATGTGTATTGAAGACATTGTAGGAATATTATCCAAGGTCCTCAACCGTTGTTGTTTCTAACAAGAAGTGAGAGCATAGCAGATGGTAGCAGTTGCAACCATTAGTGATAAGGGCTGCTGTTCCAGTATTCCATTGGTTGTGCAAGAATTCAATCCGACATTGATAAATGCAATTCAGTGGGCCTTTGTATTGGTTTCTTAGTTAAATCTAAAATACAATATCTACACGCATAACCAATATAATTTTTCAAACACATTGCACAAGTGCTGACTGTGTTTTTTACTTTGATTTCTCAGACCCAGAAGCCCACACTTACGTGATTTCACGCACAACCTTTGCATTAGGCTGTTGATTATGAATTTGCAGTGTTATTTTAGCCGTGCAGCCCGACACCAACAACACCACAATCACAATGGCTATTTCCAAATCAATTGGGTTGGAGACACCTTTGTCTCAAAGCCCTCTATTGAAAAAGTAGCTCAACTTGCTGAACATAAAGGTAAAAGTAAGAAAAAAGTATTTTGTGCAACAAGAACATGGTATATTCTGGCTTTAAATTTCTGCAACGTCTCCATACGAGATGACCGGTCTTTGTCACCATGAAGACTTCCTCATTTGGTTATGATTTACGATGACACCTTATAATATATCTCATGTTTCCTCATATCCCATGTTGTGTTTTGCGCAATGCATGTTCTACCGTTATTTCTATTTATTCCATTGGAATTTCATTCAAGGACTATAAATTGATATATAGAAACTGATATTTCCATGTTTAACTCAAGTTTATATGTTAATTACGTAACTTTTTGCATGTGTCTTTATAAAGTCACACTATAGTACAAATCCTTAATTGTCACAATATGAACCTAAAATGTCTCTGGCCTAAAGTATTCTAAATAATCTTACACCTAATACCATTTGTTTAGAGCCATAAATTAATCTAATGCATTTTTTTTACGTTCTTAGCATGTTCTGTTATTTAACAATGTTGTGCATGTGGTTTATGATTGTAGGTTCAATACTCACTTTAGGCTATGTTCGATATTAGTCTTGGTGGCTTTCTTTTTACCTCGACCATGTTTGGCTTGAAAACTCAGAAAACGATCACTAGATTCTATTTATGTGACACTCACCACTTCTATTGCGATTCATCTTCTATGGTGTACCATTGTTTGAACAAGTTTATGATCAACCTTCCACATGAGCTTAGAAAAGGAATACTACTCCTTCATGTGTGTAGAGTATAAACAAAACTTTGTTTTGTTTCATTTGTTTTCGTTGCAAAAAGTAGTCGTAGAAAATTTACATCCCATTGCCTTAAACTCAAATAACTAAAAACCCATATCAAATAGGTTACCGAAAACAAATTCCCACCCCACTCGATTGTAGGTTTTAGTATAAAATTAAGTTTATATTTCTACTGATTTGTAGGGAAAGAGGATGCAGCAACGACACTAGAACGCCGACGTTTAAGCTATCACAAAAAGTTAAGGTTTCGAAAGGAAGTAGTCATCAAGATCCAGCAGAGTATGTAGGACATTCTTATACAGTACGTTACTTTTTTGCATTACAGACAAGTGTTAGTTATGAGTTTTAAAGAAGCTTTTTGCTGTAAATTAAGAGTTATAAAGAAAGTGATTATGTTTTTATTTTTGGTGCAGGTGGCTGGACCAAGAAGAGCTGCTTGCATTCTGTTCTTCAAAGAAGAGTAATTTAGGCTCATTACAAAATATTAGTTATTAAGTAACGTGTCAAAAGACATTTCTGCGCTCTTAACGTGTTTTCAGTATATTTCGCTTATTACCTTCTGCAAGCTCTTTTTGTGTAAACACATTATGTATCCACCCCGCGGCGGAGCGCGGGCATTGATCCTAGTGTTATAAAATTATGAAACTGAAAATACATAATAAAAATTGTTAGAAATACGTTTTTACGTATATTAGAAGAGTCGGTCACTCCACAATATTATTTATGTTGTAATAGCTCGTAGTTAACAAATAGTTTATAGTTACTTATTTAGTTAAGTAAGAACCGGTCCATGGGCTTGTCATGGGCCGGCCCAAGTCCACATAAGACTTGGAAGTATAAATACCCCTTTCCTCCTTGGAAAGGGGTTGGTTGTTGAACATTTCTCATTTCCACTTAATGAAATAACACATAGTTTTCTCTCACTTTCTCTCTCTAGTTTCTCTCTCTAGAAATCATCAACCCCTTCATAGATTCATAGGTTATCAAGATTCTACATTTGGTATCAAGAGCTATGGGGTGATTTAAGGTAATGATTTGTGTGGTTTTTTAGTTTTTGATTGTATTAGTGTTCTTTAAGAAGTTCCATCTTGATTCTTGGTGTTTTTGGTGTTTTTGTGATTGGGATTAGTGGATAAGTATTAGATTTTACTTATTATTGTAGAAATCACAAAACTTTTTGGGTTATTTGGTAAAAATCTGGGTTTAATCTTGGTTTTTTTGGTCGACTGTTCATCACGAACAAACCTTCTGTTTACCCAGCAAAAGTTCCGAACCAAAAACTTCCGGACCAAAAAGTTCCGGATCAACCAAAGTTCCGGATCAAAAGTTCCGAACGAAAAGTTCCGGATCAACAAAAGTTCCGAACCAAAAGTTCCGAATGAAAAGTTCCGGATCAACAAAAGTTCCGGATCAGGAAGTTCCGAACCAAAAGTTCCGGATCAAGAAAAAGTTCCAGATCAAGGAAGTTCCGAACCAAAAGTTCCGGATCAAGGAAAGTTCCGGATCAAGGAAAAAGTTCCGGATCAAGGAAAGTTCCGGATCAAGGAAAAAGTTCCGGATCAAGGGAAAGTTCCGGATCAAGGAAAGTTCCGGATCAAGGAAAAAGTTCCGGATCAAGGGAAAGTTCCGGATCAAGACTTCCGAACCAAAAGTTCCGAATTAAGGTATTTCCAAGCCAAAATCTTCCGAATCAACAAAAACTTCCGAATCAAGGGTTATTTTACTTGTTTTTTCGACGATTTAATAGAGGATTTAATCTTGGTTTCTTACAACAAAAACTCAACACAATTCACAAGCTTTACTTCACTGCTCGATCAACCGATAATCTTTGTCTCTTTGAAGTGAACAAAATGAATCCGAATTCAGTAATGCCTCAGATGACATCACTTACGGATATTTCCGTCATTACGGGAACGGATAATCGCCCGCCAATGCTCATCAAAGAAGTTTTTGAAGCATGGCAAGGCCGGATGATGTCTTACCTTAAGGGAAAACCGGTTTATGGGAGGCTTATGGTTAAGTCAATTTTAAATGGTCCACTTGACTATGGTACCATCGTGGTTAACAATGTGACTCGACCAAGAGAATTTGAAGAACTTACACCAGCTCAACAACTTGTTGCCGATGCAGACGAAAAGGCTCTTCAAACCATTCTCCAAGCTCTTCCCCATGACATCCATCGGATGGTAAGTCAGTATACGGTGGCAAAGGATTTATGGGAACGTCTAAAGGTGTTGCTACAAGGTACGTCTCTCACCAAACAGGAAAGGGAATGTCAGTTGTATGATCTGTTTGATCGATTCACGTACAACCCAGGGGAAACGCTTCACGATTATTACTTCAGGTTCACCACTCTCATGAATGATCTGAATGTATACAATCTCGTGATTGCTCCATTCCAGGTTAACACCAAATTCTTGAATACTTTACCTCAAGCTGAATGGGGTGAGTATATTACCGATGTTAAGTTAACCAGGGATTTGCATAAGTGCAATTTGGATCAACTCTATGCTTTCCTTCAGCAGCATGAGAAACATGTGATCATGCACCGTTCGCCTCGAGGTATGTACCCTGATTCCTTAGCTTTGATGGCAAATCAACCAAGCTTGTCTCACAACAACACTCCTTATATCTTGGGACATCAAGCCTATCATCCATCACCTTACATGACACCAACCTTCCCCCAATACTCGATTCTACCGCAACCACCCACCTCACATCAGCAACAATATCGGTTCAATGCACCTTCACCACACTATGCTTCACAACATCACCCAACAAGTATTGCACCTTATGCTCAATCTTCATATTCTTCTTATCAAGAGAATGCAGCATATCCAACAAGCTACCCTGATCAAATGAGTATTCCTTCTAGTGATTATGCAGCTCAACATGACCAAGCAATGTATTGTGATGATGATGATGAAGTCCCCATTCCTGTGTTCAAACAAGGAACTGACCCAGTTGAAGTGTTAACCACTATGTCTGCTTATCTCACAAGGACTTTAAGCAAACGAGGATTTAGGGGATCAGCTCCGACTAACAATCAGTTGAGGAATTCATCCAATTCTCGCCAACAAGCTACTATTGAGAATGGCAGGGTAATGGTTCAGCCTATTCAACCATATCAAGGGAGACCTACCACATCAACTACCAATGCTCGCACGGTCAATCAGG
Organism: Glebionis coronaria; assembly: GCA_025667525.1. Classification (NCBI taxonomy): domain Eukaryota; kingdom Viridiplantae; phylum Streptophyta; class Magnoliopsida; order Asterales; family Asteraceae; genus Glebionis; species Glebionis coronaria. Next base: position 477,675,058 of record CM046880.1, read on the forward strand.
CTCCAATGGTCAATCCTGCTCCACGGGCTAATTCCACAGGCAAGTTGAGAATGATTACATGCTACAACTGCAAGGAAGAAGGACACATGTCCAGGGATTGCAAGAAACCCAAGAGGAGAAGGGATGGTCAATGGTTTGCAGAGAAGATCTATCTGGTGAATGCTCAGGCACAAGGAAGGGAACTTGATGAAGAGGAGCTTGCATTTCTTGCTGATCCAGGGATTGCTGAACAAGACACTGTCACCACACAGAATGCAGCATACCAAGCAGATGATCTTGATGCGTATGACTCAGACTGTGATGAATTCCAATCTGCAAAGGCTGCTCTTATGGCAACTATCTCCAGCTTAGGGCCAGAAAAGAGATCTGAGGTACCTATTAATACCACTGATAATACCACTGATGCTAGTATTCAACCACATCAAGTTGTGCAAGAGAGTGCTGGTTCGAATGAGTCTTCGGTGGTGAGTCTTTCAAATGAGGAGACAATCAATGATAGTAATATCAATGTGAGTCCCCAGACTTTGAGTGAATCACAACCGGGAGCCATTTCGAATACGCATACTCCTGCTCAACAAGATTTGGTCATGGTTCCTGCTACATTACTTAGCCAAATGAATGCTGCTCTTTTAGAAACCCTAGCTAAGAATAAGAATTTGTCTGATGAGCTTGCCTTAAGCAACGAGAAAGTTCACACTTTGGAATTAGTGCCTTCGTCTAGTGTTCTCACTAATCCTGAATATGATCATTTTCGAAACAAACAAATGGGTCACTTGCAAGAAATTGAAAACTTAAGAGCAAATCTTTCTAATGAACTTAAAGAAAAGGAGTTAGTGGTCACTAATTTTCAAAAACTTCAAACGGATTTTGAATTACTCGAGTCTAAGAAGAATGAAATGGAGATTAATGCTGCTAATAAGATTAGAAGTCTAGATTATTTGCTTTTAAGACAATACGCTGCTTCTCAACTAGTGCACTTGTTTGATGCTTTGTTTAGAGAATTTAACTTATCACGTCAAAAAGGCCTTCCCCCTAACCCACGGTATGCAAAACAAGCTTTGATCCATAGTCCTAGACTTTATAATGCAACCCAATTAGGATTGGTCTTAGACCCGATTGTTATTTTCGATGATCGCACAAGTAAGGATCTAGTTGATGAGGATCGGTCATACAATTCTGCAAAATATCCCGAGTGTGATTATTTTAAAATGAATCAGGAGCTTGCTAAAACGGATTTTAGAATTCGCTTCCATATGGACAAAGATCTCATTACAGCACCAACCTACATGTTGAATGAAGAAAACCCTAGTACATTTCCTACACTTGTCAACATGGAAGGTCCTAAGGAAATTCCAAAGGATCTCCCACCTGTTAGCACTGTATGGTTAAACTTGCAAGAGATTAATCAATACTTTACTAATTTCGACAAGGTCATTTTGGAATGTACGACTTCAAATGGCCTAAACGCCGGAGAATGGGCTTTCGAACACATGAACGAGGTGTTTAAAAATGAGATCAATCCATTTGTCAAAAGTCTAAAAGGAAGTTTTGCATCTCTTAAGGAAAATCTTGAGTTTGAAATTGGAGAAGTTCAAAAAGTGTTTTATGAAATGGACACCGCTTACGAACTACAACTAATTGAAAAGGAAAAGATTTTATCCGAATATGACCGATTCTTGTCCGAAGTAATCTCGTGTGATGTGCTTACTACTGTAAATGTTAATTATTCGAATGAGCTTACATCCGCTATGATTAACTGTGATGCTATGCATATATGTGATGATGTTTGTGATCTCTCTGTAAATGTTGCTGATTCTGTAAATGAGGTAGATAATCATTCTTGTCACGAATCTAACGCTGAGTTTTTAAAGCTACAAGATTCTTACAATTTACTTTCAAAACGCTTTAATCAACTAGAACAACATTGTATATCTTCAGAATTAAAACAACAAACTCAAAATGAGGATCTTTTGATAACAAATAGTTGTGAAAAAGGTGTTGAGACGAGTGACAAGATGATTGCAATAGTTAAGGCATTAGAGGAAGAGATTATGAGATTGAAGAGAGATGTGTCATCAAATGAAACACTAAAATTGGAGCTAGAGGCTGCAGAGTCTAAAAACCAGGTCTTAGAAATTAGACTTTCGTCTGTTCTAGGGGAGATGGATCGGACAAGACAGGGACTATCCGCTCTTTATGGTTCACTAGAAGAACGCTTCGCTTTTAATGCGGCACAGCAACAATCTTATGTTGAACAACTGAACCAAAAGTGTGAGGAAATCTCTGACTTAAACATCCTACTCATTGACAAAAATATGGTTTTGGCCGAGTTAAAGGAGACACTTCTTCTCACTCGACAAGAAATTGTTGATAACTCAGCTACCGACTCTGCACCGTCCACTAGTGCTCCAACAACCAAGTCAGTAGTGCTTTATAAGAACCCGCTTCATAAGAGAAACCCGGTTACCTACGATGATTATATGAGGAATGCCATTAAGCATGTAGATATTGTTAGGGATATTTTAGACGATCTTTATGCCTTAGATCCCTCAAGTAGCTACTATTATTCGGCTCATGAATATATTAAGCGAGTTCAATATTGCTTAGCATATTTGCAATACATAGGTAAACCAGGCTCTGCACTACTTACTAATAGGTCCATTGCTGTAACTCCATTTAATAAGACTCCAGGAGCAAAACCGTCATTGGCTCAATCAAGTAAGGCACCTTTAAAATCTGTTGCTAATGTTCCCACTTTGCCTTCTACAGGATTAAAAGAGACTACTAAGGCTAAAGGATCGCCACTCAAGAAAGATAAGATCAAGCCCTCCACTAGTAGTGCCAAAAAGAAGAAAGTAGAAGCTCACCATAGGAATGTTAGTTCAGTTTTAAATAAGAAGAATCATGTTAAGACTAAAAGCTCTGCGCCTGTGCAGAAGCCTAAACCATTCGTGAATTCTAATTTGAATTGTTGGAATTGTAATGAATGTATGTTTTCCCAACGTCATGATTTGTGTCTTATTGATCATGTGAATGAAATGAATGCCATTAGGAATGGTCTTGAATGGAAGCCAACGGGTAGAACTCGTGCCCAGGTTGGCTGGCAATGGCGTCCCACTGGTAGGACCTTTACATTAGATGGAACAATGTGCCCTTTAACTAGGAATGCATCCATTGAGGTTAGGTCTGAGCGTCCTTTAGTTAGGAACGCTCGCACTCAAGTATGGAAACAACGCCCTTTAATTAGGTCAGCCCCCACTATAGTGCCTATCAGTGAAGAAATACCACAGGATTTAAGCCAACTAGAATCTACACCACCAACTAGGAAGAAGAAGGCTAGGAAATCTAAGAAACCTAAAGTTAGCAAATCTAAGATTATTAAATCTGTACCTGCTAATAACAAGGAACATTCAGATTCCGATACCTCTACATTGTCTTCGTGTGGTGATATTTTCAGGTGGTCCAAATCATCCTCTGGTATTTGGACTCCGGTTGTTCAAAGCATATGACCGGAGATCGCTCGATGCTCCGAAATTTCGTCAGCAAGTTTCTTGGTACGGTTAAATTCGGGAATGATCATATAGCAAAGATAATGGGGTATGGTGAATATCAGATTGGAAACGTTACGATTTCAAGGGTATACTATGTAGAAGGTCTTGGTCATAACTTATTTTCAGTAGGACAGTTTTGTGATTCCAACCTAGAGGTTGCATTTTGACAACATACTTGTTTCATCCGCAACTTGGAAGGAAAAGATTTGTTGAAGGGTTCTCGTGGTGCAAATCTTTATACGTTGTCCCTACAAGACATGATGGCCGCTTCTCCAGTATGTCTTCTCTCTAAAGCATCTAAGACCAAGTCTTGGTTATGGCATCGCAGATTATCTCATCTCAACTTTGATGCTATTAATCATCTGGCTAAAAACGAATTAGTTCGTGGTCTTCCAAAGCTTAAATTTCACAAGGACCATTTATGTTCCGCGTGTTCAAGGGGGAAAAGTACCAAGAAATCTTACAAGTCCAAAGCTGAAGACACCAATCAAGAAAAACTTTATCTTTTGCATATGGATCTTTGTGGGCCAATGAGAACTGAAAGTGTGAGCGGTAAGAAATTCATTCTCGTTATTGTGGATGATTTCTCCAGGTTTACATGGGTAAGATTTTTACGTACAAAGGATGAAGCACCAAAAGCTATCATCACTTTTCTGAAATTCATTCAGGTACGTTTGAACACTACTGTCCGCCGTATTCGTACAGACAATGGAACAGAGTTCGTCAACCAGACTTTTCGTGATTACTATGAAGGAGTTGGTATTTCACATGAAACATCCGCTGCATGTACTCCACAACAAAACGGTGTCGTTGAAAGACGGAATCGTACGCTTATGGAAGCTGCTAGGACTATGCTTATTTATGCGAACGCTCCATTGTTCTTGTGGGCAGAAGCGATATCTACTGCATGTTTCACCCAAAACCGTTCTATCATTCGGAAACGCCATGGAAAAACACCTTATGAGCTTCTACATGATCGTAAACCCGATGTTTCATTCTTTCATGTGTTTGGTGCTCTTTGTTATCCAAACATTAATAGTGAGAACTTGGGCAAGCTTCAACCGAAAGCCGATATAGGTATTTTCATTGGTTACTCACCTTTAAAGAAATCCTACCGAATTTACAACCGTCGTCTTGGCAAGATTGTAGAAACTATGGATGCAGATTTCGACGAGCTGACAGCGATGGCTTCTGAGCAACACAGCTCTGAACCCGCGCTTCATGAGATGGGAACCGGTGCTATTAGTTCCGGATTAGTTCCCAATAATCCTACTTCTACATCATTTTTACCACCAACAAGGCCCGAGTGGGATAAACTGTTTCAACCGTTGTTTGACAAATTCTTTGATCCCCCAAATGATGAAGTTCCAGCACCCGTAGTGATAGCTCCAATTCCTGAAGTTGTTGCTCCAGCTAATGAAGCTTTATCAAATGCATCCTCAATTAACATTGAACCGGATGCACCTTCACCAAGTAATTCTCAAACTACACCGGAATCGTCACCCCTACTTGTGCCTAATGATGTGGAAGAGGATTCTATTGATCACGACTTGGAATATGCTCACCTACAATAGCTTCCTTTCTTTGGTGTAGCGATACCTGAAAACCCTTAAGCCGCGTCTACCTCAGAAGAAGCTCCTTCTATTGTTCACTCCAGACCACCTAGGATTGAAAACCATAGCACTAAATGGACAAAAGATCACCCAATTAGGAATGTCATTGGAGATCTAGATCGACCAGTCTCTACACGCCATCAATTACAAGAGAGTGCACTTTATTGCTACTTTGATGCATTTCTCTCTGAAGTTGAACCTAAAAATTGGCAGCAGGCTATGACCCAATCATCTTGGATTGAAGCCATGCAGGAGGAACTAAATGAATTTCAAAGACTTGAAGTATGGGAATTAGTTCCTCTCCCTGACAAAGTTAACATCCTTACTTTGTTGTGGGTTTATAAGGTTAAACTTGATGAGATGGGTGCGGTATTGAAGAATAAGGCTAGATTGGTTGCTAGAGGATATAAACAAGCCTTGGGTATAGACTTTGAAGAATCTTTTGCTCCTGTTGCGAGATTGGAGGCTATTAGACTATTCCTTGCGTATGCTGCTCATATGAACATGATCGTCTATCAAATGGATGTGAAGACGGCATTTTTGAACGGTGAACTAAGGGAAGAAGTCTATGTTAGTCAGCCGGATAGGTTCATTAGCACGGAGTTTCCTAATCATGTGTACAAGCTTAAGAAGGCTCTCTATGGGTTGAAACAAGCTCCACGTGCTTGGTATGATCTCCTTTCAACATATCTCATCTCGGAAGGCTTCTCCAAAGGCAAAGTGGACCCCACTCTATTCACTCTCAAGGAGGGCAACGACATGATTCTGGTACAAATTTATGTTGATGATATAATATTTGCTGCCACTAACATAGAATTGTCAAATCGCTTTGAGAAGATAATGTCCACACGCTTTCAGATGTCAATGATGGGAAAAATCTCATTTTTCTTAGGATTACAGATTTCTCAAAATCCCAGAGGCATCTTTATTAATCAATCCAAATATGCTCTAGAATCTTTAAAGAAATATAACTTTGATAATTGTGACCCCGTGGACACTCCAATGGTGGAGAAATCCAAGTTAGATGAAGATAGGAATGGGACTATTGTCGATCCAAAACTTTACCGTGGGATGATCGGCACCCTTCTCTATCTGACTGCTAGCAGGCCTGATTTGCAATTTGTTGTATGCATGTGTGCCCGGTATCAGGCTCGGCCTACCGAAAAGCACCTACATGTTGTGAAAAGGATCTTTCGGTATCTAAAAGGAACACTTCATCGTGGTCTATGGTATCTGAAAGATTCCTCTATTGCTTTAATATCATACGCAGATGCCGATCATGCTGGATGTCAAGACACGAGGCGTAGCACTTCTGGATCTGTGCAACTCCTTGGAGATAGATTGATCAGTTGGTCTTCAAAAAGGCAGAAAAGCGCTGCAATTTCTAGCACGGAGGCTGAATACATCGCCATGTCCGGTTGTTGTGCTCAAGTCCTTTGGATGAGATCACAATTAACTGACTACGGTTTGGGTTTCAACAAAATCCCGATGTATTGTGACAACAAGAGCGCCATTGCCCTTTGCTGCAACTATGTTCAACACTCTCGGGCCAAGCACATAGACATTCGCTACCATTTCATTAAAGAGCAGGTGGAGAACGGAGTGATCGAGCTGTATTTTGTCACTACTGAGTATCAGCTGGCGGATATGTTCACCAAAGCCTTAGATCGAGGACGAATCGAGTTTTTGATCGACAAGCTTGGCATGAAATCATTCACTCCAGCGACTCTCAAAGAGTTGGCAGAAGAATCAGCTGAATAGTGGTGGTAAACTATTCAGAGTATCCTTTGTTCGTGATCATGTATATTATCGTAAATATATAAACCACAAAAAGAAAATACAAAATTATAAAACCAACAAAAAAACCATAAAAAATATAAAACCTACAAAAACCATAAAAATTATAAAATCAAGAAAAACCAAAAATATTTTTCGTTTTTAAATCGGGCATGTCTTTTAGTACGGTAATATTTACGGCCTTAGAAATGTCGATCAATATTGACACGATGCCATAAAGTAGAGTCCGTATAAAAGTTGTACATTTTTAAAACATGCCCATTATGGCTTGTAGTTATTTCAGACTGCAACCCGGTTTTCATATTAAAGTCACGTATTTCCTTGGAAAACGTTGGCTCACAACGGGAATTAATTTTCTCGGGCATGATTTACAAGCCAAATCATGCAAAGGGATCAAGTTTACTTTACAACTTGGTCTAACACGAATTTATGTACGTCTCCGTGCATTAATTTGTCAAAATAAGAGAAATCTTATTGACACCACGAATCAAATTTTTTTTCAAGATACAAATTGGAAATGCTTTCATCAATATTTGACTCTTTAAATAATGACTACAGCTCTTTAAATACCTTTACTCTTGACCGTAGTAATTGTAACATCATTCTTCATACAATAGTTAATGATAAGCTTGATAAACCGAGGGTAAGCAAAGAAATTAGTCTTCAGCTTCTTGTTATGGAAGAGTTGAAAGGTGAATTCTTCCCATAACAATAAAGCATAATCTGCATTTGCGCCTTTGTACATCCCATGGAAGATGTTCATTATTGGACTGCGCAAAGCATCATGCCCACTTGTTTTTGGTGTAAGACATCTACTGAGAATACCCAACAATGCTCTCCAAGGTTGTCCTACTTTAGCAGTGGTAAACTCAGACGCAACTCGTATGTCAGGACATCCAATAGCATCGAATAACTCCATGAGTTCGTCTTTAGTAGGATCCCTCGAAAATACCATACCTTTGGGTGAATCCCGAATGCCAAATATCTTACGGAAGTCTGAAACCTTAATTGTCTGCTGCTTGTTGTCGAGAGTGAAGGTGATCTTGTTTGAAGTGATTTCCTTGGTAGCCCAAAACTCATACATATAATCATAAGGCACCGAGGCAGTACTCCTTAAAGCATTCTTGAAATGAGATTGATCAAGAATTGCTATGGCGACTTTGAAACCATGGTGAGTGGATTTTGAGACTGGTTTTAGCCGGTGGTTGTTTGGTATGAACTTGAGTGTTCGTGCTTCGGCAATTGCGGCTTCTCTAGAGTCTTGGATTGCTTGTACTGTTGGATTAGTCATTGTATCTGCTTATGATAAGACATGAAAGGTTGATGCACAAAAAAAATATATTTGGTCACTGTTGGATTGCTTGTACTGTTACCACTAACCCTGTTAGTCCTGTTGTTGTTGCTCCTGTGATTGCAGAATCAGTAACCGAACCTGAAGCTGCACAACACTCACCCGTTCATGACACCACCGAGATGCCTGAATCAGAACCAGCAAATGTTCGCGTTTCTACTCCTCTACAACAAGCACAACAATCTACGGTTCCTGAACCAAGCACACGAGACTGGGCAGACACGTTGGAGATTGACGAGACTGCACCGCCACAGGCTTGGATCACGGCAGCGGCGCAATATGATCCAATCACGGACGCTGACAGAGATGTTCTATATCTCCGTATCCGTAGTCCGATTGACTTGTGTGCATTTCTTGCTCATGAGTATAAGACTTCGGTTACTCCGTCTTTGGTGAAGAAAGCACTTAAGGATAAAAGACTTCGCGCCAAAACCAGGTTAACCCGAATGGAGTTCGAGTACTATGCTGATGAGATCCTGAAAGCTCTGAATACCGTTCAACGGCCAGGTCTTCATGACTCAGAAAGAGCTCCACCTCCACTTGATCCTACTCAAGATAATCAGATTGCTCTCGACTTCTTCGTCACCTATGATCTTGAGTATCTTCTGAAGGGTTCATCAAAGTACGCAACCTCCTTGACCTTGCTGAAAGCTGCCAACTGGGGGACAATACCCTGGATCGAGGAAAAGGTAAACCGACTCTGGGTCCCAAGGGTAACTCGTAATTATGATATGTATGCTGTTATAGGTGCATCTCATTGGGACGAACGAGTCCGAAGGGCGTACAGGGGTTGCTGCCTAGTCAATTCAGGAAGCAACGTTAGATCCGATATCCGCATCTCCAGTATTTTAGGGCTAAAAACTGAAGCCAAGAATGGCTATTATCATGTGACGTAGATTCGTTTGAAAAGGGAGGATGACAGAGAATACAAAATCCAGCAGGGAGATTTTTCTATCATTCGTCTTGAGGATATTGAAGATATGTTGCTTCTGATGACCCGTGATCAACTCACACATATTCCTCGTGAAGACCTCATTGCCTTGAATACAGCACTTCGTATGTTCACACGAAGCGTTGTTATCAAGAAACGAGTTGAAGATCTTCAGTTGGGAGTCGAAAGTTACCAGAGGAAGCTTAACCTAACCTGTCCAGTGAATCAAGTGTTACCTCAACATGTCAACAGATGTCCCTATACCGGCATTTCTGTTCCGAATTGTGGGATTTTCTACTTGAATAGTCGAGGGTTAATGAAGTTTATGAGGGTGGGTGAGCTTTATAAGTACAGTGATGGGACTCTCATCTACGTCAGAGGAAAGTTGGATCATCTCAATTCGGGTGGGACTTTGCCAGAGATGACTGAGGATTGGCATCAGGGTTATCGGCAGATGGCGAAGTATGTGATCAAGAAGATCGATCAAAAGCTCCGTGAACGTAGATTGATGAGGAGCTTGGAAAGATTCGTTGGTGGAAGACCATATTTAGTGCACCACAAGCTACTGCAACGATCCATCTAATGGGTCGTACACTTCAGGTCCACTTTATATTGGTTTTCAATTGTGAATATGTATATTTGTGAATATTGTGCTTGTACGACTTGATGTAGTGTTAAGGTATGATAATTTTTCAAAAATTTCTCACGAGATTCTAAATCTTTTAAAATATATCATACTAAAGCACTACAACTATCCCTTATTAAATTAAGGGGGAGCATTAATTTGTTCTATGGCCAAACATCGATTTTATTTTTACCCAAAGACCGGTTAATCCATTCAATATCCCAAATATTAATGGTTAACATTTTGGATAAGGGGAGAAAATGGGATTAAGGAGATTTAAATGATACTTGGCTAAAAGATGAAAGAGACTTAACGATAATCCAACTTAATATGTGTAAAGCACGTGTTAAGGGGGAGCGTTTTTGATGATCAAAAACACCTAAGGTACGAAACTTTTGATTTCAATATCACAAGTACTTTAGGTGATTTTCAATGATTTTTCATGGTGGCAATTCCTTCCCAAAACACGCTTAATTCACGACGAATGTGGTGACAAAAGGGTGGTAGGAATAGGTTTAGTCCAATGATTCATCAGAGCCGATGGAATCTTCCCAAGGACAATTCCCTAGATAGAATTAGAAGTCCTAGGAAAGTTGGAGAAAGATTGTGAACGTAGATGAATGCCGACCAAGTACTTAAGCTAGCACTGGAACAATCACAACAAGGTGCTAGTAATGACGTATTGGTAAGCATTGAAGGGGTTGAAGAATGAAAAAGAATTGTAAAGATAAAGGGTGTAAAGAAAGAAGCCCTCCTTACAACTTTAGGCAGAAACCGGGTCAATACATATGCTATTGAGGTCATTTTTGTTAATGATTCTCGATATTGAAGAAAGACGTCATGGACCCAGTGATGCAATGCACAACCCTTCCCAACTAACTCAAATATCTCTCAAAAGGTATTTGTTTTAATCACACGGAGATCAACATGTTATCTATTGGTTTATTCACTCCGAATAGACTGGTATTGAAAAGGTGGCACTCCTCTCCAGCCATCGCTCACTAAAATCAAAACGCACAATTGAGTCTAGAGCCAAGAGATCATCAAAAGTCTCATTAGGACACTTTCCATTTATTCCTTGCTTTCTCACACACTGTGAAAAGTAAGAGATTTTCATGAGTCCTACGCAATATTCTTGTAATATTGCCAGAACATCCGAGTAATACGTAAGTATTACAATGAAGATGGAAATCCTGCTTGAGCCAACATCAAACAAGCTCATGGTAGGTTACACGTGCGGTTCTTTTAGAACCAATCTTGTGAAAAACTGGAAAGAAACAGTGGTTTAATTCTTAATTGAACTTAAACTCGTTCCAGGCCTCTACGCATTATCATATGATCTTGCCAGAACACTCAGAGTGACTCTTTATTGATCACAGTGACGAGTGGAAATCCTTCTAGTGTTAACATCAAACAGCACTTGGTAGGTGACGTGCAAGATTCTTTATGAATTGAGCTCGTGACAACTAGAAAGCAACGATGGTGAAAATCTTAATTGAAATTCACTTGTTCCAGGTTTCATGAATTGACGGCTTCAAATCACAAGGATAATTTATCCAAGTGATTCACTCTTTATGTTCGTAGTCAGCTTTGGACGGTCGAATAAAGAGAACGGGTTTACCCGCGAAATCCTGTCAGGAAGTTACTTAATTGAAACTATCCGTCACGGGTACGATATCTAATATCGTCCAACGGTCTTCACCGACCGGAGGTAAAATGCTACCGAATTAGAATAAAATGTTCAAAGCCATTTTATTCGTGTCGTTGCTGTGTACCTGTTAAAGACGGTGGCGTTGCTGTGTACCTGTTGAAGACGGTGGCGTTGCTGTGTACCAGTTAAAGACGGTGGTGTTGCGGTGTACCTGTAGAAGTCGTTCCCACATGCTTATGTTTTTTGTGCATCAAAGTCTAGCAAAAAATTCAAGAACGTACAAGATAAAGTCTTCCTCTGTACCAAACTCTGAAACTTTCGAGAATTCAACAAAAAGACATAAGTGTGTGGAACATGGAGTCACGAGGAGGCAAAATTCACAAGAAGGCAAAGATCGCACGTGAAAGGCCAAAAGAACAATGCTCTCAAGCCAAAGCCTAAAAGATCAAACCAACATATTCACAACAAAAGAAAGAAAAGAAGAAAAGACTACGAGCTAAAGAACGAAGACTTAGTATAGTATGCTAGGTTTAGAACTTTGTAACGTGGAGTGACCTCCCTTAGGGGAGATTGTTAGAAATACGTTTTTACGTATATTAGAAGAGTCGGTCACTCCACAATATTATTTATGTTGTAATAGCTCGTAGTTAACAAATAGTTTATAGTTACTTATTTAGTTAAGTAAGAACCGGTCCATGGGCTTGTCATGGGCCGGCCCAAGTCCACATAAGACTTGGAAGTATAAATACCCCTTTCCTCCTTGGAAAGGGGTTGGTTGTTGAACATTTCTCATTTCCACTTAATGAAATAACACATAGTTTTCTCTCACTTTCTCTCTCTAGTTTCTCTCTCTAGAAATCATCAACCCCTTCATAGATTCATAGGTTATCAAGATTCTACAAAAATTATAATGTTTAATAGATCAAAAATGATAAACAAACAAAAATATAAAACTAAAACTAATTAAAAACTGTATTAGACTGTAAATTGCAAAAAAAAATACAATTTTTTTTGTATTTTTTATACTTTTAAGGTGTTTTAGAGATACCAATAGAAGTACCTAAAACATTATGACTCGTATCGAATTTGGTCTTTTCTTTACTAACTTTGTTACGTTGATTATTAATTGTTACTGTTTAGATGATAAAAATAACATAAGTATCACATTAGTGTTTCTTAAATGGGTGATGATTTGCACACTCTAAAAATTTATTAGCACGCTTTAAAATATGTGTGTCGTGACTATTACACCCTTATTATATGCACATATTTTTAAATGATGTGATGATATAAATGTTAAAAGTCACATAAATTGAGTGTGCAAATAATAAATTCATACAGTGTGCAAATCATTACTCTTCTTAAATGGTCTACATGATTTATTGCCCAAATAAATAATTTATTATTTTTTTATATAATATTTTGTTTTTTTAACTTTTATTATTATTTTATTTCTTTATAACTTTTAATGTTTTTATACTTCATTTTTACATACTGTTTTTTTTAAGTTTGGAACGTCTTTTACATTTCATCCCTTTTAATATACTTTATCTGTTTTAATATGTTTTGTCCGTTTTTTTTTGTTTTTCAAGTTTTTGTACATTTTATCCGTTTTCATAATATCAGTTTTCACATGTTTTTCTTATGTTTGGTACGTTTTACATGTTTCCGTACGTTCTCGTCTGTTTTATAAGTTTTCATACTTTTTTTTACGCCTGGAATGTTTTATACATTTTTTAATTTTTTCATTTGTTTTAAAACATATAAAAACTTAGAAAAACATTAAAAAAAACCTAACAAAGACAAACAAAACGGAAGAAAAAAAGGACAAACTTGAAAAAAGAAACCCACAAAAACGGATGAAACTGATTAAACGTATGAAACCGCAACAACTATAAAAAAAATAAAAAGATATAAAATGTGTAAAAGTGTATGAAAACGTATAAAACAGACAACATTGAGAAAATCTAAAAATATGGATAAAAACGAACTAAAACTAACAAAAACAAAAAAAAGAAGTATATAAAAAGATAAATATGTGAAAACTTAAAAACTAATAGTAATAAAACATTAAAAATAAATTAATAAAAAAATAATTAATGCATGGACAAAATCCGTGATATCTAACAAACTATATGGACTATTTGAGAAAACACGTATGAATGTAGTTTGGTCGTTTTAGTCTTTTGAATAATCAAACTAACGAAAAAATCGTTCAAGGGACCAAATTCGATGCATTTCATAACCACGAGGAAAGGATCCGTTTGCATAGACGATTTCTGTTAAATCTGACAAACTATAAGGATTATTTATGCAATTAACTCAAAATAATATTCTCTTTTTGTCAAAAAAAGTGACTCTACTCATCAATGCAAATGTTTGTTATATTTTAGAGCCATTTCTTAGTGGATGTTCTTTGTACAAAACAAAGTGTAGTACAAAGCTTCTAGTTACAAAGGAGTGCTATCATGTTGTAATTGGCCTATGTCACACCCCACCATGGCGGAATATGGGGCGCGACGTATGGATATCATCACAACAATAGCGTGTCCATAGAGAGAACCTATGTGAATTAGAAATGTCATAAAAGGTGACACAAATGTCATGACAATATCTCATCAATGCAGGAGTCTAGGTAAGTAGGTAACAGTCCTACCTCTTACCCAAGACAAACAAATAACACAAACAAATCAACATATAGGTTCATAGTATCACTTATTGAAACAAACAGAAAAATAAACTAAGAAGGAACGGGGATCTCCTTCTAAATGCATTCCTACGCGACTCCAATCCTAACCACATATGTTCTCACGCTTAACCACTTTATCACCTGAAAGAGACACTAAAACACGTCAACATAATGTTGGTGAGAGTCATAGGTTTAGACTCCAACCGAAAATAGATTATAATAAGCTGTGAACAACCATAAACCACTAAACATATGGACAATGTGCTACAAGTATGCATTAACAACTAACATTTAAGATCAATCATTCCAAACTAAATCCAAGGCTCCCAGCCTTAACAAACACCATGGTACCATAGGCGCCCATACACCTATGTACCAATCCCAAGGCCCCGCCTTGTCATTATCCATTGGTCATATAGATGCTCACACATCTATGTACCTCCCTAAGGCCCCGCCTTGTCAACATCCCCTTGGTACCAAGTCAAACCACAATAACTGAGACGGTACGTGTCCCCCGATCCAAATCATAAACACAATCAAGAATCACATAGCAGTTAATCACATAAGTGCACACACAAGTCCATCAAAAACCATAAAAACATTCACAGCATTAGTTACAAAACCCTACAATGTCTCTTACATCCCATCTGGAAGTGAAAATCATTAAAAGATATGGGACTAAGAAACTCACCTGATTGAGCTTCTCCAAAAATCCGCGCACTAGCAAAAAGCTAACAAACAAAAGCACACAATCAAAACATGAACCAAACACTAAAATGGCTCATCAACCTATGATGGACATCTAGCCTTCTCCTATATATGTTCCTCATTCATATGTTCTAAACACCCCATTACCCTTCCCTAACAAGTCCTTAATTTGGTTAAGTTTGATACCTATCCCGTTCATATTTTACACAAAACAGTCCCAACTTTTAGGTCTCCAAACTATAAGCCAAACGCCCACCTAACCATACCCATGACCTCTTTAAAGGAAATCTTATGCCCTTACATATGTTAGCTAACTCCTCCCGTTTGCCCCAACCTTAAAGCTACTGTTAAGGCCCCGATATATATATATATATATATATATATATATGTATATATATATATATATATATATATATATATATATATATATATATATATATATATATATATATATATATATATATATATATATATATATATATATATATATATATATATATATATATATATATATATATATATATATATATAGAGAGAGAGAGAGAGAGAGAGAGAGAGAGAGAGTTAGGATCAAATAAGAAGATTAAGTAAAATGAGAAGAATGAGAAGAATCCACAGCCACATATTTCAGATGCACCTACAAAGTCAGATGCATCTCCCTTAAAAAATCTCCTTCCTTTGTGGAATTTGTGGTCAGGATTTCTTCTTATTCTTCTCATTTTATTTTTTCTTCTTACTGGATCCCTACTATATATATATATATATATATATATATATATATATATATATATATATATATATATATATATATATATATATATATATATATATATATATATATATATATATATATATATATATATATATATATATATATATATATATATATATATATATATATATATATATATATATATATATATATATATATATATATATAGAATTACGTTTAAGTGAGTTACAGCTTAAAATGAGATACAATAGGCACCATTTACAATACGATATGTGGCATTTTATATTAATAAATGGAAATAAAGCATCTCAAATAAACTGAAATGATAATATAAAATAAAAGGGTATTTCGGTAATTTAAATCATTTTTATGTCCTTTAGCAATTTCTTATTATGTGAATCCACAAACAGCTTCATAACTCTTTATATTCTCTATAAAAAAAAAACCCGGTAACTCCTCTATCTCTCACATCCGATCAACAAATTTTCTACATAACCCCATATCATCCTCTTTTTTACCCACATCATCTCATAAACAATATACCATCATCAATATTTGTTTAAAAAATACTGCACTCCTTTGTTTTTATCCTCTATAACCCCACACCAAGGCGTGGAGTTTTTCTGATGTCGAGATCATCGTGGCCTTCGAGATCCATCTCGCCATGTGAATTAGAATATCATTTGATGATTTCGTTTTCTACCATGTCTAGTTGGTGCGGCTTCTCGATTATAGATCGTGTATGAATCGGATCTTGAATAAAAGATCGATTTTAATTAGCCATTACCGGAGACGGTACATGATGATGTATCGCGATATATCAGATGGTAACATTCCTTAATTGTAGCCGTTACCCATCTGACGATATGTTTACACATTCGATCTGTAGCAGCCATCGTGAGTTTTATGGTACATAATGGTTGTTTTCTTGTGCATCCGTTATAGCCTTCTTGTTGCAAGACGAAATTTTGGGTTACTTCAAGCAAGGTTCAAAAGATACCCGATTGTTGTATCATTTGGCGAGATATAGCTTAGTTCTCTTTATTGATTTAGATGATTTCTTATTTTTCATAGGGTTGACTTTTAAAAGTGAACTCATTCAATTTCAGTACTTGACAGTTTGACTATATGAAAATCAAGATGCTATGGTTTTTTGTTTTTTAGCGGTTGTTTTGTATCAGTTGAGTATAAACATATTCATCTATATTAGTCCTTTTGTATCAATTGTTTTTATTTGTAAGATTTAGTCATTTTAAGTTGTATTTATTTAGAATTATTATTTGTTTAAAAAGATAATGTATCAATGTCGTCTTCGTCGGATTGATGTTGCGCTCGTCAGATTCAAACTAACAATCTTTTTAATAGTACCACTCGATGTGTATAATCGAAACTCGAGATTCGAACTGAGTTTATTGATTATCAGCGGATGTGTGTCACCTAAATCCGTTTCTTTCTTAGTTGATACAATACATGTGTATAAGTTATTCGAACTGAGTTTATTGCTGGTTGTAATTTTTGTTTGAACTGAGTGTCGATTTGTATCAGTTGATATGCTACATGTGTAGTAGTTTATACTTTATAGTGTGTTAGGAACCCATAAATAGATTTTTAGTTTCTACTTGTATCACATGTTAAAATCAGTTGTTCATATATTGTGTTTGAATATTATATTGCTCCACTTTTCTATGAATGGTTTTGTTGGTACCCAGTACTATGTGCAACAATGAGGTAAATCTTTGTAATATTATATTTGTATCAATTAGTATAGTGTATTATACATGAGATGTATCACAAGTTACTTGCATATACAAGCCAATAGAAAAATACATAGTAGATGTTCAATTTCTAACTGATGATCAAGATATAATGATTTTTAATACATATGTGCTAGATCGGTTATTAATAAACAATCCGCCAACTAATGCGTTTGAGTCTTTAAAAGGTATAAGCAGATGAATCAGTTTAAAATAAATACTATACCACTTGTTTTTAATTTTATTACAAAAATACCATTAATCTTATTTTTATCACATGACATCATCATTAATTCAATCAAATTCGATCTAACGGCTCACAAGTGTACCTATTATAACTTATTTTAAAGGTGTACACCATGATAATAGCCCCCTATATATATATATATATATATATATATATATATATATATATATATATATATATATATATATATATATATATATATATATATATATATATATATATATATATATATATATATATATATATATATATATATATATATATATATATATATATATATATATATATATATAGAGAGAGAGAGAGAGAGAGAGAGTGTCGTTATTGTGGTGACCGTTATTAAAATAAAAACAATAGGAACCGAATTTAACCGTTAGATGCACTAAAGATGGTACCTTGATGATATCATTTACTCATATTAAAAGAGATGGCAATTTTGTAATAACTAAAAATATAATGGCATATGCGTCAACTTAATTTTTTAAACTAATACACCTCGTATTCTCTGATCTATATCACTATATGGTGTTCTACATCTGCTTTAGCATTATTTTATTTTGCATCCATACTATTTTGATACACTAATTATTTAAACTAATGTTCTCTTATCTTTTATTATATAAATATAGTTATCAAAATGTGGTACACATATTTGTCAAATTTGTTAGTGACGCATGTTTATTTTCTGTAGCAATATTTTTTTTAAATACACAATTAACTATCAAATTTTATGAGTGGTATATAAAAAGATTCACATAATATAAAAATATTCAATTAACAATCAAAAATTTTTTTTCAAAAAAAATATAAAAAAGATTCAAATAATACGTAATGAAAAAAAATATATACATTATTGAAGTGATACATATTTAAAAAACCAACTAAAAAAGAAGTATGTGATACATATCCAAAAAAAATATGTAACAAACTAAACAAAATCCAAATAATACATATACTAAAAAATATGTAAATTTTTGTAACAAATATTTGGTGACAATTTATATTTTCTTATACCCTTAATTTCATAATATATTTCTAGCGACACGTTAAGTTTATTGACACGTTTTTTATGACACGTCTTATCTTTTAATAAATTTTTACTGACACAATAATTCTTTAACGATTTTGATTGACAATGTTTATGACACTAAATTTCATGATACATTTTCGAGATGCGATTAAAGTGACACATTATTATTTATGTATATTTTTAATGACACATATATTTTACGACACATGATTCTAGTGACACGTGAATTTTTGTGACACACTATTAGTCATAATTTGACTTTTTCGGCATATTTTCACTAATATATTTATAGTGACACATTTAATTTTTTATACCATTTTTTTAACACGTCTAATTTTTAATAAACTTGTAGAAACACAATAATTCTTTAACCATATTTTTTATACCATTTCTTTAATCATGTTGTAAGTAAGGGTGGACCCATGAGTTTAAAAAAGGTGTTGCACAAAGTATTTTTAAGCCATTTTGAGTTACATCTTAAAAACTAGGGCAACATGAAAATTTTTGAAAATTAAACATACTAATAACATTAAAGTTTTGAATTTTTTTTGCACTTCTTGACTTCAAAATGGATGGAGTCTACATCACACTCGGAATCTATGTGGTTCCGCGAATACCCTAACTTATGGTGCGCTTTATCTAAAGGATTCCTTATGCACAATAATAACAAACTGATAAATGTTACGAGGCTTTGACGTCTTGAAAAAGTTTCTAGTTTAAAAAATCAAGATACTAAAAGAAACTTTATCAAAAAGCAATCATATGTCGTGGATTTGATGATGATACAAGAATAACCACAAGAATAAACAATATATATTTAAGAATGAGCGTTTGATCTTAATTAAAAGATTTGTGAACTTTTTTTTTAGATTTAAGAGGTTAAGAATTTTTTTCTAGCAGAGATACGTAAATACATTTCTGAGTTATGATAATGAGGAGGAAAACATGGTATATTGGTAGCTTTTATTATAAGATGGGAAAGAGTTTATACCAATAATGCCCTTGATAATTAACTATCAATTTTAATTTATTATAATCATTAATTATCCACATGTCATGTTTTAATTGGTTCTTATAGTTTTTATTTTAAAGTCGGTACTTACTTGAACGTAAATCTATATATATATATATATATATATATATATATATATATATATATATATATATATATATATATATATATATATATATATATATATATATATATATATATATATATATATATATATATATATATATATATACTTTTGTCTATCCGGATATTACTGATTTTGAACATACAAAAAATTTGTTATGATTAGGGGGTCTTACCCTAACCCATTTTATTAGCCCCACCCCTGGTCTCTTATTTAATATATAAACCAACTCCCATGCCCATTAGAGGTTCAAATGTACATCTAAGTACCTCAATCACCTTAAAACATTAAATTAAACCCGACTGATTTCAAAACTGTTTTGACCTCCGACTGTTGTAACCTGTTTTTGACCCACCTCCCGACCTCCAATTTAGTTCTAGTTTCTTGCATTTGAAAGCCAACTCAATTACCTTTCCAGGGATGCTTGGATCGCAAAATAAGGGTTTGTAGAACTCTATATATGATCAAACAAAGTGACATAAAATTTTGCCCAGTTTTTAAAAACGAATTTAACACAATTAGCTTAATTAATTACCATCACCATGTATAATTATTATCTCTAATTAATCTAATCATGTTTATACCATTATAATACATAATTCATAATTAACTTAACCCTAGATCCATCATGTATTGACTAATAATGCTTTAAAAATAATTTAATTGAAAAGAGGATTAAAGGTTATACCTTAAAATTAATGGAAGATGAAAATTATGAAGAAACCCTAAAAGTCTCCATTGATGCCGACTTATTTTTGATTTCCAGGGGATTATGAATTGTTTTTATTAATAAAAACATTATATACTTATTCCTAACAAGTCCTAACCCAAGTACATAAGCCCACTTTCCTTTTTTCCCTTCCTTTTGTTTTAATTGTATACAACCGACCCCTAGCCCATAAATTTCGTTTTTTATTTAAATTATTAATAATTGTAATAATAATATTACCTTAATTTTCCTTAATTTATTTCAGATCCTAAAGCCTCCAAAACCTCAAAACCGTAAAACTAGTCAAATTTACGCGTATACCGTAAAAGACGTAAAAATATACAGTTTTATAAAAACTCTTGAAATATGAAATAAACAAATTAACTAAGTCCCAAATGACTTAAAACCATCCCGAAAAATATTCATGTGACTAATTACCTTATCCGAGATCTCTAAATGCTAAACCTTAAATCGTAAAAATACGATTTACTATTATACTTATACGTATACGTAAAACACCAAAATAACACCACTTCATTTCATAGTCACTACATTGTGAGCTCATGAACATGAAATCATCACACAACGTTTCACTCACAAGGTACCCCGTACCCGAAACGATATCCAAACCGCAACATATACACACCAATTAGCACATAAACACGTAAAGACACGTAACTTGCACAAAATAAAACTAAGTCACGAACCTCAAAACCACGGTTGTCACATCACTCCCTCCTAATAGAAATCTCGTCCCGAGATTTACTCCTTAGGACCAAACACACAAACAAATCACATGAGGATACTTGTTCTAAATGAACTATTCTCATTTCCATGTGTACTTTAGTTCAAGTCTCAAATTACCACATATACTAACCAACAATATTTAAATTCATTCCCAAACTCTTGACTTCATAGCCAATAAATCTCACAAATGACTCTTTGATAAAACAAAGACTCTTATTAACACAAATCCCGAATAACCGAACATGCAAATATGCATTCCCAAACAACATTTACCAATCTTAATACATGAAATATATCATGTATACCACTAAATTCCCCCAGGTAATTCTATACTCATAAGCTACTGGTCTGATCTTTCCAAGGATCATAAATGGACCTACACAACTCAACATCAACTTTTCCATTTTACCAAAACATACCACCCGTTACTATCGGTGAAACTTCCTACATAACGTTGTCACTAAACTCTAGTGGTTTCCTCCTTTTCTACATAGCATCTCTTGTTTTCTCTCATCCTTTCCACAAACACCTTTTCCATAGTAGTAGTCTCTTTAACCAATTTTAGTCCACCTTAAGGACAACTCACCCTATCCTTCCATATAGTGCCTCAAATGGCATTCATCGACTTCTAGTATGATAACTATCATTATATTAAAACTCAGACATCGCTAACGAGTTTCCCACCTCCCTCTAAATCAGTCACCCAAGCTCTCAACACGACTCCTATACTTGTAGCAATTTCTCACTTCGTCCATCCTTTTCCCATTAGCTTGATATACTCGTATCCAATCATGTTCATCAACTCCTTTTAGTCCGTACCCCTAAACTTCTTAAAAATTCCAATTTCCTTACACAAGTGACCTATGACGGTATTTCACATATTCATTAGTTCATCATAACAAGGCTCTTTCAATCCAAATCAACTTATGATCTATACATATCACCAAAAGGATGGTTATCTCAGTTTGTCTATCGACTGCCATCCAAACCCATGCTACAACTGCTTCCAATAAATTTGGATAGCTCATTAGTAGCACTTATACACATCTTTCTCACTTTTCTCCATGAACAATTTTTTTTCTTGATACTCAACACTTCCTTTATACCTACACAATGTCTTACCTTCAAGGTCATAGTGCTCCTCTTCTTGTCTCAGTTAGACCAAACCCTTCGTCTCTCATGACACATCACGTCTGTAACTCCTCATCCATTCGATTATCAATACTAAGCCTTCCAATCCAACAATATAGGTCAGTGCCATCCTTTTTTTTAAAACTACAACAATATTAGCCTACTTTGTGCTTTATTCTACTCATTAGGCTCTACCAAAATATATTATATTTTTTTTA
Source organism: Glebionis coronaria (assembly GCA_025667525.1). Classification (NCBI taxonomy): domain Eukaryota; kingdom Viridiplantae; phylum Streptophyta; class Magnoliopsida; order Asterales; family Asteraceae; genus Glebionis; species Glebionis coronaria. The sequence continues at coordinate 477,697,679 of CM046880.1, forward strand.
CCTTCGGTTCCTATCTCGAACTCTTTCATTCATGTTTCGCTTCTATTCACACTGTCGTCTTCTTCCTCAACTCATACCATACATCACGATGTGATGCTTCCCGTATATCAATTCATCTATACGCCAACATTTTCCAAGTAACTTCACTTGTTTTTCTCACGACCAGTTATCCTACTCCCTCCTAATAGGAATAGACTAGAGTTTCCTGTGATTCCATGCGGATCACACTCTCATCTGATACCCACATTAGTTTCCATTTGTCTACTAAGACATGTTCTAAATTATTACTCAAGTCTCATACTTCTATTATGATCTTGCACCTAACATGAGGTACTTCTAGTCATCATCTTCTACGAATACTTGGTTCTCTCTGTTGGAAATACGTTTTACGTATTAGGAAGGATCGGTCACTCCAACATTAGTTCGTGTAATAGCTCGTAGTTTAGTCATTTGCATTTACTTAAACAAAGCCCAAAACCGAGCCCATGAAATGTATGGGCCGGCGGCTAAATGTAAGCCCAAGCCCATGACAAGGGCTTGGGTATATAAACCCTCTCCTTTGATGGAGAGGGTGTGGTTAATCATATTTTTCACATAGTTCTCTTATGTTTCTCTCTCTAAAAGTGTGTTTAATCCACCATCTTTCTATCTCTTTCTCTCTCTAAAAACATAAGCATAGATTTACAAATCTACAAATGGTATCAGAGCTTGGGATGAAATATAGGTTTGTTTTTGTGTTGAGTATTGTGTTCTAAACATTTCGTAGATTGTGGTTTGTTTTTAGCCGAATCTTCAAAATCTTTTTTGGTGTTGGATCGGAGTTTAAAGTAGTATAACATAGGGATTCGTGTTAACTGTTCTTGGTATCTTGGTTTTCGTTAAAACATCATCTTTCTTGGATCAAAAGTGCAAAAAAGTTGGGTGTTCTTCATTCCGAAATTTCAGCAGAAGCATCCATCGGAAAGTACAATTGTACTTGGGCTTCCATCGCAATAACCGTCCATCGGAAAGGGATTGGTTTCTACATTGCGATCGTGGGATTTTTATCACTTATTCCGATCTGAATCTTTCCGATAGCTATTGCGATCTGAGATTCCGACGGGTATAAGGTAGTATTTTAAGTCGTTACTCTGCTCGAATTTTGTCAGCCACTTTGCGATCTGAACATTCCGATAGGGCTTTGCGATCTGAACATTCCGATACCAACAACATTTCGACAGGGCTACATTCCGATCTGGTATTACGATCTGACATTCCGATCTGGTGTTACGATCTGACATTCCGATCTGGTTTTACGATCTGACATTCCGATCAAGTATTACGATCTGACATTCCGATCAAGTATTACGATCTGACATTCCGATCTGGCATTCCGATAATCACAATTTTTTCCATAAAAAATTTCGAACAAACTTGCAGTTTGTGGGATCGTGTGTAATTTTGACTTGGAATTTTTGGTTTATCGAGAACATATTTTAGGGGATTTTAACATTGTTTCTCGGTTTTAACTCACAACAACACAAAAATACTTAACCTTATTTCATTGTTCGATCAACTTTGTAAATCTTAACTTATTGAAATGGAGTATACATCTCTTACGGATAAGTCCATCCTCTCGGGTACGGATAATCGTCCACCAATGTTGGTGAAGACTATGTATGAGGAATGGGCTTCCCGAATGGAACTTTATATGTTGAACAAGGAGAATGGACATCTAATTTGGGCATCGGTGCTCAATGGACCATTAGATTATGGTACTGTGACGGAAGGTACGACCACTCGTCCTCGCACAACGGGTGAGTTGACTGGAGATATGAAGATTCAAGATAAATGTGATAAGTATGCTACAAACATCATTCTCCAAGCTCTTCCTCCAGATGTCTACAAACTCGTCAGCAAACATAAAGTTGCCAAAGAGTTATGGGATAGAATTCGTGTTCTAATGCAAGGCACCTCGTTAACTAAACAAGAACGAGAGTGTAAGCTTTATGATACTTTTGATAAGTTTGCCTATGTGCCAGGGGAGACTCTCAATGATTACTATCTGAGATTTACCCTATTGTTGAATGAGCTTAACATCTATGGCATGGCAATTCCTACCTTTCAATTGAACACCAAGTATTTGAACACTCTTCCTCAAGAATGGAAAAAATACGTGACGGATGTTAAATTGGCTAAGGACTTGCATAACACCAATGTGGATCAACTTCAAGCTTTTCTTCAACAACATGAATGCCATGTGATCGAGGCTCGGTTGTCTACACCTCAAGTTCATGATCCACTTGCAATGTATGCTTCTCAACAAAACATGGCTTATACTTATCAACAACCATCATACTTGCAACAGCCACCACCACACATCTATCAGCAACCACAACAACCAGCTTATCAACCACCAATGATGCCACAACAAGAATATCAACAAAGTGTTCATCAACAAGCTTTTCAACAGCAACCACAATATCAGACATCACCATCACAAGCCAACACTTCTCCAATGGGCTATACTCCTCAGCAAGGATATTTTCCAATAGAAGCACAATCAGCACAGGCTTTTTACTCTAATGAACTTCCACCAATCCAAGCACCGGTCTTTACTCCAAATGATACGCCAGCTGATGTTCTAAACCATCTCACTGCTTACTTGTCAAAACTTGTTGCTACTAGAGGATTTCCACCAACAAACAATCAGCTCCGAACCTCTTCAAATCCTCGACAACAAGCCACTGTTCAAGATGGTCAAGTGACGGTGCAACCTATTCAGGGAAGGCAAAATTCATATGGACCTCCTACAAGGACTGGGAACAATCAAGCTGTGAATGCTCAAGCTAGTGGAAATGGGAGTCCAATTGGTCCTAAAAAGGTTGTGACTTGCTACAATTGCCGAGGACAAGGTCATATGGCTAGGGAATGCACTCAGCCGAAAAGGAGAAGGGATGATGCATGGTTTCGTGAGAAGATATATTTGGTTGATGCTCAGTCTAAGGGGAAGATTTTGGATTCAGAGGAGTTGGCATTTCTGGCAGACCCAGGGGCAGCAGATACTGAAGGCATTGCGGTCGTTTCTACTTCTAATGCAGCTTATCAAGCGGATGATCTTGATGCATACGATTCGGATTGTGATGACATTCACTCTGCCCAAGCTGCTCTTGTTGCTAATCTCTCTCACTACGGTTCTGATGTCATCAGTGAGGTAACAACCACATCTAATAATATTGATGATAACCAACATCAAGTTGGGCATGAAAATGACAACCTCGAACAACATTCGGGAACTAGTAACTCAAATTCTGTAGTATCCAATTATACACATTTGAGTGAACCTCAACCAAATGCTACGACGGGTATGGAATCTTATGCTCAACATGATTTGGTCATGGTGCCTAAACATATTATTGATCAAATGCATATGGCCCTCAGACAATCCGTAGAAACGAATTCCACCCTAACTGCTGAGCTTGAGTTGCATAAAGAAAAGGTCAAAACTTTTGAAATGGTCCCTCAAGAAGAGAAAATAACATGTTCTGAATTTGACCAATTTCGTTTTGAAAAGATTGAACACTTGAAAGAAATAGAATCATTAAAAGCTAATCTTTCGAATGAATTAAAAGAAAAGGAGTCGGTTATCAATGATTTTCAGAAACTTAAAATGGATTTCGAAACTCTCGAGTCTAAAAAGGTTGAATCGGAAATTAATGCTACCAAACTTCTTAAATTCAAAGAACAACAGCTTCTAAAACAATACGCTTCCACAGAAAAGGTTCATCTTTTAACTAAATCATTTAAAGAATTCGAGCTTAAGCGTCTTCAAGATTTACCACCTAATCCCGGTTATGCAAAACAAGCTCAGGAATATATTCCCGGTCTTTATGACATGACCATAATTGGAAAATCGAAAGAAGCACCTTTTGTTCGTAGTACTGAGGAGACACAATCACTTGGGGATGAAACTCATTCTAAAATGCTTTCAAAATTCCATACAATTGATTATGATCAACATAACAAAGATCAATTTTCGAAAAAGACACGCATTCGCTTACAAAAGGAATTAGCAGAATTAACAGTTCTTGTGCCCCAAAGTTTGTCAAATGGAAACCTTCCTAGTACGTCTCCTACACTCGTCAAAAAGGATTTAACGAAGTTAATTCCACCGGTAAGTAAGGCGTCCGTTAACTTGAATACGGTTCACCAACACTTAGCCAATTTTGACAAGGTCATTTTGGAACGTACGACGGCCACGGCCATAACGGAAGGTGAATGGAACTTTGAGCACACTAGAGCTGCGTTTCGAGATGAAATTGTTCCGTTTGTAAACAATGTTAAAGCTTGCCTTCGTACTATTGATCAAGATTTGTTTTTGGAAATAGAAGAAGTTAGACGTGTTTTCAATGAAATGGAAGATGCTTATGAAAACAGTTTACTTGAAATAGAACGGGTTTCACGCCATAATGATCTGCTTCTGAATCAAGTGATGTCTCATGATATTGTCTCTGTCTGTGTGAATACAAGTGTTGATAATGATTCTATTGTGCATAATGTTGAATCTGTGGATACTGTGGTAGATAGTACTTGTCACGAATCTGACGCTGAATTTTTAAAGCTTCAAGATTCATATTCATCGCTTTCAAAACGTTTTGATGAGATTCAAACACATTGTATTTCGCTTGAGTGCAAGCAACAGTTTATTCAAGAAATCTTTGAAACGTCATTCGAAGGTGTTAATATCGATGATGCAAACTTTGAAAAGAATTTTCGATTGAATTTACAATCAAAACAACGTCAGCCAAGTGACAAAGTTGCTAACTCTTTGTCGATAGACATAGAGAAATCTAAGGAGCTTAACTGTGTGAACGTACTTGAGGCCGCTGAGAATTTTAAACTTGATCTAGATAATCGAGTTTCCAAGATGTTGTCCAAAGTTGATAACTTAAAACAGAAAAATACACGACTTTTCGATTCAGTACAGCCAGCATGTGTTGATACCACTGCACAGAATCAATCATTGATTGAACAATTGAATCGAAAGACGGTGGAAATATCTGATTTGAGGGAACAAATTTGTGATAAGAATCTGGTCTTGGCTGAGTTAAAGGAAACACTTCGTACTCTAAAAGGTAAGAATGTTGTGGATAACGCAGCCACTATCTCAGCATCGTCCTCTAGTGCAATCAAAAGAACCCTTATAGCCGTCACACCACTTAACAAGGGCTCTAGGACTAAACCATCTCAAACTGTGGTCACTAAAGATAAGGCGGAATCAAAACCAGCTTCTAATATTCCCGTGTTGCCTTCTACAGGAGTAAGCACCACTACTAAGGCTCAAAGATCTAAGCTTAAAAGAAACAAGAAGAATGATAGGATCTTGCCCCCATCTAGTAGTCAAGTGAAGAAGAAAGTAGAAGCCTATCCTAGGAATGTTATTTCTGTTTTGAATAAAAAGAATCATGTAGCTAAACCTAAAGGCTCTGCGGTTGTGCAGCGTTCTAAGCCTACTGTGAATTCTAATTTAAAATGTTGGAATTGCAATGAATGTATGTTTTCTAGTCGTCATGATTCTTGCCTTATTGACCATGTGAATGAGATGCATGCCCGGAAAAATGGATTAGAATGGAAACCGACTGGGAAAGTGTTAACCCAAGTTGGCTGGATGTGGCGCCCCACTGGTAGAACTTTCACTATAGTAGGAAATATGTGCCCTTTGACTAGGATCACTCCCACTACAGCGAAGAAAGCGTGCCCTTTAACTAGGAGTACCAAGGCTACCAAGACACAAGCGTGTCCTTTAACTAGGAACACCGACACTACTGTAGGAACCAAGTGCCCTTTAAATAGGTCTACTCCCACTGTAGTGCCCGCGAATAATCCAAAACCTAAGAAAGTTGGAACAGTAAAACCTGTTAGTGCTAAAACTCACATTAGAAAACGCAGGAAATATAAGGATCTTAAAAATGTTAGTAATTCTGATAATTCTATATCTGTATCTGCTAACACTCCGGAACCAATAGTTTCCAATGCATTGTCTACTGTTGTTATTGAAAACAGGTGGTCCAAATTGTTCTCTGGTATTTGGACTCTGGTTGCTCCAAGCATATGACCGGAGATCGCTCTCAGCTCAGAAATTTCGTCAGCAAGTTTCTTGGTACGGTTCGATTTGGAAATGATCATATTGCAAAAATAATGGGTTATGGTGAATATCATATTGGGAATGTTATAATTTCAAGAGTGTATTACGTGGAAGGTCTCGGTCACAACTTATTTTCTGTGGGACAATTTTGTGATGCAAACCTAGAAGTTGCTTTTCGAGAGCATACCTGCTTCATTCGTAATTTGGAAGGGGTTGATTTATTGAAAGGTACTCGAGGGAATAATTTGTATACTTTGTCTCTACAAGACATGATGGCCGCTTCTCCCGTATGCCTTCTCTCCAAAGCATCGAAGACTAAGTCATGGTTATGGCATCGACGGTTATCTCATCTTAACTTTGACGCTATTAATCACTTGGCGAAAAACGAACTTGTTCGTGGTCTTCCTAAACTATCATTTCACAAGGATCATTTGTGTTCCGCGTGTACAATGGGGAAAAGCACTAAGAAGTCTTACAAACCCAAGACTGAAGACACCAACCAAGAGAAACTTTATCTTTTGCATATGGATCTTTATGGGCCAATGCGTGTTGAAAGTCTTAGTGGCAAAAAGTACATCCTCGTTATTGTGGATGATTACTCTCGGTTTACATGGGTGAAATTTCTTAAAGCAAAAAATGAGGCACCTAAATTCATCATCAGATTTCTCAAGATGATTCAAGTGCGACTCAACACTACTGTCCGACGCATTCGTACAGATAATGGAACCGAATTTGTGAATCAAATTTTGCGTGATTATTATGAAGAAGTTGGCATTTCTCATGAAACATCCGTTGCTCGCACTCCACAGCAAAACGGTGTCGTTGAAAGGCGAAATCGCACACTTATGGAAGCTGCTCGAACGATGTTAATTTACGCAAAGGCTCCATTGTTTTTATGGGCAGAAGCAGTATCTACAGCAGTGTACACCCAAAACCGGTCACTAATTCGTAAACGCCATGGTAAAACACCTTATGAGCTTCTCCATGGAAAAGTACCAGATTTATCATATCTTCATGTATTTGGTTCTCTTTGCTATCCAAATAATGATGGTGACAATTTGGGAAAACTTCAACCAAAGGCTGATATTGGTATTTTCATTGGTTACGCCCCCGCAAAGAAGGCTTACCGAATCTACAACCGTAACTCTCGCAAGATCCTCGAAACTATGAATGTTGATTTTGATGAGCTGACAGCAATGGCTTCCGAGCAAAACAGCTCTGAACCCGCACTTCATGAAATGGGACCCAGTAACATTAGTTCTGGTCTTGTCCCAAACAACCCTACTTCATCATTTATACCACCTACCAGGAATGAATGGGATACGTTGTTTCAACCGTTCTTTGATGAATTCTTTACTCCTCCAAGTATTGTTGCTCCAGAACCTGAGGTCATAGCTCCGGTAACCGAAGTTGTCGCTCCAGCAACCGAAGCACAATCAGACACATCTGCACCAACAATTGGTCAAGATATACCAACAACGAGTAATTCTCAACCAACACAAGTAACAACTACCCATGTCATGCCTATTGATGATGAAGAGGATGATGATGATCACGATTTGGAATTCGCTCAAATGCGTGAACTTCCATTCTTTGGTGTATCTATTCCCGACCCTTATCAAGCCGGGTCGTCCACCTCAGAGGAAGCTCCTTCTACAGTTTACTCCAATCCACGGATTCGTGAACATGACAGCAAGTGGACAAAGGATCATCCTATAGATTCTATTATTGGTGACCCTAATCGTCCAGTATCCACACGAAGTCAGTTACAAGAAAGTGCACTGTTTTGTCACTTTGATGCTTTTCTCACTGAAGTTGAACCTAAGACATGGCAACAAGCTTTTACTCAATCCTGTTGGATAGAAGCTATGCAAGAAGAACTTAACGAATTCATACGTCTTGATGTTTGGGAACTTGTCCCATGCCCGGATCAAGTGCAGTTACTCACTTTGAAATGGGTTTACAAGGTGAAACTCGATGAGTTAGGCGGAATATTGAAGAACAAAGCTCGTCTAGTAGCTCGTGGATACAAGCAATTATTGGGCATCGACTTTATGGAATCCTTTGCACCTGTTGCCCGTTTGGAAGCTATTAGACTATTCCTCGCTTATGCAGCCCATATGAATATGGTCGTCTATCAGATGGATGTGAAGACGGCATTTCTTAATGGTGAACTCAAGGAAGAGGTCTATGTTCAACAACCGGATGGTTTTGTGAATCCTAATTATCCTAATCATGTGTACAAGCTTAAGAAGGCTCTCTATGGGTTGAAGCAAGCTCCACGCGCATGGTATGATCTATTATCACAATTCCTCATTACGCAAGGCTTCGCAAAAGGCAAGGTGGATCCCACGCTGTTCATTCAGAAACGAGGTAAAGATATGATTATGGTACAAATATATGTTGATGATATTATATTTGCAGCCTCGACCCAAACCTTATCGGATGAGTTTGGGACACTCATGTCTTCCAAGTTTAAGATGTCAATGATGGGCAAGGTATCATTCTTCTTAGGTCTTCAGATATCTCAGAGTCCCAGAGGCATCTTTATTAATCAATCCAAATATGCCCTTGAATCGCTTAAGAAATATAAGATGGAATCTTGCGACCCCGTGGACACTCCAATGGTGGAGAAAACTAAGCTTGATGCAGATCCACATGGAGTTGCCGTTGATCCGACACTTTATCGTGGAATGATCGGTACTCTTCTGTATATCACAGCCAGTCGACCTGATCTTCAGTTTGCTATATGTATGTGTGCCAGGTATCAAACTAGGCCTATTGAGTTACACTTAGCTACTGTTAAAAGAATCTTTCGATATCTTAAAGGAACCATTAATCGGGGACTTTGGTATTCGAAGGACTCTTCTATTGCACTAATGGCATATGCAGATGCGGATCACGCGGGTTGTCAAGATACCAGGCGTAGCACGAGTGGAACTTTGCAACTACTAGGAGATCGATTAATCAGTTGGGCATCAAAACGGCAGAAAAGCGCTGCAATTTCAAGTACGGAAGCAGAATACATAGCTATGTCCGGTTGCTGTGCTCAAATTCTTTGGATGAGATCGCAATTAACCGACTATGGTCTAGGTTTCAACAAGATTCCGATGTACTGTGACAACAAGAGTGCAATTGCCTTATGCTGCAACAACGTTCAATTCTCCCGGTCGAAGCATATTGACATTCGCTACCATTTCATCAAGGAGCAAGTGGAAAATGGAGTAATCGAGCTTTACTTTGTCCGATCTGAGTATCAATTGGCGGATATTTTCACGAAGGCTTTAGATCGCGCTCGAATTGAATTTTTGGCCGACAAGCTAGGAATGAGAACCTTCTCGCCTGAGACTCTTAAGGAACTAGCAGATGAAGCGAAAGAATAGTGGTGGTAAAACTATTCTCCGTATCCTTGGTGATCATTTGTATATATTGTTTATATTTTTATCCACAAAAGCAAAATACAAAAATATAAAACCATATAAAAACCATAAAAATTGAAAAATTCATTAAAATCCAAAAATATTTTTACTTTATTTTTCAAAGGCATGTCTTTTGGTACGATAATATTTACGGCTTTAGAAATGTTGATTAATATCGACACGGCGCCATAAATAGAGTTCGTACAAAAGTTGTAAATATTTCATAAAACATGCCTAAATGGCTTGTAGTTATTTCTGACTGCAACCCGGTTTTCATATTAAAGTCAAGTATTTCTTATGAAAGCTTTGGCTCACAACGGGAATTAATTTTCTCGGGCAAGGTTTACTTTAAAACCTTGTAAGGGATCAAGTTTACTTTATAACTTGGTCTAACACAAATCTATGTACGTTTTAGTGCATTTATTTGTTAAAACAAGAGAAGTCTTGTTTTTATGAAGCTATCATCTCTACAACCATGCAATCTACAATTGGTATCTACATACTCGACGATGCGACTACTCAACCGACGACTACAGCTCTTTCAATAGAACACGGGTCAACAATTGAGGGGGAGCAATTGTCAAGCATTCAGAATCTTCGATGCCGAACGTGCCAAGTTCACAAGTTGGTGTCAAGACAACAATACCAATCGTACATGTGGTGTCAAGAGATGACTTCAGACGTGACGAGGCGACCAACATATGCTGACAAGAACCATTTGATCTTATCATATGATGTTCTCATCTATCAGGTCCAACATTTTTCTTCCCAAAACCTTTGTTAAAACTTCATTAAATCAATTGATATTAAAAACATCGATTGGGTTAATATTTTTAATATGGGGGAGAAAATGTGATTTAATATGGGATATTATCACAAATGGTTTGACTTAATGTGCTGGCTCATCCCGACATGTGCGAAATGTTTTCGAATATCGTGGCATATGTTAAGGGGGAGCAAAACGGATTTGCATAATCAAAAATGGATTTCATGGTGATTCATACTTACCCACAACCCATTTATTTCACGACGATGAAGATTGTGGTGACATAAGGATGGTAGGATAGGTTAAGTCCTATGATTCTTCCAGAACCGGAGGAATCTTCCCAAGGACATTCCATAGCTAGAAATAGTAGTCCTTAGGAAAGTTGGGGAAAGATTGTGAACGTAGCTGAATGCCGACCAAGTACTTAAGTTAGCACTGGAACAATCACAACAAGGTGCTAGTTATGACGTATTGGTAAGCATTGAAGGGGTTGAAGAATGAAAAAGAATTGTAAAGATAAAGGGTGTAAAGAAAGAAGCCCTCCTTACAACTTTAGGCAGAAACCGGGTCAATACATATGCTATTGAGATCATTTTTAATGATGCTTGATATTGAAGATAAGACATCATGGACCCAGTGATGCAATGCACAACCCATCCCAGCTAACTCAGATATCTCTCAAAAGATGTTTGTTTTAATCACACGGAGACAACACGTTATCTATCGATTTATTCACTCCGAATGAATTGGTATTGAAATGGTGGCACTCCTCTCCAGCCTCCGATCACTAAAATCCAAAGTGCACGATCGAGTCTAGAGCCATTTGAGATCATTAAATATCTCATTAGGACACACTTTCATAATTCCTTGCTTCTTCACACACTGTGAAAAGTAAGATCTTAAGAGTCCTACGCAAAATCTTCATGATCTTGCCTGAACATCCGAGTAATACGAAAGTATTTACAATGAAGATGGAAATCCTTCTTGAGCGAACATCAAAAAGCTCATGGTAGGTGACTTGTGCGATTCTTTATGAATCAAACTTGTGATAACTGGAAAGCAACAGTTGTTTAATTCTTAACTGAATTTAAACACGTTCCAGGCCTCTACGCAATATCTCAGTGATCTTGCCAGAACACTCAGAGTGATACCTTAGTGTTCACGGTGATGAGTGGAAATCCTTCTAGTGTTAACCTCAAACAGCACTTGGTAGGTAACTTGCAAGATTCTGTACGAATCAAGCTCGTGACAACTGGAAAGCAACGATGGTGCGGTTCTTAATTGAATTTCACTTGTTCCAGGAACATGAATTGACGGCTTCCAATCATGAGGATAGTATTATCCAAATGATTCACTCTTTATGTTCGCAGTCAGCTTTGGACGGTCGAATAAAGAGAACGGGTTTACCCGCGAAATCCTGTCAGGAAGTTACTTAATTGAAACTATCCGTCACGGGTACGATATCTAATATCGTCCAACGGTCTTCACCGACCGGAGGTAAAATGCTACCGAATTAGAATGAAATGTTCAAAGCCATTTCGTTCGTGTCTACTTATGTTGCGGCATTTGAAGACGGTGGCGTTGCGGGATCCAAGAAGAAGTCGTCCCCGCATGCTTATACTTTAGGCACTTAATACCTCATCTAATTCAAGAAAGCCTAAAAGTGAAGTCTTCCGCTGTATCAAACTCTGAAGCTTTCAAGAATTACAAAGGTATAAGTATGTGGGACGTGAGGTCACGAAGAGGCGAAGATCACAAGTGATGGATGCACGAGATCAAGGCAAGAGATTAATGCTCAAGATTGATATCAAAGATCACATCAGCATGTTCACCAGAAAAGAAAAAGAAGAAAAAGAAAGACGAAGACTACGAGCTCAAGACAAGCATAGTATGCTAGGTTTATTTTACTATTGTAACTTGGGTAACGCCCTTGTTTGGAGTGACCTCCCTTAGGGGGAGATTGTTGGAAATACGTTTTACGTATTAGGAAGGATCGGTCACTCCAACATTAGTTCGTGTAATAGCTCGTAGTTTAGTCATTTGCATTTACTTAAACAAAGCCCAAAACCGAGCCCATGAAATGTATGGGCCGGCGGCTAAATGTAAGCCCAAGCCCATGACAAGGGCTTGGGTATATAAACCCTCTCCTTTGATGGAGAGGGTGTGGTTAATCATATTTTTCACATAGTTCTCTTATGTTTCTCTCTCTAAAAGTGTGTTTAATCCACCATCTTTCTATCTCTTTCTCTCTCTAAAAACATAAGCATTACATACTATCCCGTCCAACAGAAATTACATACTTCATTCATCAAATCTATGGAAATCGCTAGTGCATTGGATAATGCATAGCTATCTCTTCCAAAGATCTTTCATAACACCTTCACAAAACCGACTCTCTAGTCACTTCTCCGTGAACTTATTCAGCTCAGATTCACTACTCATCCCTCGATATTGATTGCCACAAAATTATATTCGCATAGTTACTTGACTCCCCTTGTTAGTTCCACGAGTTCTTAATTTCCCATGTTATGTATTCACTTCATCACGATCCACTGGTTAAACTCTTTGTAGCTCCACCCCGGTACTCGATCTGTCTTCCTTCGTCACGAACCATACGGAGATTTCCTTCATAGTGCTTGTCACCTTTCCAGTCCTAGCAAAATCTGTGACTCCTTCCAAATCTCTTGCTTCCTTTAGCAGCCCGCACGTAGTCCTTTCAGCCTTCATGATGTAGCTCTTCACGCTCCCCTTCTCATCTCTATGATGTTACCTAGGAACTTTACACTACCCAATAGCTTCTAACTTCAACTCATCTACCACAATATTTCTAAAGGTACTTCAACCCCTCAATGGCTCACTCTTCCTTACTTGTTGTAATCACACTTAATCAGCCTCCTACCAATCATTCTTTCACATCCATGTTTTCCTTCACGTGTCTACCACTACCTTGCCTCCATAACTATACTAATTACCTTGCGTGTTATTTGTCCAATCTTTAGTAGAAAATTTCTACTCTACCCTCACATCCGCTGGTACTTTCATCAATATCCTAATGGTACTTCAACCAACTTCTCATAGCATGACATCTCGTTCTCACGACCAGTCAACTAACTTTACTTACTCACTTATTCCCGTAACCAATCTAAGTTCTAAGACTCCACAAATCTTAATCATTCCTTCAACACAACCTTTAAACCAAAATACATCTCTCTATTCTAATATCTAACCATAACTAATACTACCAAACTCTATCCTCTCATCCTAACGTTTCCACAACCGCATAACTAAATCAACCATGACCTGTACCAAAAGAATTTCCAAACGACCGCGTCCCATAAAAAAATATAGTGTAAAACCAAAGATCAACCATAATGAACCCAAGCCAAAACAACTGAAAATGAAACAATGTAATCCGAAAGATCAATGGAGTGTGCCAACAACAAAAAATTTAGACTCGTCACGATTAATATTACCAAATTTCGATACCTTAGAAAATTTTAAACTTTCTCCCCAATTAGTTACTTCTCATAAGAACCAAACTCCCATACTACTAAAATCAATCATACTCATTTTTAACCATAAACTCATCCTTTATCTTCATCATTTTATCAAGATATCAACTAGTTAGTATACTACAATCTTATTCTAACCATTATCTCGCTTACCCATATTAAATTTATTTCACTTGTTATTATGAAATCAATACATGTTTATAAAATACAGTGTGTTTTTTTTTATTCTATATTATTATTATTATTTTATATAATCCATTTAGTGGTTATAACTAAACTACTATACTTTTACAATGTGTGGTGTTATTATTATCATTATTATAATAAAATCTCCCTTTTTACTCTTTCCGTCTTAGTTAAATACTTCTAAAATTTTAACTCCACTTAAGAAAATTCTTGTAAAATTTCTTTACCCCTTTAAAATGTATGATCACATGTTACACATAAAACTAATCCAATTATTTTCAAAAAAAATAAAATTTATTAGCTTACTACCACAAATTTAAAAAAATATGTAAGCCACGATATCATACCATACACCTACAAATTATTTTCAAAATCGTTTTCCTATAATTAGCCATACTTATTTGCAAGAAAATTTAGTTGTTCTCATTAATTAAAATACATACCTGAATGTAAACACACTTCAAAAAGACTCAAAACGTCGTTGGAACTCCATCAAACTCCAACACCATAAAACACGAACTACACTAGGTACGTTCAAGTTATAGTAACTACTGAACGACCATATATCATAACTTAACGCATACTAGTATATATACATCCGCATATATATACCTATTAAATCATCCAAAACATACTCGTTACCATACATGTCAGATCAATCAATCGCGTCATACACTCGTTTTTCCATACGAGTAATCACCATCTTACCACAAGGCATAAAACCCATCACTAAAAACCAGTCCATATCGTGTGACCCCATAATCACACAACATGAGTATAACCCAAAACATCTAACACACTAAAAAGTAGTCATATCGTAGGCAGCCGTTACATAAACCCATATATTATACATATACCCAAAAATCCACATCTCATCATATACAAGCATGTACTAACCCTCTTTCATGCAATCATACTTGAGAACCCATTGAAGTTTTGGTACTTGTATAACTATGTTGGCCACCATACTTATACAATTACCCTTTCCTCAATGCACTCCCTCCTATGATGACACTTATAAGAATCAATACAACATATAACACATAAATCCATCTACTCACATAAGCTCATAACCACATAAACAATAAGGTCCAAAACTCTATCTATTAAAATAATATAGTCAAACTCTTGAAATACATAAATCCATAGTCTAGCTAAAACAACATAGACTAAATCCAAAACAAAAACATAATCAGTTATAAGTCATGTCGCCCATAAGAGTGGAAACAACTTAAAATCCTTCATATCCACCCACTCCTAATAACTCGAACCACCACATGATTCTTAGGGAACATGACTTAAACATCAAAAGAAAAATACTATACCTCAGGTACATAAAATAACCCAACAAAAGATAGAAACTACCATGTACCAAATTATGTACTATAATGTACAATTTAAGCAAAATACGACAATGACTAGCTTGGATGATTATGGTTCAACCAGCACTAGTCACACCCCGAAAAGAAAATAACATGTGGCTAAGTATGAACTACTATGGTTCAACCCATACTAGTCAAAACTTAACAAACATCGCAAGTAAAAACCAATAACATCCAAAAAACTTTAATTAATATAAAATGCACACATACTCCTATGACGTCTATATGTAGGGACCCTTAAGCTATAGACTAGGTTACTAGACTAGGCAACCTAATTCTCTATAACCATTGGCTCTGATACCATTCTGTCACACCCCACCATGGCGGAATATGGGGCGCGACGTATGGATATCATCACAACAATAGCGTGTCCATAGAGAGAACCTATGTGAATTAGAAATGTCATAAAAGGTGACACAAATGTCATGACAACATCTCATCAATGCAGGAGTCTAGGTAAGTAGGTAACAGTCCTACCTCTTGCCCAAGACAAACAAATAACATAAACAAATCAACATATAGGTTCATAGTATCACTTATTGAAACAAACAGAAAAATAAACTAAGAAGGAACGGGGATCTCCTTCTAAATGCATTCCTACGCGACTCCAATCCTAGCCACATATGTTCTCACGCTTAACCACTTTATCACCTGAAAGAGACACTAAAACATGTCAACATAATGTTGGTGAGAGTCATAGGTTTAGACTCCAACCGAAAATAGATTATAATAAGCTGTGAACAACCATAAACCACTAAACATATGGACAATGTGCTACAAGTATACATTAACAACTAGCATTCAAGATCAATCATTCCAAACCAAATCCAAGGCTCCCAGCCTTACCAAACACCATGGTACCATAGACGCCCATACACCTATGTACCAATCCCAAGGCCCCGCCTTGTCATTATCCATTGGTCCCATAGATACTCACACATCTATGTACCTCCCCAAGGCCCCGCCTTGTCAACATCCCCTTGGTACCAAGTCAAACCACAATAACTGAGACGGTACGTGTCCCCCGATTCAAATCATAAACACAATCAAGAATCACATAGCAGTTAATCACATAAGTGCACACACAAGTCCATCACAAACCACAAAAACATTCACAGCATTAGTTACAAAACTATACAGTGTCTCTTCCATCCCATCTGGAAGTTGAAATCATTAAAAGATATGGGACTATGAAAGTCACCTGATTGAGCTTCTCCAAAAATCCGCGCACTAGCAAAAAGCTAACAAACAAAAGCACACAATCAAAACATGAACCAAACACTAAAATGGCTCATCAACCTATGATGGACATCTAGCCTTCTCCCATATATGTTCCTCATTCATATGTTCTAAACACCCCATTACCCTTCCCTAACAAGTCCTTAACTTGGTTAATTTTGATACCTATCCCGTTCATATTTTACACAAAACAGTCCTAACTTTTAGGTCTCCAAACTATAAGCCAAACGCGCATCTAACCATACCCATGACCTCTGTAAAGGAAACCCTATTCCCTTACATATGTTAGCTAACTCATCCCCTTTTTCCTAACCTTAAAGCTACTGTTAAGGCCCCGATATATAAATATATATATATACTTTTGTCTATCCGGATTTTACTGATTTTGAACATACAAAAAGTTTGTTATGATTAGGGGGTCTTACCCTAACCCATTTTCTTAGCCCCACCCTTGGTCTCTTATTTAATATATAAAACAACTCCCATGCCCATAAGAGGGTTCAAATGTACATCTAAGTACCTCAATCACCTTAAAACATTAAATTAAACCCGACTGATTTCAAAACTGTTTTGACCTCCGACTGTTGTAACCTGTTTTTGACCCACCTCCCGACCTCCAATTTAGTTCTAGTTTCTTGCATTTTAAAGCCAACTCAATTACCTTTACAGGGATGCTTGGATTCCAAAATAAGGGTTTATATAACTCTAGATATGATCAAAACAAGTGACATAAAATTTTGCCCAGTTTTTAAAAACGAATTTAACACAATTAGCTTAATTAATTACCATCACCATGTATAATTATTATCTCTAATTAATCTAATCATGTTTATACCATTATAATACAAAATTCATAATTAACTTAATCCTAGATCCATCATGTATTGATTAATAATGCTTTAAAAATAATTTAATTGAAAAGAGGATTAAAGGTTATACCTTAAAATTAATGGAAGATGAAAATACTGAAGAAACCCTAAAAGACTCCATTGATGCCGACTTATTTTTTATTTCCAGGGGATTATGAAGTGTTTTTATTAATAAAAACATTATATACTTATTCCTAACAAGTCCTAACCGAAGTACACAAGCCCACTTTCCTTTTTTTCCTTTTTTCCCTTCCTTTTGTTTTAATTGTATACAACCGACCCTAACCCATAAATTTCGTTTTTTATTTAAATTATTAATAATTGTAATAATAATATTACCTTAATTTTCCTTAATTTATTTCAGATCCTAAAGCCTCCAAAACCTCAAAACCGTAAAACTAGTCAAATTTACGCGTATACCGTAAAAGACGTAAAAATATACAGTTTTATAAAAACTCTTGAAATATGAAATAAAAAAATTAACTAAGTCCCAAATGACTTAAAACATCCCGAAAAATATTCATGTGACTAATTACCTTATCCGAGATCTCTAAATGCTAAACCTTAAATCGTAAAAATACGATTTACTATTATACTTATACGTATACGTAAAACACCAAAATAACACCACTTCATTTCATAGTCACTACATTGTGAGCTCATGAACATGAAATCATCACACAACGTTTCACTCACAAGGTACCCCGTACCCGAAACGATATCCAAACCGCAACATATACACACCAATTAGCACATAAACACGTAAAGACACGTAACTTGCACAAAATAAAACTAAGTCACGAACCTCAAAACCACGGTTGTCACAACCTATGTAAAAGTTCGACTAAAGTCATGGTGAAAGAAGTTTTAGATTCAGAAGTTAAGTATTGGTTTGAAAAACTTAAGTTTTAGATTTAGAAGTTAAGTATTGGTTTGAAAAACTTAAGTTTTAGATTCAGAACTTAAGTATTGGTTTGTGTAGGTTTATGAGGTTCATAACAATTATTAAAACATAAGCAAAGATCAAAGCACGTAATAGCGGAAGCGATTTAACAAGATCATAATAATAACACATTCATAATTAATCGAATTAGGATTACGTACCTTTTAGCTATGCGATTCCAATAAACAAGAACGAATCTCCAATTAGGGTTTATGACGGATCAATGATTAACCCCTTACCATTTTGTTAATCGATCCAAGATATAATCTAAAGTAAGATTATATTACGTTCTTGTACACACGTATAATAACGAGTTAACCGTAATACTAGTACGTATAAGACGAGCTTAAACGTATAGTGGAAAACTGACCCAACAACCTTAGAGAGGGGCTAAGAATCGATTCAAGAAATCAGACAAACCAAAGGAACCCTAAGAGGGTGTTTGGTCGCTGATCGCAGAGAGGGAGAGAAAGAGATATGGGGTGAAGAATTATGAGGTACCCCGTGTGTTTATATAGGGTACCAAAACTTGGAGCACAAGACAAAAACAAATAAGGCAAGAAATCTTTTTCTTCCTTTCTTTTGTCCATCGACTGTCAAACCACCCAAAGGGTGTTCTGGATTCTTCTTTTCTTTTCTAGTCTATTCCACGTTAACCGTTAGTTATTAACTCTTAAACCTTAACAACGGTTAAATGTTTAAAGCTTGATTTAATTAATAAATATATAAATACATTTATTAATAAATTAACTCATTACGTATTGTGTGCAATCCCGTAATCTCGAGTTCGATCCTAACACACGACTATTAAATTTTACGTCCATAAAACTTACAGCTCTCACTTGGACAAATTTTAATAGTGTGATCACATCGGTTAGCGTCTAGTTAAACGCTGATGCCTCTAGTACGACTCGAGTAAGGTCTCATGGATAAAACCTTTTAATGATTCATCATTATTATTAACCTTTCGTTTCTAATACAACGTTAATAAGGATATGAAATGCCTTTCATTAACCATTTTGTTTCTCATTCATCAGATTCAGCAAGATTACCAAAACATCAAAACATAGTTTAGAATGACTTTGGGTACGGCCACACAAACATCTTACTAATACCATGAGGGGCCCTATATATTAAACTCCAAAATGAATTTGGAGGAAACGAAATTCATATTGACTACAAGCAAAACTTATGAATTTTGCAACACTTCTGAAAATAACCCTTATGGTCGCCAGTTACGTATAACATTAGATTATTTCATAAAAAATGCACTAGATCCATGACAGTTTTTTGGTATCTCAGGTCCGAGGATAAGTATTTATGATATACTTAATAACAAAGATCCATAAAGTATAACATATAGTTAGGATAAGTCCTATGTTCAATTCATCGAATATCATCTAAATTTGATATGTAAACACATCAATATACTTTCAAGTATATTAAATCATAATTTAGATTTGTCTTAATTTAATAATACTCCCATATTATTAATCGACAACGGTCATTTAGAATATAATAATATTTATGGATTATAACATGTAAAATAGGATACAAAATTAAATAACAAGAATAAACGTAACCCAAACTTTATTTCATTAAATAATAATGTCTCAACATCCTTTATCCAAATACTAATAAAAATTTTGCATGAATTCACTAGTTAATTGAAGCCCAATTCTTTTGGCATGTTCAATGACCTTTCCTCTAGGCAAAGCCTTAGTAAAAGGATCAGCTAAGTTATCATCTGTGTGAACTTTTATTAATTTGATTTCACGTGCCTCGACTTGTTCTCGAACACAGTGATATCTACGCTTAAAGTGTCTGGCGCCCTTCATGACTCTAGAATCATTGGCGATTATGATTGCAGCAGAATTATCACAATACATATCAATAGGTTCTTTGATTGAAGGCATCACTCCAAGATCTTCAATAAACTTCCTAATCCAAACAGCTTCCATTGTAGCTTCTGAAGAACCCATGTACTCAGATTGTGTAGCATGCATTGCAATCGTTGTTTGCTTTTTGCTCTTCAAGTCAACTGCTCTTCCATTAATAACAAACACGTAACCCGTCTGAAACTTCGTATCGTCTTTATCACATTGCCAGGACGCATCACAGAAACATGTAGCATTCAGTTATGTGTTTGGTTTTCCTCCGAACACCAAAAACATTTCTTTCATACTCCTTAAATACTTTAGAATATGTTTAACAGCAAGCCAGTGGAGCTTCCCTGGATTCTGCTGGTAACTACTGACCAAGTTTTGAGCAAACGCCACATCAGGCCTTGTGCATCTTACAACATACATAATTGATCCTACAGCCGAAGCATAAGGCACCTTCTTTATGTAAGCCACCTCTTCATGTGTTGATGCATCCATCTCATGGCTTAACTCATGCTTAACCTCCATTGGTTGAAAACCTTTCTTGGAATTATACATATTATACATCTTCAATATCTTGTCAATATAAACATCTTGACTAAGACCAATTAACCGTCTACTCCTATCTCGATAGATTTTAATTCCCAGAATGTATGCAGCTTCTCCCAAATCCTTCATAAAAAACATTTACCAAGATAATCCTTAACTGCTTTAAGTCTTGGAATGTTACTTCCTAAGATTAATATGCCATCAACATATAAGATTAGGAACACTACATCACGCCCACTAGCTTTGCAATATACAAATGGCTCATCACGGTTTTGAATAAATCCAAACTTTTTGATTTCTTCATCAAATCGCTTATTTCATTGACGCGATGCTTGCTTCAAATCATAAATAGATCTTTGAAGTTTACACACGCGTTTTAAATACTTAAATCAACATACCCTTCAGGTTGCGCATATAGATATCTTCATCTAAGCGACCGTTCAAGAAGGCAGTTTTAACATCCGTTTTCCATATCTCATAGTCATAGTATGGTGTTATAGCTATGAGAATCCTAATAGCTATTAAGTTTGCTACAGGAGAAAACGTCTCCTCGTAGTCCATGCCAAAAGTGAGTAAAACCTTTAGCTACTAAACGAAATTTATATGATTGTATTTTGTCATCCATGTCAGTTTTCTTCTTGTATATCCACTTATGTTTCACTACTTTAGCATTTGGTGGTGGATCTACAAGAATCCAAACATCATTAATTTTCATGGATTTCATTTCCTCATTCATTGCGCTAATCCACTTAACTTTTTTAGGATCAAGCATGGCGGATTTATAATTAACAGGTTCTCCAAGATCCCCTACTTCATCATCATCATCATCCTCTATGTTAAGACATAGCTTGCTTGGTGCACGTATAGTACTTTTAGACCTACGTAGAGGAACTAATTCCGGTGGAACCGCCAGACTCTCTGTTTCTACAAGAATTATTTCGCTAGTATCTTTAGAAGGAAATGTATCTATATGACTCTCTTCAAGATCATAATTTCTGCCACTGAACTCTTGAGATATGAGATCTTTTTCAAGGAAGTCTCCATACCTTGCAACAATAACTTTGTTTTCAGGTGGGAAATAAAAGTAGTAACCCATAGTCTCCTTAGGGTATCCTACAAAGATACATTTCACAGATCGTTGTTGGAGTTTATCAGCCGGGTCACATTTCACATACGCCTCACAACCCCAGAACTTTAAATAAGACAAATATGGCGTTTTGTCATGCCATATTTCATATGGTGTCTTATTTACCTTCTTCGTAGGAACCATATTTAGAATACGAACATCATATTCTAAGGCATAGTCCCAAAAGGATAATGGTAAAGTTGTAAGATTAAATAAACATTGATCGCATCATATCTAATAATGTACGATTTCTCCTTTCGAATACACCATTTTGTTGTGGAGTATATGGAGAAGTAAGATTCTGAACAATTCCATTCTCACTTAGATCATCTTTAAACTCTTGGCTTAAGTATTCGCCACCTCTATCAGAACGAAGAGCTTTAATCTTTTTTCCTAGTTGCAGTTCTACTTCCGCTTTAAACACTTTAAATATTTCAAATACCTCATGTTTATGTTTAAGTAAATAAACATAACCATAACGGCTAAAATCATCCGTAAATGTTAAGAAGTAGCTCGCACCTTTCCTTGACACATGTCTAAGTGGTCCACACATATCAGTGTGTATTAAACCAAGTAGATCATTAGCCTTTCAACATTATTATTAAAAATTTTCTTGGTCATCTTTCCAGAGATACAAGAGTCACATTTATCAAATGATTCATCATTGATATTTTCCAAAAGACCTTCACGTTGAAGCTTTTGTATGCGTGTCTTCCCAATATGGCAAGTCTACAATGCCAAAGATAAGAAGAGTTCTTGTCTAACTTTCTTTTCTTATTCATGCTAAAAACAGTATTATTATTATACTTAGAAACATTGTCATGCATGTTAATTATACACACCATTCACAGAAATTGCATTGAAATAGAAAATACAATCTTTAAAAACAGAAATTTTATTACTATCAATAATGTGAATAAATCCAAGATACAACAAACAAGAAAAGGAAACGTATAAAACACATTCATAATTAATCGAATTAGGATTACGTACCTTTTAGCCATGTGATTCCAATAAACAAGAAGGGATCTCCAATTAGGGTTTATGACGGATCAATGATTAACCCCTTATCGTTTTGTTAATCGATCGAAGATATAATCTAAAGTAAGATTATATTATGTTCTTGTACACACGTATAATAACGCGTTAACGTAATACTAGTACGTATAAAACGAGCTTAAACGTATAGTGGAAAACCGACCCAACAACTCTAGAAAGAGGCTAGAACTCGATTCAAGAAATCAAACAAACCAAAGGAACCCTAAGAGGGTGTTTGGTCGTCGATCGCAGAGAGGGAGAGAAAGAGATATGGGATGAAGAATTATGAGGTACCACATGTGTTTATATAGGGTACCAAAACTTGGAGCCCAAGACAAAAACAAATAAGGCAAGAAATCTTTTTCTTCCTTTTTTTTTGTCCACCGCTAGTCGAACCACCCAAAGGGGTGTTTCGGATTCTTCTTTTCTCTTCTAGTCTATTATTCCACGTTAACCGTTAGTTATTAACTCTTAAAACTTAACGACGGTTAAATGTTTAAAGCTCGATTTAATTAATAAATACATTTATTAATAAATTAACTCTTTACATATTGTGTGCAATCCCGTAATCTCGAGTTCGTGACTAACACACGATTATTAAATTTTACGTCCATAAAACTTACAGTTTGAACAACTTAAGTTTTAGATGTATAACTTAAGTATTGGTTTGAAGAACTTAAGTTTTAGAAGAAGTTCCAGATAGATGGTATTAAGTTTGAAGAACTTAAGTATTATGAAGAACCTCTTCTCAAGGCCTTTGTTTCTTAAACGAGAAGTGTGAACAACGGTTTCTTGATTATCATAAAATACCACTCATGCCAGTTTTACATATGGTTGCTTTGTAGAAGCTCCGCACAAGTGATAAAAACAAAAAGATGAAAGACAGTTCTGATAGCATTACATTTTAAGGTAGAATCTTTATTTAAACACCCAGAATTTAAAGAAGCGACGAAAGAAAACAGATTAATAGACTCTTCCAACTGTTTATGCCACACGAATCTCTTCAGTTCAATGTATAGCACCAACAAGCTACAGTGGACTTGCATTCTCATGATCCTAATCTTTCAATTCAAAAAAGCTAGCACGCAATGATCACTCTTTCAGATGATGCTCAAACAGAGAAGCCATTTCAATCTGCAATATATGTGAATATTTCAGTGAACAAAATCGGCACAAAACTATACGCTGACTGTTGACTTTTGTTTCATATCATCACTTCCTATCTCATCTTTTTTACCCATTGTTCCTTTTTCGCTCAAGGAAAAGGAAGAAAGGAAAACTAGCAAATTTAAATTTGGATCAAGGAGGTTCTCAGTTCTCACAAATGAAAGGTGAAATGAGCTTTGGCTTTAGGTCATTCACACCCGAACAGAAACCGGGAAATTAAAATCTACACATTAGGATAAAGTCAACTTACAGCAGTCAAAGCTGCCTCTGAGCCCTTGTTCCCTGCTTTGCCACCAGCGCGATCCAGAGCCTATAACCATATATGAAACAGTAAATGAATTTAGAACATGTTTATATACCTTTACAAAGTGATAACTTTTTTGAAGCAATAACATAGTAGTTTGAGGTTTTTATATATATTTAGGTAAAAGAAACTCCTTTATCCCCTAGATTAAAAGATAGATAAAGATCTTAGTAGGGTTACTAGTTCGACTTCGACGCCCCTATTGGCCCCAATAAATAATAAAAAATGAGCATTCAGTATTACTGATTAGAAGAGAATTGTTATATATACCTGATCCATGTTTTCACATGTCAAAACTCCAAATACGCAGGGAACACCTGAAAGTTTTCAACAGTATGGAATCATAGTCAGCAAATGATACAAATCTGTTTGAAAGAGAAGTATGTACTATGTACCTCCCGCGAATTTTGGTTTCACGCCGTTATAGCACACTTAACACTGTTGTTTAGATTATTATGCATGAGATTTTCGCAATGTTTCTATAGTTTGGTCATACCAAGCCTATGCATATGTCCTCATCTCCTTAGTTTTATATTTGTATCAAGTCTTTTGAACTTGTTTTCTTCTTTATAATATTTCCTAACATTTCTGAGTGTGTTCCTATTTGCTAGAAGAATGTGGCAACTCATAAGAGTTGTATTATATCAGAAGATTGCTAATCTTCAAATATAAAAGTATAACCAACCTGAATTAAGACCAGCAGAAAGTATTCCAGATGCAGTTGAATTAGAAACGTTATCATAGTGGGTAGTATCACCCCTTATCTACAAAACCACAAATTTTAGCTATAAGTTATATATTGTTAGTAACGTAATATTGAAGATAGAAAGTTGGGGATAAGTATATTACCACAGCGCCTATACACACGATTGCATTGTACTTTCCTGACTTTCCAAGCTTTTCAGCAGCCAAACCGATCTCAAAACAACCAGGAACCCAAATGACCTTATAAGTTTAAGAAACACGCGTTAGTATATAATACCAACGATAAACAAATCAGAGGTCATTTCTAAATTTGCAAGCAGTAATAAATATTTTTTTTCAAAAATGAAGACAATGCATACATCAATATCTTCTTCCCTGACTGAATATTTATCAAATGCGTCCAAAGCACCGTTCATCAAAGGCCTTGTCACAATTTCATTAAACCTTGCAATCACCTGCATCATCAAAGGTAGTTATACACTTATACGTAGCAAATGTTAAACAATGTCAACTGCAGACAAAGTATTTATTTCTATTAACAGCCTGAAACTCCACATACTGATTCTTTTGTATCATATTAGAAATTAACCTTTTAATACTAGATCACACAGTGCAACAAGGTTTTCTACCGAAAATCATGTGGTTACCATACCATATGCGGTGTTGTTCTCAAAGTTGTTGGGGCAAAGCTGTGTTACACGTGAATTTTAGTAGGTCCTAGTTTTCAGTGTTATCACTTCTTCGGGTTAAAATGAGTTCAGTAATATGCTGAAATGGCAATAGCTTACTGTAAAAAATTTGGTATTACCATACTCTACGTAACCGTTAACCTATAGAACAAGCTAAACATTGGCTCGGAAATGTATTCAGCTTTATTTCAGCTGTTAACTACGACACGTCACCAGCTTACAGGTTTTAGCAGTATATAACAAAAACTATATAATGAAGTAAAACAAGAGATAAGAAACTAACAATAGCAAAGCGTTGACCCTGGGCTTTGGTCACCGAACCGGTCAACTGCTTAACAGCTTCCGTTCGAACACTCAATTTGTTCTTCTCAGCTGCAGGTGCTGCTGTGAATAATGGATTTGCTAAACCAGATAAGTAACATTATAACACACAGTTAATAAGTACGTATACATTATAAACAACTGAATGTGAATTTATAAATGACGGGACTTTGATCAACCTCATATGTGAGCTTATATCAGCTTAATTGATTTCAGCTTATATTTCATAAACCTCAATTATCCGGTTTATACAACACTTATGGGCTTATATAAATAAGCCCATATGCTAATCCGGAAAATTGGGTGTTACAAAATATAACTTAAATCAAATGAGCTAATAAGCGCGCATATAAGATCAAACCACACCCATAAAATGCTAGTAGTACATTTTGGGGTAAATTGGAGGACTGATGATGAGATAGTGCGCGATGAGGTGGTAAATGAAAGTGACGAGGATCTATGGAGCGACGAGAGCGACGACGAGTCACTGTGGCGATGATGGAGGAAGGTTGTTGTTATTGAAGATGTGATAGTTGCCGCCATTTTTGTTTGTTTTGTACTATGTAATTGTTTTTGTAGAAGTTGATTGATGAAACTGTTGTTGAGTTTAAGGTTATTTATAGTGAATAAGTGTTATTAAAAAAAGGTAACGGTATGATACATGCATATTTGATATTCCTCTCTAACCACGCCTTCAAGCACACTGCCATGCTTTTCTTTTATACTTTACTTGAATATGTTTTTATGCTACTAGCCGGGTACCCACGCAATGCGGCGGCGGGTATTCTGTAATCAAATTTTTAGGAGCAATTAATATTTTTGATGATATACGATTTTGTGATAAAGAATTTAAGATAAAGATAGCATTAAAAAATATCGAAGTAGAAAATTCACTAATGAAACTGATATTTAATATTAACTTTTTGACTTGAATAGTATAAGTTTTAATGTTTTTATTAAATTAATACTTTGAACACGAACTTTTGTACTACTAAGTGTACCTTAAAGCCTCATTAATAATATATGTTATTTTTTTTTTTGAAACGGCAAATATTATTAAGCTCCTCAACTAGCAAGAAGCTAAGAGAGGGCAGGAAAATAACAAACAAATTACACCGAAATAGATAAAGGATTACACTGCCAGTCTATCCAATTACAAGGAGTATTACTCCTATGTTTTATCCATAAGAACGTAGATGAAATAACGTCTTCTGCTATCACCGTGAATGGATTATCAATCTTGTTGAAGGTATAATCGTTCCTCGCCTTCCATATGCTCCATATTGTGCCAAGTAGAATGGTGAGAAAAACTTTCCTTTTTGTGGTGCAATTACCCCAATTAGTGCCTAACTCCAGGAGACCTTTGGCTGTGGAAAGTGTAGGAGGTGGGATGTTGCACCATTTAAAAATCCACTTCCATGTGTTAAGGGCCCTAGGACATAGAATAATCGCATGATCGACATCCTCCTCAGTGGAACCACATACCTTACAATTGGCATTATCCATATGAACTCCCCTATCACGTAAGTTTTTAATAACAGGGATACGCCCGAGACCTACCCTCCAAGCGAAACAGCAGACTTTTAAAGGAGCATATCTAATCCAAGGCGAAAAGCCCAAATCGATAGCGTTGGATAATTTGTCCTCAATAAGAGTTCTCGCTTGATGCACCGTGAACAAACCATCAGACGACAGTTTACATTTCAACTTATCTGGGGTGTGTTTCAAATTAAGAGAAGCAATGAGGTGAAGTAAGTCGCGAAATTCGTTGATCACCGTAGGGTTGTTAAAACCTGAATTCCAACTCCATTGATATCCTGAGGTAGATATCCTATCCTTGATGAGACAATCCTGATTTGATTCAATGGAGAATAAGGAGGGGAATCTAGATGACAATGACGATTCATCAAGCCAGAAATCCTTCCAAAATAAGAGATTATTTCCGTTACCAACATCGATGGAAAATACATCGCTATAATTGAGCCCAACTGCAGATAAGTCTTCACACACCTTCGCAATGTTGTTCCAGGTACCAGCAAGTTTAGGATTGGAGATTTGGGATATGGGTTTAAAACGGAGGCGATGAATCTCATTAATAATATGCTTCCAAAGGCAGTCAGGGTTACCGTCATTAAGCTTCCACCACCATTTTAAGAGAAAGGCATAGTTATGAGCTCTTAACGATCCAACGCCGAGACCCCCCTTTTCTTTGGAAGCTAAAACAGTGGACCATGATACCCAACTGATTTTATGAGAGTTCTCAACCCCACTCCAAAGAAATTTTCTGCGGATCTGCTCAAGCCGGTTAATGATGCTGATGGGAGCTTTGAAC
Source organism: Glebionis coronaria (assembly GCA_025667525.1). Taxonomy (NCBI): domain Eukaryota; kingdom Viridiplantae; phylum Streptophyta; class Magnoliopsida; order Asterales; family Asteraceae; genus Glebionis; species Glebionis coronaria. Next base: position 477,726,233 of record CM046880.1, read on the forward strand.
AAAGAAAAGTAATATAAAGGGAGGCTGCTCAAAACGGATTTGATGAGTGTCAGACGACCACCGAATGAAAGGTGCTTGCCTTTCCAGCATGACAACCTGGAATTGAATCTTTCTATAACGGGCTGCCAATTTTTTGTGAGGTTCATATTAGCACCTACAGGTACACCGAGATACACAAAAGGGAAACTGCCTGATATGCAACCAAGGAGTGAAGACCAGGAGCCAATTTGAGCAGTAGAGGCTCCAATACCAAAAACTTTGGATTTGTGGAAGTTGACTTGTAAACCAGATGAGGCGTGGAAGCACCTGAGAATCCTTGCAAGATTGCTCATATTTGAATTGGATCCCTCCCCCACAAAGATTGCATCGTCAGCGTAGAAGAGGTGGGAGATCGAAGGGCCACTACGCCCCACCTTAAGTCCTCGGAAGCAGTAACATAAAATTGTAACTTGAAGCTTCATTATTAGTGAACTCCGTATTTATTATTAGTTGATAACGCAAAATTGCGACAACATGATTTATTTTCAAAATATAGTTCACGAATAATAAAGTTCACGATATGAATGAAATGATAATGTTCTAGTGTTCTATTATGGTGCGTAAATTCTTTTACTTTATAAAATGTCTTTACAAAAATTGTTTAGATTCGCTTTTTTTTACATTATTACCTCTTATATAAAACAGGGTTTGTTTCCTCATTTTCTCTCTCAAAATACTTAATCAATTGACACCTGGATAATCAATTTTTAATAACCGTTCGATCGAATTCTTACTTCATAACCTCTCTTTAATTGTCTTCCCCTATTCATTTGGTCATTTTTTTCCAAAATACTCTCCACCCTCGCACACCATTCGGATTCATTTTCACAAAATCTCACAAACAAACCATTCCGTATTATGATGAATCTTTGATGATGAAAATCAAATATCATACAAAAACCGTATCTTGGAGATATTAACAACACACCGCCACAGACTTTTCATCATCCAAGATCAAATAAACGGTTTTTGTTTTTTATTTCATTAATCTTTTAATGGAAACAAACGATATGTGTCCATCAACATAAAGCTTGCAATTAATTGATGATGCATGCATACAACCTTTCAATCTCAGGTAAATTTTTAATAATTATATTTTTTCCTCATAATGGAATAAAATTTTTATTATTTGCCCAGATTTGTTCATGTTTTGTAAGAGGTTTGGTCTGTTTGCTTATAAAGTTTTTATGTAGCAAGGTTTGAAAAAAAAACTCAGATAATACTGGAAACTTTAAAATATAATAAATTAATAAAATGTGTATCATTTATGAATTAGTAACGGTAATCCCTGATTTTTGAGTGGGTTTTAAAACTTAAATCCCTACGTTGAATATGTACCTGATTTGATGTGTTATTGATGAATTGATTATATGATATTGTACACACCATGTGTTTGATGAAATGTGTAGGAGGGAGATTAGTGTTTGGATATGCTTATGTAAGTAGACCTGAAAAAAATATTGTAGAGTTTGTATTAATTGGATCCATTTTATAAGATTTTTGCTAAACTAAGAACAATGGTATTTCAAGTTCCATATATATGATTTGAATCTTTATGCCTTTGTTTCTTATTGCAGCTTAGGTTTTGGATATGTGACTGGTAAGGAAGATTAAATTGGCTTTATCTGAGACAAATTTAAAAGAGAACTACTTCCATGAGGTTTGTTTCTTCACATGCAATTATGAAGTTTCTCTATGTAACTGGAAACTCATATTCCATATTCGTAATAGAACTTCTAACTAATATTTACTTAATTTTTTTAGCTAAATTTAACAAATTTTGTTTTGTAGTTGTAGCAACGTATGATAAAACTACCAAATGTTATCAAGGATTTTGTGATGACATAGTACAGTGACTACACAACAGTATTAAAGGGTATAAGTTATGATCATCAAGCGATTTTTTGATCATATGTACATCTTTTGGCATATTCTATTATCTGACGTGTTAGCGCTGAAATGTGTAGTGAAACACTTTTAAACCTCTAGAAAAAGTATGATATTTTCGTCAACATTTAAGGATATGAGCCTCTTATTGAAACCTGGAATCATTGGTAGGATTATCAAAGCTCTTCAGGTACACTGGTCACATAAAATGCCATATGAATATCTATAACATCAATATATGCATTGTAGTTGCTGTTAGCAATTCGTAAGAATAACTATTCTAAAAATATCTTATTTCCATTATAGGTTTTTTTAGTAACGTCTTGTGAAAACATGATCAGTGGAACGAGAATCAGGTCAGGGGAAATAGAAAGACTATTGAGGTATAAGGTTTATAGTCTTAGTTTAGTTGTTATTGGTACTATGAGGGTTCTGAATGATTTATATTCATCATGTGGTGTCTCTACTGAAGTTAGTGGAGTTGTCGTTGAGGGGTATGCTATTCCCAGAAGCTGACATTGCAACTCCCCCTGATGCGAGACAAAGCTAAGTTCGATATTATGGAAGAATCTATCATACAAAAATAATTCAGTGGTAGCCTATGTCTATGGCATGAGGGAACATGGTATATTCTATTTTACATACTCTATTACATTGTACACATACTCGATATTAGGACTTATAAGCTCACTTGCTTTCTTGCTAAGCTTCAAGAAACTAAAGGTGTATATCGCCAAACTTGAGGAGCTAAAAAAGGTTTGTCTTTCTCACTTCTTGGTATGTTTTTTCCTTCATATATAAGACGCCAAACTGACACGTGACATAATAATTGTAGCAGGGTGACCTAATTGAACAACATTACAAGGATCAACATAAATCAAGATTCCGTTTGGCAATGTTAGGCAAATCTTTATGGTATGTACTCTTAAGTCGAAAACATGATCAACTTGTGTGTGTGGTTGTTTTTTGTTAAATATATGACATAATTACTTTTGAAGCATAGTCTCAGTTGTTAGTAACTTCTCATTTTAATTGCATTTTAATAGATACTTGAATAACGTTCATGCAAGGAAGTGAACATATCTTTTGAAAATGTAACGCCTCTCAGATGTTGGTAAGATTTTTTGCTCATCACATATTCATCAAATATATTGTGTTTTATTTAATACTTACTGTGGAAAATGTGGATCCTTTGCTACTTTTCTTTTATCATTGTGTGTTTAGTGGTAAATTTAAAAGAGAAGTACTCCACTCATCAGGTTTGTTTCTTCACATGCAATTATGAAGTTTCTCTATGTAACTAGAAACTCATATTTCATATTGGTAATAGAACTTCTAACTAATATTGAAATAATTCTTTTAGCTAAATTTTACAAATTTTGTTTTGTAGTTGTAGCAACGTATGATAAAACTACCAAATGTTATCAAGGATTTTATGCTGACATAACAGTGACTGCAAAACAGTATTAAAGGGTATAAGTTATGGTTTTCAAGCGATTTTTAATCATATGTACATCTTTTGGCATATTCTATTATCTGATGTGTTAGCACTGAAATGTGTAGTGGAACACTTTTAAACCTCGAGAAAAAGTATGATATTTTTTTAAACTCCATATGAATATTTATAACATCAATATATGTATTGTAGTTGTTAGCAATTCGTAAGAATAGCTATTCTGAAAAAATATTATTGCCATTATAGGTTATTTTTTAGTAACGTCTTGGGAAAACATGATCAGTGGAACGAGAATCAGGGCAGGGAAATAGAAAGAATATTGAGGTATAAGGTTTACAGTCTTAGTTTAGTTGTTATTGGTACTGTTAGGGATCTGAATGATTGTATATCCATCAGGTGGTGTCTCTGCTGAAGTTAGTGGAGTTGGCGTTGAGGGGTATGCTATTCCCAAAAGCTAACATTGCAACTCCCCCTGATGCGAGACAAAGCTATGTTCGATATTATGGAAGAAACTATCATACAAAAATAATTCAGTGGTAGCCTATGTATATGGCATGAGGGAACATGGTATATTCTATTTTACATACTCTATTACATTGTACACATACTTGACATTAGGACTTATAAGCTCACTTGGTTTCTTGCTAAGCTTCAAGAAACAAAAGGTGTATATAGCCAAACTTGAGGAGCTAAACAGGTTTGTCTGTCTCACTTCTTGGTATGTTTCTTTCTTCATATATAAGATGCCAAACTGACACCTGACATAATAATTGTAGCAGGGTGACCCAATTGAACAACATTACAAGGATCAACATGTTCCGTTAGGCAAATCTTTATAGTGTGTACTCTTAAGTCGAAAACATGATCAATTTATGTGTGTGTGGTTGTGTTTTTGTTAAATATATGACACAATTACTTTTGAAGCATAGTCTTAGTTAGTAACTTTTCATTTCAATTGTGTTTTAATAGCAACTTGAATAACGTTCATGTTGGTTCTGTGTGCTTTTCAGTTTGATGTCGTTGATCTTAGATCTCCTGATATTGTTGTTAAACTTGATCATGCAAGAAAGTGAACATGTCTTTTGAAAAGGGAATACCTCTCAGATGTTGGTATGATTTTTTGCTCATCACATATTCTTCATGTATATTGTGTTTTATTTAATACTTAATGTGGCAAATGTAGATCCTTTGCTACTTTTCTTTTATCATTGTGTGTTTAGTGGCATGGAATCCTTTGGATAAAACATCAAAAGAAATTACGGATACAGGACTTTATGAATACAGATGAATAGTTTGCACTGATGGTTTTGCGGTTGCATTAGAGATTTCTGCGACACAAGTTTCTTCAGCAGAGGATCTCTATTATCTTTTGATTATTATAACATGAAGTTATAAGTTTTCCTAATTGAACAATTATTTTAATAGACTGAAGTTATAAGTTTATAGAATCTGATGACGACCTTGAAACTGTATGTCATTTCAAGTTATAAGTCTTTGTTTTTTTTATATTATTTCCAACTATAATGCATATGAATCTTTTCTTTCTATGATTATGAATCATAATAACTTAATTTTAGTGCAATCTTTATATTAAGTTCAATGATATCTTATAAGCCATGTTAATAATTTTATCTTAAACAATTCTTGAAGCTAGCCGCCTATGAGGCGGGCCTTGAGGCTAGTCATTTATAAATGTACATTATTTTGTCCAAATAAGTGAATAACTACAAAGGCATACATCTCCGCATCTAACTTTAAATCGTTTCCTAAATAAGTTGTCTACACCCAAAAAGTTGTTTGTCACAAGTTACCATAGATAGAACAACCTCTATTGAGTCTCCTATTAAAACCTACTTTCTCCATGGATTTTTAAAAACACATTTAGGGCGCGTTTGGTAGAGAGAATTTTAGAGATTAGAAATTAAATGGAGAATAAAATTTAGAGAATTAGAATTGCCAGAGAATTAATTATGTTAATTTCTAGTGTTTGGTAAGGACAGAAAAATTGACCCGAGAAAATACCAAAAATAAATTCTTTTGTAATTAAAGGAAGAAAAATGAATGTTGATTATAATTTATAGTTTTATACCATCATTTCATTACAACTGATAATTCAAAAAAGAACCACAACAAAAGTAATCAAACAGTTGTGACTAACTGCTTCTGATGTTGCATATAAACAATCTAGGGGGTGGCTTTCCTCGAACAATGTTCCAATAATCACACTAGATAAATCCTTCGACACAAAAAGCTTCATAAACAAACTCAATCTGCCGTGAACCACAATTACAACTTACTCTACAAAACAAAATCCGAATCAAGATCAGAAAACATATTAACAACTGGTGGACATCTTTTGAGGCATTTTTACAAGCATTTGTTGTGCGAACTAGATTTGAGGAAAGTTCATTGTTGTAAGTCTAAAGTTAGTTTAACTCTTACCACTCATCTCAATATATGGTAGTGATAACCAGATTATAAAGAAAAGTTTTAGGTCGCACTTACAAATATTATGCTCATGCTGGAGAAAATTACTGTAGGTTGCAAACGAAAAAAGAGCAAGATCAATTAGGAGAAGGATAAATACTCACTTTTATCAGTAGTGGAAATCAATTGAGAGGAGGTTACAAACAAAAAAAGAGCAAGATCTTTTTAGGCATCGGAAAGAATTGATTTTCCATCCAAAATGTAGTAGAAATCAAAATACAAAGGACTGATATCTCGAGACTTGAAAATCTCCGCCTTCCTTTTTCTCTTGTTTACCACACATGGGAAATAAAACGATTTCCATTTCTTTTGGGTTAAGTCTCCGTACCAAACATGCCCTTAAAGTAAACAGTTAAAATCTCTAGATATTGGCGCAAGCTTTTATATGCAAATCCAAACATATACTTTGACTCAAATCTTTAGCTATCGAATATTGGTGATTGAAGACACATGCTTTTATGAAAAAAAGAATCACAACAATATTTTGTTTTTACACAAAGTAGAAAAAAAAATGAGACTAAACACACTAATGGACACAACTATTATTCAATTTTCAAGTCAAATTTCACGAAACAACCCAAACAATCTTCAATTACGCATGCCTTTGTATACCCATCAATTATCACAGTCCAAGACTCCAAGTCATCGCATTTCCCTTGACTTACATAACACCACATTCTTCTCCACCATCCCCTTATAAACCCTCACCTTGTCCTCTAATCTCCCATCTTCAAATACCCACTTTTCTCCCTCCTGTGATCATCGCGTTCTAAGACGTCACGTTCCTCTCATCATTTCATCAAACACCTTACACACATTGCCAATATATCCATTTTCGACATAAGAAAACATCATATCAGTCCAGATAACATGTTCAGCTTGTTTAATGTTTCCATTTCGACTATTTTCAGTTTTTTCCACTTTTGAAAATTGACAACAAATGACTCGCTCAGAAAATAGCTAAAAACTACCACCAAAATCACCATCGGAACCGCTAATACCTCAATGAAACCACCCAAGCTCGAAACACCATATATTAAACCAAGATTCGGTGGTGTCAGTGGCGGTTCGGCTTATTACGACGACTGGAATAATCTTGGTGACTGGTGGGCATGACCTGTTTTGTGAGTGAGTTGTTGTGTGACTGAAATTATAAAAAGCAGATGAACAAAAGAGAATGAAAAGAGAAAACTGGAGAGTGTCTTTTTTGTTGTGCATGAATTTTAGGTTAGTTATATAGTAGTATAATTTTCGGGGAAGACGGTTACATGGTGATAAATACATAGGTCGATATAAATGTGTTGTGTATGTTTTTAGAATAAACATTAGTATATTTGTAACAACTTATTAAAAATAATTAAATTTTTAAATGTGAAAGCTGTTACTTTGTTTTGAAATGGACTTTAATATTTTAAATGTGCTATCAATCTAAGAGTTGTTACATAAGTATTGATTTTTTTACTAATGGCATGTTGATTTCTTATTAAAGAAATGTTAGGAGCTTAATTTTTTAAGACTTCTAAATATGGAATATGACTTAAATCTTTTATAATATAGTAATAGATAATAGATTAGCTATTTTTATGAGGGTTTAACCCCTGGTCTTTTTTTTACAGATCAATTAATTGCGGTTTAGGTCCGTTAAGGTTTCACTGCTTGACCAAAATTTGTGGTTTTAACCCGTTACAGTTTTGTTGTTTGACTAAAATTTGTGTTAGTATGACTGTTAAATCAAAACATAGGGCATATCGGTTAATCTAACTAGTTCCGTTGGAGGGAAAAAAAACCGGTTGGTCAAAGAACAAAATAACCGGTTGGACCGATTAACCGGTTCAGTTACTAACCGGTCCAATGGATGAAAAACTCTAACCAGTTACTATATTTCGGTTTTTCTTTTTTTTTGTTTTTCATTTCGAAGCGTATGTTGAACCATATGGTGAAGCGTAAGACTACAATTATTAAAAACATCATTTTTTATTTAATAGAACATTACACACGAAAAGGAAATACATTAGAAAGAAAATACAACACGCGTAATACTTAAACATAATTTTAAACCGAAAGCTAATCGGATTCGGAACCGCCTAGGTTGACTTCGTTGTCGGATGTTCCGTTGGACCTAGCTTCTGCAGTAGCCGCATCTTGGGAGAGTTCTTCATCGGTGAGTGATGTTGCTTCGCCCATTTCCACTTCGGCATCAAAGATCGCTTCTTCAAAGTCTAAGGTGTTTTCAAGATTTGAAGTGTCTTGTACCCATTCTTGTGCATCTAAGTGATCTTTCAAACACATGTACATCTCCAAAGACGCCAGAGTGAGTCTTCTTCTTCGATTAGATAGATCTCTTCCACTTGTTGAAAAAGCTGAAGCTACCAAAGTAGCTTGTACGCTTAGCACGCCACGAACCATTCGGGATAAAACCAAAAACATTCCTTCATTTGCTTTCCACCAAGCCAAGATATCAAAGCCTAAAAACTTAGCGGTTTCAAGATTCACCCCCACTTGCGTTTGGTATACATCTTATATTCATTGGATGATTGTTCTTCAAACCTTGCCCTTATGTTTGTGATTTTTTGTAAAGCATTAATCATTTTAGTTTTCGGATTCTTTGAATTCGAACTCGATGAAGAACCAACATACGATGAAGGAGGTGCGTTACCATATTTTTCAAAGTCAAATTTTCATAAACACTCTAAAGCAGCGTTGAAAAATTGTTTTGAATCATGAGCAAAGTTCACGTTAGATTCAAAACACTCCAAATCACTCGTAATTGAGTCAATGAACATCTCTACCCCGACTACATTGAAAGATGGGTTTAAGGCAGCAGAACAAGTATTTATAGATGGAAAATTTTGAAAATATTTTCTTAGCTTTGCTTTCGTTGGTATGACCATTTGTGCAAATATACCACCTTCAAATTCAAATTCGCTTAACCTTTGACACATCAAATAAAATTGTTGCAACACCAAATGAGACGTTGGATAATAGACTCCTGATAATATTTTCGTTGAACTGTTAAAGACTTCAAGTAATCGTGATAGCTTTTCAATAATATCCCAATTTTCAATAATATATGCTAATTATTCTTTGCAAGGTCACTATCATACACACCTTGTTATGTAACACACAAATTTTGCATCAACCACTTCTATCTTATAGGTTAATCTTGGCACTCTATATCAAGGGAGCGCATCTATTATGCATTTATATAGCTCATGGATGAACATTATTTTGGATTATTTTCTTTCAATCATCACTTGACGCCTCGAACAAGGGGGAACAACCGTCAAGGGTGAGCATGCACTAGTTCATCATCACCACTTCTTTGTGTTTCTACACCTACTTTCTTTCTCATCTAACCTTGATGCAGGTTAAGCACATCTCCTTGTGCCTCTATTTTCTTTCTCATCTAACTTTGATGCCGGATAAGTCTCTTAATTTGATACATAGATCCGATAGCGATCATGGATCAATAGAGAGAACTTACATATTCTTCTTTCTCGTATAACTTTGATGTAGATTAAGCACACCTCTTTGTGTTCCACACTCATTTTCTTTCTCCTATAACCTTGATGCACGTTACGCACATCTCCGTGTGCCTCTATTTTCTTTCTCATCTAAGTTTGATGCATGTTAAGTTTCTTCATTTGATACATGGATCCGATGGTAATCATGGATCAACGAGGAGAACTTGCACATTCTTCTACTCATTTATGTTGAGTCTTAGACAACCATTGCATCAATCTACTTTCTATATATCTATCTCTTTCTATCTATCTCTTTCTAACCTTGCATCAATCTATTTCTCTCATTAACATTTCTGATTGAATTTTTTTTTCTCTCATTCTATCTTTATCTTTCTAACCTTGCATGAATCTATTTCTCTCACTATCATCTCTATTTGCGGATCTATCACTCATTCTATCTATCTATTTGTAACCTTTTTTGTAGGTTTTCACGAATCCATGTATTCCCAGGTTCTCCCATTTAGGGGTAGTATTAACCATATGGGAGTATATGAAAATAATTTTATATCCAGATTCTTTAAATTCAAAATCTCTCTCTAAAATGATTCTTCTCTCATCCTCACCTTTTTGTTTCGACAAAAGGAAGAGAAGAGTGTAAACGAAAAATGTAACTTTTACACATTACTATCTAGTACATTTACATTGTTTGTCATCATCAAAAAAGGGGAGATTGTTAGTGAAAATACTACGATATTTAATCTAGACATCCTTGGTTGTTTTGTTGATGACAAACATGTAACTTGTAATACATAACGTAAAATGTATAATTTACTCAACATACTTCTCACACTACTACAAATCTTTTTCTAAAGTCATGTATTTTTGTATAATGTTACAAACACATAAAAGGTACTTGCACACTTTTCTAAAATATGATATTAGAAGTCAACTACAAGGTAGTAATGACTTTGAGTGTAACTTGGACAAGAGATTTGGTATTTATGGCAAAACAAAATTCAAACCCGACGGACCCTTGGGTAAAGGGGCCGACGGGTTCCGTGACTGTCTGGTCTTTTGCCTATAAATACCAAGCTAAGTCCAAGCTTCACACTTGCACCTTTCCATCATATTCTCTCCATCCTTCTCTTTCCATCTGATCCTATATCACATCTCTCATCTCTCTAACATGTAGATCTTAGATCTATAATTGTTCTTCTTCTTGTTTAGTGTTTCTCTTTGTAGATATAGAGATCACTTAAGGTGTAAGCAATATCAAATACTTCAAGCACAAGACATACATCAAGTCATTGTGTCACCTCTATCTAGACTAGTTTCTTTGTACTTATCATCTCATGGTATTATGTCCAAGATCTATGATCTTGACATCTCGTGTGCTTCTCAACTGAGATCCATGACTTATCATCATTATTCTATACATATTAAGGAGCGGAAAGGCCAAAGGCTAAGTACGTGTTGACTTTGTGTATAGTGTCATATTTCTCCTTTATGAGATCTATGATCTTGATGCTTCATGACTCAAGTGATAAGGATTACGAATATGTCAAGACATGTTCTTCAAGATGTAATCCATAATCTAGGCAAGATCATATCATAGAGTCATCTCTCTGTCTATCTGTCACAAACTATCACAAACTTCATTTGTGCTGTGTCGGTTCTTGTGTGAACCCGGTACTTGGATTAGTACCTACAAATGTTGTAAGGTTAGAAGTTGTGTTGGTTATACTTGTGTGTAAGAACCCAGGTGTTGGTCCTATCCATTGTGCAAGGACCCGGTGTGTAGCTTAGTACTGGGTAAAGTGTAAGCGATGTAGAAGGGACTTGTTGTACCTGTGTGAAAGAACACGACTTCCTAGCTTAGGCGTCGGTACATATTATAAGCTAAAGTGTAAAGGTTTCTCCACCAATGTAAATGAGATTCTTTATGAGTGAAGTCGAACTCTCGAGTAGGTGACTCGAGGAGTGGATGTAGGGCAAGGAAGGTGTCCTTGTAGCGGAACCACTATAAATCATTGTGTCGTTTGTATTTACTTTATTTTATTGCTTTATCCTTATACTTGAATTGCTTGTGTGTGTCGTGATCACTCAATATGCTACTTGATTCATATAGTCCTTGACTATAAACAAACTCCTCTCATACTAAGTCCCCCTTAATGGACATTTGATACAAAAAATTTTAAAAACGTATTCACCCCCTCCTTTACGTTTTCCACAACAGTTTTCTACAAAGATAAATCATAACTATGTTTTTCACACTCCATATGTTTTTTATTTTATACTTTGTTTCATCGAATCTTATAAAAAAAATACAAAATCAGTCATCCTGTTTCACCATAACTCAATGTTATCTTATTGAGGAGATATGTGTAGAAGCTAGTAAGTTAAAAATACTCATACACTCATTTTAATTCCAACTTAAATTCATTGTGTTGAGAAGTGTTTGATTTGTAATTTTGGTGTGACATTGAGTTATATTTATGGATATATATATATTAGTTGAGTTATTTTCACTTTTGATGAATGATTGAGATTCTTGATTTGATTGGTGTCAACTTGTTATGTACCTTTACAAGAACAATGTTAAAATAGTCATTTTACATCGAGTACGAGAATTTTCGATTTTACAAAACGAATCACAATTATGATATTTTTTTATGAGTGCACGGTGTAGTGTGTATATCTCTCGTCATAGGCGAAAAATGACAAACTTTACCGTCCATGACGTCATTATACTTGTTATAGCTACACTGACAATCTCGTGTCATAGGGTCATAGCCATCCTAGTTGCTATCGTTTTTGGGCATTTTCCTTGTGAGTGAATATAAAAACCTTATTGAAAAAAATAATTCACAGTTTTGTATTATAAGAATTTTAGGGCGTGTGTGGTTTGCTATCCAAAATCACTATTGGTATAGTATGATTAATGAGCAGAATAAAATCAGAGATTATGATTTCATTATTCATGTTTGGTATGTAGTTTGTGGTATAACTATACGAGTGAGATTTATATACAATAAAAAATTTATTATAGCAAAGTGCAAAATACATACGTGTGGTCTGCCAAAAGTACGTCTCACATCCTTGGTCTAAAATCCATTCGTTAGTACCAAAGGAGTTTAACTCAATTGGTACCTACCTCCAAAAAACTACGGGCCTACTGGAGATATTTTGTAGATAAAATAGTCGAGGGTTCGAGTCTCGACTCCTGCCTATTCTAGTTGGTGTCCCACTGGTCCATGAGAGTTTTTGGAGCTCTTCCTTGTAGTGTGGACAACGGCTGGTGCCAAAAGGCACCCGAGATTAGGGTGTTCCCACCAATTTACACATTTTTTTGTGGATCATCCATCCTTTAGAAAAATTGAGCCATCATACATCCATGAGGACGCACAATGCAAATATTTTGTTATTTAAGGGGGAAAAAGTATTGGTAACGTGACAAATGTGATACGAATTTTTGGAAAACCAAAAGGATGTATTTTGCCTCACTTTTCCTCTTATCTGACAAAATATTTGCACTTGTCCATCTTCAAGGATGTATGGTAGCTTATTTTTACTAATGAATGGACGATATTTAAACAATGTTAGAACCAAGGATATGAGACGCACTTTTGACAAATCACAAAAATGTATTTTGCACTTTACTCAATTTATTAAATGTTTCATAAACATGACCAAACAATAACAATGAGCAGCATATTCATTCCTTGACTTTAGGGGTGTAAACGAGTCGAGTCGAGTCAAGTACTATCAAGCTTGTGCTCGAGGCAAATACTATAACTCGAGCTTAAAATTCGACTCGAACTTGACCGAGCTTTATATTTCGAGGTCGAGATCGGCTCGTCATATAAAACTTGAGCTCGAAACTCGATACGAGTTCGATTATTTCCACATTCCATGCTCGAACTCGATAAATACTCGACATATCAAGCATGACTCGACTCGGTTTATGTATATAAAAAGGCAAAAGTGTAATTTAATTGAACCTCGATAAGGCTCGCGAGTTTCAAAGTATTTTGAAGCTCGAACTCGACTCACGAACATACTCGAGTAGTTTACGAGTTGACCTCGAATAACTCGCGAGTTGTATCTTTATAATGTAGTAATAGATTAGCTATTTTTATGAGGGTTTAACCCCTGATCTTTTTTTTTACAGATCAATTAATCGCGGTTTAGGTCTGTTAAGGTTTCACTGCTTGACCAAAATTTGTGGTTTTAACCCGTTACAGTTTTGTTGTTTGACTAAAATTTGTGTTAGTATGACTGTTAAATCAAAACATAGGGCATATGGGTTAATCTAACTAGTTCCGGTTGGAGGAAAAAAAAACCGGTTGGTCAAAGAACAAAATAACCGGTTGGACCGATTAACCGGTTCAGTTACTAACCAGTCCAATGGATGAAAAACTCTAACCGGTTACTATATTTCGTTTTTTTTTTTTTCATTTCGAAACGTATGTTGAACCATATGGTGAAACATAAGACTACAATTATTAAAAACATCATTTTTTATTTAATAGAACATTACACACGAAAAGGAAATACATTAGAAAGAAAATACAACACGCGCGTAATACTTAAACATAATTTGAAATCGAAAGCTAATCGGATTCAGAACCGCCTAGGTTAACTTCGTTGTCGGATGTTCCGTTGCACCTAGCTTCTGCAGCAGCCTCATCTTGGGAGAGTTCTTCATCGGTGAGTGATGTTGCTTCGCCCATTTCCACTTCGGCATCAAAGATCGCTTCTTCAAAGTCTAAGGTGTTTTCAAGATTTGAAGTGTCTTGTACCCATTCTTGTGCATCTTAGTGATCTTTCAAACACATGTACATCTCCAAAGATGCCATAGTGAGTCTTGTTCTTCGATTAGATAGATCTCTTCCACTTGTTGAAAAAGCTGAAGCTACCAAAGTAGCTTGTACGCTTAGCACGTCACGAGCCATTCGGGATAAAACCAAAAACATTCCTTCCTTTGCTTTCCACCAAGCCAAGATATCAAAGCCTAAAAACTTAGCCGTTTCAAGATTCACCCCATTTGCGTTTTGTATACATCTTATATTCATTGGATGCTTGTTCTTCAAACCTTGCCCTTTTGTTTGTGCTTTTTTGTAAAGCATTAATCATTTTAGTTTTCGGATTCTTTGAATTCGAACTCGATGGAGAACCAACATACGATGAACAAGGTGCGTTACCATATTTTTCAAAGTCAAATTTCCATAAACACTCTAAAACAGCGTTGAAAAATTATAAACCCACTATATAAGCTAATAAACTTATAAACCCACTATATAACATAAAACAAACACCCTGTTAAACCAATCCGGTTTTTTGTTTAAAAAACCTATCCGGTTTTTTGTTTAAAAAAACCGGTTTGCCCCACCTTTACTCATACCCATTTATATCGAAAAAGAGATTAAAAGCTGTGGTGACTTATCACCTCAAAATCCCTTTTCCTAGAACCTTCCTTCATCGGAGTTTCCTCCTCCTCCTTCTCCGCAGCAGCCCCATCCACTTGAAAACCATTAAAAAACATCTGTCTCCAATTTGAGGTTTCATTATTAATGTAGCAGGGCCCACCCAGCCGGTCCGGAAGAACAGAAGCACGCCATGTCTGTTGTTAATCTATCTCACCACGCGCTTTCTACCGCTTGTCCACGTCATCACCGTCCTTTAATTAAACTCACCAGACCTTATAATAACACTGTTTCCTTCAATCCTTCACTTCGTTTGTTAAAGTTACCTTCTTTAAAGGCATCACGAGGATATGTAAGCTCTTGTTTTTATTAAGTAATTTCATTTATTATTTTCTTAGTTTGCTATTAGAGGCTGTTTACAACTCATCAACAATCTTACCCATTTCGCTTACTTTGGAATATTTTTTCTTTTTCAACCACAAGTTAGTATTTTGTGATTCCAGCGAACCTTCTCCCACTCTTGCTTGTATGTATTTATTTCCGCTCCATTGTGAGACTCTAGACCTTTCCAAAGATACCTCCCCAAAGTTACCCTTGGTGGCCAACTGAGCTAGCCCAGTTGGTTGAATCATTTGCGATAAAACATAGTTGATTGAATCATTTGCACGCCTTATGCCGTTTGTTTTGGCTTATATAGCGGCGGGCTTATGACTTTTTTGGTTTTACAGCTTTTGTTTTATAAGCTCACTTTTTCTGGCTTATTTTGACCAACTTTTAGGCTTACATAAGCTTAATATGTCATAAGAAGCTTGTATAAGCTGAAAAGATTTGAAATAACACACAAAATGTGAGTTTATGAAATATAAGCCCAAAACCAAATAAGCTATAAGCTGGTTATATAAGCCGAAACAAACACCCCCAAGCAGTTTTTGGGCTTATTTGACCCGGGTTATATTTTGTAAGATGAAAAATGGGCTTAGGCAATACAAACAAGCTTCACAAGAATCTTAAGCGTAATTTGTACGCCTTTTTTATGTGGTTGATGATTGTTTTAACACTTTGAGCATGAGATATGTGTTACATTATTTTTCACACAAGAATAAGGAACATTATTTTGGAAATTTTGAGATAGTGTATACTATTTAGGAATCTATTTGTAGCTCATACTTGTTTCAATTTAATGCATTTGTGCTCTTTTCACTTTCTATATGCTTTTTTAAAACACATACAAATATATGATGCATACTTGTTTCAGCGTTAATGTTTATCCCACGTGTTTGGGTATTCTTTTGTTGAATTTCAGAATTGGAGATTTTCGTGCTTTAAGAATGATGAATCTTCGTTGGAATATACCGTCCCAGAGACTTCAGAAGATATATTGCCAGAAGAGATAATAGAAATAGAACCGGAAAGAACACAACCGAATGTGATGCTTGATTGGGTTTTAAAATTAAAAAAGGTAAAGTGTTTATTTTGCTTATTTAGTTACTACTTTCCTTACTATTGCCGCTGAATTTATGATAGTCGTTTTGCCTGCCAATGACATAATTTGACTAGTATAATTTTTGTAACGTCTTCCATTTCATCCACTTGATAAAAGAAAACAGAAGGCATGTCAATTAGTATGATTTTCCTTGTAGCTCTTGCCTAGAATATTTTCGTTTTAGTATAGTGTCCATAACCTTAAAAAAAGATATGTTAACATGGGTTTAAGATTACTGTCTTTCTCTCATCCCCACATCTGAAATTCAACATAAAACTACGCACATGATTGACTGTACTCTCTCACAGATATAGTTTCTGAGTTGAGCGGGTGTATGTGTTTAAGAGGGAGAACAATTTGACTAGAAGAATGCTATAGGTTACCCACACGTTGTTTGATCATGGAAATACTGTTTGACATAAAAGATAAAAATAAGCTATTAAGAAATTGAGCAGCCTCCCAAAATTAGAAATAGGATATCACTCGTGACTCGTTGATGACTTCATGGTTTATAGTCATTTACGCTAGTGTCTAAGGTTTTAAATGAATGGAAAAGAAAGGAATAGAAGAGAAAAGCAAGTGAAGGAAAGGAAATGAAGTAGTTGTATTAGTGCTTGTGAGTAAGTGAAAGAAAGCCAAGAGTTTCAGTATGCTGTTTAATCTCTACTGCTGATTGTATGGTTCTATGGGTTCGCTTCTTATTTTTCTTTTTAAGTTTTATCTGTCCCCTTCAAATCTCCTAGCGTAAAATACTGGGAACACTGGCATGTATAGTTTCCTTCTCTTTCCCTCCAACAACCCATGTGTATGCAGTGTGTACCAGGTTCCGCAGTCAAGTAATTTTTTTTTAAACCTTAAATAAGTTGTAGTTCTGCACTGATTTCATATACTGATAATAGTATACACAGAAAGTAGAATTTGGAGGGTGGCAGGGAGATCTTTTGCAGTTACCTTTTGAACCAAAATCACTTATTAGGGAGTAGTATTTTTTTGCTGTTTGCACCTTTGCGTGTCAATAACCTTTTTTGTGGAAAGGAAAACTTTTTTGCTCTATCCTCCATCTTCTGAGGCATCTCATAATTTCCCCGTGCCGCAGAATTGTAGCTATGCCTCTCTGAATTAGTAATTTGGACTGTGATAAGAAGTGGCCAATGGTCTCCACATTGCTGATATACTTGAATTGTTATTTATTCAGGCTGCAGATGCTATATTTAGCGCAGAACCGTGGACAGTACCGTGGACAGCTAAGACTATTTTACAGGTGCAGTTCTTGAACTTTTTATTATGGACCTAGTATCGCTGTTCAACCTAGCGAAATCCGTATACAGTAATTATATGAAATTCTATTCAAAGATGCAAAATGGAGCGTTTTGTTGTGTAAAGGCTGTTAGTTATGATGTCCGGTGTACAGGGTCTAGGGGCCAGAAAAGTACCACTCTTCTAAGCCAAACTATTTGATATATGCTGATAGGCTGATACATGTGTACAATATGGCAGTGAGAAATAAATTCGCCTAGTATAGCTGTCCATAACTAGAAAAAAAATAGACAATCCATTTCTTTTAGGAGTAACCGGCCAAGTCAGGACATTTGCTATATAAGTCTGATACTAAGCAATGGTAAAATACACTATATCAATCAGGTGTGAGGTCTCGAGCTTGCTAATAAAATAGTTTCAGGGCTACCCGATTTTCTATCATTATAGTATTATTTTTAATGTGCAAACGAACATATTGATTGTTGCAAGATTTGCTGTTATTTTCTATAAATAAATCAAGATATCTTTTATCAAGTCAATACTAAATACGTAAGTGATGACGTTGATCAATGGTTTTGCACATACGAACATTTAGGAGGCTATGATTACGTTTCATACTTTTGATGTGTGACTCCTAACTTTCTTATTTAAACGTCAGAAAGTGCAGTTGGCAGAGGTTTGGCCATTTGGGAATATGGAAATAATGAGCAATTGGTTGGATTGTTTGTGGTTCTTAATTTTTATCTTTGCACTGTTTAGTCAAGCAAAAGACTAGATAGTAGGGAGTTTGGGATCCTGTTTGATCTGATTTGACAAAACATTGTCTTAAACCCATCGTGTCCCACCTTTTAATATCGTTCAGTTACTCTATATCCGCTTAAAATTTCCACTTAGTTTTTTAGGCGTTCAGTTAGCTAGTTATGCCATAGTTGGGAAAAGTTACCATCTGC
Organism: Glebionis coronaria; assembly: GCA_025667525.1. Lineage (NCBI taxonomy): Eukaryota > Viridiplantae > Streptophyta > Magnoliopsida > Asterales > Asteraceae > Glebionis > Glebionis coronaria. The sequence continues at coordinate 477,744,682 of CM046880.1, forward strand.
CTCCAAGTTGTCCACTTAAACGGACTTTTAAAACATTGGTTCATAAAGGTGATATATAGTTTCTATGTGGTGTAGATCTTTTTTATACCGTAATGTATTTTCCAGATGTCTCGTTTGGTTTATTTTATTTATTATTGTTCTTATAAAGGTAAAATGATATTTCCCATTTTTTTGAATCATGCCACTTTATTCTTCAGAAGTAGAAGTTGAATAATTTTTGAACTTTCTAAATCTCGACACTTAAACACTGATGAAAACATAAATTCTTATAAATTTTAAACACTTTTAAATGTTAAGTGAATCGGATAGCTACTCATTATGAACTTGGATTCAAATGTACGCCTTAAGATATTAGTTAGTGAACTAGCTGGCAAAACCTACATCCACCCAGTCATATTTAACTCAGAGCAACTTGTAATTATCAGTGTATTTGATAACTCTTGTCCCCTGCGTTGTTAATTAGCTTCTGCATGTGGCCAACTAGGCATATAAGATATAATAGAAGAGGTTTAGTTGCCAGTGAACATTTGATATTTTTCTAATACACCCTATATTTTTATTATCTACGTGTATCCACTCCAAAGCCTAAAGGGGAAAGAGGGGTGGACAATAGATTTGGGACAGCCTTTATTGTTTATACACTGTCCTGTCTCACAATACATGCATCAAGTCTCTGTTTGAGATGCAGCATGTTAACAGGCATTTGTGCCACGATACGTGCTTTCTTTGGACAGATATATCTGCATACTTCCTTTTATTTGATAACCATGGCGCCTAACCAAAAGGAAGTACAAATTGAATTTGGTATCTATCACATGAGAGTGACCCAACTTACTCTTGTTACAAACTATTGTAAAACAGTAATGCGGACGATTAATTTGGGACACAGGAGTAATAGATTTTTTGCTATTTGTAAGCTATAAATGATTGCTGAAGATATAAGATCTATGAGTTGGAAAGTGATCAGTTCTGAAGTGTGGTGACTAAAGTTGTGGTTCCTGAAGTTCTAAATAGTTTACGCGTTCATCATATTAGGACAGTTATGCAGTTTGATTGGTCTTATATACTTCTCGTATAATACTAAAATACCAAATAGAGTTCTTAAGCATGAATCAACAAACATCCACAATACATTAATCTGATAGCATATGAGAAGCTGTCATTCTTCTATCCACATGATAATAGTGAGATGTATTAATATTCGAAGCTCAGTAATGATTACGGTTTTTACATGAAGCAACATTTATCAATTCTTAGTCACCAAATTTTGCCTTGCAGGTAATGCTCCTTTGGATTGCCTCATTTTGGTTGGTAGGATCATGGGTTATACCGTTTGTTGCCCATACAGCAGGTTTCAGAAAAGAGACCTTAACGTATAGAGGACAAGCATTGTACAGTCTTTTGACAGATGTGGTGGAGGGTGTTGCGGGAATTGCAATCCTCAAACTTTGCCTTTCAAGATTTCGCCCCCTTTCATCTGATTGGTTCAAATTTAGCTTTAAAGGAAAGTGGTATTTGGATGTCGGTTTAGGCTGCTTAATGTTTCCTTTGGTCAACCGTCTCTCACAAGTCAACCTAAATTTACTCCCCCTGCCTCCCCCGACACCTGTTGCAATCTCAAACGTCGAGCAATCGATTGTGGCTCGAGATCCAATGGCTATGGTGCTTTATGCAATAGTAGTATCCGTTTGTGCACCTATTTGGGAGGAGATCGTCTTTAGAGGGTTTCTTCTTCCATCATTGACTCGTTACATGCCTGTTTGGTGCTCGATTTTGGTTAGTTCATTAGCTTTTGCATTGGCTCATTTCAATATGCAAAGATTGCTTCCCCTTGTGTTTCTAGGGGTGGTTATGGGTACGGTTTTTGCACGGTCAAGAAATTTACTGCCATCAATGTTGCTACACAGCCTTTGGAATGCCTTTGTATTTGTAGATCTTATGAGGTGATACTCTGTTTCACCAATTGTATAAGCATACCATTGTTTTTATCATAATTTATCCCGTTAGATGTGCATCCAGTTATTGACATAGTATAGGATCATTCGCTTACAATATTTGATGCCAAATTAGATGTCAATTTGTGTAAATTAATGCCAAATAAGCTTGATAATGAACATATTGCTTTTCGGCTCTTCATAATTCAGTTTCTGTCTTTATATATAAATTTTGCTGTATCGACTGTCAAAGGGCCCCTGTCGGTAGCATATATATCAAGGATGCGTAGAGACCTGGGGTGTGTTGGGATTTTTGATGTGGGATCGATCGTCTGATTTGATATGACATGCATTCACAAGCTTCTTAAGTGATACACATTCAGTTTACGATATTTGGTTATCTGTGGTCAAAGTTAGTTTTAGATAATCAGTTAAGTTCAAGAATACAAATAATACTTTCAGGAGTCAAGTATAGGTGCTTATTTGTCCCTTTGAGACGAAACTGAGGCTGTATATTAATCTCAGATAATGGCTCTTTTCTCTTTAAATGATTGTCCTTTTTGGTTGTGTGATATCTGTTGTGTTATAGAATTTGGCTTTGTCAAACATCTAAAAACCTAATTAATTTCGAAAGCGGAAACACGTTCTAGTTGCATATCGGACCACTTTGACGTTTTTCTTTTCCGATGTAACGTTCATTACTGATTATTGGAATTTACTGATAAAGTATTCTGCTATCATTTTCAAATGAACATCAACATAGTTTTTACGATTGTATGTCTAGTAGCTATCTCTTATCTTTGCAAATTGATATGGTGCACACAATTAGGAACACCTTTTATAAAGTTAGAGAAGATCGATTATGTTTTTCCTCTTCCTTAAAAGAACCTAATGGTGCTACTTGCTAGTGACTTCCATTTTCTTCAGCTTCTAGAGGATTCTCGAGACCTCAACCCATCAAAGATTTTTTATGCTTTTAAACTTTACCTCAATTACGACAGAGGTAATTCATGAGTATTCATCTCTAGGTGCTAGTGCTCCTTATCATTGAAAAATTATGATTGCTATTTTAGATAGCGGGGTTAGCAGTTGGTAGCACACCAAAACGGGTCATTTTTAAATTTAGAGTTGAAACGGGTTGAGTGCCCCGTCGTTCCTCGAGTGCCAGCTGCAGAGAGGAATGCCATCAACTAGGGCGCTATTGGCCACTAACCACTCGCTCGCCACACTCTTCATGTTTTGTCCTAGTTGACTTGAAGCACCATTACTTCATTGATGAGTTTTGGCTAAATGCATTAAAATACATGAATACCTTTTGATATTCACAGCAAAGGCATTACGCACATGAGTTTTGGCTTTTTGCCTATTGATGAGTAGAAAAACTATATTGCATATAACATTTTTTACTAAAGCCATTAGGCACATTAGAATACAGTTATGACTTTTACCCATTTGGCCTATTTGACCAACTTGATCACTTTTCTTTTTAGTTAAATCCTTTAACATAACCCAAATCGACCCATTTCTAAGTAACTGGTGTACTTGCCATTGCCATCTCGCTTCATATGCATATGTGACATATCTACATTTTCTTTATTTAGTTCTTAATAGCATCTGTTGTATACTATAAACGCGTATCAGCGTATGCATACTGTTATTTAGCTAAACCCCAAACATCATGATCATTACAGCTTTGTCAACCTGTCATTTTGATAACTTCTTGCACATTCATATGCTCTGCACAATTAGAAACAGCTCTATTAAGGTGTTAGCTTTTGAAAATTTGCATAGCCTTTTTGTCCGCAAGGATGTAGATCAAAAAGGGACCAGTTGGTCGGTCTCAAAGTCTCTTTCCTGTTATGGGTTCTATCGTCTAAATTATTTCATGTCCATGTCTTTCCGCGACAACGATTGGGGACCAGTGTCTCCTATTTTTGTTTGTTTACCATGATTGGGAATAATTCTTTGTGATTTTGCACAACATTACTATCTTTTTTGACACTGAATGCCTTGTAAAGTTGAACCATCCACCACTCAGATTGTTGGTGGATGTAAATGCCTGAAATTTCCAGTCCATTAGAATTATAGGATATTTACTTCATTAAGATTATGCGCAAACCTGTACTTAGTTATCTTGTTCATATGATGCAAGATATCATTCTAACCTACCACACCATCAGCTGAAGGCGTAGACAAAACCAGCTATTTGAATACCCAAACACATAAGCGCGCAGATACTAAAAATATAACCTGTAAAATATCTAGATTTGAAACCGGTTGAGTTTCAAAAACAAGTCATGATGTCATGACCATAACTGTCTTTTTGGTGTCTTACTGTTATTATGTCATGCGACTAATAATGTTACCGACCAGCTCTATATTATAATCGAAGTTGGAAGGGTAAACTTGACGTAACGAGTGTGCCTTTTCTCATCAAAAGGTCACATAGAATAAATATATTAAGGAAAAAGTGCTAAAGGATGACTTACGCAAAGACTACGAGTAGTAGGTTCGTCTTTTCTAGAACGAATATTTAATTAGATTCACAGCAATTGGGAGATATAATAATGGATTGCTTAGATAAGTATATATGAAATCTTGGCGAACCTTTTTAGTTTAATATGAGCACGCATGTTTCTTTATATTATACAACTTCATGTGACAAAGTATTATTGTTTGCTGCAGTGTATGTTGAATTGTCCCCTAGGCACTGAACTTTTGAGTACTTGTTTTTTTTATTTGTAGTCTGGTTGCTGCAAATGTTGAATGGGCATATATCCCTTGGCGTTGGGCCCGAGAAGCTTAGCAAAACTTTCTGTTTGTTTGTTTCGAACTCAATCATACACAGTAAGTAGAGTAATCAGGCAAAACATTATACAGTAAGTTAGATGAACATTTCCTAAGGGTAATAATAAGTTATCCCTTTGATTACACTTCTGAACAAGTTTTAACATAGTGATATGACTTCTGTTAACTGAGTCATCTAACATCAAAAGATATAAAAGATTCGGTTTGAAAATATCAGAGAAAGAAATCTGTGTACTCATTTTCTAAGGCTGTTTCCGTGAATGGAGCGTTACCATATAATATGAATACCCTTATTATTGTTTAACATAACATGCGATATTGCATCATGTAGGGTTCAGAGTTCTGTCTCTTCTATTATTTTTCTTCGCTTAATTTACTGATAATTATATCAGTATGTAATCTATCTATAGTGTGAAGGGCCACAATAATGATGTCTTCACATGTACATGTATGTTTTATATGTCTCTATATATACATATATGTCTAGACACACCATAAAAAGAATTTGCCAAACACATACATTAGACCTCAAACCACACACACACCTTGGTTAATTAGCTAGCTAGCTTCCATGGAACCTGCAGAATCACTATCTATTGAGAGCTTCTCGTACAGTTGGTTAGTGAACCTAAAACCATCTTTTGATAGCCCAAAAGGTTCCTTTAGGGCCTCTTTCGATGCATTTGATGACTTCATCGAGATGGACCCTAAGCTTTCTGATTCAAAAAGATTTCTTGTTTTTCGTCAAGATTTCGACTTTGATCTGCCAACATTGCAGCCTTCTGTTCATGCTGATGAACTTATTTCTAACGGGGTTGTCGTTCCACTCTTTTTGAAGCCAGTGGATGTTGGCATCTATGATTCCGGTTTTACTTCAACTCCTGTTTCACCCATATCTTCATCCACCTTACAAAGCCCGTGTTCTTACCAAAGAAGCCGTAATTCATCTTTTAGAAGGTATAAAAGATTACCGAAAAGAGTACAAAAGTATTTGAGCTTGGTTAGGCTGATCTGGCTCAGAATGAGAAGAGGAAGGTGTGATGCTAATGAACTTAAGAATGCAAAAAACTGGGAATTTTCAGGCACTATCGAGTCATGTGGCTCTGATAGCTGGCCAAGATCGTGGGCACTGGAGAGCTCCAAGAGCTGCATGTCGTCCCCTAGGATAAGTGAAGCATGTGGTGCAGATAATTGGCGAAGATCGTATGATTCCGAGAGTTCAATCTCTGAAGCGGTTCTTCACTGCAAGAAAACCATTGGCACGAATGAGGCTATGGCATGACGGATACACTTGTAGAAACTTAAACTAATAATTGCATCTTTTTGGGAAATCAGTGAGACGGAAGAATTGCTCCATCGTTCTAAGCTTTTACCTTTAGTAGTCTTTAGAATCATAATGCAATGTAATTATTATCGGTCTAAATGGCGCTTTAAGATTAGTATGATCATTCATAATCATGTCTTAAAACATCATTTAGATCACATTTTAGGGACTACGGATGTTAGCCGTTTCATTGATCATCAAAGAATTTCGAGCTCGGAGGATCGATTGTTTGACTTTAAGTTCTTACGGTCACTATACGAGGACACTCATGTAGTCAAGTCCTGTTAATAAAAAGGTTCAATTTACCATATTGATCTATATCATATGCATTCAATACACCCATGTTCTATGAAGGTTAGACAAAGATTCTTAAATCATGCAAATGTGTGGCCGTACCAATTTGTACTTGTTATTTTGTATCACTATCTTTTTTCTTTTGGTATACTTTGTTTCTGATTCGATATTGCGAGCCAGCTAATCCTCAAGACGATACCTTTTGGAAACCATTTGCTTACTCCAAAAAACGTACTTCTTTTGTCTTTGAAGCATAGCTCTAAGAATACTACTATACTGTAGATGTTTTAATAATGGATTGAGATCCTCTAAAGTTTGGATCAATATGACCCGTCATGTTTACTCGTAAATAAAACAACGGAACCTACAGCAGGACCAATTGATTTTTTTTCGTGAGAAAACATGACCGATCATGTTGATCCAAGCAAGAGAAATAATTAGGAGGACTAAACATACAACTAGTTTTATGCCTAAACTAGTTTTTCATTGTTTCATCGGTTTGTGAAATAATGAGTTCTTTAACGCCAGTTACATAATATGCCATCGTATATCATGGTGTGAATTTGTTTTGCGCGTGAATATGGACAAGTAAACGATTTCATTCTTCAATATTATACAAGCCTTTTGGTAATCCATTACTGTTATTATCGTCACATCGACCGTTATTTATAGTGTTGGTACCACCATTTACCACCACCACCACCACACCGCTACTACTAGTAGTCTAGTACCACTACCATTACGACCACTAGTCCACTACTACTACTCGGAAGGATATAGTAATGGGAGATAAAGTTTAACTTGTATAAAAAACTCCAAGATAATTATGTGAATAATCTAAAGTGGTTAGGAAGAATTTGAGTCGACAGAAACAAAATGTTATGGAAAGAAATGCCAAAAATATAAGTTGACAATGTAAACACACTTGGCATGTCTCATTTTAAATTTGTCTTTCAGTTCGAACACATTAAATATAAGCTTAACTTGTAGCGATTTATATTTGTCTTTAAACATCAACCACGACATTACGATCGGAAACTAGTATAGGTCCCCATGACTGCTTGTTGTTGATATTGATTTGCGGGTCTCGAACCACGTGAGAATGTTTTCTACGTACGTTCAACAGTAAAATTTGCTGTAATAGTAGGTTTTTTTGAGAGGTTTTTGATCTAATTTGTTGCCTAAATGGGTTTTCTTAGCATCAACAATGCAAAAAATCATTAAAGACTTTTTGCATCTAATGCACACTACTTCACAATAAATGCATTAAATGAATTAGACTTTTATGATCAATACCTTTTTGTAAAAGCTTGGTGTTTGCTAAGTCTTTTATGAAAAGCCTTTGAAAAAGCTTATATCACAATGCAAAAAAGCCTTCTCAAAGACTTGACAAAATGGTAAAAAGCTTTTCATAGTTTATGCATTGTGGTTGCTCTTGATCCCTATAATTTTGAGATGCATTAAACAAAGGGAAAATTACCAAAAAGGTCCGTTACCTATTATTCTCTTCCTAAAAAACAGCTAAAATTCTCTTTCTAGAAATAGTCTATTTTTTGGGGCAATAGGGCAACTGGGTGCAGAATGCGCCACGTGTCATCTGTTGCCCTATATCTTGGGGCAATTTGTCAGAATTGCCCTATTTCTTTGGACACTTGTCAAAATCTAAATGGTTGTTCCCTATATTCTTATTGCCCTGGACCGGAAAAACATGTTTTTTAAACTAATCACGAATTGCTCAAAATTGAAGGACTCTTTTGATAATTATCCCTTAAACAAATGAGTTCTAAGTTGAAGACAAAAAGTAGACTTGAATTATTTCTAAAACTGGAAATAAGATGAGTCGATGACTAGATAATGAATTTGACATGTGTTGACCGGGTTGCAAAACTATTCAACAACTAAACTACTACAATCACAACTGTATAAAGCTAAGCTAAATGTCACGAGTCAAATTCTGAAGGTCGACTTCTGCTTAGAAGGCGTATTTGAATGCAAGGGTTTGTGGTTTATTTTTGTTGGTTTTGTTAGAGTACCCCAACGGTAAAGGTGTAGTACGTGCTACGACTGGTCAGGAGTTGAGGCCGCTCCCCTGATAAGTCCAAGGCAGGATGAAACCAGTGAACCTCTATTATACACGGGATGGATGGCTAGTCTTTATCGGTGTAAGGACGCCATGCGGGGTCTAAAGGAGCCAAGTCGGACCGAGGCAAACCGAAGCAGAATCGTCCAAGATTGTTCTCTCAAAAAGTTCTTAGAAGTGTTTGGGTACGCAAAGGTTGTGGGAAAGAGTTCTCGGGATATTTAAGAGTCAATATGATGTTGCGTAGAGTTCGTAATATCACATTCGATAGAAGCTAGAGAGAGTAATGGACTAATCCAAATGGTGGATGTCAGTCGCTGCACGTTAGATCGTAAGTCGCCAGAAATAGTAATGGACTAATGTGTAGTCGCTGCACACTGGGACCCAAAGAGGTGAAAGTCGAATGTCACTTTTAGCCATGAATCCGGGTAACGCCAAAATCATTTGAGGGTAGTCGTTTGTCGGTGCGAATGACCATGCACGAGGTCGTGCATGAATTGGTGGTGGGAGAATGTCACAAACCAAATTCTGAAGCCCGTGTTCTAATTGGAAGGCGTACATGAATGCGAGGGTTCCTGGTATATTTCTGTCGGTCTTATTGGAGTACCCCAACAGCAAGGGTGTAGTACGTTCCACAAGTAGAGACTCGATATGACACTACACTGGTCGGCAGTTGGGGCCGCTCCTTGATGAGTCCAAGGCAGGATGAAACCAATGAACCTCTATTATACGCAGGATGGATGGATGGTCCTTATCGGTGTAAGGACACCACACGGGGTCTAAAGGACGACTATGTGACATACCCCCTCCAAGTTGGTAGTGTGTATGGATCACAGATGCCAAACTTGGATAAACAAGAGTGGAATGGTGCTCTGTTAAGACCTTTGGTAAATACATCTGATACTTGATGAGTTGTTGGGATAATAAGTAGGTAGTATTGTGCCATCTTTGATTTTGTCACTACAAACTAACAATCAATCTCTATATGTTTAGTTCTAGCATGTTGGATAAGATTAGAAGCTAAGGCTATAGAGGATTGATTAGCGCACATTATGAGAACATGCTTGGTGACATGAACTTGTAAGTCATTGAGTAAGCTTTGAATCCAGGTAATTTTACAAGTACAATAAGCTAAAGCCTTGTATTCAGCTTCAGTAGAACTCCCGGAAACCACCAATTGCTTCTTAGATTACCAAGAGATGAGGCATGAGCCTAGGACTATTTCAAGTAAGTGTCTATGTTTTATTTCAACTCGTGCATTATGTTGAAGGGTATAGGGACATTATGTTTGGTGTATTATGCCTTATGTATTGAAAAGTTCATGAGTGATTGATTGAGGAATTCACTCCTGATCATTTTTGACAGTTTTGATGTTTGTATTAGAATGATTTTTCATAAATGAATGAAACTTCTTTATGTGTGATATTGTGTGTTGTTTTGTTGGCATTAGATATGTCCATGCGGATCTTGAGTGATCATCAACTATGGTTAGGAAATCTTTACACTGATAAGTTTTGATGTGTTTGTTAGGTCCCTAAACATCCATATGAGCTAGTTTAAACAGATATGATGCATATGATTCACTACTTTGAAAAATATAAGCATGCTGTTTTGCCAAGGGACATATAGAACATGTGTGAGGTGGTATTCACATTTGGAAGGAAGTGAAAGTGAATTTATTTTTCTTAAGACATTAAAAGCAAGATGTCCAAGCCTTGCATGCCAAAGTCAAAAGTTGTTGTTGATAGAGAATGTGAGTGATTGTGGTGTAGGTTGTTCTTGCTTGATGATGTAAATACGATTATAGAGGGTGCCATGAGCAATCAACATGCATTGGTCCTAAAAGTAGTATGAGAATGGTATAGACATGGACATATAATGTTAAGTATGTTCCTAGTTTACTAAGTCAAAGTTGGTTGTATGAGTATGATGGTATGTACAAAACATTATGTAGGGTGATTGAAGGATTGATGTAAACTGAACCAATTTGTTTTACTTGTGTTTGGTGTCCATTTGGGAGTGTGATGTAAATGGATATTTGCAAAGTCTAACATTGTGCATTGATGCAAAGGTGATAAAAATATGGTATATGGCACCACTATTAACTACCCAAAGATGTACTTGTCTAATCTTGATAGATCCCATTAGTCTATAAGTACTGCATGTAATGTGAGAAGCTATGAGTTTAGGTGTACCCGTTGAACCTTGAGTGCTCAATCGAGTCCTACCACTTGAGTGTTGTTGCATTAGGAGCATTATTTGGTTAACTTGTTTATGAAGTTGATCCATCCTTGTAATCATAGCCAATTCATTCCCACTTGCAGTTATTGATGAGGATCCACAGTGCTTCTCTTGATTGATTGTAATGTTATGGACTGTTTGGGTCATGTTAACAACTTTTGGTGTGTTGATCCTTTGATTTGGTGTTATGTATTTCCCATAAGGTGGATGACCAGCTAGATTGCCAACTAATTTGTATCATTCTTCACTTGAATGTCCCTATTTGTTTCACTTGCCACATATCAACCCTTTTGTAAAGGTACTCATTCTTACCGTTGCATCACTTTGACCAAAGGATTCTCCTTGAGTGAAATTCCTACTTGTTATTTTTTTATTGTAATAGTTTGACATGTCGAAGTTTGAATTAGCAAACAATGCAGCTGAGATGGTTGTTGGTTACACATAACCCTATCTTTATTTCTCCCCGTTCCCAATCAAGCCATAAGACTTTGATCTAGTAGGTATTGGTTGCATCAAAAGATCTGTCCTTTAACATTAACATAACACTCATCCAAGCCCATCAAAAAATGAACAAGCACAAACACAAACTAGCAGTCGCGTTAATAAAGTTTAGTGAATTCTTGATCTGTTCAGCAATGTTGTTTAGAATCCATAATGCTCTTAATCTTGAATCAACTCTATTCTCAATGTACTCCCCAATACGATCTTCAACTTATTTTTAGCATTAAGTGTCATCATCATAGACCTCTTCCATGAACCATAATTGTCACAACCTATTAACTTCTTTTATATAAATATCAACACAGGTGGTTATTTTGGTGTAGGAACAATATATGATTAGGTGAATTAGTGTCTTCTTCTTCATTAGTTTGTGAGCTGTATAAAGAACTTGTTGGTTTAACTACCTTGACTGTGATATTTGATTCTTGATAAAAGATTTGCTTGATCGATGATTTATGATTTTTGTAAATACAAATATCGTATTAAAATGATATTTATATTCACCCTTAACATTTTTTTAATGACAAACAATCAAACATATTTTTATGTTTGTATTTCAATCTAAGTATTTTAATATATGAACTTATGTTATAAACTTTTTATAAAAGGTTTTATATACTGTAAAGTTTTAAAGTGAAAATAAAATGGATAAAATGTATCCATCTCTCTCTATATCAGATATATAAAAGTCAACATTGTCAATATTAAATGATTGAGTATGATCTTGGATAAACATTTATGAGGTAACAAAAGTCAGACCCAACAGTTCCGGGCGGACCCGTGGGTAAAGGGGCCGACGGGTTCCGTGGGTGTCTGGTACTTTGCCTATAAATACCATGCTTTTTAAGCTTAGAACTCACCCTCTTCTAACCCCCCTCTCTAAAATCTATGCATATATCTAACTCTCTATCCTCATTCTTGTTTTAATTCTTGTCTCTTGTGATTTAGATATTTGTGAATATGAAGATCAATTACGAGAATTCTATCTTCTAAGCTTTAATCCTTCAAAGCTTCACATTGTGTGAATTTTTTAAGTCTTACCTACACAATCTCCATTGTTGTACCTATTCTTCTACCTACTTATGTAATAGTATGGCTGGTGTTGTAAACCACAAAGTAAATAGTGTAAAGGGAATTGTTTTACCCGTGTAATAAACACGATATCCTAGCTTAGATGTCGATAAAGATTGTAAGCTAAAGTGTGAAGGTTTCTCCACCGGTGTATAGGATATTCGTTTACTAGTAAAGTAGAACTCTTGAGTGGATACTCAAGGAGTGGAAGTAGGGAAAGATAAGTGAGATCTTGCTAGGCTGAATGATAACGCTCAAATCCAACATGTTTCTATACGTGTTATCTTCACTTTTAATACAAGATTTATGGTAATAAACGGACTTTTATTTCTAATATTGTGCAAAGTTCGATTCTTGTGTTTTGTAGCTAGCAAGAAGAAGGAAACGCGGAAATAAGAACTAAAGGCAAGATTTGGAGGCAAAGGATGAACGAGATACGGAAGTATAGTTTTTGTATGATAAATAATTAGAGGAATAAGTGTCTTGTAAAGTTTGGGAGAAGGATTGAAGAAAGAAACAAAGAAAAAGGACTAGAGAAGAAATAAGGAAAAGATGGTGAAGTATATGGCAACCGCGAAAGGAGATGCCAGTCAAGACAAGTGGTTGCCAGCTAACCAGATGAAAGGAGCCACAAGCTAGAGAAGGAGACGGCCGACTACTTTCCTGGCCGCCAGCTACTCCAAAAAAGGGTTTTGTTAATTAAGCTTTAAACAAGCTATTGACTCACCACCATCAATGGGAGGCTGACCATCCCAATCACTTCCTAGAAATTTTGCCTCTTCCCCGAGTATTTTTCATGTATAAATTAAAGCCTAGGGTGATGATTCTAGGTGTGATTGCATTTGTAAGAATTCTAACCCTTGACAAAGGTTAGAACACAATTACTACTAAACCCAAAAGAATGGTATACCTTGTTAATCCTTATAGGAGGGACGAATTTTGAGTAGTGGGAATTTGGTTGGTGGTTGATTATTCAATTATAGGGTTGGATGCTTGGAGTTTCTCTAAATTCATTTTGTGATTGAAGAACCTTGTGGTAAAACTCTTGTACTTGAAATGATTTTAATTTTAATTTAAGTATTACTGAATGTTGAATGTGATGATGAATTGTGATGAATTGAATCTGTAACACCCCACTGAGATAAGTAAACTGTTACATGATAATTATGGCGTGTCATCAAAGCATGCAAGGTAAAATGTAATAAAACATACATGACCATAAAAAATCAAACATCGGCTCCCAAATATAAACTCAAAATCTGCATAAAGTAAATGAAATGCAAAAGGAATAGAAGTGTAAGGTAGCTCCCATCCTATGCACGTCTGCTAAATGCTCAAGTTCGTCCTTAGGTACATGCCGTATGAGTCATGGAAAGAAATACGGCTGAGTAATACGCCCAGTGAACGGATATAACAACATAATGATAATATCTGGAATATAAAAGAAAGATCTGAAATACTAAGTTGAACATGTAAAAGTACTGAAGCTGAATGACTGATAAATAACATGCAGCGGAAGACTGTGTATGTCTAGGGAAACTAGTTTCTAATTGTAAACTGAACTGATAACTAATAAAGCTGAAAACGTTCATTTATTGTATATTAAGTGCCAAGATCTTATATAGGTCATGTACTGTAACAACGTGTGTATGGATACATAGAGGGGTGTCCTCATCATGCTATAGAGGGGTGACCTCTAACTGATAACTGGGTGGAGGGATCAGCTCCAATGTGAAGGATGTAGAGCACACATCACATTCACCTGATAAACTGTAAACTAATAAACTAGGATGCATCCATACGCCCCGTTGATAATATACTGATAAATGGCCAACTGAAATAAAAAGGGACACTATGAGAAATCACTCCCTCGCAGAGGAGTCATGACACCGGTGCCTCAAGTGTCATGGTTACGGTACCTCCGTAACTAGATGAAACTGGTCATGCATGTATATAAAGCTCAGGAAATTAACATAGTTATCATGGCAAATCATGTAAAGTTTTATAACATATAACTGGGGAAAACATATGGCTGCAGACGGGGAATCCTAATTATGCGTAACAAGGAAAGTCTATACTGAAGGACGGGAAATCCGTACCTCGTGTCCCATAATGAAGTGAGAATGAAAGATGAAAGATCTACTCCGACTTCACGGATACTACATAAATAAGGGACGTGAATGAGTTGTCTGATTACGGTATACTTTACTAGTTCTGGCGTTCTTAGCGTGTTTAACATGTTCTTATCATGGTTTACTGGTTCATGTATTATCTTGTAGTTATTCATGGTTTCCATCTATTCTGATTACTTTATTTCATGTATTCATATATTATTATACTTGTTTCATCATAATAAGTAACTTTCTAAAAATAGCAGGTTTCTAAATATAGTAAGTTTATAAAAATAGAAAGTTCCCATTAATAGTGATAATATGATTTAATAAACCTATAATATAAACTGAGGCTTACTGAAGATACTGGATAAGTCCTGTGTAATTAAATGTCAGAAAAGGGTAAAGTTTATTTAAATAAAATATACATGTTAGAAACTTATAGTTAATTATAAATAAATAAAATAACAATGGTTTAGCTGATTAACAATTAATAGAACGAGAATTAATAAATTTTACCTTAAACTTGAATAATTAAGAGATTAAATTAAAGCATCAATTAATTTAATTAAACTCTAGTTACATGTTTCTAATTAATTAAGTAAATTCATGGATTAAGTTTAAATAAATTAAACCAATATGACGTGATTCACTTAATATAATAAATTCAATTATTAAATCAATTTCTAAATTAAGCCCAACGCCCCTTGTATAGTTTTCGTGAAATTCCGAACCCTTGAACTAAGCCTACCGATACTTCTAAAGTCTCGGTCGCACAATAAAACAACCAAACTCAATTTCCCTTTTGCCACAGCCCCCGGCTGTGGCTTTGTTCCCACCGGCAGTGGCTTTATGCCACTTCTGCTGTCTGCCCTGTTTTGCCCGAGAATCACAACCCCCACCGGCCAAGACCGGTTGCTGCTGCTAGCCGCAGCTAGCCACCGTTCTGTGCAGGGTTTCCCCTGCTATGTTATTAAGACCCACCGAGAGCCTAAGGCTCTCGGTTCCTACTGTTTCTAAACCAAACGCTCCCCTTGTTGGTTGCTGGGTTGCGACCGACTCAAGAACCAGCCACCGCACCCCTGGTGGTCGCGACTGGCCCTAATTAAACTCATTGAGACTTCTAAAGTCTCGGTTTTCATCTCACCCAAACCAAACCCTTACCATCTTGATCTAATTACATGCTTTTAATCATTTAGCCTCATGTGTTCATGGATCCATTTAAATAACTAAGATTAAAAGAAGAAACATAAATGAAATAAGGATTTCGGTCTACGACAAATACCAGACTAAGTAATGCTTAATATTGATAATCACAAACAAAACCACAAACCAATCAAGGATCAAACGAGGATCCTTCCTCTTGTTTTCTTTTGAGCAACCGACGACCACAACAAGAAAAGGAGCTAGTTTTTTTTTCTTTCTAAAACTTGAATAATGAAACACATTTGGTTTTCCTGTGAATTAACTAGGTCATGGGCCGGGCCCTTGGGCCTCGTTGGTTCTTGTTATGTCGTCCCACAAACACCCCTTTATACCTTTTTTCGTTTCTAATTCTCAATAAACCCGTCTGTTAAACCTCATGGCGTGAGTTCGTGTTTTAATTCTCGTGTTTAATATGACATGTATTATTTATTTACTGAATAAAAATGATATATTTAATACCTGAATAAATAATATTATTTATTATTCTGAATAAATAATAATTTACGTAAGGCTTTAGATGAATCTGATTGCATGTAATTAATGTTCGTGGATTTTAAAGCGGGTTTTAGAACTCTTCCCCTCTAAAAAAATAATTCGTCTTCGAATTAGAGACATGATAATGCTGCGGGTTTTACAATTCTTCCCCTATAAAAGGATCATTCGTCCTCGAATTAGAAACATGATGTTGCTGAAAGGACATGAATGTGACATGACTGAAGAGGACATGGAAGGTGACATGGCTGAAGAGGACATGGAACGTAACATGACTGAAAGAACATAACTGAATTATGGAAGGAAAATGATGAGAAGTACGGATGGACTCCTCCGTTCCAAGTGGCTTCCCGCTCGAAACGGTTCCTCCAAAAGATCTTGACACAATGAAAATCTTCGTCTTAATGACCCTGTCCTGACGATGCTGAAAGGTTTCTGGTTCTATAACTTAAGATGGATCTTCTGAATCTGATCGAATGGATAAGATATAACATGTAGGATACATGAACGACACGGTACATAATAACATGAGAGAAAGATGTTTATAACTCTGCACAATGATACTGAAGACATATGAAACGTAATACGTGAACAATTGTGAACGTGATACGTGAGCAATTGTGAACGTGATTCACGCACATATGGTGAACATGCGACATGTAATATATCGTGAACGTTATACGTGGAACATATCGTCAAACGATAGAAGATGCGACGTGAAACGTGACGTGAAACGTTTGCCTAAGGATAGAACAACAGTAATAGACTTGAGTCTGGTTTCCCAAGCTTCCTACAACCATATCTAGAAACAAGATGTACAACGTGTATCGTGAGATGGAACACGAATCTAAACGTAAACAATGTCATGAACGTGAACGTGAACGCAAATCATGAGATGGAACAATATATGAACGGAAACAAGATCATATCTGTTGACGTGAGGCGTAAACTTGAAAGTAAACGTAAACGAGAAGATGAACATAAACATGAACGTGAATGTGAAGGTAAACGTGATCGTGGACATGAACATAAATGTGATCGTGAACATGAATTTCTGTCTGATATGATTGTTGAAGAAATACCTTGAAATCGTACGATATATTGTTGACCTTCCTACAGATCTTCTAACTGCGTAATCCTTTCGGATGAAAAGAAACGTGTAGGCTGGGTTAAATGGTCATCAATCACTTAGATAGTATCATACTTCTTATGAATATGTGGTAAGCTGATAACAAAACCCATGGGGATCTTGTCCCATTTCTGTTTGAAAACCTATGCTGGTTGAATTGGACTACTAGCATGTTGGCGTTCTATTTTAACCTGTTGGTATGTCAGGTAGTCAGATATGAACATAACTGCATTTTGTGTTATACTGCTTCTATCAAAATCCTGCCTAGGATTATGGTACATTCTTGTGAAATCTAGATGAATAGTCATGGAAAAACTACGAGTCTCGGTAAATTAGACCTCTCTTAGCGTAGGATCTTCTGGACTACGTAACTTAGTGTAGGTTCTCTCCTTTATGCGTAAGCTTAGCCATGGTAGAGCTAATCGTGAGAACTGTCAGCAATTTCTGAGGTAGCAACCAATTGCATTCCAGAAAACTTCGTACTTCAGTCACAAACGTCGGTCTTGACCATCTGGTGATGGCATTCACCTTCGCAGGATTTCTGAAATTTCTTTCTGCTGAAATAACGTGGCCCAGAAATGCCACCATGTTCAACTGGAATTCATATCTGGAAAGCTGCGTATATAATTTTCTCCTATCGCAGAATCTGCATGACCGTTAGAAGACGATTCTCGTGTTCTTTTCTAGAATTTAGCAGATCAGGATGTTATCAATGAATATACTGATGATCTTATCTGAGAAATCATCAATTCCATAATATAGCTGGAGCATTCGGTAACCCAAAAGCAAAATCAAAATTTCAGAGAGATCATAACGTGTGCAAAAGCAGTCTTGGAAATGTTCTGTTCTTTCTCTCACCACTGATGGTAGCATGATCGTGAAGTGTTCTTGGAAAAATGTTTAAGACATCGTAACAGATAAGATAACCTTCTATACGTGGAATGAACATCGACTATGAATGGTGATCTTGTCAAATTTTTGGGTGGTCGATACATGATCTCATGTTACCGGCCTTCTTCCTGCCAGACAGAAACGGTGCACCTCCTGGTGGTGAACTCGAGCGAATAAAGCCTTGTTCCAGCAACTCTTGCAGATAACCCTACAACTCTTTTAACTCAGCTGAAGCCCTGCGATAAGGAGTTTTGAAAACAGTTTTTGTCCTTGAAACAAGCTCGATGTTAAACTCCGTCTTATGGTTAGGAAAAAATTTCTGAAAACCCATCTAAAATTGCATATGGACACTCTGGAATAATCTGCTGATCATGAATTTAAGGAACTTCACAAGTTGAGTCATAACTGTTAGCTAGAAAGTCTTAGTAGCTATGGAATAATAAGTCACTTGCTTGTAAAGCATAACAATTTGTATTGATTTTTCTGGCATGAAATATCATAAATATATTCGGGAGTTAGTAAGACGGATCTTGCTTCAACTGGAAGGAAAACCTTTATAAATATGGGTAATACCATGGAGTCTTTTCTGGGCTGGGAGGTAGGTAATACCTGATCTAAAATAAAGCTGACATAAGAATACATGGAGTAAATGTGACAGATCTCACTGAATGTGTTCGTCTATAACCCCACAGGACGAACAATGCGTGTCTAAACTGGACAATACTCCAGTGGTAGTAACTGAATTTATAATGGTTTGATTTTTGTGTGGCATAACAGAACAGATATACCCCCTTAGAGGGTACCCTAAATTTCTAAGGGTTTGGTTAGGAGACATACTAGAGTTATGAGTCTTGACTCGTGCCTTGAGAAGATATTCATATGACATGTATCATGACTGGTGTCCTGACATGTGTCTTCTGAAATGATACTTGAGACCTGTGTCTTGACTGATGTCTTGACTGATGTCTTGGCATGTGTTTTGGTAGGTGGATACGAATAAGGTTGAAATTTTTTGGTATCTGCTAGGGTTGGCGGACCGGTTAGCCTGCTAACCTCTGTATTTCTGGTCACGTCCGTTCCGGAGTTCTGATGGTTACTGACTGATTAATTATTAGCATGGTGGTTGTCACTACCGCCTTGTCTATCAGTTCTATGACGGTTGTCATTCTGACCGTGGTTCACTGTTGTGTGGCCGGCTGGTACCGGCTCCGACTCATATGCCTATAATGACAACTGAATAACAAGTGACATATAACTGAAAAGTTAAAAACGTGAAATGGGATGGTAGCGTCTGGTGGTTGAAGTATGATCTTGTCTGTTAGTTCCGAACTATGGTCTTCGTCTTTGTTCTGTAGAGTCTTCGTATTATAAGCAGCATAAGCACCTAATGGGGTCTCCAATTTATAAGTAGCATCCGCATCTTGTAGAATCTCCAACTTATGAGCAGCATCGGCATCTTGTAAAATCTCCAACTTATGAGTAGCATCGACACATGGAATACACATGGAATACGATGTATGGAATACACCTGGAATGCGGTACTCGGAGCACACCTGGAACACTGTACCTGGAGTACACATGGAATACTGAGTACACATGGAATACTATACATGGGAACATATGGCAATTTCATGAGATGATCGATACTAGTGCCAATCGTCTGACATGATCAAAGGGAATTAAATTATTTAAATGTTTAGCAAACCGAACTGAAATGAGCAACATGATAGCCTATCAATTCCTGCGTAGACTCAATGCTGGTTGTATAAAGAGGCTCAAAGTATGATTTAAACGAAATTTTAACAATGGTCAGCATGAAGACATGATTGATGAAGACCAACCATGATTTATCATGAAAACATGATTTTACTGTAATACTTCCGTGTCTTAGCATGAAAACATCATCACCCTGCTGAAAACATAATCCACATAAGGAGACATGAAATTTAATCAGCATGAAACAACATCAACGTGAGAGCATGAAAGCTTGATTGTTACAAAGAACATAACTGTATAAACAACTGAGGTTTAACATCAAATGGCTATGGTTCAATCCACAAATTCGAAGGAAAAGACATGTGACTAAGTATGGCCGATTCTGGTTCGATCCATATTTGTCAAAATTTGGCGAGAACTGTCATGTATAGAAATTAACAACCTGGGACTAAATGTGGATGCCTGTAGTCCAATCCATAGTTGTCAAAAATTCAATAAAACATCGTGATATGAGCAAAGGTGAACGTCGATGGGTCGGTTCACAAAACAACATTCGACTAAAAAGCATGAAATTTGACATGAGAAAGAGTGAACGCCTATGGGTCGGTTCACCAAAACGAAATTCGCAGAAAAGCACATGCGACTAAGTATGGCCAGTCCTGTACCAACCTTTTACCTAGTCAAAACTTAGGAAAACCGACAGATAAAATGCATGAGAAACATGGAAGACAACAAACGCCATAATTTAGGGAGTTCCTAGTGACTACCCACTAGTCACAGGTCAAGTTTTAGAGCCAACAGGTCGAACCTTGAGCTCTGATACCATAATTGTAACTCCCCACTTTGATAAGGAGATCGTTACATGATAATTATGGCGTGTCATCAAAGCATGCAAGGTAAAATGTAATAAAACATACATGACCGTAAAGGAAAACCAGAATCAAACATCGGCTCCCAAACATAAACTAAATGCAAAAGGAATAGAAGTGTAAGGTAGCTCCCATCCTATGCACGTCCGCTAAATGCTCAAGTCCGTCCTTAGGTACCTGCTGTTTGAGTCATGGAAAGAAATACGGCTGAGCAATACGCTCAGTGAAAGAATATAACGACATAATGATAATATCTGGAATATAAAAGAAAGATCTGAAACACTAAGCTGAACAGGTAAAAGTACTAAAGCTGAAAGACTAATAAATAACATGCAACGGAAGGTTGTGTATGTCATGGGAAATTGGTTTCTAATTGTAAAACTGAACGGATAACTAATAAAGCTGAAAACATTCATTTATTGTATTGTAAGTGCCAAGAGCTTATATAGGTCATGTACTGTAACAACGTGTGCATGAATACATAGAGGGGTGTCCTCGTCATGCTATAGAGGGGTGACCTCTAACTGATAACTCGGTGGAGGGATCAACTCCAATGTGAAGGATGTAGAGCACACACCACATTCATATGATAAAATGTAAACTGATAAAATAGGATACACCCATATGCCCCACTGATAATATACTGATAAATGGCCAACTGAAATAAAAGGGACACTACGTGAAATCACTCCCTCGTAGAGGAGTCATGACATCGGTGCCTCAAGTGTCATGGTTACGGTACCTCCTTAACTAGATGAAATTGGTCATGCATGTATATAAACCTCAAGCAATTAACATAGTTATCATGGAAAATCATGTAAGTTTTATAACATATAACTGGGGAAAACATATGGCTGCAGACGGGGAATCCTAATCATGTATATCAAGGAAAGTTCATACTGAAGGATGGGAAATCCGCACCTCGTGTCCAGTAATGAAGTGAGAATGAAAGCTGAAAGATCTACTCCGACTTTACGGATACTACATAAATTAGGGACGTGAATGTGTTATCTGATTACGGTATACTTTACTAGTTCTGGGTGTTCTTAGCTTGTTTAACAGCTTCTTATCATGTTTTATTAGTTCCCGTATTATATTGTAGTTATTCATGGTTTCCATCTATTATGATTACTGTATTTCATGTATTCATATCTTATTATACTTGTTGCATCATAATAAGTAACTTTCTAAAAATAGCAGGTTTCTAAATATAGTAAGTTTCCAAAAATAGAAAGTTCCCACGAACAGTGATAATCTGATTTAATACGCCTATAATATAAACTGAGGCTTATGGAATATACTGGATAAGTCCTTTGTAATTAAATGTCAAAAAAGGGTAAGTTTATTTAAATAAAATATATATATCAGAAACTTATAGTTAATTATAAATAAATAAAATAACAATGGTTTAACTGATTAACAACTAATAAAACAAGAATTAATAAACTTTACCTTAAACCTAAAATATTAAGAGATTAAATTATAGCATCAACTAATTTCATAAAACTCTGGTTACATGTTTCTAATTAATTAACTAAATTCCTGGATTAAGTTTAAATAAATTAAACCAATATGACGTGATTCACTTAATATAATAATTTCAATTAATAAGTCGATTTCTAAATATTAAGCCCAACGCCCCTTGTATAGTTTTCATGAAATACCGAACCCTTGAACTAAGCCTACCGAGACTTCTAAATTCTCGGTCGCACAATAAAACAACCAAACTCAATTGCCCTTTTGCCACAGCCCCCGGCTGTGGATTTTTTCCCACTGGCAGTGGCTTTATGCCACTGCTGCTGTCTGCCCTGGTTTGCCCGAGAATCACAACCCCCACCGGCCAAGACCGGTTGCTGCTGTTAGCCGCAGCTAGCCACCGTTCTTTGTAGGGTTTCCCCTGCTATGTTATTAAGACCCACCGAGTGCCTAAGGCTATCGGTTCCCACTGTTTCCAAACCAAACACTCCCCCTATTGGTTGCTGGTTTGCGGCCGACTCAAGGAACCAGCCACCACACCCCTGGTGGTCGCGGCTAGCCCTAAATAAACCACACCGAGACTTATAAAGTCTCGGTTTTTGTCTCACCCAAACCAAACCCTTAACATCTTGATCTAATTACATGCTTTTAATCATTTAGCCTCATGTGTTCATGGATCCATTTAAATAACTAAGATTAAAAGAAGAAAGATAAATGAAATAAGGATTTCGATCTAGGACAAATACCGGACTGAGTAATGCTTAAGACTGATGATCACGAACACAACCACAAACCAATCAAGGATCAAAAGAGGATCCTTCCTCTTGTTTTCATTAATCTTGTTTTCTTAAGATTAATGAAACACATTTGGTTTTCCTGGGAATTAACTAGGTCATGGGCTGGGCCCTTGGCCCTCCTTGGTTCTTGTTACGCCGTCCCACAAACACCCTTTTATACCTTTTTTGTTACTAATTCTCAATAAACTCGTGTGTTAAACCTCATGACGTGAGTTCGTTTTGTAACTCTCGTGTTTAATATGACATGTATTATTTATTTACTGAATAAATAATGATATATGTAATACTTGAATAAATAATATTATTTGTTATTCTAAATAAATAATAATTTACGTAAGGCTTTAGATGAATCTGATTGCGTGTAATTAATGTTCGTGGATTTTAAAGCGAGTTTTATAGAATCCGAGTATGATTATGGAGTAGTGTGATATGCTTCTTTGATGAATATGAATTCCAAAGGAGAGTTTGAATTATGATAAAGAAAATGTAAATAAGTTTGTATGGTTGATAAACTCCTAAAACATGTTTTGATAATCGAAGAAATATAGTTTTTTATTGGAGTTAAAGGTCGAAAGGATTTCTGGTAAACTATGTTCTAAATGATTTGTGCATGAGTCGATTTGGTTTTTTGGTCTTTGACACTCACCAAGACGAGTCGATTAAAGGAACTTGTCAAATGATTTATCTTCGGTATAGGTCAAAAGGACCCGTTCAAACCAAACTTATCTCTTAATCTTTTCTAGCAAATGGTAATTATGATGGGTTGGAATAGATGATCATAGACCGAAAGGGCTTGTCTAATTCAACTTGTTAATATGGATTTTATGAAATACACCATGGAATGAAGTTCATATACTTTAGATTTGTGATTAATAGTTGTTAACCAAACATATTTTATATCTCCAATGGATGAAATGGAATTCACACAAGTATTGTTCTTAGTTATGATTTCCTTTACAATGTTTGTTCTAGCGGTAATAATGGTAGTGACAACCTTATTACTTACACCGTTGCCATGTTTTGATTATACGTAAATCCCTTGGGACGATCTTGATTTACCCGACTTTGCTACAATTGAACGAGTATACTTTCTCGTATGCGTTGTTAATGAGTTAATAAGTGATTGTAGGTAAATTACACTTTTTAGGAAAAAAGCATAAATACTGCAAGTATTAAGTAAATACGTTAAGAAACGTCAATACTCGACAAATGAGTTCGGTCTCGACGGAAGTGTGTGATATGAGCCAAGTTAGAAATGTTTTTAGATTAGTTCGTTTTTGGTGAAAGAAAGGGTGAAAAAGTAAAGACGGATTACGCTAAATTTACACTACGACGAATACGCGTTTTCATGCGAATAGAGACAAAAAAATAAAAGTTAGCTAAAAAAACTTTTTAAAAACTGAAAATAAATCCTAAATAACCTATTAAGATGGAAAAATCAATAAAACTTTTTGAAACTTTTTTAGTTAATTATTATTTAATTTTAAAATCTAATAAAAGACCTAAAAATCAAATTAATTAAGAAAAAGTCCAATTAAAGATTTTATTGTTTATAAACCTAAAGTATATTAATTAAAAGCTAAAAAATATTTTAAAAAAAAATTAAAAACTACGTTTTCTGTTATAAATGAATTAATAAAAAAATGATAAATAATAAATGAAAAAATGGGAAAAATCCCAAACTACTTTCAGAAAATCCAAAAAGCTATCTAAATCATGGGAAAAATAAAAAGAACGAGAAAAGTACACAAATAAGCTGGAAAAGAGGTAATAAGCCACGACTTATATCAAATGGAAAAGAAAAAGTGCTAAGTAAAATTTAAAACGATGATATGACAAGATATAAGTCAAGCACACTAGAAAACCCTTGAACCCCTGAACTGCAGGTCATGGGGTCGAACCAGGCTGTAGACTTTTTTGTGATTTTTTTAATGCTTTGTTTTTGGGCAAAATAAACCTCAGCAATGTTTGGCTGGTGAGGAGGTGATAAACAACTAAAAACAAGAAACAAGAAGATCAAATAAGCCAAAAATAAGCCTAAATAACCAGAATAAGCAAATCATTAAATTACACTAACAGTGGGAGTTTACTTTGTACTGACAGTGGAACAACTGTACCACTGTTAGTAAAAAGTTCACATAGGACTTTTGCTTATTTATTTGACACTTAAAACAAATTTTTATTTAATCTAAGGGTTTTTCTAACTTATGCCATGGTGGTACATGAATATAGCAATTAAATGAACATTGAATTACCATTTTCAAATATCACTTGATATTAATTGTTTCCTAATTTGTTTTCATTTACCATGTTTAATATTGTTATATATGGAAATTAATATAATTTAAGAAACTTACATGTTCAATAAATGCATATAAACATATGCCATGGTGGCACATATTAGAAAATCCCTTAATCTAAAAGCTTCAAAAAGTTGAGAAACACAATTTTAAGCTAATGCAAACCTAGATTAACGGTAGATCTAGCAAAGCTCAAGATTTCAAACTCCAAAGTTCACAAATGGCCAAGTTAAGGTATCTGATTTGTTATGCTGGTTTTGATGCTTAGATTGAAAAACAAAGTATCACAACTTACTCAAACATGAATCATACTCTACCAGATATCACCCTTACTCAGTCAACACCACGAAAGAAATCTGATAATACTATAGAAATGGAAATCAGACAGCTGTTGCAAAGATTGTATCAAAACAAGCAAATTAATTTTTATAGCCTACAATATCAAACAAAGGGCATAAATCCACTATATTAAACCTCCTAAACATGTGCATGCAAGACTTGGGTCAAGACCGTGTCACCCAAACCTATTCCCAAGCAAAACCAAACACCCCTTAACTGATTTTTGAAAAATGAAACAAGAGATTTTAACAAACTAACTCAAAATCTTTTCAAGAACATGCAAAATATCAATAAGTAACAACAATTAAAAACTAAACTAACAAGAACAGTCATCAATCAATTTCATGAAACCAATTTTTTTCATAAGGTACTTTAATCAAGAAGCAAGCACAAAAAGGGTCTCAAAGCCTAACCTTCAAGGGTGCACATCCACACCCTTGGATTTTGAGCTGATGTACCTTAGGTACAAGCTTCCTATGGTTGGGAGATTATGAGTGGCTTATTGAACTTGCATCTTCTTTGGTTATTCCTTGTGGTGTGTTAAAAACGGGTACAAAGAGTTGCCTGAGTAGATTCTTTGGTAGATATTCTTCACAAGTTCATAAGCTACTCATAAGCTCCCAACCATAGGAAGCTTGTACCTAAGGTACATCAGCTCAAAATCCAAGGGTATGGATGTGCACCCTTGAAGGTTAGGCTTTAAGACCCTTTTGTGCCTGCTTCTTGATTAAAGTGTGAGAACATAATTTTAAGCTAATGCAATTAACACTAGATCTAGCAAAGCACAAGATTTCAAACTCCAAAGTTCACAAATGGTAAAGTTAA
This sequence comes from Glebionis coronaria, assembly GCA_025667525.1. Classification (NCBI taxonomy): domain Eukaryota; kingdom Viridiplantae; phylum Streptophyta; class Magnoliopsida; order Asterales; family Asteraceae; genus Glebionis; species Glebionis coronaria. The sequence continues at coordinate 477,771,086 of CM046880.1, forward strand.
GGTATCTGATGTGTTATGCTAGTTTTGATGCTCAGATTGCAAAACACAATATCACAACTTACTCAAACATGATACATACTCTACCAGATATCAGCCTAATTCAGTCAACACCACAAAAAGAAATCTGACAATACTATAGAAATGGAAATCAGACAACTTTTGCATAGATTGTATCAAAACAAGTAAATTAAATTTTATAGCCTACAATATCAAACAAAGTGCATAAATCCACTATCATAAACCTCCTAAACATGTGCAGGCAAGACTTGAGTCAAGACTGTGTCACCGAACCCCATTCCCAAGCAAAACCAAACACCCCTTAACTAATCTTTGAAAAAATAAACAAGAGATTTTAAAAAACTAACTCAAAATATTTAACAACAGTTAACAACTAAAATAACAAGAACAGTCATCAATCAATTTCATAAAACCAAAAAAATTCTCATAAGGCACTTTAATCAAGAAGCAAGCACAAAAAGGGTCTTAAAGCCTAACCTTCAAGGGTGCACATCCATACCCTTGGATTTTGAGCTCATGTACCTTAGGTGCAAGCTTCCTATGGTTGGGAGCTTATGAGTGGCTTATGAACTTGTGAAGCAGCTTATTGATGGGCTTATAGAACAGTAAGTCTAAAAACTCAATACCATCACATATTAAAACCACAAACTTTTAAAACCAGAAACTTTGTAACAACATGAAAGGTCACCAACAGAAATGAACAAGTGATATAGGCTTGCATGTGTTTGATTTGTCAAATCAAACACATTCAAAGACTTATATCACCCGAGTCTCAAAAATGATTTTGCAAGAAAATCCTTGACAAAACTTTTGATAAAACTTAAAGTATAATTTGCATAAATTAAATAAAACATGAATTTAAAAACAATAATTTAAATATGGAACTCAAATTTGCATTGATTTAATAAATTCACTAAATTACGTTTGAAAATAGAAAATTAACAAAGCTAGAACAAGAAAAAAAATGAGTAAGTCCTATGTCTTATATATTGGCTACATGATGCTTCTAGAATTACAGAGTGGAGAGAAAACCAAGTTATATATTCGCAGTATTTCCCTTGATGTTTTTGAAAAGATGCCAAGAATATTCCTTTGATCCGTTGCTTGTTTGAGTTAACAATCCTCCCATGTGATGATCTCTTGTATTTTTGTGATGATGCCAGAGGTGAGAAACGATCCTAAGCGTTGGTTGTTGTTGTGAAGGACAAGAAAGTAATTAGAGCGCTTAGATTTCTATTACATCCTTGTCCTCTTCTCAAAATGGTGCAGGGCATCACGAGGTAGGGTCAATGGTTGGGGTTGAGACAAAAAAACACATGGGTGTGTTTGTATGGTGTTTAATTATGGGTCTGAAAAAGGATTAATAAAAACTCTTTGTCTAATTGTGGTAGTGAGATTAGGGTTTGGGAGATTGGGATGATGGTAAACAGTTGACTCAGATCCTATTAGGGAATAGTCAAAAGTGTTGTTTGTATTTAATTGTTGTTTATAAATATGGCCGGGTAATGGGTTATGGTTGATGGGCTTTTGGGTAAAAGGTTTTGGGATGGTGGGTAATAAGGTGGGTATGGTCGGGTTAATGGGTTAAGTGGGTTAATTTTGGACAATAATGAACCCCATATATTGAGTAATTTTACATTTCTCTCCACACAACTTTGCAAACTTTAGGGCTGTTTTCCCTATATAATAGTTTTGAGCAAATGGAAAATATAGTCCTTGTAGCTTTTGTAATCTTGGAAGAAGGACTTAAAATGAAATATGAGCATTCTTTAAGGGCCGAATATGTCAACTCTTGAAACTTAGGGACCCAATTGTAATTTTGATATTACAAGGGTATAAAGTGTCAAGTCTTCAAACTTGGAGGACCAATCTTGTCAATTCTTCAAACTTCAAGGACTTTTCTTGGAAAATCAATACTCGGGTCCGGTTCTTTGTGCGACTTCGTTTCTCATGTTTGTTTTTGCTTGTTTCTTGTAATCTTTTGTTGATTTCACGAGATATGAACCTACAATCACACAATGAACAAATACAAAGGTTTTTGCACGGTTTTTATGATATTTTTGTACATTTTATGTCCGATTTATGCAATGAGACCATATATAATTGTGGTCTCATCAATAAGTCTTGATTATAAATTTAAAACTAGGAGTGCAAGACGCGCATCACCGAACTACTATAAATCATTGTGCATAGTGGTTTGTTTCATAATTGTGTCATCTCTATTACTTTGTTAATCACGCTTGATCTATATCCATAATCTTCACGAAAAACTTTCAAAGTAATTAAAACTAATCGGTAAAAAATATTCAACCCCCTTCTAGTTTTCTACAATTGGCATCAAGAGCTACGTACTCAAGATCTTTAAAGTATATTGTACTTTAAAACTTGAATCCATCCATGGATTTTGAAAATTACAAAGAAGGGCAATTATATATTGGAAAAATCGTTTTGAAACTTACGTGAAATCTAATGATATAGATCTTTGGTACATAATCATTGAAGGTGATTATGCACCAACGGTTACAAATGTAACAACTAACCAATTTGAATCGGTTCCACGCGAAAAGCAAACCGATGATCAAAAGAAAATGTTGGCGAAAAATAATGAAGCAAAAATGATGATTTACAATGCTCTACCTAGAAAGGAGTATGAAAGAATCTTCATGTGTCAAACCGGCAAAGAAATTTGGCATTTGTTAATAGTCACAAATCAAGGAAACTCACAAGTTAAGGATAATAAAATTGATCTTCTTGTTCAACAATATGAAAAATTTCTATCCTTGAAGAAGAGTTAATTGATGTGGGATTTTCTCGGTTTAACACTATCATAACTTCACTTAAAGCACTTGACGAATCTTTCTCTAACACGAACTTTGTAAGGAAATTTATTAGAGCACTTCATCCAAAATGGAGAGCTAAAGTCACGACTATTGAAGAATCTGAAGATCTTTCAAACTTGTCATTGGAAGAGCTCATCGGGAATCCCAAGGTGTATGAGACGGTGATGGAAAAAGACTCTAAATCATCAAAGGAAAGAAAGAAAAACAAAGGTCAATGGCGTTGAAAGCTAGAGTTGAATCTAGTGATGATGAAGAGTCCACTAGCGATGACGAAGAATATGCCATGGCCGTTCGTAACTTCAAGAAATTGTTCAAAAGGCGAGGAAGATTTGTGAAGCAACCATTTGAAAACAAAAAGACACCTCGAAAGTCCTTTGACATTAAGAAAGCCAAAGATGAAAGAAAATGTTTCCAATGCGATGATCCAATCACTTCATTGGTAATCGTCAAAAGTCAAAGCCAAAAACACAAAGAGCTTTCGTGAGTAGAGCATGGAGTGGAAGTGACGATGAAGGAGATGACTCCAAAAAAGGAAGAAATAACACTTATGGCACATGAAAAAATTGAGGTACATTTCAACTCATCTTATTATTCCTCCTCATTAGATGGTGGCACCTTACAAGTTGAAAACAACATACTGTATGAATTGAGTCTAAAAATCATAAACAAGAACAAAATTTCGAAAACCAAAATCGAAAGTTTAGAAAATGAAGTTTATGAACTAAAGGCTAAATTACAAAGACTAGAACGAGAAAAATCATCTAAAGACAAATGTGAGACATGTAAAGAGCTCAATATCGAAATTGAGAAACTTAAAACTTGTCAAGAGGCGTTAACCAAACAAAACATAAAATTTGTGAATTTTAACAAAAACGCAAATTACATTGATACAATGTTAAATTTTCAAATAAATAGCAAAGACAAAACATGCCTAGGGTTTGGGAAACAAGATAGACCTTCTAGTTCAACACCACCACCACAAAACGAAACAATAAACATTTCAAGTCCAACTGTCACAGACAGTGTCGGACCCCGTCGGAACTTTCTGCACAAGGGTCCGGCACCCTACAAAGGGGCCTTTGGTCTAATAGATGACCGGAAACGAAATTGTGCCGAATTTATTGTTGCGTCTTCGAAACCAAAACAAATTAATCCAGAAAGATATACAACAAACATTAGAAACCTGGAAAGAAACATTAGATCTAGAAATGTTCAAACTCGACCAAAACCGTCTTATCCCAAATGCCCCTTTCCGAAAAGTGACCAAGGAATACTAGGAAGATATAGTCAAGTTCCATTCAACTATGACTATCATAACCAATTCTCAATGGTAAATTTGGTACCATGGGATATATTTAGCAATACTCCAATTGGGATTGCCATAAGAAGCATGTTTAACCCAAACGGACCCATGAGACGATGGGGACCAAACGTTTGAGTTTCGTAATGTGTAGGTATGCTTGAAAGTTGGACTTGATTCGGATGAATGGATCAAGGACAACGGATGTTCAAGATACATGATGGGTAACAACAATCTTTTTAACACGTACACATCAACAGACGGAGGTAATGTTATTTTTGGTGGAAACGTCAAAAGCAAAATCATTGGCAAATGTATGATTTCTAATGACCATATCACCATAGATAATGTTGCTCATGTCGAAAACTTAGGATTTAATCTACTTAGTATAAGTCAACTTTGTAGCAACAAAATCAAAAGTTCTCTTCGAAGAAAACGAAAGTAAAATACTAAAAGATGGCATAACCATAGCAAAGGGAATTAGGAAAAATAACATATATGTGATGAAGTTTGACTCATAAAAAACCCCATTTATTTGACCACTATGGATGAAACCTCCACCCTTTGGCATAGGCGTCTTTGTCATATCAATATGGGTCTTTTACAATCTTTAGCCAACAAAGATCTTGTTAGAAATCTACGAAAGGTAAAATTTGAACAACACTTTTGTGATGCATGTAAAATGGGAAAACAAACACACTTAAGCCATAAGGCGAAAAACGTTGTGTCCACAACTAAGTGTCTAGAACTTTTAAAAATGGACTTGTTTGGTTCATCCGCGGTGCAAAGTTACAAAGGTAATCTTTACACTTTGGTCATCGTGGATAACTACTCAAGATATACATGCACAAAGTTTTTGAAAACTATAAATGAGGCCTTTGACCATTTTGAGATTTTGAGCAAGAAAATTGAAAATCAACTAATTGTCGTATTGTGTCAATACGTACGAATTATGGTCGGGAGTTTGACAATGAGGCGCAATTTGGAGCATTTTGTGATACCAAAGGTATCACACATAATTTATCGGCTCCTAGAACGCCTCAATCACACGGGGTAGTTGACCGCAAAAATAAAACACTTCAAGAAATGAGTAGAACAATGCTAAATGAGTCGAGTATGCCACAAAAGTTTTGGAGTCATGTCGTAGATACTTAAACATATATTCTCAATCATGTTTTAATTAGACCACTTCTTGATAAAACACCTTATGAAATATTAAAAGGAAGAAAATCGACCATAGGATATTTTAGAGTGTTTGGAAGTAAATGTTTTATTCTTAACACTAAGGATTATCTCACAAGTTCGACCCAGAGTCGTACGAAGGACTTTTTCTTTGATATTCTCAAAATAATAAATCTTACATCGTTCTAAATAAGCAAACCATGTGTGTCGAGGAATCGTTGAACATAACCTTCGACGAAAGTCCACCTCCCTATAGAACATCACCTTTGTTAGATGATGATCTAGTTGAAAGTCAAGTTAATAACCAACAAGCTAATCTTGAAAAGACAAGGGACATGAACCATTAAAACTTGAACCGTTAAACATCAAAGAATTAAAAGGTCATTCTTTAAATAACGTCATTAGTAAACTAAATGAACGGACCTTAAGGTCTCAAGCTCAAAATGAAAGTAATTTCTTTTGCTCCGTATCTCAAATTGAACCTAAAAATGTTAATGAGGCTATCATTGATGAAAGTTAGGTACTAGCAATGCAAGAAGAGTTAAACCAATTTGTGATAAATTATGTTTGGTACTTAGTATCGAGACCTAAAAATCAAACGGTTTCTGAAACAAAGTAGATGAAAATAGTGTTGTGTCAATAAATAAAGCTAGACTTGTTGCTCAAGGGTATAACCAACAAGAAGGTACAGATTACGATGAAAACTATGCCCCGGTTGCTCGGCTCTAGCCATAAGAATTTTACTTGCTTATTCTTGTGCTCATGATTTTAAACTCTATCAAATGGATGTTAAAAGCGCTTTCCTAAATGGCTTTATAAATGAGGAAGTGTATGTTGTACAACCTCCCGGATTTGAAGACTTTGAAAAACCTAATCACGTTTACAAACTAAAAAAGGCTCTCTATGGTCTACATCAAGCACCCAAGGCATGGTATGACCGACTTAATTCGTTTCTAATTGAACGTAAATATTCAATGGGTCAAGTAGACAACACTTTGTTTACTAAGAAAAAGGGGTCACACATAATAATTGTCTAAATCTATGTCGATGATATTATTTTTGGGTCTACATGTCAAGAACTTTGTGATGACTTCTCAAAAATTATGAATGATGGGTGAACTTAACTTTTTCTTGGGTTTACAAATTAAGAAAATGGAAGACGGTATTTTCCTCAATGTCAACGGAAACTAAAATAACAAAAGATGGTACTAACGACTATGTTGATAACATCAAATATCGAGGTATGATTGGTAATTTACTTTATATCACGAAAAGTATGCCAAATATTATGTTTAGTGTTTATATGTGTGCTCGGTTTCAAGACAATTCGAATGTAGCACAACTTGAAGCAATCAAGAGGATTTTTAGATATATCAAAGGGACCACTCATCTTGGGGTCTGGTATCCCAAGGGCACGAGAATGGAAACCATTGTCTATGCGGATTCGGACCATGCCAGTGACTATGTCGATAGAAAAAGTACAAGTTGTGTATGTACATTTATCAGATGCTGTCTTACCTCATGGTTCTCGAAAAAGCAAATAGCACTTGCTATTTCCACAACCGAGGCCGAGTATGTGTCAGCAGGTAAAGCATGTCAAAAAAAAATTATGGATGAAGCAATCTCTTGTTATCTATGATATAAAGTTAGAGGATGCGACCATTCTTTGTGAAAATAAAGGAGCCATTGATCTCAGCAAGAATCCCGTGTTGCATTCATGAACCAAACACATCGAGATTGGACATCACTTTCTACGGGAGAACGTCCAAAAAGGTAATATATCCATAGAAAAGGTATCCTTGGAAGAAAACATAGCCGATATCTTGACCAAATGTACAATCTTGATAACCTATGAATCTATGAAGTGGGTTGATGTTTTCTAGAGAGAGAAACTAGAGAGAGAAAGTGAGAGAAAACTATGTGTATTTTTATTAAGTGGAAAACATAAAATGAACAACAACCAACCCCTTTCCAAGGAGGAAAGGGGTATTTATACTTCCAAGCCTTTTGTGGACTTGGGCCGGCCCATGACAAGCCCATGGACCGGTTCTTACTTAACTTAATAAGTAACTATTAACTACGAGCTATTACAAACATAAATAATATTGTGGAGTGACCGATACTTCTAATATACGTAAAAACATATTTCTAACAATCTCCCCCTAAGGGAGGTCACTCCACGTTACAAAGTTCTAAACCTAGCATACTATACTAAGTCTTCGTTCTTTAGCTCGTAGTCTTTTCTTCTTTTCTTTCTTTTGTTGTGAATATGTTGGTTTGATCTTTTAGGCTTTGGCTTGAGAGCATTGTTCTTTTGGCCTTTCACGTGCGATCTTTGCCTTCTTGTGAATTTTGCCTCCTCGTGACTCCATGTTCCACACACTTATGTCTTTTTGTTGAATTCTTGAAAGCTTCAGAGTTTGTTACAGCGGAAGACTTCATCTTGTACTTTCTTGAATTTTTGCTGAACTTTGATGCAGAAAGACATAAGCATGTGGGAACGACTTCTACAGGTACACCGCAACACCACCGTCTTTAACTGGTACACAGCAACGCCACCGTCTTCAACAGGTACACAGCAACGCCACCGTCTTTAATAGGTACACAACAACGACACGAATAAGATGGCTTTGAACATTTTATTCTAATTCGGTAGCATTTTACCTCCGGTCGGTGAAGACCGTTGGACGATATTAGATATCGTACCCGTGACGGATAGTTTCAATTAAGTAACTTCCTGACAGGATTTCGCGGGTAAACCCGTTCTCTTTATTCGACCGTCCAAAGCTGACTGCGAACATAAAGAGTGAATCACTTGGATAAATTATCCTTGTGATTTGAAGCCGTCAATTCATGAAACCTGGAACAAGTGAATTTCAATTAAGATTTTCACCATCGTTGCTTTCCAGTTGTCACGAGCTCAATTCATAAAGAATCTTGCACGTCACCTACCAAGTGCTATTTGATGTTAACACTAGAAGGATTTCCACTCGTCACTGTGATCGATAAAGAGTCACTCTGAGTGTTCTGGCAAGATCATATGATAATGCGTAGAGGCCTGGAACGAGTTTAAGTTCAATTAAGAGTTAAACCACTGTTTCTTTCCAGTTTTTCACAAGATTGGTTCTAAAAGAACCGCACGTGTAACCTACCATGAGCTTGTTTGATGTTGGCTCAAGCAGGATTTCCATCTTCATTGTAATACTTGCGTATTACTCGGATGTTCTGGCAATATTACAGGAATACTGCGTAGGACTCATGAAAATCTCTTACTTTTCACAGTGTGTGAGAAAGCAAGGAATAAATGGAAAGTGTCCTAATGAGACTTTTGATGATCTCTTGGCTCTAGACTCGATTGTGCGTTTTGATTTAGTGAGCGATGACTGGAGAGGAGTGCCACCTTTTCAATACCAGTCTATTCGGAGTGAATAAACCAATAGATAACGTGTTGATCTCCGTGTGACTAAAACAAATACCTTTTGAGAGATATTTGAGTTAGCTGGGAAGGGTTGTGCATTGCATCACTGGGTCCATGATGTCTTTCTTCAATACCGAGAATCATTAGCAAAAATGACCTCAATAGCATATGTATTGACCCGGTTTCTGCCTAAAGTTGTAAGGAGGGCTTCTTTCTTTGCACCCTTTATCTTTACAATTCTTTTTCATTCTTCAACCCCTTCAATGCTTACCAATACGTCATCACTAGCACCTTGTTGTGATTGTTCCAGTGCTAGCTTAAGTACTTGGTCGGCATTCAGCTACGTTCACATTCTTTCTCCATCTTTCCTAGGACTTCTAATTCTATCTAGGGAATTGTCCTTGGGAAGATTCCATCGGCTCTGATGAATCATTGGACTAAACCTATTCCTACCACCCTTTTGTCACCACATTCGTCGTGAATTAAGCGTGTTTTAGGAAGGAATTGCCACCATGAAAAATCATTGAAAATCACCTAAAGTACTTGTGATATTGAAATCAAAAGTTTCGTACCTTAGGTGTTTTTGATCATTAAAAACGCTCCCCCTTAACACGTGCTTTACACATATTAAGTTGGATTATCGTTAAGTCTTTTTCATCTTTTAGCCAAGTATCATTTAAATATCCTTAATCCCATTTTCTCCCCTTATCCAAAATGTTAACCATTAATATTTGGGATATTGAATGGATTAACCGGTCTTTGGGTAAAAATGAAATCGATGTTTGGCCATAGAACATGTTCATGCTCCCCCTTAAGTTAATAAGGGATAGTTGTAGTGCTTTAGTATGATATATTTTGAAAGATTTAGAATCTCGTGAGAAATTCTTGAAAAATTATCACACCTTAACACTACATCAAGCCGCAAAAGCACAATATTCACAAATATACATATTCACAATTGAAAAAACCAATATAAAGTGGACCTGAAATGTACGACCCATTAGATGGATCGTTGCAGTAGCTTGTGGTGCACTAAATATGGTCTACCACCAACGAATCTTTCCAAGCTCCTCATCAATCTACGTTCACGGAGCTTTTTATCAATCTTCTTGATCACGTACTTCGCCATTTGCCGATAACCCGGATGCCAATCCTCCGTCATCTCTGGCAAAGTCCCACCGGAGTTAAGATGCTCCAACTTTCCTCTGACTTGTAGAAGAGTCCCATCACTGTACTTATAAAGCTCACCCACCCTCATAAACTTCATTAAACCTCGACTGTTCAAGTAGAAAATGCCGCAATTCGGGACAGAAATGCCGGTATAGGGACATCTATCTACATGTTGAGGTAACACTTGATTCACTGGACGGGTTAGGTTAAGCTTCCTTTGGTAACTTTCGACTCCCAACTGAAGATCTTCAACTCGTTTCTTGATAACAACGCTTCGTGTGAACATACAAAGTGCTGTATTCAAGGCAATGAGGTCTTCACGAGGAATATGTGTGAGTTGATCACGGGTCATCAGAAGCAACATATCTTCCATATCCTCAAGGCGAATGATAGAAAAATCTCCCTGCTGGATTTTGTATTCTCTGTCATCCTCCATTTTCAAACGAATCTCCGTCACATGATAATAGCCATTCTTGGCTTCAGTTTTTAGCCCTAAAATACTGGAGATGCGGATATCGGATCTAACGTTGCTTCCAGAATTGACTAGGCAGCAACCCATGTACGCCCTTCGGACTCGTTCGTCCCAATGAGATGCACCTATAACAGCATACATATCATAATTACGAGTTACCCTTGGGACCCAGAGTCGGTTTACCTTTTCCTCGATCCAGGGTATTGTCCCCCAGTTGGCAGCTTTCAGCAAGGTCAAGGAGGTTGCGTACTTTGATGAACCTTTCAGAAGATACTCAAGATCATAGGTGACGAAAAAGTCGAGAGCAATCTGATTATCTTGAGTAGGATCAAGTGGAGGTGGAGCTCTTTCTGAAGCATGAAGACCTGGCCGTTGAACGGTATTCAGAGCTTTCAGGATCTCATCAGCATAGTACTCGAACTCCATTCGGGTTAACCTGGTTTTGGCGCGAAGTCTTTTATCCTTAAGTGCTTTCTTCACCAAAGACGGAGTAACCGAAGTCTTATACTCATGAGCAAGAAATGCACACAAGTCAATCGGACTACGGATACGGAGATATAGAACATCTCTGTCAGCGTCTGTGATTGGATCATATTGCGCCGCTGCCGTGATCCAAGCCTATGGCGGTGCAGTCTCGTCAATCTCCAACGTGTCTGCCCAGTCTCGTGTGCTTGGTTCAGGAACCGTAGATTGTTGTGCTTGTTGTAGAGGAGTAGAAACGCGAACATCTGCTGGTTCTGATTCAGGCATCTCAGCGGTGTCATGAACGGGTGAGTGTTGTGCAGCTTCAGGTTCCGTTACTGATTCTGCAATCACAGGAGCAACAACAACAGGACTAATAGGGTTAGTGGTAACAGGTATAGATACAGCAATAGGAGTACCAGGAATCAATGACGCTGTAGTAGCATTCACATCGTGGCGCCACTTAGATCGTCTTGATTCCGATGTTGTTGATTTGTCCTTCTGCGCTGCATCTTTCTTGGACTTGGTTCCAGACTTAGCAGGTTTCTTGGAGCTGGTAACCTTATCTCCCTCTTTAGGTTGTTTACCCCCATCATCATCCTCATCGTTATCCTCGTTGCTCCCCTAGCACTCTCCTCATTACCATCACCACCATCATCGCCATCATCATCATCATCATCATCATCCTCATCCTCATCATCATCACCATCATCGTCATCTTCATCATCCTTTTCTTCTTCTTCTTCTTCTCCACCTTCATCTTCACCAGTACCCTCTTCTTCTTCACTTTCTTCCCTTTCTTCCTCAGGTAGAATGTGGTATGGTACCACACTTCCAAACGTTTTAAATAACCTATCATCCTCCATGATAGCGTCATTCAGGGATTTGTAGAGAGCCCGTTGAATCCTAGATTTATCAAACGATCCAAGTTCCCTCATTCGAGCTTTCAGGATCTTCTTCAATTCAAAATCCGTCAAGTCATAAGCAATTTTGTAGGCGGATTCAGAAGGATTGGATGACTTGATCATCAAATTATCAGCTGCGATTTTCTTCATCTCATCACGTAATTTTGGCATAATAGATTCAACAGATTCTTTCACTCTCTCTTCAACAGTTGCTTCAAGTGCTTCTTTCTGCTCCTTGTATTTATCCCTCATCGCTTGGAAGTCTGGTTATACGTGCAGCATGCTTATCAGCTTCAGCCTGCTTAACCTGAGCTAGTTCTTCTGCATGAGCTTTTCGTGTTAGCTCCATCTCTGCAGCGAACTTAGCAAGCATCTCTTCTTGGGCTTTCTTAGATGCTTCTTCACTTTGCACTCTTCGAAGTAGCTCTTGGCGAAGATTATCCATCTCTCTTTTTTGATTATCCGTGTGTTTGTCCAACATTTCTGCCATGACAAATGCAGCCATTGATGATGTTCCAGAGCTACTCTGGGAAGGTTGAAGAGGCTCGGTTGTTACTACGGTACTAAGGATGGGAGTTATCGGTGGTGGAAGAAATGGTGTTGAAACCGGTCTGGTTGGTAAGGGTTGTATTGGTGGAGGTTGAGTTGCTAAAGGTTGCGTTACTAAAGGTTGAGTAGACACCATGATCGTAGGAGCAACGGACTCCTTTTCCACACTAGCTGAAACAGGAAGGGATGTCTCCTTTGAAGTAGAATACCTTTCATGTGATCCAAACTCATCAATATCCTCTGGTTCCTCGTACTCTTCTTCAACATTTATCCTTGCACCTGAACCACTACCGCCCGTATCTTTCCTACTCCTTTGAATAGCTATCTTCATCATTTTTCTCTCCGCCTTGTCAAGAGTAGGATCAACAACATCTTCTTCGTCTCGTAGAGCTAACTCATCAGCCTTACCCTTTCCCTTCTTAACCTCAGTCTTCTTCTTCTTGGTTTCGGGTTCAGGTAAAGGAGCTGGTTGCTTGCGTTTACCTTTACTCTTGACCGTAGTAGACGAGTCTTCTCCAGTCTGAAGGCTTGCTTTTAGCTTCTTGATTTCTAGCTGCAGTAGCTTGTAATCAGCAAAACCCTTAATTCTTTCCGTCAGAAGGTAATCGGGAATAGGACCAGGAATAACACCACCAGCTGGTCCTTCATGCCTTAAATCCACAATATGATCAGCCTCTTCAGTGTGATGACGACTTGCTGCACGCCTATCAATTGTAACATCATTCTTCATACAATAGTTAATGATAAGCTTGATAAATCGAGGGTAAGCAAAGAAATTAGTCTTCAGCTTCTTGTTATGAAAGAGTTGAAAGGTGAATTCTTCCCATAACAATAAAGCATAATCTGCATTTGCGCCTTTGTACATCCCATGGAAGATGTTCATTATTGGACTGCGCAAAGCATCATGCCCACTTGTTTTTGGTGTAAGACATCTACTGAGAATACCCAACAATGCTCTCCAAGGTTGTCCTACTTTAGCAGTGGTAAACTCAGACGCAACTCGTATTTCAGGACATCCAATAGCATCAAATAACTCCATGATTTCGTCTTTAGTAGGATCCCTCGAGAATACCATACCTTTGGGTGAATCCCTAATGCCGAATATCTTACGGAAGTCTGATACAGTAAGTGTCTGCTGTTTGTTGTCGATGGTGAAGGTGATCTTGTTCGAAGTGCTTTCCTTGGTAGCCCAGAACTCATACATGTAATCATAAGGCACCGAGGCACTACTTCTTAAAGCATTCTTGAAATGGGATTGATCAAGGATTGCTATGGCGACTTTAAACCCATGGTGAGTGGACTTTGAAACTTGCTTCAGCCGGTAATTGTTTGGTATGAACTTGAGGGTTCGTGCTTCAGCAATTGCGGCTTCTCTAGAGTCTTGGATTGCTTGTACTGTTGGATTAGTCATTGTATCTGTTTTAAGATAAGACATGAAAGGTTGATGCACAAAAATATGTAGATATATATCATTCTTACTTCTAAGCATAACACATTTCATTAACATAATTCAACAAGTACATTTAACATGCAAACAAACTATCAATCAAACAACTCTTCATCCGGAACTTTCCTTCATTCGGAACTTCTTCATCCGGAACATTCCTTCATTCGGAACTTCTTCATTCGGAAGTTCTTCATTCGGAACTTCTTCATTCGGAAGTCCTTCATTCGGAACTTCTTCATTCGGAACTTCTTCATTCGGAAGTTCTTCATTCGGAACTTCTTCATTCGAAAGTCCTTCATTCGGAACTTCTTCATTCGGAAGTCCTTCATTCGGAACTTCTTCATTCGGAAGTTCTTCATTCGGAACTTCTTCATTCGGAACTTCTTCATTCGGAACTTCTTCATTCGAAACTTCTTCATTCGGAAGGCCTTCATTCGGAAGTTCTTCATTCGGAAGTTCTTCATTCGGAACTTCTTCATTCGGAAGTTCTTCATTCGGAACTTCTTCATTCGGAAGTCCTTCATTCGGAACTTCCTTCATTCGGAAGTCCTTCATTCGGAACTTCCTTCATTCGGAAGTTCGTTCGGAACTTTCCTTCATTCAGAAGTTTTTCAGAAAATTCCTTCATTCGGAAGTTTATATCCATGTTCATCCGGAACTTTTCAAACATAGCTATGATGATTAATTCTAAGCGCGTTTTTGAGATTTAAAGCAATCTAAGGCAACACCACATCATCTAAAGCTATTCCGCATAAAACCCAACACAAATCCTAATCAATTACTGCTTAATTTAGACACAAACCCTAATTTGGATTTAATCTAATTAAACGAATCATTTAACCTGATTCAACTGATGAATTAGGCGAATTAAAGATGAAAAATTGATGTTAGTACCTTTTTGAATGATTGGATGATTAAAACGGAAGTTCTTGGAAGCTTAAGTGTGTTTTAATGGCGGCAAGGGAGAGAAATAGTGAAACAGTAAAGTGGACGGGGGGGGGGGGGGTTAAGTTTTGACTTAGGTGAAAATTTTGACAACTTTCTCAAAATGTCACTTTTTACCCTACATTTTCACTCCTTTTCCTTTTTGGTTTATCACTTTTCATTTTTTCTAACCATTGTTAAACTTAGCCACTATTAACTTTCACACAACTTAGCAATCGCAACCTATTTGCACATCTCCAAGATCTAAAGCAAGTCCTATCACATTGAACGAGCACAAGTCGTTTTCTAAAGCAATACCACTCATTTATCATTTAGCCATTAATTTTCCACAATCACTTTTGAAAATCAATTTAATGACGAAGATGATTTAATATTTTCTCCCCCTTAAACGATGACCCGTTTTCTATTTAAAGAGCTGTAGTCATTGTTTAAAGAGTCAAATATTGATGAAAACATTTCCAATTAATGTCTTGAAAAAATTGATTCGTGGTGTCAATAAGATTTCTCTTATTTTAACAAATTAATGCACTGAGACGTACATTAATTCGTGTTAGACCAAGTTATAAAGTAAACTTGATCCCTTTGCATGATTTGGCTTGTAAATCATGCCCGAGAAAATTAATTCCCGTTCTGAGCCAACGTTTTCCAAGGAAATACGTGACTTTAATATGAAAACCGGGTTGCAGTCTGAAATAACTACAAGCCATAATGGGCATGTTTTAAAAATGTACAACTTTTATACGGACTCTATTTATGGCACCGTGTCAATATTGATCGACATTTCTAAGGCCGTAAATATTACCGTACTAAAAGACATGCCCGATTTAAAACGAAAAATATTTTTGGTTTTTCTGGATTTTATAATTTTTATGGTTTTTCTAGGTTTTATATTTTTTATGGTTTTTGTTGGGTTTTATATTTTTTATGATTTTTCTTGGTTTTATATTTTTGTATTTTTCTTTTGTGGTTTATATATTTACGATAATATACATGATCATAAACAAAGGATACTCTGAATAGTTTACCACCACTATTCAGCTGATTCTTCTGCCAACTCTTTGAGAGTCGCTGGAGTGAATGATTTCATGCCAAGCTTGTCGATCAAAAACTCGATTCGTCCTCGATCTAAGGCTTTGGTGAACATATCTGCCAGCTGGTACTCAGTAGTGACAAAATACAGCTCGATCACTCCGTTCTCCACCTGCTCTTTAATGAAATGGTAGCGGATGTCTATGTGCTTGGCCCGGGAGTGTTGAACGTAGTTGCAGCAAAGGGCAATGGCGCTCTTGTTGTCACAATACATCGGGATTTTGTTAAATCCCAAACCGTAGTCAGTTAATTGTGATCTCATCCAAAGGACTTGAGCACAACAACCGGACATGGCGATGTATTCAGCCTCCGTGCTAGAAATTGCAGCGCTTTTCTGCCTTTTTGAAGACCAACTGATCAATCTATCTCCAAGGAGTTGCACAGATCCAGAAGTGCTATGCCTCGTGTCTTGACATCCAGCATGATCGGCATCTGCGTATGATATTAAAGCAATAGAGGAATCTTTCGGATACCATAGACCACGATGAAGTGTTCCTTTTAGATATCGAAAGATCCTTTTCACAACATGTAGGTGCTTTTCGGTAGGCCGAGCCTGATACCGGGCACACATGCATACAACAAATTGCAAATCAGGCCTGCTAGCAGTCAGATAGAGAAGGGTGCCGATCATCCCACGGTAAAGTTTTGGATCGACAATAGTCCCATTCCTATCTTCATCTAACTTGGATTTCTCCATCATTGGAGTGTCCACGGGGTCACAATTTTCAAAGTTATATTTCTTTAACGATTCTAGAGCATATTTGGATTGATTAATAAAGATGCCTCTGGGATTTTGAGAAATCTGTAATCCTAAGAAAAATGAAAATTTTCCCATCATTGACATCTGAAAGCGTGTGGACATTATCTTCTCAAAGCGATTTGACAATTCTATGTTAGTGGCAGCAAATATTATATCATCAACATAAATTTGTACCAGAATAATGTCGTTGTCTTCCTTGAGAGTGAATAGAGTGGGGTCCACTTTGCCTTTGGAGAAGCCTTCCGAGATGAGATATGTTGAAAGGAGATCATACCAAGCACGTGGAGCTTGTTTCAACCCATAGAGAGCCTTCTTAAGCTTGTACACATGATTAGGAAACTCCGTGCTAACGAACCCATTCGGCTGACTAACATAGACTTCTTCCCTTAGTTCACCGTTCAAAAATGCCGTCTTCACATCCATTTGATAGACGATCATGTTCATATGAGCAGCATACGCAAGGAATAGTCTAATGGCCTCCAATCTTGCCACAGGAGCAAAAGATTCTTCAAAGTCTATACCCAAGGCTTGTTTATATCCTCTAGCAACCAATCTATCCTTATTCTTCAATACTGCACCCATCTCATCAAGTTTAACCTTATATACCCACAACAAAGTAAGGATGTTAACCTTGTCAGGGAGAGGAACTAATTCCCATACTTCAAGTCTTTGGAATTTATTTAGTTCCTCCTGCATGGCTTCAATCCAAGATGATTGAGTCATAGCCTGCTGCCAATTTTTAGGTTCAACTTCAGAGAGAAATGCATCAAAGTAGCAATAGAGTGCACTCTCTTGTAATTGATGGCGTGTAGAGACTGGTCGATCTAGATCTCCAATGACATTCCTAATTGGGTGATCTTTTGTCCATTTAGTGCTATGGTTTTCAATCCTAGGTGGTCTGGAGTGAACAATAGAAGGAGCTTCTTCTGAGGTAGACGCGGCTGAAGGGTTTTCAGGTATCGCTACACCAAAGAAAGGAAGCTCTTGTAGGTGAGCATATTCCAAGTCGTGATCAATAGAATCCTCTTCCACATCATTGGGCACAAGTAGGGGTGACGATTCAGGTGTAGTTTGAGAATCACTTGGTGAAGGTGCATCCGGTTCAATGTGAATTGAAGATGCGTTAGATAAAGCTTCATTTGCTTGAGCAACAACTTCAGGGATTGGAGCTATCACTACAGGTGCTGGAACTTCATCATTTGGGGGATCAAAGAATTCGTCAAACAACGGTTGAAACAGTTTATCCCACTCGGGCCTTGTAGGTGGTAAAAATGATGTAGAAGTAGGATTATTGGGAACTAATCCGGAACTAATAGCACCGGTTCCCATCTCATGAAGCGCGGGTTCAGAGTTGTGTTGCTCAGAAGCCATCGCTGTCAGCTCATCGAAATCTGCGTCCATTGTTTCTACAATCTTGCCAAGACGACGGTTGTAAATTCGGTATGCTTTCTTGGACGGTGAGTAACCAATGAAAATCCCTATATCGGCTTTCGGTTGAAGTTTACCCAAGTTCTCACTATTAATGTTTGGATAACAAAGAGCACCAAACACATGAAAAAATGAAACATCGGGTTTACGGTCATGTAGAAGCTCATAAGGTGTTTTTCCATGGCGTTTCCGAATGATAGAACGGTTTTGGGTGAAACATGCAGTAGATATAGCCTCTGCCCACAAGAACAATGGAGCGTTCGCATAAATAAGCATAGTCCTAGCAGCTTCCATAAGTGTACGATTCCGTTTTTCAACGACACCGTTTTGTTGTGGAGTGCGTGCAACGGATGTTTCATGTGAGATACCAACTCCTTCATAGTAAACACGAAGAGTCTGGTTGACGAACTCTGTTCCATTGTCTGTACGAATACGGCGGACAGTAGTATTCAAACGTACCTGAATGAATTTCAGAAAAGTGATGATAGCCTTCGGTGCTTCATCCTTTGTACGTAGAAATCTAACCCATGTAAACCTGGAGAAATCATCCACAATAACCAGAATGAATTTCTTACCGCTCACACTTTCAGTTCTCATTGGCCCACAAAGATCCATATGCAAAAGATGAAGTTTTTCTTGATTGGTGTCTTCAGCTTTGGGCTTGTAAGATTTCTTGGTACTTTTCCCCCTTGAACACGCGGAACATAAATGGTCCTTGTGAAATTTAAGCTTTGGAAGACCACGAACTAATTCGTTTTTAGCCAGATGATTAATAGCATCAAAGTTAAGATGAGATAATCTGCGATGCCATAACCATGACTTGGTCTTAGATGCTTTAGAGAGAAGACATACTGGAGAGGCGGCCATCATGTCTTGTAAGGACAAGGTATAAAGATTTGCACCACGAGATCCCTTCAACAAATCTTTTCCTTCCAAGTTGCGGATGAAACAAGTGTGTTGTCGAAAAGCAACCTCAAGGTTGGAATCACAAAACTGTCCTACTGAGAATAAATTATGACCAAGACCTTCTACATAGTATACCCTTGAAATCGTAACGTTTCCAATCTGATATTCACCATACCCCATTATCTTTGCTATATGATCATTCCCGAATTTAACCGTACCAAGAAACTTGCTGACGAAATTTCGGAGCATCGAGCGATCTCCGGTCATATGCTTTGAACAACCGGAGTCCAAATACCACAGGATGATTTGGACCACCTGAAAATATCACCACACGAAGACAATGTAGAGGTATCGGAATCTGAGTGTTCCTTGTTATTAGCAGGTACAGATTTAATAATCTTAGATTTGCTAACTCCAGGTTTCTTAGATTTCCTAGCCTTCTTCTTCCTAGTTGGTGGTGTAGATTCTAGTTGGCTTAAATCCTGAGGTATTTCTTCACTGATAGGCACTATAGTGGGAGCTGACCTAATTAAAGGGCGCTGTTTCCATACTTGAGTGCGAGTGTGCCTAACTAAAGGACACTCAGACCTAACCTCAACGGATGCATTCCTAGTTAAAGGGCACATTTTTCCATCTAATGTAAAGGTCCTACCAGTGGGACGCCATTGCCAGCCAACCTGGGCACGAGTTCTACCCGTTGGCTTCCATTCAAGACCATTCCTAATGGCATTCATTTCATTCACATGATCAATCAGACACAAATCATGACGTTGGGAAAACATACATTCATTACAATTCCAACAATTCAAATTAGAATTCACGAATGGTTTAGGCTTCTGCACAGGCGCAGAGCTTTTAGTCTTAACATGATTCTTCTTATTTAAAACTGAACTAACATTCCTATGGTGAGCTTCTACTTTCTTCTTTTTGGCACTACTAGTGGAGGGCTTGATCTTATCTTTCTTGAGTGGCGATCCTTTAGCCTTAGTAGTC
Organism: Glebionis coronaria; assembly: GCA_025667525.1. Classification (NCBI taxonomy): domain Eukaryota; kingdom Viridiplantae; phylum Streptophyta; class Magnoliopsida; order Asterales; family Asteraceae; genus Glebionis; species Glebionis coronaria. The sequence continues at coordinate 477,790,970 of CM046880.1, forward strand.
TCTTTTAATCCTGTAGAAGGCAAAGTGGGAATATTAGCAACAGATTTTAAAGGTGCCTTACTTGATGGTGCCAGTGACGGTTTTGCTCCTGGAGTCTTATTGAATAGAGTTACAGCAATGGGCCTATTAGTAAGTAGTGCAGAGCCTGGTTTACCTATGTATTGCAAATATGCTAAGCAATATTGAACTCGCTTAATATATTCATGAGCCGAATAATAGTAGCTACTTGAGGGATCTAAGGCATAAAGATCGTCTAAAATATCCCTAACAAGATCTACATGCTTAATGGCATTCCTCATATAATCATCGTAGGTAACCGGGTTTCTCTTATGAAGCGGGTTCTTATAAAGCACTACTGACTTGGTTGTTGGAGCACTAGTGGACGGTGCAGAGTCGGTAGCTAAGTTATAAACAACTTCTTGTCGGGTGAGAAGAAGTGTCTCCTTTAACTCGGCCAAAACCATGTTTTTGTCAATGAGCAGGATGTTTAAGTCAGAGATTTCCTCACACTTTTGGTTCAGTTGTTTAACATAAGATTGTTGTTGTGCCGCATTAAAAGCGAAGCGTTCTTCTAGTGAACCATAAAGAGCGGATAGTCCCTGTCTTGTCCGATCCATCTCCCCTAGAACAGACGGAAGTCTAATTTCTAAGACCTGGTTTTTAGACTCTGCAGCCTCTAGTTCCAATTTTAGTGTTTCATTTGATGACACATCTCTCTTCAATCTCATAATCTCTTCCTCTAATGCCTTAACAATTGCAATCATCTTGTCACTCATCTCAACACCGTTTTCACAACTATTTTTTATCAAAATATCCTCATTTTGAGTTTGTTGTTTCAGTTCTAAAGATATACAATGTTGTTCTAGTTGATTAAAGCGTTTTGAAAGTAAATTGTAAGAATCTTGTAGCTTTAAAAACTCAGCGTTAGATTCGTGACAAGAATGATTATCTACCTCATTTACAGTATCAGCAACATTTACAGAGAGATCACAAACATCATCACATATATGCACATCATCACAATTAATCATAGCGGATGTAAGCTCATTCGAATAATTAACATTTACAGTAGTAAGCACATCACACGAGATTACTGTAGACAAGAATCGGTCATATTCGGTTAAAATCTTTTCTTTTTCAATTAGTTGTAGTTCGTAAGCGGTGACCATTTCATAAAACACTTTTTGAACTTCACCAATTTCAAACACAAGATTTTCCTTAAGAGATGCAAAACTTCCTTTTAGACTTTCGACAAACGGATTGATCTCATTTTTAAACACCTCGTTCATGTGTTCGAAAGCCCATTCTCCGGCGTTTAAGCCATTTGAAGTCGTATATTCCAAAATGACCTTGTCAAAATTAGTAAAGTATTGATTAATCTCTTGCAAGTTTAACCATACAGTGCTAACAGGTGGAAGATTCTTTGGAATTTCCTTAGGACCTTCCATGTTGACAAGTGTAGGAAATGTACTAGGGTTTTCTTCCTCTAACATGTAGGTTGGTGCTGTGATGAGATCTTTGTCCATATGGAAGCGAATTCTATTCCGTTTTTGCAAGCTCCTTATTCATTTTAAAATAATCACACTCGGGATATTTTGCAGAATTGTATGACCGATCCTCATCAACTAAATCCTTACTTGTTCGATCATCGAAAATAACAATCGGGTCTAAGACCAATCCTAATTGGGTTGCATTATAAAGTCTAGGACTATGTCTTAAAGCTTGTTTTGCATACCGTGGGTTAGGGGGAAGGCCTTTTTGACGTGATAAGTTAAATTCTCTAAACGAAGCATCAAATAAGTGCACTAGTTGAGAAGCAGCGTATTGTCTTAAAAGCAAATAATCTAGACTTCTAATCTTATTAGTAGCATTAATCTCCATTTCATTCTTCTTAGACTCGAGTGATTCAAAATCCGTTTGAACTTTTTGAAAATTAGTGACCACTAACTCCTTTTCTTAAAGTTCATTAGACAGATTTGCTCTTAAGTTTTCAATTTCTTGCAAGTGACCCATTTGTTTGTTTCGAAAGTGATCATATTCGGGATTTGTTAGAACACTAGACGAAGGCACTAATTCCAAAGTTTGAACTTTCTCGTTGCTTAAGGCAAGCTCATCAGACAAATTCTTATTCTTAGCTAGGGTTTCTAAGAGTGCAGCATTCATTTGGCTAAGTAATGTAGCAGGAACCATGACCAAATCTTGTTGAGCAGGAGTAGGCGTATGCGAAATGGCTCCCGGTTGTGATTCACTCAAAGTCTGGGGACTCACATTGATATTGCTATCCTTGATTGTCTCCTCATTTGAAAGACTCACCACCGAAGACTCATTCGAATCAGCACTCTCTTGCACAACTTGATGTGGTTGAATACTAGCATCAGTGGTATTATCGGTGGTATTAATAAGTACCTCAGATCTCTTTTCTGGCTCTAAGCTGGAGATAGTTGCCATGAGAGCAGCCTTTGCAGATTAAAATTCATCACAGTCTGAGTCATACGCATCGAGATCATCTGCTTGGTATGCTGCATTCTGTGTGGTGACAGTGTCTTGTTCAGCAATCCCTGGATCAGCAAGAAATGCAAGCTCCTCTTCATCAAGTTCCCTTCCTTGTGCCTGAGCATTCACCAGATAGATCTTCTCTGCAAACCATTGTCCATCCCTTCTCCTCTTGGGTTTCTTACAATCCCTGGACATGTGACCTTCTTCCTTGCAGTTGTAGCATGTAATCATTCTCAACTTGCCTGTGGAATTAGCCCGTGAGGCAGGATTGACCATTGGAGCAGGATTGACCGTGCGAGCATTTGTAGTTGATGTGGTAGGTCTCCCCTGATATGGTTGAATAGGTTGAACCATTACCCTTCCATTCTCAATAGTAGCTTGTTGGCGAGAATTGGATGAATTCCTCAACTGATTGTTGGTAGGAGCTGATCCCCTAAATCCTCGTTTGCTTAAAGTCCTTGTGAGATAAGCAAACATAGTGGTTAACACTTCAACTGGGTCAGCACCTTGTTTGAATACAGGAATGGGGACTTCCTCATCATCACAGTACATTGCTTGGTCTTGATGAGCTGCATAATCACTAGAAGGAATACTCATTTGATCAGGGTAGCTTGTTGGATATGCTGCATTCTCTTGATAAGAAGAATATGAAGATTGAGCATAAGGTGCAATACTTGTTGGGTGAGGTTGTGTAGCATATTGTGATGAAGGTGCACTAAACCGATATTGTTGCTGATGTGAGGTGGGTGGTTGCGGTAGAATCGAGTATTGGGGGAAGGTTGGTGTCATGTAAGGTGATGGATGATAGGCTTGATGTCCCAAGATATAAGGAGTGTTGTTGTGAGACAAGCTTGGTTGATTCGCCATCAAAGCTAATGAATCAGGGTACATACCTCGAGGCGAACGGTGCATGATCACATGTTTCTCATGCTGCTGAAGGAAAGCATAGAGTTGATCCAAATTGCACTTATGCAAATCCCTGGTTAACTTAACATCGGTAATATACTCACCCCATTCAGCTTGAGGTAAAGTATTCAAGAATTTGGTGTTAACCTGGAATGGAGCAATCACGAGATTGTATACATTCAGATCATTCATGAGAGTGGTGAACCTGAAGTAATAATCGTGAAGCGTTTCCCCTGGGTTGTACGTGAATCTATCAAACAGATCATACAACTGACATTCCCTTTCCTGTTTGGTGAGAGACGTACCTTGTAGCAACACCTTTAGACGTTCCCATAAATCCTTTGCCACCGTATACTGACTTACCATCCGATAGATGTCATGGGGAAGAGCTTGGAGAATGGTTTGAAGAGCCTTTTTGTCTGCATCGGCAACAAGTTGTTGAGCTGGTGTAAGTTCTTCAAATTCTTTTGGTCGAGTCACATTGTTAGCCACGATGGTACCATAGTCAAGTGGACCATTTAAAATTGACTTAACCATAAGCCTCCCATAAACCGGTTTTCCCTTAAGGTAAGACATCATCCGGCCTTGCCATGCTTCAAAAACTTCTTTGATGAGCATTGGCGGGCGATTATCCGTTCCCGTAATGACGGAAATATCCGTAAGTGATGTCATCTGAGGCATTACTGAATTCGGATTCATTTTTGTTCACTTCAAAGAGACAAAGATTATCGGTTGATCGAGCAGTGAAGTAAAGCTTGTGAATTGTGTTGAGTTTTTGTTGTAAGAAACCAAGATTAAATCCTCTAAAAAATCGTCGAAAAAACAAGCAAAATAACCCTTGATTCGGAACTTTTTGTTGATTCGGAAGTTTGATTCGGAAGATTTGGCTTGGAATACCTTGATTCGGAACTTTTGGTTCGGAAGTCTTGAACCGGAACTTTCCATTGATCCGGAACTTTTCCCTTGATCCGGAACTTTCCTTGATCCGGAACTTTCACCTTGATCCGGAACTTTCCTTGATCCGGAACTTTTGGTTCGGAACTTCCTTGATCCGGAACTTTCCTTGATCCGGAACTTTTGGTTCGGAACTTCCTTGATCCGGAACTTTTGTTGATCCGGAACTTTCGTTCGGAACTTTTGGTTCGGAACTTCCTTGATCCGGAACTTTTGTTGATCCGGAACTTTTCGTTCGGAACTTTTGGTTCGGAACCTTTGTTGATCCGGAACTTTGGTTGATCCGGAACTTTTTGGTTCGGAACTTTGGTTGATCCGGAACTTGTTGGTTCAGAACTTTTGCTGGGTAATCAGAAGGTTGTTACGGATGAACAGTCGATCAAAAATGGTGATTTAAACCCAGATTTATAGCTCTTGATACCGAATGTAGAATCTTGATAACCTATGAATCTATGAAGTGGGTTGATGTTTTCTAGAGAGAGAAACTAGAGAGAGAAAGTGAGAGAAAACTATGTGTATTTTTATTAAGTGGAAAACATAAAATGAACAACAACCAACCCCTTTCCAAGGAGGAAAGGGGTATTTATACTTCCAAGCCTTTTGTGGACTTGGGCCGGCCCATGACAAGCCCATGGACCGGTTCTTACTTAACTTAATAAGTAACTATTAACTACGAGCTATTACAAACATAAATAATATTGTGGAGTGACCGATACTTCTAATATACGTAAAAACGTATTTCTAACACCAAACCATTTAAACGTGAACCATTTAACTTGCTAAGACTATGATTAGGATTACTGGAAATCTCGTCTTGAAAAACAACCATTCTGTCCCCTGCACAAACGGCACCCGTCGGCCCCCTTCCCCTAAAGGGTCGTAGAAGGGCCGTGGGACTGCAGAGTACTCCATATATTTAATCAGTTAACAAACACCCAATACATAGTACTCTACTCCTACTTTGTGCAATACACGACCACACCATTATATTTCCATCTCTCTAACTAATCGTTTTCTTTGTGCAACATCATCTACTGTAATTATTCTTTACCTAATTTACTCTTTAAATTACTACATTCTTCTCAATCTGAGTCTATGATTCTATTTAATTGCACAAACTCAAAATTAGGATTCATCTAGATCAATTAATTCAACAAGTGCATTAGCTAATTAGGGTAAATAGCATAAAAAGGTACTCATCTTTGGTCTAAATTCAATTAAAGGTACTCAACTTTTTTTTTTCTCAATTTAAGGTATCGATCTTTTTTCTTGTTGCAATGTTGGGATAATTAACGAAATTAAAAACGACCGTTTACTTTATAATTGCATCGTTAATCCTTTATATTGGCGACACTTTCTAATAAACTCAAAATTAATTATTTTATAGTTTTCGACCATTTTCTACGTTTTTCGTATAATTTTTACCAGTTTCATCCATTTTTTTCACTTCTCGTCAGTTTTTTGACATTTTTGTTTTTTTACCATTTTTGACCGGAAACGATAAAAATCAGACAAAAAGGCAGATAACAGTCTAAAATATAAAAAACGGATTTTGAGTTTATTATAAAGTGTCGTTAATATAAAGGACTAACGGTGCAATAACAAAGTACACGGTCGTTTTTAATTTCGTTAATTATCCCAACATTGCAACAAGGAAAAAGATCGATACCTTAAATTGAGAAAAAAAAAGTTGAGTACCTTTAATTGAATTTAGACCAAAGATGAATACCTTTTTATGCAATTTGCCCTAGCTAATTATGATGTCAAAACTACTTGGTACGTATAATTCCTTCAAACCAAATCAATAGGCATTACTAGGAATCCCTAATTGATCAAAAGCTTTTCAAAAATTCTTCTCACTACTTAGGTCATGCCGAAAAATCATTTTTCAACATTGTAAATACCAAATATCTAGAAACAATGTTTTAATCATGGCATACGGACTCATGAACGCCGAAGGAATTTCATAATTCATTTGTATTTTCGGGTACGTTCATTCGAAGCTACAATGAACTTAAGGAGCGTTTGTGTTATTTCAAAAAATATGAATTCTTCATTCCTTTTGCAAATAATTTTTAGGTTGAGATACCGCACCTTCATTTTTGTTGCATATAGGCACACACTAGGCATTCCTCGAGTTATTTCCTAAAATTTATCTACCTTGAAATAATTATGCTTTAGGATCAAACATGCTGGCCGCTTGGACCTATGACCATAACGACACCTCAGCTGCATACCAAATTTCTATAGATTTAAACACTTCACATCCGCACAAAAAGATTTGTGCAAAGAACTTCAAAACTGCACCTTCTATGAAGGTCGTGTAGTTCATCCATCCTTCACGGATAACACAAACATCCGTGAAGTGTTCTCTAGGATAAACTTTGATTGTCTTTTGGACATGGAGTTCAAATTTGTCTCGAGTTTGTTCTTGAATTCTAGATGACCATCAATGTATCCTTTGACGAAGACCGCACCCTTCTCTTAAACTTCCAAGCAAATGGAAATGACTACTCCTACTCTCTAGACCATTTTGCTTACATTCTTAAGATTCCCAACGAGGTTACTTATTTTTATTCAGAACTCCATTCTCTTATAGCCCTTGAGAAAAGCAACATACCTAGAGATGCTCAAGATAGGTATAATTCTAGACTTGACAATAAGGACGTCGTTAGGACAACCCTTTTCAAACCTAGAACCAAAGATACTAGGATTTCAAACAAAAAAAAAGTCATCTACAAGGATCCATATGGAATGGAAGCTAGAAAGCTCAAAGATAAGTATGTCAAGTGGGAACGAATTCTAAGGTGCAACGCTATGTGCTTGGTAGGTAACAAGGATCATATAAATGCATGTCAAAGTTAAATGCTTTATAGTTTAGAATCTGGTAAACCCTTCAATCTTGCCTACTACATAGCAAATAGGATGTCTCATATCCTAAATCTTGTCTCAATGGTGCTTCCTTATGGAATGTTGCTCACCCATCTCTATCACCACATAGCACCTATGCCATTAAGTCCTAGTGGGCGAGAAGTCACATATCATCTTGTTAATCGTGTCATGACCCGAATTAGTGATTTTAGGGTGATCAAAATTTTGGCAAACCATCCAAGGGAAAAGGCAAAAGACCTCAACATCCCTCTAGCTCATCATCATCGGCTAGTGATGATGATGGTCTTCCGGACTCTAGGCTACCACCTTTAGAATACCTTAGTCGCCTAACCGAAATCCAAGATGCCCCTCCTGAATTCAAGCAAACGAAGGGTATGTTCAAGTGTCTCGGAAGGTTCCTTGCTAATAAGGACAAGAAGAAGAACAAGTAAAGAACGGTAGTTTGAATGGTGGTTGTAAACACTTAACACTCTTGTTTGTCTTTACATTTCACTTGCACACTAACGTTTATCATTTATTGATGCTAGAATTTTATGCCTTTCGTGTGACATATGTGCTAGTTGCTCGTACATGGCGAGTTATGGCTTGGATAGTAAAAAAATGTACATTCTCTTGTTCTCTACAGGTTCTATTATAGCACAAACATGTGAAACATTGCTCTACTTCATCCCGTTTCAGAATACACTCAACTTCGAGTAAAAAATCTCTTGTTTTCTCCTTCTCAAAATAGTCTGCTACAGACACTGGTGGACCCCGTCGGACCCTTCAAGGAAGGGACCGTCAGGTTCTGTGATATTCCGTCCTTTGAAAAAATTTAAATATAAACTGTGTTCTCACTCGGACCCCGTCGGACCCCTCCCCAAAGGGGCCGTCCAGTTCCGCATGTCTACATGCAGTTCTTCATCATTGCCTTTCTTAAATTTTATATTTCCCTAAACACTCCTACCTCTCTCATTTGGTTGACCCTCAAACCTAATGGCTGCACATTAATACTCCTAATCATCTTTTTCTTCCTTCCAATCCAACACCATCTACATTAATTTATACTTATCAAATCCTCTATTTAATCCACTTTCATCTTCTTCCTCACTACTTCTTCTCTACCCATCACTCTCACACAACAACAATCACAGTCGGTAATCACCACCATGACTAAAACTACAAACTCTTCAAACATCACAAAATCTAAGACCACTATTCGTCTTCAGGTGAGACCATGTTGTATCAACCTTCAAACCTTCTCACCACCTTCACCGAATCCCTTCTCCAACCTCACCTCACCTCAAAGAGATGAGATTCCACAAAAACTTCGACACATTACTACAACATCCAAGGTATCCTATTACACCACCACCAATTAAAACTCCCATTGCAACTACTCTACCTCCCGCACCAACTCATCCACCATTAATTATCTCCACAACTCCTTAAACCACCACACTCTAACCAATGGAGTTGTTTGAAACACCTCCGACTTCTCCCAATCCATTTTGGAAGAAAGCAAGGAGGATCCACCATGATCTCCGACACCTATACTTTCTCATCAATCACCAAACTCCTTTGTTCACTTGTCCTAAACACCCCTTTCGCCAGACCTTCAACCAATTGATGGTCTTTCTCTACCATCGAGAGACTCTCCCTATATCCCTTCCTTTATGGGAATAAATAACTCATCGTGGTATGGATTATCACCTACGAAACCCTTATTTCCATACATTCACTCACCTTGTTCACCAACAAGCATTCTTCCACCCGCTTAGCAACGGCAAGCACACCTAGATGAGCTCAATCTACGCCTTCAACAACATGATCAACATGCACCTTCATGAGGCGGAACGTCCCAGTACCTTCACAAATCCTTCTTCCCAAACCACTCACCATGATATCCCAACCACTAAGTCACCTCATGTGTGCGACCATTTTCATTACACATAAACTTTAGTCACAGACCTCCGTGATGAAATGCAGTTTATTCTAAACAACATACTTCAAGGAGTCAATGCTCTTCTACAACCTCCATCTCAGTAGTATCATCCTCGCAAGATCTTGGGGCTTAAATTTCTATTTCTTTCCCTCTGTTATAGAGTTTCCCGGACACCGTCGTCCCCCACCACACAAGGGTCTAACACCCATTCTGTCCCTGTTTTCTTTCTTTTCATTTTTAAACTTTTACACAATGTAATTCATCATCTTTAGACCAATTTTCTCACATGTTTTAAGCTGTAAATTTTGCTTGGGGCAAGATGAATGAACCTTTTTCTTTTCTAAATCATTACTTATTCATGTATACTAATGTGTTTTTTGAATGTTGTGATCATGCTATAACCTTGACTATCTCTTTCTATAGCTAACTTTCTTTTGGAGGAATTACGCTCATTTTCTCTTGAGCATTTGGGCATGAATCAAGGGGGAGTACTATATAACATGCAAAATTTGTATCATTAAAAATTTATGCATCCCTTTATATCTATTTGTAAAAATGTGTAATTCATAAGACCATGTGTCGGGTCTTCTCATGTACATGTATCACTACCATCTTCTTTCTAACTTTTTCTTACAGGATTTTCATAATCCATATCTCTCGATTCTCCAAATTAAGGGGAGTATGAATCGAGGTGGAGACAATGCAAAAAATCTCTTAAATTTCTCTCTTAAATTGTCAAAATATCTCTTTTAAAATCTTTTTCCATTTATCCTTACCTTTTTCTTTCGACAAGGAGAAGATAAATAAGCTCATATTTCTAAAAACTTATAGGTTGATGTTAATACCAACTAAAAATAAGTTTATGTTTTGTCTTCAACAGTTTATAAGTGGAAAAATTTTATGGATAAAATGTTTCCATCTCTCTCTCTATATCAGATATATAAAAGTCAACCTTGTCTATATTAAATGATTGAGTATGATCTTGGATAAACATTTAAGAGGCAACAAAAGTCAGAACCGACGGACCCGCGTGAACCCGTGGGTAAAGGGGCCAACGGGTTTTGGGGGTGTCTGGTACTTTACCTATAAATACCATGCTTTGTCCAAGCTTCGAACTCACCCTCTTCTAACCTCTCTCTCTAAACTCTTTGCACATGTCTAACTCTATAACCTCATTCTTGTCTTAATTCTTGTCTCTTGTGATTTAGATCTTTGTTATTTTGAAGATCAATTACGAGAATTCTATCTTTAAAGCTTTGATCATTCAAAGCTTCACATTGTATGAATGTGCTAAGTGTTACATACACAATCACCATTATTGTACCCATTCTTCTACCTACTCGTGTAATAGTGTGGTTGGTGTTGTAAACCACAAAGTAAATAGTGTAAAGAAAATTGTTTTACCCGTGTAAAGAACACGACATCCTAGCTTAGGTATCGATAAAGATTGTAAGCTAAAGTGTGAAGGTTTCTCCACCGATGTAAAGGAGATTCGTTTACTAGTGAAATAGAACTCTCGAGTAGATACTCGAGGAACAGAAGTAGGGACAAGAGAAGTGAGATCTTGCTAGGCTGAACCACTACAAATCATTGTGCATTGTGGTTTGTGGTTTGTTTCATACTTGTCTCATCTCTATTACTTTGTTAATTACACTTCATCTATATCCATAATAATCACGAGAAAGTTTCAATGTAATTAAAACTAACCGGTACCAACTATTCAACTCTCCTTCTAGTTTTCTCAATTTTATTGATGCGTTTTGAGTAGGATTTGAGTGTTTTAAATGAAATTGGGTTATTATGATGTTGTTAATGGTGAATTTTGGTTATTTACCACACTATTACTTGTTAAATTTTATATCAAGGACCTAATCAGCTATTTGAATGTAACTTGAGGGACTAACTATGTCTATTTTTAGTTTCAGGTTTAACCATCTGGATTTGCATTAGAAGAACTTGGATTAACTTTGACAAGCTTTCCAAAGACATTTTGTTAGCCTCAAAATATTGAGTCAAATAAGAATGTTCGGTCATATGTTTATTATGTATCGTATTTAAAAATGTTGTAATAGGTAGTAGGTTAGTCATGTTTTACGGGCTTAACTTTAAGCTAAAGTTCATTCATAAGTAACTAAAGCCCAAAAGATAAGCCCGACCCATTATCATATAGCCCATTACGCTACATGTAGGCAAGGCTATAAATACCTCTCCTTGCATGTAACGAGAGGTTGGTTGGCTCATTTGTATTCTCATCTCTAATATAATATTCACCAAGTTCCAACTATTCTCTCTCTTTTCTCTCTATACTTTCTCTCTCTAGAATTCATCTATCTTCTACCTTTCTTTCTTGTTCAATCATTGATAGGTGTGAAAACACCCATCCTTTTACCACTTATTTCTTGCTAAAACAAGACCAAAACGCGTATTTAATGTCATTTGTTTGGAATTATGCGTGGTTTGTGTGTTTGTTGTGTTATCAGAGTCAACCGGATAAATATTGAAGAAAACATGGGATTGCACGGGTTTTATCGAAGAAAAAGACTCAAGACGAAGTCTATTGTCCAAGAGATGCAAATGATTTGAAGTCAATGGGCCTATTTGAAGATTTATCGAAGAAAAGGACCAAAGATGGAAGATTTACATATGTCGAAGGGACTCAAGTCTATTAAACGAAGAAATTAAAAGACGAGTTGAATTTAATCGTCGACAAATCCCGAATCAGAATCGAAAACGTCAACTTTTCTGAAAAGACGAGAAGACAAGAAGAAAGGGAGAAAGCCCACTCACCAACCAACCACTAGGCCTATAAATAGGATTCACCTTCACACTTTTTGAGCTAGTTTTTTTCTTTCCAGTCTTTTCTTTTTCTTTCGTAGGAAGCCAACACCATTAAGGTGTTGGTGATTTTTCTTTCTTGTTGAATCTTTTATCTTGTAAGTTTTTAATCTTTCCTTTTGTTTACTCTACCTTAATCAATCAATATAATCCTTCTATTAATCTTGTTCATCTTCATATTTTTGATTTAAAGTTTAAAGTTCTTATTTGGTTGATTTAATCCATAAAAGTTATTGGGTTTTGTGTTTTTATTGTTGGGGTTTGATGTTTATGGTTGATGAATGATTAGTGTTTAGTTTGGTTTAAGTTTTGGTTAAAAACTTGGTTGATTTTTGGTAAAATCGTATTACCCTGTTTTTTCTGTTTACTGTTCTTCATCAACCCCAGTATTCCGGATCAACTGGATATTCCGGATCAATCACTTTCATTTTTTATTCCGGATCAAATTAATTATTTAGTATCAAAGCCTTTCATCTGGAATAATCAATTATTCCGGATCAACCCCAGTATTCCGGATCAACCGGATATTTCGGATCAATTACTTATTCTGAATCAAGCACTGTTTACATTTATTCCGAATCAAGATTGTTTGTAAAACCCGCATGCTTTTACCATGCATAGTACCTTAAGTTCGTACGTACTAGTTAAAAACTTTCCTAATATAGCATGATTACGATTACGTATTAGGAGTTTATGTATTACGTACGTGTTAGAACACGATAAGTATGTTATATGAATGATCACGTAATAATTATTTAGCAATAATTAATCACGAACATACGATCACGAGCGTAGTTAAAACATGAGATATTATTAATTACGTATATATATTTAATACGAGCGTAATTAAATATATAAGAGTATGGTATTTACGTAACGAGAACATTTAAAACACGAACATAATTAAACATAAATGTGTACGAAATTACAAGAAACGAAACGAGGTACGGGACCCCCACAAGGGAGTCCCTACCCGCGGCCAAAATAAGGACAATGGGCCAAGCCCATTGTCAATTTTACTAAAAGGAAGGGTTAAGTAATTTTACTACTCAAAATTACTTTTACAGAAGAATTTCAAGAAAACCTAAAATCCCTTCCTCCTCCTCCTTTTTGTGCCGCCACATACAACCACCATCAAGGTGATTTCTTTGATCTTGGATCTTGTTAAATTAGTGTTTGTTCGTGTTTGTTCTTCACCCTCTTGATCCACGAATACGGTAAAACCTTTTTAACTTGTTTTTCTTTTTAATTAATCTTTTATTAATTAAGAACACGTGATGTTTTTTTATAAAAACACATTAATTAAACCTAGATCTAACATGTTTGATCATTAATTAATCAAAAGGGGTCGATCTAAGGGGTGTTTGTTTTGGGCCGCAAGGTATAACCGACCCCAAAGGGGTTCGGTTTGTTCTTAGCTGACCACCACCAAGACCTTTTTGGTCTTGGTTGGTGCGTGTGGGACCCACGGCAGCAAGGGGTACCCCGATTTGGTTCGGGGTACGGCGTTGTTTCATATCCGGTGCATGTTTTTAGGCTTAGATCCGGATCATGATTATGTTAGTTGTTTATGTTATAAATTTATGTTAAGAATTAAATTAATAAGATGTAATTAATTTAATAACATGACTTAGATTAACTAATTATTAATAAACATGAATTATTTTAACCTAAGTATTTTTATTATTAAGTCTTATAATTAATTATTTTAAAAACCATGGATATAATTAATTAATTAAACGTGACTTAGGTTATATTATTAGTATTTAATAATACATATTTTAACCTAAGTATATAATATATTTAATTAAAAACATGTCATACTTTAATTAAATATTATAACCTATAGTTTAATTAAATTACATGAAATAATTATTAAACTGTATAATATATCATATGACTTAGAAAATAATCATGAAAACACTTAGGCTTATTTACTTAGCTTATTTAACCAGCTTATTTCTAATTATGGAAACTTTCTATTTTTAGAAACTTAATTAAATAAGGCAGCTATTTTATTTATGGAAACCAGCTATTTTTAGAAACTTATTTATTTAAGGCAGCTAATCTATTTATGGAAACTTATTTAATTAAGGCAGCTAATCTATTTATGGAAACTTTCTATTTTTAAAAACTTATCTGTTTTAAGTAGTAAATCTATTTTTGGAAACTTTCTATTTTTGGAAACTTTCTATTTTTGGAAACTTTCTATTTTTGGAAACTTTCTATTTTTGGAAACTTTCTATTTAAGGAAACCTGCTATTTTTGGAAAGTTACTTAATATTATACAGTAAGTATAATAACACATGAAATATCAGAAATACTTAATCAGAATGAACAGAATATAGGATTTAACACAGTTTAAGGCTTTAAACAATGTAGAATAGTAAGAACACATAAAATAAGCTAAGACATGATATAAAACCAGCTATGTATATAGTAAGCAGATACTTATTTCATGTACGTATTTATGTAGCACTAGTGTTTCGGAAGTAGGATTCTCGCAGTTCACCGTTCTCGTTCACTGGACATAAGGTACGGATTCCCGTCCTTTCAGTATGGACATTCTTTCCTTATTAGGATTTTCCCCTTATGCAGCCAACTGTTTTCCCGTAGTATAAGTATGAGTTTGATTGCTTATGTTTAAATATGATTACCTATAGCCATATACATGCATGACCAGTTTCACCTAGTTATGGAGGTACCATAACCATAACATTAGAGGCACTGATGTTATGACTTCACCACGGTGGAGTGATTGCTCGTGGCGTCCTTTCAGCTTTTGGCCATTTATTTATATTTATCATGTGGGGCGTATGGGTGCATCCTAGTTACACGTTTTTATTCAGGATTACATGGTGAATGTGGTGTGTGCCTTGCATCCTTCACAAGGAGCTGATCCCTCCTACCCATAAAACCAGTATATTAAATTAGAGGCAGCCCCTCTAATTTGCATGATGAGGTCACCCCTCCAATTATTCATGCACGGTGGATATTCATGACCTATATTGGCTAATGGTAAAATATGACAAACAATTTTTATAAGATAAACATAAGACTTTCAAACTATAAAACCAGTTTTATTATGACTTAACCAGGTTACTCGGGACTTAGTTTCTTCCGCTGTTATTATGTTATATGCTTATCCTATTCATGCTTTATTGTACATCCGTGCACTGAGCGTATTGCTCAGCCGTTTTCCTTTTCTATGTTCCCAAAACGGCAGGTACTCAGGGACGCTCGTAGACACTAAGAGTACGTGCATATGGACTGGAAGCTGTCTAGCCTTCTTTACATTATGCATTTCTTTTCTTTATGATACTTATGTTTTGGACATTGTTTCGTCCTTATTCCTTACTATACTATGTTTGTGTGTGATGAGCTTTACTTTTGGACTACCGATGTTTGATTCCGGTATTTTCCTTCTTATGGTCAAGTAATGTTTAGACATTTTACCTTGTATGCTTTGATGACACGCCATAATTGCTGTGATATTTCCATTTCCAAAATGGGGTGTTACAATTATGGTATCAGAGCCAAGGCTTCGACCTGTAGGCTCTCAAATATGACCTGTGATTAGTGGGTAGTCACTACGGTCTTCCTAGAACTGACAGTTGTTTTCATGCATTCATCATTTTTAAGCATACATATATATATGTCATTGTTACAGGGTTTTTGACTAAGTAATGGTTGGTACATGACTGGCCCTATTTAGCCGCATGTGTTTTATCGAAACTTTTAGATTTGGGACCGACCCATAGGCGTCCCCTCGATATGTCTTTTGTTTTGAGTGAACTGACCAGAGGCGTTCACTCTCGAGCATCCAAAGTTTTCATAAAACTGCATCATGCATTCATACAAAAATTTTCTTGCATAAAATTTTTCTCGTGAAATTTTTAGTAGAAAATTTTTTTCATGTATATATTTTATATTTTATGTTTTGAACTGTTTAATCATATGTTTTATTGTTATACTGTCAGATGGTTCTCACACGCGAACAGGAGCAGCTCAATGCTGCAATTCAGGCTGCCATGCAAGCCTTGCTTCCTCAACTGAGGAATGACATCCGGGCTGAAGTTCAAGCTGCCAACAATCAGCAGCAGCACAATCAGCCACCTCCTCCTCCTCCAGTGACATTAGCAGTATGGCTGGAGAGATTCAACAAGCTCCGCCCTCGAGCTTTTGAGAAGACTGATAGCCCCAGCGATGCTGAAAGCTGGTTGGCTCACATTGAGAAGATCTTCAACGCTATGGGCTGTGACCCCGCATACAAGGCGAGGTTGGCATGCTATCGGTTCGAAGGCGATGTACTCAACTAGTGGTTAGCTTTGATGCAATCTGAAGGTGGTGATGAGTGGGTTGCTGGTTTGACTTGGGCTCAGTTCAAGGACAGGGTGATGGAGCAGTTCTTTCCCAAGGCTGAGCAGGACAAACTCAAGAGAGAGTACCAGGGGATCCGTCAGAGGGCTGGGGAGAATAGCAACGAGTTTATGCAGCGCTTTCTTCGCTTGGCTGGTTTCCTTGGTGCGGCAGCAGGTACTCCAGAAGAGCAGGCACATCACTTTAGATGGGCTCTTCGCACATCGGTCGCAAACAATCTGGTGTGTGCTACGTTCAATACTGTAGCACAAGTGGCCGATGCAACACGAAAACTGGAGATGCTGCAGGAGAGGGATGAGTTCGGGGAAGCTGAAAGACCCGACAAGAGGTAAAACCTTCATATTCAAGCGGTGATCAATCCGTATATCTTCCATATGTCAATTATTCATCTCTTTAAATGTATCTTCCAGGCAGAAAACTGGGGACCGGTCTCAGCCGGCTACTCAGCAGTAGCCTCATCAGCCCAAGGGAAATGGTCAGACTAATGACCGATCTGCTACGGATAGGCGTGGCGGTAATGACAATTACCATAACAACGCCGGGAAATCCAGGAACAGCAGGTCTTAATACTTACGAAATTCCTTATGTTTTATGTTATGACTCATATTCTGACACTCTAGCAAAATTCTACCAGGAACCATGGAAACGGTAGGGACCAGAACCAGAGAGGTTCGCAGCCTAGCCGTCCAGCTATCACTGGTATTCAATCTTACGATTATCCGCTTCGTTTATTATACCCAACTATTATGTCTCATGTAAAATGTTTTATCAGGTCCTCAGCCAGCCAGAGCACCTGCTGGAGGATACACTCATCCTCTTTGCTCTACTTGCCACCGTAGGCACCCAGGACCATGTCGCCGTAATACTGATGCGTGCTTCAAGTGTGGTCTTCCTGGCCATATTATGAAGGATTGTCGTAAGGGCGAGATGGAGGGTACATCGGGACATGCTGATACCAAGCCGCCTCCTACTGCCGGGCGTGTCTACACGACATCTCGAGACCAGGCCAACAAGTCTACAGGTACCATCACTAGAATCTTGCATATGTATGGTCGCGCTGCATGTGTTCTTTTCGATACGGGTGCTACTCACTCGGTTATTTCTACTGCTTATGCTAAGAACATTAGGATGCCTCCCTTGCCACTAGAAAATAGGCTTACTATTTCCACGCCTTTGAGGGACTCTGTATTAATCACTCATGTATACAAGAGTATTCCCCTAGAATTTGATGATAAGGTTCGACCTGTCGACGCACTTCCGTTGGACATGAATGACTTCGACATGATTTTGGGCATGGAATGGCTATCCAAATATCATGCTACTATAGACTGCCATTCATATCGAGTTATCTTCGGTGATGTCAATGCACCAGAGTACATTCATAATGGGTTCATACCCGGACGGTCTGTACAAATCATATCCACCCTACAAGCGCGTGCACTCCTGTCACATGGTTGCGAGGGTTATCTAGCTACGGTTCACGACATGGATGTTGAATCTCCATCGATTCAGGATCAACCTATAGTGTCGGAATTCCAAGACGTGTTTCCAGCAGAACTTCCGGGCATACCACCTGCACGAGAAGTGGAATTCCGTATCGAGCTGGTTCCAGGAGCTGAACCAATCTCCAAGGCTCCTTATCGCATGGCTCCCATAGAGCTGAAGGAGCTGAAGGATCAACTGCAAGAACTTCTCGAACGAGGTTTCATTCGACCGAGCGCATCTCCATGGGGCGCACCGGTTTTGTTTGTTAAGAAGAAGGACGGCAGTATGCGTCTTTGCATAGACTATCGCGAGCTCAACAAGATTACCATTCGGAATAGTTATCCACTGCCACGTATTGACGATCTGTTTGACCAACTCCAAGGGGCCAAACACTTCTCCAAGATCGATCTTAGGTCAGGCTATCATCAGTTACGAGTCAAGGAGCAGGATATTGCTAAGACTGCCTTTCGTACTCGTTATGGCCACTACGAGTTTGTAGTTATGCCATTTGGCCTGACAAATGCTCCAGCAGTGTTCATGGATCTGATGAACAGAATCTTCCATGAATTTTTGGACAAATTCGTCATTGTTTTCATCGATGACATCCTGATTTTCTCTAAGTCCAAGGAGGAACACGAAGACCATCTTCGTAAAGTACTACAGATTCTTCGCCAGAAGCAGCTGTATGCTAAATTCCCCAAGTGTGAGTTCTGGTTAGACAAGGTGGCATTCTTAGGTCACATTGTATCAGCAGAAGGAATCACTATGGATCCAGCGAAGGTTGAGGCCATCACTAAGTGGCCGAGGCCGACATCAGCGACGGAAGTCCGCAGTTTCTTAGGCTTAGCTGGCTATTACCGTAGGTTCATGGAGAACTTTTCCCGCTTAGCACTACCATTGACCAAACTGATGCGGAAAGGGGAGAAATTCGTCTGGACTGAAGATCGAGAGAAGAGCTTTGAAGACCTGAAGCAGAAGCTAGTATCTGCACCTATTCTTACTCTACCATCTGGTACGGGTGGATTTCAAATCTACAGCGATGCATCGGGGAAGGGACTTGGCTGTGTTCTCATGCAACATGGGAAAGTGATCGCGTACGCTTCACGGCAGCTTAAGCGTTATGAAGAGAATTACCCCACGCACGACCTGGAACTTGCTGCAGTCGTGTTTGCATTGAAGATATGGAGACACTACTTATATGGAGAATCATGTGACATTTTCACGGACCACAAGAGCTTGAAGTATATCTTCACTCAACGTGAACTGAACATGAGGCAGAGGAGATGGTTAGAGCTGTTGAAGGATTATGACATTAATCTAGAGTATCATCCCGGAAAGGCTAATGTAGTAGCAGATGCCCTTAGCAGGAAGTCCGGAATGATCAACAACATTAGAATTGAAGAGGGAATCATAAGAGACTTGGAGCGACTAGACATCGAGATCATGGTACGTGGACGGCACGGTTACTGGGCTAATCTTAGAGTAGAACCCGAGTTACTATCTAAGATCAAGGAAGCTCAGAAGGATGACGAAGAAATATGGGCGATAATACAGAATTTGGAGAAGCAGACAAAATTCAGAGTAGATGCAGATGGTATCGTATGGCAGGGCACTAGACTTTGTGTTCCTGATGACCAAGAACTCCGGGAAGCTTTGCTAGCAGAAGCTCATAGCTCCCCATTCTCGATACATCCTGGTTCAACCAAAATGTACCATGACATCAAGCAGTACTTTTGGTGGAGTGGTATGAAGCAGGATGTGGCCACTTACGTCTCCAAATGTCTTACCTGCCAGCAGGTTAAGATCGAGCATCAGCGATCTGGCGGTCTCCTTCAACCGTTAGACATTCCAGAGTGGAAGTGGGATAAAATCACCATGGATTTTGTTACCGGTCTTCCGCCTACCAAAAGAAAGCACGATGCAATTTGGGTTATCGTTGATCGACTTACCAAATCAGCTCATTTCTTACCGATCCGCAAGGAAGATCCGGTAAGTAAACTCGCAGATACGTACAGACGAGAGATCATGAGACTACACGGTGCACCATCCAGCATCGTCTCAGACAGAGATCCTCGTTTCACTTCGCGCTTTTGGAAAAGTCTGTAGAAAGCTTGGGGTACACAACTTAAGCTTAGCACGGCCTTTCATCCTCAAACGGACGGACAGTCGGAGCGAACCATTCAGACATTGGAGGATATGTTGAGGTCATGTGCGTTGGAATGGACGGGTGATTGGGACGAATACATCTGTTTGGTGGAGTTTGCGTACAACAACAGCTGGTACGCGAGCATCAAGTGTGCTCCATTTGAGATGTTGTATGGCAGAAAGTGTCGCGCCCTAATCTGCTGGGATCAGGTTGGCGAGCGAACACTCGAAGGACCAGAGATCATAGAAATGACAAATGAGAAGATCGCAATAGCTAGGCAGAAAATTCAGGAGGCACGGTCACGTCAAAAGAGTTATGCCGACAAGCATCGTAGGGATTTACACTTTAACGTAGGAGATCACGTCTTCCTTAAGGTTTCGCCAGCACGTGGTGTTAGACGCTTCGGGATTAAAGGGAAGCTCAGTCCTCGTTTCATCAGACCGTTTGATATCATTGAACGAGTCGGTGAAGTATCTTACCGATTGGCGTTACCTCCGCAACTTTCGCATGTGCATAGTTTCATGTGTCCTTACTCAGAGGGTTTCAATATCATCCCCTTCACATGGTTCAGTATCCACTAGAACAGATTCGTGAAGATCTCACTTTTATAGAAGAACCCGAACGAGTTCTTGACAGGCAAGAACGAGTCATGAGAAAGAAGACGATTCCATTCGTTAAAATTCTATGGAGGGATCATACCGAGCGGGAAGCCACTTGGGAAACAGAGGAGTCTATCCGGACTTCTTACCCTCATTTCATATTTTAAATTCGGGTATGTTCTTCTTTTCCAGTTACTTTATCTATAATTCGGGGACGAATTATTCTTTTTAGGGGGGAAGAGTTGTAAAACCCGCATGCTTTTACCATGCATAGTACCTTAAGTTCGTACGTACTAGTTAAAAACTTTCCTAATATAGCATGATTACGATTACATATTAGGAGTTTATGTATTACGTACGTGTTAGAACACGATAAGTATGTTATATGAATGATCACGTAATAATTATTTAGCAATAATTAATCACGAACATACGATCACGAGATCACGAGCGTAATTAAAACACGAGATATTATTAATTACGTATATATATTTAATACGAGCGTAATTAAATATATAAGAGTATGGTATTTACGTAACGAGAACATTTAAAACACGAACATAATTAAACATAAATGTGTACGAAATTACAAGACACGAAACGAGGTACGGGACCCCCACAAGGGAGTCCCTACCCGCGGCCAAAATAAGGACAATGGGCCAAGCCCATTGTCAATTTTACTAAAAGGAAGGGTTAAGTAATTTTACTACTCAAAATTACTTTTACAGAAGAATTTCAAGAAAACCTAAAATTCCTTCCTCCTCCTCCTTTTTGTGCCGCCACATACAACCACCATCAAGGTGATTTCTTTGATCTTGGATCTTGTTAAATTAGTGTTTGTTCGTGTTTGTTCTTCACCCTCTTGATCCACGAATACGGTAAAACCTTTTTAACTTGTTTTTCTTTTTAATTAATCTTTTATTAATTAAGAACACGTGATGTTTTTTTATAAAAACACATTAAGTAAACCTAGATCTAACATGTTTGATCATTAATTAATCAAAAGGGGTCGATCTAAGGGGTGTTTGTTTTGGGCCGCAAGGTATAACCGACCCCAAGGGGGTTCGGTTTGTTCTTAGCCGACCACCACCAAGACCTTTTTGGTCTTGGTTGGTGCGTGTGGGTCCCACGGCAGCAAGGGGTACCCCGATTTGGTTCGGGGTACGGCGTTGTTTCATATCCGGTGCATGTTTTTAGGCTTAGATCCGGATGATGATTATGTTAGTTGTTTATGTTATAAACTTATGTTAAGAATTAAATTAAAAATATGTAATTAATTTAATAACATGCCTTAGGTTAACTAATTATTAATAAACATGAATTATTTTAACCTAAGTATTTTTATTATTAAGTCTTATAATTAATTAATTATTTTAAAAACCATGGATATAATTAATTAATTAAACATGACTTAGGTTATATTATTAGTATTTAATAATACATATTTTAACCTAAGTATATAATATATTTAATTAAAAACATGTCATACTTTAATTAAATATTATAACCTATAGTTTAATTAAATTACATGAAATAATTATTAAACTATATAATATATCATATGACTTAGAAAATAATCATGAAAACACTTAGGCTTATTTACTTAGCTTATTTAACCAGCTTATTTCTAATTATGGAAACTTTCTATTTTTAGAAACTTAATTAAATAAGGCAGCTATTTTATTTATGGAAACCAGCTATTTTTAGAAACTTATTTATTTAAGGCAGCTAATCTATTTATGGAAACTTATTTAATTAAGGCAGCTAATCTATTTATGGAAACTTTCTATTTTTAGAAACTTATCTATTTTAAGCAGTAAATCTATTTTTGGAAACTTTCTATTTTTGGAAACTTTCTATTTAAGGAAACCTGCTATTTTTGGAAAGTTACTTATTATAACACAGTAAGTATAATAACACATGAAATATCAGAAATACTTAATCAGAATGAACAGAATATAGGATTTAACACAGTTTAAGGCTTTAAACAGTGTAAAATAGTAAGAACACATAAAATAAGCTAAGACATGATATAAAACCAGCTATGTATATAGTAAGCAGATACTTATTTCATGTACGTATTTATGTAGCACTAGTGTTTCGGAAGTAGGATTCTCGCAGTTCACCGTTCTCGTTCACTGGACATAAGGTACGGATTCCCGTCCTTTCAGTATGGACATTCTTTCCTTATTAGGATTTTCCCCGTATGCAGCCAACTGTTTTCCCGTAGTATAAGTATGAGTTTGATTGCTTATGTTTAAATATGATTACCTATAGCCATATACATGCATGACCAGTTTCACCTAGTTATGGAGGTACCATAACCATAACATTAGAGGCACTGATGTTATGACTTCACCACGGCGGAGTGATTGCTCGTGGCGTCCCTTCAGCTTTTGGCTATTTATTTATATTTATCATGTGGGGCGTATGGGTGCATCCTAGTTACACGTTTTTATTCAGGATTACATGGTGAATATGGTGTGTGCCTTGCATCCTTCACAAGGAGCTGATCACTCCTACCCATAAAACCAGTATATTAAATTAGAGGCAGCCCCTCTAATTTGCATGATGAGGTCACCCCTCCAATTATTCATGCACGGTGGATATTCATGACCTATATTGGCTAATGGTAAAATATGACAAACAGTTTTTATAAGATAAACATAAGACTTTCAAACTATAAAACCAGTTTTATTATGACTTAACCAGGTTACTCGGGACTTAGTTTCTTCCGCTGTTATTATGTTATATGCTTATCCTATTCATGCTTTATTGTACATCCGTGCACTAAGCGTATTGCTCAGCCGTTTTCCTTTTCTATGTTCCCAAAACGGCAGGTACTCAGGGACGCTCGTAGACACTAAGAGTACGTGCATATGGACTGGAAGCTGTCTAGCCTTCTTTACATTATGCATTTCTTTTCTTTATGATACTTATGTTTTGGACATTGTTTCGTCCTTATTCCTTACTATACTATGTTTGTGTGTGATGAGCTTTACTTTTGGACTACCGATGTTTGATTCCGGTATTTTCCTTCTTATGGTCAAGTAATGTTTAGACATTTTACCTTGTATGCTTTGATGACACGCCATAATTGCTGTGATATTTCCATTTCCAAAATGGGGTGTTACATTGTTCATCCGGAATATTTTATATTCCGGATCAAAACCTTTCATCCGGAATAATCAGCTATTCCGGATCAACACTTTTATTCCGAATCAATCACATTTTATTCCGGATAGCACATCATTCCGCATCAACCTTCATTATTCCGCATCAACCTTACATTCCGGATCAAGCAATTCCTTTCATTTATTCCGGATCAAATTTATTCCGGATGAGTGGCATTATTCCGAATCAAGGTTTTTTAAGAAAGTTATTCCGCATCAACCACTACATTATGGATCAACTTTCTATTCCGAATGAAGTGTTTTCTAGTAAGGGGTATTTACTGTTTCCTGTTTTACTGTTTAATTTTAATTCGATTTCAGTCTTATTTTATTAACTGCTTTTAGTATAATTTTATATCTTTGTGCATTTAAACCTTTTCAGTAGAATAGAAAACCAAACCCCCTCTTTGTCACCAAGAACAACTATTCCACTTTGAACCGTGATCAATTCGTGAAGATTCCGAGAAATTAATCTGAACCCAATGCAAAAACTCAAGTATCAAATGGCGCCGCTGCCGGCTCTTCTCGTAAAGATTAACAGTTTTTGTGAGAACTTGGATTTTGGGATCCGTTCACCGTGAACGTTACTTTTTCATAAAAATTTTCCAAAACCCTAAAAAATATAAAATTTTCAAAAATACAAAAAATATTAAAAACCATAAAAAACCAAAAATATTTCTTGTTTGCTTTGTTAGTTCTTTTGCAGGTGTATGCGCACTCGATCAACGTCTTATCAAGAGCCCAAGACTCTCGATAACTTAGACATGGCCGGTGTTCACAACAACAACAATAACAATCCACCTCAAAACAACAATAATAACAACAACAATGAACCTCTACCGGACAATCGCCCTATGATTGAACTTTTGCAAGCACATGTGGAGGGCAACAACGATCCAATTGTCATACCCGCGATTGCAGCCAACAACTTTGAGCTCAAATCCGGCTTTATTCAGATGGTCTCAGCTCAACCATTCTTGGGGCGTACCATTGATGATCCTCATGACCACATCAAAAGGTTCTTGCAACTCACAAATACGGTCAAATTCAATGGTGTTCCACAAGAGGTAATCCACTTACAACTTTTTCCTTTCTCCTTAGAGGGACAATCCCGGGATTGGCTTGCAAAGGAACCGCCACAAAGTATTCTGACGTGGACGGATTTGGAGACCAAATTCATAAACTACTTTTTCCCACCCTCTCGTACTACCACTTTGCGGAATGAAATTATTAACTTTGAACAAAAGTACGATGAGACTTTTAGTGAATCTTGGGACCGTTTTAAAGAACTTTTAAGAAAGCGCCCACAACATGGTTTTACCAAAGTGCACCAAATTAATACTTTTTACAATGGTTTAAGCATGAATGACCAAGATTCACTAAATAGTGCCTCGGGGGGTAATATTTTGGTTAAGAGTTCTAATGCCGCTTGGGATATTATCGAAAATAAGTCTCGTGTGCAAACCAAGAGTGTTCGGACCAATGCTGCTAGTGCTAGTACTAGTGACAACGACAAGAGACTTGACAAAATTACGTCGCTTCTTGAATCGCTTGCTACCCAAACCGCTAGCAACACCAACAACATCAACGCTAAAAACGCTCAAGTCAATGCTGTAAGCCAACCATGTGAAATATGCGGGGGTCCTCACTCTTACACTACTTGTACTTCCACCCAAGACTATCCTCCTGAGAATGTTAACGCAGCATACGGTACATATCCTCCGGCCGTTTATCAAGCATGTCCTCAAGGAGACCGCAACTTGCTTAGCTACCGCTCAAACAACTTTCTCTCACCGCCCGGTTTTCCTCCTAACAACCCAAACCAACAACAAAACCTCAATCGCCCTCCTCAACAACAACCTCGTGCACCATACCAACCACCTCAAAGACAACCATATCCACCTCAAAGAAACAACCAAGTTTACCAACAACCTGCTTATCAACCACCCGCCTACCATGCTCCTCCTCTCAACCAACCCACCGCATTACACCAAGATGTTGAAACCTACATGAGGACTAATGATGTGATCGTGGAAAATCTCCAGCGGGAAGTGCTCAACTTGAAAGCAGACATGGTGAAACAAGGTAACGATCTTCGAGCTGATATGCGAAACACTTTGGCAAGTCAAACGAATGACTTAAGGAACATGATGGCTGGTTTCTTCCAAGGTAATCAAACCTCTTCTTCGGGTACTCTTCCGAGTAACACCGTGGCTAATCCAAGAGGGGAGATGAAAGCAATCACCACTCGCAGTGGCAAAGGTACCAAGGAACCCGAGCTTCCTATACCTCCACCGGTGATTGTGACTAAGGAAAACAAGTCACCTACTCATATTCCTCATCTTGCTACTTCCCCAATTCCTCCACCTCTTACTTCTACCCCTCCTCCACCCAAGGATGTGAGTGATCCTACTCTCCCAAAGCCTTCCTCTTCTTCCGATATACCTTATCCCTCAAGTTTGAGGAAAGAGAAGCTCAAAAGCAAGGATGATATTCAAGTTTCGAACTTTCTCACAATGTTTAAACAATTGAATTTCAACATCTCCTTCGCCGAGGCTCTCGCTCATATGCCTAAATATGCGAAAATGTTCAAAGATCTTCTTAGCGACAAGGAGAAGCTTCTTGATATTGCTAATACCCAACTTAACAAGAATTGATCTGCGGTTCTCTTAAGGAAATTGCCAACAAAACTTGGTGATCCGGGTCGCTTCTTAATCCCTTGCAACTTCCCGGGAGTAGAGAATTGCATGGCCCTAGCCGATCTAGGTGCCAGTATTAACTTAACGCCTTTAAGTGTTTGGAAGCAATTATCTCTCCCTGAGCTAGTCCCCACCAAAATGACTTTGGAATTAGCTAACCGTACGGTTGCTTATCCAGTGGGGATAGCCGAAGACGTTTTTGTAGGAGTCGACAAATTCACTTTTCCTGCTGATTTCGTCGTCGTCGACTACGATATGGATCCTCGTGTGCCATTAATCGTTGGACGTCCATTCTTGAGGACCGGTCGCACTCTCATCGATGTTGAAGCAGTTGAGCTTATCATGAGAGTGGGTGACGATAAAATCGTCTTCAACATGGGAAAGCTTTCTAAACAGCCTTATTCATACGAGAGTGTTAATTGTATCGACGTTCTTGATGAGGCTTGTGAAGAACACTTCAAAGATGCTTGCAAAAGTATTCCTACCTCCCCTCCCAATGTTGAGACCGTTTCCTCTATTGATTCATCACTAGCTCTATTTGGAGAAAGTGATTTCCTTTGGAAAGATTTTGAAGCCACCATGGGAGATGTGAACTTAGAATATGACGATTCTCCCACCGATTGGGATGAAGACATTCGTCTCATTGAGAAACTTCTCAAAGAGGACCATATTTCTCCACCATCTCCCAAGGCTATTGCTATCGATGAACCAACTTTGAATACACCTCCCATCGAAAATCCTCCGGATTTAGAACTTAAGGAGTTACCGTCCCATCTCGAGTACGTGTTCCTTGAAGACAAGAAGAAGTCGCCCGTCATCATTGCTAAGGACTTGAAAGAAGAAGAAAAATCTCGCCTCATCGCCGTGCTTAAAGATCATAAGAAGGCAATTGCTTGGAAAATTTCCGATATCCGCGGAATTGATCCAAACTTTTGTACACGCAAGATTCTCATGGAAGATGACTTTAAACCCGCAATCCAGAGCCAAAGAAGGGTTAATCCTCGCATTCATGACGTCATCAAACAAGAGGTTATCAAACTTCTTGATGCCGGCTTGATTTACCCTATTTCGGATTCTCCATGGGTAAGTCCCGTCCATTGTGTGCCCAAGAAGGGCGGAATAACCGTTGTTCCCAATGAACACAACGAGTTGATTCCTACTCGTCTCGTTACTGGGTGGAGAGTTTGTATCGACTACCGCAAACTCAATGATGCCACGAGAAAAGATCATTTTCCTCTTCCTTTCATGGATCAAATGCTCGAGCGTCTAGCGGGTAATCACTATTACTGCTTCTTAGACGGTTTCTCTGGGTATTTTCAAATTCCCATCGATCCCAAAGACCAAGAAAAGACCACATTCACTTGTCCCTATGTAACATTTGCTTACAAACGCATGCCTTTTGGTTTATGCAATGCTCCTGGGACGTTCCAAAGGTGTATGATGGCTATCTTCCATGACATGGCTGAAGAAACTATGGAAGTTTTCATGGATGATTTCTCGATTTATGGCGATTCTTTCTCTGCTTGCCTTGCCAATTTAGAACGTATGCTTAAGCAGTGTGAAGACACTCGCCTTGTCCTTAATTGGGTAAAATGCCATTTCATGGTAAAAGAGGGCATCGTACTAGGACACAAAATCTCCAAAGCCGGTCTTAAAGTGGACCGTGCTAAAGTCGATGTTATTGCTAAATTGCCTCCGCCTTCAACCGTGAAGGGTGTGAGGAGTTTCCTCGGTTATGCGGGCTTCTACCGTCGCTTTATCAAAGATTTTTCTAAAATCGCTCGCCCGATGACCCACCTCTTGGAAAAAGATACTCCTTTTATCTTTTCCAAAGAGTGTATTGAAGCCTTCAACCTGCTTAAGGATAAGCTAACTAAGGCACCGGTCTTGGTTACCCCTAATTGGGAGCTGCCTTTCGAGTTGATGTGCGATGCTAGCGACTTTGCTATTGGAGCGGTTTTGGGCCAAAGAGTGAATAAACACTTCCAACCGATCCATTACGCTAGCAAGACAATGACAGGGGCTCAATTGCATTGTACGACAACCGAAAAAGAGCTTTTAGCTGTTGTCTATGCTGTTGAAAAATTTCGCCCCTATCTTGTCCTTTCTACCACAATCGTTTATACCGATCATTCCGCGTTGAAGTACTTGTTAACTAAACAAGATTCCAAACCAAGACTTCTTCGCTGGGTTTTGCTATTTCAAGAATTTAAAATTGAAATTCGTGATAAGAAGGGGGCTGAAAACCTAGCCGTGGATCATCTCAGTAGACTTGAGGATCCTTATCAAGGGGATCATCCGAACAAAG
The DNA here is from genome assembly GCA_025667525.1 of Glebionis coronaria. Classification (NCBI taxonomy): domain Eukaryota; kingdom Viridiplantae; phylum Streptophyta; class Magnoliopsida; order Asterales; family Asteraceae; genus Glebionis; species Glebionis coronaria. Next base: position 477,819,767 of record CM046880.1, read on the forward strand.
AGATCAATGACTCTTTTCCCCTGGAGACCTTAATGGCTATCAATTCGAATCAAGATGAGACCCCGTGGTTTGCGGACATTGCAAAATACTTGGCGGGTGGAATTCTCAATGACGGGTTAACATCCAAGCAAAAGAAAAAGTTCTTCAAAGACATTAAGACTTACTTTTGGGATGACCCGTATCTATTCAAACAATGTGCTGATTTGATTATTCGCCGATGTGTTGATGGACCGACAGCTTTAGACATTCTCGAAGCTTGCCACAAAGGACCCACTGGTGGTCACTTTGGTCCTAACTACACCGCCAAAAAAGTGTTTGACTCGGGATTTTATTGGCCCACCAATTATCGTGATGCTCACGAGATGGTTAAACATTGTGATGCTTGCCAAAAACAAGGCAAGATCACACATAAAGATGAGATGCCTCAAAATTTCATACAAGAATGTGAAATCTTTGATGTATGGGGTATCGACTTTATGGGGCCATTCCCTTCATCTAAAGGAAACAAATACATCCTTGTAGCTGTTGACTACGTTTCTAAATGGGTTGAAGCCAAAGCTTTACCCACTAACGACGCAAGGGTGGTTTGTAACTTTTTGAAATCGCTGTTCGCTAGATTCGGTGTGCCTCGTGCCATTATTAGTGATCGCGGGACTCATTTTTGCAATGATCAATTCGCAAGAGTCATGGCTAAGTATGGTGTCAATCATCATCTTTCCACCGCATACCACCCACAAACTAATGGCCAGGCTGAAATATCTAACCGAGTGTTAAACCGAATTCTTGAACGAACCGTGGGAGAGCATCGTGCCTCATGGGCCGATAAACTTGATGATGCTCTGTGGGCTTTTCGTACCGCATACAAGACTCCGATTGGTTGTACACCATATCGTCTCGTGTACGGGAAAGCATGCCACCTCCCCATTGAGTTGGAGCACAAGGCTTACTGGGCCTTGAAGTGGGCTAATTTCGATATCAACAAAGCCGGTGACCTACGCAAGATCTAACTCAATGAGCTGAATGAACTCCGGAATGAGGCTTATGAAAATTCCTTGATCTTTGGGTCGAGTAAGGCTCGTGACTCGGTTATCAAAAACAAGCGCTCCTCGGGAGGCAGCCCGAGTATCTATCCTTTTCTGTTTTAACCTCCTAAGTGTAGGGGGGCCTATATAGGTTCTTGTGTTTGTGTGGTGATGTGATTACAGGGATGAATGCACTTTTGGAACCTTCGAAGAACCGTGCTCCCGTGTTATCCGAAATCCGGTTCTATCTCTCAACTATCGTGATTCAATTTTCTTCATACTCACATTTGAAATTGATCACTTTAGTCGTCTCTTCCTTAACTTGATTTAACCAACGTGCACAATGTCATAAGTGTAGGGGAGACTTTTCCCACATGCTTAAACATTGAGGACAATGTTTATCTTAAGTGTAGGGGGGACTTCTATCGAAGTTTTAAGTGGACTTTTCCATTAAAATGCCTTCATTTAACCGGAAAATCATCTTTTTTCAGCATTTTTCAAATTTTTAATTAACTTTGGCCATTTAGTCGTAATTTTTAAATTTTTATCGTTGCTTTCATATGTATATATCCCGCAATAAAGTAAAAAATATTAATAAAGTGGTGTAGCTAGTTTTGAAATCTTTGACATATTAGGCCCGTTGCGATTATTTTGACTCAACCCGAATAGACTTATCCAAGTTTATTCTAGCTAGTATCCTTAACCATGTAGACCTTAATTGGTTTATTAGGCTAAGCATCCACGAGTCTCATTACTTGAGATTTTAAATTGTGGAGAACGAGAAATGATAGAGTCAATTATAAGTCGGTATTCTTGCACAAGCTCACTTGGTGTGATTATTTGCCTATTCTCCCATCACTTGCTAATAATTTATCTGCAATAAGTAAGGTCGTACGATTTGAAAAGTTACTTAGCTTCTAGCCCAAGATCGTTTAAAAGTTGCTCGGTAATGATAAGAGTTCATAGCCAAGGCATAACTTATGAAGCGGGGCGCGAAGATTGGCAAGTCCGAAAAGGCCCTAACAAGGCATGAGGATTCAATCTTATTGCTAAAGATCCAAGGTGATGTGAAAAGCATTATTCCCAAAATCAATATGAAGGATCAAGAACCACGACGAAAAGCAATCAACTCCCATAAAGATCATGGAGAAGTCTATCCGAAAAGACCCTAACAAGGTATGAGGATAAATAGATCCAAGTCCGAAAAGGAGGCGGATCGTTGTATCTCAAAATCCCAATTAACGATTGAAGAAATAATGATGAAGTCGTGGTCAACGAAGTTGGAGTATCCCTCAAAAGTCTCCAAGTGAAGAAACTCTATTAACGAAGAGAAGACCATTATCTCAAGAACGTCTCTCAAGATATGAAGTATGAAGTACATGCCAAATATCGGCCCGAGAAAGGTCTCAAATCGTGAAACGAGTTATGCCAAGATATGAACTTTTTGATATCCCGAGAAGCAGTTTTAAGAGATTTTGTCCTTTAGCTAACTATTAATCAAATCGTCCTACTTTGCTTTCAGCCTAGATAAACTATCGCAATAAGTCCAAAAAATGCATCTTCATGATCATTCTAAGACAAAAATAAAATATAAGAGATACACCTAGGAATAAGGGAGTTTAAGCATATAATTAAGCCATGTGTGTAAGTGTTTGTTTTGCTAACTTATAATACCAATGATCTCTTTTTAAGCTTAGTTTGGGAAACGTGAAACTTGAGGGTGATAAATCTTCGCAGCACCAAAGCCCTAATGTAAGTCCTTGATCTCTTTGCAAGTTATTTCCATGTAGCTATTTTCAAGTGAAAATGGTTTTCTATTCCTTTTGTTTCCTTTAAAGTTTTAATTTCTCTTAGTATTTTAATTTTTGTTTAGTAGTATTTAATAAGGCCAAGGTTGATTGATTATGAGACAAGTGTAAATTTGCTTTGTCACTAAGCATTGCATGAGGGCATTGCAATGGTTAAGTGCAGGGGATTTGATAGGTGTGAGAACACCCATCCTTTTACCACTTATTTCTTGCTAAAACAAGACCAAAACGCGTATTTAATGTCATTTGTTTGGAATTATGCGTGGTTTGTGTGTTTGTTGTGTTTTCAGAGTCAACCGGATAAATATTGAAGAAAACATGGGATTGCACGGGTTTTATCGAAGAAAAAGACTCAAGACGAAGTCTATTGTCCAAGAGATGCAAATGATTTGAAGTCAATGGGCCTATTTGAAGATTTATCAAAGAAAAGGACCAAAGATGGAAGACTTACATATGTCGAAGGGACTCAAGTCTATTAAACGAAGAAATTAAAAGACGAGTTAAATTTAATCGTCGACAAATCCCGAATCAGAATCGAAAACGTTAACTTTTCTGAAAAGACGAGAAGACAAGAAGAAAGGGAGAAAGCCCACTCACCAACCAACCACTAGGCCTATAAATAGGATTCACCTTCACACTTTTTGAGCTAGTTTTTTTCTTTCCAGTCTTTTCTTTTTCTTTCGTAGAAAGACAACACCATTAAGGTGTTGGTGATTTTTCTTTCTTGTTAAATCTTTAATCTTGTAAGTTTTTAATCTTTCATTTTGTTTACTCTACCTTAATCAATCAATATAATCCTTCCATTAATCTTGTTCATCTTCATCTTTTTGATTTAAAGTTTAAAGTTCTTATTCGGTTGATTTTAATCCATAAAAGTTATTGGGTTTTGTGTTTTTATTGTTGGGATTTGATGTTTATGGTTGATGAATGATTAGTGTTTAGTTTGGTTTAAGTTTTGGTTAAAAACTTGGTTGATTTTTAGTAAAATCGTATTACCCTGTTTTTTCTGTTTACTGTTCTTCATCAACCCCAGTATTCCGGATCAACCGGATATTCCGGATCAATCACTTTCATTTTTTTATTCCGGATCAAATTAATTATTCAGTATCAAAGCCTTTCATCCGGAGTAATCAATTATTCTGGATCAACCCCAGTATTCCGGATCAACCTGATATTCCGGATCAATTACTTATTCCGAATCAAGCACTGTTTACATTTATTCCGAATCAAGATTGTTCATCCGGAATATTTTATATTCCGGATCAAAACCTTTCATCCGGAATAATCAATTATTTCGGATCAACACTTTTATTCCGAATCAATCACATTTTATTCCGGATAGCACATTATTCTGCATCAACCTTCATTATTCCGCTTCAACCTTACATTCCTGATCAAGCACTTCCTTTCATTTATTCCGGATCAAATTTATTCCGGATGAGTGGCATTATTCCGAATCAAGGTTTTTTAAGAAAGTTATTCCGCATCAACCACTACATTCCGGATCAACAACTTTATTCCGGATCAACTTTCTATTCCGAATAAAGTGTTTTCTAGTAAGGGGTATTTACTGTTTCCGTTTTACTGTTTAATTTTAATTCGATTTCAGTCTTATTTTATTAACTGCTTTTAGTCTAATTTTATATCTTTGTGCATTTAAACATTTTCAGTAGAATAGAAAACCAAACCCCCTCTTTGTCACCAAGAACAACTATTCCACTTTGAACCGTGATCAATTCGAGAAGATTCCGAGAAATTACTGAACCCAATGCAAAAACTCAAGTATCAATCATCATATTATATGGGACAACAATTGGTATCAATCTCCATGGGGTAGATTTGTGATTGATTGTTGTGTTTTTGTTTGATTCGTATGATTTCATCTCTATAACATCTCTCGAATTCCAAATTTTTGTGTTTTTCGTGCTCTAAATCTTGATATACATCTCCTACATAGTTGTGGTAGGGATTTGGTTGTTTTGGTCTGGTTAAAATTACGGATTTCTTGTCAAAAATCTCAAATTTTTACCTAAAATTTCGGTACTGTTACAATATTCCGACAGAATTCCATCAGAAAAGGGTTTATATATTCCGACAGAATTCCATTGGAAAAGGGTTTAAGTATTCCGATACATATTCCAATACGTATTTCGATAGGTATTACCATCTGTTATTTCGATAGTTATTCCGACAGACATTCCGCCAGTTATTCCGACAGCATTCTGATAGTACATTCCGACAACATTCTGATAAAACATTCCGATGACACATTCCGATAGAATATTCAGATGCACATTCCGATGAATATTACAATGGTATTCCGATGGATATTTTGTTCGAGTACTTTTTAGACTTAGCCACTATCTAGACTAGTCCCGGAACATATTTTACACAAAGATTAAAAAAAAGAGTTTTTTGGTGGGAAAACCCAAGTAAAATTTATTTTTTCCTAGACCATTTTAGGCCATTTAAGCTTCGATTTCAAATTTTGGCGATGCCAAATTTTTCGGCCAAAAATTCAAATTTTCGGACCAAAATTCAAATTTTTAGGCCAAATTTCAAATTTTTTAGGTTTTATTTTTCGTTAAAATTTTCATTTTTCAAAATTTTTCCCTACTAGTTATTGGCTATTTCTAACTCGATTTCATAATTTGGTGATTCAAAATTTTTCGGTCGACCGTTATATCGGACTGGTGAATTTATTGTCGGACTGAGGAAAAATTGCAATTTTCGGAATTTCAACCACAACTCAATCAAACCATATCTACTTAAGATCCGAAGTCACTTCATCAACTGAGACACCATCATCATGGAAAAGAGCAATGCGTGTTCAAACAGAGAAGAACGAGAGATGCAACTACAAGAACAAGTCCTTAAACAACGTGGTATGCAAGCCTTCAGTGATCTTAAAACGAATCTAAAACGTCTTGAAAGAGAGACCTTCTCGTACAATCCTTTGTATATGCGTGCTTTTCATTGCTTCTTCAGAAATGACCATCGCACGTTCACTTATGAGCTAAGATACCACTTGAAAAATCTTGAGAGTGAATTACTCAACAAAAACCTTCATGAGACAAATTTCAAGAAAGCCCTCAAAACACTCAGAACACAGTTTCAACCATTCTTTGCTTCAAATCTATTCAAGAATACCAATTTTGATTCAGAAGTTCGAGATGCACAAGAGCACTTTAAAGACTACACTAAAATGGACGCAGAATCTTTTAGAGACTTGATACATCAAAACATGGAATCAATTGAGAGGCTTATGGATGAACGCTTACTTCAAGAAAAAGACATGATCAATAAGATGAACGACAAAAGGTTGAAAATGAAAGAGTGCACGGTTGCAAAGATTCATGTAGTGGATACGAGTCCAGTTTTAACTGTAAGTAACGGGACAATATCGAGTAATGCAACTGACAGCTGTAGATCAGGGAACACAAAGCATGGTGCGCAGAATGATCATAACATTTCTGGGAAAGAAAGCAGCCGTTCTGGAAAACAAAGCATTGACTCTAAGAATGACATCAATAATACACCTTGCTATGATAATGGCCCTGTTTTCGATTCTAAGCCACTGGAAGAGGTACAAAATGCTGAGTTTAATGTGTTTGCCAATACCAATACGCATGAGCATAGTGATCAAACAACAACCCTTATTGACACATGTATGGCGGAAAAGGTTGATAGCAATACCACACCCGATTCATCAGACATGTGCAATGATGAGTTTGAGCATGATTAACATGCAAATTAGTATGATGATGAGGAGCGTGTCGCGCTTGCTAATTTAATTGCTAGTTTACAAAAAGATGTCAATGAAATTAGAAAGAGTCAAAAGCAATTAAAGAAGGCAAATGCAGCACTCACTCAAAACTTTGGAGAATACAAAGCCGCTCTAGTTAAATCTAATGAGACCCTTGAAAGTTATAGAGCTGAGCTTCTTCAAAACACCAAAGAGCTTGAGGGTTACAAGGATAGTGCGTTAAAAAGTCAAAAGGATGATCTTGAAAAGAAATACAACGAAACTCTTGAGTTATTAACCAAAGAGAAACGTCAATTTAATGTTTTAGTAATGGATGAACGTTAAAAAACGTACCTTGCTACCACCAAAGTTAACGAACTTGAACAACGGCTTTCGATGGATAACACCGAGACTGCTCAAATTCTTGATGTTAAGAAACAGGAGGTTGAAACGTTAAAACAAGATTTCAAAAGTCGACATTAAAAAAGATACTAAAAAAGTAACGAAACTAGAAAAACAAGTCGAATTTTTGAAGAAAGTTGTTTATAAAACACATGACTCTATTCAAACCTTAAGAATGATAGCACCTCCGTCGATGTTTAAGGGTCAAGCTAGCTTTGCAAGTCCTGATTACCTTGCCCAAGCTCAAGCTGCGAACCCCCACCTTTATATGGATGAGTCCAAATGGACTGATCCTGAATGTCCTCTTGGTAATGATGAGACATCCCTTTGGGAAGAGGATAGTAGATCACCGGTCAATAAAGAGTTTGTGAAACCATATAATTATGCTTATGAGAATAGTCTGTATGGTCTTTTCACTACACAAAAACAGAAGTCTCGTGAGGAATTATTTCTTGAATGCAAACAACGAAGAATTCAATGGAAGAAATTTTTTGCCACTAAGAAATCAAATGTTTTTAAATATATTAACTATTTGCCTCTTGATGCTTCTAAAAGCAAAATTCGAAAAACACTTGGTATTCTTAAACAGTACATTGATAATGTTCAATCAATTGTTGAAAGCGATTGGGAAAAACGTCAAAAGGATAAGTAGAAAATAGAGATTCCTCACGACATAAATGTTCTTGTGAAAGAACTTTTAATACCAAATACGAAGATAATCAAAGAAAATGTTCTTGAGTTTGAAAAATTGATTCGGTCTGAAATGTTTGATGATTTGAAATATGTTGAGTCTGAAACAGTACATTGATAATGTTCAATTAATTGTTGAAAGCGATTGGGAAAAACGTCAAAAGGATAAGTAGAAAATAGAGATTCCTCACGACATAAATGTTCTTGTGAAAGAACTTTTAATACCAAATACGAAGATAATCAAAGAAAATGTTCTTGAGTTTGAAAAATTGATTCGGTCTGAAATGTTTGATGATTTGAAATATGTTGAGTCTCTTGAAAAAGAAATTGATGAACTTCAAAATGACAAATCAGATTTTTCAAACGAATATGATCTACTCTTAGAAGAATGTCTCTCCAAAGATATTTTGTGTGTTACTCTTCAATCTTGTGCTGATATCGATGAATATTCTGATGTTGCATGCAAATATCTTGATAAGATCAAAGAATGTGAGCGTCTTGAACTTGAGATTTCAAAACGTAAAGAAAATGTTGATAAAAAGGATTTTGAGTTACTTCAACACAAAATTGATTTCCTTCAAAAACATTGTCATTCTCTTGAACTTGCTTTGCAAAAAGACATAGGAAGTTTTCCACATGATAATAAATTGTAAGAAAAACTTTCCGCCTTGTGTCGTGAAATGAAGGAAAAGAGTATGGAAATTACAGACTTGAAAGATCAGTTGCAAGAAAAGGACATAGCGATAGACGAGTTGAAGAAACTCGTTGCCAAAATGGGTGGGAAAACTGTGGAACCTAAAGTTGTGAAACCTGTTGTTCGACAACCCAATGCCTACAGGGATCCAAAGCCATCTATCTTAGATTCTTAGGAAAACCGACTCCTTTCTCCAATTCTTCTCATGTAAAATCTAGATTACCCCCTAAGACCGATGTGCAACCAAGTGTTCCAAAACAATCCATTTCACCCTATGTTCCTCCATTTAGAAAGCACACTGTTGCTAAACCCAACCATGTGAATGCACCTAGCACTTCTAGGACTCCTCCAAAACGTATGACATTCGCGTCCACAAAGGAATCTGTAGGTTCAAATGACTTTGTTCATACCAACAACCTAGAGGATGCTAAACAAAAAGGGAAGATTCCGAAAGACAAACCCGTGTATTCAAAACCTAGTTCACCAACTCCCGCTAGAGTTCAACACACTCCTAATGGTAGTCAACCAAAACCTAGGATCCCTCACCAGCAATCTCGGAATTAGAAACCATCCATGAATAGTCATGTTTCGAACACTACGCCTGAACGATTTTGAAAACTCAGGATTACAAGGACTTTCGTGAATCCCAAATTCCCCGTATGCCCCACTTGCAAAAAGGTCATTCACAATGGAAATCATGATCATTGCATTCTGCAATACCTCTATAAGGTCAAATCTCGTTCCTTTGAACCAAGATCGAATACAGAATCCCATAAGACAACAAGGAGATACAAACCTGTCGAAAAGAAAAGCAATCACACCAAATCTGAAACGTGGATTCAAAAAGGACAGTTTCTCTCCAAAGAAGTATTCCGCTGTGCAAGAGAAACTACTCCTAAATCTTGTCTTCAGTGGAAACCAACGGGCCGGATCTTCACGGAAGTTGGTCTTAAGTGGATTCCAATAGAGAAGAGTGACGAAACCCGCGCTAGCACGAATGCGAATGTTTTGAACGTAGACAAGTAATTTGTTACTCCTAACACTAGTATTTGTACGAACTCTTCTTAATTGTTTGCAGGTACCTCAACAGATTCCGAACTCACTTCTTCCTCCAAGGGTTCCAATTGTGTACATTCGATATCACCTTCTTCTGCTGTACAAAAGTCTATTTTGGATTATTTTCCAAAAAATATAATAAAACGTAAATATCCATAGAAAAACAAAATAAAAAATGAAAAAACTTTCAAAATCCAAAAATATTCTTCTCGACATGTCTTTCAGTATCAATAATATAGACGTACCTAGAAATGTCGCTCAACAACGACACGGATGTGTACATAAAGCTCGAATGAAAGTTGTAAATATTTTTTAAAACATGTCATTTCTACTATTAATAAAGGAAAATGTCTATTTTCGACAATTTTTCCAAAAACGGGTAGAGCAATCTATCTTGGGTTGAGCTTGTCACAAAAAATTCAACGTTTTGAGCTCAACACAATGACTTGTAATCACTTTCAGATTGCAACCCAGGTCGATATTCACGGGGGAGTGTATGATTTTGTGTGCTTACCCTCATCAAAAAAAGAGAAATCTTCTTACACTTGAGTGGATTTGTCAAGACATTCAAAGTCTATGAACTCAAGTTTATGCTTTAGAAAAACCTCTTCGCCAAAAAGAAATGGAGTTTTTCAAAAAGCGTTGAACACAATTTTTTCAAGAGTTTTTCAATGATTATTCAAAATCTTTCAAAAATTGTGTGTTCAACAACTCCGATCCTCAAAAAGATAAATGAGGATCACATCCTCACAATGACAATTCAACTGGATCAATTTTTGAGGGGGAGCATTTCAACTTCATGCAAAGATTGACACATCTTTCTCCCAAAGATTTTCAAGACTATTTTTTCAAAATATATTTTAATCAAATTTGGTATCTCTATATCAAAAGATTTTATATATTCGAGATAGGGGAGAAAATGTGACTAAAATGTGATCTTATATACGACTCAAGTACTTTTAACTCTTACCTACATGTGCGAAACACTTTCGATTATCGATGCACATGTGAAGGGGGAGCATTTCTGAAACGACAAACTATCAAGGTGTTAAATATTTTTCAAACACTTTGTTAGACTTTTTGAAGTGGTTTTATGGTTACGATCTCATACCCACAACATCTTTAATCCACGACGTTATTGGTGTCAAAAGGGTGGTTAGGTTTAAGTCCTATGATCCAACCAGAACCGGAGGGATCTTCCCAAGGACAATCCAATAGACTATTCGAAGTCCTTAGGAAAGATGGAGTAGAATGTGAACGCAGCTAAATGCCGACTAAGTACTAAAGCTAGCACTGGAACAATCACAAAAAGGTTCTAGTAATGATGTCTTGGTAAGAATTGAAGGGGTTGAAGAATGAAAAAGAATTGTAAGGATAAATGGTCTAAAGAAAGAAGCCCTCCATACAACTTAGGCAGAAACCGGGTCAACACATCATGAAGACAACTCATCATGAACCCAGTGATGTAATGCACAACCCTTTCCTAGCTACTCAGGCTTCTCTCAAAAGAAGTTTGTTTTATTGTCACGGAGAACAACATGACTTCTATTAGCTTTCTCATTCCGAGATAGATGATATTGAATAGGTGTCATATGCTCCAGCCTCCGACCACTAAAAGTGCACAAATCGAGTCTAGAGCCTAGAGATCAATCAAATCTCGTTAGGACACACGTATGACGTACAAGAGAGTCCTACGCTATATCCTTGCGATATTGCTAGAACACTCAGAGTGATACTACTCAGTATTCACAATGATGAGTGGAAATCCTTCCAGTATTAACATCAAACAACACTGCGGTAGGTCATATGTAAGATTCTTTATGAATTGAACATGTGTAAAACTGAAAAGCAACAGTGGTTTGATTATGAATTGATTCAAACTCGTTTCAGGTCTCTACGCAATATCTTTATGGTCTTGCTAGAACATTCAGAGTGATATTCATTAATATTCACAGTGACGAATGGAAATCCTTCTAGCGTCAACTTCAAATAGCGCTATGGTAGGTGACTTGTGAGATTCTTATGAATCAAGCTTGTGTCAACTGGAAAGCAACAATGGTAAGATTCTTTATGAATCACACTTGTTCCAGGAAATTGAATTGACGACTTTAATCAAGAGAATATTTATCCAATTGATTCACTCTTTATGCTCATAGTCTTGCTTTGAGATGGTCGATTAAAAAGAACGGCTAGTACAGCCGCGAAACCTTGTCAAGGAGATTCTTAATTGAATCAACCTATCACAGGTACGGTATTTAATAACGTATAACGGTCTTCACCGACCGGAGGTAAAACACTACCGATTTAGGACGAATGTCAAAGCCATTCAGTCCGTATCCATGTTTTGTCTCAAGAAGGTGGCGTCACGGTGTACTCAGCAAAGTCAAAGATTCAAAACCACATACTCATGCCTAAAGACATATTCAACAATTAATATCGTGAGCATGTGGATGAGGACACAAGATCGCAAGATGGTAAAGACAAGTCAAGGATGATTTGAAGATCTCAAGATTAAAGACAAAGTCGAAAGACAACGACAAAGGCTCAAAGATCACAGCATGAAGGAACAAGACTACTATTACACGTTCAAGACTCATTTATGACGAGATTAGTAATCTCTACAAATCTCCAAATGACAGAGGGTAATGACCTGTCATAAAGGGTAATGACCTCTCATTGGGGGAGATTGTTAGCCTCAAAATATTGAGTCAAACAAGAATGTTCAGTCATATGTTTATTATGTATCTTATTTAAGAACGTTGTAATATGTAGTAGGTTAGTCGTATTTTACGGGCTTAACTTTAAGCTAAAGTTCATTCATAAGTAACTAAAGCCCAAAAGATAAGCCCGACCCATTATCATATAACCCATTATGCCACATGTAGGCAAGGATATAAATACCTCTCCTTGCATGCAAGGAGAGGTTGCTTGGCTCATTTGTATTCTCATCTCTAATCTAATATTCATCAAGTTCCAACTATTCTCTCTCTCTTTTCTCTCTATACTTTCTCTCTCTAGAATTCATCTATCTTCTACCTTTCTTTCTTGTTCAATCATCATATTATATGGGACAACACATTTTCCATTTCTTTAGAGTATATTGGACGGAGGGACTTGTTGTGTAAATATGAAAAGGACCATTTAGCAACGGTTCCTTTTCATATTATATACCCTTCTAGGGTTTGTGTAATAGCTCATCTGTTTTTCCATCTTCGTGTTTTTTGTTCGTGTTCTCTCTTTAAGATGCAACTTTAAATCCTTTCTTTGTTTGTTTTGTAAGAACTATTATCAAGTTAGATGATAGGCTAACACCTGAGTAGCATCGATAAGCTTTATGTTTTTAATCTAAATCCTTTTGTTATAAATGTTTTGTTGATTAAGATTAATAGATGTTTTTAGGAGTAAATGACTATGTTTTTCTACATGGTATCAAAGAGCCATGGTTCTCTGAGATCCTAAATTTTTTTAGGGTTTGTTAAAAATGGGGGGTTTTGATTTAAAGATTTTTGGGTTAAATTTGCAATTGAGATAGCAATATCGTATCTTTTTACACTTACACGTTTTTGATAAAAATTTAGGTTACATTTTTGGGTGATCTTGATCCTTGGAGGGTTATTGTGTTGTTTTCTATCGACTAGTTGATACATCTGTGATTATTGGTGGTTTGTCCCAATTGTTTTCTTGAAAGAAAAAAAATTAGGGTTTGGTTACTTTGATCGTAGGAGGTTTTGTTTCTTCCTAGACGAAGTGAATCTAGGAGAAGTAGTTCGATTATACTTTTTGTGTGCTCTGTAACACCTCTCACACCCTTTACTCTCTCTGTTTTATTCTTTATTTATATGCTTGGATCCTTAATCTTTGCCTTGTCCTTGAAGTACCACCTTGAGTGGCTTGGAAGGTTGGGAACTTAGTTGTCTTTGATTAATTTGCTTATTTTGTTGTTTTTTCTGTATGTCACCATGTCTATTTATAGTGATTATGACACTGAAAGTGTCGCCGACCTTGTTACTTTGATGGGTAAGCTTGATGTGAGTGACCCTTTGCATTTACACCCTAATGCTTCAGCTGGTTTGAATGTTTTGTCTATTAAATTAAAAGGAACTGAAAATTATTAAATTTGGTCTAATGATATGTTGTTAGCTTTTGAAGGTAAAAACAAAATTGGTTTTATTGATGGAGCCTATAAAAGGTCTATGTTGATGAGGTTTTAGGGAAACAGTGGGATAGAGTTAATGTTGTTGTGTTTGGATGGATTCTTCTCAAGAACTGTTTCTTGGACAATTTTTTTTCAAAAAAATCTAAACATATTTGAAAAGAATTAAAAGAAACTTATCATAAGTTCGATGGTTCTATCATTTTCAGTTTACATAACAAGATTAATACTCTGAGCCAAAATGGTTCTAAATTGTCTGATTACTATCCTAAGTTGAATGCTTTGTGGAAACAATTTGATACTATGATTGAATTACTTGATTGTTTGTGTACTCCTTTTGGTGATTTTAAGAAACATAATCAACTAATGAAATTGATTCAATTTTTTTTGGGGCTTGTTGATTCTTAGATGAGTATTAGGAGTTATATTCTCTCTAAAGAGACCTTACCAGATGTTAAAGGGGCTTATGCCATTATCTATAGTCAGGAATCTCATAGATTGGCATCTGGTAGTGTTTCTGGGACCTCTCATAGGACTCAGATCTCTGCTTTTCTATCTAATAGGCCTACTAGAAACAATATTCAAAAGAATCAGTCATTTAATACTATACATTTAAGACCTAACAATGGTACTACTAATTTTAAACCTAATAATTCTACTGTTGCTAGACTTAATGTGAACTCTAGTGTGACTTGTGAGAATTTAGGTTTAATGGGCATACTATTTTGGAAAGAAAATTTATGTTTAAAATATTAAGGGGAAATAAGTTTCAAACAATTCTGTTGGCTATTATTCCTCCTTAGGTTTCACAAATGAACAACTTGGATTTTTTATGATCAGAACATGAGTGATGGATATGAGTATTTTGTAGAGGACACTAACATGGAAGATCAGCCACATAATCCATCATTAGCTAAAAATGTCGTTACACCAACTGTGCGAACTCCACAACAAGATGTTGAAGCCATAGAGGAAGCAACAGAACAACCACGACAACAATCTCCACCACAACAACAAGAGATTCCAGAAGCTAGTTGGGAAAGATTCTACATAGATCTTGAGAAGATTGATCAAACTTTTCTAATTATTACACTTCAACAACAACAAGAGACTCAGTCACTGCCAAGAGATGAATCAAAGAAGGGTGATAGGTCAGACAAAACTAAAGAGTTGAACATTGAAGAATCGGCTTCTGTGGAGCAAAAGATATCTAAAGAAACCATGGTGGTAAGTGATAAGGACAACAATGTGTCTAATGCTGGTGATGCAAGTACTGCTGGACCAAATACCACTAAGCCTAGTGTAAGTACCGTTCCAGGTGCAGGTACTGTTGGTCAAGAGGCTTCACAACTAATTTCTAAAGAGACTGCTACTCCAACTTTTGGAGAGGATGAGACTCTAGCAAACTTGTTGCTTAGTCTAAGAGAAAAGTCTTCAGTAGAAAAAGCTAAGCAAGCAGAGTTTAAGAAGAAGGCACAAGCTGATTTTGTGATAGCTCAAGAAATTCCAATTGATGAGCCACAACAAGAAGAACATGTTCTAGGTCCACACGTGTAAGAAGATGTTAAACAACCAATAGAAAAACTTGTTGTGGCTAGTGATGTTCAAGAACCAAAAGGTAAAGTAAAAGGTTAAAACTTCACAACCTGCTACAAAAGGTGTTATCATACAGGGCCAGAAACCTTAAGAGAGTGAAGATGAAAGACCTCTTAGGTTCAAAAGGAATTGCCTAAGATTGACCCAAAGGATAAAGGCACGAAGCCACTTCAATCTGAATCTGAGGAAGAGGATGATGATTTTGATAGTGTAGAAGATTCCTTGAAGAAATTTCATCAAATGGATCATGATGAAGAGGTAGCTTGGAGGCTACAAGCTCAGATTCATGAGGAGCAATAAAAAGAAGCACTTGCAGCAGAACAAGCATTGCTTGAAGCTCAAAAATTGTATCAAGAAGGGAATATCGAAGAATATGACAAAATTTAAGCTAAATTAAAGGCAAGTGAGATCCTAGCTGAATCTATGATAGCAGAAGAAAGAGATGCTTATGATGAAGAAGAAAAGGATAGGTTGATTTTGATTTGGTTAGAGAACAACAAAGATTCTTTTCAGAAAAGAGGAGATTGGAGAGATTTAAACCTCCAACCTGTTGATCCCAAACTTAGATCGATTAGCTTTGTGTTAACGAGATTAGATCAAGTTAAACACTTAGAGAAACTTTGTTGTATGAACAATTCAAGTATTATGCGGAATTAATACTTGAATGAAGAACAAGCAAAACAAGTAAAACAAACTTTCACTCTTGATTGATGAAACAAACTTGCGTACAATGAAAGTGTAAAACGTATATTAAACTAAAACCCAAAGGCCTCCTTTTATAGATTAAGGACCCTTGCACAAGAGTCTACATATCATCTATTTTAGGTAAAGATAAATATAGAAAATACAATGTCAAACATATCTTTACTAATAGTACAAAACGTGTTGACTAAGTATTCTATCAGTGCTTGGACTTCTTCTCATCAACGCTTGGATATTTCGTGTCAACGCCTGATCTGTCAGCGTTTGATTTCTTCCTATCAACTTTCAAATAACTCTTGTTAGTGTCTAAGTGTCTTGGCTTATTTTATTCCCAACAATCCTCCCCTAAACTTGATATCTACTCTAGTAATCAAGTTTCTGAATAAAAACTAAGTACAAGGAGGATTCTTACAAATACAAATCACTTGTTAATTAGATAATAAATAAACCAAATTAAATATTTGCCAACATCACTTGTATAATCCGTTTCCAGCTGTGTTGACACCATTTTCTTCAAAACTTCCTTGGGCATGGGATATTCAACATCCACAAGAAGATATTCTAAAAACTTTGTAGTACTCAAATGATAAGCACCAACTGTTTACTGTAGACGCCATTGAAGTCCACTGATATCATCCAAATCTAACCATATTGGATATGCATCATTTGGCTCACACATTCACTTGAATGTGGACCAAATCTTTATTCCATTTGACTAAAGTAGGTGCTTCAGCCTCATACTTGGCCTTCATCAATACCAAAAGATCTACCAAGTCTTCTCTATCCAGGCTTGCAAACAAAGAGATGAGAGTAGTAAAAGTATGTACCTTCTTTCCATATCTAGTAATCATCCAGAACCCACTTGCATCTTCTTCAAAGTAAACAATAGGGTTTTTGGAATCAAAAGGTAATACCTCTGCAATATGTGAAGCTTCCAAAGGTGAGAGCTTAATACTCCTTCTAATAACTGCTTCACTAGGATTCACTCTATCCAAAGCTGGGAACTCAATAGCAAGCCCCTTCTTCACTGGCCTTGGTGTAATTGAAGCCTTTTGGATCTGCATCTCTTCTTCAAGTTGTTCCTTTCTTTCATCAGAAAGAAGTCTGATAGTATTCTCCTCTTGAACACGTGCCCATATAGGATAAGCTCGAAACTCCAATTCATCAAAGGATAAACCCTGCAATTTCTTGAAAGTCCAACCCCCTTGATGACATCTGAGAATCATATAATAGAGCTCCCTTCTATCCTTCTTAAGCTGTGAAAGAACCTTGCTAGCCCTATACTTCAAGATTACCTTGTAATCACGTTGAACTCTTACAGAATCTCCAAACCCCAAATTTGATCTGAAATTGTCATGTCTGGATTCTCCATAAACTTATTCTCCCATGCAAAGTACATACTGGCTACTTCAGGCATTTCATAATCAACTTGCATTTTCAACTCCTCAAGCCTTTCCTTAGCCAACTCATCTCCATATTTCAGCCTCTCTGGATCTTCAATGATCATAACACTAGAATTTGAGCTTTCATCATCACTACCAACTTTTTCTATCTCTATAGTAGTAGCCCAATCCTTTTCTTGTAGTTGTGCAGCCAAAGCTTGATCAAACTTAATCTGTGCTTCATTTTTCTTTGGCTTCTCAATCTCCTCCAAGATTGCTTTACCCTTGTCTTGTGCTCCAATGGTTGGTAAAGTACTTGAAGGTACCTGTGTAGAGACATCCTTAATGATAGCTGATGGTTGAGATACATCAACTATGTCTTCAAGTCTCTTAACGTCCAAACTATGAGTGCCAACGCTTAAATTACTCTTGTCAGCGACTAACTCTGTTAACTGCTTTATCATTTCAGTAAAAGACAACTTTGTAGGAGTAACCAATGAAGCATCAAAACCTGGTTGTCTCTTAAAATCTGTAAGAGCCTCAGCTATACCCAAAGAATCACCAAAAGAAGTACCTTCTTGTGAGCCTTTGTCACTCATATGGACCTGTTCATCCTCCCCTTTGGAAGAATCCTCCTCCATACGCCTAGTGTTAGCTCCTTTAAAAATAACTATCCTCTCCCTCAATTACTTGAGTTCAAGGCCTTGTGACTTGACAATCTGTACAAGGTCTGCATTTTGCTTTTGCAAGCTAATGCAGACCACCGTCAATTCCAAAATTGTATAAGGTTCCAATCTGCCCTCATATAGAATGGGAATTTGACTTCACAAAGTAGATTCATGGGGCATGGATGGGGTCTTAATGATGTTAGGACTGTCTTGGCCTGCATCTAAGCTAGAACCAATAGTCCCAGCCCCACCCATTTCACCAACCACACTTATGGCGGTTGTTCTCTCTTCAACATGGCTAGGACCACAGGAGGAGAACACTCCGGTAGTCCTTTAGCATTTTATCAACCTATATTCTGGTGGTGTAGAAGAAGGAGTGGATTAAGAGTCTGTTTGAAGGTTAAGGGGTGTTTGGGTTTGTGGTAAAAGGGTGTCAGCGTTTGGATTTGGTGTGACAACGCCAACATTTGAAGTGTCAGCGTTGAATTGTTCTAGGTCAACTTCCATTTGTTGGGGTGATGGTGGTTGGTCATGCAATGGGTCTAGTTGAGGATGTGGGTGTGGGTTTGCTGCTTCAATAACAACAAGCATGGCTTGGGTGAGGGGTAAATCTCTATAAGGTTCAGAATTTGTATTCCCAAAAATTGCTTTCTTTTGAACAAGGATCATATAAAAATCATTGTGATCCCTATTGCAGTATTCTTGTAAATCAAAAACCATTTGCAAAAACCTTGGATAAGCAAGAGTCATCTTGTTACCCTTATTATGACACATGCCATCAAAAATCATTTTTTGAAAAGTTATACTTTTGCCAAGTTGCAATACACATAATGGCACTCCCAATAGATCGGTTGATTTCATTGTGTACAGTGCATTTGGGACTCAAACATTGAAGAATGACATGTATTAAGTACTTCCAAGCTGGGGGAAATTCCTGTTTGTATATTTGTTTAGATGACCTTCTTCAGGCAAAGGATAACCCAAGGCTTGGAGTCCTTGCTCTAGCTCTGCAATGGGTAGGGTGGTTATACCATCTGCATCATTAAGATACAAAGCTTGGCGAACCAAAGCTTCAGTAACCACCCATGAAACCCTATGTACAATAGCAGTCAATGTAGTCACTTCATTAACTATTGAGGAACTTATAGTGTTCCAAAACTGTTTAATGTGTGTGACAGGAATAAGAGGAGTATGTGAAAGTGCATACCTTAATAGGGACACATTCAAATACTCAACCATCTGAGTATATTGGGGAAACAGAGTATTATCAGCTTGTAAATAAGCTACCATGTTGTGTTGACTCCTGAACCCCAATTCCAAATATGTAGGTTTAAACTTAGGTGCCATTGATGATGTAAGAAAGATGTGATAAAACTTATGGAAGATGGAGGTTTGAGAAAATATGGTTAGACAAGAATAAGCAGTTACCCTGTTCAAAAGAAATGAGCCAAATATATAGGAGAGGTGAAAATATGTGATTGGTCAAACTGTGAGGCAGTTATATTCAAAAAGTAATTATGAAAATCTTGAAAATATATAACTTATCTCAAACATTAATAAAAAGTTACCAACTCCTAAAATTACGGCCCATATTTTCGTCAAAAATAACAACTGGGTAGGACCCAATGTTTATCAACGGTAAAAAATAACTTATCAGCGCCCAACGGCTATATTCTTGTCAAAGTTGGAAATTGCCATGTCAACGTTAAAATTGGTCTTAACAGCGTTTGGAAAGAATAATGTCAGCGTTCAAAAATAAAAAATAATTAAAAAGAAAAAGGACCTTAACAAAGTAATTTATCCTAATGAAGATAACTTATAGACTGAAAATCACTATAGGGTGGTAAACACTGTCCAATCATGCACACTTGCTTAAGCAAGATAGACATAATTTCCCTCAAGTGTCCCTTGCTAACCAAAGTTCTTAACAATGAAGTTATCTCATAAAATCCCTTCTAACTTCCCAGGTAAGCCCAATAAAACGTACCCAAGTCTCCTAACCGACCAAATCCAAGTCTAGGTCAAAAAGTCTTGGCAGCATGCAAAGTATATTAACTTTGCATGCTACAGTGCCTCACGATTTAGAAAACTAACTCGCACTCACCAGTGGACACAATCTAGAATTGTGATAAGAGTTTTATAAGAATACCCAAAAATCCTAAAGGTTTCCTAAACCCCCCCTTAAACTATGACATACAAAGTTGCCAAAAATAAAATATGCAACAAAAATTTATGTCAAGATAGGAATGTAAACAGTCCAACCATCATCCATAAACTTTAACACACTCCTAGTAAGCTCCAAAGATCCATAAGCAACTCTGTATCTATTTGTACAATGCTCATAATGCCTGCATAATTAGATCAAAAACCACAAAACTAACATATTGCTGTCAGCGTCCATTTTAACACTTATCAGCGTTAACATAACCTTTGTCAGCGTTAAATAAATAAAATGGAAAACCTAATTTTGTACAAAGACCAATAAAAATGCATATCCTGTACATACTTTTACAATATGTTCAAAAACACATTTTAGGTAAGATTGATCATTCCAATACTTGTTACCAAGTATTGAAACCTCCCAACACCAAAAGGTTTAGTTAACAAATCTGCTACATTTTCTTCTGTGTCAACCCTATCTGGTTGTATTAAACCTTTTTCAAAACAATCTCTTATAAAATGATGTCGAATTTCTATAAGACTTGTCCACAACAAGCAGCCGCAACTACATATTCTGCTTTAGTTGTAGAGTTGGCCACTATTCTTTGTTTCTTGCATTGCCAAGATATCAATCTACTCCCAAGAAATTGGCATCCACCAGTTGTGGATTTTCTATCAAACTTGTCACCCCCATAATCACTGTCTAAATAACCAATAAGCTCCAATGGAGAATCCTTTGGATACCATAATCCCAAGGTGGGATAACACCTAAGATATCTAAAGATCCTCTTGACAGCATGAAGATAACACTCTTTGGGAGTCACCTGATGGCGTGCACATGCACACACAACAAACATGATGTCAGGTCTAGAAGCTGTAAGATACATCAATGATCCAATCATGTACCTATAATGCCTGACATCCACCTATTTTCCATATCCAATCTTTCCCCAAGGGTGTTCCCTATCCATGGGTGTGCTAGCCCGTTTTTCATGTGGAGAAAAGCCAAACTTCTTCAAGATTTCTGCTACATACTTGTCTTGAGAGATAAAGATACCATCTTCTTTCTGTTGAACTTGTAAACCTAGAAAGAAGTTCATCTCTCCCATTGCACTCATCTTGAATTTGTCTGTCATGAGCTTGGAAAAGTCTTCACTCAACTTTAGACTTGAAGAACCAAAGATGATATCATCCACATAGACATGAACAAGTAGAAAGTCCTTACCAATCTTCTTGGTAAATAAAGTTTGATCTATGGTGCCCCTCTTGAATCCATTTTCCACCAGATAGGTGGACAATGTGCCATACCATGCTCTTGAGGCTTGATGAAGTCCAAAAATTGCTTTCTTCACCCTATACACTTTGTCTAGATGTTCCGAATCTTCAAAACTAGGAGGCTGCAGTACATAAAACTCCTCTGCAATTGTGCCATAAAGAAAAGCACTCTTCACATCCATTTGATAAACTATGAAGCCCATGCAGGAAGCATAGGATAGGAAAATCCTTATTGCTTCAATTCTTGCAACAGATGCAAAAACCTCTTCATAGTATATCCCTTCCTCTTGTGTATAGCCTTAAGCAACTAAACGTTCCTTGTTTCTGATCACAATCCCTCTTTCATCCTTCTTGTTTCTAAGAACCCATCTTGTCCCTATAGGTCGTACATATCTAGGACAGTCCACTAACTCCCAAACATCTTGAATAGCAAATTGGTGAAGCTCATCCTGCATTGCTTCCACCCAACTTGGTTCTTTGAGAGCATCAAAAATCTTCTTGGGTTCCTGTTGTGACAGAAAACAAGCAAACAAACATGCCTGTACAAGAGGGGTATCAACCTTCTTGTAGATATTGGCAATAAAACCTCCTTGATTCTGATGAGACCTTCTTGTTTGAACACGAGACAACACATCACCAATGATTAGAGAAGGAAGATGATTTATGATAGTAGATGTAAGTGTTCCTCCTTCAATAAGTGTGTTGTCTTCAATCTCAGTCTCCATATTGCCAATATCATCTTCATAGCCTCCTCCATCATCACCAGAATGAACCTCTTCATGAACTATTGAAGGTTCACCTTGTTCAAAAGTATTAGAAGAGAATAAATGGTCAAAAGGGTTGTCAACGCCTGAACTTGGCCTGTCAACATTTGAGCTATCAACGCCTGAATTTGGCCTGTCAGCGTCGGATCTGCCTTTATCAACGCTTGAAGATTCATGCATGTTTTCATCAACTGGCTTTTCTTGTGGCCATCTTTCTCTTTTCCAGCAGCAGCAACAGCAAATCCATCTGTCCATATAGGAATGGTAACATACTCAAGTATGGGAGCTGATTTGACTGCATGGGATCCTACTTCCCTGTCAACCTGTTTACCTGAAATTTCAACAATAGGTTCTTCCACAACATTTGGATCCTCTTTCACAATGTCTGGATTAGTAACAGGCATATAATTCAAGGTTCTAGATAAAGGTTCTAAATCAAAGAACCAATTTGGTCCACTCTCAGCATCACTAGGTTTACTCTCTAAAAACTTAACATGTACCTTTTCAAGTATACATTTTTCTTTCTTAATGTAAACCCGATATCCTTTACTCTGCACTGAATAGCCCATAAAATAGCCTTCATCGCCTTTAGCACTAAACTTTCCTAAGGCATCACTAGTATCTAGGATCACTACGTGACATCCAAAGGGTTTAAGAAAACCAATATTAGGTTTCCTATTCCAAAATAGCTCATAAGGTGTCTTATTATGGATTTTATTGATCAATGCCCTATTCTGAACATAGTAGGCTGTATTCACAGCCTCAACCCAAAAAACAATGGGAAAATGAGCATTAACCAACATTGTTCTAGCTACTTCTATGAGTGTTCTATTCTTCCTTTTAGCCACCCCATTTTGTTGTGGGGTTCTAGCTATGCTAAACTGTCTAGTAATCCCTTTATGAACACAGAAGTCATCTAACAATTTGTTTCTAAACTCGCCACCATTATCACTTCTAAGTATTTCAACCTCATTCCCTATTTTATTTTCAATTTGGGTAACAAAGTTAATCAAAACTATGGCAGTTTCACTTTTTAAGGACAAAAAGAAAGTCTAAGTAAATCTAGAAAAATCATCAGTTATGACAAAACAAAAGGATTTACCATTCAAACTTTCTATATTAGTTGGGCCAAATAAGTCCATATGCAGCAAGTGAAGTAGTTTAGAACTAGAGTGCACAAGTTTAGACTTAAATGAGACTTTGTGCTGTTTGCCTTTAAGACATGCAACACATGAATGATCATTGTGGAAAGCCTTTTCAGGCAAACCATCAACTAAACCATGTCTCACAAGTCTGTTTATTTAAAGTTTATGTGCCCTAACCTTCTTTTCCATAGATTACTTTCATCAACTGAAGCCTTAACATATAGACATGACAAATTATTATTCATCCTAATACCATTAAGATTCACATTATAAATGTCCTTATGCCTAGGTGTTCTATAATCAATAAACTTCTCATCAGGTATCTTAAAGTCTTTGTTTAACACCAAGCATTCAGTATCAGTGAAATGAACCTTATTCTTGTTGTCACACACTTATGATACACTTAACAGATTATAATCAAGTTCTTTTACCAGAAATACATTTTCAAAACGCAAATTATTGGTGATAAGAATGCCTTTTCCAGAAATTGTACCATATCCTCCTCCAAAGTACACTTTGTCACCATCTTTAATGGGGGTAAAGTTAGTCAAATAATCTTCCTTCCCTGTCATGTGCCTAGAGCATCTAGAGTCCCAATATCCATAATCATTTACCTGCTTTTGAATGCCCTGCACATAAAGAAAACAAGTTAGTTTTCTTTGGGAACATAAGCCTGAGCAGACTTAGATTCATTTGGTTGTTTAACAAGAATAGATTTAGTCCTTATAACAACCCCTTGTTCATCCTTTTGAGGATTAAACACCCAGTTAACCCCAATGGGTTTAGTTATGACTTTTGAAATATAATGAAATCTGTTACAAGTCATAGAAATCCCATCAGTATTAGGGTTTTGGTCTTGTTTGGGTCTCCATGTCAAACTAGACGAAGCTTTAGACCCCTTTCCCTTAGGTTGCAAGTACTAGTTATTACTTGGTCTAACAGCGTTGGAAACATTTCTGTCAGTGTTAAAGTTGTTCTTGTCAGCGCTAAAATTATACTTATCAGCGTCAAAATTAGGGTTTGCCACAGGAACCCATTGTCTGTTGGACCATGTATTGGTCTTTTGAAAAGGCCTTTGTCCATGAGTATTAGACCCTTTAGTAAAGAATGGAGCTGGTCTAATAACTTGTGGACTTTGTTGAACAAAAGGTCTGGGTTTGACCATGGTTGACTTATTGTCAGCGTTGACTTTTGAAGCACTGACACATTTATAAGCCAAATGAGAAAAACTCCCACAAATATAACAAGCTTTTCTAGACATAACCCTAGGTCTAGATGAAAAGAAACCTGTCCCATTATCACTAACTTGACTTTGTGGTGACCTAGGTTTCCTATACATTTCAGCATACTTAACACTAGTTTTTCTATTAACATTTGAGCCAAGGTCAACAGGTTTTATAGTAGAGGGGTTGGTTACAGTTATGGGTGTTGAATCAATAGGACTCTCACTAAGCATTCCACCTTTAACAAACAATGTGGGATTGGCTTTCTTCCATTGTTCTAGGTCAGTCACTTTCTGTTTATACTCCTCTACTGGAGTAAGAACTCTTGGTGGAGGAATGAATTCCTTTTCTTGGAGTTAATGGTATACCAGTCCAAGATAATCCTTTCTAAGGACACCATGAAAGTTTCTTGCAGGTGGTGGAACATCAACATATTCTTTCATCCCAATCCCAGTCATATCCCTAGAGTCTCTTTGCTCACTTACACATTTTTCTAGGGTTTGAGAAGCTTTATCAAACTTTTGAATTTTAAGCCCTACATTCTCTTTGTTTTTAATGGCCTCATCTAACTTAGCTTGTATGACTCCTTTGGATCTTTCCAGTATATCCCTAAGGTCAACACTAACTTTGAGGTCCTGAGACAAAAACCTTTATTTGATCTTTTAGGTCAAGCTCCATTTTCTTATATTTTGCTACAGTCTTTTTAGTTTGAACAAGTGCCAGTTGAAAATTAGATAACTTGCATTTTTCATCAAAAACATCTGATTTTAACTTTAAAATTTCTTTGTTAAGTTTTTCAGTGTTTAAACGACAACCTTTACTACAGAAAGCATCATCATATACCTCATTATCTGATGAATATGAAGAATGTGCCATGAGAGCAAAGTGAACATGCTCTTCTTCTTCCTTCTCTACAATCAAGGCCTTGTTCTCTTCCACCTCCTTTGCCATAAAGCTCCAGTCCCATCCAACACCATCAATGTCTTGCATGGAAACCATAGCCTTTGTGTCTTCAACCTTAATGATTTGGCTTGAAGGCTTTCCAGCATCAGATCTTCTTGGAGATCTGCATTCCCTCATAAAGTGACCCATCCTATGGCAATTGTAACACTCAACCTTGGATTTATCAAATCCATCCGTGTCTTTAGCATTGAAGGTCATCTTCTTCCTGAATCTCCTATTCCATCTGTTGGCCCTTATGCTTGCAAGTGCCATATTCCATTTAATGTCCATCTCCTCCAAATTCTCCTCACTGATTTGCTCAAGGTCCTCATATGTAATCACTGAACCATTGGGCAATGCAACAATGTATGCACATACTGTGTCTAGATTAATACCAGCATGTTTAATCCTTCGTGAGTCAACATTGTATGTGTCAGCGTCTGAATGTGAGGTGCTGACAAAGGTTGATCCACCATTGACACAAGTTGATCCAGTAACAGGATGTACATATGACTCTCTTTGATCAACTTGACCTTCACTATGTGAAAAGAAAGCCATGTTTCCAGAGGTAGATTTGCTTCCTTGATCCAAGAGGATTTCATTCTCTACAATCATTAGCTTATTGTAGACGTCATCAAACGTAGAACTCTTGTGAGCGTTGGTAGCAATAATAGACCTTGCTTCAATCTTCCATGCATCACCAAGACTTTTAAGGAAAGTGGTAATGATATCAGCATCATCATACACTATTCCCATAAAGGATAATTTGCTTGTGATGTCTAGAAGTCTGCTTCTCACCCCACTTAGCTTCTCATTTGGAAGAGCCTTGAACACAGCATACTCATGCAAGAGTTGCTTCTTCTTCTTTAAGGCAGTATCATCATTACCACCATAGTTGACTTGAAGAGCTGCCCAAAGTTCTTTGGCAGACTCAAAACCTCTATACTTATGCTGATTGCTTGGTCCCAAAGAAAGTTTGAGAATGCTTAGGGTTTTCATGTCATTCCTTCTCTTCGCAATATCCTCAGTTGAGACAGCTCTCCCATCCGAAGGTCTTTCTTTTCGATCCTCTTCAGTTGAGCCCTCAATTGATCTTGCAGCAATAGCAGTAGCAATCTTAGCAGCCTTATCGAATGTGTTCCCATATTCAATAATTTCCCATAGAGTGTGATCATGAATTTGAAGGTACTGTTCAAAACTGAACTTCCATAGCTCAAAGTTGTCAGGGTCTAGCATGGGGATCCTTAGGTTGTGACTTGAGGAGGAGGTCATATCTGGAGTAGACATCTTGTCTGGTTTTTAGGGTTTCTTGAAAAATTAGGGTTTTTGGCGATTTAGGGTTTTTAGGGTTTCGTGTTCTTTAGATCAAAGTTCCTCAACAAGCTCTGATACCACTTATTGATCCCAAACTCTCGATTAGCTTTGTGTTAACGAAATTAGATCAAGTTAAACACTTAGAGAAACTTTAATGTATGAACAATTCAAGTATTATGCGGAATTAATACTTGAATGAAGAACAAGCAAAACAAGTAAAAAAACTTTCACTCTTGATTGATGAAACAAAGTTGCGTACAATGAAAGTGTAAACATATATTAAACTAAAACCTAAAGGCCTCCTTTTATTGATTAAGGAGCCTTGCACAAGAGTCTACATATCAGCTATTTTAGGTAAAGATAAATATAGAAAATACAATGTCAAACATATCTTTACTAAAAGTACAAAACGTGTAGACTAAGTATTCTATCAGTGCTTGGACTTATTCTCATAAACGCTTGGATATTTCTTGTCAACGCCTGATCTGTCAGCGCTTGATTTCTTCCTATCAACGTTCAAATAACTCTTGTCAGCGTCTAAGTTTCTTGGCTTATTTTATTCCCAACACAACCACCAATCAACTTAGAACTCAGATGATGGATTATCTGAAGAAAGTAAAGCATTTTACTCATGCACAACTAGTAAGAAAAAGTTTGATGAGATTAAGGATCTCTATGAGAAACACAAAGGAATGATGAAAGATTTGTTGCTATTGGATCTAAAGAAGATAAAGAAGCTATTGAAGAAGCTAGAAAACGTTTGGAGCAAAAAAGACAATTTGGAAGTACCCATAGACTTGAAGAGAGATCTCCACCTATCAAAGCAACTTATGTCAGAAATAATAACACAACAAAGGAGACTCCTAAGGAAGATGAAACTCAACGTCTGGATGATGTTGCATTCATTATTCATGGATCGATTAAGCTTACTAGGATAATCAACGTTCATATGATAAACATAGCGGAACTAGAACAATGATTACGAACAAGGTGTTTATTTTCTAACGATTACTTGTATTAAACATTAACGATTAAAACAAATAACCCTAGGCGTGTTTACAATGCAAACTACACGCCTAGAACACGACACACGCTTTATGACTACATTGTGAATAATGTGATGTAAAACCTACGGTCTATGTCTCTTTATATAATAGATACATAGCTTACAAAGAAAGCTAACATAATAATAAAAAGACTCCACCATCTTGTAGAATTGCTTCTTGTACATTTTAGTCCTTGTCTTCTTATTTTATTTATTTTGTCATATCAACTCAATATTTGACCCAAAAATCTTCCCCTAGTTGATATGACAAAACAAACTACTTTCTTTCATGACACTAGTTCTTCAAGTTGCCATCTTCCCCTTAATTTATTACTTCTTCCCCTCTTGTCACATCAACAAGGAAGTAGTAAAACGTAGACAACTATGAAGCATACAAGTACCATGTAAATGATGTAACGCTTAGAACAATAAGTTTCCCCTTATACCATGTGTTCACCATTTCTTTTGAACGAAAGTAGAAGTATCAACCATCAAAAGAAAACGAATAACTAACCACTTGCAGAAACGAATACTATGTAGTACCATCCATGATGAGAGCGTCGCCAGAAATTAACATGTAGTGCCATCTTTAAATGACTAATAGTATACGTACCCAAGTAGTAGTATCTTTGAAAAGAGCAACTTCCAATGGTTAATAAAACCAAATAAGATCAACTTTTGTCAAGTATCTTAAATCTTCGAATTCTGTATGCTTTATGTAATGATCACATATGAAAAAATCTAATTATGACTTACTTGATGATGAAGTAGAATAACCCGAACTTGTATTCCATGTCTTGTACTAAACATGTGAATCCAAAACTCACGGCTATAATGAGTAGACTATAAAACTCACAGCTATAATAAGTAGCCTCTTGACAAAAAGAATTCTCTAACAAATATGAGCATAGAGCATCTTAAGAAAAATCTCATACTTTTGCTACCTTTTTATCAAGTCCATTGTCACACATTAAAAGAACCTATAAGTTATCTTTAAACCAATGGCTGCTATCCACGATTTAAAGATATGATAAAACACAAACCCGCAAAAATCTACTTCGTCTTCAAACAAGTAATAAAAACTTTTCTTCGTAATCAATGAAAATAAAACGAGCCTTTATACCTTTAAGAACTAGTTGTTGTGAATAAACCAAATTCCAATCCAAAAATTTCTAAATCTTTCTATCAGTGGCTGCGAACAACGCTGTCAGCGGCTTAAATACACGTGTCAGCGACTAGATTTCATGTGTCAGCGCGTCTGTCAGCGGCTAAATAACTCCCATCAACGGCTTGAAAATATAATAGTGGGTACAAATAATAATATCACTGTCAGTATAATACACCCTCTGTTGTCTCATATCTCAAACTCGATTAACCATTAAATATTCTAAGCTACGTTTGATCCCTTTCTTTTATATTACTTCGAAGTAACAATAAGGGACACAAAAGTTGACCACATCATAAGCAAATATCAATTCCATAAATATAGCCCAAGGACATGTCACAGTCAGTGTGTGGACACAAAATCCCATATGACCATAGTATCTATGTCCTCACGTGACCTCTTTGTTGTCTATGCCTTACACTGAATATTATAACCACATGATAAAAGTACTATGTATGATTATAATAGTCAAAAGATGTCCCGTACTCTTGTACATAAATACTTTCCTTGGACCATTAATCCTTATCACGTGACATTCGCTTTCCATGTTTTGATGAACAACACGAATGACAATATAATAACAATAGATAGAGACCATGCGATTGAGCAATATAGACAAATTGATATCACATGTTGTTAGTTTCTGTGCTAACCTTTGTTGGTATAAACGAACACCAAAATATGTCTCTGTCGCGACTAGAGAATAACACGAAACCCTTTTATCTTCAACAACCAATTAACAATGAGAACCCTTCTTGACTTCTGTTGTTTGATTTGTATCACGTCAACCCAATTACAGTAGCAACATACATCATCAATTTAGGGTTTATTCTCAAAAACCTAAATCACAGCTTCAATAAATCAAATCTAGGGTTTCTTCATGCAAAACCCACGTTCAGTATGCTATATACTTGCTTGTTGTTTAGATCCGTCCCATAACAGATATAGGGTTCTTTAAAAACCATAACAAAACTTTGATAGATCTAGAGTTTTTGTAAACCCTAAAAACGAAAATTACAGCAGCCATACGAAGCTAGCTACGTATTAAGGGTTCACAAATAAAGGAACCCTACACACTTGTCTCACTTGTCTTCACAACACCACAAATCGTCAACCTAGGGTTTATTAACGAAACCCTAAAATTCAGATATTTAGCGACACTAATTATGTTGCTAATCTGTCATTAAAACTGTCACGAATTCTGGACAGCGGCTTCACAGCAACGAACACGAACGTAAAACCTTGTATCTCCTAGATATAACGAGCCTTGGGCTCTGATACCAATTGTTGAATCTATTATTCATGGATCAATTAAGCTTATTAGGATAATAAAAAACAAGGTGTTTCTTTTCCAACGATTACTTGTATTAAACATTAACGATTAAAACAAATAACCCTAGGCGTGTTTACAATGCAAACTACACGCCTAGAACACGATACATGCTTTATGACTACATTGTGAATAGTGGGATGTAAAACCTACGACCTATGTCTCTTTATATAATAGAGACATAGCTTACAAAGAAAGCTAACATAATAATAAAAAGACTCCACCATCTTGTAGAATTGCTTCTTGTATATAGTCATTGTCTTCTTATTTTGTTTATTTTGTCACATCAACTCAATATTTGACCAAAAAGATGAGGGACAAATCCTCAAGGTATGACAGAGACTGACAATGTACATGCGGTACATGATCAATCAACGGTACATGGAGAAACGGTACATATAGAGCAAATACCAGAGGAAGGTATTGTGCAAGGAGGAGAAATACCCGAGGAAGGAACCTCCAGAGGTATTAAAAGAAATAATTCAACAAAGAAAAAGCACGTAGCCAGGAAAAAGGTAAAGCTTACAACAGATGAAGAAAGTGACAGTATTGAGAGCAATAAAAAGTACTTGAAGATAGTTGGCTTTGCATATCAGTATATAGATACATAGATTTTTGGGAAGAGGTCTTATATTAAAAGATGGACATTTGCTACTAATCAAGGACTTGAAGCTCATGGGATAACCATAACATATGGATCTTTTAGGATGTTTAGGTTATTGGAAGAAATACTTCATATATTGATAGACAAGATATTCAGGATTTGTATAAGTATGTCCAAGGAGGATGTGAAGGAAATAAGAGTTTCTTTGTTACTTCATGAGTTGAGATTGATGTATGAACCAAATACTATTAATTTAGAATTATGGACAGAGTTGGAAGAAAAGGTTCCTACATATTGGAGATACTATAGATATTGTGGAGTACATACTTTGGATGTAGATGATGTCACTTACTATATGCTTCAAGAGAGAAGGTATCCTTTTGGAAGGAGAATGCTAGAAAGGATGTTGGATCTTCAATTAGAAATTTCTGAAGAGTCCACGTGTATTTTTGAGTTGATAAGGATGATCAAACAGTAGATCAAGGATTTGGAGAGAGAGGAGGAAGCTGAAATGAAACATTAAGTGTTTGGCTTTCAGCCACACTTCTTAAATGGTAATCTATTCACCATGTCTCACACACGTAAGAACTGGCTAGTCCATAAGCAAACGGTTTATGGTAAAGACTTATCAAATCCGTTGATAGCTGGTAGTTTAATAAAAACTACATGGTCATTAACTCACCATGCTTAATTGCAAAGAGTTGGCTAGTCCTAGGGCAAACGGTTCTAGGTAAAGACTCTATCAAATCCGTTATATGGTTGACAAATTACCAAAAATTGTAGGGTAATCAATACACCTTATTCTTGATGAATAAAGTATTGGCTATTCCAGAGCAAAGGCCTACCTGGTAAAGAATAAATCAAATCCGTTGAAAGCTGATGATTTGCTAAAAATCATGATGCCAATACAGATTGGTTTGTTGTTAACTGTTTTATTTCAGGTGAGTAGATTCAAGCAATAATGTTGATTCATAAATTACATTGATGACATTTTCAAGGAGATCCATGCTTATCAAAATACAAGGAGATTATACAGAAGGTTTTGTCATCATCAAATAGGGGAAGATGATACATGATCTATAGCCACCCCAGGTTTTAACTCAAGATGACAAGGTTTGAAATATGAAATCAATATAGTTGCTGCAAAGATTAAAGAATGTTCAAGTTTAAGACACAAAAGATCATACTTTGAAGACAAAGATGAAGTTCATAAAGAATTAAAGTTCATCATACCAGAAGAAGATTTGTAAAAGTGTTTGAATGCATTCAGTTGGTACAAGATCAAGATTACCAAGAACTACCCAGTTTTGAAGTGAAGTTTGAAGACATGTATTCTTATACATTCAACATATAGACAAACAAGAAGACAACGAGTTATCATTCTTTTTTAGGGGAGGATTGTTGGGAATTATTGTATTCTTACCAAGTATTGTTAGTATGTAAATCAAGAACCGTTAGTATAAGTAAGTACTGCTAGTGTATGCGCGGTACATGCTAAGTACCGTTAGGCTTATTGTTAAATACTGCTTATTAGATAACGACATATACATCTTTAGTAAAGATATGTTCTAGTTATACTGAGAGTATATCGTCTGTGATATACTTATCATGATAGAATATTCTAGGTGTTCCTTGCACTATAAAAGGTACAATGAGTTTATTGTACCTCAACACAGTGATTAATATAATCAATAGTTAGTAGAAACCTTGTTCTTATTTACTTTCATAAGTTAGATTCCGCATAACTTATTAGAGTTTAGTAAGAGTCTCTCAAGCGCTCTAGTCTGTTTGCAAGATATTGTGCAATCCTTAACAGGATCTCGATCTATTCAAAGGGATCAACACAACTTGCTACTTTGCTCTCTCTTATTAAAGACAATAATGGTTCTGAGAAATTGTTAAAGCCAATATGGCATGTACTTATTTTAACTCTAGTAAGATTTTCAATGATAACTTTGAGTAATTTTTGTTCTAACAACAATATTCAATCTAAAATTGTTCACAATAGGAAAGTGATAGACTCAAGGGCTAATCAACATATGGCCAATGATGAGAAAGTTGTTATCCATAATGGGACTAGAGCTATAATTTCTTAAATTGGGAATCTTAAACTGTCCAACATATTAGTCCTGTTTGATGTGCTGGTTATACCTAAGTATCGTGTTCTTTGATTTCTGTACATAAGCTTGTTGAGGATAATAAGATAATTTTTATATTTGATGAGAATAAGTATTTATTTTTAAATCATGATTTGAATCTAAAAAATGTCCTAGGGACTGGTAAACAATGTGTTGGTTTATACTATTTAGATACTCTAGGTACTAAGTGTAATAGAAGTAAAACTGTTATTGCTTGTTCTTTGTCTCAATATGATTGGCACTACAGACTTGGGCACCATGCAGACCATGTTCTAGATGTTTTAAAAGGCACCCTAAAATTTGATAAACCTAAGCAAATTAAATTTTGTGAAGTGTGTCAAAGGGCTAAACAAACTAGAAAACTTTTTCCTTTAAGTGATCATAACATTAAAAGTCTTGGTGATATTATGCATTTAGATCTGTGAGGACCTTACAAGGTTGGAAGTCATCCTGGTCATAAGTACTTCCTTATTGTTGTGCATGACTATACTAGAGGTGTCTGAGTTTACTTGGTTAAGTCTAAAGATGAAGTTGTCTTCCTTATCACTGTCTTTTATAATATGATTAAAAATAAATCTAAAAGAGATTTTAAGGTGTTTAGAAGTGACAACGGGACAAAATTTGTAAATCAAACCCTTAACAAGTTTTGTAATGAAAATGGTATTATACACTAGACCTCTTGTGCCTATACTCTAAAAAGTATGGTTTAGTTAAGAGGAAACATATGCATCTGCTTAATGTTGCCATATCCTTTCTGATTCAGGGGGAATTCCTTTGAGGTTTTGGACTGAATGTATTCTAAGTGCTACCTATCTTATTAACATATTACCATATTCTTTGCTTAATGTAAAGTCTCCTTATCAAACGATTTATAAAATTAGTCCCAATCTCTCTAATATCAGAATTTTTGGTTGCTTATGTTTTGCTACTTTGCTTAATAATCATGATAAACTTAGTAGCAGATCTGGAAAGTGTGTGATGATGGTTATTCTAGTTCTTAGAAGGGTTATGGGGTTTATAGTCTTGATAGGAATCGGTTTTCTATCTCTATAGATGTTGAGTTCTTTGAATTTGTTTTTCCTTTTAAGAATTATGTATCAAAATATAAAATTAAAGACATTGCTAATGTTTTTCAAGATATAAATCACTTAAATTTTTTTGATCTAAATAACCCTAAGCTTCTTAATGATGATGAGAGAGTAGAACCCAACTATAATAGTGACCATGAGTCACAAAGTGATAACAACCACTCTACACTTCCTGGTGACATTGTGAACACTATGGGTTCACCTTTGATTGAGGTTGAACACCATAACAGTGATGACAATGATATCAGAGTGCTAGAGGATGAGGCTGACACACTTGATGACAACTCAATTTCTGAAAGAAATATGGATTCTATTCCTATCAACCCTGCTCAGGGTACTCAAACATTAGAAGTTCTTCCAAACCTTTTGTTTTTCTAAAAAGTTACAATGACTTTGTTGTTAAATCTAAAGTTAAATATAGGATTGAGAAATTTGTGGGTTATTATAGGCTTAGTGCTAAGAATTTGTGCATTGTTACCCAACTTAATAAAAACAATAATCCTAAGACCTTTTTTGAAGCACCTCAAAGCGCACATTGGGTTGATGTTATGAATCTTGAAATGGCTGCCCTTCTTGAAAATGATACATGGGATCTTGTAGAACTCCCTAAAGGTAGAAAATCCTTAGGTTGTAAGTGGTTGTGAAAACTTAAGTTTAAGCTTGTGGTGAGATTGAGAGGTACAAGGCTAGACTTGTAGCTCAAGGTTGTGGTCAGAAAGAAGGAATAGACTATAAGGAACTTTCTCGCCTGTTGTTAAGATGGTCATTGTTAGATGCTTGCTTAACTTATCTATTATGCAATCTTGGCCCATCTTTCAACTTGATATTAATAATTCCTTCTTGTATTGTGACTTAAATGAGACTGTTTATATGAAACCACCTCAACGATACTATCCTGGAGGGGATAACATGGGTACGCAGACTTAAAAAGTCTTTATTTGGCCTTAAACATGAACCTAGGCAATGGAATGCCAAGTTGACTTCTTTTGGTGTTGAGAATGGTTTTCTTCAAAGTAAATCTGACTACTCTCTTTACACTAAGTCTAAGAATGGTGTGTTTCTTGCTTTACTTGTGTATATAGATGACATTATCATTACTGGGAACAATGTTGTTGAAATTGAGAAGTTTAAATCCTTTTTAAAAGGTAAGTTTATGATTAAAGACTTAGGAAAATTGAAATATTTCATAGGTATTAAAGTTGTTGATACTGATTGTAGTATCTGTTTAAATCAAAGAAACCATGTGTTGGATCTCTTATCTGAGTATGGTATGCTTGTTTGTAAACCTGCTAAGACTCCTATGATGTCTAAGTTGGTTAATTCTAATGTTGCTACTGACTATGATCCACCACTTGAAGACATTGTTGACTATCAAAAGCTTATGGATAAGATTATTTATTTGACTAACACTAGGCCTGATATTTCTTATGTTGTGCATTGCCTAAGTCAGTTTATGCATTCACCTTTGAGTCTCATATTAAAACTGCTTTTAAGGTGTTAAGATACCTTAAGAGTTCTCCAGGTTTGGGCATTCATTTTAAAATAACTTCTGGTATGTCTCTTAAAGCTTATTCTGATGTTGATTGGGCTAAGTGTGTTGTAGCTAGAAAGTATATTACTGGTTTTTGTGTGTTTATAAATGATAATCTTGTTTCTTGGAAGAGTAAAAAGCAAATTAATATCTCTAAATTATCATCTGAAGCATATTATAAAGCTCTTACTTCAGTGACCAGTGAAGTTATCTGGATTTTTGAAAATTTTAAAGGATTTACAATGTCAAAATCTTTTACTTGTTGATCTTTACAGTGGCAGTAATTCAACTATTAAGATAGCTGCCAACCCTGTGTTTCATGAAAGAAGTAAACATTTGAAATTGATCTTCATTTTGTGAGAGAAAAAATCTTGAATGGTTTTGTCAAAACTATTTAAGTAGATACTACAAACCAAGTTGCAGATATTTTAACAAAGGGGTTGGATACATTACAACATGATATTCTTGTAAGAAAATTGAGGATGTTTGATCAATATTAGATACTAACAGATTAGGGGTAGGGGTATGTTAAATTTTATATCATGGACCTAATATGATATCTGGTTGTAACTTGAGGGACTAACTATGTCTATTTTTAGTTTCAGGTTTAACCATTTGGATTTGCAGTGGAAGACCTTGGATTAACTTTGACAAGTTTGTCAAAGACATATTCCATTCTTCAAAGTATATTGGACGGAGGGACTTGCTGTGTAAATATGAAAACGACCGTTTAGCAACGGTTCCTTTTCATGTTATATATCCTTCTAGGGTTTGTGTAATAGCTCAACCGTTTTCCATCTGTGTGTTTTTGTTTTGATTCACTCTTTGAGATGTAACCCTAAATCCTTTGTTTGTTTGTTTTGTAAGAACTATTATCAAGTTAGATAATAGGCGCATACAGCATTGATGAGCTTTATGTTTTTAATTTAAATCCTTTGGTTCTAAATGTTTTGTTGATTGAGATTAATAAACGTTTTTCAACTGAATGTGTTTTTCTACATTACTAAATGTCAAACATACTAAACACTTTGAACACCAACGAACAAGTCTTATAAAAAGTTGGAAACACAACAATTATTTACTTATTTCTTGGAACTAGCAAGGCTTATAGTATAGCAAGGGTCCTTTCTTAGTTAAGCCGTACTAGAGTTTAGATACAATTGTATTAGCTTCATTAGATCTTCTCAGAAGTTGTAAAGGCACCCACTCGCCGTCTTCTTCATTAGATCTTCTCGGTAGTTGTAAAGACATCCAATCGCCGTCTTCTGCATTAGATCTTCTCGGAAGTTGTAAAGGCACCCAATCGCCGTCTTCACTGAAAGATGTCGAAAAACACTTGGCCACCATGTCACCACTAACTTCTTCTAGTCTCGAAGGTACCCACTATATATTGACATTCATAAAATGTCAAAAAGAAGTGTATCAACAAAAATTGTCAATGCTAGTAACATGCTTGTCAGCATTGAGTTGTCATTCACGAGCACTTTGTTTAGTTAAAATAACCAGTAGAGTGAATTAATTTAATTCTAGTATTCACCTGGGGTTTCTTATCTTTATCCATCAACATAGCTCTAGATCCCTGTGAATAAGGAAAAAAAACACAAGTTTGAGTGATCTTGAACATCTAATTCTTTTAAGGAAGATGTCAAAATGTGGTTTAACCTCGTAGAAGTCATTGCCGATGGTTCTACCAATAACGTGACAGATAGCAATGTATTCGGTCTGAAGACATTGCTGGAAACTTTTGGATCGGCCTTCTCTGATCTATTATACAAATAACGCATACACATTCATAAGCTTTAATAATCCATGATTGATTTGTTCATATTCTTGAATGTACTATACCATACCATTCTCAAGAAAATCTTCAAACCCAATGGAGTAGCAGATTGCATTGATCTTATTGCTTCATGGATCCATTTCTCTCGAACACGCATAGCCAAGCGTTCCTGAGATTTGAACCATAATAGGTGTACAAATTAGAATTAGCTTAAAATTGGAATTACTAACAGGTTCGTAAGAAAAACTTACCAATGACGATAATATTTCTTCACATGATTCTCCGGAGAAGCATCGGTTAATCATGTCGAGCCTGACCAAATTTTGTTTAGGTAAGCCAAATCAAAGAGTGCAAGGGAATCCCAAAGGGCTTGTATTCAAATGGTATTTATGTGTGAGATTGTTCCTCAACCAGATGGTTACCTTTTGTCTTTAAAACTTTGAAACATTTAAAGTGTTGGATATGATAACAAAAACTATAGTGTTCCAAGTTATTCTCATAAATATTTGATAATAAGGTTGTACTTTGTAAGGCATCGTCATAGGTAAAAGTTGAGTTCATGGCTACCTATTATATGCACTCTGTGGCTTTACTTTTTCTTCAACTGCAAACTTGTTAATAATAGTAGACATTGTAGCTACACTTGGTGCATCCGATGAAGCAACCATCTTTTCGAGAGCATTCGCCATAAATTTTATATTCTACAATAATTGACATGTAGCATCAAGAATCAATACCATCTCGTATGTCAAATAAACTTATATTTGCACCCTGTCATGTGAAAAAATAGCATAGAGCACACCAAAGATATATGAGTACCTTGGACGGGATATAATGAGTCCCAAGACCCAATGCAAGCATCTCGGCTCCATTTAATCGGGCACCGGTCAAGCCTAAATATTCCCCTATGTACATTACACAGTTAACATTAAATTTTTTGTTACAGTTATATAATGTAATGCTTAAAACCTATCTACATGATACATAAGATGGTATTCCGAAATTCAATCGAGTTGAAAACCTATAGATCTAACCAATTTTCCCAAGCTAAGTTTGTGTGCTTAAACATGGACAAAGCCATGAGTGTGAATAAAATTTGTAGAATTCATTAGTTGGAAACAAAAAGGTCGAATGGGGATGACATAGAGCAGTTAAATGACAACGGCTGTAAAAATATTAAAGTAACGAATGATGATGTTGGAAAGTCATTTATTGGCGATCATAGTAGGGCTGCTAACACGTCAGACTCCTTCAAATTCAATATTGATATAAGAGTTAGTGATAATGGGCCTGTCTTGGAGCCAACTGAGGATGCTAACGGGCTGGCCCATGAGACAGATGGGGCTTTAGTGGATAATACAGTTAATGTCCCACCTATTATTAATCATAATTGTGGGCTCAATATATTAAGCGATAAACCTGATCCTACCATTTATCACCAACCGACTGTACTTGAGGGTATTAATAATTGTATGACGACTGAAGATTTAAGATCGGTGAGAAGAAGAGATAAACGCGAAGTCTCTCCGACTAATTCGGTGGGCAGTGGAGGTGCTAGACTAAGAAAGAAGAGAAAAGATAATTGTGTGGATTTGTTTGAAGGCAACGACGACGAGTTGGTTTTTAACATGGGAAAACCAATTGAGGAACATGAGGAGGGAAATAAGAAAATTGGTAGAAGGAGTGTCACCAAAGCTTTTGAAGTGGCGAGGAAAACAGGGGTGAAAGGGCTAGGCGATAATAAAAAAGGGGTGTCGGACGTATATAAAGAGTACCACGATGCTGGTAGCGAGAGTATTGGGATCTTTCATTTCGGAAAGGATAAAGAGTGCGAAGGTGATAACAGTAGGTACAACGCGAATATTGATCAAGTTAAAGAAATAGGTGAAATGATTGGAGTTTCATGGGTTCAAGCCGAAAAAGAAGTGGAGGAGAAGATGATTAGCCGCGATGGGAACACGGAGATCAAGTCTGTCAATGCACAGACTTCCCACTCCTGAGGTGCGTGGAGGTTTTTCTCGTTCTTTGTTATTGTTATATATGAAGATGATTTCGATTAATGTGAGGGGTATGGGTGACAGTGGGAAAAAGGGTTGGATTAGATCAATTATTAAAGACGAATGTCCAGATGTAATTGGCCTTCAAGAAACAAAATCTGGTTTGGTTGAAAATCATTGGGTTGAGAACATATGGGGCGGGCAGGGGTTCGGTTACTCTCAACTGCCTGCAGTTGGAAACTCGGGGGGCATATTATTAATTTGGGACACAAGAGTGTTTGAATGTAAAGAAGCAGTAGGGGATGATAGATTTATTGCAGTGAAGGGGTCTTGGAAAGGGAAGTGCGAGGACGTTTTTTTAGTTTGCATATACGGCCCTCACGTGGGCAGCCACAAAGCTTCGCTTTGGGAAAGGCTTTCCAATTTGATGTATAAATGGCAAGGGCCATGGTGTATTTTCGGTGATCTAAACGTGGTTAGGAGTTCCGTTGACAGATTCAACTCTCAAGTGAACGTCAAGGAAATGACAGACTTCAACGGTTTTATTAACGATATGAGGCTTATCGAGATTCCAATGGGGGGAAGGAAATTTACAAGGGTAAGTGATGATGGTTTGAAATTTAGCAAATTAGATCGGTTCTTGTTGAATGAGAATTTCAATGATTTATGGGGTAATCTATCGGTAGTCGCTTTAGATAGAAAACTATCGGACCATTGTCCAATTGTGATAAAGGATGTCGAGCTTGACTTCGGTCCAAAACCTTTCAGGATTTTCAACGTTTGGATGGGCGAACCAGACTTTGCTAATATCGTTGAGGAAGCTTGGAAGAAACACGTTACGAGCACTCGCCCAGACTGTATTTTTCGGGATAAGTTAAAAAACGTCAAGGCAAGTCTTAAGATTTGGAGTAAGGCTAGGTTCGGTGGGCATAAAGAAAAAGTGGATACGTTAAGAAATGAAGCAATGAGATGGGAGTTAGAAGCGGAAAAAAGGGTTCTGTCGGACGACGAGAGGACTAAATGGATAGAGGTCAGGAAACAATGGGAAGATAAGGAAAGAGAGCATTGTAATATGCTTCGTCAAAAGGCTAGAATCAAGTGGGATATAGAAGGTGATGAAAACTCGAAATTCTTTCACTCGCATGTTAGGAGAAGGAATAACAAAAACAACATAAGAGGTCTGATGGTTAATGGTTTATGGTGTGAGGAGCCCAAACTGATCAAGTTAGAAATGGCTAAGCATTACAAAAATCTGTTCTCCGAAGGGAGGGATATTCGTCCAATCTTCTGTAGTAATAAAATTGATAGAATATCTATTGAGGAGGCTCAGACTCTTGAAAGATGTTTCAGCGAAAAGGAAGTGTGGGATGCTATTTGTGCTTGTGGGGGGGACAAAGCCCCTGGCCCCGACGGCTTTAACTTCAGGTTCATAAAAAACATGTGGGATATCATTAAACCTGACATTATTAACGCGATTCGGTGGTTTTGGGACAAAATGGAGATTTCGAAGGGGTGTAATGCCTCTTTCGTCTCTATCATCCCTAAGGTACCAGATCCCATTGGGCTCAGCGACTTCCGTCCTATTAGCCTTATCGGGTGCTACTATAAAATTTTATCGAAAATGTTAGCGGAGAGGGTTAAATGTGTGGTTGGTACGGTGGTGGGTGAAGTGCAAAACGCTTTTATTAAAGGTAGACTTATTCTCGATGGTGTTCTCATCGCGAATGAAACAATGAACTTCCTAAAGAAAATGAAAAAGAAAAGCTTAATTTTCAAAGTAGACTTCGAGAAGGCTTTCGATAGCATTAACTGGAGATTTCTACTAGACATAATGGGAAAGATGGGATTCGGAAAGAAATGGTGTAATTGGGTGGAAGCTTGCCTCAAGACAGCTTCTATGTCCATTTTGGTTAACGGCTCCCCATCTGAGGAATTCGGGTTAGAGAGGGGTGTAAGACAAGGCGATCCGCTTTCCCCTTTTCTATTTATTTTGGCTGCTGAAGGGCTTAATGCAATCGTTACCGAAGCAGTTACGAAAGGCATATTCAGAGGTGTTGTTGTTGGAGCAAATAATATCACGGTTTCACACCTTCAATACGCTGATGATACTATTTTTTTCGGTGAATGGAATAAAGAAAATGCTAAATCCCTTATGTGTATTCTCAAGTGTTTTGAAGAGGTATCCGGGCTAAAAGTGAATTATACCAAAAGTAAACTGTATGGTATAGGTGTCGATGAGACGGAAATGTCGGAAATGGCGAGATGGATGGGTTGTAGCACCGGCTCTTTTCCTTTCACATACTTGGGATTACCTATCGGCGAAAACATGAGGCGTGTGAATGCATGGGGACCCGTAGTGGATAAATTCAAAAATAGACTATCTGATTGGAAAGCTAAAACGATGTCGTTCGGGGGTCGTCTAACATTGGTTAAATCGGTTCTTGGTAGCTTGCCTTTGTACTATTTCTCGATGTTCCGCGTGCCTTTGAGTGTTATAAAAATTCTAGAGAAATTTAGAAAAAATTTCTTTTGGGGAGGGGTCGGGGAGGGTAAAAAGCTTTCTTGGGTTAAATGGAATTTGGTTCTTGCTTCTTTCGAGGAGGGGGGGCTTAATATCGGGTCTTTAAGGGCAAAAAATCTTGCTTTATTAGGTAAGTGGTGGTGGAGGTTTAGGAGGGAGGGCGAGTCCTTATGGGTTAAGGTGATTAGAAGCATTCATGGGGATGATGGGGGTCTAGGATCTAGCTACACTTTGGGTGGAGGGTCGGGTGGGGGTGGGGTCTGGATCGATATTTTGAAGACTGGGGAAGAGATTGATCGGGTCGGAGTAGAGTTCTCGTCATCCTGCATTGGGGAGTTGGGTGATGGTAGGGATATTAGGTTTTGGCTAGATAGATGGGTGGACGACAGAAGGCTTTGTGATAGATTCTCTAGGTTATTCCACTTAGATAGGAGGAAGGAGAGTAGTGTGCGAGATAAGGGGTCGTGGCGTAATGGCGTTTGGAATTGGGAATGGGATTGGGTAAGGCCTATTAGGGGTAGAGTTAGTAGCGATTTGAAGGAGCTTCTAGGGGTTGTTCAAAATATTGTTATTAACTCTAATTGCAGGGACAAATGGATATGGCGGCTCGGTAAAGATGGCAAGTTCACAGTTAAATATCTCACTAGATTGATCGAGGACAAGACTTTACATGTGGAAAGCGGAGGTGATGAGACGCTTTGGAATAATTTGGTGCCGAAGAAAGTGAACATTTTCGTTTGGAGAGCTTTAAAAGGAAGGCTTCCGGTTCGTGCGGAGTTAGATAAAAGAGGTATCGATTTAGACTCGGTTCTTTGCCCTTGTTGTAAAGATATCATCGAAACTTGCGCTCACTGCTTGGTCACTTGTGACTTAGCAATGAGTGTGTGGGTCAAAATTTTTAATTGGTGGCAAGTGGGAACGGTTAACTTTTACACTATCGGCGAATTATTTTCATCTAATGGAGGCGTTAATGTTCCCACCTCTTTATC
The DNA here is from genome assembly GCA_025667525.1 of Glebionis coronaria. Classification (NCBI taxonomy): domain Eukaryota; kingdom Viridiplantae; phylum Streptophyta; class Magnoliopsida; order Asterales; family Asteraceae; genus Glebionis; species Glebionis coronaria. The sequence goes on from CM046880.1 coordinate 477,862,696, forward strand.
TCGCGTTTGGCAATCGGTTATTTGGTCATCCGGCTACTTCATTTGGAAAGAAAGGAATGCTCGAGTGTTCGGTAATAAGGTCTCTAGCACTAACAAGATATTCCAAGATATTCAACTAAAGAGCTTCGAATGGATCGTGAGAAGAGCAAAAAAATATAAAGTGTTAGACTGGCAACAGTGGTTACGGGATCCCTCTAAAGTTCTGCTTATCTAGTGTGCTTCTTCAGTTAATTGTTCGTTGCAGTTTTGAGTGAGCTGTGTGCATTGTCTGGTGCACTGTTTTGTGGGTTTGCTGCTATGATTGGTGAAGTTATTATTGCGTTGTGGAGTTTGATACGGCAAGTGATCATCCAAGTCTATTTTTGGTGCTGTTTGCTTCTGAGTTTTGTCTTATGGGGCTGATGTGGTTCTTCTGCATAATTCCTTGATTGGTCTTTGGCTTTTGACTGTGTTAGTTAGTCCAGGCCATTGCTCATGTCCTTTGTCTACTGTGGTTCCTTCAGTTCTTTCTCTTTTTGTAGGAGCTTAGTGCTAGTTCTGTCTTTCTGTTTTCTTTTTTTTTTTTTTTTTTTTTTCCTGTTGGGATCCACCCTCTTTAATTGTCTTGTTAAGGTGGTGGGTTCTTGTTTTTTTTGTTGTACTTTGGTTTTGTTCTTTAATTCATATTGCCTTTCTAAAAAAAATGCGTTGAGTTAAATTTACCAAAAAATCCAGGAATTGAAGCCTTGATAGAAAATAAGATGCTCCCACGTCAGGAAATAGTCCGATCAAAGCTTCAGGCATCGCAAAAACCTATGCACATGGTAATGAACATGTTAGAAATCAAATGTATCGTGATATAGTTAAAATTGCTGTTCTATAAAAAAGAAGAAATCAAATGTATCCCCTAAGTGTAGAACTAGACAACAAACATATATATAAACATACTGTATTCTCCGTAACAATTCTAAATGTTGAATGTATTGATATTCCAACACCTCCTCCCATGACGATTCCATCTAAAATCGCGATAGTTGGCTTCTTATAAGTTCCCAGTAGGTAGTCCAAACAACTTAGTTTTCTATAAGTACTCGCCGCCAAACTCCAATGTCCTGATCAAAATAATGCAACATGGTTTTAGTTCGGTATAGTTTCACTCTTGAGCGTCAAATAAAATTGCTCATACCATAAGCTACAAGCATAAAAGTAGACGCTAGATCACCACCGCAACAAAATACTTTCCCGTTAGCCTGTCGATCAAAATGACAAATTAGCTTGAATACGCATATATGATGCTCATAAATTCATTTCTTGCTAAGTGTTTATAATGTTTTATCTTATATACGTAGTTGTTTTAATATATAGGTGGTCTTAGTATGCGGGACGAAGTAATGAAAAATAAAATATCCAAACTGTATGTCAATCATCTTAGTAAATAATGTTTTGAAAAGTACCTGAAGTATAACAGTTTACATTTGTTTATAAAATAGCACACATAGAAGAAAACATATGTTTTTCGTGTATGTGCTAACTCTACGAATTATGTTTCGTACCTTTAGTATCACGAGCTTAACCGTTGGATCATTCTCGTACGCTTCCAATTTCTGGTACATTTTACGTACCTGTAATTTTTATGATACAAGTAAGATGAAATACACGTATCAATTTTGGATTATGGATTTTGTGTTTGTAGCGTACCATTTCATAGTTGAGACTGTTTTGTTTCCTTGGTCTGTTTAGAATCACTTTGGCTGCTCCCAAAGTTTCTTCAAAAATCACCTGCAAAATATGATACGTTAATTATATTCGACACCTTGTGCTCCCATAGGATTCGCGTTATACCGGACAACCACAAATACATCTAGACAACAAATCCATAATTTGTTAAGTTACATGCACGTTATAATGTGTACACAAGCGGACCCAAGATTTATAATAGGTGTTGCACAAATATTTTTTTTATGATTATTAGTACTAAAGTCGTCTCACGGTAAATATGGGTGTTGCACATTTTGAAAAAAAGCTTATTTTATACAAAATTTACCCCTCCTGGCATAAAATAGCCTATTTGTACAGATATGGTAGAGGGGCTGTGTAGCCCGTGCTACAACTAGCTCCCATATGGGTCCGCCCCTGAATGTATACACCCGTCGCAAACTTGTACTCATATTTTTATCGGCTCTTGCAGTCTATAACTCATTTGTAAACTTATAACATTGTTCGTCTACAACGGTTTCCGATCTCTATGCATAGAAAGGAAGAGAGGTGGTACCTGATCGACTACATTCTGGATGGAGAGAGCCATGTATGAAACTTGCAATGAGCTACAAACCTTAAAGATCGTGAGTATTGATGGAAATATGAATCTATGTCAAATTATGGTCTATATATAAACAAATCCAAAAAGAAGCCACCTACAATAAACAAAGACTAAAAGAACTTTACAGTTAAAAGTTTCATAATCAACAAAATACCGTGTCAAAATGTTCAGATGTTCAAAAAAGAAATGTTTTTAAATGTAATCTCAGTCTGAAAACTCATTTGAAGTCTACAGAATTTATAATATTTGCTCATTAAAGTGAAAAAAATAAATAACAAAGAAAATCAATAAAAGTTTATCTTTTATTAACTTTTAATAAAAAAAGTTATTCAAAATTTTCTTATCAACTTTTATTAACAAAAAAAAATAAGTAATAAAAAATCACTAAAAATGTATTTTTACTCAATATTTAGTAAGTAAAATAAAAAAATCTTTAATGACTTTTTTTAGCACGTTTTTTGCTTACTTTTAAATTTAGTATGTTTTAGTAAAAAAAAAACTTTAAACAAGTAATAACTTTTATTTTGTAGTAATATTTGGGTATTTTGAAATTTTGAGAAGGTAAACTGAAGACATGCTATAGGTAACGTCAAACTTAAAACTTCACATAGTTTGAAAAGATCTTTATCAATTCAAGTTGCTTAACTATATGAATTTTGCAAATGAGTTCATAACCGGATTGCTAAGCAATGCATGCATTATATGCTAGGTAAAAGGTTACGGATATATAGTCATTTGAATGCCGACTAGGCCGTGTACACTGAAAATTAAATTCGACTACCATAGATAGATAATCTATGATTAAAAGCAACTGTATTCTCATAGTTATATTGCATCGTCAAAAAGTACATAATTTAAAACAACATTGTTATTATTATTTTTTTTCGCATAATAATATTTTATTATTAACTAATTAATTTATAACATTTTCTAAAGTTTATACATATTACCTTAAATGAGAGTAATATAATAAAGTTAATTTGACTTTTTAATATATTTTTAAAAGTAAGACAACCTAAAAGATGTTAAAAAAAAGACAACCTAAAAGAAAACACATAATATTATTATATAATGGAAGGAGCAGTTAGTTCTGTCTTAGATTTATATATACTTATATTCATTCATCAACAGTTAAAGCTATATTACTTAGGGAAAAAGACCAATTTGATTATTTTAATCACTTTATAACCTTATCATAGTCAAGTTTTCCACTAAAGATCAATATGGTCATCACCATTCATAATGTGTCAAGTGTCCTACTAAAGATACTTTTTAAATGATCAACCGACGGCGCTCAACCCTCAAATGCACAACTTCTGTGTTTCACTTTTATTGGAAATTGAAAAAATATGTACTATTGTCATAACCTTGATATCCGGATTAATTTTCACTTTTACCCCCTTTTATTTTCAATGCACCCCCTGTGATAAATGTTATATATATTCATTTTCACATACTATTTTCATTTTTGCATCCTTATTTTTCATTCAGGAGGCTCCATGAATCGACTTGTAAGTCTCATTAACTTTTTTTTTTCAACAGTATGTCCCATTTCATCCATGAAACTGAATTTATTTGGTGAAATCGAAAAAGTATTTTTTTTAACTGTTGCAATTATTTAATTTGTTGAATTGATATAGTATTATTATTTTACGGTTATAGGAATATGTTGCGAAGATTCATATAAAAAGCAAACTCCATTACTTTCGTTTGATGAAAGATAGATTAGGTTTTAAGAAGGTGTGAGTTGTTTAGGTCCACATGTTTTGGTCGCTGGTTGGATTTAGATAATGTTGATAATGACGATGGTCTGATACATTATATGCTTCAAAAGCAGAAGTATTCAGATAGTGATCATTATGATTTGCCCTTAATTTATCATGTTAATGGCAGTACATTCCACTTTGGTCGTCGTGAATTCTATATTATAACTGCTTTTGAATTTGGACACCAAAGCTTCAGTATGTATAGGGCTGGCGAAATCAGTTTCCGTGATAGAGTGTTACCAGAGAAGATTGGTGAATATGTAAAAAACATGGATCTTCTATGTATCATTGAGGATGAAGAGCGATTTACCAATTTGTCTGATGAAGATTTTGTTAGAGTTTGTCTACTTTTGTCTTTGGAAGTTATTTTCATGGGACACGAGTTGGGAGCAATTGTTGATGATGTATTTCTGCGGATGGTGGAAAATATTGTTGTTTGGAATGAGTTTGTTGGGGTGAGTATATATGGCGGGAGTTATATACTGCCATTAGAAATGTTAGTTCCAGGTATATGGATACTCACTGTAAATCATTTGAGAGAAACCCTAACTTTGTTCCGTCGTATTCATTGTCTGGATTTGTCTTAGCTTTCAAAGTGAGTATTTTTTTTATTGATTTTATAGTATTCCATATTCATTGGTTGTTCCTTACCATAACATTTTTTACATCTACAAATTATAGATTTGGATTTTAGAGTCTTCAAGAGTGAGCGGTTGTTGGTGGTCCCAATGTCTGATATGATCCCTAGAGCCATTTCCTGGTCAAAGCATAGGAATATCGAGGATTATGACAAACTTTTCCTCCATGTTATTTTTATGTTTTGTGTTTTATGTTAATAATTTACTAAATAATTTGATTCAACGGATATGATCCCTAGAGTCATCTCCTGCGTAATGTTATGTTGATTGAAAACAGGGGGAATATTTGTTCAAACAGGCCAAAAATTGTAACCTAATACAGAACAGGGGGAATTTATTGACAATACAGGGGAATATTTGTTTTATTTAGTACAGGTTTAATTGATCAAATAGGCATTCTAAGTTTTGTATGTCCTTACCTTCAGGCAAAAGCTCCAGATTTTGACATTTATCCAAACAAAGTTGAGGGGAAAACTGGTTGGTATACAAGAAGTAATAAATATTTCAAGTGGTATACAACTAGAGCTCCTCCTGTTGAATACGGTGGCCTATTGGTGATTATTTAAAAAAATTGATAAAAGCCCGCAAAGCCCAGGAGGAAGATGCTGAGTCATCAAAAGGTACACTTAGCAAAGAACCATCAATTGAGAACCGTCTTCAGGCTCTAGAGAAATTATCCAATAGTTTAATGATTCTACTGAAAGAGACAAAGAGTTTGAAATCACGTGTTTACAAGCTTGAGACTATTATCAATGTAAGTTTTAAAACATGGTTTATCAAGTTGTTTTACACATTCTATTGTTAATTTAACGTTAACTTCAATAATCTTAATGTTTTAGGTCATCACTCGTAAAGATAAGACTAACACAGTATCCCAAAAGGTAATTCTCCTCTTATTCATTGGTTTAAAGCACAATATAATAATAGCCTCTTAAATTAATCAACAGGATAAATTGCCTAGTCTTGATAAGGCGTGTGATCTTGGAGACAAGTATTTGAGTGATGATGAAATACAATATTTTTCATTTAATTTTCTCCAATTGTACGATCAAGCAAAGACCCTGTTGAGGATTTGGTAAAAGGTTTAGATGATTTTGATAATCAGGTATGTTTTCTCCACAACTTTTCGGTATTCCAATATATTTTTTAAGCGTATTCTAACAAGTATATATAACTTTAAACAGGATCACCGTTCTGAGAAGAAAAAATTTGTATTAAATTCTCGCACCAAAGCGCAAAAGTTAGAGGCTGAAAAGAATAGGCTGGACGAGGTTAAGAGAAAAAGGATGAAATCATTGCAAGAGGAACAACGAAGCATGAAGACCACGGACATATCTAATTCCAGTCACATAAAACTTGCTCTACAGAAAACTGGAAGCAACGCCAATAGGAGGTATGTTAATGTGGTCAGGCAACCGGAATTCAACAATCCAGATACTGTGTTACCCAACATGGATGCATTAAGAAATCAGAAGAACGTTCTTGATGCATTTATGATTAAAATGTGCATGAATTTTGAACCATGGAAAGAGGTTTGTCCTCCATTCACGGCATCAAATTAATTCTTGTTATCTTTTTTGTTAACTTAACTGTCTTTACTGGTAATTTGTTATTTTCAGGATCTTAGGAGACCATCTAAAAGTATTGACAAAATTTATTGTGATTCCCCGACGGTGTTTTTCCTCAACAACTTACCAATTCCCCGTTGCAAGTTCTCATGGTGCAATGACATTTCAGTAGATCGTAGTTTCTGGGATAGTTTTGTTGGTTTGGATGAAGAACGAGTTGGTTGGTATTTGGATGAGGTACTTACACTAAATGTTTTAATTTATCTTGTTATAGCACATTGATCTATATTGTTAATTATATTTTAATTTATCTTGTTATAGCACACTGATCTATGGGTATGGTACATGTGGTATTTTAGACAATCATCTCATGACTGGTCAAGCGTTAGCTGTTATTTTTTTAACCTTTTGATGGCCGAATCGATGCCACTGTTTTATGCAACGGATGAGTTTACCCGTTGTCATGGAGAGATGTTGAACATGTAATTATTTCAAGTTTGAAAAATCTTATTTGCAAATCATATATTATTTTGAATTTAATTTTATGGATAATAATATTTATAGGTCTTCATTCCAATCAATCAATCCAAACGACGTTGGTTCTTAGCACAGTTTCACATCACATCTGGAAATGTTACGATATGACAGTGAAAATTATAATGATGAATGTAGTGACTGGTATTTGTTAGTAATGGAGTGTTTAGGGAATAAACTTCTTGTTGTTTTAGAAAAAACCGGGGTGTTTGAAAGCAAAGGTATTGAAAAAAGTTCCTACCCTATTAACTTCTGTCGAGCAAAAAATGTCCCAATCCAAGGTGGTGTATTTGGTGACTATGGCGTATTTCTCTGCATTTTCCTTTACAGGTATATCCTTGTATAACTCATTGTCTTATATATCCTTTGTCAGATCTTACATTTTTTTATTTTTTTCTATATAAATAGGTTAACCCATGGTATCTCCCTCTATGTTGAAGATCCAATACAAACCGCCCTCGCCTATAGAGAGAAAATGCTGGAATTCTTTTTCAAGCACAAGGTAGCAATGTAGTTCCTGCATATGTCTTAGATGAAATTTTTAATCAACTGTTATGTTTGAATTGCTTCAAATAACTTCTAACTTATTTTGTTTTATTATTTGTTAAAGAATATTCAAGTATGTGTTTTGTGTTATTTTATCTATTATATTTGTTTCTTAAAAATATTGGTCAAATGTTGCACAAATGCACAACTTTTTTTCCCATATTGCACAAATGCTCAGCTTTTGTTTCATAGTGTACAAATGCTCAACTTTTTGTTTCATATTGCACAAATGCTCAACTATATGATTCATATTTGCACAAATGCTAAACTTTTTGTGATCCTAATGCATAAATGCTCAACTTTTTGTTGGATATTGCACAAATGCTCAAATTTTTGTTGCTTAATGCACAAATGCTCAAATTTTCCATCAAATGAAATACTATTAACAGGGAGAATATTTTGACAAAACAGGGGGAATTTTTTGTCAAGACAGTGGATCTACGTTGTCCAGGTCACTCATAACTTCAGCAAATAGAGAAAATTAAAATAGAGTAAATTACATTAAATAAACTCCACCATTTTCTTGCTAAATATTCAGCAAATAGAGTAAATTACATTAAATAAAGTAAATAAAGTAAATAAAGTAACTTCTTCAAGGGAGAATCTGAGAGTGAAAAAACCTGAAAAACTGATAAGCTACATGATTGATACAATCAACCTGTAAATCAAATTCCAGCATTTTCTTCAAAGTTTCCTGTGTGAGGGGATACATCCTATCGACTAGCAAGTATACAATCATCTCTGTCATAGTTACCTAAATAACTGCAGAAGAAAACAGCCTCCAGAATATCATATTTGAATCCGCTTGTATTCCCCAAATGGAATCTTTTTGATCATGCTCGTACATTCTTTTCATTGTAGTCCAAATGTAAAAATCTTTTTCCATGTCTTCTGTAGGTGGCTTAGACATGAATTTTGCTTTCAAAACCCTCCAAAGATCATCAAGATCTTCTCTGTCTAAAGCCTCAAACATTTCTGGAAACGTTTGATACGCTTCACAATCACCATTTGTCCTAAAAACCTTCCACCAACTCATACCCTTATCAATCACAAATTCATATTTATAAACCGAGTACTTTGTCGACATTGAATCTAGCTTGAAGTCATCAGGAAGAACTAATTTCAATTTCTTATTAATCTCCTCATCAGATGGTCCCGTGTTATCAGTAGCAAACTTCCCTAGATTTTCCATCCTTTTCATTCTTTTTGATTTGTTACGCTGACTAACAAAACCAGACGTACCTGGACAACCACTCTCATATTTTCTTTTACATTGCTGTGTTTGATCAAATGTTTGTGCCATTTTGTCCAATATCATCTATGTTGTGACTTCCGTTATCACTTCCTTTATTAAAAGTAACCTTTACAGTATCTGTTTCATTATTTTTCCGTGGGATAGTCCTAATATTCAGTCCCATTTGACTCCTTTGAATCTTCATTCATTTTGGCAACATCATCATCTTCATTGCCATCACTAGAGGAAACAACCAAACTTTTACTTCTCGTCCCCTCAAGTTGTTCAAGTCTTGTTTTTAAAATTTCAATTTCCAGACCCTGATCCTTTACTTTTTGTTCTAGTTGTGCATTTTGCTTTGCAGACTAGTGCACAAAACAGTCAACTCGGTATTTTTCAAGGATTCCATACTACCCTCACCTGTTTTGCCACTTTCATGTCTACCTTCAAAGCCTGGATCAGTCATCTTTTGCTTACTACCCTCAACTATGGTATGAGCCCCTTCTTCTACAACTGAATGTACCCCGATCGACTTGGTATGAGATGATACAACGTTATTGTTAGGTACAGGGTCAGGATGAGGTTGTGATTCAGGCAAGGGTGTTTGATGGGCTTCTGATGTGTTTGCAGAAGCTTCACACTGAATTATATCAAGAATTTGTTTTGTTAATGGGACATATCTCCCAGAAAAGTTTTGTGTGTCTGGTTTCAAGGTGTTGAATAATTTGGCTTTGTGTTTGCCATCTTGTAAAACCTTTTGTGTTTGATCTCCCCATCCATGTCTAATATCACTGACAAAAATCTTGGGTACATACCAAACTTTTTCTTGCTTTTAACATTTTTCAACATAGCATCAAAAATCATTTGCGAAAAATTGTATTTTTTCCCTGTTGCCAAACATACAAGTGTCGTGGCAATATTACTCCCGAATTCATTAAACGAGGTTGTTTTGGGACTTAAACACTGTTGTATTACATGTATCAAAAATTTCTAGTGGGGTGCAAACTGTCCTTTTAAAAAACTTTGATTTTTGATCATCAGCAATATTATGGCCCAACAATGAAATATATGTTGAAACAATTTGGTTTTACGCATAGTACTGACACCATCCGCATCATTCAATAGAAGTGAGTCTCTGACTGAATCAACAGTTACCCACTTATATTTTCCATCAACCTTACTCTTAATTTTTACTTATCCATCGACAGTTTTTATCTTTGAATTATTCCAAAACTGCTTAATGTGTGAAGTGTAGATTTTAGGATTTACTTGAAGTGCGAACTTAAAGTAGCAAACACGAAGATAGGCCACAATATCATCAAACTACCTGTGATCATCACTCTTCTTCAAATTGGCAACCATGTTGTGATAATCCTGAAATTTAATAGTGGTCATTGCGAGTGGGTTATGATTGATTTGCAATTAACCATGAACCAGAAAACGGAATTGAAATTTTATAGGCAGATTGAAGAATTAATATTGGACGGATTTGATTGAATTAAAAAAAGAAATTATCAATATATTGTTTTGGAAGGTTATTAAACCAACTGATGATCAAACCGCCGTTAGAAGTCAATGGTCAAACATCTGTTTATCCAATAACAGTTCTTTCTCTCAACGGTTATAAAAACAGGGACAAAATTGTCAAACAACATTCAACTATCAACAATTGTTTAAAGTTTCAATTTCAGGGTGAAGCTAATCAAATATTGAAAAAACACAGGGGGAGCTATGTGACTAAAAAATGAAAATATCATACATCATCAACTAACATACAGTTTGATAGAGAATTTAAATCAACCCACATTGTTCGATACAAAAAGAAAAAATAAGAAAATAAGTTCTTAAACAGAAACAACAAATCAATGTTCATTAACAACCACATAAGATGATGCATATCTATGGTTCATCCAAGTTAACAACGTCTAAAGAGTACGACGTTGATTGCTGAGTGACGTTATGTGCTCCCTGCCTTATTTCGTTGTCACACTTCTTTGCCTAAAACATATGTAAAATATTAAATAAATGTCAAAACACCCACGTACCCAAATATAAAATATAAAAACAACATAAAGAGCTTACTTTTTTGGATGGTAACGGTTCTCTGCAAGTTTGTCTATTGTGCCCACAATTACCGCATTTTCCACATTTAACAGGTAGCTTTTCCTCACCTTGTGATTTAATACGATATGTATTCTTTGGTCTGCCCGGTTGTTTTTTACCAATAAGTGGTGGCCTAACAACTTGCAAGTAATGAGGACGTTGTCAACTTGAAACTTCTCCGACCGGATAAACCATTCCTTGGTATGTGGCTTTTAGCGTTGCTTTCTTAAACCAGCCTTGTGCCATGTGATTAAACTCTGTCAACCCAAGAACTCTACATATTGCCAAAGCATGGGCACAAGGCAAACCTGAAAGTTGCCAAACTCGACATGTGCATGAGTAATTATATATCTCGACAGTATGGATTCTACGAGTATCATCAACTTGGTAAATTTTAAACTTCTCAATGCTTGTCACAGTCCAACTAACGCCTTTTCGCCACCGCTTGGTTATTTTTCCTTTAGCCCAGTTACTTAGTTCATTGTCCTTTGGTTGTGCATCTGAAAAAAAACAAAAATAATACTCAGTTTGTAAATGATCAACTGCTTTTACTTGTGCACAAATTCTCAGATTTTGTAAAAATGCTCAACTAATCTACAAATAATCAACCATTAGTTAAATTTTTTCTTATTCATCAAATAGAGTAATTACATGTCAACTGCATATTTTAGGGCAAAACAGGGGGAACTGTTTATCAAAACAGGGGGAACTTTTTTATAAAAACAGGGGGAACTTTATTATCAAAACAGGGGGAACTTTTTATCTATACTACAAATAACAGACCAATAATAGTACCTTTGTATTTGTGGCGACGACTACAATACTACTTCTGAACCAGTTTCCTATACCACTCCATTAGGTTTGTAATTGGAAGTTTTCTTCGTTTTTTTGTTAAAGCATTGATTGACTCAACCGAGTTAGAAGTCATGTAATTGTAACGATTACTAGTACAATGTGCCCTGGACCACTTGTCTACACCAGCATCTATAAGGGTTTTGTATGCTTGCGGTCTTTTGCCTCTAATTTCACTGATCCTATTAGTAAAATCTTCAATTAGGTAAGCTTTGCACATCTTCCAGTATGTTGACTCAAGTACATCACCGCTCAACTTACAGTTCATCATTAGATGCCTACAACAGTACCCATGAAATGCATTTGGGAAAACAGCAGCACATGCTGATAAATTCCCAGCATGTCTATCTGATATGATAGCCAATTCTGGATTTTCCCCTATGCATTCCTTTAAGTGGTTCAAAAACCATGTCCATGATTCTGCAATCTCACCCTGAGACACACGAGTTGCAATAGGTATAATTTGGTTCTTGCCATCCATTCCCACCGCTGTCAAATTAGTTCCCTGGAATGGCCCTTTAAGATGAGCTCCATCTATTATCAACAACGACCTCATATGGTCCTTAAATCTCCGAATCTAAATCAATTAAAAAAGTTTAGCTATACTGAAAGTTTATTTATACTGATAAAAATAGATACAAATAAAAGTGCATACCGAAACACCATAAGTTATAAACACTTGCTTAAATCTTTTTTCGTCATCAGTCTTGATATGTGTTATAGTACCGTCATTTGTCAACATTAAGTTATGATAGTAATACGGTAACTGTGCAAAAGAGGCAACCGGGCAACCGGCTATAGCTTCCAAAGCCACATTCTTGGATCTACATGCTTGTTTCTAGGTAATGTCAATGTTGTACTGATTGTTTATGTCATCTTGAATGTCCTTACCCTTGTATATACGACTGGTATTTTCTTTTAGCTTATCTTGTAATAAATGACCCACCAATTTTGCGGTAGCATTACGATGATGCATACCAATTTGGTTCTTTGGACAAGTGTGATGGTCATTTACTTTTTTAACAATCCATTCATTGGAAGATGTCAGCTTATTTGAAATTATTTTCCAACCACAACACTCGTGCACACATATTACATCATATCTAAGGGGATCTGATTTCCTAGGCTTAAACTGGTAACCTTCTAAAAGAGCTTTTTCACCAAGTTTACGCATTAATAATTCTTTACTATCAAATCTATCAGCCTGTGCCACAGTTCGATCAGATAAATTACTTGATTCACCTGAGTCTCCTTCTTCAATCATGTATTGATCTATATCTTCTGGTGGACTACCTATATTTGTTAATGTATTTTGTTCCTAATCTATTACTTCATACTTGTCTAAAGTTTCTTGTTTCGGTAAAGGTGAATTATTATTATCATCTATATCAGGTTTAAGAGGATCTAAATCACTCTTCTTAACAGGACTAGAAGTAATGTCTATCTTTTTTATAAATAGAGTATGCGGGTTACCTTTCTTGTGACCTACATTATTGATGAAGAAATTGACATCATCATCATCGTGTATGCGCACAAATCTTGAACCTTGTTCATAAGTAAACGTGATATCGGAATGCAGGTTAATATCGAACTTTTTCTTCGCATAAGAGACAAGTTCTTCGTAATTTGTGCTTTTCTTAAGGCTAACACCAAAAATTAAGCCTTCGTAATAAAAAAACACACTAATTTCTTTCCTGGAAGAAGTCTTTTTTTTTAATTTTAGTAACAAGTAACTAAAAAGGAAACTCATTTTTCTTGATTATATAATAGCAAAATTCATGTAACTATTAATGGTCTTTATGAGATTCAACAACCAAATGACATTTTACAAGTGCTCAACCAATAGTGCGTAGATGCTCGACTTTCGCAGGGGGAAGTAATTGTGAATTCAGGGGGAATAGTAACTACAACAGGTGGACTAGACTTTTACAAAGCTTTATACTAGACTAGTGTGTTTACATCAAGTCGTTTAGAGAGGGGTAGTTTCACATATTAATTCCAAAATAATATTTTTTTGAACTAGTCACCTTAAGTTGTTATTTACATAAAAAAGTTGTTATTTAGATAACAATCTTTTAATTTAGGGAAAAAGACCAATTTATATATGTACAATAAAATTAGTTAAAGTTTAAGGGTAATATTTGCACATTTTAGATAAGATTTTTTACAAGCGGTTAATTGGTTATCATTATAATACATAAAAACCGATCAAAACATAAATTACGACCAATACCCAAATCAATCAGATCCCCAAGATCAAGAACAATGGCCAATCCCCAAGATCAGGAACAATGGCCAATCATAACGGTAAATTTAGACAATCTAATTTAATCCCCCGTATAATACTCCAATTTTAATTTGTTATACATAATTTTATAATTAGATATGAGATACACATATGATATGTTTTTGTCATATATTTATTATTAAAGATGAGGTGTATTTATGGTAGATTAAGGAACAATTATGTTGTTGGTATATTTTAGGGCAGATTAAGGAACACTTATGTTGTTGGTATATTTTAGGGTAGATTAAGGAACCCTATGGTAGATTAATGATTAAAGATGCGGTATATTTTTTGTTGATTAAGGAACACTTATGTTCTTGGTATATTTTAGGGAATTCTTGTTTAAAATTAAGGAATACCAATTAAAAGGAACACTTATGTTGTTGGTACTTAACTTCGTATTTTGTTGCCAAATTTAGATAATCAAGATAGTTCTCAGGGATCAAACTACTTAACATGGGATTCAGATGATAGCTATTCATCGAGTTCATCAAGTTCTATGATTGAAATGGAAAAAGTGTCTAGTAAAGGTCCATTTAATTACCTGGTCAATTGGTTTGAGGAAGAGGAAGAGAAAGATGAACCAGAGTTCTTCTTTTTGAAGCAAAAAAAACTCAAACTAAGAAAGGTTGATGATACCAGTTCTGATGAGGGCACAGAAAGTGAGAAATAGGGGGAACCCAAATATAAAAGCCCTTTCCTAAGTTACAGTGATGAAAAGTCAAAACAGGCTTCAAAGGGTAAAGAGAACCTCCCAGATGATCTAATTTCTGATGCAACATCCAAGCCAAAGCGTGTTAAGCCTTCTAAGGGTAAAGGTAAACGCGACAACTAGTATATTTTTCGTATGTAATCTTTTGCAAACTTAACCCGTTACTAGACATTATGGGTATTTAACTATTTATTATGTAACCGTATAATGGTATGTAACCTTTTGCAAACTTAACCCGTTACTAGACATTATGGGTATTTATTATTGTAATGGAACAAGTTGTATGACTTAATGTATGTTTCCTTTTTACTATTCTGAATCCTTGTTTCCTTTTGAAAGAAAATTTGTAATGGAACACTTGATTTGTATACAAGGAAAGTCAAATGATGAAATGGCTTCTAGGACTTTTAACCCTGTTCTTTAGGGTATCTTCAGTGAAGTTAATGGTCATAAATATGTGCAACCAGAAACTAGATATAGATTATTCATAAAGGGTAGGCACTGTTCATTAAGGTTTTATGAGTTGTTAAGTGTAGGCATTGTTCTTTAAGGTTTTCTGAGTGATAATGTAACAACATTAGTTAATGGTCATAAATTAATTCAACAACAGTAGACTTAGGCAAGTGATCAACCAACGGTGCTCACGTGATCAACTATTGTTTACGGAATTTAACAAATCACTCTATAAATACAATTGCCAACGAATATGTATTTACCATCAAAACTATACGAAGCAACAATATGTCTTTACCGTCAGATGACGGTACTCAAGTGATCAACTAATCCACAAATGATCAACTATTAGTTAAATTTTTTCTCAAAACAGGGGGAATTATTTATCAAATCAGGGGGAAATATTTATCAAAACAGGGCGAACGTTTTTACCAAAAGAGGAAACCGGAAGTAATCACTTTCAGATTTGTTAGTTCATGTATTCTTGTTTGTAAAAGAACAGGGAGGCGAAGTAATCTTTTCCTGAATGTTAATTTAGGATTCTTATTTTGTTTCTTTGGAATTGGTTAATTGAGCAACTGACGGTGCTCAAGTGATCAACTTGTATTTATTTTGACTTGTCTTGTCGAGATACAAAGTCAACTAATGAAATTGTACTATGTTCTTTAAGGTTTGTTCTGCATTTACTAGCTTATAAGTATGTTGACAAAAACTTCGTCATCAGATACAACATACCAATTGTTTGTTTCTTTGGTCACAGACAATTTAAAAAAAATGTCTGATTACATTCCAACAAAAATACAAAGAGAAATCATGCTTAGACTACCTGTAAGAGACGTATGCAGATGTCGTCAGATATGCAAGTCACTGAAAGGTATCATTGACGCAGAAGATTTCATTCGTGAATACGGGTCTCATGAGGTTGCTAATTGCAGCTTTATTTTTCAATACAAGGAAGACGTTCTGGGTAATGGTATCATGTATAAGGTGAATAGTGACTTAGAATTCAGACTAGTTGAGAATTCTGGATTAAATTCTGCTTCGCTGGATGCACTATACACTTCTGAAGGTATATGGTGTTTTGTTGTTGCCGGCGAAATCGCATTTGTTCTCTGGAACCCAACATTGGACAAAAATGTGACCATCTTGGCACCATATCTAGAGGCTCCTTTTTCCAAAAAGGTATTTGGGTTTGGTGTTTTTGAGGCAACACAGGAACCTACCATATTGAAGATAACTAATCCAGTAGTTGAAGGTGCATGCTTAGTCTCTGTATTTACAATTTCCTCACGTGTATGGATTGATTTGTTACCCGAAGATTCGCCCCGGGGATCTCTACGAATCAAAAGGGGCAGCCAGGCGGTGGTGGTCGGAAGAATTTATTGGGTGTGTTCTGAAAAGTATATTTGTAACCGTGATCAAGAGCACAAAAGATTTATGATTTTGTCCTTTGGACTGGATACTCACCAGTTTATACTAGAAGATATCCTTGAGGAGATAACAAGAGCCATTCCATCTCCATACACACTTTCAAAACTAAACAATCGTCTCATAATTTCAGGGACAGTAGTTTTTCTAATAGGACGAGTTACTTGTGGTTGGCAATTAGATGTGGTGGATGGCTTGCTTTCAATGGCTAGAGTGAATTTCTTTCACGAAAGGGTTATCGAGCTAATGCCAAAGTTGTTGGGGTTTACAAATAACAACGAGCCGATATTTGTGACTAGTGTAAACCCTGTTGGTTTTCCTCACATCCTAGAAACATGGAACAGACCAACCGGACAGTTTGTAAACAACCTAGCTATTCAAGGAGGACCCGGTTCTTTCATGGTCGGCCCCTACAAGGAATCGTTATTTCTTCTTAACAGTCCACCAAGTGAAATTATATAACTCTCCATGCCATTTTATGTCTGTTAGTGATATCAATGATGTGTTGTATTTCATTTCGTTTGTTTGTTTTGTTTAATGTCTGTACTTGATAGGTGTGAAAACACCCATCCTTTTACCACTTATTTCTGGCTAAAACAAGACCAAAACACGTATTTAATATCATTTGTTTGGAATTATGCGTGGTTTTTTTGTTTATTGTGTTTTCAGAGTCAACCGGATGAATATTGAAGAAAACATGGGATTGCACGGGTTTTATCGAAGAAAAAGACTCAAGACGAAGTCTATTGTCCAAGAGATGCAAAAGATTTAAAGTCATTGTGCCTATTTGAAGATTTATCGAAGAATAGAGCCAAAGATGGAAGATTCATATATGTCGAAGAACTCGAGTCTATTAAACAAATGATTATAGGACGAGTTGGAATCATTCACCGACACTTCTCAAAATCCAAAGTCGGAAACGTTTAATTAAAGAAACGTAAAGACTAAAGAAGAAAGAAGAAGAGAATCCCATGAACAAAGCCCATTTACAAGCCCACAAAGCATACGCCTATAAATAGGCCTACACTTCACAAACTTGAGGGAGTTAGCTAGTTTTTCATTTTTCCATTTTTCTCTAGTTTTAGAGAGAGAAAGTTCTTAACTTTCTCCCACTAAGATTTTTCTTTTCTCCATTTTACATTTCAAGTTTTAAGCTTTTGTATTTTGGATTTCATTAATCTAATTCAAGTTAAGCTTTTTAGTTCTTTAATCTCCTTCTACATTTCTTAGTTTTCCTTAATCAATTGATCTGATTGTTTCATTTCATACGGTTTGGGTTATTTGATGAGTTCGTGATTGAAGGTTAATCCTTCTCGTTCCTACTTAAGCTAATACACGTATAAGCTATAAGCCCTTGATGCTTATTGGCTTATTCGATTGATTTGGCTTATTTAAGTTTAAGTTTTCTTGAAAGACTTATAGTTCTTTAATCCGTTTTATTGAAGTTCGATTGTTTCAAATTGTAAAGGTTGGAATTTTTGCTTATTACTCTTTTAAAAAGTTTGAAAATGCTTATTGGTTACTGCTTATTGGCTTAAGCTTATTTCCTTTTGAATGCCTTTTCCATCTCAGTAGGTTTTACTTTGTACGATCACCTTGCTACGATTGCTTTGAGTGCGATCGGTTTGTCCCTTCCCTGGTACGATCCACGCCCACGATCACTTACTTCGATCTGGGGTGCGATCGGGTCTCTCTCCTGCTTTGATCGCATTGAGTGCGATCGGTTGTTACGATCCGGAACCACGATCGCGTTGCAATCTGGTAGTAAGATCGTCCCCTTCCATCGTACTAGAGAGTACGATCCATCTCCTTGGTTATTATCGCATTGAGTGCGATCTGTTTTATTCCTTACGATCGCATCGAATGCGATCGGTGAATACGATCTATTGTGTTATCTGGGCTACGATCGTGTCGCGATCTGAATTAATTTTGAGTACGATCGCATTACGATCGGACTCAGGTCTGAGTTTTGTTTTTGCTTAATTTTTCAAATCTAGTTTTTCCCGCTCTTTTACTTAGTTTATTTCAAACTTGTTTTTAAGTTTTTGAATCGTTAAGTTTTAATTTCCAAAGTTGCACGCTCTTATTTGTAGTTTAACTTTAAGACTTCTAATTTTACTTAACGACAATTTTGATTACTTGCACTTAGTTTAAAATTTAGATAACCAAAACCAAACCCCCTATATGTAACCAAGAACAATCATTCCACTTAGAGCTGTGATCAATTCGAGGAGATACCGAGAACAATTCTGAAACCCAATGAAAACCATTCTATCAAATGGCGCCGCTGCCGGCTCTTCTCGTTAAGATTAACAGTTTTTTTGTGAGAACTTGGATTTTGGGATCCGTTCACCGTGAACGTTACTTTTTCATAAAAAATTTCAAAAACCCTAAAAGATATAAAATTTTCAAAAATAAAAAAAAAAAAAATTTAAAAACCATAAAAACCAAAAATATTTCTTGTTTGCCTTGTTAGTTCTTTTGCAGGTGCATGCGTACACGATCAACGTCTTATCAAGAGCTCGAGCCTCTCGAAGACTTAAACATGGCCGGTGTACAAAACAACAACAACAATCCACCTCAAAACAATAACAATAACAACCCACCTCTCAACAACAATAATAACAACAACAATGAACCTTTACCGGACAATCGCCCTATGATTGAACTGTTACAAGCACATGTGGAGGGCAACAATGATCCAATTGTCATACCCGCGATTGCAGCCAACAACTTTGAGCTCAAATCCGGCTTTATCCAGATGGTCTCTGCTCAACCATTCTTGGGGCGTACTATTGATGATCCTCATGACCACATCAAGAGATTCTTGCAACTCACGAATACGGTCAAATTCAATGGTGTTCCACAAGAGGTAATCCGTTTACAAGTTTTTCCCTTTTCTTTAGAGGGACAAGCCCGACATTGGCTTGCAAAGGAACCGCCACAAAGTATTCTTACGTGGACGGATTTGGAGACTAAATTTATCAACTACTTTTTCCCACCCTCTCGTACTACCGCTTTGCGGAATGAAATTATCAATTTTGAACAAAAGTACGATGAGTCTTTTAGTGAATCTTGGAACCGTTTTAAAGACCTCTTGAGAAAGTGCCCACAACATGGTTTTACCAAAGTGCACCAAATTAATACCTTTTACAATGGTTTAAGCATGAATGACCAAGATTCACTAAACAGTGCCTCGGGGGGTAATATTTTGGTTAAGACTTCCAATGCCGCTTGGGATATTATTGAAAATAAGTCTCGTGTGCAAACCAAGAGTGTGCGGACCAATGCCGCTAGTGCTAGTACTAGTGATAACGATAAGCGATTTGACAAAATTACTACGCTTCTTGAATTGCTTGCCGCCCAAACTGCTAGCAACACCAACAGCATCAACGCTAAAAACACTCACGACGCTCAAGTCAATGCTGTTAGCCAACCATGTGAGTTATGCAGGGGTCCTCACTCTTACACCACTTGTACCACCACCCAAGACTATCCTTCTAAGAACGTTAATGCAGCATACGATACCTATCCTCCGGCCGCTTATCAAGCTCGTCCTCAAGGTGACCGCAACTTGCTTAGCTACCGTTCCAACAACTTTCTTTCCCCGCCCGGTTTTCCTCCTAACAACCCAAACTAACAACAAAACCTCAATCGCCCTCCTCAACAACAACAACAACCTCGTGCACCATACATACCACCTCACAAACAACCATATCCACCTCAAAGAAATAACCAAGTTTACCAACAACCTGCTTATCAACCACCCACCTACAATGCTCCTCCCAACCAACCCACCGCATTACCTCAAGATATTGGAACCTACATGAGGATTAATGATGTGATCGTGGATAATCTCCAACGGGAAGTGCTCAACTTGAAAGCAGACATGGTGAAACAAGGGAACGATCTGAGAGCTGATATGAGAAACACTTTGGCAAGTCAAACGAATGACTTAAGGAACATGATGGCTAGTTTCTTCCAAGGTAATCAACCCTCTTCTTCGGGTACTCTTCTGAGTAACACCGTTGCGAATCCAAGAGGGAGATGAAAGCAATCACCACTCGCAGTGGCAAAGGTACCACGGAACCCGAGCTTCCTATACCTCCACCGGTGATTGTGACTAAGGAAAACGAGTCACCTGCTCCTATTCCTCATCCTTCTACTTCCCCAATTTCTCCACCTCTTACTTCTACCCCTCCTCCACCCAAGGATGTGAGTGATCCTATTCTCCTAAAGCCTTCCTCTTCTTCCGATATACCTTATCCCTCAAGGTTGAGGAAAGAGAAGCTCAAAAGCAAGGACGATATTCAGGTTTCGAACTTTCTCAAAATGTTTAAACAATTGAATTTCAACATCTCCTTCGCTGAGGCTCTCGCTCACATGCCTAAGTACGCGAAAATGTTCAAAGATCTTCTTAGCGACAAGGAGAAGCTTCTTGATATTGCTAACACCCAACTTAATGAGAATTGCTCTACAGTGCTCTTAAGGAAATTGCCAACCAAGCTTGGTGATCCGGGTCGTTTCTTAATCCCTTGCAACTTCCCGGGAGTAGAGAATTTCATGGCCCTAGCCGATCTAGGTGCCAGTATTAACTTAATGCCCTTAAGCATTTGGAAGCAATTATCTCTCCCTGAGCTAGTCCCCACCAAAATGACTTTGGAATTAGCTAACCGTACGGTTGCTTATCCAGTGGGGATAGCCGAAGACGTCTTTGTAAGAGTCGACAAATTCACTTTTCCTGCCGATTTCGTCGTCGTCGATTACGATATGGACCCTCGTGTGCCGTTAATTGTTGGTCGTCCATTCCTGAGGACCGGTCGCACTCTCATCGATGTTGAAGCGGGTGAGCTTATCATGAGAGTGGGTGACGATAAAATTGTCTTCAACATGGGAAAGCTTTCTAAACAGCCTTATTCATACGAGAGTGTTAATTGTATTGACGTTCTTGATGAGGCTTGTGAAGAACACTTCAAAGATGCTTGTAAAAGTATTCCTACCTCTCTTCCCAATGTTGAGACCGTCTCCTCTATTGATTCATCACTATCTCTATTTCGAGAAAGTAATTTCCTTTGGAAAGATTTGGAAGCCACCATGGGAGATGTGAACTTAGAACATGACGATTCCCCCACCAATTGGGATGAAGATCTTCGCCTCATTGAGAACCTTCTTAAAGAAGACAATATTTCTCCACCATCCCCCAAGGTTATTGTTATCGATGAACCGACTCTGAATACGCCTCCCATCGAAAATCCTCCGGATTTAGAACTTAAGGAGTTTCCACCCCATCTCGAGTACGTGTTTCTTGAAGATAAGAAGAAGTCGCCCGTCATCATCGCAAAGGACTTGAAAGAAGAAGAGAAATCTCGCCTCATCATCGTGCTTAAAGATCATAAGAAGGCAATTGCTTGGAAAATTTCCGATATCCGCGGAATTGATCCGAACTTTTTATAGAAATGCTAAAATGGATCCGGTGGTCTAATGTGGTGGTAGATGGTGGTGGAAGCCATTGATGGCTTAGAGAGAGAGAGGAGAGGTTGAAAGTGAAAGAGAAAATGTATTGAACAATAAACAAATGACAATCAACACCCCTCCTGGGAAGCTAAGGAGGGGTATATATAGTCACGCACACAACCTAAACTTTACAACGAGCCTAGTCTAGTCTAAATGTGTGTGACTATGATAACTAACGGGAATTCTTAAATGTCGTCACATAAAGTGAGTTTCCAACAATCTTCCCCCATGGGACGACGTGTAGAATTCCTTACAATATTCTTCCTAACAAGTACAAAATAATTAAGAATAAGAGCTTTCTTGAAGCATCCAATGCTGATGAAGTCCTCTGAGGCCTTTGACTTCAAAACGACTCATCTTTAACTTGTAGTAGAAATACTGTAACGGCACGAGCTAAGTAACCCATACACTTGTGGTTAAGGAGAAGCTTCTGAATTAGCTTCCCCCTAATTCATGCCACGTAAACTTGATGTAGAAGCATTTTAAATAGCTTCCCCCTAAACCAACAATCCTCGTAAGCAACTTCAAAGCTTTCAATAAAGCTTAGAATGATTAAGCGCACAGCGGAATCTAACTAGCAAATCCCATCATATAACATGATAATGTTGCTAAGAGGGATCGAAAGTTTGGGGCACACCAAGTAGATCAACAACTTTTCATCTCACGCTTGAATAATTCTTCTGAATTTTTCTTCCCCCTGAGAGGTCAAGTTATGCATACCAGAAAGAATCAAGACACTTCTTCCCCCACATAGTTGAAGAAGGTAAATCAATCCCAATTATGAAGCTCAAATACTGAAGTGGACACTTTATCCCATTCATAAAGTTAACATCGTAACACCAGAGTCAATTAAGTCCCGGAAATGCACACGTCTTCTTCCGGAGATACACCAGAGTCAATTAAGTCCCGGGAATGCATATAGGATAATGATGATGTTTAATTGCAACAATCAAACAATTAAACCTCGAATCAGTAGTGTACCGTTTGGAGATTGATAACGACACGAGTTAAAACACTGATTTTCTCTGCGGCTATGACAAATGTCATCCCGGAATATCTTCAAATCAAAAGAAGGTATGAAGTTCATCACGTGTACTCGTTGTGCGTTCAATGTGTCTTCTTCTTCCCCCTTGATGGTTTCGAAACTCGGAACCATCAATAAATTGTACGCACATGAACCTGAAATCTCGTGAGAATAATAAATAAGCTGAATTATGTATTTTGTGAGAATCAGCTGTTGATCGAAAATCTCTTCTCATAAACTCTCCATGGCCACCTTTACCATCCCACGTGAAAGCAATTTGAAGTGACCACTGAAAGAATGAACCAGATACATCAAACGTGAAGCTGAATAAAAATCCTTCGATCTTGTGACTTAAGTTTGCACTATTGTTGAATGAAGAACGGTGGAGAAATCTCTAAGTACTCAATGCATCACTGAAGAAGTCTATAAGCACAACACCTCTTGAAATTATCCACGTCGACTAAGCGCGTGACACTGAGTACAACAATGTAACCCCTTTAAGTGATAGTTATCCGAGTCATCAACCATCCACCCCGAACCCGGAAACCAGATAACCAAGTCTTCATTCTAGGATTAAGCACTAGCAAGTTATCTATTAAAAGATAAAATAAATACACACCTTCGAAAAATCCGTCTTCAACGTCACGTAATTAATACCCGATCAAACAAAATCTGTAGCCACTAAAAAATCGTCCATTTTTCTTGGTCTCGTCAAAATAAATTCTTGTCACATTTTTTCACTTCATTTTGTCGCGTCACATTTCTCGTCACCCCATCAGTGTCAAGAATAAATTAAAGAACCACAAATGCAACAAAAAAACCACAAATTCAAAAAATGAACTTGTTTGTTTGAGCATCCATTCTCCTTAAACTATTCCATCTCGTCACAATGTCTCGTCACTTTTGTCTCGACTCGATGACGACCGAAGTATATCATTAGACACAAAATTTTATTCAAAATAAAAATTTTGAAACAAAAAATTTGTGTATATGAGTAAAAATATACGGCCCAATCATTCCAATCTTGCAATGTTTATAAAAGTCTAGTCCAAGGCCCAAAGTCTGTTAGAGAACCGTGTGTCATGGCCTATTGATTGCAACAATCCAGCCCAAGAGGTATACCCGATCCATCATACATCAAACCTGGTCCAAGAATTGAGATATATAAAGCCCCACTAACCCTAATATTTCTCAACCCTAATCACAATCTCAAACCACAGCCACTACACACAATATAATATCCTCCGTCTCATCTCTTAATCTACATCCCTTTTCTTCATACCTCTCCCAACCCCTGATCATACCCAACCACCATATCAAACTCAAACATCAATTAAGCATCAAACACTCCATCTCATCTCAGTCTACCCCAAAGAACATGGATAAAATCACAAGCACCATAAACTTATCAAAATCCCCAATTGATCTATTTATTCACAATAGCCACGACAAATTAGTAACACCAGCAATCACTCTTTCTCTTCTCAATGTTCGTACAAAAATGGACGAAAAGGTACTCGACATCAAGATCTATTCAAAAATAGGTCTCGGGTAGGTGAAAAATAGATTAATGGCAGGGTTTTATGATTCGTTTAATGTGATTTAAAATCGAAAAAAAAGATTAGATTATAACTGATTTGTTATTGATCTTTTCTTCCTATTCGAATATTAAAGACAGTTCCACTTGATGCATGTTTGTTTTTTTCTGTTTTATTTCTTGATTCGAAACAAAGACAAACAAATAACAGATTTGTTATACCGTTTCTCTATTTTCGAATAAATTTTTTTTTTAAAACCTCACAAAGATCGATGATGAAATATATGATTCGTGTATATGACTTTTTGAGGTCACGTCATGAACTAATAAACTGAGATCTTGAATTAGTGTTATTGATTTGAGTATTGTTGATGTTTAGATGGGTTAGGATATAGGTGACAAAGGGATTAGGATAGATTATTGTGGATTTGGTTGTGGAGAAATAAGGTGATGTTGGCTGTTGTATTGGTTTAGGTCTTGGTTTTTGGGTTTTGGTCACCAAATTTAGTTCACAAGTTTTAACAAAACATGGTCCAATCGGAATGACAAACAAAAAAATCCCATCGGAATGTCTTTTAAAAAAAACAATCCAATCGGAATGTTTAAGCATATGGTGTAATCGGAATATTTGTTTTTTGAGTCATCATCGGAATCAAACAAACACCCCCATCGGAATGTCTAAGTTGAATCCCCAATCTGAATGTCAATCTGAATGTTCAATCGGAAACCCAATCTGAAACCCAATCTGAAAAGGGTTTTGAAGGACCCGAAAAAGGTGGAACTGCACATTTGTCCTTATCTATTTGCATAAACAAGAAAAAAATATACCCAGAAACAGTGACCAGATTTGATAAGACTTTGACAATGATATTTGATGAAACCAAGAGTAAATAAATAAGTTTGAGACCCAAAACATGCGACTGTTTGGTCAGATGGACAAAAAAATTATGACGTGACAAAAAATTTGTGACAAAATGGATAAAAATGATATAGAACGAGACACAAAGAATAAATTAGACCACCAAATCGAATATATAAACACGATCCAAGGATAGAACCGAGGCTCTGATGCCAAATGTAGAAATGCTAAAATGGATCCGGTGGTCTAATGTGGTGGTAGATGGTGGTGGAAGCCATTGATGGCTTAGAGAGAGAGAGGAGAGGTTGAAAGTGAAAGAGAAAATGTATTGAACAATAAACAAATGACAATCAACACCCCTCCTTGGAAGCTAAGGAGGGGTATATATAGTCACGCACACAACCTAAACTTTACAACGAGCCTAGTCTAGTCTAAATGTGCGTGACTATGATAACTAACGGGAATTCTTAAATGTCGTCACATAAAGTGAGTTTCCAACACTTTTGTACTCACAAGATTCTCATGGAAGATGACTTTAAACCCGCAATCCAGAGCCAAAGAAGGGTTAATCCTCGCATTCATGACGTCATCAAACAAGAGGTTATCAAACTTCTTGATGTCGGCTTGATTTACCCTATCTCGGATTTGCCTTGGGTAAGTCCCGTCCATTGTGTGCCAAAGAAGGGCGGAATAACCGTTGTTCCCAATGAACACAACGAGTTGATTCCCACTCGTCTCGTTACTGGGTGGAGAGTTTGTATTGACTATCGCAAGCTCAATTATGCCACGAGAAAAGATCACTTTCCTCTTCCTTTCATGGATCAAATGCTCGAGCGTCTTGCGGGTAATGACTATTACTGCTTCTTAGACGGTTTCTCCGGGTATTTTCAAATTCCCATCGATCCCAAGGACCAAGAAAATACCACATTCACTTGTCCCTACAAAACATTTGCTTACAAACGCATGCCTTTTGGTTTTTGTAATGCTCCTGGGACGTTCCAAAGGTGTATGATGGCTATCTTCCATGACATGGTGGAAGACACTATGGAAGTATTCATGGATGATTTCTCGGTTTATAGCGATTCTTTCTCTACTTGCCTTGCCAATTTAGAACGTATGCTGAAGCGGTGTGAAGACACTCGCCTTGTTCTTAATTGGGAAAAATGCCATTTCATGGTAAAAGAGGGCATCGTGCTAGGACACAAGATCTCCAAAGCCGGTCTTGAAGTAGACCGTGCTAAAGTCGATGTTATTTCTAAGTTGCCTCCACCTTCAACCGTGAAGGGTGTGAGAAGTTTCCTGGGTCATGCGGGCTTCTACCGTCGCTTTATCAAAGATTTTTCTAAAATCGCTCGCCCGATGACCCACCTCTTGGAAAAAGATACTCCTTTTATCTTTTCCAAAGAGTGTATTGAAGCCTTCAACTTGCTTAAGGATAAGCTAACTAAGGCACCCGTCTTGGTTACCCCTAATTGGGAGCTGCCTTTCGAGTTGATGTGCGATGCTAGTGACTTTGCTATTGGAGCGGTTTTGGGCCAAAGAGTGAACAAACACTTCCAACCGATCCATTACGCTAGCAAGACAATGACTGGGGCTCAATTGCATTACACGACAACCGAAAAAGAGCTTTTAGCTGTTGTCTATGCTTTTGAAAAGTTCCGCCCCTATCTTGTCCTTTCCACCATAATCGTGTATACCGATCATTCCGCGTTGAAGTACTTGTTAACTAAACAAGATTCCAAACCAAGACTTCTTCGTTGGGTTTTGCTACTCCAAGAACTTAAAATCGAATATCGTGATAAGAAAGGAGCTGCAAACCTAGCCGCGGATCATCTCAGTAGACTTGAGGATCCTTACCAAGGGGATCATCCGAACAAAGAGATCAATGACTCTTTCCCCTGGAGACCTTAATGTCTATCAACTCGACTTCTGATGAAACCCCGTGGTTTGCGGACATTGCAAACTACTTGGCGGGTGGAATTCTCGTTGACGGGTTAACATCCCAACAAAAGAAGAAGTTCTTTAAAGACATTAAGACTTACTTTTGGGATGACCCGTATCTATTCAAACAATGTGCTGATTTGATTATTCGCCGATGTGTTGATGGACCGGCAGCTTTAGAAATCCTTGACGCTTGCCACAAAGGACCCACCGGTGGTCATTTTGGTCCCAACTACACCGCCAAAAAAGTGTTTGACTCAGGATTTTATTGGCCCACCATTTATCGTGATGCTCATGAGATGGTTAAACGTTGTGATGCTTGCCTAAAACAAGGTAAGATCACACATAAAGACGAGATGCCTCAGAATTTCATTCAAGAATGTGAAATCTTTGATGTTTGGGGTATCGACTTTATGGGGCCATTCCCTTCTTCTAAAGGAAACAAATACATCCTTGTAGCCGTTGACTACGTCTCAAAATAGGTTGAAGCCAAAGCTTTACCCACTAATGACGCAAGGGTGGTTTGTAACTTCTTGAAATCGCTATTCGCTAGATTCGGTGTGCCTCGTGCCATTATTAGTGATCGCGGGACTCATTTTTGCAATGATCAATTTGCAAGAGTCATGGCTAAGTATGGTGTAAATCATCGTCTTTCCACCGCCTACCACCCACAAACTAATGGCCAGGCTGAAATCTCCAACCGAGGATTAAAGCGAATTCTTGAAAGAACTGTGGGAGAGCATCGTGCCTCATGGGCTGATAAACTTGATGATGCTTTGTGGGCTTTTCGTACCGCATACAAGACTCCGATTGGTTATACACCATACCGTCTCGTGTACGGGAAAGCGTGCCACCTCCCCATTGAGTTGGAGCACAAGGCTTACTGGGCCTTGAAGTGGGCTAATTTTGATATCAACAAAGTCGGTGACCTACGCAAGATCCAACTCAATGAGCTCAATGAACTCCGTAATGAGGCTTATGAAAATTCTTTGATCTATAAGGAAAAGACTAAGCTCATTCACGACTCTAAGATTAAGAACCGAGAGTTCCAAGTTGGAGACAAAGTTTTGCTCTTTAACTCTCGGTTAAAAATCTTTTCGGGCAAGCTGAAATCTCGTTGGTCCGGCCCATTCACCATTGCCCAATTTTTTCCATATGGTACTCTCGAGCTCGCTCAACCTAATGGGCCTAGTTTTAAGGTGAATGGCCAACGAGTGAAGTTGTACTTTGGTGAGGACATCTCTCAGGAGATGATTCCATCCCTCACCACGTTTCTCATGAACTAATTTTGGGTCGAGTCAGGCTCGTGACTCGGTTATAAAAAACAAGCACTCCTCGGGAGGCAGCCCGAGTATCTATCCTTTTCTGTTTTAACCTCCTAAGTGTAGGGGGACCTCTATAGGTTGTTTTTGTTTGTGTGGTGATGTGATTACAGGGATGAATGCACTTTTGGAATCTTTGAAGAACCGTGCTCCCATGTTATCCGAAATCCGGTTCTATCTCTCAACTATCGTGATTCAATTTTCTTCATACTCACATTTGAAAATGATCACGTTAGTCGTCTCTTCCTTAGCTTGATTTAACCAACGTGCACAATGTCATAAGTGTAGGGGAGACTTTTCCCACATGCTTAAACATTGAGGACAATGTTTATCTTAAGTGTAGGGGGACTTCTATCGAAGTTTTAAGTGGACTTTTCCATGAAAATGCCTTCATTTAACCGGAAAATCATCTTTTTCAACATTTTTCAAATTTTTAATTAACTTTGGCCATTTAGTCGTAATTTTTAAATTTTTATCGTTGCTTTCATATGTATATATCCCGCAATAAAGTCAAAAATATGAATAAAGTGGTGTAGCTAGTTTAGAAGTCTTTGACATATTAGGCCCGTTGCGATTATTTTGACTCAACCCGAATAGACTTATCCAAGTTTATTCTAGCTAGTATCCTTAACCATGTAGACCTTAATTGGTTTATTAGGCTAAGCATCCACGAGTCTCATTACTTGAGATTTTAAATTGTGGAGAACGAGAAATGATAGAGTCAATTATAAGTCGGTATTCTTGCACAAGCTCACTTGGTGTAATTATTTGCCTATTCTCCCATCACTTGCTAATAAATTATCTGCAATAAGTAAGGTCGTACGATTTGAAAAGTTACTTAGCTTCTAGCCCAAGATCGTTTAAAAGTTGCTCGGTAATGATAAGAGTTCATAGCCAAGGCATAACTTATGAAGCGGGGCGCGAAGATTGGCGAGTCCGAAAAGGCCCTAACAAGGCATGAGGATTCAATCTTATTGCTGAAGATCCAAAGTGATGTGAAAAGCATTATTCCCGAAATCAATATGAAGGATCAAGACTCACGACGAAAAGCAATCAACTCCCATAAAGATCATGGAGAAGTCTATCCGAAAAGACCCTAACAAGGTATGAGGATAAATAGATCCAAGTCCGAAAAGGAGGCGGATCGTTGTATCTCGAAATCCCAATTAGAGATTAAGAAATAATCATGAAGTCGTGGTCAACAAAGTTGGAGTACCCCTCAAAAGTCTCCAAGTGAAGAAACTCTATTAACGATGAGAAGACCATTATATCAAGCACGTCTCTCAAGATATGAAGTATGAAGTACATGCCAAATATCGGCCCGAGAAAGGTCTCAAATCGTGAACCGAGTTATGCCAAGATATGAACTTTTTGATATCCCGAGAAGCAGTTTTAAGAGATTTTGTCCTTTAGCTAACTATTGATCAAATCGTCCTACTTTGCTTTCAGCCTAAATAAACTATCGCAATAAGTCCAAAAATGCATCTTCATGATCATTCTAAGACAAAAATAAAATATAAGAGATACAACTAGGAATAAGGGAGTTTAAGCATTTAATTAAGCCATGTGTGTAAGTGTTTGATTTACTAACTTATAATAACAATGATCTCGTTTTTAAGCTTAGTTTGGGGAACGTGAAACTTGAGGGTGATAAATCTTCGCAGCACCAAACCCCTAATGTAAGTCCTTGATCTCTCTGCAAGTTGTTTTCATATAGCTATGGTTTTCTATCCTTTTATTTGCTTTAAAGTTTTTAATTTCTCTTAGTACTTTAATTCTTGTTTAGTAATATTTTAATAAGGCCAAGGTTGATTGATTATGAGAAAAGTGTAAATTTGCTTTATCACTAAGCATTGCATGAGGGCATTGCAATAGTTAAGTGTAGGGGATTTGATAGGTGTGAAAACACCCATCCTTTTACCACTTATTTCTGGCTAAAACAAGACCAAAATACGTATTTAATATCATTTGTTTGGAATTATGCGTGGTTTTTGTGTTTATTGTGTTTTCAGAGTCAACCGGATGAATATTGAAGAAAACATGGGATTGCACGGGTTTTACCGAAGAAAAAGACTCAAGACGAAGTCTATTGTCCAAGAGATGCAAAATATTTGAAGTCATTGTGCCTATTTGAAGATTTATCGAAGAATAGAGCCAAAGATGGAAGATTCATATATGTCGAAGAACTCGAGTCTATTAAATAAATGATTATAGGACGAGTTGGAATCATTCACCGACACTTCTCAAAATCCAAAGTCAGAAACATTTAATTAAAAAAACGTAAAGACTAAAGAAGAAAGAAGAAGAGAAGCCCATGAACAAAGCCCATTCACAAGCCCACAAAGCATACGCCTATAAATAGGCCTACACTTCACAAACTTGAGGGAGTTAGCTAGTTTTTCATTTTTCCATTTTTCTCTAGTTTTAGAGAGAGAAAGTTCTTAACTTTCTCTCACTAAGATTTTTCTTTTCTCCATTTTACATTTCAAGTTTTAAGCTTTTGTATTTTGGATTTCATTAATCTAATTCAAGTTAAGCTTTTTAGTTCTTTAATCTCCTTCTAAATTTCTTAGTTTTCCTTAATCAATTGATCCGATTGTTTCATTTCATACGGTTTGGGTTATTTGATGAGTTCGTGATTGAAGGTTAATCCTTCTCTTTCCTACTTAAGCTAATACACGTATAAGCTATAAGCCCTTGATGCTTATTGGCTTATTCGATTGATTTGGCTTATTTAAGTTTAAGGTTTCTTAAAAGACTTATAGTTCTTTAATCCGTTTTATTGAAGTTCGATTGTTTCAAATTGTAAAGGTTGGAATTTTTGCTTATTACTCTTTTAAAAAGTTTAAAAATGCTTATTGGTTACTGCTTATTGGCTTAAGCTTATTTCCTTTTGAATGCCTTTGCCATCTCAGTAGGTTTTACTTGGTATGATCACCTTGCTACGATTGCTTTGAGTGTGATCGGTTTGTCCCTTCCCTGGTACGATCCACGCCCACGATCACTTACTTCGATATGGGGTGCGATCGGGTCTCTCTCCTGCTTTGATCGCATTGAGTGCGATCAGTTGTTACGATCCGGAACCACGATCGCGTTGCGATCTGGTAGTAAGATCGTCCCCTTCCATCGTACTAGAGAGTACGATCCATCTCCTTGGTTATTATCGCATTGAGTGCGATCTGTTTTATTCCTTACGATCGCATCGAATGCGATCGGTGAATACGATCTATTGTGTTATCTGGGCTACGATCGCGTTGTGATCTGAATTACTTTTGAGTACGATCGGACTCAGGTCTGAGTTTTTTTTTTACTTAATTTTTCAAATCTAGTTTTTCCCGCTCTTTTACTTAGTTTATTTCAAACTTGTTTTTAAGTTTTTGAATCGTTAAGTTTTAATTTCCAAAGTTGCACGCTCTTATTTGTAGTTTAATTTTAAGACTTCTAATTTTACTTAACGACAGTTTTGATTACTTGCATTTAGTTTAAAATTTAGATAACCAAAACCAAACCCCCTATTTGTAACCAAGAACAATCATTCCACTTAGAGTTGTGATCAATTCGAGGAGATACCGAGAACAATTCTGAAACCCAATGAAAACCATTCTATCAGTACTGTTCTCAATCTTATTTACCAAATGCAATAGAGCTCAACCGTAGCACAATTTTCACAAATGATCAACTTTTAATCTTGTTAATCTTATGTTTAAATTTTGTTTTTTAGTATTGGGAACCAGTTTACAAGTAGTGTAAAAGAAAAAAAAAATAAAAAAGTTTTAAAAAAATTGGACATGGCCAGGACTCGAACCTGCGCCACACACACCACAACATACACTCCTTACCGTCATGCCGTAGGTTCTTTACTGATAAAGTTTCCCTATGGCTTATATAAGGGGTGTCTAGTTTTCAGCTTATATTAATTTTCGAATGTTATAAGCTGGTTTTCAGCTTATTGGTTAAGCAAATTTAGCTTTTTCTATATTTCTTATGGGAAAAAACCAATTTTATCAAAGACATAAATATAATGCACAATAGATTAAATATATTGCCCATTTGAAAATGGCATTTAACATAAATATAAACAGAAGTTCAACAATCAAGTTGTCCAAAAGACTGTGACCAACATTTTTAGGAATAATATCTGATAATAGAAGTTACATAAGTAATCAAGACGATCAATTGTCGGCATTGTTGTTTGCACACTTAGTGGGAATCTTGTATGTCCAAAAGAAGTCTGCAAAACGCTCCTATCTGCTAATCCTGCTAGCAATGGATTAGTCACCTCCAATTGCTTATTTTTTGTCAGCATAAACATATTTCTCATTACCCAAATTCCACAATCGCCTAAAGGGCCAGCTTGCGTAGGGACATTAGCAGCGTAACGGAAAGTGATTGAGTAATTTTTAGGATCAATCCCTTTCTTACTCATTACATCATTGTCCTCAAGATACTTTGGAATGACATATTTATATGTTTCAGCCAATGCCAGCCACCATTTTTGATATTCAACTTGAGTTTCTAGCAAGTGATTAGGAAGCATGATGTCGTAAATGGTTATGACACCAGAACGTAAATGTAGTTCAGCAAGGACCCAATGGATATCTTCTTCATTGATTGGGAAGTAAACCTATAATATCAAATAAACTGTAAGTAGAAGCCATATTGAACCTAGACATAAAACATTAAATAAGATATAACCTTTTCAACACCGACATCGAACCATGGGACACAATATGTAACACCAGAAGCAAAATGGGAACGAGTCTCCTTAGTAAAAAGAGAGGTATGAAAGAATGGGCCATGAAGTATGTAATCGGCATCAGGCAGTCTATAGTGACAAAAATATATAATCCATAGTTCCAGGTGCTGTCATTTGAAAATAAATTTATAAATGACCATATTCGTCTATATGAAAAATAACTATAATATCAAATAACCGTTTATATAGTTCTACTTACAGTATCCGAAAGTCAACCACCTCGTCCACGACCGATACCTAATAATCGTCCCGAAAATGCAACTTTAACAGTTATTGAATCAGGACCCCATGGGAAATTGAATTCCTTATCCTTGTGGTTTATAATCAAGTCCATAATATATTTAGGAACAAGGGTTCGGCTTCTTGGTGCATTTGTTGTGCGCCATAAATCCTTCATAAACAAAGTATATATTAAAAAAATACTTTCAAATATATTTCATTAAAAAATTCAAATGTACAAATACATACCTCGGACCATTCGGGGATCTCATGATTATCAAGACCAATCAATGGTATTGTAAACTTTCTAAGTTTCTTGGTGCTTGCACGAACCTTAGGCTTAGGTTGTGATGACTCGGGGGGGGGGGGGGTGATGAAAGGGTCTTTTCGAAACTTACTAAGTTTAGTCTCACGTTGACTTTTAAGGGCTGGTTGTTCATCAACATTAAGTAAAGCCACATCCAGGACACTATCATTTGTGTTATTAACTGACTGATCCATCGTACTTGACCCATCCTCAATTTCATGATGAATAGCTAAATCTGAATTTGCCAACTGATCCGATGAGATTCCAATATGATCAGCATTATCCGCCAAATTTTCATCAGAAAGAAACTGGTTATTATAAAGCTTTGATGCACAGTTTATTTCCAGTAAAACATCCGCAACCCCAAAGTCTAGTTCGTCGAGTTTCTCTGTAGGATAGAAGCCTTTGTGTCGTCCGACAAAATACAAGTCTGGGATGCAACATATCCACAACATATTTCTCGTGTCTGTATAAATTCTCGAGAGGATCAGAATACTTAAATCAAACAAGATGTATGAAGATCAAGTTATTACCTGATGTTTTCGAAAACTAAAAGATCATCTTGGATACAAGAATAGTCGTTAGACAAAAACACTTTTCCGTCTTTCGTTTGATTTAATTCATCCTTGGAGAAACCCTAAGAATTTAGCAGTATAAAGTATTATAAAAAGGGGGAAGTTGAAATAAAATAGTATGACTAGCAGGGGGAAAGTGAGATACTATACATTGTCATTAGGAAGCGACTCAGTATGTTCTTTCTTAAGGGGAGACTCATTCAAAATTGAACAACTTAAAATATCGACTTCTTCTTTCGTTTGATTTAATTCATCCTTGGAGAAACCCTGATAATTTAGCAATAAAAAGCAAGAATTATATAAGAATAACAATGGGGAAGTTTAAATAGAATAGTATGACTAGCAGGGGGAAGTGAGATACTATACATTGTCATTAGGAAGCGACTCATTATGTTCTTTCTTAAGGGGAGACTCATCATTCATAATTGAGCAGCTTAAAATAACTTCTTCTGTGTTAGGTGGAACAATCGATTCAGTGTCCATATACGAATCAATTGTGTTGGAGGCCTGTATGGTTGACAAAAAAAATTAGAAAATAAAAATGCTAACTTCATTGCCCAAAGAGATATCTAAAAACAGATATGTTACCTTTTCATTATGAAGTGATTCATGATTTTGGTCATTAATCGTTGATGCATTAGATTTTGAAGAGCTAAAATCTTCAACTTCAGCTGTTTTAAGTGTATCAACTTCCATATCCTTACACGCCTCTTTACCCTCGTTGTGATCAGATGTGTTTGAACACTTATTCTCATTAACTGAAACAGGATGTTCTTCCATCATCACCTTAGCATTAAATGGGCTGGATGCCTGCAGGGTTGAGAAAAATATTTAGAAAACAGATATGTTACCTTTTCATAACCTAAAGAGATATATGAAAACAAATATGTTACCTTTTTCATTATGAAGCGATTCATGATTTTGGTCATTAATCGTTGATGCATTAGATTTTGAAGAGCTAAAATCTTCAAATCCAGTTGTTTTAAGTGTATCAACTTCCATATCATTACACGCCTCTTTACCCTCGTTGTGATCAGATGTGTTTGAACACTTATTCTCATTAACTGAAACAGGATGTTCTTCCATCATCACCTTAGCATTAAATGGGCTGGATGCCTGCAGGGTTGACAGAACACATTATATACCAGACATTCCTCAAAGAGACATTTGAAAATAGATAGGTTACCTTTTCATTATCAAGCAACTCATACTTATTCTCAGCAACAATATGATTCTCATTCATTGAGTGGTTTCCATTTAGATCTTCCACATTTAAGTCAACACCATCGAAAGCAGTGGTGTAACTTCCCAATGTTGAACCGCCTAAGTCATCGTTTTCCTGATAAAAAGTCAAAAAAAACATAAACTTATAGTGTATTTTACCTTTTTGTATTTTTATACAAACAGTTGTTAATTTAACTATACCTTCTGATGGTAACCAAATAAAGGTTTCTTCACGAGATCATCTAGTTCTGCTAAATGTATCTTAAAGTCTGCTTTGATTTGACTAATCTTTTGAAGAACATCAACTTTGTCTAGGTGGTTTGTAAAGGGGCTGCTACATATAAGCTCAAGGTTACGTATACGATCATTGAATTCACACTTCAAATCAGCAACCTCCTTGGAAACTACAACACCGGATGATGTAGATCCATACTGAATGCAATCAACATCTACTTCTGTAGGAGTGATTTATGCGGTGGCCTTTTTTGTGACTTTAGAGACATGCGCTTATAACGGGTTCTTTTGTTTGACTTTTCTATAGACAACGACAAATGTGAACCTGATTTAAAATATTCCAAACTAGCAATCCACCAGGGTTGTATTTTCTCAACATTTGTCGGCTCAATGTTATAAATGGGATTTCTAATATCAAATAAATTTGGATAATTGGATTTTGAAAATGGCTTCGCATCACTCCATGCAACACACCGAGGTAGTACATCAAGCTTCTTAGACCACCAACATCTTGAAACCGGAAACTTTTCCAGTAGCCAAACCTGGCTTAAATGGGAAACATTGTATGCAGGAAACTTGCTAATAGGATTTATGTACGAACATAAACCAAAAATTACACACCTTTAATGGAAATACAAAACCTTGCAATGTATACGTGGGGAGATAAGTTGGGCCAAGCGCAGCTTTCTTGTCCAAATGAACCTTGCGGTACTTTCTGTCATTATTGTATACCCGATTGTGAAACTCGTCCCACATATACTCACCCCAAGGGAAACTGTTCCAAGAATCAATATTCTCGACTAGATTAAACAACTCTTCTGAAACAACTCCCGTAGCTGAAGACCCGTTAACACCCAATTTAATGCAAATAGTAGACAGACCCGCACGTCATCATCATCGGTCAAATTACTAAAAGCATAATTGTCCAAAATAAGCTTCTTAATTTCGTCACCCTTTACTCTACGGATGCCTGGAAAGACACGTTTCTGGAATTCTGATTCAAGTTTACTATACTATTTTAAGGAACAGTTCCTAAAACGTAAATCGGTAAGCAAACAAAAGTCCTTTTGGCTAAACTCCAAGATATGTTGCCCAAAATCAAAGTAAAAAGACTTATCAGGAGGTGGGTTCTCAATGTATCTTTGATGTTGTAGAACATAGTTAATCAAATGATTATCATGTTCCTCTGTTCCTGTATCCAACCAAGGCCTAAATACTGTTTTCCTAAACAGATTTTGCCGCGAGACCATCATAGACAATTTTGATTTAATAGTTGTCAAATAATCTAAACTACTTCTGATGCCAACCTTCGCATCATAAACCTATTGTACAAACAAAATGGAATATTCAATTAAACATAATTATTAAAAACCTAACCTATAAAAAAGATGGTGTGGAAACCTTGGTTTCTGGATCTTTGAAGCTACTAGGAATGATCATTGTTCATATGATTAACATAATCAAAGCGGAATTAGAACAACAACCATTAACAAGGTGTTTAGGCACAAAACATGAATTAAAACAATAGGGATGTTCATTATATTAATAACAAACATCTACTAGACGTGTATACATTGAATCCCACGTCTAGTGCACACACACGTTTAGGTTTACATTGTGAATGAATTAATATGAATAAAACCTAAGACCCTTGTTCCTTTTATAGTGGAAGGAACAGAATCTACAAGAGATAAAATCAAATAAACAACTAAATATTCTATTTCTATAGATATATACTGAATATATTATTTAGAATATATCCAATATATTCTGTAAATAGAATTCTCCATCAAATCCATCAGCGTTGACTTTTGTTGACTGCGTTTGACTTTTATTGACTTCTGTGAACGCCTACATTGCTCTTGTCAACGTCTATATTACTCTTGTCAACGCTTGAGTAAATGTCCTTCGATTTTGAGTTTCTGCCACATCAACTTTTTGACCCAACAATCTTCCCCTAGTTGATAGTGGCAAAACTCTATGTGTATCTCTTGTAAGTTGTACATGATCTTCAAGTTGCTTCCCCTCAAGTGTAGCATGTATTTCTTCCCCTTTTTGTCACATCAACAAGGAAGTAAACAATGTATGCAATCTTTGAAGATTCTCCAAAAGTAGGCTCTGTGTAATGATCTTGAAGAAAAATAAATAAAGTATTCTTGATGTAGAAGTAGAGTAACCCAAACCTATGTTCCATGTCTTGTACGATGTGATGAAGTATGGAACTAATACAAAAATCCTCATCCTTTGTGAGACACTGAGCACAATAATGTAACTCCTTCAAGTGATAGAAAATATGTGCATAGAGTACCATAAGAAAAATCACATATTCCTAGATCTTGTATTACTTCATCAGTAACCATGTAAGCATAAACAAGTTACCTTTAAAGTCTATGACTGGGAGTGCACGACTTTAAGATATGATAGAACACAAACTCGCGAAAATCTTCTTCAATCATCAAACTTACCATAAGAACTCTTCCCCTTAAGCTAACACCTCTTCATGACGAATTTAACGGAATAACATCTTCATACCATATGTAAAAGATCCTGATGGATAACTCTTTTCACAAGGCTACCCCGATTACATAATCAAATCCAATAAATTTCCTCACGAATTGTTGTCAACTCGCATTAAAAACATTAATCCCTTTCAAAATATCCGAGCCATAAATATCATCATGATATTCTAAATTAAAACGGAGATTCCATGTACCTTTGTGTGTATAATCCTCCTTTTTGTGTGCTCAAAACATACCAATTTTCTCAAACAGCAGCAATCCTTTTGTTATCCGAGAACCTTCTTTGTCCAATATCTTTTCTATGTGAACTGTCACATATCGGACAACACCTATCAACGCTTGAGCAAGCGTTTCTCGGACAACTCATGTCAACGCCTATTCTGTCAGCGTTCGACTTATTCTTGTCAGCGTCAAAATTACAAACATCAGCGTCCAACTTACTTTCTTGTCAACGTCAAATTAATTAGCATCAACGTCACTGTTGATCAAAAGCCCACATCTGAATTTGAATTCTTTGATTTCTTGTGGGACCACAAGTCCTTATCATATCTTACATCCTTATTGATGTATTCATTCGTCGCATCACATGTGAAACACAATTGTGTATGCTGCTGAACCACAAATCAATATTACGTGGACCAGTATACATGTCTCTCTTGTCTGGATTCAAATAACAACATGTAGGCATCAAACACACGTGATGTACTTGATCTGTACAATCGCTGCTACTCTTTGACTTTGAACAGAATATAGACCCCACGTCAATTGGTTGCTTTTGACCAATAAACACTCAATCCTTGCTTCACACAGCCATGTATCAATATAATACTCGAGATCCTTACTTCACGTGAATAATACTTTGTTTCACAAATTACTTTGTTTCTTTGACCGTGTGAACACAAGAGATATCCCCCAATTAGGAAGCATGAGTCGTGTGAATACTGAGCAATCAAAAAGCATCCTTAGAATCGTGTGAACACAAGTATCTTCCATCAATAAGAAACGAGCGTACAAAATACATCTTGTCATGTGAATATACTCACACAAATACGCAGATGACTTTATAATAATATTCTTGATATGTTACCTTTTGTACGACCATCTCTTTAGCCAAAAATCTCGATCTGTTTTGTTACTTCATGGATTTAGGGTTTTATGATAAACCCTAATTTACTTCTTGATCATATATTTGACAGCAACAATAACATTCTAACAGCCACGAACAACGTAACACTCTGCTTTTTATGTCGATCTAGGGTTTGAGAAACCCTAGGTCATGATTTCATGTGAAAAGCAAAAACGTTAATACCTCATTATGCAGCTACCTTCGACTTAGAATAACTTCTTCGTAGGATCTCAGATCGAAGATCCCTTCGGTGAGATCCTAGACACAAGTGCCAAGAATCTACAGTTCAAAAATCACGAAGATCCAACGGTTAACGAAGGAGAGATCGTGTTTTGAACATGGCTGTTCACAGAAAACTGCATGTACCCTACTGCTGACTTTGACGCCTAATAACTTTTGCCTGGGGATAAAACTCGACAATCCCTCCGGTGGATGTTTAGATCTATGTATGTAGAACACACATATAAAATTTCGTGACGATCCAACGGTTCAATCAAAAGTTATGACCTTCTGAATACTGCTGCGCACACAAAAACGTCCAGAAAAACCCTAGACGGATTTTTCTTCTTTTCACCATATACGAACACCTTGTTGGTCCTAGCATCACGAGCCACGAGGCTCTGATACCAATTGTGGAAACCTTGGTTTCCGGATCTTTGAAGCTACTAGGAATGATCATTGTTCATATGATTAACATAATCAAAGCGGAATTAGAACAACAACCATTAACAAGGTGTTTAGGCACAAAACATGAATTAAAACAATAGGGATGTTCATTATATTAATAACAAACATCCACTAGACGTGTATACATTGAATCCTACGTCTAGTGCACACACACGTTTAGGTTTACATTGTGAATGAATTAATATGAATAAAACCTAAGACCCTTGTTCCTTTTATAGTGGAAGGAACAGAATCTACAAGAGATAAAATCAAATAAACAACTAAATATTCTATTTCTATAGATATATACTGAATATATTATTTAGAATATATCCAATATATTCTTTAAATAGAATTCTCCATCAAATCCATCAGCGTTGACTTTTGTTGACTGTGTTTGACTTTTGTTGACTTCTGTCAACGCCTACATTGCTCTTGTCAACGTCTATATTACTCTTGTCAACGCTTGAGTAAATGCCCTTCGATTTTGAGTTTCTGCCACATCAACTTTTTGACCCAACAGATGGGATATCAAAAACATATTTATGATGCCAACATTCGCATCATAAAACTTTGTATAAACAAAATGGGATATTCAATTAAACATAATTATTAAAAGGCCTATTGGATTGAAGAAGGTACCTGTACAAAACCGGCCATAGATATACACAAATCTGGAAACAGAAAACCACGATGAACAATGATTAAGGTTTAACGAGTAATTGGATTATCTAAACGACCATGATTAAGGTTATCGAGTAATGGGATTATTTAAACAGGAAGAACATATCTGGAAAATATAACTGAAATAGTATGAAATCGTAAGAAAGAAATAAGTTGTATTTGGGTATAATGTGCAATTTTTATTAATTTGTAAGGGTTTATTTTGATAATTTAAGAACGGATATCGAGAAAAAAAAAGTACTGTTAAGGTTGAGCATTTGCAAGTTGAACGCCGTCAGTTGTGCATTTGATAACATAATAAGACAAATATTGTCATAGTAAATGGGAACATATGTGGGTCCGGTCCCTTGGTTAAAATCTGTACTTGGATGGACACGTGGCGTTTATTGGTTGGAGTTGTGCATTTGTGCAATTGTGTATGACCAAATTTGTCAAAATGAAAAAACTTGACCATGGTTTAACTTTTGAGGGGTGATTTTGACCAAATTGGTCTTTTTCCCTATTACTTAATACTACTAAGATTCTTTTAAGTTTATTAGGGTGAGCATAAAATCGAAAAATCGAACTGAAAATCAAAATATC
Source organism: Glebionis coronaria (assembly GCA_025667525.1). Classification (NCBI taxonomy): domain Eukaryota; kingdom Viridiplantae; phylum Streptophyta; class Magnoliopsida; order Asterales; family Asteraceae; genus Glebionis; species Glebionis coronaria. The sequence continues at coordinate 477,904,205 of CM046880.1, forward strand.
AAAAAAATCGCACCAAAAAAACCGCCTCAATTGAAAAATCGAAGAGATGGTTTCCACGTTTTTGAAAACCGAATTTTTGGCGGTTTTTGGTTGCATGTATAAAACCGAATCGAAAAAACCACCCGCCCCACTTAGGTCTACAAAATTAATATATTTTTATATCTTTTAGTAGTTATATATGTGATATTTTTAATATATTCAATTGTTTTATTTTTATTTAAATATACATATTTGTAAAAGATATTAACATACTAACTGATTATGTTTTTTTTACCTAAACTTTGTTAGATTTGTTTTTTTTTTGAACGGAAATTTTATTAAAAAACTAGCAAGGAGCTAGCGAAAGAACATTACAAGGAAATAAGGTTTGGATTTTTTAACCAACAAACCCAAGACAAATTCCTATTACATCTGTTTTTGCACAAAAAAAAAGATCTAGAAATAATCTCATCATAGATCTCTGATCTTCTCGGAGTCGAAGTATCAAAAATGAGCCGATTCCGAAACATCCATATATGCCACCAAGAAACAAAGAAAACACCCTCTAAAATAAGTTTAAGCTTGGACGGTAATCTTATAGTGTCGAACCAAGTATACCAATCATTAAACGAAGAACAATACCTCCATTGAATATCCCACCATGAGCTGATCTTCCGTAGGATATTCTTCGCCATGTCACAACAAAAGAAAATGTAAGAAGAGTCTTCAGGGGAAGAATTACATATTGGACAATTTTCAGAATCTATAATAACTCCTCTTTTTATCAGATTTAATCTAGTCGGCAGGCGGTCAAGGCGGGCTCGCCAGGCGAAGACATTGATCTTCTTCCGAATGAATTTAACCCACCTAGTAACAATGTTCGTAGAAGGCAGAAGAAGCGCATCCAGGGAATTACGAACATCTTTGACACGAAAATTTCCTTCTCCGTTTAAATCACAAACCCACCTGTCATTTGACGAAGATAACACAACTGTTTCCAGCATTTGCAACATTTCCTCCCATTGATCTTTTTCAATACCATCTCTAACAGGACGCCGAAAGGAGTAACAAAAAGAAGCATCATCCCACTTTGCAGCCACTAACTTCTCTTTATCAGTTTCCAAATTGAACAACCTAGGAAAACGAACCCGAAGAGGTTTATCCAACAGCCAAGTATCGAGCCAAAACCGAGTGTTAACACCGTTACCAACTTTCTTCTTGCAGTGCGAAAAGAGATCAAATCCGTTATCACACAAGGTTTTAACCTCTCGAAGAATAGAACACCAATTCGAAGGAAGATTGTAAGCATGGGAATCGATAGAAGAACCATAAATAGATTTTATAACTCGTGACCAGATGGAGCCATCTTGAGAAAGAAAATGCCACACCCACTTCAGGATTAAACCACGATTCAAGGCAAATAAACTGGAGATTCCGAGGCCCCCTTTTTTCATAGACGCTAGGACTTTATCCCACGTCACCCAGGATATCTTAGCCTCCTTCTGAGAACCTTTGAAGAAGTTAGCACGGATTAATTCCATATCGTATAAAACACCCTTAGGAGCTTTATATAGGGACATAGAATAGAGAGGAACTGCACCAAGCACAGACTTAAGAAGAGTGACTCTACCACCGTAGATAGAGTTTGACATTTCCATTTGGACAGCCGAGATTGAACTTTCTGCAATGAATTTAACCAGGCCGACCTACGCGTCATTTTATCACCAACAGAGACCCAAAGGTATTTAAAAGGAGTAGATAAAACTTCACAACCAATAATAGAGGCACCTTGATCAACGATAACCTTAGGAACTCCGACTCCCAAAAGTTTACTTTTATGGAGATTAATCTTCAGACCTGAAGCAAGATAAAAGCAGTCTAAAATTGTTTGATTTGTGATTGCAATATAAGTATTTTCATTATAATTTTTGGTTTTATATAATACGATGGTAGCTAATGTTGTTATTATTGTAGTGTATGTAACTGATTGAAACTATTATTTTTTGTTGCAACTTGCAATTATGATGAGTTTAATTTGTATCGAAAGTGATTGTTTATTATACGGTTTTTTGTAAATAATAAACCTAATGCGTAAAATGAAAAGAGAAAAAACTGAAATAAAAACCAAAACCGAACCGCTACAATGAGAAAAACTGAAAAACCGAAACCGAAACCGAAAAACCGCAATCAAATGGTTTGCGATATGAAAAAACCGAAGTTTGCGGTTTGTTTTTTGATTTTAGCATAAAACCGCCCCAAACCGCCCATGCTCACCCTTTTACAATTACAAAATTTGTGATATTTATTTATTAAATTAAAAGAGATAATTAAAAGCTTATTCTGATTAACTTATAGTAAAAAGAGTTATTAAAAATTATTTTATCAATTTGTAATAGAGGTGAGCATAAAACCGAAAAATCGAACTAAAAACTGAAAAAAACGCACCAAAAAAACCGCCCCAATTAAAACACCGAAGGGATGGATTTCACGTTTTTGAAAACCGAATGTTTGGGGCGGTTTTTGGTTGCATGTATAAAACCGAATCGAAAAAACCACCCGTCCAACTTAGGTCTACAAAATTAATATATTTTTATATCTTTGACTAGTTATATATGTGATATTTTTAATATGTTTAGTTGTTTTCTTTTTATTTAAATATACATATTTGTAAAAGATATTAACATACTAACTGATTATGTTTTTTTCACCTAAACTTTGTTAGATTTGTGATTGCAATGTAAGCATTTCCATTATGATTTTTGGTTTTATATATTTAGTTGGTTGCAACTTACAATTATAATAAGTTTAATTTGTATTGAAAGTGATTGTTTTAATGCGGTTTTTTGTAAACAAAAAACACAATGCGTAAAATGAAAAGAGAAAAAAAACAAAATAAAAACTAAAACCGAACCACTACAATGAGAAAAACCGAAAAACTGAAAAACTCGAAACCGAAACCGAAAAACCGAAATCAAATGGTTTGCGATATGCAAAAACCGGAGTATGCGGTTTGGTTTTTGATTAGCATAAAACCGCCCCAAACCGCCCGGTGCTCACCCCTAAAGTTTACAATTACAAAATTTGTGCTATTTATATAATACAAGTGAGTAATAAAATAGATAATTAAAAGCTTATTCTGATTAACTTATAGTAAAAAGAGTTATTAAAAATTATTTTATCAATTTTTAATAGGGGTGAGTATAAAACCGAAAAACCGAATCAAAAACCAAAAAACCGAAAAAAAAAATGCATCAAAAAAACCGCCCCAATTGAAAACCCGAAAGGATGGTTTCCACGTTTTTGAAAACCGAATGTTTGAGGCGGTTTGTGGTTGCATGTATATAACCGAATCTAAAAAACCACCCGCCCCACTTTGGTCTACAAAATTAATATATTTTTATATCTTTGAGTAGTTATATATGTGATAATTTTAATATGTTCAGTTGTTTTCTTTTTATTTAAATATACATATTTGTAAATGATAGTAACATACTAACTGATTATGTTTTTTTCACCTAAACTTTGTTAGATTTGTGATTGCAATATAAGCATTTTCATTATGATTTTTGGTTTTATATAATCGATGGTAGCTAATTTTGTTATTATTGTAGTGTATGTAACTGACTGAAACTATTATTGTTGGTTGCAACTTGCAATTATGACGAGTTTAATTTGTATCGAAAGTTTTTTTTTTTTGAACGGCAAATTTTATTAAACTAGCAAGATGTTAGAAAATTACAAAGAAATACAATAAGGACTTTTAAGCCAATCTATCCAAGAAAAACTACTGCGACAACATTTAGAACACCAATTAAAAGAACAAAGGACGATATCATCAAACACCTCGGAACGTTTAGGAGGAGAATCTTCAAAGATAAGACGATTACGAAATCTCCAAATATACCACCAAGAAACCAAAAAAACTCCTTCCAATAGAACCTTATTTTTCGAAGGCATACGCAACGAGAGAAGCCAGTCCTGCCACTCCTGGGACGAGACCTAATCCTGCGTATCTAGTTTCCACCATCTACAAATCCTATGAAGGACCTGTTGCGCAAGATCACAGCAAAATAAAATGTGGCTCACGGTTTCCTCATTTGTGGAACAAACTGGGTAGATAGTAGAATCAACCAGGACTCCTCTACGAACCAAGTTATATCTAGATGGTAAGCAATCACGTCTCGCACGCCAAATAAAAATATATACCTTGATAAGAATCAACTTTACCCATCGAGTAGAGCTGGCCTCACAAGGCAGCAACAAGTCGTCTAAACAATTACGAACATCTTTCACCCGAAAAGAACCATCCCCCGACAAATCACACACCCAACGGTCACTTGAAACAGAAAGAAATGTCGAATTCAGGAGAATATTAAGGGCAGCCAGCTGTTGAGCTTCATAACCTCCTCGAACTGGTCTTCTAAACGAATTCGCAGTCGAGTCATTCAGTTTGACTGTGACTGAAATGTCTTTATCTAGTTCCAGCATGAAGAGGCGCGGGTAGACGATTTGGAGAGGTTTGTCTCCAATCCAACGATCCAGCCAAAATCTTCTATTAACACCGTTACTAATTCTCATCTTACAATGAGACCAAAAGTCGAAACAAAACGATTTCAATCTTTAAGATTCCCGCAAAATTGAGCACCAATTAGAACATATTTTAGTCGAGTGAGAATCAATCCGATACCCATACAAAGCTTGAATAACCTGACGCCATAGAGACCCATCGTTAGCAACAAACCGCCATATCCATTTCATGATAAGGGCTCGGTTAAGAGCAAAATAGCTAGATACGCCTAATCCTCCTTGTTTCTTAGACGCAAGTACTTTATCCCACGCCACCCAAGTAATCTTTCTTTCGTTTAGATTTGAACCATTGAAAAACCTACTCCGAATGCCTTCCATTACACTCAAAACGTCACGCGGAACCTTAAATATCGACATATTATATATGGGAGATGCTCCAAGGACTGATTTCAAAAGTGTAAGGCGACCCTTATAGATAGAGTATATACCTTCCATTTTGAAAGACGAGCTTTGAGTTTGGACAGAATAACCTCCTTAGCATTTATATGAGATGAACGTTGACCAACCATCACACCTAGATACCAAAACTGATTGTCCATAGCTGAACAACCTATATTCAAAGCCACTTGTTCAACGTCGCATCTAGGAATTCCCACTCTCAATACTTGACTTCTAGAAATATTGATACGGAGACCGGAAGCAAGGAAGAAGCACTTCAAGATATTAAGAATACCTCTTATATTGTCATCAGACCATTCCGCTATAAATATAACATCATCTGCATAAAAAAAGATGAGATAAAGAAACCGAATCTGATAACCTAATACCTTTATATATCCCTACTACAACCGCCTTTGTAATAGAGATATGAAGAATTTCCATCACAAGAATAAAAAGTTATGGGGCTAAGGGATCCCCCTGCTTAAGACCACGACAACAAGTAAACTCTTTAGAAGGGCTTCCATTAACTAAAACAGATGCCTTAGCAGAATGGAGAGTTCCACTAATCCATTTACACCAAGTCTAACCAAAACCAAAAGCATGAAGAACATCAAGGAGAAAATCCTAACGCACTGAGTCATAGGCTTTTGCAAAATCTACTTTGAAGAACATCGCCTGCTTCTTCTTCCTTTTACACCAATTAATAACTTCATCAAGAATAAAAGGACCGTCTAGAATTTGTCTACCTGCTACAAAAGTTGTTTGAGTGTCTGAAACAAGATCCGTAATAACTGTTGCTAGACTATTAGCAAGAATCTTGGTGACAACCTTGTACATGCTCCTAATTAAACTAATAGGCCGAAAATTGTTGATCCCAAACTTAGATCGATTTAGCTTTATGTATACGAGATTAGATCATGTTATACACGTAGAGAAACCTTTGTATATGTATAAAGTAATCTAAGTGTTATGCGGAATTAACACTTAAACAAGAACACACAAAGATGTAAACAAACTTTAACTTTGATTAATGATGACAAACTTGCTTACAATGAAAGTGTTTAACGTATGAAAACTTATATTGAACAATAACCTAAAGGTCTTCTTTTATAGACATAAGAAGCCTTGTACAAGAGTCTAAGTGTCAACTATTCTAGGTAAAGATAATTATAGAAAATACAATGTTGAACTTATCTTTATTAGAAACAAACTGGAAACAATATATGCGTAGATTAAATCTTTCCATCAGTGCTTGTCTTCAATGTATCAACGCTTGACTTCTTCTTGTCAAAGCTTGATCTGTCAGCGTTTGTTTTCTTCCTATCAACGCTTGTTTTACTCTTGTCAGCGCTCAAGTGAACTGGCTATATTTTATTCCCAACAATCCTCCCCTAAACTTGATATCTACTCTAGTAATCAAGTTTCTGAATAAACATTAAGAACTAGGAGGAATCTTACAACACTTATCATATTGGTAATAAATATGTCTGATCAAATCTTTGGCCACGTCACTTGAATAATCAATTTCCAGCTGTGTTGTCTTCATCTTCTCCAAGACTTCCTTGGACATGGAATACTGAGCATCTACAAGAAGATACTCAGCAAACTTTGTGGAACTCAAGTAATATACACCGGCAGCTGAATACAAACGCCATTGAAGACCACTGAGATCATCTTCAAGATCCTTCTAAACAGCAGGATCTTCATATCTTGGTCCACACATTCTCTTGAATGTTGACCACAGTATTATTGCATTGACTGAAGTAGGAGCTTCAGTCTCATACTTGGCTTCTAACAACCTCTAAAGGTCTACCAAGTCTTCTCTATCAAAACTTGCAAAAAGAGATATAAGTGTGGTAAAAGTGTGAACCTCTTTCCCATACCTGACAATCTTCCAAAACCCACATTCATCTTCTTCATAGCTTATAATAGGGTTTCTGGAATCAAGAGGTAACACTTGTACCATATCTGAAGCTTCCAATGGTGAGAGCTTGAGGCTCCTTCTTATAACAGCTTCACTTGGATACAACCTATCCATACCTTTTGGAAACTCAAGAGGGACTCCCTTCTTCAAAGGTCTGGGAACAATCATTGCCTTCTTAAGCTCCATATCTTCTGCAAGTTCTTCTTTCCTTTCATCAGAAAGAAGTCTTAGAGTGTTTTCTTCCTGCACTCTTGCCCAAATGGGATAATCTTTGAACTCCAACTCTTCAAAGGATAATCCAATCAATTTCTTGTAGGTCCATCCTGTCCCATGGCATCTGAATAGCATGTAGTACAACTCCCTTCTATCCCTTTTCAACATTGAGAGAATATTGCTAGCTATGTGTTTCAGAATTACCTTGCAGTCCTTTTGTACTCTTAGAAGAATCTCCAAACCCCATATCTGGTCTGAAATAGTCAAATGTGGATTCTCCATACACCTATCTTCCCAAGCATGGTACATCTGAACAACTTCTGGCATGTCAAAATCTACTTGCAATTTCAACTCATTCAACTTCTCTCTTGCCAACTCGTCACCATACTCAAGTCTTTCTGGTTGTTCTATTATCATTACACTTGAGTCTGAACTGGCTTCATCACTTCCTTCTTGTTCTTCTGAAGTGACAACAAAAGGTGATTCACCCACCTTCTTTCTTTCTTGTTCCACAATTTGTGCAGCCAACCTTCTATCAAACTCAATCTGTGTTGCATTCTTTGGAACATCTACTTCTATCATAATACCCTTACCCTTATCTAATGGATCAATGGTGGGTAAGGAAGATGGTAATACCTGTGAAGAAACTTCTTTGATGATGGATGATGATTGGAATACATCAACCTCATCTGCAGGTATGTCAACACTCAAATTTGCTTTGTCAGCGCCCAAGTTACTCATGTCAACGCCCAAATTACCTGTCTCAGCGCCTCTTGTAATTTCTTCCAACATAGCTGTAAAGGACAAGTTTAAGTTTGTAGGAGTGACTAGAGACGTATCAAAACCTATCTGTTTCTTCAACTCAGTAAGGGCTTCAGCAACACCCAAAGATTCTTCATCATATGAACCTTTTCCACTCTCAACAAATGGCTCTGTAGCAGCTTCATGTGAGCCTTTATCACTCAAATTAACAGGCTCTGTAGCAGCTTCCTCCCCTTTGTAAGAATCCTCCTCTGATAAAAGGACCCTTGTTTGTCTTCTCCTTGACTCAGCTGTTTCCAAAATAACAATCCTCTCCCTCAATTGCTTTAGTTCAAGGCCTTGTGTACTGACTGTTTGTACCAAGTCTGCATTTTGCTTTTGCAAGCTAATGCAGACAGCCGTCAATTCCATTAAGGCCATTGGTTCCAATCTGCCCTCCTCTAAAATGGGTCTTTGACCTCCCAAGTTAGATTCATGGGGCATGGATGAGGTCTTAAAGATGTTAGGACTGTCTTGGCCAGCATCTAAGCCAGAACCAATAGTCCCAGCCGCATCCATAGCACCAACCACACTTGTGGTGGTGGTTCTCTCTGCTACATGGCTAGGACCACTAGAGGAGAACACTCCAGTAGTCCTTGGGCGTTTTTGTAACCTATATTGTGGTGGGGTAGAAAATGATGTGGATTGGGTGGATGTGGGTTGATTAAGGGGTGTTTGGGTCTGTGAAGGATTGGTGTCAACGTTTAGATTAGGTGTATCAACGCCAACATTTAATGTGTCAGCGTCAAAGGGTTCTTGGTCAATTTGCATGTGTTGTGGTGAAGGTAAAGGTTCCGGAATTGGATCAATATGGGGTTGTGGGTCTGGTGGGGGTTGTGCTGCTTCAATGACAGCAATCAAAGCTGGGGTGAGGGGCAAGTCACGGTGAGGAGGTGAGTTTATCTTTGTAAAAATAGCTTTCTTTTGCACAAGGATCTCATAAAAATCATCATGATCCTTTATGCAGTAATTTCGGACATCAAAAACCATTTGTAAAAATCTGGGATAAGCTAAAGTCATTTTATTCCCTTTGTTTTTACACATGCCCTCAAAAATCATTTTAGAATAATTAAACTTTTGCCCAGTAGCAATGCACACAATAGCACTAGCAATGGATCTATTAATCTCATTGTGTGCAGTACACTTGGGACTCAAACATTGTAAGAGGACATGTATTAGGTACTTCCAGGCTGGGGGAAACTCCTGTTTATGATATTTGTTTAAAGTTCCCTCATCAGGGAAAGGATAACCCAAAGCTCTTAGTCCTTGTTCTATTTCATGAATGGGGAGGGTGGTTATACCATCTGCATCATCAAGATGCAAAGCCTGGCGAACCAAGGCTTCAGTAACCACTCATGTGCGCCCATGAACAATAGATGATAATGTAGTCACATTATTAACTGTTGAGGAACTAACACTGTTCCAAAACTGCTTAATATGTGCGACAGGAATGAGTGGAGCATGAGAAAGAGCATACCTAAGTGGGGATGCATTCAAATACGCCACCATCTGGGTGTATTGGGGAAACAGAGTATCATCAGCGTCCAAATATGCTATCATGTTGTGTTGACTCCTGAATCCCAATACCAAATCACTTGGTTTAAATTTTGGTGCCATTGTTGAAAGCTGTTTGAAGAATTGATAAAGATGAAATATAGGAGAAAATTTGTTAGACAAGAATGATCGGTACCATGTTAAAAAAATAGGAGCCAAATATATAGGAGAGAAATATGCATGTGATTGGTCAAAAATGAGGCAACTATTTTCAAAATACAATCATGAAAATATTGAAAAGAAAATAAGTTATCTCATGCATTAAATGAAAGTTATCTGCTCCCAAAATTACGGCCCCAAAATTCGTCAAAAAGTAACAACTGGGTAGGTCCCATTGAGTGTCAACGGTCAAAAATAATCCATCAACGCCCAACGGCTATATTCTTGTCAACGTTTGCCAAAGCCATGTCAGCGTCTAAATTGGTCACAACAACGCTTGGAAAAATACTTGTCAGCGTCCAAAAATAAAAATATTAAAACTGAAAAAGGACCTTAACAAAGTAATTTATCCTAGAGAAGATAACCTATAAGTTAATAATTATTATAGGGCGGCAAGCACTGTCCAGTTATGTACACTTGCTTATGCAAGATAGACATAACAGTCCTCTAGTGTCCCTTGCTAACCAAAACTCTTAACAACTAAGTTATCTCATAAAATTCTTTGTTACTCCCAGGTAAAACCCATCATAAAATCATTCCCAAGTCTCCCAACAGACCACAACCAATTCTAGGCCAAAAATGTCTTGGCAGTATGCATGGTATATCAACTTTGCATGCTACAGTGCCTCATGATTTAGTAAAACTAACTCATACAGCGTTAAGGAAACCTTTGTCAGCGTTAGACAAATATATTGCTGACAACGTCACAATAACACTTATCAGTGTTAAAGCAACCTTTGTCAGTGTTAGAAAAATATAGTGGAAAATCTAAATCCTCAAAAAGATCAATAACAATGCATTATCCTGTACATACTTTTACAAAAAGACCCCAAAACACATATTATGTGAGATTGATCATTCCGATACTTGTTACCAAGTATTGAAACCTTCCAGCATCAAAAGGTTTAGTTAGTAAATCAGACACATTTTCTTCTGTGTCAACCCTATCTGGTTGTATTAAACCCTTTTCAAAACAATCTCTTATAAAATGGTGTCTAATTTCTATGTGTTTTGTTTTAGAATGATGTACAGGATTCTTAATAATGCATAAAGTGCTGTTATTGTCAACAGATATCTTGGTATGCATGAAATTATACCCATAATCTAACAGCTGGTTTTGTATCCATAAGACTTGTCCACAACAAGCAGCTGCTGCTACATATTCTGCTTCAGTTGTAGAATTGACTACACTGTTTGTTTCTTGCATTGCCAAGATATCAACCTGCTCCCAAGACACTGACATCCACCAGTTGTGGATTTTCTATCAAACTTATCACCTCCATAGTCACTGTCTGAATATGCAATAAGCTCCAATGGTGAATCTTTAGGGTACCACAAGCCAAGACTGGGATAACATCTTAGGTACCTAAAGATTCTCTTGACAGCATAAAGGTGACATTCTTTGGGAGTCACTTGATGGCGTACACATGCACACACAGCAAACATGATGTTAGGTCTGGAGGCTGTGAGATACATCAATGAACTAATCATTGATCTATAGTGCCTGACATCCACATCCTTTCCATCTCTAATCTTTCCCCAAGGGTGTTCTCTATCCATAGGAGTAGTAGCCCTCTTTTCATGTGGAGAAAATCCAAACTTCTTCAAGATCTCTGCTACATACTTATCCTGGGAGATGAAGATACCATCTTCTTTCTGCTGAACTTGTAACCCTAGAAAGAAGTTCATCTCCCCCATTGCACTCATCTTGAATTTGTCTGTCATAAGCTTAGAAAAGTCCTCACTCATCTTTGGATTTGTAGATCCAAAAATGATATCATCAACATAAACTTGAACAAGAAAGACATCCTTACCAGCCTTCTTGGTAAATAATGTTTGGTCTATGGTGCCCCTCTTGAATCCATTGTCCACCAAATAGGTGGATAATGTGCCATACCATGCTCTTGGGGCTTGATGAAGTCCATACATAGCCTTCTTGAATCTATACACCTTGTCTGGATTCTCTGGATCTTCAAAACCAGGAGGCTGCATCACATACACCTCCTCAATAATTGTTCCATAGAGGAAGACACTCTTTAGATCCATTTGATAGACAGTGAAGCCCATGCAGGAAGCATAGGCTAGAAATATCCTTATAGCTTCAATCCTTGCAGCTGGTGCAAAGACCTCCTCATAGTCTATCCCTTCCTTTTGTGTATATCCCTGAGCCACTAAACGTGCCTTGCTTCTGACCACAATGCCTCTTTCATCTCTCTTGTTTCTTAGGACCCATCTTGTCCCTATAGGTCTGACATATCTGGGACAATCAACCAGCTCCCAAACATCCTGAATTGCAAATTGGTGAAGCTCATCCTGCATTGCTTCCACCCAACTTGGTTCTTTGAGAGCATCCAAGATCTTCTTGGGTTCCTGTTGTGACAGAAAACAGGCAAACAAACATGCTTGCACAAGAGGGGTATCAACCTTCTTGTGAATATTGGCAACAAATCCACCAAGACTTTCATGAGATCTTCTAGTCTGAATATGAGTCATAATATCACCAATGATTTGAGAAGTAGGGTGATTTTTCATGGTGGAAGTGAGAACTCCTCCCTCAAAAAGTCTGTTGTCTTTAATCTCATTATCCAAGTTGCTAATATCTTCATCAGACTCTCTTTCATCAATATTAGGATGAACCTCTTCATGTAAAATGGGAGGTTCACCTTGTTCAAAATTAGAAGAGAAAAGATGCTCAAATATGTTGTCAACGCCTGAACCTTGGTTTTCAGCATTTGGGTTATCAACGCCTGAAATGTTGTCAACGTTTAAGCCATCAACGCCTGAATTTGTCCTGTCAGCGCCAGATTTGCCTTTGTCAGCGCCTGAAGGACCATGCATGTTGTTAACTGGTGGTACTTGGGGACCACCATTATCCTTTCCAGCAGCAGCAGCAGCAAAAGCATCTGTCCATATGGGAATTGTGACATACTCTTGTATGGGAGGTGCCTTGTCTGCTTGTGATCCAACCTCTTCATTAACCTGTGTACCTGAAACATCAACAACTTGTTCTTCCACAACATTTGAAGTTACCTTCACAATGTCTGGATTAGTAACAGGCACATAATTTAAAGTCCTAGATAAAGGTTCCATGTCAAACAACCAATTTGGACCACTTTCAGGATCACTAGGTTTACTCTCTAAAAACCTAACATGTACTCTTTCAAGTATATGTTTTTCCTTCTTAAGGTAAACCCTATATCCCTTGCTCTGCACTGAATAACCCATGAAATAGCCTTCATCACCTTTTGCACTAAATTTACCTAAGGCATCACTAGTATCAAGTACAACTACATGACACCCAAAAGGTTTAAGAAAACCAATATTAGGTTTTCTTCCCCAAAGTAACTCATAAGGTGTTTTGTTCTGTATCTTGTTGACCAATGCTCTATTCTGAACATAACAAGCTGTATTCACAGCCTTAGCCCAAAAAGCTATGGGAAAGTGAGCATCAGCCAACATAGTTCTGGCTGCTTCAATTAGGGTTCTATTCTTTCTCTCAGCAACCCCATTTTGCTGTGGGGTTCTGGCAACACTAAACTGCCTAGTAATCCCTTTCTTGGCACAAAAATCATCTAAAAGCTTATTTCTAAACTCACCACCATTGTCACTTCTAAGCATTTTAACTTCATTACCAGTTTTCTTCTCTATCTGAGTAATAAAGTCAATTAAAGTGTCAGCAGTGTCACTTTTCATAGCTAAAATGAAAGTCCAAGTAAACCTAGAAAAGTCATCTGTGATGACAAAGCAGTATGATTTACCATTCAAACTCTCTATATTAGTTGGACCAAATAGGTCCATATGCAGCAAGTGAAGCGGTTTAGAACTAGAGTGCACCTGTTTAGACTTAAATGAGACCTTGTGCTGCTTGCCTTTAAGGCATGCAATACAAGAGTGGTCATTGTGGAAAGCCTTTTCAGGCAAACCATCAACTAAGCCAAGTCTCACAAGCCTGTTTATATTCTTAAAGTTTATGTGCCCTAGTCTCCTGTGCCATAGATTACTCTCATCTACTGAAGCTTTAGCATAAAAACATGACATATTATTATTCATCCTAATTACATTAAGATTCACATTATAAATGTCTTTATGTCTAGGTGTTCTATAGTCAATATATTTCTCATCTGGGATTTTATAATCCTTGCTTAACACCAAGCATTCAATATCAGTAAACAGAACTTTATTTTTGTTATCACAAACTTGTGATACACTAAAAAGATTGTAATCAAGTTCCTTTACCAGAAACACGTTCTCAAAACGCAAGTTCTTGGTGAGAAGAGTTCTTTTGCCTGTGATAGTTCCATATCCGCCTCCAAAGTAAACCTTATCACCATCCTTAATGGGAGTGAAGTTAGTTAAATAATCTTCCTTCCCTGTCATGTGCCTAGAGCATCCACTGTCCCAATATCCATAATCATTGACCTGTTTTTGAATGCCCTGCACATAAAGAAAACTGTTGGGCCAATGAAAGTTTTAACTATGGCCCTATCTAGATTTGTTTAAATTAGACTAAGTGTTGAAAGGTCGCTGAGAGGACCAGCGACAGAGACTAGACCAGTGGAAGGCAAAGCCTCAGCTGGCACACCAGGATCATTCAAGTCAAAGACAACGTCAGAGAAGTCGAAGACAATCTGAAGTCAGACTCACCAGCGATTATGGATAGCTGGGATGTCAAAGGAATGCACTGGTGTTCAAGGATCTCTGAGTTGACAACACTCAGAGATCACTTAAGAACCCTAGAGACTTGGATCAAGCAAAGCTTATCCAACCCCTTATAGTTTAGGCGGGAGAATCTTACAAGTGTTTTGAGCGGGACAAAACAAGAGATTCAAAGTCAATGCCTAGTACGACCTAGTGGGACAAAGGTGAACAGTTGGCAGAACTGTTTACCTAAAGTAGTTAAAGGCATGTCTCGATTTGGACATGCATTTAATACGTTGTACTCTTCCATTCAGAAGATGACACGTATCAACTACCCCCACTAAGGATACAACCTCGTACCACTATAAATAGGGGATGAGAAAGAAGTTAAGATTCAACCCTTGCGCTTGGAATCTTTATCTAAGTTCTTTCTCCCACTTGAACCACTGAGGCCTCAGCTGTCCATCAGCGACTCGTTGGTTCACTTGTAAACTTGAGTCTCGAATCAAGTTTACTTGTTCTAGGGTTCATTTCTTGTTGTTATTCAACAGGTGTATTCATAACACTTTGTAATACTTTGTTGATAATAGTTAATAAAGGATTACTCGTTTGAAAAGTATATCTATTGTGTGTTATTGTTTTCGTGTCTTAGTTTCAACAATTGTTGTATTTTGGGACTTTCAATTGGTATCAGAGCGGTTTGATTTATAAAACTTTTCTAAAAACCGTTCTTGTTTTTAAAATCAAGATCCAAATATGACTGAAACTATGCCACCCATCCCACCACCATTTGGTCAATCAAACCAAGCAAATACTTCCACAAACGCGCCAGCCACCACATCCACTACCATGCCTACACCTGTTGTAAGCACTGGTGTGAATGAGGATGATCTTCCACAGCTTCTTGATAATCGTGGAGGGTCACATGTGTCTAATGTGCCAGCGTTTGATGAAGAAGATTTCTCAAGTTGGAAAAGTGAATTTCTTATATACTTAGATGGCTTAGAACCCTTCTTGTTTGAAATCTTAGAAAATGGTCCTTACGTACCACTGGCTATTACCTCTACACCAGAAAGACCCATTAAGAAACCTGTTAAGCAATGGTCTCCAGCTGATAGACGTTTGGCCAACCAGGACAAGAGACTTAAAAGTATCATAGTCTCTTGCCTACCCAAGAACATCATGAAGTCCATTATCAAATGCAATACCGCACAAGAAATGTGGACTGAGTTGGTTCTAGGGTATGAAGGACCAGAAGAGACCAAAGAGACCAAAATCCAAGCATTAAGACTTAAGTTTAACGCTTTTAAAGCCCTAGAAACTGAGACTGTTTCTCAAACTTACACTAGACTTAAGATCTTGCTGAATGATTTAGGTAACAATGGTGTTGTTCTACCCAAGGCTGAGGTTAATGCCACATTTGTCAATAGTCTGCCTAGGAAATGGCTTAGCCTTAACCAAACCCTGAGAGCAAATAATGCCATAAAGAATGATACTCTTGCTCAACTATTTGGTAGATACAATTATGAAGAAGGACTGATTGACTCTATTTACAAATCAGAGACTGATAGGTTTACTTCTCCTATATCTGGGTCAAAAGCTCTTGTTGCTAACCACTCTTTTCAGGATAGTGACTCTGACGTGGAAGAAGACACAAGAAGTAGTCAAGAATTCCTTGATGAATTACATGCTGAATTCCATGACAGAGCCCTCTTAGCTGACCAGAAGAGATACTACAAAAGATCTGGTAGAGTTGGTGCTGCCAAGATTGACAAATCCAAAGTGTCATGTTACACTTGTGGAAAGACTGGTCATTTCCAAAAGGACTGCTGGTCAAACAAGACATCTTCTCCCAGCTTTCCATCATCCAGCAAAACCAACAGCAAAAAGAAGTTCTCTTCCTCACCTTTCAAGCAATCCTCTCTCAGTGACTCTGAGGGTAAAAAGGACTACAAGGTAAAATACAAGGCCTTGAAAGCTGAGCTGATTAAACTCAACCAGAAAGCTGATGATGCAGCCAAGAAGAAAGATAACAAAAAGACTGAAAAAGGTCTGATAGCTGCTTCTTTTGACTGGGATGATGAACCCCTCACCTCTGAGGATGAAGGAACCACTACCGTCAGAGCCTTCATGGCTGTTGCTGATGAAGAACCAGCAGTCGGTAAAAGTGAGGCAAGATCAGGCCAATGGGTGGACATCACCATGAAAAAGGTACAAAGATTACTTTCTATGCCTGAAGGTCCTGACAGAGACCATGTCAGTGACTATACTTTTGTTGACCTCCATTTTGTTGAAGAACAAAGAAAAAATCTGTTAAATAAGTTTCTAAATCTCAAAACAGAACTGAATCTTTGTCAATCTGAACTAGCTAATCTTAAACCTTTTGTGAACATGGCTAATCAACTTCAAAATGAGGTCAGCAAGTTGTCCATTGAAAATGAATCTTTGACTGATGAAAACGCTGATTTGAGAAAAACCATCAAAAAATGGAACCTTGGCCAGTCCACTGTGGAAGAAATAGTTGCTGAAACCATTCCAGGAGATGTGGTTCAAGCCATAGGGGGTAAGGGTAGGTTCAAAAACCACATTCCTGTGCCCAGTGTTAAATTTATCCCATCAGAAGTCACTTCTCCTCACTCCACCTCTGTGGTTGAGAAGGACTCTGACAAAGAATCTGACGCATCAGCTACTCCCAAACTTGCTGGTGCTAACCCATCAGATTCCTTGCTTGGCCCAAAACCAGTTCTCAAAACCTCTGGGAACCTCACTTCCAAAGTTGCTGATAAAGCACACAAGAAGGTTTATGTGGCCAGAAACACTGACTTACCCACCTCTTCCCCCGAAGAGTTATCTCCCACCAAGAAACTTCTCCTCACCCTGATGGAAGAGGTAAAAGGGTTGAAAGAAAAAATCAACCCCAAGGATAACAGTCCTTCTGTTAACTCCCTTAGTGAAAGCTCCAGCAGCTCTAAGGGGAGAACGCTATTCAGGCCTTGCAAACACTGTGGGTTAAAAAATCATTCCTCAGATGATTGTTCCAAGAGACCCAAGTGTATCACATGTGAGTCCACTGAACACTCTTCTAGAGAGCATGAGGAGATCATCGCTGTTCAGAGAACTCGAACACAACTTAGATCTAAGACCCCTCACAGGCCCTCTAGAAGACCTGAGCAACCAAAATCCAGAGAAAGTTCTCAGGGATACAGGCCTAATCCTCCCTGCAAATATTGTGGCTTCTATGACCACCACTCTGATGAGTGTGAACATTACCCTGGTTGTGACATCTGTGGCAGCATGCGACATGAAACCAGGGATTGCAACCAAAGAGGGGGAGAAAGGCCCAGAAGACCCAATGTCGCCAGTCAGCGACAGCATGGACCCACTGGAAAGTGGGTTCATCATAGAAACTAATCTGGTTTGTTATATCTATGCAGGCATACCTAAAGAAATCTGTTTGGTATTTGGATAGCGGGTGCTCCAGACACATGACAGGAATTAAACAATATCTGCATAGATATAAGAAGGAGCCTGGTCCAAAAGTAGTCTTTGGGGATGACTCCTCAGGGGCCACTGAAGGATATGGCTCAGTGGATTGCAATGGAATTACCTTCACAAGGGTCGCCTATGTAAATGGTTTGAAGCACAACCTTATTAGCATCAGTCAACTCTGCGATGCTGGGTTTAAGGTTCTGTTCACAAAGACCCAAGGAACTATCTTCAATCAGAACGATGATGTCGTTCTAATTGCACCCAGAAGAAGGGATGTCTATGTCATTGACATGACGTCATCCCCTGAAGGAGAGAACACCTGTCTCTTTGCCAAAGCATCTGATAGCGAAAATTGGCTCTGGCATAAGAGACTCTCCCATCTCAACTTCAAAAACATCAACAAACTGGCAAAGAATGACTTGGTAGCTGGACTTCCCTCTCTGACCTTCAGCAAGGACAGACCCTGCTCAGCCTGCGAGAAAGGGAAGCATCACAGGGCTTCATTCAAAACAAAACAATCATTCTCCATTAACAAGTGCCTTCATCTTCTTCACATGGACTTGTTTGGACCAGTTAAACCTCAATCCCTCAATCACAACAAATATACCTTGGTCATTGTAGATGAATTCTCCAGATACACATGGGTATTCTTTCTTAAGAGAAAGAGTGATGCTGCTGAAAGAATCATGTCCTTCATCAGAGAAATAGAAAACCTCAATGACTGCAGAGTAAAGGCTATCAGAAGTGACAATGGCACAGAATTCAAAAACCATGCCATGGAAGCCTTTTGTGATGAAAAGGGTATATCACAGAACTTCTCAAACCCAGGAACCCCTGAACAAAACGGTGTCGCTGAAAGAAGAAACAGAACACTCATTGAAGCTGCCAGAACGATGCTCAGTGAATCCAGACTTCCTAAACAATTCTGGGGTGAGGCTGTGTACACAGCATGCTACACACAAAACAGATCCATTATTGTGAAGAGACATGGCAAGACCGCTTATGAAGTGTATAGGAAGAGAGCCCCTGATGTAAGCTACTTCCATGTCTTTGGTTGCCCTGTTTTCATTCACAATTACAAAGATCACCTGGGTAAATTTGATGAAAAATCAGATGATGGATTCTTCCTTGGATACTCTCCCACCTCCAGATCTTTCAGAGTATTCAATATTCGCAGGCAAGAACTAGAAGAGTCCATTCATGTCACCTTTAATGAAGCTGATGCTGTCATAACACACACCAACTCAGAGGATTGTGACATTGACTTCAACGAAGTTAAATCTTATCCCAAAGATGATTTCTCAAATCCCAAGGAATCATCTCAAAGTCGTCACAAGGATCTCCCATATGTTCAAGCTTTTGATCCTCACTCCATCTCTGACATCACTCCAGAAACTGTTGGTGTTGAATCTCTTACTCAAATCTCTGAAGAAAATGCTGATCCTGTCACCTTAGATATTCAATCAGATGAAGAGATCATGGACGAAGAGATTACATGTGATGAACCTCCATCACTCCCTGAACTTGAAGTGACTCCTGATCCCATAGAGACTCCTGCTCCACAATCCAAATGGAGTAGGAACCAAGATATTCTTCTAGTTAATATTCTTGGAGAACCCTCTGAGGGAGTCACCACCAGAGGAAAATTAAAATCTCTGGAAACCGCCTCTGCAAATGAATGCCTGTTTGCAAATTTTCTCTCTGAGGATGAACCTAAGAACGTGGCTGCTGCTCTGCTTGATGAAGGCTGGGTTGTTGCCATGCAAGATGAACTCAATCAGATCAAGAGAAACAAGGTGTGGACTCTGGTTAAAGCTCCAGCTGATAAGCAAGTGGTTGGAACAAAATGGGTCTACAGAAATAAAAGGGATGAAGCTGGTATGATTGTAAAAAACAAGGCTAGGCTCGTGGTGCTGGGATATAACCAATCTGAAGGAATTGATTATGATGAAACCTTCGCACCAGTGGCCAGGTTGGAAGCCATCAGAATCTTCCTAGCCTTTGCAGCTTATATGGGTTTCATGGTTTATCAGATGGATGTGAAGAGTGCCTTTCTTAATGGGAAACTTGCAGAGGAAGTATATGTCAGTCAACCCCCAGGGTTTGAAAACAGTGACTACCCAAATCATGTCTGCAGACTTCACAAAGCACTCTATGGGCTGAAACAAGCGCCCAGAGCCTGGTATGAAACTCTCTCAAAATTCCTTCTTGAAAATAAATTTGTCAGAGGTACCATTGACCAAACCTTGTTCACCTATAGGTCCAAGGGTGACGTCATATTAGTACAGATTTATGTGGATGACATAATTTTTGGTTCAACCAATGTTAACTTGAGCAAACAATTTGCTAAACTTATGACCAAAAAATATGAAATGAGCATGATGGGGGAACTAACCTTTTTCTTGGGTTTTCAAATCAAACAAAATTCAAAAGGAATTTCTATTTGTCAAGAAAAGTATGTTAGAGATTTGCTCAAGAAGTATGATCTGTCTGATTGTGCATCAGTGAAATGCCCCATGCTTCCTCCCAACAACTTGGGAGCTGATGACTCAGGGGTCTCTGTCAATGAGACCTTATATAGAGGCATGATTGGGTCACTGATGTATCTCACAGCAAGCAGACCAGACATACAATTCTCCACTTGTCTCTGTGCTAGGTACCAAGCTAACCCCAAGGAATCCCACCTTGTAGCTGTCAAAAGAATTTTCAGGTACTTGAAAGGATCTCCCTCATTGGGTCTCTGGTACCCAAATGGTTCAGGCTTCGACCTCAAAGCTTACTCCGACTCAGATTACGCTGGGTGCTGCCTTGACAGAAAGAGCACCTCTGGTAGCTGTCAAATCCTTGGAGGAAAGTTGGTATGCTGGAGTGCTAAGAAGCAAAACTCTGTGGCTATGTCATCAGTTGAGGCTGAATATGTTGCGGCCGCTGGTTGCTGTGCACAAGTTCTCTGGATGAAAAGTCAGCTGGCTGACTATGGAATTAACTATGAGCAAGTTCCTATATTCTGTGACAACACCAGTGCCATAGCCATCTCCAATAATCCAGTACTTCATTCCAGAACCAAGCATATTGACATCAGGTATCACTTTATCAGAGACCATATTCTAAAAGGTGATATTGAGCTACATTTCATACCCACTGAGTACCAGCTCGCTGACATTTTCACTAAGCCGTTGGCTGAGCCAAGTTTTACTAGGCTTGTCGCTGAGCTGGGAATGCTCAATATTGGCAAATAAATCTGATGATGACCGCTGTCTCTGGGCATTTAAGGGAATTGAATGTAACGAGGTAGTTACATTTCAATGGGAATGTTTTTAATCAGATATTAAATTCAAATGATTATCTCTTTATGCCACCAACTTTCCCGCTTTCCAAGGGGACAAGTATACCATGAAAGGTCAAGGGGACCCACAAGTTTCTGAAAAAGGTTAATCTTTGCATTTAATGCTCTTATTGGAAAACGGCTAAACCTTTCAAAACCCTTGACCCAAAATTATTTTTTGTCACTTTGAAAATCTTCTCTCACACATTCCTTCTCATCTTCTCCATTCTCTCACCACCTTCAAACTCACAACAATGGCGTCTTCTTCACCAAACCAAACCTTCGTTGTACAAGCCGCCACAAACGTTGATTTCGAGATCTCAGATGGCAAGATTGCTTTAAATAACTGTGTGGCCCTTCTCGAACACAACAACCCACTCTACCATCCGTTGTTCCAATTCCTCAAGAACTCCACCATTGGCGAAGCTATCACCAAGGAACCCTCCACTTGTTACTCTCAATACCTTCGAGAGTTCTGGTACAGCGCTGAAGTCGATCCATCCTCTTCCCAAATCACCTTCAACCTTTCCACCCATCCTCAACCTCTCACCTTTGATTTCACAACCTTTGCCACAGCCATTGGACTCCCTTACAACAACAATATATCAGCTTTACCCACCAGTGCCACAGTGAGAAAAGCTCTGGCCACCCTTCAGCCTCATGATGATCAGGAAAAACCTTTCACTGCTGCTGGCTTCCAAAGCAAATCCCTCATTAAGGTCAATTACTTCTCTCCCACATGGAGAACGCTGATGCTGTACATTGTCAAATGTCTGGGAGGGAACACTGGCTCTCACGACCAACTGAATGGCTCCCAACTGGCCATTGCCTACAGCTTAATCTGGGGTTTGGACATAGGGATCGCTCACATTCTTTACACCGATCTCATTGCTAAGTTGGAAAACAAAGGGAAGAAGAACCGTGGGGCCACCATCTGCTACACCAGATATCTTTCTCTTGTCTTAGAAAATATTCTTGGTGACTTATATACTGATGACTCTCTACACTCCTTTCCCTCTCATCATATCACCGCTGCATCACTGAAAGCTCCAACTGAAGATGAAGTGCCTCTTACCAGGCATATGATGAAAATCGCTGGGTTACTTGCTGAGGATGACGAGCCCTTGATCCCTCAACTTGAGGTGAATGCTGAAAGTATGGCTGATAAGTCTCTGTCCAAGACCTCTGTGCAATCTACTTCTCAGCCCAAGGTGCTTAAGGAAAAGAAGAAGAAGAGGAAAGACATCCCCCTTTCCTCTGAAACCCCTTCTGTTAATCCTTCCAAGAAGACAAAGACAAAGAAGAACCCATCCCCTTCTCTGGTGGATGTGGTAGAAGAGCCCATTGCTGACAAACAACCAGTGTCTAGTGTCTCCATGTCAGCGAAGACGACTAAGATCCCTCTTCTCGCTGATATCACTCAGGTATTAGTCTGCCCTTATTTTTCCTCTCAGAGGTCCACATACATTCACTCTCATTATCTGTAGGAGAGAGTGATGTATTTTAGAGTTTGCCTCAACTCTTAGCGTGTCTGTGTCAGCACCTAGACCTTTAGGACTCTCTGTACACTCTTGTCTTCACTAGGAAATGATTCACTTGTGCTTCTAACGCACCCCGATGATCCTTCAACCTCTGGACTGTGCTCTTGGCAAACAACAACCTGAGCACATATAAGTCCCGACCCAGAGTCTCTGCACTTCTCACTGACTCTGGGTCCCCATCACTAATAAAAGAGTCCCAAAGAATTTATTCTTTTGGAAAGGCTGAATCATCACCCTCAGTCTTTCTAGGGGCAGCGATAAAAGGCGACCATCACCCTCATATTAATTCACAATCAAAAGAGTCCCAGGGAGTAATCCCTCAGGGGGAGCTGGATAATCACACCCAGCTATCCCAGGGGCAGAGAAAGGCGACCATTCCCATATCATGTTTCACAAATAAAAGAGTCCCAAGGAGAAATCCTTCAGGGGGAGCTGGATAATCACACCCAGCTATCCTAGGGGCAGCGAATGGCGATCCTTCAACACTTTTATTTCACATTAAAAGAGTCCCAAGGAGCAATCCTTCAGGGGGAGCTGGATAATCACACCCAGCTATCCTAGGGGCAGCGAATGGCGATCCTCAACATACCTATTTCACACTTAAAATAGTCCCAAGGAGAAATCCTTAGGGGGGGCTGGATAATCACACCCAGCTTTCCTAGGGGCAGCGACTGGCGATCTATAACTGCATTATTTTTCACAACTGGTTACTAATAACTCTTATCACAGGCTCACAATCTTCATCAGGAACAACTTAACAATGATGATTACTTGATTGCTGATGACAATTCCGCTGAAGGTGCCACAATTGATCTTGATGCCCTCTCAGACTTCGAATCTCTGCCTGATGATGAAGTTCTTATTATAGAGGAGGCCCCTTCACCTCTGACTTTGAGTAAATGAGCACTGATGACTACAACCTGTCCTCCATTGAGCTGACACCGGTCTCTGTCCCCTCCCTTCCTAATGTTCAAGAACTAGCTGCCAAAAGGCTATGGGAACAGAGACTTAGCTCCCCTGCACCTGTTCCATTTCCCACCTTGCCAAGTGTCATGGAGCTGGGGGCTAAGCAACACCTGGAATACCTACTCTCACGCAAGTCAGCACAAGTCCCACGAATGAAAGATGTACAGGAACTGGCTGCTGAGGCGTTATGGTAAAAGAGAGGGGATATCAGCATCACGAAACCCAAGGTCACAAACGAAGCTCTTCTCTCTGAAATCCAGACCCTGACTCATGCTGCTGAGGAGCTTACTACTAACTTAGAAACATCACTCACTTCATCAGTAGAGTCTTCCATGACCGCAATGCTTCCGCAACTGCTGAACAACGCTCTGAAGGCACAACTACCTGACCTAATTAGCCAGAGTCTTCAGACATACATACCATCTGTTCTAACCTCAGCGGTAAAGGCAAATGTTGCAGCCATAGCTCAGGCTGCTGAACCCTCAAGACTTCTTCTTCAGGAACTTCTCCAAGGTGAACTCAAGGAAATTTGCATATTTGTTCACCAGGAGTTCCTTCGTTTCAATAAGGCAGGTTCAGGCAGAGCACCTGCTGGGGCTATGCCTGAGGGGGAGAAGTCTGCCTCCTCTTCTGAAGAAGAAGCTGATGATGCTGTATCTACGGGGGAGCAGCAGAAGAAAAAGCCTACACCTGAAATACCAACACCCACTCCACTGAGATCCTTCAAGCCTGTTGCTGATTCTGCGAAAGATAAAGGTAAAGGGATTGCAGTTGAGCAACCTGAAATTACCCTACACTCCCTTCAAGCTGAAGGTGGATCCAAACCCTCCAAAAACTCTGACCTCAACAAATTCAAAAGCGCTGATGAACCACCACTCACCCCAGAGCAAGCCAAAGCCCAAATCCTTGAACATCAAAGGTTAGCAAATATCAGGGCTGCTGAACTAAGGAGCAAAGAAGCTCTGGACAAGCTCTCTCCCTCTGCTAAGAAAGCTCAACTGGCTAAACTCAAGGAACTGGAGGTTAAGAGGAACAACCTCTTAACAGAATATCAAAGACTGGTCAACCAGAGATCTGAACCCGGTCGTATCACCAAGTACACATGCTTCACCAACAAAGACAAAAAGGTGGTAATGACTATTTATAGGGAGAATGACATGCAGAATTATAAAGTCTCCAGCGACTTCAAACTCAGAGATCTGAGCCTCTCTGAGTGGTTGGAAATACTATCTCTTGCCCAAAAGAAGACTGGGCCTGGTCCTGCCCAAATGATGAAAAACATTCAAGCAAAACTCAATTGGGTAAGAGATACTGCAAAGAAGCTGAAGGTACCCCTACCTCCACAGCTTTCCTCTCAATCATCTTCTCAGGTGCAAAGAAAAAGGAAAACACCAATGGGGCCTCTGACTGAAAGGTTGGTCACTGAAGATGTAGTGGTCGATGGGATGCTCAGAAACTTGGTCCTTCCCAAGGAAATCACCAAACCCATAGAAGGCCAAGTTTACACTAAGCCAGAGGTAGGTATGGTATTTATGAATGGTAACTGTGATTATGCTTTTCAGCGTTTGAATGAGCTACCTCTGGCATCAACCATTCAGCTAATCAGACTCAAGCAGGGCATCCTAAGGAATAGCAAAGAAGCTGATGAGTTCGATTTTGAAATTGAACTGGTCATTAACTCTAGGAGTGACAAAGTCGAAGCCCAGAGAATCTGTGATCAAGGTCTTGATCGCTGAAGAACCTATTTATTTTTGTTTATGTTTTCACCTTAGGGTGCTATTGTAATAGACTAGGTTCATTCTGTTTAATAAAACTTTGAGGTATGTTTGTTAAATTATGTGTAAGAAGAAGCTGTGTACTCACTTACAATAATTTTAGACTTAGTATAATTTATAAACAAATAGGGGGAGATTGTTGGGCCAATGAAAGTTTTAACTATGGCCCTATCTAGATTTGTTTAAATTAGACTAAGTGTTGAAAGGTCGCTGAGAGGACCAACGATAGAGACTAGACCAGTGGAAGGCAAAGCCTCAGCTGGCACACCAGGATCATTCAAGTCAAAGACAACGTCAGAGAAGTCGAAGACAATCTGAAGTCAGACTCACCAGCGATTATGGATAGCTGGGATGTCAAAGGAATGCACTGGTGTTCAAGGATCTCTGAGTTGACAACACTCAGAGATCACTTAAGAACCCTAGAGACTTGGATCAAGCAAAGCTTATCCAACCCCTTATAGTTTAGGCGGGAGAATCTTACAAGTGTTTTGAGCGGGACAAAACAAGAGATTCAAAGTCAATGCCTAGTACGACCTAGTGGGACAAAGGTGAACAGTTGGCAGAACTGTTTACCTAAAGTAGTTAAAGGCATGTCTCGATTTGGACATGCATTTAATACGTTGTACTCTTCCATTCAGAAGATGACACGTATCAACTACCCCCACTAAGGATACAACCTCGTACCACTATAAATAGGGGATGAGAAAGAAGTTAAGATTCAACCCTTGCGCTTGGAATCTTTATCTAAGTTCTTTCTCCCACTTGAACCACTGAGGCCTCAGCTGTCCATCAGCGACTCGTTGGTTCACTTGTAAACTTGAGTCTCGAATCAAGTTTACTTGTTCTAGGGTTCATTTCTTGTTGTTATTCAACAGGTGTATTCATAACACTTTGTAATACTTTGTTGATAATAGTTAATAAAGGATTACTCGTTTGAAAAGTATATCTATTGTGTGTTATTGTTTTCGTGTCTTAGTTTCAACAATTGTTGTATTTTGGGACTTTCAAAAACAAATTAGTTCTCTTTAGGAACCCAAGCCTTAGCAGACTTGGGTTCATCTAGTTGTTCAACAAGAACAGACTTAGTTCTCATAACAACCCCATGTTCATCCCTCTTTGGATGAAATACCCAGTTAACCCCAATAGGTTTTGTAATGACCTGTGAAATATAATTAAATCTATTGCAGGTCATAGAAATCCTATTATCATTAGGGTTTTAATCTTTCTTAGGTCTCCATGTCAAGCTTGAAGAAGCTTTAGACCCCTTACCCTGTGGTTGCAAATATTTAGGTCTAGCAACGTTTCTGTCAGCGTTGGATTTGGTCTTGTCAACGCTGAAATTACCCTTGTCAGCGTTGAACCTAGGGTTTGCTACAGAAACCCATTGCCTATTAGACTAAGTATTGGTCTTTTGAAATGGTCTTTGTCCATGAGTGTTAGACCCTCTAGTGAAGAAAGGGGCTGGTCTAACAACTTGTAGACTTTGCTCCACACAAGTTTTGGGTCTGACAACATTTGACTTTTTAACAGCGTTGACCTTGGAAGCGTTGACACACTTATATGCTAAATGTGAAAAGCTATCACAAGTGTAACAGGCTTTTCTAGACACAACCCTAGGTCTAGAAGAGAAGAAGCCTGTTCCATCATTACTAACTTGGCTTTTAGGTGACCTAGTATTCCTATACATCTCTGCATACTTAATGCTAGGTTTTCTAACAGTGTTTGAGCCAAGGTCAACAGTCTTACCAGTGATTGGGTTTGTTACCTTAATAGGGGTTGACTCATTTGGACTTTCACATAACAAGCCACCCTTAACAAACAAGGTAGGGTGGCTTTCTTCCATTCATTCAAGTCAGTCAACTTTTGTCTATACTCTTCAACTGGAGTAATGACTCTTGGTGGAGGAATAAATTCCTCCTCTTGGAGTTCTGGTAGATCAGTCCAAGATAGGTCCTTTCTTTGGACACCATAAAAGTCCCCAGCTGGTGGTGGAACCACAGTATAGTCTTTCATCCCAATCCCAGTCATGTCATTAGGATCCCTTTGTTTATTAACACAGTCTCCTAGGGTTTGTGTGGCCTTATCAAATCTCTGAATTTTAAGGCCAACATTATCCTTATTCTTAATGGCCTCATCTAACTTAGCTTGTAACTCACCATTAACCCTTTCCATGATGTTCCTAACACCATTACTAGCATTTAACTCATGTTTTAAGATATTTATTTTATCTTTTAAGTCAAATTCCATTTTCTTGTACTCAGAAACTGTCTTCTCAGTTTGAGTGAGAGCAATTTTATAGTTAGACAGTTTGCATCTCTCAGTACTCACATCATCTAACAATCTTAACACCTCTTTGTTAAGTTTCTCATTATTTAATCTACAACCCTTACTACAAAAAGCATCATCGTATACCTCATTATCTGATGAAAAGGAGGAGTGTGCCATGAGAGCATATTGAACATGCTCTTCTTCTTCTATCTCAGCAACCAAAGCTTTATCCTCTTCCCGTCCTTAGCCAAATAGCTCCAATCCCATCCAGTACCATCAATTTCTTGCACTGTAACCATGGCCTTAGAATCCTGAGCCTTAATAATTTAGCTTGAGGGTTTGCCAGCATCAGATCTTCTTGGAGATCTGCATTCCCTCATGAAGTGCCCCATACGATGACAATTGTAGCACTCAACCTTGGATTTGTCAAATCCAGCAGTGTCCTTTGCATTAAAGGTCATCTTCTTCTTAAACCTTCTATTCCACCTGTTTGCTCTTATACTAGCAAGAGCCATGTTCCACTTAATATCCATCTCCTCCAAGTGCTCATCACTTATTTGCTCAAGGTCCTCATATGTAATCACTGAACCATTGGGCAAAGAAGCAATGTAAGCACACACAGTATCCAGATCCAAACCAGCAGGCTTAACTCTTGGAGAATCACTTTTGTATGTGTCAGCGTCTGAATGTGAGGCGTTGACAGGATATGTTCCAGCGTTGACACATGTTGATCTAGTAACTGGGTGCATGTAAGAGTCCTTCTGATCAAATTGGCCTTCACTATGTGAGAAGAATGCCATGTTGCTATTAGTAGACTTACTTCTATGCTCCAAAAGAGTTTCATCCTCCAACAGCCTCAGTTTGTTGTAGATATCATCAAAAGTAGAACTTTTGTGAGTATTATTGGCAAGAATAGATCTTGCCTCAATCTTCCACGCATCACCAAGGCTTTTAAGAAAAGTGGCATTAATGTCAACATCACCAAGTTGTGTCCCCATGAAGGACAGCTTGCTTGTAATGTCAAGCAGTCTGCTTCTTACACTACTAAGCTTCTCATTAGGTTGAGCCTTGAAAACAGCATACTCATGCATGAGTTGCTTCTTCTTCTCTTCTTTAGTATCATCATTGCCACCATATGCAACTTCAAGAGCTGCCCAAAGGTCTTTTGCAGAATCATAACCTCTGTATTTATGCTGGTTCTCTTGTCCCAAAGAGAGTTTCAGAATATTTAGGGTTTTCATATCAACCCTTCTCTTTGCTATGTATTCAGCAAACACAGCTCTACCATCACCAGGTTTTTCTTTCTTATCTGCTTCTGGACATCCAGCAATAGCAGTTCTTGTAGCAATGGCAGTAGCAATCTTTTGAGCTTTATCGAATGTGTTTCCATATTCAATAATCTCCCAGAGAGTGTAGTCATAGATTCTCAGATATTGCTCAAAGTTGAACTTCCATAGCTCAAAGTTGTTTGCATCAAGCATGGGAATCTTGATGCTAGGGTTTGAGGAGGAGGGGTTTACTTCTGGATTGGACATGATGTTTTTAGGGTTTTTGTGAAAATTAGGGTTTTGGTTATTTTAGGGTTCTTGTGTTCTTTAAGATCAAAAGTTTCTCAACAAGCTCTGATACCACTTGTTGATCCCAAACTTAGATCGATTTAGCTTTATGTATACGAGATTAGATCAAGTTATACACGTAGAGAAACCTTTGTATATGTATAAAGTAATCTAAGTGTTATGCGGAATTAACACTTAAACAAGAACACACAAAGATGTAAACAAACTTTCACTTTGATTAATGATGACAAACTTGCTTACAATGAATGTGTTTAACGTATGAAAACTTATATTGAACAATAACCTAAAGGTCTTCTTTTATAGACATAAGAAGCCTTGTACAAGAGTCTACGTATCAACTATTCTAGGTAAAGATAATTATAGAAAATACAATGTTGAACTTATCTTTACTAGAAACAAACTAGAAACAATATACGCGTAGACTAAATCTTTCCATCAGTACTTGTCTTCAATGTATCAACGCTTGACTTCTTCTTGTCAACGCTTGATCTGTCAGCGTTTGTTTTCTTCCTATCAACGCTTGTTTTTCTCTTGTCAGCGCTCAAGTGAACTGACTATATTTTATTCCCAACAAAAATCATTCACAAATTTAGCATCAATGACCTTAGGGATAAGAGCAATAAAAGATGAGTTACAACCAACGGAAAATCTGCCATGTAAAAAGAAATATTACACCGCTTCACAAAAGTCTGAACCAAGGAGATCCCAGAATTTCTTGAAGAATTCAAACGTGTACCCATCCGGCCCCGGAGATTTATTATCACCACAATCCCATACAGCCCTACGAATCTCATCACGAAAAACAACACGATCCAAAAAGTCCGCTTGAGAAGGTACCAATTTTCTATCGAACTGGCAATTGAGTTTGTGACGAAGCACAGGAGGTTTATCAAATCGGTTAGCAAAGTGATCGTGAAAATAATTTTTGATAATACCTGGTTCAGTATGCCAAGTACCATCAACAAATATACCTCGAATAGCTAGTTGTGATTTTTTTTATTGATGATCCCATGAAAGAATTTAGAGTTTTCGTCTCCTTCGACCGCCCACTTGATTTTAGACTTTTGAAACAACTCTTTAGACTCCACAACATTTGTTTTAGTAAGATTGTTTTTCAATTCCATCCGATGGTTACACAAGCCATCTTCAATGTCACCTCTATCGATTGCTAGGTCCAACAACCTCAACTCATCAATAATCTTGTTTTTGGAATCAGCCAGATCCAATCGCTTAGCTTTAACCCACTGCCAAATAATAGCTTTAAAATCTTGCAACTTCGTATTAAACCGGATCATTGGATTGATATCAGAATGAGAAAATGAAGACCAGGAAACCCAATGCGGTGTTTATGCGTTTTTTTGTAAATAGAAAACCCAATACGTAAAATGAAAAGAGAAAAAACCAAAATACAAACCAAAACCGAACCGCCACAATGAGAAAAATCGAAAAATCGAAATCAAATGGTTTGCGATATGCAAAGACCAAAGTTTGCGGTTTGGTTTTTGATTTTAACATCGCGCCATGCTCACCCCTAATTTTTAATAAAAAAAGGTTATTAAAAGTTATTTTATTGATTCTCAATAAAAAAATAAGTGATATAAAAAATCAATAAAATTTTATTCTTATTCAATACTCGCATTTAATAAATAAAAGAGTGTAAGGATTTTTTGTTTACTTTTATTTAATGTGTTTATTAAAAAAAATATAATAAATTGAATTATTGTTTATTTTATTAATAAACTAAACTTTTTATAGTTAAATGACTTTTATTTTGTAGTCTTATGTGTAAATGATCGACAAACTTTCTCACGTTTAAAACAAAATTTGAGAAACATGTTAGTGGTAAAATTGCAAAAGTTCACACAAACGTCATATCCTAATACATCCCCTAGTTTTGCATTCTAGTCTTCTACATGAGTTGTAACTTCATTGAACTTTACACCTAGATTTCAAATCATGCGAGCTACACACATTAAACAATGATTCCATAGCACACTTAAATCCTTTTTCATTATTTTGTTACTTTTGAATACTTTCCTACTATTATAAACAAAAGGGGTTATCAATAGTCAAATTATAATAGTCTTTTAACAACCTCAAAATATGAAGTTGGTTCATAAATTTTATTCAGATTAATAGTATAAATAAAATTATCAATGCTTCATATTTCCTATTTATATTTAACACCTTAGTTTAAAAATGCGCGCATCATTGCGTGAATTGCACGCATTAATGTGTTGCATTTAAAATTTCACATTAAGGTGTCTAATGCAATGCCATCCCAGAATGCGTTCGCATTACACCGCAATTTATTGCATTTATGTAATGCTAGCAATTATAGCAATTGTCGCAATCTAGTACTTAGGTAATTTTTGTCAAATCTTATCCATTTAAAAGAGACCTATATATTTTAATGGATTTCAAAAGATAAGACTTGTTAAAAAACATCTAAAAAAACATAATAACAAAAATATAGTATATTGCAACTTGCTAAGTGTTTTTTGGCGAGCTTTATCGTTGATTTATTTATTTTACAAAGGATTATAGGCCTAATTTTAATATGCTAGTAACTTATTTTGTAACTTTATTGCATTTACTTGGTACTTAAATAATTTTTGTATGTCTTTTATACTAAACGCATCGCGTCTAAATTACGCTCGCAGTCGCATCACGCATCACACATTGACTTTTAGGACCTTTAGCGCAATGGATCGCAAAACACATTTTTAAACCAACCTTAACACATAGTCATTATATTTGGATAGCACGGTAGATTCTCTACTAGATTTTTTAAAAGAGTGCTCAACTACTATATTTTGAGACTAAAAAATATCACTAAAGCTATCCAACTCTTCATCCTTAGATTCATAATAATCATCATTAGTAATACTTTACATATCATCTCAAACCTTAGAGGGAAAGGTATCACAAAGAGGTGTTTACTTCTTCACTGCGTCACATCAGCGCCACGTCATACCAACTAATCTCTCTCCTCTTCTCCAAAAACACCCCATTTATCACAACTAGTCTCTCTCCTCTTCACTTGGGTCCCACCACTCACCA
Source organism: Glebionis coronaria (assembly GCA_025667525.1). Classification (NCBI taxonomy): domain Eukaryota; kingdom Viridiplantae; phylum Streptophyta; class Magnoliopsida; order Asterales; family Asteraceae; genus Glebionis; species Glebionis coronaria. The sequence continues at coordinate 477,936,445 of CM046880.1, forward strand.
TTTTATTTAATTTTTCAATTTTCACACAAAATAAAAATTCATTTCATAAAATTAAAATTACAAAATACTAAAAAATAAAATACAAATACGAGAAATAAAATTACGCTACGAATATAAAAATACGGAAAAAAAAAGACAATACGAAAAAAAAAACAATACAAAAAAAAAACATCCTAGAGTTGATATTTTGCCGCGATTTGTAGTTGTTTCCTCATGATAACCGACTTTTGAGGTTCTGGCAAATCGTCGGTCCGAATGGAGAGAAACTCCAGCTCTTTAAACTCCATATCGGCATCCACTTTAGCCTTCTCGGCATCGGCTTTAGCTTTCCTCGACTCGTACAGCTCTTTACCCGCGTTTAATTTGCGGAGTAAAGCCTCGTTTATGTCTTCCTTCGAAGTGGTCGATCCACTACCCGTACTGCTCTCAGTTGTTTTTGATTGTAGAATGTATTTTCTGTGTTTAAAAATGTATAAGGTAATGAGTTTATATAGGGTTTAAAAATAATAAATTTTTTTTTTTTTTTTTAAAAAAAATATAGCCGTTTGTAACGGTAAAAAAAAATTGTGGGCCCCACCTTCTTTTCCAACGAGCAATGTCACTTTGTGACATTTGAGAACCGGCGAGGAGGGGGGGGTCGGTGTAACGGCGAAGGGCGGCGAGCGGCGGCGAGCCTGCCACCTAGGCACGGCGAGCCTGCCTCACCGCCATACCGTTCCCTCTTAGTTTCAGTTGCATGCTCATACTCACTAGTATCCTTCATACTAGATGTGCTAGACAATATCTATAGGTTCAGAATGTAGTGCAGGATCGACATAAGCATTATCTTGTAGACTAGTTTTATCTCTAATACTACCATCTATAGTGTTGACTCTAGGAGTCTAAGTATCACTACATGACACAGCTTTATTACCATCCTTTGTATTATCTTCCTTTCAGCATAGGGCTCATTAGACCTAAGGTTGTTGGTTTTGTTAGACTAATAAAAGAAATAAGTCTATTTAAATTATTTTCCTCACACATAAAGTCTTTAATCAAAGTCTTATATTAAATAGAAAGACATTTTCATAAAACTTAACATCTCAAAAAAATAAAAACCTTTCTTTTATCCAAATTAAACAACTTATAACCTTTTTTATCAAAACCATATCCAACAAATACACCTTTATTAGCCCTACAAACAAACTTATCGAACTTACTCAAGATTGTTGAAAAACAAAGAACACCAAAAGTTTTTAAATAGAGAAGATTAGGTTCACAATTATACACCAGTTCAAAAGGACTTTTTCCAGATAACACATCAATAGGTAATCTGGTAATAAAGTAAGTATAAGTTAACACAAATTCAGGTCACATGGTTATAAGTAGAGGTAGCAAATCTTGCCCATTTTAATACATACGGGCACTTTTTGCCCATTCTTTATAATGAATGGGTTAAAGGGGTGCATATGTAAGAAACTAAATGGGCTTAACGAGCGCACTTGTAAAATACAAATTAGTATACTCGACGAATATTTTTTATTAAATTTTTTATCCCGGCTTTCAAACAAGTATTTTTATTTTTTATTTGTATGTTTTTATATGTTTTTTTCCTTTTTTAGCTTGCGCCCGTTTAGCCCGCCCGTTTAGATCGTTGCCCGTTTAGCCCGTCGCCTGTGTCCGCCCGCCCGCCCATTTTTCCACCTCTAGTTATAAGAATCCTCCTGAAACATTAGGGCTTTGGCAATATTTAGAAGATGCATATGTTTTCTCTCAGCTACACCATTCTATTGGGGTGTATAAGGTATAGTAGTTTGATGAACAATTCTATTTTCTTTAACAAAATTCTCAAACTTTTATTCACAAACTAAGTTCCATTTTTACTTCTAAAAACATTAATAGACTTTCTAATCTGATTCTGGATTAAGGCGTAGAATTTAAAAATGTAATTACAAACTTCAATTTTACTTTTCAATAAAAACAACCAAACAACTCTAGTGTAGTCATTAATAAAAGTAAGAAAGAATCTAAAACCATCCATACTTTGAAACCTATAAGGACCTCACACATCTAAATGAACAATATCACCTAGGCTAGAAGTCTTATGATCACTCAAAAAGAAAGGTTCCCTATTCTGATTAGCCTTATGAAACACATCACAAGGCCTAGGACTTTAGTGATTCATATCTTTAAGTTTATCCTTTAAAACCACTAAGGCTTGGTCTGGAGGATGACCAATTGTGTTATGCCACATGAACGTAGACACGTGAAAACTTTAAAAGTTAGTATTATTAACTCTTTACAAATGCCCCCTTTTTCACTACTAGTCCCCATCAGGAAGCTTTTAGTTAAATCCTGAATTTTACATTTAGAACCATTAAAACAAGAATCACATGATTATCCTATTAAAGTATATAAACAGATAAGAAGTTGACATGATAACTAGGAACCACCAACACATCTTTAATAACAAGATCATTTTCAAGTTTTTAATTTCCTATCTTTTTAACTTGTTCCAAAGTCCTATTAAGATGTGAAACGTTTATGTTTAAATAAGAAATATTATTTACATCACAAAGAATTAAAGCATAAATATTTATGTGTTGATTGGCTCATGAATCAATTAACCATCCAACATAAGTACCATACATAATGATATTAGAATTGAGATTAAAAATCTATAGGTTAAGAAGTTGATAACACAATTAGATCTTATAGTGATACCTGCAACATTGGCATAACTCTTGCCAGTGTTACCTGAATCACTAAGCAAATTCATCAGTCTCTGATACTGATCACTAGTAAGAGTATGAGGGGTACTCTTGCTATGATCACTTGAATTTTGCTGCATTTAGAGCATCATTTATCGATTGATCCTCAAGTTTATACGTCCTTACACTCATAGCCAAATCATTCCCACTTGTATCTGCTAATAAGGATCCAAGGTGCTTATCTTGATTGATTATGATGTTAGGGACTGTCATGTTAACAAGTGTGTTGATTCTTTGATTTGTTGGCTTGTATTTCCTATGAAAGGGATGACCAAGCGGATAACCAACTAGGTTTGATGCATTCTTCACTTGAATTAACTTCTTTGTTTCAATTACCACATATCGCCCCTTTTCTAAAAGTAATCATTCTCATTGTTGCATCTCTTTGACAATATTTCCTTTTTTGGGAATCTCCTTGAGTGAAATTCCTACTTCGTCTGTTGTTATTGTGATGGTTTGACATGTTGTAGTTTGAATTAGCAGTAGTTGAGATGGTTGTTGGTTTGACATAATCGTATCTTTGTTTCTCATCTTACCTCATCAAACCATAAGCCTCTGCCACACTAGGTGTTGGTTGCATCAACAAGATCTGTCTTCTAACATTAGCATAACACTCATCCAAGCCCATAAAAAATTAAATCAATCTTTTCCTCCGATCTCTCTCTTAATTTATCCAACCATTTCACATGAACAATCACAAACACATATTTATGGAGACTCTAAAGCATCACACTCCACCCATAAGCCTTTCAATTTGTTATAAAATACTTCAGCAACACTGTGTTTTACTTACACTAAGTCATTTTTTATCTGATAAATTTTGTGTCTATCAAGTTGTGAATAATGTTTTCCACAAACTAGTAGTAGTGCTAAGAAAGTTTAATGAGTTGCTCACTAAAAAAAAGTTGGCATATTTCACACTTTATTTTCCACACTTCAAATAAATGTGAGAAATATTTTAAATTATTTTATATTTATAATCGTGTAAGAATTAGTTACGTAAATAAGTGTGAATAAATTTTAAAATATCACACTTATATGTGTTACAAAAGAAAATTCACACTTTTTAGTGTGGAATATTTTATAATTTCTTCACACTTTTTAGTGTGGACCCCATTTTGTAAAACTCATATTCCCCACAACTTCAGAAAAAGAGGTGTGGAAAATATGGATGTAACAAAATGGGGTTATGATTTTTTCACACTAAAAGTGTGGATTTTTATTTGCAACACATATAAATGTGATATTTTAAAATTTATTCACACTTATTAACACATTTCTATTTGTTAATAAACTCAAAATATTTCACACTATTTAAACGTTTATTAACACATTTCTATTTGTTAATAAACTCAAAATATTTCACACTATTTAAACGTGTATACAATAAAGTGTGAAATATGTCAATTTTTTTGTAGTGGCTTATTTATTCAGCAATGACGTTTAAGATCCATGAAATGATCATGTTATTTGTTCATTCCCATAATGCTCTTAATCTTGAATCAACACCACGCTCAATGTACTCACAAGTCACAATTTTTAACTTATTATTAGCATTAAGTGCAAACTTGTTGACTTTTTTGATAGGAGTGTCAACCTAGAGTGATCATTTTGGTGTATGAACAATGGATGATTAGGTGAATTAGTGTCTTATTCTTCATTGGTTTGTGAGTTGTTTGAAGAACTTGGTAGTGTAACTTCCATGATTGTGATCTTTGATTCTTGACAAAAAAAATTGTTTGATCTTGATGATTTATGATGTTATTAATGTGTTTTGAATGAGATTTGAGTGCTTAATGAAATTTGACTGTTATGTTTTTGAATTTTAACGGTTTTTGGTTAATGGATTGATGGATTGTGGTCAGAGAAAATTATTCTACAGCTAAATTACTAAAATTAAAACTGTTTATAAACTAAAACTGCTACAAATCATCATAAGCTGCTACACATCTTCAAGCTCTTATTGTGGTGTGAATATTGTGGAGAGACCATTACCATATTCACTGTGCGTGTGTCCATTACAAATGGGGTTTAAAACATAAAATAACCACATACTTTTCAAAATTTATTGATATGGTACGTGTATTACTTTTATTATCTAAATGATACGTATACTTAAGCAAACCGGCTAATATAATACATGTACCCATTTTCTTACTTGTTTAACCTCTAACTTTGCTTATTTGGCAAATGATTAATGAGCGTTTGTATCGAACATTTGCACTGTTTGTCCTTTATACTAACGGGTGTTTGTTTTTGTATTTTTAACTTTTTAAATTGTTCTTTTTTTATGTATTGTTTTTCAAAAGTTTTTTTCCAAAACAAAATTTCAAATTTTTCTAACCATTATTATAATTCGAAAAAATATTATGTTGGAAAAAAATGGGTTTTTCATTGAAAAATATTCAGAATATGTCGGAAAAAAATTTTGAAGAAAAATTATGATTTTTTTTTAAGTTTTTGTCCGGAAAAATTATGAATTCAAAAAAAATTCAAAAAAAAAATTATGAAAAAAAATCATAAATCTTTACACTATTATTTTAACATGTAAAAAATATTTTGTTGGAAAAATATGAAAAAAAATTAAGAAGAAAGATTCGAAAAATAATATTATATTATGTAGTTATAGAAAAAAATATTAAAAAAATTCGAATTTTTTTTTTGGGAAATCTGAAATTAAAAAAAAACTATTTTTTACGAAATTATGATTTTTTTAGAAATTATAGAACTTTTTTATGAACTTATGATTTTTTTTAAACTTTTTTATTATTTTTTTCAAATTCTTTTTTTATAAAATTATGATTTTTTAATGTTTTTGTCCTAAACAAAAAATCTAACTTTTTACCCCAAGAATATAAAAGAAAAATTCGATTTTTTTTTTCATAAATTTTTACAACTATTTTAATTTTGAAAATATGTCGGAAAAAAAATAAATTTTTGTTGGAAAAAAATCTGGAAAAATTTCGGAAGAATATCTTGAAAAAAACTATGAAAAAGAATTCGAAAAATAATCTTATGTTGAATTAAAAAAATACGATTTTTTATGAAATTACGATTTTTTTTAAATTACAGATTTTTTTTTTAAATTACAGATTTTTTTTTATAAAATTGCGATTTTTGTAAAACAGTTATTTTTTCATGGTTTTTTTTTTAAACTTTATGAAATTACGATTTTTTTTAACGGAAAAACTGTCGCTATTGAGTACTGACGAATTTCTAATGGAAAAAACTGTCGCTATTGACCTATATAGTCTAATGGTGAATTGATAACCGGTTTTACCGGTTGCAGATTAAAAAGTGGTCATATCGATACATTTGATAAAGTATAAGTACCATATATATAATAAAAATAGTACACGTATCATATCAATATATTCAAAAAAATATGTGACTATTTTATGCCTTAAATCCTTACAAATGCATGCGCATAACACGTCCTCAACCATATACACTCGTAACTCTTAATTTATAACAACTTATAATCACAACACTTGTAGTAAGATTCTCTTATTAACTGACAGTATAATTACATGTCAAACAGATTAAACATTTTAAACACCAACAAACAAGTCATATAAAAAGTTGGAAACACAACAATTATTTACTTATTTCACAAACATTAGCATGTAATTTTGAAACTAGCTTGAAGGCTTATAGTATAGCAAGGGTCCTTTCTTAGTGAAGCAGTACTAGAGTTTAGATGCAATTGCATTAGCTTCATTAGATCTTCTGTGAAGTTGTAAAGGCACCCAATCGTCGTCTTCACCGAAAGATCTTTCAAAGCACTTGGCCACCATATCATCACTAACTTCATCGAGTTTTGAAGGCACCCACTATATATTGACATTCATAAAATGTCGAAGGGAAGTGTATCAAGTAAAATTCAAAACGTTAACATGCTTGTCAGCATTGAGTTTTTATTCACACGCACTTTGTTTGATTAAAATAATCACTAAGCTGAATTATGTTAATTGCAATATTCACCTGGGGTTTCTTATCTTTATCAATCAACATAGCTCTAGATCCCTGTGAAAAGAGAAAAAAACACGAGTTTGAGTGACATTGAACATCTGATAATTAAGAAACATGTCAAAATGTGGTGTAATTAACCTCGTAGAAGTCATTGCTGATGGTTCTACCTAGAACGTGACAAAGAGCAATGTATTCGGTCTGAATACATTGCTCGAAACTTTTGGATCGGCCTTCTCTAATCTGTTATACAATAATACAAATAACGTCACACGTTCATAAGATTTAATAATCCATGATTGATTTGTTCATAATCTTGAATGTACTATAGCATACCAATCTCAAGAAAATCTTCGAACCCAATGGAGTAGCAGATTGCATTGATCTTATTGCTTGGTGGATCCATTTCTCTTGAACATGCATAGCCAAGCGTTCCTGAGATTTGAACCCTAATAGGTGTACAAAAGTATCTTATAATTGGAATTACTTGTTAATTCCTAAAAAAAACTTACCAATGAGGATAATATATCTTCACATGATTCTCCAGAGAAGCATCGGTTAATCATGTCGAGCCTGATCAAATTAGTTAAGCTAAATCAAAGAGAGCAAGGGGATGCCGAAAGTCTTGTGTTCAAATGGTACTTTGTAAGGCATCGTCATAGGTAAAAGTTGAGTTCATGGTTACCTATTGTATGCACTCTCTGGCTTCATCTTTTCTTTTTCTGCAAACTTGTTAATAATAGTAGATATTGTAGCTACACTTGGTGCAACCGATGAAGCAACCATCTTTTCAAGAGCATGCTCCATAGATTTTATATTCTACAATAATCAAGATGTAGCATCAAGAATCAATACCGATCACGCATGTAAAATAAACTCATATTTGCACCCTGTCATGTGAAAAAATAGCATAGAACACACGGAAGATATATGAGTACCTCAGACGGGATATAATGAGTCCCAAGACCCAGTGCAACCATCTCAGCTCCATTTAATCGGGCACCAGTCAAGCCTAAATATTCCCCTATGTACATACACAGCTAACATTATGATAAAAGAAATTGTAGAATTCATTCAGTTGTAATGCGTTGAGTTAAATTTACCAAAGAATCCTGGAAGCCTTGATAGAAAATAAGATGCTCCAACGTCTGGAAATAGTCCAATCAAAGCTTCAGGCATCGCAAAAACCTATGCAGATGTTAAGGAACATATTAGAAATCAAATATCGTGAGATAGTAAAAGTTGCCGTTCTAAAAAGGAAACTCAAATGCATCCCCTAAATATAGAACTAGAAAACAAACATAGACATATAAACATACTGTATTCTCCGTAACAATTCTAAATGTTGAATGTATTGATATTCCAACGCCTCCTCCCATAACGCTTCCATCTAAAATCACGATAGTTGGCTTCTTATAAGTTCCGAGTAGGTAGTCCAAACAAAATTGTTTTCTATAAGCACTCGCCACGAAACTCCAATGTCCTGATCAAAATAATGCCACATGGTTTTAGTTCCGTATAATTTCACTCATGAGCGTCAAATAAAACTGCTCATACCGTAAGCTACAAGCATAAAAGCAGACGTTAGATCACCACCACAACAAAATACCTTCCCGTTTGCCTGTTGATCAAGATGACAAATTAGCTTGAATACACGCATAAGATCATATAAATTCATTTGTTGCTAGATGTTTATATTGCTTTATCTTATATAGTCGTTTTAATATGGTCTTAGTATGTGCTAATAAGTAATGAAAATTAAAATATCGAAGATACTACTGTAAGTCGATCATCCCGGAAAAACAAGTTATGAAAAGCACCTGAAGTATAACAGTCAAATAAATATCAAATTTGCTTACAAAATAGCACATATAGACGAAAACATATGTTTTTTTGTGTATGGGCTAACTCTCCAAATTATGTTTCATACCTTTAGTATCACGAGCTTAACCGTTGGATCAATCTCGTACGCTCTCAATTTCTGGTACATTTTACTTAGCTGTAATTTGTATGATACAATGCAAGTAAGATAAAATACACACGAGTATCAATTTCGGATTATGGCTTTTGTGTTTGTAGCATACCATTTCATAGTTGAGACTGTTTAGTTTCTTCGGTCTGTTTAGAATCACTTTGGCTGCTCCCAAATTTTCCTCAAAAATCAGCTGGAAAAAATGATACATTGGTTATAAGGCACCTTGTGCTCAAAAATGCCGGAGGATTCTCAAAAATGCCAGAGGATTCGCAAAAATGCCAGAGGAATCTCAAAAATACCAGAGGATTCGCAAAAATGCTTGTGCAAAAAATGCTAGAGGATTCGCGTTACAGCAAAAAGTATTATCACCCTAACTTTTTCCCTTATAACTCAAAACCTACATATTAAACAGAAAACATTCTACCTCCTATCCATTACTCAATTTATAGAACACCAATGGCATGGAAGGAGTAATAATATACTGTGGCATCTCTTACGGCAAAAATACCATTAACACATGCTGTCTAAATGTCTAAACAAAAGCATGCGGCATGCGCCACTAAGGCACGTATGTTTTACCGGACAATGATAAATACATCTATACAACAAATCTATATTTTTTACATAGATTACATGTACTTGCGTTATAATGTGTACACCCATTGCAAACTTGTTCTCATATTTATATCGGCTCTTGAAGTCTATAACTCATTTGTAAACTTATAACATTGTTCGTCTACCATAGCTTTACAAGCCGTTTTATCTAGTTTGGTTTCCGATCTCTATGCATAGAAAGGAGCAGAGGTGGTACCTGATCGGCTTCATTCTGGGTGGAGAGAGCCATGTATGAAACTTGCAATGAGCTACAAACCTTAAAGACCGTGAGTATTGATGGAAATATATATGCATCTATGTCAAATCATGGTATATATATAGCAGTGGAGGGCAAAATAAAACACGCCACCCACAATAAACAAAGACAAAAGGAACTCTAATATCGAATCAAAATGTTTAAATATTGTGATCATAGTCTGAAAACTAATTTACAAGTAGTTACAAAGGTATATTTGTGTATATACCTTTGGGAATTCGAGAACGTAAACTGAAGACATGCGATAGGTAATGTCAAACAAGTTACATTGATGGACTTTTTAGTTAAATTACAAAATTCACATAGTTTGAAAAGATCTGTATCCATTTAAGTTGCCAATTATATGGATTTTGCTATTGAGTTCCTAACCAGATTATATTGATTAGCGTGCGTGCGTTAGCTAGGTAAAAGTTTACAAATAGTCAAAGGAATGCCAACTAGGCCGTGAACATTAAAGAAAATAAAAAAATCAACTATCTTAGATAATAATCTATAGACAAGCTTTTTTCGTTTACCTGTTTCTAGACGGACACGTTAAAAGAAAATTGCATTTGACTATATATTCATTAGTTCGTCTGGGACTCATACATACTTAATTTTAATCTTTGTACTTCGCATTCTTGGTGTGATAGTTATAGAAAAGTGTTAGTCTTTTTTTTTTCTTTTTTTTCTTTTTTAATAATCAACAATTTTGATATATTTTTTAATCGTGTAAAAATTACTTTTAAATTAAAATATTTCGATCTTATATGCTTCGGGTATCACGAAATCCTCAATTGGATAAGACACAGAATCACACTTATTCTCTAAGGCACGAGAGATCTAAGCAATACACAGAAATTCGTTGTGTTTTTTATATTTTGGAAGAGACCAATTTTATGTTTCTAAGAAACAAACCAAATGACTGTTACAATTGGTTTAATAACTGTTGCAGGGAAAAAAAGATAACTTTTCATAGAAGATTATGTCTGTTGGGAAAGGGAAAAACCGAATTTCATGTAGCAACTGTAAATACAATATGCTAAAAATCGTTTAAGTTTTGGGGTGCTTCCCCCGCGAGGGGCTTTGCCCCTTGACCCCGCAAGGGGCGCTGCCCTTTGACCCCGCAAGGGGTCGCGGCCCCCTTGACCTCCGCATTTGTTCGTGACGGTATCAAGTTAGCTAGAACGAGCGTGCACTTTTGCGTTTGCACTTAACAGTTAACCTGTTACATCTTACATTGGTATTGATTCTTGTAATATTTGCCACACAAGTTCGGAAGTACAATAATATTCTTTACTTTTTTAGTCGGTAACACCTTACAAAGTTTAGTATGCCTGTGTTTTCATTTCATTGGTTGAGAGCTGTTTGTTCTAATTTCCGGTTGTGAATTTTGGTTGAAAATCTGTTGGAGGGGAAACGGGTAGTCCATTTGGCACACTAAAGGCTGCTGTCTCTAACCATCTGACTTAGTTCAGTTGGCCACCAAGGTTGCACTAAGTGCTTTCTTTGGGGGAGGATTCTTGGAGGTCTTGGATTCAAGACCTGCCAAGGGCCTTTCAGGCGAAGCGGATAAGGAATCTAACTTAACTAGGCGCGAGTTCGAAGAAGACATTCTTCCGCTTGGATGTCATTGCACGACTCGACTCACTAACCACTAACATTTGCCGTTCTTAAAAAAAAAGGCTGCTGTCTCTGGACACTGCAAGGGGGCGCGGCCCCTTGGCCTCCACATATGGATATATCGGCATCAAGCAAGCCAAAGCGAGTGTGCATTTCACATCTCGTAACTCGATTACAATAAACTTGACTAATCATTTAATCTCAAATAATTCACACTTACGTAAATGTAAGTGCTGACACTGAAACCATCAAGAGATATATGATCATCTATCATTTATACAAAGTTGAGATAGAACTTGAATCTTGTCCAAAAGTTTAACTAATCATTTTCAATCACCTTCAAGACTCAAGAGAGAATATATATAGACAGTCTGAGTAAATAAATTATAAATGCTCTTCTTCTCTCCAAAGACTCGTCTTTACCAGCACGTAACTTGCTAAGGGAATAGGTTTAAATTGGTTGTTATGAATATGAATTCAATTAAAATAGTAAGTAGCTGTTATGAAAAAAAATATATGGTTGTTACGACCAAAGCTGATCCAGATGAGAGAAACCGTCGTATATCGCTATCCCGCTATTCAACAATATGTTCCGCCGGAATAAAAAATAAAAATATAAAATTTGATATTAGACATTTAATTTTATATTAATAGTACTACTTGGTTATTAATAAATTTATGTAAAAAACTTTTAAATGAGTAGTTGTTATCCAATTCAATTTTAAACTATACTTCATTTATTTATATGAAACTAGAGTAGGCTAGTTTCGTTTAATAATTTGAATATGTTATTGTGAAAATTAAATTAATTGTAAAACATGGTTAATGTTTGTCGTTTAATGGTATTTGTATTCTTGGGAAAATATAAGTTGCTTAAAAAATAACGTGAGCCTTTGTTTTTATTTTTACCAAAATCACGTTTGACCGGTCAGATGTAATCAAGCGATTATTTGTTTTTTTCTTGTGAGCAAGAAACGGTCCAACATGAATCGTCTTACCAGATAAGAGTTAGATGTTCAATTACTGTCTCTTACCTTTACAAATCATTCACCCACCTTCAAACGTGAAATAAATTTCTTGTTGGGATATAATGAACTCGAAAAAAATCTCGATGAAAAAGATAAACATTCGAGGTAAAAGAATATACATCGAGAAAATGGAGGAATAACAAAATTTGTACAAAGTAGTATATTAATGCATGTAATACAACGTCAGAAGGAATTAAAAGTAAAAAATAAAGTTTTATTAGAGTAATATTACTTAAAAGTTTATTCTAGTCTATAATTTGTATTTTTTTTCAAGAAAGTTCAGTATATGTTCCTTCTAATAAAATGACTTTTTGCAACTTCTGTATTTTGAAGGTTTTGTTATGTGTATTTTTTTACTAGTTGCGCTAGTTTGTTAATTTCATTCAAATCTAATGTTTATAGCTTTAGTTTGAATTGTCTAAAAAATATGAGTTATTTTAGTTTGAATTGTCTAAAAAATATGAGTTAAATGATCATTTATGTTTTACACAAAAATGTTACATCTATTATCGCCTGCTAAAAAAACAATAATAATCCTACCGATGAGTTATTATATAGAGATGAATTCTTTTAACTCCAATGAAAGATTCTGTGAGGGCTGCTTATTGATTTGGTAATTTGCTTACCTTCTCATTAAACTTATGTGTTCAATATATAAGCTACAAAGGTGGGGCTAGGCCTATACAAAATAAATAAAGCCCATAAACATAATAAATAATATCGACTAACACTCCCCCGCAGTTGGAGCGGGAGATGAACGAACACTCAAACTGGTACGAAATTCCTCAAACAAAGCAGAAGGCAATCCCTTAGTGAAGATATCAGCATACTGATAGCGCGATGGCACATGAAGAACACGCACCTGACCCTTAGTAACCATGTCACGAACAAAATGAATATCAATCTCTATATGCTTTGTCCTTTGATGCTGCACAGGGTTAGCTGACAAATAAATGGCACTGATGTTATCACAATATACCAGAGTGGCAGATAATAAAGGGGAATGTAGTTCCCAAAGTAGGTTTCGAATCCAAGCAGTCTCAGCTACAGCATTGGCAACACCTCGGTACTCGGCTTCTGCACTCGACCTAGATATCGTATGTTGACGCTTAGAAGACCAAGAAAGAAGATTATCGCCCAAAAATACACAATAACCAGAAGTAGATCGTCGAGTAAAAGGACAACCCGCCCAATCAGCATCAGAATATGCAATAAGTGAACCACTAGAAGAAGCAAACAGTTGTAGGCCATAGTGTAAAGTACCACGAACATACCGAAGAATGCGCTTGAGAGCAGCTAAGTGAGGCTCTCGAGGGTCATGCATATAAAGACAAATCTGTTGAACTACATAAGAGATATCAGGACGAGTAAATGTAAGATACTGCAAACCACCTGCCAGGCTCCGATATAAAGTAGGATCTAATACAGGATCCCCGTCAGGACCAATCTTAGATTCCGTATCAACAGGCGTCCGAGAAGGATTACAAGAAACCATGTGTGCTCGCTCCAAAAGCTCCTTAGCATATTTCCTCTGTGAGAGGAACATACCCGTATAATCACGAGTAACTGAAATCCCCAAAAAATAATTAAGGGCTCCCAAATCTGTCATCTCAAACTCTTGATGCAAAGATGAAATAATACGCTGAAGTAAAGCTGTAGAAGATGCGGTCAGTACTATATCATCAACACATATCAATAAGTATGCAACCTCAGTACCATGACTATAAATAAACAAAGAAGAATCACATCTACTAGAAGAGAAGCCAACTCGTAAAGCATAACCAGCAAACCGTTGAAACCAAGCACGAGGTGCCTGCTTCAAACCATATAACGAACGCTGTAACTGACAAACATGATGCGGAAAACGAGAATCCACAAACCCTGGAGGTTGATACATATAAACTGTTTCTGAAAGATCACCATTAAGAAACGCATTCTTAACATCAAGCTGATGAACAGGCCATCCACGAGACAAAGCAAGGCTAAGTACAGTCCGAATGGTGGCTGGTTTAACGTACAACCGGACTAAAGGTGTCATCACAATCAATACCAACCTGCTGAGTGCGCCCATTAGCAACAAGTCGGGCCTTGTACCTACTCAAAGACCCATCTGCATGATACTTATGTCTAAATAACCACATAGACCGAACCACATTAGCATTAGGTGGTTTCGGAACCAACATCCAAGTACTGTTTTTAACTAAAGCATTATACTCATCATACATAGCAACACGCCAATTAGGATCAGACAAAGCAAGAAAAGGAGACTTGGGAATAGGAGATATATGAGACGTATGGAAATTATAACGAGGATTAGGCTTAACGATGCCAACTTGAGCACGTGTGACCATCGGGTGAGTTCGAGTGGGAGGGTGTTGGGCCGATGTAGATGGACCGCTAGGTGTAGGGGAATGGGCCATTGTAACTGGTTGTTGGTGTTGCGTCGTCGACGTTTGAGTTAGGTTGTGAGTGTTGGGTTGTGGTTGGTGAGAAGACGGGCTAGTAGGTGTTGGGTCATGTGTGGTAGGAATCGGTTCTTTGTGGGGTGGATTTGTTTGAGCTATAATTGATGGTGGAGTATGTTGAGATGTATTTGGTGGAGAATGTGTGGTATGGATTAAAGTGTGTGTAAGAGGAGACGGGTTTAGAAAATCATAAGAGGTAGGGGAGGTGACATTGGAAATAGAGCCATAAGGGAATTGGGTTTCGTCAAATTTGACGTGTCGAGAAAGTATGATTTTGTTTGTGGAAAGTTCAAGGCAGCAGTATCCGCGATGGTAGGCGGGATAGCCCAAAAATGCACGTTGTGGCTCGAGGGGCTAATTTATGAGGTGAATCAAGGTGTGGGTAACATAAACATCCAAAAATGTGAAGACGAGAATAATCAGGTTCCTTATGAAATAATTTTGTGCATGGGATTTCATTGTTAATTGCGGTTTATGGAAGTAGGTTGATAAGGTAGACGGCCATATGAAGAGCCTCAACCCAAAAGGTAGGCGGAAGGTGGGCTTGAAAAAGTAAGGTACGCATGACATTATTAATAGTTCTAATCATCCGTTCAGATTTTCCGTTTTGTTGAGAGGTTCGGGGACAAGAGAAACGAAATTGGATTCCATTTTTCTCAAAAAGGTGAAGAAGGTTGGTGTTATCAAACTCACCACCATGGTCACATTGAAAAGCTTTAATTTCACACTTGAACTGGTTTTTGACATAAGATCGAAAATGTAGAAACTTTTGGAACACATCAGATTTATGACGTAGTGGGTATATCCACAAGTAATGAGAGAAATGATCAAGAAACAAAACATAATATTTAAAACCACCAACACTAACAATAGGGGAAGTCCAAATATCAGAATCAATAATATCAAAGCAAGAGGAGACACGAGTATTCGAACTGATAAACGGAAGCTTCACGTGTTTGCCGAGCTGGCAAGCATGACAAATATGTGATGACTTTTCTTTATTACACGAAATATAATTACGAGAAACAAGAGATCGTAGCACTTCCGTACCGGGATGTCCGAGACGTTGGTGCCACGTGGCTTGACTAAGAGAAAGAAGAGCACTAGGTAAAGGAGATGGTTTGGTAACTGGGTAAAGGTCTCCCGAACTATCACATCTAAGAAGGATATGACGAGTCAAAAAATCCTTTACAGAGAAACCAAATTCATCAAACTCAACAGTACATTTGTTATCCTTGGTAAACTGACGCACAGAAATAAGATTTTTTATTATGTTAGGAGTGACAAGAACATTATGAAGATGCAAAGGACGACTAAGGGTAGGCAGGATGCTATGACCTGTGTTGGTGACAGGAATAGTTTTTCCGTCACCTACACGAACAGATGGATATAAACAATTGTTAAAAACTTTACTTAAATTACTTGAATGTGAGTTTAGATGAGAAGACGCACCCGTATCCATGTTCCATGTTCGATCTTCGTATGTCACAGTGGAGAATGCGTTGGGTAAGTTTTGCGTTTTTTCGTTGCCTGCTCGGATCAACCGTGCCATACCGGTGCTACTATTACGAACTGTATTATTTTTGCTCATCATACTAATTCCAATAAATGAGCACCAACCACACGTTAATTCTTGATGAACCAATAGAAATATCAAATATAAAAAATAACCTTGACCAATCAATTATTCAATGGGTATAATATCAAATGAACACATCAATCGTTCAACAATGGCTGCGCACCTTCTTTTTTTTTTTTATAATTGAAACGTAACTGACCCACTTTTATCCAACAGTGCTTGAAATTGATAAAGTACCCACTAATATATGATAATAGCAAAGTGTCTTGGTGATGAAAAAAAAAACACAGGCGGTGATGTATAGAGGAAGATTTGGGGACGAGAATTAGAGATATATTAGGAGAAAAAATAGATGGCTCTGATTACCATATTGATTTGGTAGTTTGCTTACCTTCTCATTAAACTTATGTGTTCAATATATAAGCTACAAAGGTGGGGCTAGGCCTATACAAAATAAATAAAGCCCATAAACATAATAAATAATATCGACTAACACTGCTTTCACTCTCAAGTTTCGACATGTAAAACTAACAACTTCAAACAAGGATAATATAATAAATTTGATATTTTGACAAATAAAGAAAACTAGAAAACCACTTTTGTATTCACAGTGATGTTTTAAGTTAAAGGTATTTGTTTAGGGTAACTCATATGGTTCTTGTCTTGCATTTTTTGCTTTTTTCGAAAAATAATATTTCTTCTAACTTCACACTTGAGCATATTGAGATGATATATTAACGGCACAAATAATTTTGTTTTATACAATAAAAGTGTAAATCTTTTTCCACAGAACATACCGAAGATCTGACCAGTTGATATAAGCAGTCGCTCAGGGACGGAGCTAGGAAATTACATTAGGGGGGGCTAAAAATTTTTCGATAGAAATATATACAACTTTTTGTTTTGAAAGCTAGATAGAAGATTGCAAAAAGGTTTAGAAGGATTGGTTTTTCTTGCAAATGAGTATCTTTGTAGATTATCAGATGACAACAAAAGAAAACCAAAAGGGTAAAAACTGAAATTTTATATAAAAGTATAGCGGTATCACTAAAACAAGTGGGTCATCTTCTTCATGTACAAAATTTACATCAAAACCACCATTAAAATAAGCATCTTTTCCCAACAATATCTGCTAAAATGCTTCAACCTCTAAAGTTATTCTTGGGAACCACCTTGCTGTAGGCTAAGTCTGCCGGTGTTAGGGGGGCCGAGCACCCTCCAGCCCCCCCCCCCCCCCCACTGGCTCCGTCACTGCAGTCGCTGACACCATAACATACATTGAGACCATAACAATGAACTACAAACATTACCCAAACATCATAATCGATTCTACATGTCATTGTTCTAAAAGAGATAACATATGTATAGTCAGGGACTAACAGGAATCGATTCCACATGCACCTTTGAAACTATTTTTCGTTCATATAATGAATTTCTTTCTTTGTACACCTATCCTATCAAATGTGCCTAAAGTACTAAATCACATACCAAAGGAATATCAAATGCTTTATTCATCACAAGTAGTTGGGAATCTGCGTTTTGCGGCTAAAAATATTTGATAGTGTGTGTCACACATGTTCGGACAATTAATCAGTATATCAAATGGTCTGTTAAACTCTTGGTATTTTTGTAGCTTTTTTGAATTCTCTCATATGATAATCAAATTGTACCTTTAAGTGATTTATTTTAAAGTAAGTAATTAAATTTGCTACAAAGTAAATTACATCGTTCCTCCATATGATTTATATCAAATCCTTAGTTTAATCCTTGATCTTTTTTTTGCATGAATCGTCCTTATCTTGAAATATGTAACATCATTCGTCCTTATCTTAAGGATTTAGCATAATTTGGCATGAAACTCGGTAACACCGTCTGTCCCTTATCTTTGTGACAATCGTGGATTTTCGAAGGTTCGTTATAAACTAGTAGGTCTAGTTATGTATTATATATTATATGCTTTGTGTGTTATAAGTGTTTGAAACGATAATCTTACGAGATTTGAGTACATGATTGAGGATCATGGTACTAGTTGTGATTAAATGGGAAGAAATGAAATCACATTGACGTATATTTATATGCTTTTATCGTTTATGTAACTTGCGTGTATGTATAACGTATTATATATATATATATATATATATATATATATATATATATATATATATATATATATATATATATATATATATATATATATATATATATATATATATAGTGTAACTTTCTTTTCAGAACCATTTTTAGTGTCAGAACTGTCAGAACCATATTTTTACTCTTAATAATACATATATTACAACATATTAATGCAAAATGGCATTTTTGAAAATACACCTAATCAAATTTGAATCCAGAATATAAATGAAGGGTAGAGTCGATATTTCTTAATTCCACAAAAATATCATCACAAATTATAATTGTTTACCATATTTTTTTCACAACAACTCCTTCTCTCTTCATAAAAAAACCGCCTACCTCACCTCTATGTATCATCCCCACAGATCTTAACCTCCGTCTCACCATTATATTCTTCAAAGATATAATCACTTTTGATATAATCACTTTTTGCATTAATATGTTGTACTATATGTATTATTAAGAGTAAAAATATGGTTCTGATAGTTCTGTCACTTAAAATGGTTCTGAAAAGAAAGCCCCCTTATATATATATATATATATATATATATTGTTGTCCCATATATTTGTGATGATTAAGCAATGAAGAAAGAAATAAAATAGATGAAGAAGAGATGAATTCCTAGAGAGAGAAAGTAGTGAGAGAAAGTAGAGAGGAGATGATTAACTTGGTGAGATTAGATTAAGAAAAGAAGTTACAAATGACCATCCACCCTCCTAACATGCTAGGAGGGTAGTATATATAGTCCACCCACATGCGGGCTTTAATGGACTATATATTGGGCCGGGCTTGTATTTTGGACTTTAATTAGTTTAAATCCAAGCCCGTGAACCACGACTAAATAACTACTTATTACATCATTCTAATAAATATTACAATAGAAACCTATGACCGAGCATTCTTGTTTGACTCAATATTTTGAGGCTAACAATCTCCCCCAATGTGAGGTCATTCCTCTTTGATATTTGTATTCCAATGGAGATTTATGAATTTCGTCATAAATGAGTCTTGAACGTGTAACAGTAGTTATGTTCCTTCATGCTGTGATCTTTGAGCCTTTGTCGTTGTCTTTCGACTTTGTCTTTAAGTCTTGAGATCTTCAAATCATTCTTGACTTGTCTTTGCCATCTTGTGATCTTGTGTCTTTATCCACATGCTCACACTATCAATTGTTGGATAAGTCTTTGGGCATGAATATGTGGTTGTGAATCTTTGACTTTGCTGAGTACACCGTGACGCCACCTTCTCGAGACAAAACATAGACACGGACTGAATGGCTTTGACATTCGTCCTAAATCGGTAGCGTGTTACCTCCGGTCGGTGAAGACCGTTATACGATATTAAATATCATACCTGTGATCAGGTAGATTCAATTAAAAATCTCCTTGACAGGGTTTCGCGGCTGTACTAGCCGTTCTCTTTACTCGACCGTCTCAAAGCAAGACTGCGAACATAAAGAGTGAATCAATTGGATAAATATCCGCTTGATTAAAGTCGTCAATTCAAATTCTTGGAACAAGTTTGATTCATTAAGAATCTTACCATTGTTGCTTTCCAGTTGACACAAGTTTGATTCATAAGAATCTCACAAGTCACCTACCGTAGCGCTGTTTGATGTTGACGCTAGAAGGATTTCCATTCGTCACTGTGAATATTAATGAATATCACTCTGAATGTTCTGGCAAGACCATAAAGATATTGCGTAGAAACCTGAAACGAGTTTGAATCAATTCAGAATCAAACCACTGTTGCTTTTCAGTTGTACATATGTTCAATTCATAAAGAATCTTACATATGACCTACCGCAGTGCTGTTTGATGTTAACACTGGAAGGATTTCCACTCATCATTGTGAATACTAAGTAGTATCACTCTGAGTGTTCTAGCAATATCGCAAGGATATAGTGTAGGACTCTCTTGATCTTCATCCGTGTGTCCTAACGAGATTTGATTGATCTCTTGGCTCTAGACTCGATTTGTGCACTTTTAGTGGTCGGAGGCTGGAGCAGATGCCACCTATTCAATATCAACTATCTCGGAGTGAGAAAGTCAATAGAAGTCGTGTTGATCTCCGTGACAATAAAACAAACTTCTTTTGAGAGAAGCCTGAGTAGCTAGGAAAGGGTTGTGCTTCACATCACTGGGTCCATGATGAGTTTGTCTTCATGATGGGTTGACCCGGTTTCTGCCTAAGTTGTATGGAGGGCTTCTTTCTTTAGACCCTTTATCCTTACATTTCTTTTTCATTCTTCAACCCCTTCAATGCTTACCAAGACATCATTACTAGCACCTTGTTGTGATTGTTCCAGTGCTAGCATCAGTACTTAGTCGGCATTCTGCTACGTTCACATTCTACTCCATCTTTCCTAAGGACTTCTAATAATCTATTGGATTGTCCCTGGGAAGATCCCTCCGGTTCTGGTTGGATCATAGGACTTAAACCTAACCACCCTTTTGACACCAATAACGTCGTGAATTAAAGATGTTGTGGGTATTTGATCGTAACCATGAAAACCACTTTAAATTCTAACAAAGTGTTTGAAAAGCATTTAACACCTTGCTAGTTTTGTCGTTTCAGAAAAGCTCCCCCGTCACATGTGCATCGATAATCGAAAGTGTTTCGCACATGTGGGTAAGAGTTAAAGTGCTTGAGTCTTATATATGATCACATTTTAATCACATTTTCTCCCCCTATCTCTAATATATAAAATCTTTTGATATTAGAGATACCAAATTTGATTAAAATATATTTTGAAAAATAGTCTTGAAAATCTTCGGGAGAAAAATGTGTCAATCTATGCATGAAGTTGAAATGCTCCCCCTCAAAAATTGATCCAATGGAATTGTCATTACGAGGATGTGATCCACATTAAACTTTTGAGGATAGGAGTTGTTGAACACACAATTTTTGAAAGATTTTGAATATCATTGAGAAATTCTTGAAAAAATTGTGTTCAACGCTTTTTGAAAAATCAATTCTTTTTGACGAAAAGGTTTTTCTAAAGCATAAACTTGAGTTCATAGACTTTGAATGTCTTGACGAATCCACTCAAGTGTAAGAAGATTTAACTTCTTTTGCTAAGGGTAAGAGTACAAAAGCGTACACTCCCCCGTGAATTTAGATCCGGGTTGCAATCTGAAAGTGATTACAAGCCATTGTGTTGAGCTCAAAACGTTGAATGTTTCGTGACAAGCTCAACCCGAGATAGATTGCTCTACCCGTTGTTGGAAGTATTGTCCAAAATAGACAATTTCCTTTTGAAAATATAGAAATGACATGTTTTGAAAAATATTTACAACTTTCATTCGAGCTTTATGTACACACCCGTGTCTTTATTGAGCGACATTTCTAGGTACGTCCATATTATCGATACTGAAAGACATGTCGAGAAGAATATTTTTGGATTATCAAGGATTTTTTTTTTTACTTTTGTATTTTGCTTTTTGATTAATATTTACAGGTAGATGTTTGATAGATGAATCAAGCAGGCTTCTTTGCCAGAACCTCCAGTTCTGCTGGAGTCAAACATCTCATACCAATTTGCCTAACGAGATACGCAAACCTCTCTTTCGAAAGAGATTTTGTAAACAAGTCAGCTAATTGGTAATCAGTTCCAACAAAGTATAATTCAACAATACCTCTTTCAACTTGTTCCTTAATGAAGTGATATCGGACATCGATGTGCTTCGTGCGGGAATGCTGTACCGGGTTGCAGGAGATGGCTATGGCCGACTTTGAGTCACAGTACATAGGTACTTTATCAAAATGGAAGCCATAATCCGTGAGTTGTGTTCTCATCCAAAGAACTTGAGCACAACACGCAGATAGAGACACATACTCCGCTTCGGCTGATGAAAGTGACGTGCAATCCTGCTTCTTGGAAGACCATCCCACAAGCTTGTCTTGACCTAGAAATTGTGCACCACCAGAAGTACTTTTACGTGTATCAAGACACCCTGCATGATCAAAATCTGAATAGGCGGTTAGAAAGAAACCGGTTTCCCTCGGATACCAGAGTCCCATGTGAATGGTATTCTTAAGGTACCGAAAGATCCGTTTAACCTCCTTGAGGTGCTTTTCAGTGGGTCGTGCTTGATATCGTGCACAATAACACGTAGCATGATGAATATCAGGTCTGCTTGTTGTCAAGTACATGAGGGACCCGATCATGGAACGATATCTCGTTTGATCTATGGGTAATCCCTCCAAATCAGCATCTAGAGATGTGGTTGATAATGGTGTCCCAACGGGGTCACATGATGTCATACCATGCTTTTTGATTATCTCTTGACAATACTTAGCTTGGTTAATGAAGATACCACTTGGGGATTGGTGAACTTGAATTCCTAGAAAGAATTTTAGTTCGCCCATCATAGACATTTCAAATCTGCTGTGCATTACTTTTTCAAACCATTTTGAAAGTTTTAGGTTTGTAGACCCGAAAATAATGTCATCAACATAAATTTGCACAAGCAGAATGTCATCCCCATATTTATAAGTGAACAAAGTTAAATCAATGGAACCTTTTGAGAAACCTTTGGAGACCAGAAATTTCGAGAGCTCGTCGTACCACGCCCTTGGAGCTTGCTTGAGTCCATATAGTGCTTTGTGGAGACGATACACCTTGTCAGGATAATGAGGATTGACGAATCCTTCCGGCTGCGTGACATAAACTTCTTCCTTCAAAGGACCGTTAAGAAACGCCGTCTTTACGTCCATTTGATAAACGATGAATCCCTTATGTGCAGCATAAGCAAGAAAAATCCTGACCGCTTCCATTCGAGCTACTGGTGCAAATGATTCTTCGAAATCAATACCCTCTTTCTGTCCATACCCTTTAGCCACTAGCCTAGATTTATTCTTGATGATCGTGTTCTCTTCATCCATCTTGTTTTTCCAGATCCATCGAAGATTTAATGGTGTTACATCGTATGGTCTGTCAACAAGTTCCCAGACTTTAAGTCTTTCAAATTGTTGAAGTTCATCCGTCATCGATTCAATCCAAGCATGATCGGCTAATGCTTCTTTGATGTTTTTCGGTTCAGCTGAACTCACGGCGAGTGCGAACATACAAACATCGGCATCGGTGTTAAGCTGTCGTCTTGTGCGAACGGGCTGTGAAGGGTTTCCAATGACATGAACCAAAGGATGATCTCGGGTCCAATGATGTGTTGAAGGATGTCGTTGGTAGAACGTATGCATATTTGACGGATCAACATGGCGACTAGAAGACTCTCCAGTTTCGTGTACCGGTGTACCGAATGGGTTGATGAATTCGTCTTCGTCAGATAATGCATTGTCTGCTTGATTTGTGTTCTCT
This sequence comes from Glebionis coronaria, assembly GCA_025667525.1. Taxonomy (NCBI): domain Eukaryota; kingdom Viridiplantae; phylum Streptophyta; class Magnoliopsida; order Asterales; family Asteraceae; genus Glebionis; species Glebionis coronaria. The sequence continues at coordinate 477,960,138 of CM046880.1, forward strand.
GGAGCAATGACAGTAGTTGTGGATATTGTAGGATCGATTGTTGAAGTAATATTCTGAGGAGGTAAATCTGCAGCAACCCGTGTTGAAGTAGATGAAGTTGTATCTTGTTGTTGACGATGATCGGTTTCATCATTCTTATCATGAGTGACAGCGGAAGACTTCGATACAACTTGTTTCTCCCCCGGGAAATATTCATCATACATTGGTCCATATAACATTTCCAACTCTTCAATTGTCGTGTCGACTGTCATATCAGCTCTAGGAACATTTTCTGGAACCAACGTTGAACTTGACGGTTCATTGCTGTGGTCTTGAGCTTCGAGTTCCGTGCGGTTGTGAACGGAAGTCGTTTGTCGTTGTGGATCGGGACTTAAACTGTTTTGTTCAAGTGCCATTTCTTGAGATTCATCAAATCGGATGTTAATTGTCTCGACAATCAATTTTGTTCTTTTGTTGAACACTCTATATCCCTTAGACTGAGTTGCATATCCCACAAGAATACATGCATCACCTTTTTCTTTCATCTTATCCAAATTTTCACCATCTCGTATAATGTAACAAGTACATCCAAAAACATGAAGGTGTTTGAGTGAAGGTTTTCGATCATGAATTATGTGATATGGTGTCTTTTCGTGTCTTCGGATAATTAAGGAGCGGTTTTGTGTGTAGCATGCGGTTGACACGGCTTCGGCCCAAAAGTATAGTGGAAGTTTTGAAGCGGATAATAATGTTCGAGCAGCTTCAACCAAAGTACGGTTTCGTCTTTCAACAACGCCGTTTTGTTCGGGTGTTCGAGCAATAGATGTTTCATGTTCAATCCCTTCGGCTTCAAAATACTTTCTCAGATTAGAATTCAAAAATTCTGTACCTCTGTCAGTACGAACCACTTTAACTTGAGCTTGAAGACCACGTTGTATCAATTTTAGGAAGCTGATGAGAACGTCGGGTGTTTCATCCTTGGACCTCAAGAAGTGAGTCCATGTGTACCTTGAGTAATCATCGACAATTACCAGAATATATTTCTTTCCATTGATACTCTGAACACGCATTGGACCACACAGATCCATGTGAAGAAGATCTAACCGTCCTTTAGAGCTTGGTGTTGTCTTTGTTTTGAAGCTACTTCGTTTAGCTTTACAAAGTTCACAAGAAGAACAAAGATGATCTTTGATGAATTTCAAACTTGGAAGGCCTCTCACAATATCTTTCTTGGAAAGCAAGTTAATGGTATCAAAGTTGAGATGAGAAAGACGTTGATGCCATAACCATGCCTGAGTCGTTGAAGCTTTAGCCATGAAGCAAATTGGAGTTGATGAAGTTGTGTCTTGAAGTGAAATTGTGTAAAGATCAGTACCCCGTGTACCGGTAAGTAAGTCATTCCCATCATAATCACGAACAAAACATGTCTTCTTTCTGAAAGCAACTTCCAAATCCGCATCACAGAATTGACCAACCGAGAAAAGATTGTGATTGAGCCCTTCGACGTAGTATACCCTTTTAATCGTGATATTCCCCTGAACCAAATCTCCATATCCTAGGATCGGTGCAAATTGATCATTTCCGAATCGGACCGTACCTAGGAACTTCTCCACGAAGTTAATTAGAAGCTTGAGATTCCCCGTCATGTGCTTCGTGCATCCGGAGTCCATTATGAAGAGAATTATTTGTATCACCTGCAGAAGACTTAGAACACGATGGAGCATTTGCTAAATTGGATACCACAGTAGTTGTGATAGTAGAATCATTAGTGTCCTTATCAACATTTAAAGGCAAACTAACACTCGTTTTCACATTTTCTGTCCTAACTTTTGGCATCCATTTATATCCGGGAGGACATTGATTAGCAAACCACCATTTCCAAGACTTACTGGCAGACTCATATAATTCCTTAATTTTGCTTCTAGGATTCTTAGTGGTGGAGTCTGATGCATTACTTTTCTTAGTGGGGGTTGCACCAGAATGGTTCACTTTGCGTTTGGGTTTACTAGCTCTAATAGGCATTGCAACTTGCTTCTTAGTTCTAGTATCTACGCCTTTGACTTTATTTATAGCACACATAGAATGATTAGCATTAGCACACTTGCCACATTTGACACAAACAAATTTCACATTCATAGCATTCAAAGTTGAATCATTCAAATCGTCATGACACGCGATTACAGACGTTTTATTCTTAGAAACATTGAAAATCCTAGGGTGTTCTTCTACTTGCTTCATCTTCCCTTGATTCTTGTGTTTCCAGACCTTATCATTTTCTTGAGTGCTCTTAAGCTGAGGCCGGCTAACACTAGTAGTGGAGACTATTCCTGTAGTAGAAGACACACGAATATTAGTGTTTCTAGAAGTCTGAGGCGAGTGAGTATCTTTGTTTGTGGGCTTAGTGGGCATTCTATACATCCCTGGTTTAATCACATTATTGTGCTTAACGCTTGGTGCTACAGGATTCCTTATGGGTTGAGCTTGTGGTAACCTTTCCTTTCCATCCATCTTGGGGGCAAACACAGGTTTTGCAAACGAGGAATTAGATAAAGCAGATGGTTTTCCCAAGATAGAGGATCTATTCTCTTTAGAGGCATTGGGTTATCTAACAACATTTTTCTTAATGCTAGGTTCCACAATTTTTCCACCCATTTTAGCAATGAGTTTCTGCAACTCTGCTATCGCTCTGTCCCTGTCTTGTAATTGAGCTTTCAACTCTTTAATTTCCAAATTCTGTTCATTCATTTCTCGAAATGTTTGGGAAAGTTTTTCTTGCAATTTATTATCATGTGAAAAACGACCAACGTCTTTTTGCAAAGCAAGTTCAAGTGAATGACAATGTTTTTGAAGGAAATCAGTTTTGTGTTGAAGTAACTCAAAAGCCTTTTTGTCAACATTTTCTTTCCGTTTCGAAAGCTCAATTTCAAGACGTTCACATTCTTTGAGCTTATCAAGATATTGGCATGCAACTTCAGAATATTCATTAATATCAGCACAAGATGTAAAATAAGCACACATAATATCTTTAGAAACGCATTCTTGCAAGAGTAAATCATATTCATCAGAAAAAACGGACTTGTCCATTTGAAGATCATCAATTGCTTTCTCAAGAGACTCAACATATTGTAAATCATCAAACATTTCAGACCGAATTAAGCTTTCGAATTTAAGAACATTTTCTTTTAGTGTAGCCGCGTTCGGTATTAAGATTTGTTTGACAAGCACAGTTATGTCTTGAGGAATTGGTTTCTTCCACTCGTCATTTTGTCGTTGTTTCCAATCATTATCAATAATGGACTTAATATTATCTATGTAATGAGTAAGAAACCCAAATATCTGCCTACTCTTGCTTTTAGAAGCATCTAGGGGCAAGTAGTTGATAAACTTAGAAACGTTTGTTTTCTTAGTGGCAAACGCTTTCTTCCATTGAATTCTCTTTTCCCTGCATTCTAAAAATACTTCCTCACGAGATTTCTGAGTTTGTTTGTGGAACAGACCATAAAGACTATTCTCATAAGCATAATTATATGGTTTCACAAACTCCTTATTAACTGATGGTTGACTATCAGCATCCCAAAGGGCTGTCTCTTCACTATTGGCACTTAGAGGCATGCAATCAAGATCTGTCCTTTCAGTCTCATCAAGATAAAGATGCGGGTTCGCAGCTTGAGCTTTGGCAAGGTACTCAGGACTTGCAAAGCTAGCTTGACCCTTAAACATCGATGGAGGTGCTAGCATTCTTACGGATTGAATAGAATCATGCGTTTTATAAACAACGTTCTTCAAAAAGTCGACTTGTGCTTCTAGTTTCGTAACTTTTTCGGTTTCTTTATCATATCTACTTTTGAAGTCTTGTTTTAACGCATCTACCTCTTGTTTCTTATCCTCTAGAATTTTAGCAGAATCAGTAGTGGTCATAGAGAGCTTTTGTTCAAGTTCATTAACTTTGGTATTGGCAAGGTACGTTTTTTGACGTTCATCCATTAAGAAAACATTATATTGACGCTTCTCTTTAGCTAATAACTCAAGAGTGGTATTATATTTGTTTTCAAAATCGTCCTTTTGACTTTTTAACGCACTTCCCTTGTACCCCTCAAGCTCTTTGGTTTTCTGAAGGAGCTCATCTCTATAGCTTTCAGTCATCTCAGTAGATTTGATAAGAGCAGCTTTGCATTCTTCAAAACTTTGAGTGAGCGTAGCGTTTGCCTTCTTTAATTGCTTTTGACTCTTTTTATTTTCAGTGACATCTTTTTGTAAAGTAGCAATTAAATTAGCAAGCGCAATACGTTCCTCTTCATCATATTCATTTGCATGTTGATCATCCTCAGACTCATTATTGCACATGTCTGATGAATCGGGTGTGGTATTGCTATCAACCGTTTCCATCATACACGTGTCATTAATGGCATTGGGTAGATCACTATGCTCAGGAATATCACCAAACACATTATATTCATCAGTAGTGTGTACCTTATCGATTGGCTCAGTGTCAAAGATAGGACCATTGTCATCTTTAGTGACTTTGAGAACTTCTTCAACATATGCCATGTACGAGTAATGTGCTTCTAATTCCTGGTCGGAGGCTTCATCATCAGTGTCATCAAGCATAGCTCCTTCCTCAGCTGACAGTTTGACCCCTGCTTCCATCTTTTTGCATAGCAACATCTTTTCCTTGTGATAGCTGGAGTCTCTAACCCTTTTCGGCTTCCTGCATTCCTTTGCCATATGCCCAAAACCTTGGCAATTAAAACATTGAATCCCGCTTTGCTGAACCATTTGACTTCCAACCGTTTCCCTATTCCCAGTAGCAGCAGCAATCCTCTGAGTATCATACTTTGCAGTTTGTCGATCATATCTTGCAGAACCCTCAACATGTGTTGGATTATGTCGATCATACCTAGAAGGACTTTCACCACGTCGACGTGTGTCATACCTTGGAGGACTCGCAACATATCGGTTCTTTGTGTTAGATGATGTTCGAAGATTGTTGTTGGTGGGTTTGTAGATCTTCTGGTAAGTCTTCATAATGAAAGCAATTTGTTGTTTCATCTCATGATTCTTCTGAGCTTGATCTTCATCACTATCTTCTTCAGATGATGACTCAGATGGTGGTGAAGTTGCTCTTGGTGCTTTGCCGCGTGATCTTGTGGATGATGAAGATTTGGATGATGTGGAATATCGTGGTGAGGATGATGGGCTAGAGTATGGCTTAGGAGCACGAGATCGATGATCTTGAACATTTTGAGTGGTAGTGAATAAAGCAAGTGGATTAGCCGTCTTTGCAACTCGTTCAGCTCGAATCTCATTTGCTTCATGCTGAAATTGTTTCAAGATATCAAAGAGAGTGTGATAGTTTACCTTGTCTAACTGCTTCTGTTGTTTCACCAAAGTGACAAAACGTGTCCACTATGGTTGGAGTTGTTGTAGAAATTGCACATTGACTTGCATGGTGGATACTTCCAAGTTGTTTCTTGTCATATCATTCATCATCTTGTAAAATCTTGAATAATAGGACTCAATTGATTCTCCATCCAATGCAGTAAACTTACCAAAGTTCCAAAACAAGTTTGTTTTGACATCTTGCTTGTTGAGAGACTCTCCTTGTTGCAAGCGTTCAATGGCCGTCCACATTTCTTGTGCTGTAGGACATGCATCGACTGTGGAATAAATATCATCTCCAATTCCACTTAGGATCATATAGATCGCTTCTTTTTTTGCATCATGCCAAGCACGTTTCTCGGGTGTAAGGTCAGATAAAGTTTCCTTTTTCTTTGTTGCAGGTACTTCTGGACATGTGTCTGTGGCTGGTGTATAAGGAACATCAATTTCAGAAAAAACATATGGGCCATTGTTAATACATTGTCTCAAGGCATCACCATTAGGTCTTGTATCAAGATAGCGAAGAAAGCGTGATTGCCATTGAGCATATCGACCAGCCACAAGCATTGGTGGTCTCTCTTTATTACCCGCGACCATGATGTTGTTGTTCGTCACACGATATTCTGTAGTAGAATCCATCCCAAAATTCTCTGTAATGATGAAGTGAGTATGGATCTTAAGTAGATTTGTTGTGATTGTTGTTGTGGTTTAAATTCCGAAAATTGCAATTTTTCTCCAGGCCGACAATAAATTCTCCAGTCCGACAAAAACGGTAGTCCAAAAATTTTGTAATCGCCAAAATTTGAAATCGAGCTAGAAATGTCCTAAAACTAGTATGGAAAAAATTTGAATTTACTTGACGAAAAAATTTTAACTTTTTTTTTTTTTTTTTTTTTTTGATCTTCGTGGAAACGATATTCTGAAACTAGTCTAGATAGTGGCTAAGTCTAAAAAATACCCAAACAAAATTTAGCAAAAACACATCATCGGAATAACCAATCGGAATGTTGTCGGAATAACCAATCGGAATGTTATCGAAATAACCAATCGGAATGTTATCGGAATAACCAATCGGAATGTTATCGGAATAACCAATCGGAATGTTATCGGAATGCACCAATCGGAATGAGCTAATCGGAATACACCAATCGGAATGTGCTATCGGAAAACACCAATCGGAATGCAAATCGGAATACCAATCGGAATAGTGTTGTCCAGTCGGAATGATGGTCGGAATGTTGGAAGTCCAATCGGAATGTTGATCGGAATCCCAATCGGAATCTATAAACCCTTTTCAGATTACACCAATCGGAATGTATCCCCCTTTTCTCGGACAAAACTCAACCAATACGTGATTTTAAGCCAAAAAATGATCAAAAAACCCAAAAATTTTGTGTTTTTAGCCAAAGTAAATATACCAAATCACTACTACAACTATGTATAAGATGTAGATGATTAAGCAAAGCACGGAAAACACAAAAAAAATTTGAATCCGAGATGATTTATGGATTAAATCATTCGAATCAAATATAGTAACACCAACCAATCACAAATCTACCCCGTGGCGATTGATACCAAATGTTGTCCCATATATTTGTGATGATTAAGCAATGAAGAAAGAAAGAAAATAGATGAAGAAGAGATGAATTCCTAGAGAGAGAAAGTAGTGAGAGAAAGTAGAGAGGAGATGATTAACTTGGTGAGATTAGATTAAGAAAAGAAGTTACAAATGACCATCCACCCTCCTAACATGCTAGGAGGGTAGTATATATAGTCCACCCACATGCGGGCTTTAATGGACTATATATTGGGCCGGGCTTGTATTTTGGACTTTAATTAGTTTAAATCCAAGCCCGTGAACCACGACTAAATAACTACTTATTACATCATTCTAATAAATATTACAATAGAAACCTATGACCGAGCATTCTTGTTTGACTTAATATTTTGAGGCTAACATATATATATATATATATATATATATATATATATATATATATATATATATATATATATATATATATTCTATAAATATATTAAGAAATTGTTATATTTTTGAGATAGAAACTTTAGGAAATAAAGGTTTGATGGAAACTTTATTAGAAAGTCGAAGGTATTAAGATTAACGCTTGAGGTTTACACAATAGGACCTAAAACGAGTACTAAACATGAGGCATAATATTAGAGGGTCAAAAACTACACTTTTGGTAGTATAGGGGATGGTCGGCCACGGGTAGAAAAGAAAGAGGGAAGACAAAACCTAATTGGACTCAGTTTGTAGAAAGGTAATTATCGTAAACTCTTAAAAACAGAATTTATATCACCAACAAAAGCACTTTTCTCTTTCCCCTCTTGTTTCGGCGATCCTTCGACCTAAACCACAATGGAAAAACCTAAAAACTTTTGGGTTTACTAATGTATGTTTATTAATCTTGTTTTCTATTAATTAATTATGTAAGAACCTTGATCGATGGTTAATCTAATTGGGGTTTTCATTAATTAGGTTTAATAATATGTAATTAAAAGTTAAGGTTTAATAAAAGCTTGAATTAACATTAATGGTGGTTATTAATGGAGTTTGATTCGGTTTAATCATTGGTAAAATCAGATTAGGGTTTAGGCAGATTTTTAGGTCAACTTGTTTTGATCATAACTTGATCCTACGGATAGCTATTTGGTTGATTCAAAAGCGTAATTTTTTCTCCAGATAGTCTATTTGCTAATGGTGATAATTAGAGATTTTATCTCAGTCGTTTGGTCAGTCAAAACGCTTGTACAAGAATCGGAGTCAAAACTGTTTAAGTAATTTTTGGGTAAAAATTTGTAAAAGTAATAATAAAAATGTATAACAAATGTTTAACAAAAAACAAATTAATAAATATATGCGATATTTCGTTGGTATGAATATTATTACTCTTGTATATACAAGATTAGATCAAATAGATGTTTTTTTACTTGTTAACATAGTTCGTAAAAATTAATTTTATTGTCCTGTTGAAATAATTGTTTTAGGTAAATGATTTTACCCCATTATATAACATTAAAATGATAAAAAAATAATATATGTTGCAATGATGCACGAAAAACAATCTAAGAAGAATCAATAAGTTTTCGAGATGAACAACTAATCAGGTAATACACGTACTAAACCCACTCGACCCTAAACCTTTACTCAAACTTACGAGCATTTCCAATACTTATTTGAAACATAGTACCTGGATCAATGTTAACGATGGAGAGGGAACTGTGCAAACCAATGATAGAAGACCATATATATCGTATTAGGTAGACGAGATGTATGACCACCATCAATGCTTATCCTGCCATAGGAGCCATGAATAGAGATAACAACTTGTTTTCAAAGTAGGTTTGGTTCGATGTAAAAGCGTCGCCGCCGATTGGTAAGCAAGGCAATATTATAAGCTTTTGGGCTACTGAGCCCGAGACCACATCATTTAAGTGAGGAACAAACATTTTTCCAAGCGACCCAAGATATCTTATTGGAATCAAGAGATCTTCCCCCTAAGAATTGTGTCTCAGCTTCTCAATAGAGTTCAACATAATTACTGGAGCTTTTAATTAGGAGAAGAAGTAAATAGCTAGAGCACCAACGACAGATTTAAGGAGAGCGGGTCTCCCTCCAAAAGAAAGTGTTCTAGCCTTCCAAGAGGTGGGCCGTTTATGAAATTTGTCAATGACGGGTTCCAATTTCTACCAAGGTTCATGTTTGCTCATATAGTAACCAAGATACGAACAAGGGAGGGAAGATGGTTCACAATAAAGGAGGGAAGCAAATGAGTCAGTTTCTATATTGGTAACTCCTACGCGAAAGAATTTTCTTTTGGATAAGTTTACCTTTAAGCCTGTAGCCAAATGAAAACAACTTAAGATACGACAAACGTTTTAACATAGTTCAAGGACCATCTCCTCATAATAAGACCATCATCCGCAAATTAGAGAAGACCACTGAAACCACTTTAACCCCTCCAAAGAGACCTTTTGATTTTGTGGGTTGCATTGTAACATGGAGGGCTTCAGTAGCAATAATGAGGAGAAATTGAGATAAGAGGTCTTCCTAATATAATCTTTTAGAAATTTTAAAATTTCTTGGTAGGAGAACTGTTGACAAGAACCGAGCCATACATCGAACTAAGGCATCCACGGATCCATCCTCTCCATTTAGAGATAAACCCCATTTGTTCCATGGTATGATCAAGAATTTCAAATCAAGAGAGTCGAATGTCTTTTCAAAGTCAAGTTTAAGAATGAAAAGGCGTGCAATCTTCTTAAAATCCTAAGAAATAATTTCGTTTACTATAAGAGGTTATAAGTGTGAAAACACTTATCCTTTTGCCACTTAATTATAATAAAGACGAGACCAAAACGTGTATTTTATGTCATAAAAGTCGGAATTATGCGTGGTTTGTGTTTTTATTGTGTTTTAGGACAAAAACGTGAAAAAGGAAGAAAACACGGGCTTTCACGGGCTTTTATCGAAGAAAAAGACAAAAGACGAAGTCAAAAGGTCAAAAGTGCAAGAAGAACGGAAGTCAAATGCCTATTCTAAAGATTTATCGAAGAAAAAGTCTAAAGACGGAAGTTTAACAAAGTCGAAGAACCAAGTCTACTAAAAGAAGAAAATTAGAAGACGAGTTCAAGTTATCATTCGACTAATCCCGAGACAAAGTCGAGAAAGACGAGTTACTTAAAAGACGAGAAGACAAGAAGAAAAGAGGAAGAAACAAACACCTTCTACTTCCCCTATATATAGTTTTAGAAAATAGTCATTAAGGAGTGAGTCTTCAATTATTAGTCTTTGATTTTAGTAGGTAATTAAGTGTATTTTTATTTTTCTTCTCTCTAGTTTTTCTTTCAAGCTTATCAAACATTCATCTTAATCTTGTAATCTTTGATCTTAATCTTTTAATATAATCAAGCTTTTTAATAAATTTTCAATCTACCTTTCTAAATCATAATCTATTGTTTTGCTTAATTAATGATGTAGGTGATTTCATCTTTTTGATTGTGTGATTGGTTGGCTTATTGGATTGTGCTTATTGAGTTGGTGTGTTTAAAGTTTTTAGATTATTGTGCTTATTGCTTAATCTTTATGTTTATTAGTTTTTAAATAAGTTGATTTTGGTAGATTAATATTTTTATAAAAAGTGATTTTAAATATTTTGATTATTTAGTGTTCCTAAAAGTTTTTAAATTGTGTCTTATTAACTTTTTCTAAAACTTGATTTGGTAAAAGTTTTGGTAAGTGCTTATTTAATTTTTGCTTATTTTAGCTTAATTCGGATCTTTAAAACCCTCTTTTCCCGAACTGTGTGAAAACCCCAATATTCATACTTATGTGCAAAACCTTTTATCCCGACTTAACTTCAGTACACATTCCGACTTAATCCTCATTTTCCCTCCAAAAACATTACACTATATCCCGAATTAGGTTTTGACTTGATTCCGAACTATGTGCAAGATGTATATTCCGAACAAGGTTTAGCGCGTGTATTCCGGATTAAATTCACCACTTGTATCCCGAATTATGTATTGTATTATTACATTCCGAATTATGTGGGTGATGCTGATTCCGAATTAGGTCAAGATAGGGGCATTCCGGATTAGGTCACAATTGTTTATTTCGGATTAGGAGTTGGATGAGGGCTTTCCGAATTAGATTGAAAATCCAGGAATCCGAACTAATTACATGACAAGCATTCCGAATTGAGTACATCACCATGATTCCGAATTAATTACATGACCAGCTTCCCGAATTGAGTGCTAGACTCATGGATTCCGAATTGCATTGAAGATTGGTATTCCGAATTACATAAGGAACACGGATTCCGAATTAATTCCATATTTTCATATTTCGACTTATGTTTAGTACTTGCTTTCTGAATTAATTTTCAAACTTTGATTTTTCCCACCAATTTTACTTAGTTTATTTTCAAAAGTGTTTTGTCCTAGTTTAAGTTTTTATAAAGTTTACATTTTTTACAAAGTTTTAAGTTTCAAATTTACTTTTAAAAGTTTTATTCTTTCGTCATTATTTTTAAGTCTTGATTTTTAGTTTAAATTTTAAAGCTTTCATTTTTACTCAAAGAAATTTATGTTTTCACTCTATTTTAAATTAGATAATTACCTTTAGTTGTTTTCACTTTAATCTACTGTGCAACGTTCACTCTGGATAAGCAATCAAGGTTAGACGTTCTTCTTTATTTTTAATAGCTTTTACGTTTATGTTATTTGTAGACTTAGATAATCAAGCTCCCCCTTTTAGTGACCAACACCAGTAATTCCACCATAAACCGTGATCAATTCGAATTGAATCGAGTACGAACAACACTTCAAGAGCACACACACAATAAAGCTTTAAATCAAATGGCGCCGCTGCCGGCTCTTTTCGTAAAGATTAACGGTTTTTAGTAAGAAAAATTGGATTTTGGGATCCGTTCTTTTGGGAACGTTATTTTCAAGCACAAAAATTTTCAAAAATCCTAAAAAAATATAAAATTTTCAAAAATCCAAAAAAATAAAAAAAGAAAAAAAAGCCAAAAATATTGTATTTCATTTTTAGTGTATGCGTACTCGATCTACGTCTTATTCTGAGCCCGAGACTCTTAGAGACTTAGATATGGCCGGTGTGCATAATAATAATAACAACCCACCTCACCCCAACTTGAATAATAACAACAACAACAACAACCATGTCCCTCCACCCGACCTTCGCACAATGGAGGAGCTTTGTCAACCAACCATGAACGGACGAGGAGGACCAATTGCGCCGATGCAAATCACGGCTCCTGAATTTTCGTTGAAGCATCACATGATCCTACAAGTTCAAAACGCTTGTCCATTTCACGGATTACCGGATGATGATGCCAACAAACACCTCGATAAATTCATAACCGCCACTCAAAGCATGAAATTGCCAGGTGTTTCCATGGATTTTCTTCGCCTTCACCTTTTTCCACACACTTTATCCCACCATGCCGAAAAATGGTTTGATCGTCTTCCCAAAAACTCAATTCATACATGGGACGAAATGACTAAAAAATTTTGTCGCGCTACTTTCCACCATCCATGGTCACTTGTCTTCGTAATTAAATCAGTGGTTTCACTCAAGAACCCGATGAGTCGCTTTTCGATGCTTAGGAACGTTATAATGTCTTGGTCGACTGTTGTCCGAACCATGATATGCTCCCCGTCACTTTGATTGATACTTTCTACAATGGTTTAACTTTTCGTGATCGTGATACGATTAATGTTGTCGCCGGTGGTACATTCATGAAGAGAAGACCTGAGGAGTGTAGAGAGCTTATAGAGAACGTGACCACTCATCACAAAAATTGGGATTCATCTGCATCTTCAAGGAATAACCCGAGGGCCAATGTTTCTTCTACTTCATCAAATCCCGAGATAACCGAACTTACCCGCCAAATAGCCGAGATGAACAAAAATTTCTTAACCATGGCTACGAAGCAATTTCAACAAGCTAAAGCCGTAGCAACTTCTTGTGAGATTTGTGGGGGTTCTCATTCATACACCGATTTCCCTTCTACTCATGACAATCCAGAAAACGTGTATGCGGCTAACGGTACCTTTTCTACGGGAGGCTATCAAGCTCGTCCTCAAGGTAACCGCAATTTGCTAAGTTATCGTTCACACAACTTCCTTTCACCACCCGGTTTTCCTCCTCAAAACCAAAAAAACTTTAATCGCAACAATCAAAACCAACCTCGAGCTCCTAACCAATATCAAACCCAAAGAAACCCATATCCACCTCAAGGAAATAATCAAGTTTACCAACAACCCACTTATCAACAACCCGCTTACCAAGTTCCCCATCCCAACCAACCCACGGCATACCATCAAGAGGTTGAAACGTACAAGAGGACTAATGATGCGTTGGTGAAGAATCTTCAGAGCCAAATTATCAACTTGAAAGGAGATATGGCGAAACATGGGAATGATCTTCGAGCCGAGCTTAGGAATGACATGCGAAACTCTTTAAGTAGTCAAACGAATGACTTAAGGGATATGATGGCTAGTTTCTTCCCAAGTAGTCAACCCTCTGGTTCGGGTTCTCTTCCGAGTAACACCGTTGCTAATCCAAGAGTAGAGATGAAAGCAATCACCACTCGAAGTGGAAAAGGTTTAAAGGAACCCGAGATTCCTACACCTACACTGGTGATTGTGACAAAGGATAATGAGCCCCCTTCACCAATTCCTCCACCTTCTACTTCCACCCCTCCACCACCCAAGGATGTGAGTGAGAATTCCATTCCAAAGCCTTCATCTCAACCCGATATACCTTATCCTTCAAGGTTGAGGAAAGAGAAGTTGAGGAACAAGGATGATATTCAAGTTTCGAACTTTCTTAAAATGTTTAAACAATTGAATTTCAACATCTCCTTTGTTGAGGCTCTCGCTCACATGCTGAAATATGCTAAAATGTTTAAGGATCTTCTAGTGATAAGGAAAAGCTTCTTGATATTGCTCAATCCCAACTTAATGAGAATTGCTCCGCGGTTCTATTATGGAAATTACCAACCAAACTTGGTGATCTGGGTGGCTTTCTCATTCCTTGCAACTTCCCCGGGGTAGAGAATTGTATGGCCCTAGCCGATCTAGGTGCTAGTATTAACTTAATGCCATTAAGTGTTTGGAAACAATTATCTCTACCCGGGCTAGTCCCCACACGAATGACATTGGAATTAGCTAACCGTACGGTTGCTTATCCGGTGGGGATAACCGAAGATGTCTTCGTTGGTGTCGACAAATTCACCTTTTCGGCAGATTTTGTTGTCGTTGACTACGAGATGGATCTCCGTGTTCCATTAATCGTTGGACGTCTATTTTTGAGGACCGGTCGCACTCTTATTGATGTAGCCGCGGGCGAATTAATCATGAGAGTTGGTGACGATAAAATCGTCTTCAACATGGGTAAACTTTCTAAGAAACCTTCTGAATACGAGAGCGTTAATTTCATTGACGTACTTGATGAGGATTGTGAAGAGCATTTCAAAGACGCTTGTAAAAGTGTTTCTTCTTCTCTACCCATTGTTGAGATCGTTGCCTCTATTGCTCCCTCACTAACTCCATTTGGAGAAAGTGATTTCCTTTTGAAAGAATTTGAAGCAACTTTAGGGGATGTGGACTTAAAATATGACGATTCTCCCTCCGATTGGGATGAAGACATTCGTACCATTGAGAAACTTCTCAATGAGGACCATATTTCTCCACCTTCTCCTAAGGAAATCTTAAACGATGATCCAAATTTGACTACGCCTTCCATCGACAATCCTCCGGATTTAGAGCTTAAGGAGTTACCGTCTCATCTCGAATACATTTTCATTGAAGACAATCAGAAGTTACCCGTCATCATTGCAAAGGACTTAAAAGAGGATGAAAAATCTCGACTTATCGATGTGCTAAAGAATTATAAGAAAGCAATTGCTTGGAAAATTTCCGACATCCGCGGAATTGATCCTAACTTTTGTACACATAAAATTCTCATGGAAGATGACTTTAAACCCGCAATCCAAAGCCAAAGAAGGGTTAATCCAAAAATTCATGACGTCATCAAGAAATAAGTGATCAAACTTCTAGATGCCAGAATGATTTACCCTATTTCGGATTCGCCATGGGTTATTCCCGTCCATTGTGTGCCTAAGAAAGGCGGAATAACCGTTGTTCCCAATGAAAACAACGAGTTGATTCCTACTCGACTTGTCACGGGTTGACGAGTTTGCATAGACTATCGCAAGCTCAATGATGCCACTCGCAAGGATCATTTTCCTCTTCCTTTCATGGATCAAATGCTCGAGCGTTTAGCGGGTAATGACTACTATTGCTTCTTAGACGGTTTCTCCGGGTATTTTCAAATTCTCATCGATCCAAAAGACCAAGAGAAAACCACATTCACTTGTCCTTATGGAATATTTGCTTACCAAAAGAATGCCTTTCGGCTTATGCAATGCTCCTGGGACTTTCCAAAGGTGTATGATGGCTATATTCCATGACATGGTTGAAGAAACTATGGAAGTCTTTATGGATGATTTCTCGGTCTATGGTGATTCTTTCTCTACTTGCCTTGCCAATTTAGAACGTATGCTTAAACGGTGTGAAGACACTCGTCTCGTTCTTAATTGGGAAAAATGTCATTTCATGGTAAAAGAAGGCATTGTTCTTGGTCATAAAATTTCCAAAGCCGGTCTTGAATTCGACCGTGCTAAAGTTGATGTGATTTCTAAATTACCTCCACCTTCAACTGTGAAGGGTGTGAGAAGTTTTCTTGGTCATGCGGGCTTCTATCGTCGATTCATTCAAGATTTTTCTAAGATCGCTCGCCCGATGACCCACCTCTTGGAAAAAGATACTCTTTTTATCTTTTCTAAAGAGTGTATCGAATCTTTCAATCTTCTTAAGGATAAATTAACTAAGGCACCGGTCTTAGTTACTCCTAATTGGGAGTTACCTTTTGAATTGATCTGTGATGCTAGCGACTTTGCTATTGGAGCGGTTTTTGGGACAAAGAGTGAACAAACACTTCCAACCAATCCATTATGCTAGCAAGACAATGACGGGGGCTCAATTGCATTATACCACTACCAAAAAAGAGCATTTAGCTGTAGTGTATGCTTTTGAAAAATTCCGCCCGTATCTTGTCTTTTCCACCACCATTGTGTATACCGATCATTCCGCGTTTAAGTACTTGTTAACAAAACAAGATTTCAAACCAAGACTTCTTCGTTGGGTTTTACTCCTTCAAGAATTCAAAATTTAAATTCGTGACAAGAAGGGAGCGGAAAACCTAGCTGCGGATCATCTTAGTCGATCGAGGATCCTTATCAAGAGGAGCTCCCAAATCAACAGATTAATGAATCTTTTCCCCTTGAGCCTTGATGTCTATTAACTCCAATCTTGATGAGACCCCATGGTTTGCGGACTTTGCAAACTACTTGGCGGGTGGAATTCTCATCGAAGGGTTATCGTCCCAGCAAAAGAAGAAATTCTTCAAGGATGTGAAAAATTACTATTGGGACGACCCTTATCTCTTTAAACAATGTGCTGACTTGATCCTTTGTCGGTGTGTTGACGGGCCCACAACTTTAAAAATCTTAGAAGCATGCCATAAAGGACCCATCGGTGGTCACTTTGATCCTAATTACACCGCGAAGAAACTTTTCGATTCTGGATTTTATTGGCCCACCATTTATCGTGATGCACACGAAATGGTTAAGCATTGTGATGCTCGCCAAAGACAAGGCAAGATCATACATAAAGACGAGATGCCTCAAAATTTCATCCAAGAGTATGAAACCTTTGACGTATGGGGCAACGACTTTATGGGGCCATTTCCATCATCTAAAGGGAACAAGTACATCCTCGTAGTCGTTGACTACGTATCTAAATGGGTTGAAGCAAAAGCTTTACCTACGAACGATGCGAGGGTGGTTGTGAACTTTCTGAAACAACTATTTGCTCGATTCGGTGTTCCTCGTGCTATCATCAGTGACCGCGGGACTCATTTTTGCAATGATCAATTTGCTCGAGTCATGGCTAAGTACGGTTTCAATCATCGTCTTTCCACCACGTATCATCCACAAACAAATGGTCAAGCCGAGATTTCAAACAGTGGACTTAAGAAAATCTTAGAGCGTACTGTGAGAGAGCATCGTGCTTCATGGGCCGATAAGTTAGATGATGCTTTGTGGACTTTTTGTTCCGCATATAAGACACCAATTGGTTACACTCCATATCGTCTTGTGTACGGAAAGGCATGCCACCTCCCCAATGAGTTGGAGCATAAGGCTTATTGGGCCTTGAAATAGACAAATTTTGATATCAACAAAGCGGTGATCTTAGGAAGATCCAACTCAATGAACTTAATGAACTGAGGAATGAAGCTTATGAAAATTCGTTGATTTATAAGGAGAAAACCAAGCTCATTCATGATTCTAAGATTAAAACCGAGAGTTCAAAATAGGTGATCAAGTTTTACTCTTTAACTCTCGGTTGAAATTTTTTTCGGGCAAGCTTAAGAGCCGTTGGTCTGGTCCATTCACCGTCGCCAAAGTCTTCCCTTATGGCACCATTGAGCTTTCTCAACCAAATGGGCCAAATTTTAAAGTGAATGGCCAGCGTGTTAAGTTGTACTTTGGTGAGGAAATCACTCATGAGATGATTCCATCCCTCATCACGTTTCCCTTGAATTAGTTCTGGGTCGAGTCAGGCTCGTGACTCGGTTAACAAAAACAAGCGCTTCTCGGAAGGCAACCTGTTGATCTATCCTTTACCCGTTTTCATAATAAGTGTAGGGGGAGCTACATAGGGTTTGTTGTCTTGTTTCTTATGATGTGCAGGGATTAAAGCTTCATAGAGCACTTTTGATGATATTTGACGAACCGTGATCCCGTGTTCCCGTCTTCCCGGTTCTATCCTAAACTTTCGTGATTCAATATTTCATATCTAATATGTTCACATTGAAATCACTATAGTCGTCTTTTCCTTAGCGAGATTTAAACAAAGTGCACAATGTCCTAAGTGTAGGGGAATTTACTCCCACATGCTTAAACATTGAGGGCAATGTTTATATCAAGTGTAGGGGGACTTCTATCGAAGCTAAGTGGGCTTTTCCATTAATTTGCCCTTATTTTAACCGGAAAATCTAATTTTTCGACATTTTTCAAAATTTTTGATCTATTTTGGCCAAGTAGTATTTTTCAATTATTCTGTTTTATGTTCTTTCCTTTTGTTATCGCATCGTATGTATATATTTCATTTCAAAAATAAGGTCAAAAGAGAAAAATAAAGTTAAATAAAATGGTTTTAGTGAGTTTAGATGTCTTTGATATACTAGGCCTGTCATGAATTTTTTGACTCAACCCGAGTTTACTTATCCAAGTTTACTCTAGCTAGTATCCTTAACATGTTTAAGTCAAGTTTTGCTAGGCTTTTATATAGGGAACTTTAAAACGCGAAAGTCTTAACTCTTACGGGTTAAGAACAAGAACTTTTCGCAAGTTCCTACAATTGATCCTAGAAAGTCGTTTATCAAGGGAACTTTAAAATGCGAATTCTAAACTTGAAAAAGTCTAAGACGTTGCAAGATCCTATAGATGACTTGAAAACCCAAAACTTTTGATTTAATTGGCTAAGCATCCACGAGTCTCATTCCTTGAGATTTTAAATTGTGGAGAACGAGAGATGATAGAGTCAATTATAAGTTTGGTATTATTTCATGAACTTATGTGAGTTGATTATGAGCTTTTTCTCCCATCGCTTGTTAATAAATTTAATTGCAATAAATAAGGTCGTACGATTTGAAAAGTTACTTAGCTTCTAGCCCAAGATCGTTTAAAAGTTGCTCGGTATTGATTAGAATTCATAGCCAAGGCATAACTTATTGAAGCGGGATGCGAAGATTGGCGAGTCCGAAAAGGCCCTAACAAGGCATGAGGGCTACATTTTGTTGCTAAAGATCCAAAGTGATGTGAAGAATCATTTATCAAAAATCAATATGAAGGATCGAGACACACGACAAAAAGCAAATACTCCCCTAAAGATCATGGAGAAGTCTATCCGAAAAGACCCTAGCAAGGTATGAGGATAAATAGATCCAAGTCCTAAAAGGAGGCGGATCGTTGTATATCAAAATCCAAAATAAAGATTGGAGAAAAATGAAGAAGTCGTGGTCCAAGTATGAAGAATCTCTCAAAAACTTCAAGTGAAGAAATTCTTATTATGAAGAGAAGACCATATCTCAAGAACGTCTCTCAAGATTCGAACTATGAAGTCGCTGCCAAATATCGGTCTGAGAAAGGTCTCAAATCGTGAAGCGAGTTATGCCAAGATATGAATTTTATGAGGTCCCGAGAAGCAGTTTTAAAAGATTTTGTCCTTTAGCTAACTATTGATTAAATTGTCCTACTTTATTTTTGGCCTAAATAAACTATCGAAATATGTCAAACAATGCATCCTCGTGATCATTTAAGACAATCATAAAATATAAGAGATACACCTATGAATAAGGGAGTCTAAGTGAATAATTAGGCCACATGAGTTTGTGTTAGTTTACTAACTTATAATAACAATGATCTCGTTTATAAGCTTGTTGTAGGGAACGTGAAACTTGAGGGTGATAGACATTCATGACATACCAAAGCCCTAATGTAAGTCTTTGATTTCTTTACTTGTTTTCTTCCTTCAAATATTTTGTATATATTTCTATCTCTTTAGTTTCCTTAGTGTTTAACATTTAATAAAGGCCAAGGTAGGTTAATTACGATGAAAAATGTAAACCGTGCTTTAAAATTAATGCATTGCATGAGGGCATTACAATGGTCAAGTGTAGGGGATTTAATAAGTGTGAAAACACTTATCCTTTCACAACTTAATTATAATAAAGACGAGACCAAAACGTGTATTTTATGTCATAATAGTCAGAATTATGCGTGGTTTGTGTTTTTATTGTGTTTTAGGACTAAAACGTGAAAACGGAAGAAAACACGGGTTTTCACGGGCTTTTATCGAAGAAAAAGACAAAAGACGAAGTCAAAAGGTCAAAAGGTCAAAAGTGCAAGAAGAACGGAAGTTAAATGCCTATTCTGAAGATTTATCGAAGAAAAGTCCAAAGACGGAAGTTTAACTAAGTCGAAGAACCAAGTCTACTAAAAGAAGAAAATTAGAAGACGAGTTCAAGTTATCATTCGACTAATCCCGAGACAAAGTCGAGAAAAACGAGTTACTTAAAAGACGAGAAGACAAGAAGAAAAGAGGAAGAAACAAACACCTTCCACTTCCCCTATATATAGTTTTAGAAAATAGTCATTAAGGAGTGAGTCTTCAATTATTAGTCTTTAATTTTAGTAGGTAATTAAGTGTGTTTTTAGTTTTCTTCTCTCTAGTTTTTCTTTCAAGCTTATCAAACATTCATCTTAATCTTGTAATCTTTGATCTTAATCTTTTAATATAATCAAACTTTTTAATAAATTCTCAATCTACCTTTCTTAATCATAATCTATTGTTTTGCTTAATTAATGATGTAGGTGATTTCATCTTTTTGATTGTGTGATTGGTTGGCTTATTGGATTGTACTTATTGAGTTGGTGTGTTTAAAGTTTTTAGATTATTGTGCTTATTGCTTAATCCTTATGTTTATTAGTTTTTATATAAGTTGATTTTGGTAGATTAATATTTTTATAAAAAGTGATTTTAAATATTTTGATTATTTAGTGTTCTTAAAAGTTTTTAAATTAAGTCTTATTAACTTTTTCAAAAATTGATTTTGGTAAAAGTTTTGGTAAGTGCTTATTTGATTTTTGCTTATTTTAGCTTAATATCGGATCTTTAAAACCCTATTTTCCCGAACTGTGTGAAAACCTCAATATTCAAACTTATGTGCAAAACCTTTTATCCCGACTTAACTTTAGTACACATTCCGACTTAATTCTCATTTTCCCTCCAAAAACACTACACTATATCCCGAATTAGGTTTTGACTTGATTCCGAACTATGTGCAAGATGTATATTCCGAACAAGGTTTAGCACGTGTATTCCGGATTAAATTCACCACTTGTATCCCGAAATATGTATTGTATTATTACATTCCGAATTATGTGGGTGATGCTGATTCCGAATTAGGTCAAGATAGGGGCATTCCGGATTAGGTCACAATTGTTTATTTCGGATTAGGAGTTGGATGAGGGCTTTCCGAATTAGATTGAAAATCCAGGAATCCGAACTAATTACATGACAAGCATTCCGAATTGAGTACATCACCATGATTCCGAATTAATTACATGACCAGCTTCCCGAATTGAGTGCTAGACTCATG
This sequence comes from Glebionis coronaria, assembly GCA_025667525.1. Taxonomy (NCBI): domain Eukaryota; kingdom Viridiplantae; phylum Streptophyta; class Magnoliopsida; order Asterales; family Asteraceae; genus Glebionis; species Glebionis coronaria. The sequence continues at coordinate 477,981,340 of CM046880.1, forward strand.
GATTCCGAATTGCATTGAAGATTGGTATTCCGAATTACATAAGGAACACGGATTCCGAATTAATTCCAAATTTTCATATTCAGACTTATGTTCAGTACTTATTTTACGAATTAATTTTCAAACTTTGATTTTTCCCACCAATTTTACTTAGTTTATTTTCAAAAGTGTTTTGTCCTAGTTTAAGTTTTTATAAAGTTTCCATTTTTACAAAGTTTTAAGTTTCAAATTTACTTTTAAAAGCTATAATCTTTCGTCATTATTTTTAAGTCTTTATTTTTAGTTTAAATTTTAAAGCTTTCATTTTTACTCAACGAAATTTATGTTTTCACTTTATTTTAAATTAGATAATTATCTTTAGTTGTTTTCACTTTAATCTACTGTGCAGCATTCACTCTGGATAAGCAATGAAGGTTAGACGTTCTTCTTTATTTTTAATAGCTTTTACGTTTATGTTATTTGTAGACTTAGATAATCAAGCTCCCCCTTTTAGTGACCAACACCAGTAATTCCACCATAAACCGTGATCAATTCAAATTGAATCGAGTACGAACAACACTTCAAGAGCACACACACAATAAAGCTTTAAATCAAGAGGCCTGCGATTATTTGCCTCCTTTTGATGAAAGTCCTTTGAACCTCATGTATAACCACCGAATACATTACCTGGTGAAGCTATTAGCAAGGACTTTGGCAATCACATTTTTTTGGCAGTCAATGAGACTAATTGGTCTAAAGTCATTAATGTAGAGGGGGTTTTAGATTTTGGAAGAAATGAAATGAATGAAGAGATGCACCCTTTAGGGATGAAAGCATCAAGCTCGAATCTTTTGACCATTATGATGAAATCATTCCCAATTGTGTCCCGGGAGTGTTGGATGAAGTTGAAAGTGACACCATCGGGCCTCGAAGCCTTTTCACGACCACAACCCCAAACTGCGTTGTTAATCTCCTTAGTCGAAAAAAGAGTGTCCAGAAGTGAGATATCGTGATCTGAAAGGGTTTCGAAAAGATTGATGGTGAAGCAAGGTCTACAAGGAGAGTTATCTTGTATTTATATACTAGCGCTTTAGATTTTTGTTAGTTTAGTTTGTTCATACTATATACATAAACATGGATATTGAGATTTCAATGTCATTTTTCCCCGCAAACAAAGTTTAATGAGAGTATAAAACCAATCATATAGATATAGTTCAGATGTTAAGTCTATTAAATTTTGTTCGAGACATCTATAATCTTAGCCTCTTAGGAGAGTGCAAAGAGCTTAAAGAGAACCCGACCAGCTGATATACGCAACAGCTGACATCATAACAAAGATTTGGTCCGTAACATACAAAAAACATCAAAATCGATTCTTCGTGTCATAGATAAGATATATATATACTTGGGGGAATCGATTCCACATCTTGAAACTTGTCTCCGATCACATAATTCATTTCATTAGTTGTACATCTATCCTATCAAATGTGTATTATTCTGATAAACTAATTACTTGATTGCTCAAAATAATTCCACTTTATGTTCTAATTTTGACTCAAAGGAAAGAAAGTGTGGAGTTCAAATAACTCACTCAGAACGCTTTTTAAAGGATTACATGGTACGATTAGATCGAATAAGCCTTTCTGGAATAAATACTCAACCACTTGTGAACCTTCGAGTACTGTTTTATTTAATGTTTGTTCAATTACTCTTTTACCCGCAAAGGCAATGTAGGCATAGGGTTCGACAATAATGATATCCCCAACATACCAAAACTAGCTGTCACCCCACCGGTAGTAGGAGATGTAAGGATTGATATATAGAATAACTTTTTATTTGATTGATAATCATATAAACCAGCAGATATTTTAGCCATCTACATCAAGCTCAAACTTTCTTCTTGTATGCGTGCTCCTCCGGAAGCACACACTATAATAAGAGGTAGAAATTCTTTAGTGACGTATTCAAATCATTTCATTAGTTGTACATGTGTCCTATCAAATATGTCTTGATTACCAAATCATGTACATCAAATGCTTTATTTCTTATGATCATTGTCATAAATATGATTGGAGAACAATTTCTTAGATTATACAAGAAAACCAACCAATAATCCAACAAACGCTTAATCAGTACCATGAACAAATTTGCAAAAATATTTTCAATTATCATGAATAGAATCGAACCAAACCACTAAAATAATGTAACATATAATTATCACAAAATTTACAGCTCAACAACATTGTTTATTCTCTTAAACATTTCATTAACACTCTAAATAAAACATCCAACATCATAGGAAAATGGAATAATTTCCATGTTCCTCCATTGTACTCACTTAAACAAAATTATACGTATTTCTCAAGGTAGGGACTTTTGACTTTCGATATCTTTAGGTTCAACTGTAACTTGCACATTTTTATCTTCTGATGTCACGAATTTAAGGTAATGTTCAATGTCTTTCTCAGAGCTTCCTGTTCTTTTATGGAACCATTTTCGCGCGGTTTTTGGCTTCCTGTCACTGATGGCAATGGAGATGTCGTTTGGGAAGAGATCTCTCATCACAAAAGCATGCAAAATTGTGATTACAAGTAGGCCAAAGACGGTTAAGGTTGCCATTGAGCAGAGAATAACAGTTAAAGCTTTAGTAAATACGTTGGAGACTTCGGTTGTGTATCTGATTGTTGCGATTGCAGCTCCGGTCATGGGAAAAGTGTATGCCCACCATGCCAATGAGAACTTGAATCCTCTAAAAAAGTTTGCCCTAACTGCCTGCGAAATAACACGAAACAATACTTTTTAGATATTGATTAAACACATTTGAGATTTTTAGATACAATCCAAATAGCTTATGCTTATCAGCTTATTTAATTTGTGTCAATAAGCTGTATTGGATTAGCTTATTGAATAAAAACAAATTCCTAAAGCAGCCCTAAATCATACTAGTCTAAACTAACAACTACTATGCTAGTTGAAAATGAAACTAAGAATTGTAACATACCAGTGAGAAGTAGAGGAACATGGCGATAAAGTAAGCAATTCTCGAGCCATAATCGAACGAACCATTAATATTAGCCCACGCCACGGAGGCAACACTTGGAGCAGCCACAAACAGAAAGAAAACAGGATGAAGTTCCTTAGGCAACGTTTCATTCGTAGGAAGTCTTTGATACAAAGTCACAAACAAAACCATATAATGTGCCATTCCAACAGCGAAAAAGAAAATCGGACCCTCTTTCAACCCCATCGACGCACCCAATAACGCTCCAACAAAGTTCCCAACAACCGATAAATGGTTAGAAGGATTCGCCACCTTCGATAATCGCCTCTGCCCACCCGACATCCACTGTCCGTATATCTTTAGCTCGAGTATTAAAAAGGGTGTCATCAAAACATACCACAGAACATGTGGCAAATGTTTAGTGACAGTCGATGGGACTCCTATTGCTAAAAATAGTAAGGCTATCCATGGAGCGAAAAAGAAGTTGACACGAATCGGATGATAGTATTCGCGACGTACAGCTTCAAAATAGAAGACTATTTTAAGAAGGTACGTGGCTGCTACGACTGCGAAAAGAACCAACGAAATGCACCATAGGACTAGGTTAACATGTGGGCTAATATGAAGGAAATGTGTCGGGGCGGTCGATGCTAAGTTCTTGTACATAATCGCTTGACTGCTTACGCCGAGACATATACCAAACGATGAGATCGGATATCGTAGAAGAAACGGCCATTTCTTGTCTTCGGGGAGAATTATTTCCTCTGATGGCTGTTAAATAAAACAGTACATCATTTAGGTTAGGGTACGTATTAAATATAAATAGTAAGATGGACATTTTTTTTAATAATGTAGGTTTCGATTAATCCAAAAATAAACTTACCCTGAGAGTATCTAACTCAGGTCCAGTTAATGCATCGAAATACCGATCAACGGGCAAATTAATCTCGCTTCTAGGAGTGCTGACTTGCGGCTCATTAGCTGGTTTACCTCGTAAATTCGAGAGTTGTCTCTCGAGTTTACCAGACCATGTTTTGAACGAGTTGTAACGTTCGTCTTCTTTTAATTTATCAACTCTCGGGTTTCTTGGGGGACGGTTTGGTGATTTTCCGATAGCGGCAAAGCCGACGCCTGTAGGCATTGGTTGAGAATAGTATTTAGTGGCGGAACTGGCTAATGGGTCATTTTTAGCAACGAGTTCAACATCGTCTGTAAATGCAACTTTTTTGATGTTTTGTTCCATTGGTGAAGGTGGCATACTTATCGAAATCGAAGGTGTTCGATGGTGGTGTAAATAAGCATTCGAGGTTTCGGATTCAGGTTTAGTTTCCTAATACAAATCAGACAACATATGTTAGTAAAATCTTCAAGAGCTAGCATATAATAAACTCACACCTTAAAATATATAACTCACCATAACTTCATACAAGACATTATTTTTCATTAAACTATCATCAAATCCTTCAATATCATTAGCATCAATAGATCTTATCAAAGAAGGGATGACTTCTTTCTTCATTTCAAGATTATTAGTATCTTCCATGTCCTGCAAAATATAACATAATTAACTTTATTATCATACAACATATTTTATGATCATGTATTAAGTTCTAATAAATGGCATGGGGTCATCTATCATGTTCTTGTATCAATATTGTCCATAAATATCATACAAACAAAACCAAGACCACATGTTGCGATGTGAATAATGGAGGTAAATATGAGGGTTGCTAAAGCTCTACATTTGTGGCTAAACTTGAATAAATGAGTTGTACCTCTTGTATTATTCAGCAAGAACACTTGTATAGATAGGATGAGATCAAAATCAATTTGGTTTTGGAATTGCAAGAGAAGGAGACAAAATGGTCCAAAGAATATAGAAAGAAAGAAGCAGAAACACACATTGCAATGTGGTTTTTTGTGAAGGTATATATAGACATCTCAACACTAGCTTTTTTCTCATACTAACTTCCAAAAATCAATTACGGGGTATTTATTTTATACAAGTTTATAAACTATATGAATTAAAGTGGGAACATTCCAAGATACAACTATATGCCACAAACTTTTTGAATAAAATTGATTATTTCATATTTTCGTGCATGCGATTTTACAATTACAAAATCAACCATGTGTTGTATTTTTTATTTTTATATGTCTCTAATATTTTTTATCATAGGCTTATAGCACATTAGAAAGAAAAAAAAATGATGTAAATAGCAAAAATTAGGTCAACATACAAGTATGTACACTAATAATCTATTTATGATGAAATATTCCTAGTAAATTGAGAGTTAGAAGTTTAATTTGTTGGTGATACTAAAAATAATATGTGATTGTTAGGTAAGTTAAATATTCCTTTTTGTCAAAAATTATAGTATGTGTTAACTTTTTTTTTTGGTATACACTTTCAAACTACTATTATTTTGTGAGAGTTAATAAGTGCTCAAGATGAAAGTAGGCATCACGGATGTCTTGTTGTTTTTAGTGATTTTAGACAAAAACGTAAAACGTTCCATTACACTTGTAAACTCATATATTTTTAATATCATACGTATTTGTAAACAAATTTAATAAAATGTGATCCTTTTTAGGTAAAGACCTTATGCGTATGCATTTCTTGTATATCTTTTCGAGACCCTTCTACTAGGCATTCTTATTTATGCACTCAATAGTTTTATCTAGCTAGTACATTTTTAGTTTGGTTTGGTTCGAGTTAGATTCAATGCACGATTCATGCAATGTACATTCTAAAAACAGAAATATGTCACGAAAGTGATATGAGAAGAGTTATTAAAGTTAAAACAGCATTCATCACGACTCTTAGATTTTTCTCACAAAATGATACAGCTGCTTTATGTGAAAATGACTGTGCTTTAGTCTAATTGTAAATTAGCAAAGCTTGGATGTAATGGCCAAGTTGGCAAGTTGGAGAGAGTATGACAAATGATTGAAAGTATATATATAATATTGTCAATGACAATGAACCTAGAGTTTTTAACAATATCCCAACGAAGTAAGGACTAATTATTTACTGGCACTGATAAAATGAGATACTTCTAAATGCGAGGGAAATAAACTTCTTGATCAGAAATTGAGGCGAATGTTAAAAACATGAGATGCTTTATCATATTTTTCAAATTACATAACATGATTTATGAGAGCATCTACAATGCATCAAGCTTTTGAAAGACTTGATGCATTTAATTCTTAGGTTCTACATTAATATATTTGGCTAACAATTAATGCATAACTCATTAATAGACAATAGCTTCTTACTTTTAGTATCAAAGACTTGTAAAACTACAATTTATTCTAAAAAGTTTTAGTAAAAGCCCACTCTTACAATGCAAAAAAGTCATCAAATGACTTTTTCAAATAGTACCAAGCTTTTGAAAAAGCTATGCATTGTGGATGCTCTGAGTAATTGTAAGGTCTTGTTTATTTTTTAGAAACTTTATCTTTTCGTTTAAAAATCTTGTTTTTTGTATCTAATGTTTTTATTTGGTTAAAAAAAAGGTTTCTAATGTTTTGAAAAAATATTAGAGGTTTTTTATATTCAAAAAAATGAAAAGGAAATAAAATATTACTACGTATATCGTTCTACATTTAAAAAAAAAACAAACAACAATCCTCTTCCTTATTTAAGGGAAAAGAGGCTAGAAGTATTTTTTTTGAGTAAAATACAATCAAGATCCAAATCTCGCTAAAATACTTTAATTTTGTGAATATGCAAGGAAATAATATAACATAACTATAATTATTGCTTTGTGCATGCCTGCCTCATAAGTAGGATTTTAGAATACGTTTCATCGAGCGTAATTGAGCTAACATTTTTGTAATTTTAAGAATTTGTAAACACTTAATATGTTCTCGACCGACCTCTAACAAAACATTAATAATAAAAAAAGGAAATTGACTTGAATTACAAGCAAGCATGTACCAAATACACGTACTAAAATTGATAAAAACAGCTAGCATATTATGGATCATCCTAGCTTGTTTGGTAGTTCAACAAATTGGTTTTGAATAAAGCCGTATTAGCTTTCCTTGTCAATATATGCATGTCCTGATTTATTACAACTCAAATTTATCCAATAAACCTAGCACTTTTAATAAATAACACGTAAATCGATCAATAATTATCATACATCAAATGACTAGACACATATATGTCGAATTTTTAAAAACGCGATGGGTCCGCTTGATGAGACTATGCCAGTTTGCTCTACGGACATACATTTATCAAAAAAGCTATAAAAACTAAGACAAATGAGAGAGAGATTGAGAGGTATCATGTTCCATTTTTGCTAATTAAAAATAACCATAAGTGTTCACGTCAACTTTATTTAGAAAAGAAAAAATTTCTTCGATATGAATTTGTGTAGTGATGAGATTAAATCCTAATGATTAGTTAGTAAAAGACGTCAAAAACCAACAATGAACGATATTTAAAATTTATAAGATCCAGGTCAGTCCACATGTATGTTTTACTCCATTGAAAACTCAATTTCTGCTAATTTTAAATAACCATAAACGATGTCTATTAAGAACAATATTTTATTTTATTTACTGGTATTATTTATCACGTACATAATAAAAAACAACAAGCGAAATGAAACACGAAACAATCGAATACCTCACATCAGTCTGCGCATATCTGCGCATATCAAACACTTCAAAATAATTTACTAAAAAAACATTTCGTTATAAAACAAAGATATATTTAGATGATCAAACAAAAATTATCAGGATTACATGCGAGGGCTTACAAGAGAAATTCGATGATCGATAGTCTTAGTGAGTAACTAACAAATACGGAGTAACTTTTGAAAGTAGTATTGTATATTTTCTGCTATTATTTATTAATCAAAGTTAAAATTCATGATCACTACGTATAACTCAGTCTCGACTACTCGATCAACCTTTGAGAACAACCAACAACGGACGTTCGAATCAATAAAATAATTGCCTTTCTAAGAAGAAAACAATACGAGCATATGTTAGTTTTATAAATCTTGGTCTTCGATCGTTTCCAAATGCTTACAAAACTAAAATTATTATTGACGTGTGTAGAATTAATAGTATTCAATTTTTATTGGTAGAAGCTAACGCGCAGAGATATTCGCCTCAAAACGGGGCTTATTGTATGTGCATGCTTAAATTCCATATTGCATTTTTTTTTAACAAACATGAAGAAGCTTCAACGCACACTTGAAAAAACTTCCACGTTTAAGTGGACAAACTAGTCAGCTCAAGCTCGATCTACACATGCTAGCTTATTTGCTTCTAGAATACACGTATATGTCAATATGATATACCTTGTTCACTTTTTTATAACTGCTCTTAACTATATTGGTTTTAAGTTTTAACAATGGAGAATCATCGATGTATTCTTGACTTCTTGTAGTCTCTATAGTCGACAGTCGTGATAGTTTTTACGGTCGTTTAGATGTTAGCAATTTTAGTGTCGTGAAAGCATGTATAGGATCGCTTGTCGGATGCTAATAGCGTCATTACATTTCCTCTCATTTTGCTTAACCAAGCTATCTTTATAAGGAGTGACGACTATAGACCACTGTCGATAAGTTCGTAATATAGTACTTCTGTACTTATGCCTCACTGCTTACGCTAGATTTGTCTTTAAAGGGTTTACCGGTGTTTTTTTTTTAAATCGCGTCACATATCCGAGGAATTTTGTGTCAAGAAGAATAAATCATACGACAGATCAAAATCTATCTTGAGATATCTGGTATCGACATAGTAAAAAAGTGAAAAAGACAAATTTGGTGGGATGTTGATTGGTGGTCTACGAGTTGGGGCATGCATAATAAGGCCAAAAGTATACCTAATGTAGGTCACTTTATAAGCACTTACAAATCGATATGAAACTGTGAATGATGACGTAAAACTTGTACCTAAGTGATGCACGTCATGTCCTTTATAGACTCGATCTTCCATTAACATCTTTCCTTTTTTCTTAGCCAATTAAAATCATCTTTTTCTATGTTTAGTCCATGTTTTTAGGTTAAAATATTCAAAGAGAACCGAGGACATATATCGTTTGGTTAATACGTACTGGATAAGTAGGTAGTATCAGATAGATAAAAAAAGGAAAAAGCGTTGATAAAAAAGGCAAAGCGTAAGGATAAACCATTATTATAGGCTTAGTGGCCTCAAAATTTAGTTAAAATGATCATATCCGTTACTTATTAGTATCTAGTAAGTAATAAACATTTTTTCCAAGGTAAAAGTTCGAGTTCAAGTGTATTTTAAAAAAGTTATTTTGTAAAAAGTTACACATAAATAAAGAAAAAAGAAGCAACAAATGTAAAAGAGTTATGTTACATAAGAAGCACCAAATGTAGAAGAGTTATGTTACATATGTTGATATGTATATGAAAAAATTAACCAGAGAATGTGTAAATGATTTGATAAATATTTGATTTTGTAATAATTATTAGGGTAAACTTTAAATTTATCTTTCGACTTTGCCAAAAATGCGGAAAAACCTATGCGAGAAAAGGTCGTGCAAAAACGTCCATAAACTCTGTATTTTCATGCGAAAAACTATTGAGATGTTAAATTCCACCTTTCAGACGTTATATTTCTCACGTGCTATGCATGTGAGGGCATTTTTGCCCTTTCAGCTCGTCTCCTTCACGACTGCCCACTCTCCATCTTTCTCACGTGCAAAACTTCACCCCCGAAACCATTTTTCCACGAAAAAATTAATTCAAGAACACTAAATTTGCAACGTTAATGATGCAACTTTCATTGTATATCGATATTAAATACATAATTAGTTCAATTAAAAGCATATTGCCAACCAAAAACTCAATTCATTTCCATTTCCAGCAGCTATAATAATGTATAAGAAAGTAGTCGTTTTCAAAATGCACAATAATAGGTTTTTTTATTAGGAAAGAATAAGTTAGTCGACCCAAGCCCATATGTGGGCTTATGGTCTATTAGGGTTTCATTTATGTCACATGTAATCTCTATATAGTATGATTGAATAATACATTATATCCACGTTTTTTTTATATTTGTTACATTTTTTACATGGTCCATTGAGGTATGTGAAAAAAAAAATCTTAGCTAAATTTGTGGCTTTACTTCCGAGAGAAAGATATTTAGTATTGGGCTCACTAGTACAAAAAATGGTATCCGTCCCACTCAAAAAGAGTGACCATATGCCTACAGCCACACGCGTTTTTTTTACCCTTTGTGACTAAAGGTCCCGCGACCGTAGGTTGCTTTAGGTCACAAGTTCGTCTTCATGACCATAACCATTAAAAAAGAGTGACCAATACTCGAAAATATGTGACGAACTAGGTACAATATTCGGTGGTTTAGTGAATATGTGTGACGGTAACACTTTACAGTTACACGAGTTGTGTTAAAGAGTGACTATTATTTATTCTTTTATCACATGAATATACAATATGTGTGATATTTATTAGTGTATTTTTTGTGACTATATGCATGCCATGGTCACATGAATTATATGCTTGTGTGAACTATTATGATATGTACTCACACAAATCATGTTAGTGGTAGTGAGTTAGTCGCATACAATTAACCAAATAGTGACCAATAGTCGTAATAAGTGTGACTGTATGCTTTGTAAACTTAAGCAAATTATATTTTATGTGACTATATGCATCCAATAGTCACATGAATTGTATGTTGGTGTGACCTTTTATGATATGTAGTCACACAAATCATGTTAATGATAGTGATTTGTAAAACCCGCATGCTTTTACCATGAATAGTACCCTTGTGATCATACGTACATGATCAGAACTTTCCTTTTATAGCACGTTTACGTTTCACAAATAAGATTTACAAGTATTACGTACGTGTTATAACACGATAAGTATTTAATACGTATTAAGACATGATAATTATTTCAATAATAATTATAATCACGAACATACGTACATGAAATCATGGACGTTTATAATCACGAACTTAATATTATTATGTATTTATGTATATTTATTACGATTACGAATAAATATATTACGACACGAACGATAACTAAATAAACACGTAAACATGACACGAGAAAACATATAATATTTAGACACGGAAAACAATGGGTTACCCCTTGTGGGCCCCTCTTACCCGCGACACCAACACAAGACAAAGGCCAAGCCCACTTTGAACTTTACTAAAACAAGGAAAAGGAAAAGGATATTTTCATAATCACAGTAAATTAGAAAATATCCAAAACTCTAATCTTTTTCCTCTCTATCTTTTGGCCGCCGGGTAGAACACACCAAAAAGGGTGTGTTGGTTGATTTTTGGTGATCAAATCTTGCAAGGGTGTTCGTGTTTTTCATCATTCATTGTTTCATGTATTCGATAAATTATTAAACCCCTTTTCTTTTATGTATTATTAAATAAAAACACATGAAATCATAAGATTATAATGAACAAGTTAACATGACATGTAATTAATCATGGGGATAAATAAATCATGGTTTTAGGGGTGTTTGTTTCGGCCGACGTAAGGAACCGAGACCAAAAGGTCTCGGCTTGCTTTTGTTCGCACCAACAACCGAGACCAAGAGGTCTCGGTGTGGGCTGTGATGTTCGGTCGTAAGAACAAGGGACCCCGACCTTGGTCGGGGTGTGTTTGGTTGTGTGGGTCTCGGCTAAAAACAAGAAACCACCACCGGCTTAAGCCGGTTGCTATATATGGAAAGCAAGGGGAACCACAGCCGCGGCAGTAGGGGGAGCCACAGCCGCGGCAACAGGGGAACCACCGGCTAGCCGGTGGGAACTTTGCCCAGCCGGCGGCTTTAGCCGAGAGAACAGGGGGAACCACCGGCACAACCGGTGGCTGTTTTTGAGAAAACAGTGGCAACCGATCAAGCCGGTTTTGTCACTGTTAAGGGTGCGTTTGTTGACCGGTTCACGGGTTCACGGGCACGGTTCATGACTTGATAAATTTTATAAGTTTAGTTATTTTACAAGATTATTTATTTACAAGGTTAATTAAATTAATTTAACATGTACATAATTAATTTAATTATAACATGACTTAGGTTATTATTACTATTAATAATATATGAATCTTAACCTAAGTATTTATTATTTAAGTTAGACTATATAATTAATTAATTATTAAACATGCCTTATAATTAATTAATTTACATGACTTAGGTTATATTAATAATAAATATTAATACATGTTTTAACCTAAGTATTATTACCTTTTATTTAATTAAATCATGTTATATTTAATTAAATACTTTAACCTATAGTTTATTTAATTTACATGAAATAATTAATAAACGACACCATTTAATCACATGACTTAGAATATTAATCAATAAACACTTAAGCTTATATTATTAGCTTAATAATCCAGCTTATTCTATTTATGGAAACTTTCTATTTTTAGAAACTTATTTAATTAAGACAGCTAATCTATTTATGGAAACTTTTTATTTTTAGAAACTTATCTATTTTAAGCAGTAAATCTATTTTTTAGAAACTTTCTATTTTAGGAAAATTGCTATTTTTAGAAAGTTACTTATTATTACACAACAAGTATAATAATACAAGAAATACAAGTAATACTTAATCAGAATAGACAAAATACATGATAAACACAGCATAATGTTAGAATCAGTAAAACAAGACATGAACATATAAAACAAGCTAAGATATGACATAAAATCAGTTACGTACTCAATAATCAGATACTTATACAGGTATATTATTTATGTAGCATTAGTGATATCGCAGTAGGACTCTCTTCCGTTCGTCTTCTCCGTTTACTGGACACAAGGTACGGATTCTCCGTCCTTTCAGTATGGCCATTCTTCCTTATTAGGATTCCTCGTATGCAACCAATTGTTTCCCCAGTATATGTTTTATATGTTTTGAATTGCTTATGTTTAATTAGATACCTAAAGCCATATACATGCATGACCAGTTTCACCTAATTGTGGAGGTACCATAAACATAACACTGGAGGCACCAGTTTTATGACTTCACCACGGCGAAGTGATAGCTCGTGGCGTCCCTTCAGCCTTTGGCCATATTATTATTATTATTATTATTATCATGTGGGGCGTATGGATGCATCCTAGGTTATATGTTTTCAGCAGATTATTCAGGTGAATGTGGTGTGTGCCTTGCATCCTTCACAAGGAGCTGATCCCTCTTACCCAAAACTTAATTATATATAAATTAGAGGCAGCCCCTCTAATTTGCATGACGAGGTCACCCCTCCAAGTATTCATGCACGTTGATATTTCATGACCTATATTGGCTAATGGTAAACATGTTAAACAATTTTTATAAGATAAACATAAGGCTTTTCAAACTATAAACCAGTTTTACTAAGATATACCAGGTTATCCAGGCCTTAGTCTTTTCCGCTGCTTTATGCTTATATGCTTATATTATTCATGCTATACTTGTATATCTGTGCACTGAGTGTTATGCTCAGCCGTTTTCCTTTCATGTTCCTAAAACGGCAGGTACTCGAGGACGCTCGTAGACTTTAAGCGTACGTGCATATGGATTAGAAGCTTTCTAGCCTTCATTACTTTATGCATTTCATTATACTTTGATACTCATTTCTATGGACATTGTTTAGTCCTTTTCATTTACAGTACTTATGTTTGTGTGTGATGAGTTCTACTTTTGGGGTACCGATGTTTGTTTCTGGTATTTCCTTTATGGTCATGTGATGTTTTATACATTTATCCTTGTATGCTTTGATGACACTCCATAATCACGCGTGACATTCCATTTACCAAAATGGGGTGTTACAGATTTTGTCACATACAATTACTAAAGAGTGACCATAAGTACTAATAAATGTGACTGTATGCTTTGTAAATTCAAGTAAATTGTATTTTGTGTGACTATATTCATCCAATAGTTACACAAATTGTATATTGGTGTGACATTTTGTGATATTTAGTCACACAAATCATGTTTAGGGTAGTGCTTTTGGCACATACAATTAACCAAAGATTAACCAAAAATAGTAATAAGTGTGACTGTATGATTTTTAAAGTCAAGTAAATTGTGACTATATACATCTAATAGTCACATGAAGTGTATGTTTGTGTGACCTTTTATGATATGTAGTCACACAACAAATTAAGCAAACAGTGACCAAAAGTGCTAATAAGGAAGTGCGGGGAATCGAACCCCGTGCCTCTAGCATGCAATGCGAGCGTAATACCATATGAGCTACACTCCCATTTGTAATGAGTATAGTTAACTATGTAGGGGACAAAAGAAAGACCAACAAAACCTGCAAGCTTACCAATTCTAGCTTACTAAGCCGCTTTGGAGATCTAGCCAAACAACATCTGTCTTAACTTAAGTTTTCGAAGATTATCACAAATTACAAAACATATGAACAAATTCGAAGTTGTATTATTGAAAAAAGTTACAAAATTCACATGTTTTATCAAATTTGATACAAACAAACCTCCTAGTAACATGAGACTGCTTCAATGGGAGGTATACTGCAGCTGATGTAAGGCCTGCTAACATAAATAGTTTTGTTATTTAGCTCAATGCATTGAAGTCTCACTGTTTGCAAATTATTTTGCTCGTGAAAAAGGAAACATAGAATGGGAATGACATCATTGTCTATTGACAAGAGAACCTCCGTAAAGGCATTCTAGCATAAGATATATTGCTTGAAGTCTCACTGCTATGTATAGGATGAGACAGCGTGTTAACAAATGTTTGGTATATAATCTAAGATGAATACACGTGCTATATGATAAAACTTTACAGTCATGCTGGAATCAATACAAGGTATAACTCCATGATATACATTTACTGTAAAACATTTTTTGCTTAAAGGAAAACTTTCCAATGAGTGATACCTGTAGGACGTGTGAAAGGCCAAAATTGAAGGCGTGGGAGGAAAATTTCATCCAAATATCAAGAAAGGTATGGAGCTCTGTAAATATCTCCCCCAAAATGACCTCCTCTAGTAGGTGCATACATGCATACCGAAAGTAAATTTATTATATTAAGCCACCATTTAAATATGTGTGTGGTATTTATCATGATCATAACATTGGTCTTACCATTTTTTAGAACGGTAAATGTTAGTGGTTAGTGGGTTGAGTCGTGCAATGACATCCAAGTAGAAGAATGTCTTCTTCGAACCCTCGCCTAGTTATGTTAGAGTTCTTATCCGCTTCGCCTGAAAGGTCCTTGGCAGGTCTTTAACCCAAGACCTCCAGGAATCCTCCACCAAGGAAACCACTTAGTGGAACCTTGGTGGAAAACTGAGCTAAGCTAGTTGGTTATTTGGTCTTACCATTAACTTAGTGGTTGAATAATCAGTAGGGCTTGCTTTTAAAAATTTGAAAACAACTGATCTATCAGAATTTTTTTGGTTGTACATCAATTCCAAACCGGTTCACATAATAAGGACAGAAAGATGTACCGGTACTTTAAAGAAGTGCATCTACTTGTTGCAGCAGTAGAAGGATTTTCATAACTCTCTAAAATCCATAGGTTTAAACACAGTTTAAGACATAAATTAGTATTACCTGTTTCTCGTGAGATCTATTTACAGCACATATTTCACGCAGGCACGATACCTTTTCTTGACAGACTACCACATCAACAGCATAGAATCTTTAATTTCATAATGCTTCCCATCAACCTGGCTTCGTTAGAGAACCTGTAAAACAAACAAGTCATGATTTTCATATATGGTTTAATTGACACGAAGGGAGTGGATCGGGATAGAGCGTTGGGATAGTGTATTACCATTCAGCAACGAGATAACTACCACTTTCCCGTAGCTACCATAACCAATTTGTGTTCACGAACATACTCATTTACTAGCTTGTTCCCATTCTCATCCTATGGTAGAGAATTGTAAAACAAACAAGTCATGATTCGCATAAATGTTTAATTGAGAGGAGTGGACTGGAGTGGGAAAAGGAGTTGGGATAGTGTATTAGGATTCAACAATGAGATAATTACCACTTTCCCGTATCTACCAGGACTTGTTTGTGTTCACGAACATACTCATTTACCATCTTGTTCCCATTCTCATCCTACGGCAGATAGGATGTAAAATACATAAGTCTAATGAGCATTGTACTGCCATAATAGTTATAATACTATAATAGCATAGAGTTTACATACAATCTCCTAGAAAGCCTAACAAGCATCAAGCAAGCAAACAAATAAGTAATCCCTAACTGGATTTAAAAAGGAAACACCAGATATACACAAATTCATTATCAAATTACCTCTGACAGGACAACTTTGTGTGTTTCCATAACATGAAATTCCTTGCAAATCAATTTGTTATGTTTCTTGTACACAAGAATTTCTTGTGAGCACGATGATGAATTCTTAAACTCGAAATGATCTCCCTTTTCAACAACCGGCATATCCTCACCAAATCGACCCTAATTTAGAAAATCAAAAATTCGTGTTATTCTATTAACATAAACCATAATTAAAAAAATCACAAAATCACTTAATTGAACCCTAAAAATATCAACTTTGAAACCAATTACTATAATACAATTACATATAAAGAAGGGTCGTGTTATTAGGGCCATCATTCTAAACTGACCCTAATTTAGAAAATTAAAAAGTCATGTTATTCTATTAACATAAATCCTAATTAAAAATTCACAAAAGCACTAAATTTACTCATAAAAATCTCAAATTGATGACTAAATTGAAGATACAGCCTTTTAATCTGACATGTTAGGTGGTGATCAGTGATACATTTAGGTAAAGGAGAATATAGTTATGAAAAATAAGTGAGATCTGAGATGTGAAAAATATGAGTAGGAGGGATAATTTGAATTTTGGTAAAAATTTAGGCGGTTTATGAAAAACCAGAGAGGGAAAAAATGTATTATATTCGTGAAAAGTTACTAGCTGTGGAAATTGGTTACCGGGTTGGTCCGTTGGCCCGTTGGCCGATCCCGTGATTTGGTGAGTCAATGGGTTGACCAATGGTGTGCAATGATACCCTATCGACTCATATCGTGTGCAATGATACCCTATCGACTCATATCGTGTGCAAGGATACCTTATCGACTCATATCGTGTGCAAGGATACCCTATCGACTCATATGTGTGCAAGGATACCCTATCGACTCATATTGTATGCAACGATACCCGATCAACTCATATCGTATGCAACGATACCCTATCGACTCATATCATATGCAACGATACCCTATCGACTCATATCTTGTGCAAGGATACCCGATGACTCATATCGTGTGAAACGATACCCGATCGAACTCATATGGTGTGCAATGATACCCTATCAACTCATATCGTGTGCAAGGATACCCTATCGACTCACATCGTGTGCAACGATATCCTATCGACTCATATCGTGTGCAACAATACCCTATCGACTCATATCGTGTGCAACGATACCCTATCGACTCATATGGTGTGCAAGGATACCCTATCGACTCATATCGTGTGCAACGATACCCTATCGACTCATATCGTGTGCAACGATACCCTATCGACTCATATCGTGTGCAACGATACCCTCTCGACTCATATCGTGTGCAACGATACCCTATCGACTCATATGGTTTACAAGGATGCCCTATCGACTCATATCATGTGAAAAGATACGCTATCGACTCATATCGTGTGCAACGATACCCTATCGAATCATATCGTATGCAACGATACCCTATCGACTCATATCGCGTGCAACGATACTCGATCGACTCATATCGTGTGCAGTGATACCCAATCGACTCATATCGTGTGCAACGACACCCAATCGACTCATATCATGTGCAAGGATACCCTATCGACTCATACTGTGTGCAATGATACCCTATCGACTCATATCGTGTGCAACGATGCCCGATCGACTCATATCGTGTGCAATGATACCCTATCGACTCATATCGTGTACAATGATACCCTATCGACTCATATCGTGTGCAACGATACCCTATCGACTCATATCGTGTGCAACGGTACCCTATCGACTCATATCGTGTACAACGATACCCGATCGTCTCGTATCGTGTGCAATGATACCCTATCGCTTTCTATCATGTGCAACGATACCCGATCGACTCATATCGTGTGCAATGATACCCTATCGACTCATATCGTGTGCAATGATAACATATCGACTCATATCGCGTGCAACGATGCCTGATCGACTCATATCGTGTGCAAGGATACCCTATCGACTCATATCGCGTGCAACGATACCCTATCGACTCACATCGTGTACACCGATACCTTATCGACTCACATCGTGTGCAATCATACCCGATCGACTCATATCGTGTGCAATGATACCCTATGGACTCATATCGTGTGCAAGGATACCCTATCGACTCATATCGTGTGCAAGGATACCCTATCGCCTCATATCATGTGCAACGATGCCCTATCGACTCATATCGTGTGCAAAGAAACCCTATCGACTCATCCATTTAACTTGTCTTGTATTACTATTTTATGTCGACTTATCCGCTTAACATCTCGTGTATAAAAACTAATTTTCTTATTTTTAAGTGACTAACAAAAATAGAAATGAAAAATTATTGAAAATTATTAAAAATTAAATTAAGATGAAAAAATCTGAAATTAACACGAAAAGTCCTAAATACTGTGTAGTTTCTAGGAAAAATGAATAGAATATTCCATCTTAGCTCAATTAGCTAGAAACGCCTTATTAAGTCACGACTTATTTAAATATAGAGGAAACAAAAAGCTGTTAAATATATAATGGAATGAGGCCTTGACAGACAAAGAGTACTAGCACACTGGTAAAACCCCGAACCCCTACTCGATAGGACACAGGTTCGAGCCGGTCTAGATACTTTTTAAAAATCCTTACATTGAACTTTCATTGGCAAGGAAAACAACACTAACAGTGGTAAGAATGTTACCACTGCTAGGCCATTCTTCACAGAGAACAAAGCTAATATTGAGCATTTTTTTAAAAGTTGCTTGTTTAGCTTATTTCTTTTTGATTCATTATCTATTCAAGCACAAGTTAAGATTAATTTATCTTTTTAATCTATATTCACTAGTCCTCCCAAGTATTAATTCCATTTCGTGTCAAATTTCCCATAAATGACTAATTTGTTCAAACAATGTGCTTCATTATTAATCAAACTGAAAATGAGAACTTTGAAATGACTAAAGTATTATAAAAAAAGACAAGAGATGAAAACTTATCAAACATAATTGAATTCAATAATAATAAAGGATTAAAGTTTTTAAATAAAAACAATCATTCTGTTTCTCTAATTAATCAAACATGGGAGATATTTCACGATCAAAAACCAAATGAAGTTCATGGTAATCATACGACTCTCTGAACTCATCTTTTTCTTCTTCAATTTCCTGCTCAGAGTCATAAACATCATCATCAATTATTTGATCTTCTTCCTCCAATTGCCTCCAATAAGCTTCCTCCCTCTAGCGATGTTCCCCTTGCCTCCTTCTAAAGGAAGAAGCTTCCTCCCTCTCGCGCTGTTCTTGCTCCTCTTGCCTCCTTGTTAAGGAAACAGCTTCCTCCCTCTGGCGTTGTTGTTCTAGCCAGGCATTCTCTTCATCTTGCATATTCCATTGTTGCTGTTCGAGAGCTCATGAACGTAGAAATCGTATTCGTCATATGGATCATCATAAGGACAAACACTAGGGAACTCTCCATCTGCATTAGCTTAAACTTTTGGAAACACCACACAAGGTTTCTTGAAACAAACAAGATAGATTATTAGTATATCTTAACAAAAATACAATGTTAAGAAAATAAATGATACAAACTTGTTTTCTACTACACTGGTATCTTCAAATCCAGCGGTAGAAGAAGTTTTTTTTATGAAGAAGCCATTTTCTTTATTGATAAAATTTTGATCTGTGTATGTAACTAGGTTTTTGTTATCTGTTTTTTTATGATTAATTTCATTACTTAATCGTTGTTTATATAACCTAAGGATAGAATACAAAGAGTCGGCCAACATGCCTACATCTAATGCATATTCATGCATGTAATTAATTTTTATGAAGTTACAAGAATTAGCATCATAATTAGGACATGTATAAAGTGTGTTGTGTTTACATCAAATGTAAACCAAAGATTAGTTGCACCTTAATGAAAATCATTGTTAAAAAAAATAATAGTAACACCTTAATGAAAACTAAATTGTTAAAGAATTTTTTTTTGGAAAAGGCAGCATCTTATAACACTAAACAAAAAAAGCAGTACAATACATGACATCTCCCTTTAATAATCAAGATAATTAAGAAAGGAAGGACCAAGAGCAAAATAAAAAGAAAAGCAAAAGTGGAAAGCGTTACATGACTAAACAGACACATATTGTTAAATAAAAAAGAATTAGACATAATATTTGTTCAAATGATATACAATATCTTATTTAATAAATATAAGAAAAAGGAATTAGACATAATAACCTTATTGCTAAGTTTCTCTGTGTAAAACTTGCTTAGCCTAAGCCTAAAGGGGTGTTGGGCCAGTCTCAAAAGCTGAGCCAAAAACCATAATTGGACTTAAGGGTTTGTGATCATTTGAGATAGGCTTAGAATTAGTAGTTTTCAATTT
Organism: Glebionis coronaria; assembly: GCA_025667525.1. NCBI lineage: Eukaryota > Viridiplantae > Streptophyta > Magnoliopsida > Asterales > Asteraceae > Glebionis > Glebionis coronaria. Next base: position 478,001,922 of record CM046880.1, read on the forward strand.
TGATTATTGTCTTTATAGTTTAATTCAAAAAGTTTGATGCTTAGTGTTTTTCTGTCATGATTTAATCAGTAGGATAGAAAGTGCTTGATGATTGTTGTTGTTTGTGTTGTCTGGTGTATTTTTCTTATGCTATGTGAGATATATTGCTTCTCTGTTAAACCTTGATAGGTATAATCCACATTAGAAGCAAATGAGTTCAAACTGGTCAATTTTTACCAACTTTTGATGTCAACTGCATCAGCAGCTTTAGTTTAGGTTAGAATAGGTTATAAGTTTTGATTTCTGAAGTGTAGGTAGTTTTTAATATATACTTTCTCTGGTTTAGGTTTACTTGGTGGTTAGAGCCCTTTTGTCAACTTAATTATAAGACCAAAATTAGCAAAACAACCTTGTTACAGCCTTTAGCTACTGTAGCACCAGTTCTTATTTTTCAACCATTTCATTTTACTTGTTTTTGGCGATTTGTGATTGTGTATGTGTGTTAATTTGTTTGTATTGATTATACTAACTGCCCAATAAGTCAATTACTTATTGGGGCTTATTGTATTTTCAAAAAAAAAAAAAAAAAAACAAGGTCTGAGACTCGAACCCAAGACCTTCCATTCACACACCAACACAATTAACCAGTTTTCCCTTGGGTATTTTTCATAAAGATTCAAAGGACATTTTTGAACCTCTTTTTATTATCCTTTCATGAATAATGCTTCAAAAATTACTTTCCATTTGTCACACATACAAAATTCATGTGTGGTTAATATTTAACAAAATATACTAGCCACTTTAAAATAATGTGTGTGACAACCTTGTTTATCATTTAGTCACTTGTAAAATAAGTCCATGTGACCATATACGTTTTTTGGTCACAATATGTGTATGACAAATATTTGTCACACATGTATACGTATAATATGACAAATACTTGAACCATAATTTGATTCGGTTACACTCCCAAATTATTAAGTGACTAACGACTCACCCAAAAATCATTTGTTAGCCCTAGTCACAAAAATAGTCATATGTATGACAAACAAAAAACGAAATGGTCATACAAAAAGTGTGACTGTTTATTTTTGTCTGGCACCTTCAGTCACACAAATATTTTATTTGTGACTACACGAAAATCCATATGTGTGACCAAAACCACTTTTTGTACTAGTGGCTAAATCATATGTTCGAAAAGATTGATGCAGAAAAATAGGAATTTTCCTTTTGTTTGACTGACAAACCATTCACTACTATACAAAAGGCTATAAACACCTCCTAAAAGAAACCAGATTTAAAATAACCACTTCATTTTGTAGAAAAATAAGGAGATGAAAAGCAAAAATACCGAAATTTTTAAAAGACCCAGTTTTTATAACCTAAAACTCATAAAAACGGGTTGTGTGTTGTTGAAAACCTGTCTCTACACATTGCAAGTAACGAGTTCTTCTCAAGTGGGCGGCCTCAATTTTTTTTAAAATTTTCATAATTTTACCCAAATAAATTTATTTTCCATTGCGGGAATTATCCCTCCATTTCTTACACCAAAAAATTAAAACTCGTGCTTCTATATTATCTCCAAATACCTACATCAAAATAAAACTCATTTAGATCTAAACAACAACATCATATGTGCTCTCTCTACCTTCACAATTACCACCATTCTGTCCATATCTAATTAGGGGCGAAGGAGATGGATATTCTCATAGCCAAAAATGCATTATTTGAGGAAAGTCAAAATTTGGCATCCCCAACTCACATAATTGATCTAAATAAGGTATTACGGTAATTCCCGAACTGACCATAAATTCAGAATTCTGATTTCATCTAATAAGGTATTGAATTATTTTTACTATTGAGTTTCCATTGACGAAACATTTAGTTCTTTGTGTTTTGTATTTCTTGAACTTTTTAATTGAAGCGAGAGTTTTTTAGAACCTTAATGATTACTTGATAACTATTAAATACTTGTGCTCTTATTATCTATTAAGTTCTTTTTCACGAATTGCATAAAATTTAATTTTTTTAATTATAACCGAGTGTTTTTGTAGAAGTGTAAACTTTAATGACCAATTGATCACTTACTCATTTGAGTCTTGACAATTGACAGCAAATTTACTCATAATTTTAAGGTATCAGTATTAGAAACTTTATAAGATTTCAATGATTAGTAACTTGTTAGTGTTTACATTTGTTACAAAATATGTGTTTCGAATTGAATGGTTGTGGAGGTTTAGGAAGAATTTCTTTCATATTCTATAGGAAAAGAGTCGGTTAGATAGGATGTTTTTATGAGTAAGACTTATATGTAAGGTTACATTAAACACCCTTATTTTTACATTAACGTAACGAAATATCATTTCTGGGGTATTACTTCATGGAAGAAATGTCACAATAATAGAAAATAACTCAAAAGGGCATTTTAACAAACTTCATTTATTATTTATCAATTATTATTCAAATCAGATATTTTTTATAAAATAATTGTACATACTTTGTACATCACAGGTTCCTAAGATCTAGAAAATAAGTTTGAATGATAAATATTTCAAGTCTATATGTCTCTACGTCATCATTGTGCTGCTCCATTCTATCAATTTTCAATACGTGAAATATATGCTTAAACTCAACACAATGGTTGAGTGAATTGGTAAGTTTATAAATCATTTTGAATACAAGATCCTTTTCCTTGAGCTACGTTGTTATTCGCCCATAACACAAATTAATGAATTACTAAGCTTATGATACCGCGGCTAGACATATCATAAACCGTCAATTTGCCCTTATGAGGAAATCTGTCAAAATATCCTGTTTTGCAAAATAAAGTATGCATGTTTGACCACTAAGGTTCTAGCAAGTGCGACTTGCCTAGACAGAGGATGTCAGTCCTCAAATAGTACTATTTACGATATTAGCGCTCAGTTTTTATGAAATGATTAACGACTTATAATTAAAAAGGGACTTAAAGGCAGCAGTAAACATAGTGTCAATAAACATATCTGGGAAGCATACCAAAAACGTTTGTATTCTAGTTTAGCATATATCCCTTCACGGGGTTTCAAATCATTTAAACTAGTACACTATAGTGAGGCTATGAACTCACAGGTTTTCAAATTATTTAATAATCAAAAAGTGAGGCTACGAACTCACCTTTTATCCAAATGTTCTGAATCGTCAAGTTATATTTCAATCACAAATCAACAGCTTAGTCTTACCAACCTGGATTTACACATTTTGTATAGTATTAAGTCTTTGACCTTGAATTCAATATATTTTTAAGTATGAACTATGTATTCTTTGATTTAAAAATTCTGATAATTATAGCATCATTGTTTGGGCCATCATACTTAGAAGTCATTCTATAAACGTTTGAGGAGTGAGGACACTTTAAATCGTAAACACAACCACTCAGTTAGAACGTAATATCGAGATGGAACATCCTTGTACAAAATTCCATATTAACATGAAACATTATATATTTTAGATATTTCTTCAAAAGTTAATATATTGTTTCATTATTATTTCTTACCTCCTTTAGTTTCAAAATTGGCAAAAATAGTCCTATTAATTTATATAACTTTAGAAAATAGGTTTTATTATACAATTTTCATCCATATAGTTTCATAAATGTCCAAAATGATCCTTAAAGTTTCTAAGTTTGGATTATTTATGTTTTTAGCACATAATATTTATAAGTTTAGCATATTTACACTTTTAACCCTTAAAGTATAAAGTTTTAATATTTATATTTTCAACCTTTAAATATTAACTTCAGGGTTTAAAACTTTGCAAAATCAAACATTATAGTTTTAATTTTCATAAAATGACACTTTTGGCCCAAAATGTTTATTGTTTTAAAAATGACAGTATTAGTCCTCAGACTTGTTTAAAATTACATAACAAGCTCAAAATTGTACAAAAAGATCTAGGAACTTAAAACAAAGTTTATAAACGCATTTATAATCATAATAACATTAATTTTTCTGAATTATAGGTTTTGAAATGGATTTTAACTTATTAGTTCATGTAAATTATAAAATTAAGACATCTTTAGCTTATAACTTCCATTTTAAATAATCATATGAACTAATTGTTTTTAGATTATCTTACTAACATCTTATTAACATTATAACATGCCTTATAAAAGCATTATAAGAAGATCTAAGCTTAGTTAACATACTGATTACCTAGGTAGCTCCAAAATGAATTTTAGGTCTCCTTATGAACTTCTTTTTGCTTTTAAAGCTCCAAGAACTTCAATGGCAACTTCTTAGACCTGATTTCTGGTCTCAAGGATTCCTTAAGACTTTGATAGAAGTGAAATATCAGAATGTATGGGTATTAAGGTTAGAAAGTTGGGGATGAAGTGAAATATGAGTATTTTGCCACTATTTATACCCATATGAAGCCTAGGAGTCTTAGGTATAGCTTAGAAACGTGTTAGGGACTTAGAGTGATGATACATGAAGGCTAGTGATGATTCATGGCAGCTATAGTTGGATTTATCCATAGTTTGTGGCTAAAACACACGACAACAATAAATAAGAATGGTGATTCATGGACTACAAGTAGGTGATCCAGCATCTTAGAGGCCTTCTATTAGTCCTAAATATCTTAAAAACATCTAATTTCAAACTTGTAATGGGAGGGAAGAGTTTAAACTTGATTTTGGAGGGAAAAACCAAACCGGGTCCTAATTTAGGGCTTGTAACTTTATGGTTTGGAAATTCTTGTAATTAAGGGTTTAGGAATATGATTAGTGATTGATTAAGGTATAATTAGAGTTTACACATTGTAATTAGTAATTTTGGGTCCTTGGTTTGAATTTTAACAGAGGGTTTGAAGTGAAATTGGGAAGAAAACCTAGCCGAGTTAGAGTTTCTAATGATCTAGGGTTAAATCTTTGTTAAAGTCATTATCATTCATGTAGCTACTGATGTAAACTCGATTTAGGTCTAATACATTATGTTTTAAGAATCTAAATAGGTCCTACACTTGGTTTGATAGGTTCTTCTAAGTAAACATATCTAAAAAGAAAACACCTATTTTGACCTAACTTATAAGTCATGCATTGAAATGTTGTACCTTGTGCTTTAAGGTACTTGTACATTGACTTAAGATAATTTTATAACCTAAATTTAATGATATGAGTGTTGGTAGACTTGTCCTAAAAGACTAGGTACCGATTCTAGGTAAAATGCTTAATATAAGGATTTTTAGGTCATTAAGCCTAACGACTTTATACTTTTGAGTAATTAGGGTTTATATCATTATGTATACTTATTCTATATCTTATATGTTATGTTTATGACTTCTAAGGATTCTACATTTTTAGGTTAAAGGTTTGTATAGGGTAATCATAACCTAGGTGCACTTAGGTTAGCTTATTGTTCTATGCTTCAATAAATTGTACATTGTGCTTAAGTTACTTGTAACTTAACTTGGAATAAATGTATGATCTTAATATGATACTTAGTTAAGTTTTACAATTGGTTGCTAAATATTAGACTCTAATGATTTTAGGTGGTAATCCAGGTTACTATGTCTTATACTTGTAATTAGCTTTAGATTACGTATACTTAGTGTTTTAAAATCAAATATCTCTTTTATATGATAGATTATAACTTGTACATTGGTATTTGATATTCATATATTTATATTTCTCGAAATATTAGTTTACAAGGGATTTTCTAGGTGGTGATCTAGCTATTATGTACATTTACTTGTACTTAGCTTTGTATGCTTTGTACTTACTATTCTTAGATAAATTTATACTTCCATATGATAGTTTATAACTTGTTTATAATCTTTGATTATTTATTCATATGTGTTGTGTATTCAGACCTTCACAATTCTTGAGTTTATCACTTATTTATAAAGTTTCTAGGGTTTCTAGGGAATTTTAGGGCATCATAGTTATATTTGAGATGTTCTTATCCATAATATATTTATTAGATTACTTTTAGAACTCAGACTTGATATACATACATTGTGTTTACAACATATAGGAATATGTTTAGGTGAAAGTTTGGGTTGTGAGAATCAATTCATCTTACCAAGTAAGGCACAAAAGCAAAAATTTCAAATGAATTTTCCACATTCATTTAATCATAGCATATATCATTGTTGTGAAATTTATGAGTTGTCATATTACAAATAACATAACACTTTAATATTTGGAGTAAATCAAAGAAAACCTTACCCTCATAGGATTTATTATTCATAAAGGAAATTGAATTTTATGAACAAAATACACACTGACACAGCCATATACGTGATGAAAAATAAATGAAAAAACTTGTATGACGAGAACCAACTTACTTGTAAGAAGGGGATCATCATCATCATCATCATCATCATCATCATCGTCTACTTCTCTTTTACCAAAAACAAAAAGTGGTGTCAAATAATTTCGTCTTCCATTAACATTATTTGGTCTTGTAGTAGAAGCAGGAGGCTTAGAATATCAACAATATCTCAATTTAAGGCATCCAAAACATTTCAACCACGACTTGCTCGGTCTTTATCAACCAAATCACCTATGATCTTCATTTCCACAAAATCAGGTATATTGTTGTGTGTTGTTGTTGTCGCGACATATAGGGTCAACAAAAGGGATACAGCTTTTAGCAAACCTACAGATTGTAGATGGACCATATTTTCTCTGTTAGTTTGCACTATAATAATTCACATATATAACTTTGGATTAATATGCGGGTTCAACTTACGTTATTCATCTATAAATGCTAAACTTTTTTAATAAATAAGTTAGATTTAAGACTTGACTTGCCACAGACCAAGAACTTTCGTTGGTCTATTGTAATTTAAGAATTGACTTTGACTATAGTTGCAGCCTTTTCACATATTGTACAAGGATAATAAAACCACACTGAAAGATTAGTTACAATATACCTCACTTTAGCTTTCTATTTTTGTTAGCTAATTGATTCATGGTGGAGGAGCAGGGGAACTTTTATAGTATGTGCTGGTAAAGAGTTGGTTGAATTATATATTTATATAGGGATAACTCGTGCTTTTGCTAGCCTACAAGAGCATTCTTTCACCCATTGTTCATCTTTGTTATTAGCTTCCAAAGTGATTATTCACCATGTTTGCATCATAGGAATTAGGACACTATAAACATATGCTTGTTACAAAATTTTCAATTAGGATTTAGTCTCCTTGCACTTTTAAAGTTGCATCCTTGTTATGACAAAACGTCAAGGCTAATATAAGTTAATTTAGTTATAAAGCACTACTTTGAAACACTATGAAAATAAAATTCACCCCCAACTTGAAATCATTGCTCCGTCCCTGTTTCTAATGACGCTATATTATTTCGTTGCAGGTGCAGTTATAGCAGAAGGTGAAACAAGAGGAAGAGTAGTTCCAACAATGGTATGCAAATCAGTAATGACGATAGTGATGAGTTATCCTGGACATGGACGAGGGGAACACATCTAGATCAAGCTCATCGACCGTTTATGCTACAATACTCAGAAATAGTACCACGTTTGCCTATAAAATGATCAACTATACAGGTTGTTCTTTCCCCACTCATAGACAAGAGCATATATCGATAATAACTATTGAAATATTATTGGTCATTATTAACAAATTTGTTTGGAAATATAGTGTAGATAGATAAAATCAAACCTACATACCTTTTGTGAAAATTATTGTAAAAGTTGCAATTCTTGATAACCATTTAATAGATTCTCTTTTTGTTTATGATTGGAACAGTTATGTAAATCTCCTAGGCTTCTCGAAGATATTGCAATTATTTACAAATGCTCGAGAACTACCGAAGTACTCAAACCTATCTATAAACTGTATAATGGAATCTTAGATCCCAAGGTTTGCTTTACATCATTAATTACATTTATGTTAATATGCCTTTGCTGGTGAACACATCAACACATACAAACGGAATGTGAAGTAAGAAGTATAGGAAACATAGCTAACAATGGAGAGTCTAAGAAAAAGAATAATCTCTTAATGCCTTTGAAAAAAAAGTGGCTGATTCTAAACAATGTGATCTGAATGAAATGTTTAAAGTTCGTCAAGAAAGAAATATCAAAGTTTTGATGCAATAGATTATTTTTATAAATGAGTCTTATTTGTCCCTTTTTAATTTCAGCGTTACCAGCCACATATGACTCCACCCCTTCCAACATCCGTAGTCGAAAGAGTGTATTTCAAGAAACCTTAAGCACCAGAAATATGCAAAACTACTTGGTGGCAGAGTCGACGGTTTAGACACTCCTACTGTTGAGCCTATTTCTACAGGTAAACGTTAAGATCCTACTTGATTTTTCTCACCTGAGTAGATGCATATAGCCTTATGATCCCCTCTTATATACCATAGTCTATAACTCCTAAGAACCTAAGATGCATTCAACATGCATGGGTGTTCTGCTTGCGGTAATCTCAGATGATAACTTGTCCTCGATGTTCAAAGTTTAATGAGAAGTAATTTTTTTATCAGCGAGTACTTGCTTAACCTTCTTAATGGTAGTAATTAATGTAATTACATTTAGTTGTTCGTAATTTTTAAGTTGCATGTGCTAATACGCTGAAACGCAGAAATGCGTTTTCTCCTTTTGGAGTGTATGGCATTACATTTTTAAAAGTGATTATGTAGTTTTTGATTATGAGTTGAAAAAGTCAATTTTTTTGTATTTCGGCGTTCTCATCTGATTATTTACGAGTCAATTAATTTTTAAATCCTTTATATCACCTTATGTAGTTCATAAAGTTGTCCCTTTAGTTAGAAACTTCAATACAGAAGGCTATTCTTTAATACTTTTTACTTGAATTTCAATATAGTTGCTTTTCACTACAATTGTGTTTACTTGAATATGAATTTCAATATAGTAGGGGATTTCTTGAGTACTTTGGATAAAAACTAAAGCAATCATTTAGAAGGCTCTTCTTGAATACTCTAGTTGTTAAAGCATTTCGAGCCCCTAGGAACATTACTGTTTACTTGACATGTCCAAATAACTAGAATATTCGCTACAATTTCCTTGAATATCTCACTAGACGTGTGAGTTTTTGTGTTTTAGATTGCTGATGTTTTTATTTCATTAATATACTTATAGGTACCTTGGATTCATGAGCGTCCATTAGAGAACGAAGAATTGAACGGGAACACCAGCGCATGGTTTACATTATGGCATAATTAATACTACATAATTATGTTGAATTCTAGTGTGTACCTTTATGGTTACGAGGCATCCGGAACCCGTGCGTTGCACTAAGGAGGCTTGGGTTGCTCTTCTTGAGGGCACGATAGTTGCTGTTTTTGAACAAATTGTAATATTTTGTATTTCTAATTTTGTACCTTTAATTATTTATGTTATTTTTATATTTTATAGGGTTTTTAATCAAAAGAACATTGGGCTTTTACAATATGGGCTTTTACAATAACTTTATATGCTTGTTAGAAAAAACCTTAATGGGCTTATTTGTTAAATGAGGTGATTTGTTATTGGGTCTTGTTAAGTTACAAAATGTTATTTAATCGAACTTAGTAACCAGTTTTTTCTAAGATATGGTATGTTTGTCTATAAAAAACAAATGTATGAACACTTCATCTTCGGCTTCCTCTATACGCTTCTACACACACAACCGTTATCAATCTACAACAGTAAAGGTCAAGTGCAAGATTAACGAAAGGGCGCATCGCATTAATTAGGTATTGTTTATAACCACAAATTTGTTTAATCTTCTTCTATATAATGATGATTAGCATTAGGATAGTTTCAGTCAAACTAAAATTAATCTACTCTTTACTATTCATCTTTTATCAATGGCAAATTCAAGTTCATCTTCTTTGATCTTGAAAGAACTTAAGGACGTTTATGGGTACACTGATACTGGCAAATGCATGAGTTTCTATTTTAATCAAATGGCTATTAATGAAGAAAGCTTTGCTACTGTGTTGAGGGGTCAAGTTGAAAATGTTAAGAATAATTTGATTAGGATTGGTTTATTGATTGCTGAATTTGAAAACAAAGATGAAGAACTGGAAGTTGATTTGGAAAGTTTAGGTTATTTAAGGGAGTATCGTGACACTGAAACCGAGAAGCTTGGTACTTTGAATGGGATGTTGGCTAAGGCTAGGATTCGCTTGGATCAACTCCAGTTTCAAGCTCAGTTGATGGAACTCTCTGATTAGGTGTCTATGTTTAGTGTTTCTTTTGTTGTTAATCATGATGTAGCAATCTTTTGTGGTTAGTTAATGTTGCCATCTTTTGGTTATGAACTTGTAAGTCTGGAATGGATGTAATGGATTATTAATGAAATATGAAAGTTGTTTCTGGTTATGTTTATATATTGTGTTATTGTGTTTTAATTTTAGCATTAAGTTATTCCAAATATTCTATTTGTTATTCATGGAAACAAACACTCTAAGTTAATATTTGTTTTTATTCCTTTTTTGTTAGATAGAAGTAATTGTCGGTTTTTTTTAATTGAAAACATCATATTTCATTTCATTCATCTGAAATGACGGTCTATCATTTTATTTCATATTTTCCAATTTTCTTAATTCTAATTTTATGTAATTAAAATTGGGTATTATCTTTGCAGGTTTTTATATCGGATCTTTGAAAAAGTCTAAAACAGGTTTGTTTTCATTTTATCTTTAATTAATTTTTGTTGGATCATTGAAAAAGTCTAAAACAGGTTTGTTTTCATTTTATCTTTAATTAATTTTTGTTTTTTCGTGTTTGTAATTAGGCTTAGATCTGATTTATCTTTAAGATAGATTGTTAAATTTTTTTAATTTTTTGAAATAAAATTGGGTATTTTCTTTGCATTCTGTTTTTTCATTTTTCTAGTTAGGGTTTGATTTGATTAATCTAATAGCAACATGAAATTAAAAGAAATGGAAAAAAATATGACTATGTTTTTATTGAAAATGAATCTGATATGAATAAGAAAACTGTTAACATAGATTGTTAAAAGCTTCCTTGAAAACGATGTTTCGTGTTCGATTTTTGAGCTCAAGGTCTTCATTTTCAGTCATCAGAATTTTTAGTCCTTTTGGTGAAGTTACTCTAGATAGAGCTACATAGAGTTGACCATGGCTAAAAACTGGGTGGGTAAATAAACACCAACATAGTTGAGTGACTGCCCTTGACTTTTGTTTATAGTCATCGCATAGCAAGGCTTGACAGGAAATTGCCTTCGTTTCATGATAAATGGCCATTGTGTTTGCGTAGATGTGAGAGTTATTCTTGGGATAAGAACACTTTCTCCCACGTTTGATCCTGTAAGAATCTGGGCACGAATGAGAAATTGACCCAAATCAGTTATGATCAGTCGTGTCCCATTGCATAATCCTATGCTTGGATTTACATTACGCAAAAGCATAATAGGCAATTCTTTTTTCAAATTTAATTCATGAGGTGGCATGCCTGGGAATTTTAAAGAGTTTAGAAACTCGATAGGGTAATGTTGGTGTTGATCTAAGGTATCTGTAGACGCCTTACACACTTCATCAGCACTATTATAAGTAACACTATCACTTGGCAACTTTTTAAACATATAGTTGTTTATCTCGTCAGCATCATCATTTCGGGGGGTTAGTATTGAACGTTCTCTTAGATAATTTTCATCACTTCTCCTAGCTTCAAAATCAGGATAAGATTGATTGACAATCTGTTCCAAAGGAGAATTGCAAGCTTGGAGAATGAATTCCTCACGAATTTCTATCCACGTTCCTTCATCTTCTGCTTCTTTCTTTTTTGTTGGCAAAATCCCATCACCTACATCCAAAACCCATTTATTGAACTGTTGTTTGCTTCTATCTATCTCGCCTGATGAGGTATATTCATTTACTCGCATACTAAGTGTAAGAGTAAACACTTTGCAAGAATTCCATAAGAATGACTGGTTTATGCATGATTGGACTACCTCAGGCCTTTTTGCTTTCGGTATGACTGGTAAAATTTGTCTAAAATCGCCTCCTAATAAAACTGTTATTCCTCCAAACATTTTATTTCTTTTTCCTTCATTCTGAAACCCCAATATATCCTTCAGTGTCTTGTCTAATGCCTCAAAGGCATACTTTTGAGTCATAGGCGCTTCATCCCAAATAATCAACTCGACAGACTGCATTAATTCTGCCAAATGCGTGTTTTGTTTGATACCACATGTGCTATTTTCCATTAATTCAAGTGGTATGACAAACCTGCTGTGAGCTGTCCTCCCGCCTGGTAGAAGCAATGAAGCAATCCCTGAGTTAATTTAAAAGCTCATATTATTTTTGAGTTTCTTACAGAAAAACACGATAGATATTTATCATTTATGTAGTATAAAGTATTTTATTAAAAGCATAGAAATTACATACCTGAAGAAGCAACAGCAAGCACTATTTTACGTTCTGATCGTAACCTTGATATGAGTGTCCTGTATAAAAAAGTCTTTCCTGTTCCTCTAGGTCCATACACAAAGTAAAATTGTCCATTCTCTCTACTTACAGAATCAATAACTTCTTCGTAGATGGCCCTTTGCTCTGGATTCAATTGAGAATGAAGTTTATCATGCTCTACTTTGCTTTCTTTCATATTGAAATTCATTACTTCTCTTATCAATCTGTTATCCATAGTTGTTAGCAAAATTGTATTCGGGCGCGACATATCCTGGAAATCTGCTAATGATCGGCCATTTAGATTAAGCAGGGATTCAATCTCCATTAAACAGTAATTCTTTATTTGTTCTTCTGAGAGCTGTAGATCAGGATATCTGTAAAGATTTCGTTTGTTAAACAAAATATCTTCTGACAATGTTTCCCAATTCTCTTCCCAAAACTTGACAGGTCTGCTTACATCACAAAAAAGTAATATCGTAACAAATAAATCTCGTAGCTGTGGTGCTAATGCCCATAATCGAGCCTCTTCTATAGCGTGTGTCCACTCCTTATCATCATTGAGAAGACCATATGCAAAACACGCTTCTTTGAACGTTGAATATAATGTCTTGTGAACTGTCATCATTTTTTTAAACGTTTTAGGACCTCTAACAACATTTAATAACATTCTGAGATAGTAACGTTCTCCTGATGCTGGGTTTGAATAATAGATTATGCCTATGCATTTTTTTTGCTTTTGAGGTTTCCAAACTCTCTCCCGTTCATGCCACACATAGTGTTCTAGAATTTCAGCATACGTCAGCTTTCGAGCAGCCATATCTCGTTTGTTTAATTCAAACCATTCTGTGAACATGGTTGTTTTAATTTCCTCTCGTTGAAGTAGTGCTGGTAAATTCTGAGAATCACGCAATGTTATTGCATTTTGCTCCGGTAGATGAAAATTCAGTTTCATTACAGATGGGAAAAAATAGTGTATATCAAAAGAGAATAGCCGCCATACAGCTTCACATGGAGCTAAATATCGACAACTCAAATAATTTTTTATTTCATCAACTACCATTACCTGATCTGGTTCACCCTCACCATTGTGTTGAACGTTCTCTTGAACAACAATTGTAGATCGATCTGGTCCTTTGTTTAAGTATTTGAATAAATACTTAATTGCTTTTGACCTGTTACACCATTCAACATTGATGTGGGCCTGATATTTGAGCAGAAGATATCGATTGTGAGGCACCACATTTTTGTTTGTGTATGTGATTTTTCCTTTAACAATACTAACTTTTGAATCCCTTCGACGGTAAACTGGGTAACCATCTTCATCAAGTATTGTTTCTGCATTAAATTGCTTTGGGTATCGTTTTGAACACTTTCCCTCAATGTTGCATGTTGTACCTTTACCACACGGGCCATGCAGCATAAAATCTGTCACAGCTTTGTATCCATCTGGATCCTGTTTTGGGCATGGTATTTCAGGTGATATGATATCATCAATTTGACTTGCCGTTTTGCATTTACATTCTTCTGCAAGCCATAGCAGTATATGTGCGTGCGGGAGTCCTCTCTTTTGAAACTCAATGACATAAACAACTGCAATATATTAGCAAAATTTAGTAATTATCGCGAAATGATCATATTGATTGAACTTTTGAAGTAATTTATTACCTGCACGTGTTTTGCCAAAAATTTCTTTTTTCGGCAGATCATCTAACATTTCCGTGAGTTTCATTTTAAAAAATCGAGTTCCAATTTTCGGACGATCGTGTGCTTTTGCCCAGGAATATCAGCTAGCATTTCTGCAATCTCTGGCCATTTAGGACTTGATGTAAAAGTTATAAATAGGTCAGGATTGCCGTATGTTCGGCATAAGGCCATCGCATCTTGATAATTCTGCATCATATATCTTAGACCTCCCGTGAAACTTGATGTCAAAACTATTCTTCTTCCAAGTCCGACTGCATTCTTGTCTCCTCTTGTAACGACATCATTCAAATTGTGAGAGAGATCAACTCGCAGGGTATCTTGATTATTTCTCGACCATTTGAGTCTTTGTTCCTCAACAGCGGTGAAAGCATCAACCAAGTATTGTTGTAAAAGGAGTCCGCCTTTTAGCAAAGTATTGCCTTGGTTAGCTCGTTGTTGAATAATGTATGCATAGTATTCTTTCATTGTCACAAACCCTCTCTTTGTTTTCTGTGCGCCCTTGTTGTTATAGTAATGGATTTTCTCATGAAAATCGTCTTCACCATAAGGAAATAATAGTGGATATTGTAGTGCCATGTAGGATGGATGTAACTTTGAGATTCTTTAGGGGCCATTGATAACAATATCCCTAATAGGCTCACCATCCCCAAAATCATTTGTGATCAACGCTGCTACTTCAGACACAGTTGGGGCGTTATATTGCTTTGTAGATTTTCGGTCAGTAAGAAGGTGTAATTCAAAATTGACAGATTGATGAGAATGGCATCAATCCCGTGCCATTCGGAATGCTTTTGCAATTGGACTAAATCTGTCCAACATGGATATCAAGTCTGCTACAATTGTTGCATTCACTTCATTTCCTATCTCGTTATTTAGAAAAGCAGACATCCGGTTCTTTGCTTCATTTTGTGTATCATAAAAATAAAGTTGTGCATATCTTGGCTGGTGGCCTTCTTGCGGAAGTAGAGAACCAATACGATGATAATTTTGACCATTTATCCTAAATGTATACACCCCCCTTCCATTATTTATTACATGATCTATTCTAGCTCCAAATGATGTAAAGCAGAACATGCCGTTATAAATCCTAATTTGTTCTCTAAATTTTGATGTAGCAGAATTAGCAAAGTCAAGAAGGTAGTCTAAAGGTGGTGGTGTTGCTTTGAATTTAGGTAAGAGTATTTTCCCCTCTTGACAACATAAAGAAAATGTTGGATTGACAGCTCTATGACTTTTATTATTTCTTTCCTCATACCACATTCTTGCGTGGCAGTTCCGCCATTGATAGGATGGAGGTCCAAGGTTACTGTATGATACGGGAGCTCCTGGTTGATGTTATATTGAAGGTTAGGCTGTTATTTTAGTTACAATTTTTTAAAAAAAAATTCTAATATAAATAAAAATTACCTTTAGATGTTAACCCAGCTTGTTTCGGTACCCTTCTAGGTGTTCGATGACGGGAGGTTCCTGGAAAGAACATGTTTGGAATATATAATTGAATAAAGGTATTTTTTTTAATTGTTTTTTTGAAAGGAAAATATATAGCTAAATAAAATACCTGCTATTGTTACATTAGGAATAGGTAAATGTGTATTGCTTCCTTTACCTCCTTCTTGAATAAGATTGTTTGTTAGTGTCAGACCACAATAATTCTGCACGGTTCCATCGCGCATGACAGTTGTTTTCGATTGAATTGTGATGAAGTTATTAAGCATGTTTGATAAAGATGGTGGATGGCTAGTGATAGGATGTCTTCCTGTTTGGTTAGAATAAACAGAATTTTATGTAGATTAAAAAACTAAATATATGAAATTAATAAATTTAAACATACCTTGATTCATAGTGATTTCAGAAATGTCAAATGATTTACATGAACATGATGTTTGATTTTTAAAAACTGCATTTTGTAATTCAGTCTATTCAATACTTGACCTTTGGAATTATTTAACTGAATTTTATTCATAAGAGTATTAATTAAACGAACTTAATTTAAAGCTTTATTTAAGACATTGTTAATTAAACAAACTTATTTATATAATTGGAAGACATAATTGTTTCCAAATGATGTTTTTTGTAGTTATAAGAATATAAACAGATGCAAATAATAAGAGAAACAAAACATGATTGAAACGAACATCTTTTATTCAAATTGGAAAATGGGTAAACATAGAAGCTTAATGCTGATGGGCTTTGCTTAGTTAATCCATTTTTGCTTATAGTCTATGGAGTTGTTGGGTGTTCTATGTTGAGCTTCCGACGCTTGCGAATAACTGAGTCGTTAATAAGCGACTCGTATGTGTCTCTACTTTTCATGCTTGAAGGCAATATGATTCTTCTTCCTACTGGTGCAACTTTTTCATCATGCTAGTTTATAGTCTTCGTAATTCCTGCTAAACTTTGATCCTTGATCTCTTTGCTGTTTGAATTAGGTGTTTGTGTTGACATGCTTGGATTATATGCTAAGGTAGGTATGATAACTTGTATATATAGTAATTCAATGATAGTAGAGTTACAATATTTGAATTAATGTTGAGAATATGAAACTGTTAATTTAAGATAAGATTTAAATACATCTTAATGAATATTAATTTTATTGAATGATAAATTAATCAGGAAGAAACAAAATGAACATGAGGATAATACAAAGATCAAACTAATAACTAAATAGTTGATAGAGGATAATACAAAGATCAAACTCATAACAAAATAGTTGATATCATCTTCTTCAAGTGGCAGTTCATTTTTCATGATTCTGTTATATTCCCTTAAACCTCATCTCTTAGCAATGTCTTTCATGGCTTCATCCTTGAAATAAAGAACAACATCTTCTTCATCTCGGACACATAGATCATTTTCTATGAAAGAATAATAGACTTAAATAAATTAGTTAATTATTAAAATAGAATCAAAATATGAAAAAGGATTTTTAAGATTAACCTTCTTGAGTTTTTGCTGAGGCAATTAAATTTGTCGAGTTATAGTGCACGATAAAAAAGATTATGATCATACCAAAATCAAACAAAAAACAAAAATATTTCCAAAAAAAAACAATATCCCAAATTCTTAAAAACAAATAAAAGACTAAATGTATTTCAAGTTTCTGTTTTATTTCCCTAAAGCTAATCCTTAAGAAGCTTATGCCATTGTTTCAATCTTGAAACACATCAGAGTATCTATTCAGTTTCTGAATCATAGACTATTTTCCTGAAAGAATAATAGAGGAAATTAAATTAGTAAAATACAAAGTTAGTGTCAAAATATGCGAAAGGATTTTTGAGATAAACCTTCGCCTGTGCTTTGATACTGCAAGAGAGTTGCAAGAGAGTCGACATTGTCAGCATTCTCATTTTCATCACAAATGGATGTGACTTCATCATCTGTATCATCGAGTTGAATACTGCAACAATAGAAAGAAGCATATCATGTGAATAATAAGTCTTGAACCTGATATTGTAATTATTATAAAGTTCCTTTATATGGTACCTTTTAGCTTTTTTTTCCTCTGATTTTTGGCAGGTGTGGGTACGGACAGTTGGTTTGCCGATCGCTTCAACTTTGAAGACTTAACATTCTTAGAAGGAGAAGGAGCATTAGAGGGAGTATCATTAGTAGCTGAAGTTTCAGTATTATCCATCACCTCATCAGGAATAATCTTCCAACATGTGAAACTTTCATAATTCCCATGTTCAAAGTAAGAGTGAGATTTAAGCTCTAGAGTGTGGATGCCACCAATGATATTCAACAAAGCCCTGGGCAAGTTCTGGTCACCATTACCATCCTGTATACAAAAATAAGTATTATACTATACTTCAATGAATTATAAATTATACAATATCATGATACCTCGTTCTGAAAGTCACATATTGATTCAGCGGTACACTTGACCAATTGATTAGCGACCTCATCAAAAAATACAATCACTGTAGCCGATGTCTTGTCAGATACATCTAATTCAAGACGGTACCTACAAATGATTGATGCATAGTCAATTTTAATTAACAACTTTTTTAAGTTGCAAGATAATTCATTCTTAAACTAATACTTACAAAAGAAATGTAATTCATTCTTAAACTGATTGTTACCTTAAAACTGGATACTCTACAGCTTTGCAACACGCCTCACACCAAAATCCTCCATCCTTGCGAGTTATACCCTTCTTGCAAGTGTCACTACCACAGGAAGGGAAGTTCCACCCTTTTCTTGTCCGAATATGATCAATCCTGACCCGACAATAGAAGACTGCAGTCTGTAATGAAAGCAATAGAAATTTATTATTAATTCTGATCTAAATATAAATAAAAATTAATAGGAAGAAATATACATAATTCCTCTTGTTGCGCGCCCATATCAATAGATTCTCTAATGTTCCATGTCTAGGCTGGGAGGGATCAATATACATAACTTTCGGGCCCAACCCTTCTTCATCATCACTGGAACATAAATATAAATTTATAGCATATTATTAGGCAATATGCGATACATGCAATAGTGTATACATGAAAATAAAAATTCCATGCTTAATTACCGAATTTGACTTTTTAGATCTTTCAAAACAGGAATTTGAAGATCATCCAACAAAAGCGTGGAGGAGCTGCTTGATAGTTGTAGCTTATCTAAAAGGTAAATAAAAATATCTAAGCACGTTTGCAATAATTTGTAAATGCATAATATATTAAGAAAAATAAATTCTTGCTTACTATTGTATATTTTAGCACTAACTGAAGTCACGACAATTGGAAACAGGCCAGAATGTTTCGTCTTCTTCTCTATCAGAGTATCACCAAGGTTTTCCCAGAGTGTGACACGTATCTGTAAGTTTGTGTTTCAATAAAAGTTATTTTCATTATAGGCTGAATAACGCGAACAAATGTTACAAATAGAGACGGCTATGCTAACCTTCCATCAGAAATGTAAAAGTTAAGATTTCTCGATCTTGTCTTTAAATTGATAGTTCTGCCAACATTTGTGACATATCCAGCAACATCTGCGATTAACAAACCAACACATGAATAAAAGCATAATACAAATTATAATTAAAAAACATATAAAAAAATATTACCCATCAAGTATTTCCCATCTGTAGGTTCCAGGTTGCAAAGTTCTTGTAACTGAAGAGGATGCCTCACAAAGCCAACGGGCTTAACAGAAGACCTTCTTATAGAGGTTGAACCATCAAATTCAAGCATAAACTCATGATCTTTGAATATACGGTAACTATCCTTATTCTTCTTTACGATAAAATCTTTTATTGAATAAACAACCCCTTCTTTTAACTTGAGGAAATTATGAGCTATTGTTGATTTAGCACTGCAATGGATTGCCCTACCCTACAATTATAATTGGTAAGATTTCATATCATTGACATAGTAAATATACTCTACAACATATAATAAAGCATTAATATACCTTTGCATCAGATACAACAAAATCAGTGCTTATATAATGATTCATAGTAGTAGTCACATCCCACATTCTACACAGCATCACTATAATTGTGCCTGTAACATCAACAGAAAGATCATCCAAGAACAACTCGTTTGTAGGCTGAGCACCGTTACTGGACTCACCAACAGCTTTGCCTACGCCACAATCTTTGGGCTCACCAACATTTTTCTTTGTGTCAATACAGGTTTTCAATTCAGCATTGGGCTGTTTAGCGTCCATGGACATTCCATCAATAGCCTTTTTCGACATAATGTATACTTATCAAAAGATCAAAGAAACCGAAGATGTATTATGTTTTGGCCGTTTTGGTATTCAATTTATACAATTGTTAAACGATGTAACTCCAGCAACTCTTTATATGATGTTGGAGTAATGATTAGATAACTGTAAATCGTTTGTATCTCTTCATATGATCCTGGAGTAATGACTTCAGAAACACCAAACCGTTTGTATGCCTTAGGTTCCGTTTGAGGGTTTTGAAGCATAAATCAGTTAACCAAAATAGCATCATTACTGCCCATTCAATGAAGGGACTGAATCTTTATATATAATAGATTTATTGAATTATAGGGATTTAATGTGGATTTTATCTTGGATTTTTATTTAGCATAATTAAAGTATTTTAATTTAGTTTGTTGATTTCGACACTTTTGATCTATCATAATTACTTCATACATCTACCGCATTTATATCTTTTTTTTATCTTGGTAAGTTGATTTTATAACTTTGTATATTATGAAATTAAACAATTCAATTTTTTCTTTATATTTGAGATTATAAAAAGATAAGGTTTGAGATAAAAACATATCTCTTTACTCCATATAAAGACATGTTAGATGCTTTTATAAAGACAGGTTGCGAGAGAACCGGTGTCGATGTTCAATTAAACATGTGTATTTATTTTTAATATGGAGATCAATTTTTAGGGAGAAAACTGGTGTCGATACATATAAAGAGAGGTTTCGTAATCGATTTTCATATGTTTCAATCATGACGATGCCTGTTTCAAGAACGGTTCCAAAACCACTCTTCATGGCAATTTTAACCAATTTTTATAAGACTTTTGTAGTAACGAGAATAGTTAAAAAAAATATTTCCCGAAACAAGTTACTCTTTTTTTGCTAAAACCCACATAAAAATATGCCACTCACGTAAGTAACGTCAAAACAACAATAGTATTTACATCATTCCTGAGGCTACCCGCAACGGGGAGGAAAAATATCGGCCGCGGCCGACGCGTTGCGGGGACCGATTCGTCCTAATCGGTCGTCCCTATTCGACCCCCAAGCGACCTTATTTGTTACCGTTGGAAATTTTGTGTGATGTGTTTGTGTTTATCTGTTAGTATAAAAAAAAACTTTTTTTTTAAATTTAAAATTTAAACCCTATACCGTTACTCGTTGTCAGAAAGTCTCCGCCAAATCATACCCTATTTTATTTTCATTTTAATTATTTAAATTCGTAAATTAAAAAGGTAAATAAAAACGTAAACGTAAACAGTTTTTATTCGAAAATTAAAACATTTATTCCATACGTAAAACATGAAAATACTGGAATTCGAATACAATAGGAAAAGAAATACACTACTAGATAGATAAAATAAAAATACATAATACGATTAGTCAGTTCCCGGATCCGAATCCGATAACTGACCAGGTAACTCCCAGCGCATACTCTCTTCGTAATCTTCTTCGGCCATAATTTCCGCCTCCTGCTCCCTTCGTGCCCTTTCTTCTTCTTCCGGTGTTTGTCTTAATACTTTTTGATCTATGTATAGTTGATACACCTCATTGTCAGTAAGTAAGCCATTTGAGTCGTTTGCAATTGGATATGGTAGATTGGGAGAATCATTTCGGCGTCGATATTGCTGTGATGAAGAACCGATATGAGTTGTTTGAGTTTCGGATGAAGAACTGACATGAGTTTGGGATGAAGAACCCAAGTTATTCAACCATTCTATATTTTTATCAATTCGGGCCTCCAATTTTGCAGACTTTCTAAACAAAGATGTTCGGATGTTGAAATCGTTATCAGATTATTTACTTAAAAACGTGTCGATTAAATGACGTTTCTGTGGGGAAAGATCATGATATTTCTCACATGTTGTGCGCAGTTTCGTATTATCTTCGCACGCTGCATCGAAATCATCATTGTTGTTGAATTATTTGATTCTGAATCATAGTCTTAATCTCGTCATCGGTGTGTGGGAAAGAGTATGCCATTTTTTATTTCTGAAAGTGTGTGTGAAAATACATACAGTTGTGAGGGAAAATACTGAAAGTTGTGTGTGAAATTTTTTTGTGTGAAAATGTGGTATTTATAAAGAGAAAAAAATAATTTAAATTAATTTTTTTTTTTTGAAATGGATCGCCTTGTTGGGGCAAGTAGTTCGTATTAAGTCGTACGAGAGAGAGTTGAAAAATAAAAGTCGCATTAAGTCGCTGTTGCAGGTAGCATAAAATGTTTGTTAATTTCTCAATTATTGAATAGAATCAAACCGAATCGAACAAAGTACCAAACAACTTAAAATATCATAACATATCGTTATCACAAAATTTACAACTCAACAACATTGTTATTCTCTTAAACATTTGATGCACACTCTAAAACAAAACATCCAACATCATAGGAACCATGTTCCTCCATTGTATGATCACTTAAACAAAATTATATTTCTCAAGGTAGGGACTTTTGACTTTCGATATCTTTAGGTTCAACTGTAACTTGCACATTTTTATCTTCTGATGTCACGAATTTAAGGTAATGTTCAATGTCTTTCTCAGAGCTTCCTGTTCTTTTATGGAACCAATTTCGGGCGGTTTTTGGCTTCCTGTCACTGATGGCAATGGAGATGTCATTTGGGAAGAGATCTCTCATCACAAAAGCGTGCAAAATTGTGGTTACAAGTAGGCCAAAGACGATTAGGGTTGCGATTGAGCAGAGGATGACAGTTAAAGCTTTAGTAAATACGTTGGAGACTTCGGTTGTGTATCTGATTGTTGCGATTGCAGCTCCGGTCATGGGAAAAGTGTATGCCCACCATGCCAATGAGAACTTGAATCCTCTGAAGAAATTTGCTCTGACCGCCTGCGAAATAACACGAAACAATACTTTTTAGATACCGGCTAAACACTTTTGAGATTTTTAGATACATCCAAATAACTTATGCTTATCAGCTTATTTAATTTGTGTCAATAAGCTATTTTTTAGTTGCTTATTTGAATAAAAAGAAATTCCTAAAGCAGCCCTAAATCATACTAGTATAACTATAATCGGTTAAATTTGTGTGGCAATAAGTACTAGACTCCTATTACTATTTGCTACATGAAAATGAAAGTAAAAATTGTAACATACCAGGGAGAAGTAGAGGAACATGGCGATAAAGTAAGCAATTCTCGAGCCATAATCGAACGAACCATTAATATTAGCCCACGCCACGGAGGCAACACTTGGAGCAGCCACAAACAGAAAGAAAACAGGATGAAGTTCCTTAGGCAACGTTTCATTCGTAGGAAGTCTTTGATACAAAGTCACAAACAAAACCATATAATGCGCCATCCCAACAGCGAAAAAGAAAATCGGACCCTCTTTCAACCCCATCGACGCACCCAATAACGCTCCAACAAAGTTCCCAACAACCGATAAATGGTTAGAAGGATTCGCCACCTTAGATAATCGCCTCTGCCCACCCGACATCCACTGTCCGTATATCTTTAGTTCGAGTATTAAAAAGGGTGTCATCAAAACATACCACAAAACATGTGGCAAATGTTTAGTAACCGTCGATGGGACTCCTATTGCTAAAAATAGCAATGCTATCCATGGAGCAAAAAAGAAGTTGACACGAATTGGATGATAGTATTCGCGACGTACAGCTTCAAAATAGAAGACTATTTTAAGAAGGTACGTGGCTGCTACGACTGCGAAAAGAACCAAGGAAATGCACCATAGGACTAGGTTAACATGTGGGCTAATATGAAGGAAATGTGTCGGGCCGGTCGATGCTAAGTTCTTGTACATGATCGCTTGACTGCTTACGCCGAGACATATACCGAACGATGAGATCGGATATCGTAGAAGAAACGGCCATTTCTTGTCTTCAGGGAGAATTATTTCCTCTGATGGCTGTTAAATAAAACACTACATCATTTAGTTTACGGTACGTATTAAAATAGTAAGATGGACACTTTTTTTTTTCTTTCTATTTTTGCCAATGTAGCTTTTCGATTAGTCCAAAAATAAACTTACCCTGAGAGTATCTAACTCAGGACCTGTTAAGGCATCGAAATACCGATCAACGGGCAAATTAATCTCGCTTCTAGGAGTGCTGACTTGCGGCTCATTAGCTGGTTTACCTCGTAAATTTGAGAGTTGTCTCTCGAGTTTACCAGACCATGTTTTGAACGAGTTGTAACGTTCGTCTTCTTTTAGTTTATCAACTCTCGGGTTTCTTGGGGGACGGTTTGGTGATTTTCCAATTGTGGCAAAGCCGACGCCTGTAGGCATTGGTTGAGAATAGTATTTAGTGGCGGAACTGGCTAATGGGTCATTTTTAGCAACGAGTTCAACATCGTCTGTAAATGCAACTTTTTTGATGTTTTGTTCCATTGGTGAAGGTGGCATACTTATCGAAATCGAAGGTGTTCGATGGTGGTGTAAATAAGCATTCGAGGTTTCGGATTCAGGTTTAGTTTCCTAATACAAATCAGACAACATATGTTAGTAAAATCTTCAAGAGCATAATAAACTCAAAAGCAAATTTAAATAACTAACTTACCATAACTTCATACAACACATTAGTTTTCATTAAACTATCATCAAATCCTTCAATATCATTAGCATCAATGGATCTAATCAAAGAAGGGATTACTTCTTTCTTCATTTCAAGATTATTGGTATCTTCCATGTCCTGCAAAATATAACATAATTAACTTTATTATCATACAACATATTTTATGATCATATATTAAGTTCTAATAAATGGCATATATGGGGTCATCTATCATGTTCTTGTATCAATATTGTCCATAAATATCATACAAACAAAACCAAGACCACATGTTGCGATGCGAATAATGGAGGTAAATATGAGGGCTGCTAAAGCTCTACATTTGTGGCTAAAGTTGAATAAATGAGTTGTACCTCTTGTATTATTCAGCTAGAACACTTGTATAAATATTCCTTTTTGTCAAAAATTATAGTATGTGTTAACTTTTTTTTGGTTTAACTCAATATAATTACTGCGTATACACTTTCATACTATTATTTTGTGAGAATTAATAAGTGCTCAAGATGAAAGTAGGCATCAGGGATGTCTTGTTGTTTTTAGTCACTTTAGACAAAAACGGCAAAACGTTCCATTACACTTGTAAACTCATACATTTTTCATATCATACGTATTTGTAAGCAAATTTAATAAAATGTGATCCTTTTTAAGTAAAGACCTTGTGCGTATGCATCTCTTGCATATCTTTCCGAGACCCTTCTACTAGGCATTCTTATTTATGCACTCAATAGTTTTATCTAGCTAGTACATTTTTAGTTTGGTTTGGTTCGAGTTAGTATGAATGCACGATTCATGCAATGTACATTATAAAGACAGAAATATGTCACGAAAGTGATATGAGAAGAGTTATTAAAGTTAAAACAGCATTCATCACGACTCTTAGATTTTTCTCACAAAATGATACAGCTGCTTTATGTGAAAATGACTGTGCTTTAGTCTAATTGTAAATTAGCAAAGCTTGGATGTAATGGCCAAGTTGGCAAGTTGGAGAGAGTATGACAAATAGTACCATCCACTTGCACTTGTCCCCTTGTTTAATGTCCGACGCCAGTTTTTTTATCAGTTTCTGTTCCGTATTTTTAACAATTTAATACTTTTAACCTTTTAAACTTTATAATTTTTATTCTATATTTTCAATTTCTCAGTTTTTTTAACATAAACAAAATTATAAAAATTAAAAAAAATTAAAAATATAAAAAAAACAAGGGGGGTACATATGGCTTTTTTGGGAGGGTATTAATAACCTCACCCCTTTGCTATATACGGAGTATATAATATTGTCAATGAAAATGAACCTAGAGTTTTTAACAATATCATAACGAAATAAGGAGTAATTATCATTTATTAGGTAGTGATAAAATGAGATACTT
This sequence comes from Glebionis coronaria, assembly GCA_025667525.1. Lineage (NCBI taxonomy): Eukaryota > Viridiplantae > Streptophyta > Magnoliopsida > Asterales > Asteraceae > Glebionis > Glebionis coronaria. The sequence goes on from CM046880.1 coordinate 478,027,591, forward strand.
CTAAACAGTGGCGGAGCTAGGAATTTTATATGGGTGTTGCACAATATTTTTTTTCAAAAGTACCAAAATTTTATTCAAAGTCTTTATAAATAATAAAAATGAAAAACTAGTCAATAAAGTACTTTGTATCTTACTATTGACCTCTTCAACGTTTCGAACCTTAAAAGCGCTTCATCACGTCTTTATTTGTAACCTTCGCAAAAAGTTCTTTCTCTATATTGCAAATTAAAGCATCGTTCATATAATTTTCGCCCATTCTGTTGCGGAGGTTTGTCTTTATCAATTTCATTGCTGAAAAACATCTTTCTACGGTTGCGGTTGCCACAGGTAAGAGTATAGAAAGCTTCAGTAACTTATATATCAAAGGAAAAGATATATGCTTCTTTCGTGTCACCATCAATGTAGCAAGATCGGCAATTCCTTTCAACTTCCTAAAGTCCGTATCATGAATCACGGTCCCATAGTAGAGATCAAGTTCCCGCTTAAGAGAAAACCTATCCGCATCCGTAAAATCATCTCGATAAAAGGTAGTTAAAGTAATTAGCTTTGATGCATCAAACATCAAAAATGAATCACATGGACTTAAAGCTGACATATTGATAAGTAAGTCAGTGCTTATCTCACCAAATCGATCTCCAAATTCTTGTATTTTCATATCCAAAACTGTGTTAAATATATCTACCTCAAAATATTGTCGATTCTTTATGCCAGCTACTCGATTTCTTTTAGTAACACAAATTTCATCCATCTTCAATACCGCAATAGCATGTTTTTCACAAAAAGAAGTCACTGTCTTAAAAAATGCATCAAACCCACTCGTTCTAAGTCTTACCAATGCTTGTTTTGTTCCTTTTATCATTGAAACCGCTTCTACAATATTTTGATCTCATTTTTGAAGAGATTTCGACAATAAATCGGTGATTCCTAAAATGTGCTCCATCAAGTGGGAATAAAACGCAAACTCAAACTTTTTAAAATATGATAAAATACTAGTTGCTTGATTTTGGTTTCATCCATCAAGAGCATCTTTTTCCACATATTTCAACACCTTAAGAACCTCAGGAAACAAAGAAAACAATCTCACAATTGTTTTATAATACGAACCCTATCGTGTATCACCAGGTCGAGTAAGCGAGAGCTCTTGATTTTTCTCCTTCCCACTTTTTATTACACCTTCATTAAGTTCCGATTCTATTCTTTGCTTGTAATTATCTCGAATCATATCTTTTCTTTTACATGAAGATGAAACCACATTGACCACACACATTAGCTTTTCTATGAAGGATTGAAATTTATAATTTGTAATTTCATAGATAAATTGTAAAACTAGAGAGTTACCTGTTTCAAACTCAAAAAATTTTTTGTGAAGAAACAATCAATGGCAGATTTAAGAGTGGCGGAAGAAGTTTCTTTCACTTGAACAACCCCAACAAATCTCTCTTGAACAACTCCATGCTTATCGAGATATCGAAAAACCATTGCCATTTGTTCCTTTTTGGATACGTCACTGGACTCAAGGAAAACACATCATCACCAATATCTTCAAGAATGAAATCAAGTACCTCTTTGGCAAAACATTCGCATATTTGTTTCTGAATTTGTGGAGATGTTAAGATACAATTCAATGGAGCTCGTGCTACAGCCATTCGAGTTTCCTCGTTTTCATTTGCAAGCAAGTGATACAATTCTAAAAAAAGACCTCTATTCAAAGAACTTATAGTTTCATCATGACCACGAAAAGGACATCCACCTTTTAACAAGAATCCACAAGTCTTAATAGATAGACACAATAAAATACGATAATCGCTCATCTCTTGTTCCGTTTGCTTATGAAAGGCAAGAGAAATAGATTAATTTTTCTTCATTAGAATTTCACATTTTTGAAGTGCTTTGTTGTGAAAACTATTGAGTTCGCCTACATGCTCTTTTAAACTCGTCTTTTACTCCAACTATCAAACCCTTGTACCGTAAAAGCATCACCCGCGCCAAGATCTCTAAACAAATAACAACATAAACAATATGCTTTGTCTTTTTTTTATGCTATATTCTAACCAATGAAACTCTAATGCTAAGATTTTGCTAGTTGAAAAATTCGTTTCTCGGTATCTTCTCGAATTGATTTCCGGTTAATTGTGCGAGATTAGTTGTTCTTGGTGAAACAAAAAGGGAATGGTCGTTGTCTAAAACTAATAAAAAAATAAAGACTTGAAACAAATAAAATAAAGACGGTAAAAAGAAATACTGAAAGATAAAAACTTAACAAAAAGTAAATGACGAGAAATTAAAAGGGAAATAAAGTAAATGACGCAAACTAAAACTTGACAAAACGTAAATTAAAAACTTGAAAATAAAATACTTTAAGAATTAAACTAAGAAACGACAAATTAAAATAAAGCTTAAGAAAAATAAGACGAAACAATTAAAATAAAGCTAAGTAAAAATGGCGGGAAAAATAAGTTTAAAAATAAAATTGGACAAAAATGACATAATTTCGCAATTAATAAAAAAAATGAATTAATTTTGCAATAATTGCAAAATCATGCAACAATGTCGCAATGCACAATGTCGCAATGCACAATGTCGCAATGCACAATGTCGCAATAATTGCAAAATCGAATCAGATTTCGCAATTATGAAAAGTTCAATTTCGCAACTTTATGAAAAGTTCCAAAATCGAATCAGACAAAAGTACAATTTCGCAATTAATGAAAAGTTCAATTTCGCAACTTTATGAAAAGTTCCAAAATCGAATCAGACAAAAGTACAATTTCGCAACTTATGAAAAGTTCAATTTCGCAACTTTATGAAAAGTTCCAAAATCGAATCAGACAAAAGTACAATTTCGCAACTTATGAAAAGTTCAATTTCGCAACTTTATGAAAAGTTCCAAAATCGAATCAGACGTTCCTAAAAAATAGGAACCAGATGTATGACGAAAATAAGCAACTTTTTAGCACTTTTTCAAGGACAATAAGCTAAGAACAACTCTAATAAGCTATCAATAAGCTAGGAAGAAGATCAAAACTTATAAAAACATCAAAATGAAGGCACGGAAATCAAAAGACTTAAACTTTATGTAAAAACTTGATGAAAAAGATGATGAAAACAAGAACGTGATTAACAAGAAAGATTAAAAGATGAAAATTAAAACAAGATTAAGCTTAAAACGTAAAGATTTAATTAAAAACAAGAAAGAAAGATGAAAGATTAAAGTTCTAGTGAGAGAAACTGTCACTTTCTCTCTCTAAACTAAACTACTCCTACTCCTAAAACTAAAACTAACCAACCTTCTCACAACAAGTGAGGGTGGTATTTATAGGAGAGGAAGTGGTTGGTGGCTTCCTCTTTCTTTCTTTCTTGGTCCTCAGTCTTTCAGTCTTGTTAAATTCTTCGACTTTTAAGACTTCGTCTCGGGATTTCTTTGAACTCGTCTTGTAATTTCTTCATAAATTAGACTTGAGTTCTTCGGCTTTATTAAACTTTCGTCTATGGACATTTTCTTCGATAAATCTTCAGAATAAGCCTTGGACTTCCGTTCTTTTTGCATTCTTGATCTTTTGACTTCGTCTTTTGTCTTTTTCTTCAATAAACGCCCGTGAAAGACCGTGTTTTCTTTCCTTTTCACATTTTGACCCATGAAACACAATAAAAACACAAACCACGCATAATTCCGCCATTTACGACATAAAATATACGTTTAGGTCCCGTTTTAATGTAATTAAGTGGTAGAAAAGATGGGTGTTTTCACACCTATCAAACTCACTGAACCAAGTGACAACAAAACTTCGCTTCTTAGACCCGATCATTTTTGTTGGAAACTTATGGCCCTTTGGTCGACAAGGACCTCTATCCCAATACATTCTCCTTATTTCCTCTACTATATTAGGGTCATAACTATTGATAGGTGGCCTGTCTGATGGATCCCAAGGAAGATCATCTAATTTTATACTAATTGGTGCGAAAGGACCTGGAGTAGGTTCCGATGAAATAGGCTGTGGAGTAGGTTGTGCAACTGAATCTCCACCTTTGCTATGAGTGGAAACATTTTCCCAAAGCTTTTTATATCTTTCCATTTTTCCTGTACAAAATGTTTGAAATAAAAATAAGCTATAATAATACAATTAATCATTTAAATGTTTAAATGATTAAAATAACACCATACACAAAAAGCTAACTTTTTTTATATCGAACAATGCACAAAACAATTGCAAGTGGCTCCCCTACTAACTATATACATAAAATTAAAAACTAAATATTGTTTCTAATGACTAAGCACTCTATTCATCTAAATGATATGCATAAAAGTAACACCATTACAATTAATTATAATTAATAAATGTTATTTTAAATTGATACCTTCAAAGATTATGATTTGAGATGGAGGATGGCACAGAGAATAGAGATGGAATACTGAATACGTGGTTTTAGTTTTAATGAATAGAGATTGGTACGGTGGTTTTATTTTTTACTAGTAATTTGGTGTATCTTGTATATTAGGTTTAATATTTTTTGGTTTAGTGGGCTTTTTAAATTTTTACTTTGTATCTAATTTTGGGCTATATAAAAAGTGCACCATTAAAAATTACTGCACAAACTCACCTTGCATCATACAAATTTGGGGGTTGCACAAATCAAAAATCTGACAATTTTCGAAAAACTTTACACTACGTGACCTCAAAAAGGGTGTAGCCCGTGCCACACCTGACACCTATGTGGCTCCACCCATGCTTCTAAATGCGAGGGAAATAAACTTCTTGATCAGAAATTGAGGCGAATGTTAAAAACATGAGATGCTTTATCAGATTTTTCGAATTACGTAACATGATTTATGAGTAATTGAAAGGTCTTGTTTGTTTTTAGAAATTTTATCTCTTCGTTTAAAAATCTTGTGTTTTTTTTATATCTAATGTTTTTATTTGGTAAAAAAAAAGGTTTCTAATGTTATGAAAAAAATATTAAAAGATTTTTATATTCGAAAAAATGAAAAAGAAGTAAAATATTATATATATCTTTCTACATTTAAAAAAAACAAACAACAATCCTCTTCCCACTTACTTAAAGGAAAAGAGGCTAGAAGTTTTTTTTGAGTAAAAAACAAACAAGATCTAAGTCTCGCTAAAATACTTTTATTTTGTGATATACAAGGCAATAATATAACTTAACTATAATTATTGCTTTGTGCATGCCTCATAAGTAGGATTTTAGAATACGTTTCATCGAGCATAATTGAGCTACACTTTTGTAATGCAGATGAATTTAGAAATTTGTAAACACTTAATATGTTCTCGACCGACCTCTAACAAAACATTAATAATGAAAAACAAAATTGACTTGAATTACAGGCAAACATGTACCAAATACACGTACTAAGATTGATAAAAACAGCTAGCATGTTGATCATCCTATAGCTTGTTGGTAGTTCAACAAATTGGTTTTGAATAAAGCCGTATTAGCTTTCCTTGTCAATATATATGTCCTGATTTATTACAACTCAAATCAATCCAATAAACCTAGCACTTTTAATAAATAACACGTAAATCGATCAATAATTATCATACATCAAATGACTAGACACATATATGTCGAATTTTTAAAAACGTGATGGGTCCACTTGATGAGAGTATGCCAGTTTGCTCTAGGGACGTACGTTTATCAAAAAAGCTATAAAAACTAAGACAAATGAGAGAGATTGAGAGGTATCATGTTCGATTTTTGCTAAATTAAAAATAACCATAAGTGTTCACGTCAACTTTATTTAGAAAAGAAAAAATTTCTTCGATATGAGTTTGTGTAGTGATGAGATTAAATCCTAATGATTGTAAAAGAAAACCATGCTTAAAACAATGAACGATATTTAAAATGTATAAGATCCAGGTCTTATGTTTTACTCCATTGAGAACTCAATTTCTGCTAATTTTAAATAACCATAAACGATGTCTAACAATATTTTATTTTATTTTACTACTGATATTATTTATCACGTATATAATAAGGGGAAATGATCTTTGCTGCCCACAGCAACTATGTTTGCCTGTTGCAACATGCTTTACTGATGGTTTATAGAGTTCATAACAATTATTTAAAACCCTAATATAGATCAAAGAGAGCATAACGGAAGCGATTAATAAGATTATTAATTTAACACAATTATATTAATCAAGATTAGGGTTACATACCTTTATCCTCGCAAGATCCACAAGACGACGGAACGAATGGCAACTAGGTTTATCACGAACACCTCCAAGAATATAATCTAAAGGAAGATTATATCACGCTCTTGTACACACGTAATACGGCGAGTTAACCGTGAGTCTAGCACGAACAAACCGAGCTTCAACGCTTATGGATTATCTACCCAATAACCCTAGAGAGGGATTAGGACTAGATATTTAGCTAAATCGAAAACCAACCGAAACCCTAAGGTGGTGGGGGGTGGCGATCGCAAGAAGCAAGAGAAAGGGGAAGGACAAAAATTATGAAGGCCTTGGGGTTGTTTATATAGGCTTGGCAATCCTTGGGCTCCAAGTAATTAAACAAGAATTAGGAAACAAAAGTTTCCCTTTGCCCCCTCCTCTCTTTGGCCGACGGACGCAAGCCCCCAAGGGGGTGTTTGCGTAATTTTGTTTTCCTTCTTTTCACTTCTATTACTTTCCATAACGGTCGTTATAACTTAACTCTTATTTATCAACGATCGTTAGTTAAGCTTTGGTTTGATTTAATAAAATATATATAATATATTTAATAAATAAATTAACCCTTTACGTTATGTGTGCAATCCCGTGATCCCGAGTTCGATCCTATCTCACGACTATTAATTTTAAGTCCATAAACTTTCAGCTCCCACTTGGACAAAATCCTAATATCGTGATCACATTGACTAGCGTCTAGTTACACTAGCAATGTCACTAGTACAAACCGGGTAAGGTCTCCTGGACAAGAACCTTTTAATGATTACATCATTATTATTATCCTTTCATTTCATTTAAATCGTTAATAAGGATATGGATCTCAGTCATTCCTTCATTAACTATTCTGTTTCTCGTTTACGGATATAGCAAGATTACCAAAACAAATTTGGGTGTGGCCACACAAATATCTTACTACTCCCCCGAGGGGCCCAGTTGTATTTATACTTCAAAATGATTTGAAGGAAACAAATCCCATTTCGACTACAAGCCAAACACATGAACTTTGCAACACTTCTGAAAATAACCCTTATGACTACCAGTTACGTTTAGCGTTAGGTTACCATATAGAAATGCACTACATTCAATGCAGTTTTCTGGTATCTCAGGTCTAAGGATAACTATTTATGATTTACTTAATGACAAAGATCCATAAAGTAAAATCACATAGTTGGGATAAGTCCAATATTTGATCCATCAAATATCATCCAAAATTGACCAATATACTTCCAAGTATACTATGTCACTATTTTGAATTGTCTTAATTTAATAATATTCCCATATTATTAATCGACAACGGACATTTAGAAACATCAAAATGCTCATGGATTAAAACATGTAAAATAGGATACAAAATCAAATAACAAAAAAATAAACGAAATCCAATCTTTATTTCATCAATTCAATAATGTCTTACATCTTTTATCCAAATACTAATCAACAGATTTATTGCATGAATTCGCTAGCTGGTTGCAGCCCAATTGCCTTGGCATGCTAAACTACCTTTGGCCTAGATAAAGCCTTAGTAAAAGGATCAGCTACGTTATCATCTGTGTGAACTTTTATTAATTTTATTTCTCGAGCTTCCACTTGTTCTCGAACGTAGTGATATCTACGTTTAAAGTGTCTGGCGCCCTTCATGACTACAGGGTCATTGGCGAATATAATTACCGCAGAATTGTCACAATATATATCAATAGGTTCTTTAATTGAAGGCATCACTCCAAGATCTCCAATAAACTTCCTAATCCAAACAGCTTCCATTGCGGCTTCTGAAGCGACCATGTACTCAGATTGAGTCGCATGCATAGCAATGGTTTTCTACTTACTGCTCTTCCAGTCTACTGTTCCTCCATTGATGACAAACACGTAACCCGTCTGAGACTTCGTATCGTCTTTATCACATTGCCAGGACGCATCACAGAATCCTGTTACATTCAGTTCTCTGTCTGGTTTACCCCCGAATACCAAAAACATATCTTTCGTACTCCTCAAATACTTTAGAATATGCTTAACAGCAGTCCAGTGAAACTTTCCTGGATTCTGTTGGTATCTACTGACCAAGTTCTGAGCAAACGCCACATCAGGCCTTGTGCATCTTACAACATACATAATAGATCCTACTGCAGAAGCATAAGGCACCTTCCGCATGTAAGCCACCTCTTCAGGTGATGGTGCATCTTTCTCATGACTTAACTCATGCTTAACCTCCATTGGTAAGAAACCTTTCTTAGAGTTATGCATGTTATATTTCTTCAATATCTTATCAATATAAGCATCTTGACTAAGACCAATTAACCGTCTACTCCTATCTCGATAGATCTTAATTCCCAGAATATATGCAGCATCTCCCAAATCATTCATAGAAAAACATTTACCAAGATAATCCTTAACTTCCTTAAGTCTTGGAATGTTACTTCCCATGATCAATATGTCATCGACATATAGAATTAGGAACACTACATTACTCCCACTAGCTTTGTGGTATATACATGGCTCATCACGATTTTGAATAAATCCGAACTTTTTGATTTCTTCATCAAATCGCTTATTCCATTGACGTGATGCTTGCTTCAAACCATAAATAGATCTTTGAAGTTTGCACACACGCTTTGGATATTTAGGATCAACATACCCTTCCGGTTGTTGCATATAGATGTCTTCATATAAGCGACCGTTCAAGAAGGCAGTTTTAACATCCATTTGCCATATCTCATAGTCATAGTATGCTGCTATAGCTATGATAATCCTAATAGCTCGTAAGTCTGCTACAGGAGAAAATGTCTCCTCGTAGTCTATGCCAAAAGTTTGAGTAAAACCTTTAGCCACTAAACATGCTTTATAGGATTGTACATCACCATCCATGTCAGTTTTCTTCTTATAGTTCCACCTATTTTTCACTACTTTAGCCTTCTTAGGTGCGTCTACAAGAATCCAAACATCATTGATTTCCATGGATTTCATTTCCTCATTCATCGCAACTATCCATTTTGACTTTTCTGGATCAGACATTGCGGATCGATAGTTAGCAGGTTCACCAAGATCCCCTACTTCCTCCTCATTATCCTCTATGTATAGACATAGTTTGTCCGGCGCACGTATAGTCCTTTGAGACCTACGTGGAGGAATTAATTCCGGTGGAACACTCAGACTTTCTGGTTCTACAGGAATTTCTTCGCTAGTATTTTCAGAAGGCAATGTATCTTCTTGAATTTCTTCAAGATCATAATTTCTCCCACTGAATTCTTGATTTACAAGATCATTTTCAAGGAAGTCTCCATACCGAGCCACAACTATTTTGTTCTCAGCCGGATAATAAAAGTAGTAACCCATAGTTTCCTTAGGGTAACCTACAAAGATACATTTAACTGAGCGTTGTTGGAGTTTATCTCCAGAGTCACGTTTCACATACGCCTCACGACCCCAGACTTTCAAATAAGACAAATATGGCTTCTTGCCATGCCATAGTTCATATGGTGTCTTATCAACCTTCTTTGTGGGAACCATATTTAGAATACGAACAGCAGATTCAAAAGCATAATCCCAAAAAGATAATGGTAAAGTTGTAAGATTAAACATAGATCGTACCATATCCAATAATGTACGATTTATCCTTTCAGATACACCATTTTGTTGTGGAGTATATGGAGAAGTAAGTTTTTGAACAATTCCATTCTCACTTAAATAATCTTTAAACTCTTGACTTAAATATTCACCACCACGATCAGAACGAAGAGCTTTAATCTTCTTTCCTAGTTGTAACTCTACTTCGGCTTTAAACGAATGTTTCAAATGCCTCATGTTTATGTTTAAGTAAATAAACATAACCATAACGGCTATAATCATCCGTAAACATCAAGAAGTAGCTAGCACCTTTCCTTGACACATGTCTAAGTGGTCCACACACATCAGTATGTATCAAACCAAGTAGTTCAGTAACCCTTTCAATATTGCTATTAAAAGGTTTCTTGGTCATCTTTCCAGAGATACAAGATTCACATTTATCAAATGATTCATCATTGATACTTTCCAAAAGCCCATCACGTTATAGCTTTTGTATGCGAGTCTTTCCAATATGGGCAAGCCTACAATGCCAAAGATAACAAGAGTTCTTGTCTAACTTACTCTTCTTATTCATGCTAAAAACATAATTATTTTTCCTCTTGTAATTTTTATCATGCATGTTTATTTCAAAAACACCATTCACAGAAATCGCATCAAAATAGAACAAACCATTTTTGAAAACATAAATTCTATTATTATCAATCGTATGAGTAAATCCAAGATCCAACATACAAGAAAAGGAAATGACACCCCTAACAATTGTAGGTGCATAGTGACAACTATTTAAAAACAGTACTAAACCCGAAGGTAAAACTAATTTAAATATTCCTATAGCTTCAACCGCTGCTTGTGCGCCATTGCCCACTTGCAGAAATTGTTCCCCATAGGTAAGCCTCCTTTTCAACTCAAATCCCTGCAGAGTATTACAAATATTAATACCACATCCCGTATCATATACCCAGGAGTTTGATTTGTATGAAATATTAAATAACTCTATCATAAATAAGTTACCAGAAGATGGTGCAACAGCAGCTTGCTCAGCCTTCTTCTTATGTTCTTCCATTTCATGGAGATAGAGAGCAATTCCTCTTCCAGTGTCCAGTCATCTTGCAGTGGTGACAAGTCTCATCTTTCAGAGATTTCTTAGCAAAGTTCTGCTTCGGTTTTGATGAAATCGCAACTTGCTTGCTCTTATCAACCTTTCCTTTGCCTTTCTGCTTCTTATTCACTTGCGGTTTTGGTTTCGACACTCTACCCTTTTTTACATGAAGTACTTGAGGAGTAGCAGTGGATGCCTTATCTTTCAAACCCTTTTCGAAGTCAATGAGCATTGCATGCAAATCATTAACTGTCTTCCCCGTGCAATGCATATTATAGTTACGAACGAAATCATTGAAGTCCTTATTAAGGGACCTATTGATCAAGTTAATAGCCATATTATGATCAAAGGGTTGTCCTAGTGCTATGAGTTGTTCCATATAACCCCTCATCTCCATATAATGAGCACTTACAGACTTTCCAGGAGCTTGCTTGCAACTATGTAGAGCATCAACCAGATCATAGATCTCTACAGCTTGCGGTGTTTCATACACAGCCTTGAGTTCATCAAGCATTTGCTGAGGTGAAGCTAGCTCATACTTCCTTTGAAGTGATGGAGCCATTCTTCCTAACATTACAGCAGCCACCTCATGGTTCTTCTTAATGTTAGCAGCGTGTTGAAGCCTTTCCGCATCAGTTGCTCCTTCAGCAAGATCCTCCGAAAAAGGAGTTTCCAAGATATTGATAGTACCCGCTGCTCTCAGAACAATTCTTAGTGAGCGGTACCAATCATTAAAATTAGGGCCAGTAAGTTCAGGCCGTTTAAAGAAAGCTTTGAACGCCGAGCTTATTGTCAGATTGTTTTCGGGTTGAGCCATTTCTACAGAAATAAGTTCAAACATTAGTATTTTCGATAATACAATTCAAGAAAATAAAATTACCCCGGTAATAAAACCATAGTATTTTCCTTGAAAGTAGAATCCATATTGACATAGATTTATCACATCAGTTGATCTGCTAGTGACAAATGTATTCAATACAGTAACTTGTCGAACAATAATTGCCAAACATATTGCAATTTCTAGATATGTCAGGGATTTACATTGCCAAAATCATTTGCATTGTAAACATGTTTTATCCCTTCTTTATGCCTTAAGTTTCCAGTTCTCACTGAGTAACTCAATTAAGTCGATTAATCTAAAGAACGTAAAACCTTCAGGTGCAATCTTATTCAGTCATGAAGTTTTCTCTCCATTACAACATCGTCCGATATCTTATATGACGACAATTGTAACTTCAAGTGTTCGTCAATTAGAGGGCATATGACTTAAATTTTAGGGTATAGATTTTGGTGTCAAAATCATTTATGGAGAAGCATGCATAAATCTCCATAACATAAGTTTAATAAAAACATTTAGTAAACTTTTTGGTGAGACTAAAAGGTTCATAATATACTTGCAAGTTGAGGTATTGGTTAAACCAATTAAAGATTTTACACACAACCAAATTCACACCGTACTTTTTCTAGAACATTAGTTATAGCACAAAGCAATAACCTTATTCATTGTGTTTCGGATGTGAATTAATGTAGTTAAATCAACCTTAAAGAATTGTACCAATTACAACCGTAGGTAATACCAATTTGACGCACAGGCGAGCCGGGAATTTGGTCAGCGCTGAAGCATAACACCTCATTCCTTAACCGGGTACATGACCAGCGGTGCATTATACCCACTTTATAGTTTGCCAAAATTGAGTAGCCGTTAAGTTGCTATTGCAATTCTAATCAACGTAAATCATATGTATTTTACATCTCAAAACAATTCATTAATTTTGATAAGATTTAGTCCATATTATTTTTCTTGGAAAAAATTACCCTTGTTTACAACATACAATATAAAAAACGTATGAAAACAAGTAGTACAAAGAAAAAACTAAATCAAATAGCCACATGCATAACAATTTATTCAAAGAACATCAAATCTAGGGTTTTTATGAACATAAAAAGTCTTCCCTAATTTTAAAACTTTGAATCAAATAAAACAAATAGCAATAAAAATTATATGATCCGTAAGAAACATGCATGTTTATTACGGATCTCCCACATTCTCTTAACAATTAAAAAACTTCGGATCGTAACCACGCATGACATAACAATTAATTCATGAAAAACATTTAAAGTTAATTACCATGTATTTTTAGGGTTTACAAATTTTTTATTTTTTTTATAAAAATTCGACAATAGTCGATTTTTAAAACAATAAAAAACAAAACCCTAATTTTTATAAAACCTTAAAAACAACATGTAATTTTTAACACAAATCAATATTAGTTAAAAAAAACTTTAGATCTTGATAATTATAATCATGTTAAAACGGCTCTCGATGCCACTGATGGTTTATAGAGTTCATAACAATTATTTAAAACCCTAATATGGATCAAAGAGCGCATAGCGGAAGCGATTAACAAGATCATTAATTTAACACAATTATATTAATCAAGATTAGGGTTACATACCTTTATCCTAGCAAGATCCACAAGACGACGGAACGAACGACAACTAGGGTTTATCACGAACACCTCCAAGAATATATTCTAAAGGAAGATTATATCACGCTCTTGTACACACGTAATACGGCGAGTTAACCGTGAGTCTAGCATGAACAAACCGAGCTTCAACGCTTATGGATTATCTACCCAATAACCCTAGAGAGGGATTAGGACTAGATATTTAGCTAAATCGAAAACCAACCGAAACCCTAAGGTGGTGGGGGGTGGCGATCGTAAGAAGCAAGAGAAAGGGGAAGGACAAAAATTATGAAGGCCTTGGGGTTGTTTATATAGGCTTGGAAATCCTTGGGCTCCAAGTAATTAAACAAGAATTAGGAAACAAAAGTTTCCCTTTGCCCCCTCCTCTCTTTGGCCGACGGACGCAAGCCCCCAAGGGGGTGTTTGCGTAATTTTGTTTTCCTTCTTTTCACTTCTATTAGTTTCCATAACGGTCGTTATAACTTAACTCTTATTTATCAACGATCGTTAGTTAAGCTTTGGTTTGATTTAATAAATATATATAAAATATATTTAATAAATAAATTAACCCTTTACGTTATGTGTGCAATCCCGTGATCCCGAGTTCGATCCTATCTCACGACTATTAATTTTAAGTCCATAAACTTTCATTTACAACATCATGGCCATCTCATCTCATCTCTCTTTTACTTTGACACTCGTCCTGTTCCAGGCTTCAAGATTAGGGACTGATATGAAGCAATGAGGAGATGTTGGTGCGGATGCAAGAGTGGCTAATCCCATGGCTTCTCAGCTTCATTTTAAGTGAGGATTAGTCATCCTTACAATGTCACCAACACCCCCCATGACTTGTGATCATTCTCCCATCTTGAAGTCTGAAATGAAATGAGTGTATAAAACAAAAAATAACCTGAAGCTAAAGGTAAATCAAAATAAAATAAACTTATTAAAAATAAAAAATAAACCAAAACTTAATAAAAATATATCAAATTAGATTTGAATTAAAAACAGGAATTTTTAAAAATATGGTGAAATTCGATTATGGAAAAAAAATAAATAAATAACCATTTCAATTAAAAAAATAAAAGTTTTTTGAATAGTTAGTTGTAAAAGTTGTTCAAAAGTTTGTTAGAAAAAAAGATAGATAAAAGAGATTAATTTACCAAATATAATCTAATAGCTTAAATTTAACATTTATATCCTTTAACTTTTGGCTTAAAGTTAGGTTTTGAAAGTAATCTCTTCATATAATGATATATATATATATATAAATAATACCTGGTATACGTGTACGACAAAGTATGTCAAGCATGTATAGTCATGTAAATCTCATAGAGTAACATGTTTGGTTATTCTCCGTTTGAATGTCAATAAACGATTCGATCCACTAATCACTACCATATTGTTTGGTTGAGCCTCCACCTTGTCGCTTACTTGTCTTTTGTGTCAACCCGGACTTATTTCGTGTGCCCTGCAAAATCTATTTTTCCGTTTATTCAGGAAAATAACTTTTGAAAGTATTATTAATCGTGAGAAATTTTTATCAAAATAATCTCTTAAATTTTCTTAAATCACCATTTTAATTCAGTAGATACCCAATTATCACTACTCAATATACTTCGATGTTCTATTCTAATATAACCTTTATTGGGGTTTTCTTTTAATGGTAAGTGTACTTCCAAATAACATAATGTGTATGTGGGGTATGCAATTTAGTATCTGGATAATTCTCTCACTTAACCCATTTGTATTAAGGGTAATATTTTCTTAATGTATTTCAAAATAATAGATATTGGTACTCTATATCGACAGATTATTTTCTTCGAAGTATAACCTTGTCAGAGTTTCCATATTACCGATGAAATAGAGTTGACAATGATCCAGATGGTGTCATGTCTTATCTTAAGAAATTTCTAAAATGAACTTATTACTTGTTCTTGCCTATTTCCATAAAAAAATTCAGGTTGAACCTTTTTAATTTAGATTGTTGAATTTCATTAAGATATAAGTTGAATATTTAATCAAAAGGTTATGAACATATTATTCTAAGTTCTTCAAATAATGTTGATCATAACATATATATAATAAAAATGAGTTTGCCTATCAGGTAATATCATAAAGTAAAATAACACTTAAGTGATATAATCAAAAACACATATATTTTATTGATAATACTCACATATGTTTATAACACTTATTTTATTTACAACCCAACACATAAGAAAATTTAAAAATTTGCCTTGATCCAACAGTCTCGGGTTCGATGTCCTATCTGATAGAAGATTTGACACTAGACTGTGTAGAGTCCGTTATGATGTAGTGAACATCTAGTACATAATGGAAGGTATACGTATTGTATTCTATAGGTTTGGGAAGGTTAACTAGGTTAGGAGTAATGTAATTTAGGTAAGGAAATAGGGATCATAGGGAGTATTTAGGTGACTTGGATTAGGTTCGACGAGGTTTCTTTTTTCACTAAATTTACTCTTAAGGTTATTTGATTTTTGCATAGGATTGTGCTTAATTACATTATCTATCAATTTTTGGGCAATATTAATGGCTTCTTCTAAATTTTGGGGTTTAGAAATAGTAATAATTCTTCTGAATCCTTAGGTAAATCCTCTGACAAAAGCCTTCATCATCCTTTGAGAATTAGTGATAGGACACAATTCTGTTAACTCTTGAAATTTTATCAAATAGGCTTTGAGATTATTTTCTTTTGTCATTAGATAACAAAAATTCCTTTTTCACTTTCTCGATTTCTATTGAAGGATAATATTGCGTTATTAGGAGGCACTCAAAATCCGAACACTTCATCTTATGAGCTTCTTCCATTTCAACGAGTTGATAATAGTAACTCCACCATGATAATGCTTCAGTAGTTAGAGTACTGATAGCAAGCTTCACTTTGCGATCTTCGGCACAATTATTATGGGAGAAAATCGATTCAGTTCTTTAAATCCAATGAGTGATACCAATAACATATTCAGTTCCCTGGATTTTATATAACTGGCTAGCTATAAAGTTTTCGGCTGGAATAGTATTCCTTACTATTTTGAATGTTGGTACTTGTAAAGCTGCAGCAACGCCATCATTAATTATTCGCTGAAGTCCTTCAGATGTTATAGTAGAAGATGTTGATGTCCTTAGATGTGTCATTCTGAAATTAGAAGACAAATAATTTTTGAAGTTTAGATATACTTGTCTATTAAGCATTTTTCATATGTGTATACATATAACTCTTTTACGAGCATATTTTTCCAAAATATAAAGGCACATCCTAACATATTGGTTATTTTTAAATTCAATAGATGGATATATTCTCCAAATTCACAATAAATTTATAGGACTATATGTAACAACTTGTCTTATATTAGGCAGGCTTCTACATGTATATTATTTATCCTTTATTTATATTAATACTTTCTTTTACCAAATAGACTTGAAAAGTTCTTTTTAGTCTAAGAGAATATCTTCCCTTTGCTAAAATTCTTTTAAAGACATATACTTTATCAAGTATTTGTCTTTTCTAGAATTATAACGTGTAAACAAAGGAAAGGAGATGGAAAAGAAACTTTTATTTATTAACAACTTGCTTTGTTGATGGACAGGCAAGCTTCTTTGTTATATAAAAGTAAAGACTGAAAGCTAAAATATTTACAAAGCTTTTAGGGAAGTTGAAATATTTATAAGCTTATCTATTTCTTTATCGTGAGCTCCTTAATGTCGTCCAAAAGTTCTTTGATATTTTCTCGATGTCTAACTTGAATATCTTCAACACGTTTCTCCATTGTTGACATTCTTACTCGAGCTAAGGTAATTTCTTTGTCATTCAGACTACATCGTAACTCATAATTCTCATTACATACTTCTGATAAATCCTTTTCCAATTTTTCTACTTCCTCTTGCATAATCGTTTTTCCACACTTAAGACCTTCAACTTTATATTCTAAATCTTCAATACGTTTGGGAGGTATTTCATTGAAATAGTTGAACATAATATCCATTTGTTCTACATAGGTATTTTGGGAAATTGGATATTATTAGAGGCTTGGGATGAACGAGTTTGGCACTACAGAATAGGTACATTTTTATTATTTGGTTGTGGATTATTTTGAGGAGATAAAGGGTTAGGAAAATTATTCGCAGAAAGGGCTGACACTAAGGGTTTAGGTAAATCCATAATATAGATATTTTCCGATTCCGAATCCGATATGACGCTAGGATGAAAATAGGAAGACATATTTCTGAAGACATCGATAAAATAAATCATTTATATTATTATTTAATATTATTATACTTACACAAACCATATAATATCTCATAACATTACTACTAAAAATCATCATTTATTCATAATATCACTTACATTTTTTTCTTGTAGCAGCACAATTTTGATGCGGAGAATTCACTTGAAATTTATTTAAGAAAGTCAGTTATAGTCAAGATTTTAAATTTTGTTCTCTATAACTATGGCTCTAATATCAATCTGTAACACCCCCATTTTTACCTTGACGCAACGAAATATTATTTTTGGGATATTACTTCATGGAATAAAAGTCACAATAATAGAAAACAACTCAAACGAGCATTTTAAAAAACTTCATTTATTATTTTTCAATTATCATTCAAAATCAGAAATTTTTGATAAAACAACTGTAAACACTTTGTACATCACAGGTTCCCGAAATCTAAAAAATAAGTTTGAATGATAAATATTCTCAAGTCTATATCTTTTCACGTCATCATTGTGTTTCTCCATGGTATCAATTTTATACAATGTTTGAGTGAATTCATAGGTTTATAAATCATTTTGAATACAAGATTCTTTTCCTTGAGCTACGTTATTATTCGCCTATAAAACAAATTAATGAATTAATGTACTAAGCTTATGATACCGCGGCTAGACATATAAGAAACCGTCAATTTGCTCTTATGAGGAAGTCTGCCAAACTATCCTGTTTTCAAAATAAAGTACTCATTTTTTACCACTAAGGTTCTAGCAAGTGCGACTTGCCCAGACAGAGGATGTTATTCCTCAAATAGTACTATTTACGATATTAGCGCTCATTTTCTATGAAATGATTAGCGGGTCACAATTAAAAGGGACTTAAAGGCAGCAGTAAACATAGTTCAATAAACATATCTGGGAAGCATACCAAAAAAGTTTGTATTCTAGTTTAGCATATATCCCTCTCACGGGTTTTCAAATCATTTAAAGTAGTATACTTAAGTGAGGCTATTAACTCACGGGTTTTCAAATTATTTAATAATCAAAAAGTGAGGCTACAAATTCACCTTATATCCAAAGGTTCTGAATATCGTCAAGTTATATTTCAATCCCAAATTAACTTCTCAGTCTCACCAACGTGGATTTACACAATTTGTATAGTATCAAGTCTTAGACCTTGAGTTCAATATATTATAAAGTATGAATTATGTATTGTTTGATTTATAAATTCTGATAATTATAGCATCTTTTTTCGGGCCATCATACTCAGAAGTCATTTTATAAACGTTTGAGGAGCGGAGACACTTTAAATCGTAAACCCAACCACTCAGTCAGAACGTAATATCGAGATGGAACATCCTTGTACAAAGTTCCTTACTAACACGATACATTATATATTTTAGAAATTTCATCAAAAGTTAGTATATTGTTTCGTTATTATTTCTTACATCCTTTAGTTTCAAAATTGGCAAATATTGTCCTTCTTGTTTATATAACTTTAGAAAATAGGTTTTATTATATAATTTGCATCCATATAGTTTCATAAATGACCAAAATGATCCTTAAAGTCTCTAAGTTTGGAATATTTACATTTTTAGCACATAATTTTATAAGTTTAGCATATTTACACTTTTAACCCTTAAAGTATATAGTTTTAATATTTACATTTTCAATCTTCAAATATTAACCTTATGGTTTCAAACTTCGCAAAATCAATCCTTATAGTTTTAACTTTCATAAAACGACACTTTTGGCCCAAAAATTTTATAGTTTAAAAAATGACAGTTTTAGTCCCCAGACTTGTTTAAAATTACATAACAAGCTCAAAATTGTACAAAAAGATTTAGGGACTTAAAAAAAGTTTAAACACATATATAATCATAATAACATTACTATTCAATAATTATAGCTTTTGAAATGGATTTTAATTTATTATTTCTCGTAAATTATAAAACTAAGACATCTTTAGCTTATAACTTCCACTTTAAATGATCATATGAACTAATTTTTTTTAGATTAGCTTACTAACATATTATTACCATTATAACAAGCCTTATAAAAGCATTATAACAAGATCTAAGCTTAGTTAACATAGTGATTACCTAGGTAGCTCCAAAATGAATTTTAGGACTCCTTATGAACTTCTTTTGCTTCTAAAGCTCCAAGAACTTAAATGGAAAATTCTTAGACCTGGTTTCTGGTCTCAAGGCTTTCTTAATACTTTTATAGAAGTATAATATCAGAATGTACGGGTATTTAGGTTAGAAAGTTGGGGATGAAGATAAATATGAGCATTTCGCCACTATTATACCAAAATGAAGCCTATGAGTCTTATGTCTTGCTTAGAAACGTTTTAGGGACTTAGATTGATGATAAATTAAGGGTAGTGATGATTCATTGCAGCAATAGTTTGAGTTATCCTTGGTTTGTGGCTAAAACTATCACACAACAACAATAAAGAAGAATGGTGATTCATGGACTACAAGTAGGTGATCCAGCAACTTAGAGGCCTTCTATAAGTCCTAAATATCTTAAAAATATCTAATTTCAAACTCGGAATGGGAGGGAAAGAGTTTAAACTTGATTTAGGAGGGAAAAACCAAAGCGGATCCTCAAGGCTTATAATTTTATGGTTTGGAAATTCTTGTAATTAAGGGTTTAGAATGTGATTAGTGATGAATTAAGGTATAATTAGGGTTTACACATTGTAATTAGAAATTTTGGATCCTTTGTTTAAAGTTTAACAAAGGTTTGAAGTGAAATTAGGTAGAATACCTAGTCGGGTTAGGGTTTCTAATGATCTAGGGTTAAATCTTTGTTAAAGTCATTATCCTAGACTTAGCTATTGATGTATATTCAATTTAGGTCTTATAAATTGTGTTTTAAGAGTCCAAAGAGGTCCTACACTTGGTTTGATAGGTTCTTCTAAGTAAACATGTCTAAAGAGAAAACACCTATTTTGACCTAATTTATAAGTCTTGCATTGAAAGGTTGTACCTTGTTCTTTATGGTACTTGTACATTGCCTTATGATATTGTTATAACCTAAATGTAATGATATGAGTGTTGGTAGACTTGTCCTAAAATACTAGGTATTGATTCTAGGTAAAATGCTTAATATAAGGGTTTTTAGTAGGGGTGGAAACGAGCCGAGCTGCTCGTGAAAAGCTCGGGATCGGATCGGTAAAAACCTCGAACGAGCCGAGCCTAAACGAGCTCGAGCCCGAGCTCGAGCCTAAGTTGCAGCTCGTTTATTAAACGAGCTCGAGCCCGAGCTTTACGTACAAAGCTCGTTTGGGCTCGCGAGCCTAAACGAGCCTAATGTTTTATATACGAGTTTCTTAACGAGCTTAATAACAAGCTTATTAACGAGCCTAATTTAGGTATATTACAAGCCGAGCTCGAGCCAAATTTTATGTTTACATTGCAAAATCGTATAAACGAGCCGAGCCCGAGCTTGTCTAGCATACCACGAGCCGAGCCCGAGCCTAAATAATAAGGCTCGAAACGAGCCGAGCTCGAGCTCAAGCTTTGTAAAACTTAAACGAGCCGAGCTCGAGCCCTGACGAGCTCGAGCTCGGCTCGGCTCGTTTCCACCCCTAGTTTTTAGGTCCTTAAGCCTAATGACTTTGTACTTTTGGGTAATTAGGGTTTATATCATTATGTATAACTATTCTAGGTCTTATATGTTAAATTTATGACTTCTAAGGATTCTACAATTTTAGTTTAAAGGTTTGTATAGGGTAATCGTAACCTAGGTGCACTTAGGTTAGCTTATTGTTCTATGCTTCAATAACTTATATATTATGCTTAAGTTATTTGTAACTTAACTTGGATAAATGTATGATCTTAATATGATACTTAGTTGAGCTTTATAATTGGTTGCTAAAGATTAGACTCTAATTCAATATGAAATGGATTTTAGGTGGTAATCTAGGTTACTATGTCGTATACTTGTAATTAGCTTTCGATTACTTATACTTAGTGTTTTAATATCAAATATCTCTTTTATATGATAGATTATAACTTTTACATTGGTATTTGATATTCATATATTTATATTTCTTGAAATATTAGTTTACAAGGGATTTTCTAGGTGGTCATCTAGACTATTATGTACATTTACTTGTACTTAGCTTTGTATGGTTTGTACTTACTATTCTTAGATAAAGTTATGCTTCCATATGATAGTTTATAACTTGTTTATAATCTTTAATTGTTTATTCATATGTGTTGTGTATTCATACCTTCACAATTCTTAAGTTTATCACTTATTTATAAAGTTTCTAGGGTTTCTAGGGAATTTTAGGGATCATAGTTATATTTGAGATGTTCTTATCCATAATATATTTATTAGATTACTATTAGAACTCAGACTTGATGTACATACATTGTGTTTACAACATATAGGAATATGTTGAAGTGGCAGTTTGGGTTGTGACAAGTAGTTAATCTTACCAAGACACAAAAGCAAAAATTTCTAATGAATTTTCCACATTCATTCAATCATAGCGCATATCATTGTTGTGAAATTTATGGGTTGTCATAGCCTCTTCCCCTTAAAGAAATCTCGTCTCGAGATTATAACGATAACATAGCATATCAAAGACAAATATAGTCCTTGCGTTCTTAAATTCCTTCTTACTACTCCATTCATATATCAAAAATACAACTTTACTGTCCTTATTTACTTTCAAATCAATCTCCCTTATCAGAGTTATTATCAAAATGGATATTCATGAAGCATCATTTTTATCTTAGCAACTAAAAGCACAATATTACTCACAAAGATCACTAAACGGAATATATAAATCGTACCATTTAATCAGATGAATCTTCCTTAGATTTCAAAATACGAAAAGGATTGGGATTATCACTGAATCTTTTGGGAAACTCAAGTCAATATGTCACAGCTTAATTCAAAATCTTTAATTGATTATCGTATTTTTCAAAATCAATTTGGGTAAAAGATATTTCTTAAATTAATAATGTTTAATATGGTGTGGTTTCTTATTAACAGTGAGAAACTTTTATCAAAATAATCTCTTGAATTTTCTTAAATCACCATTTTAATTCAGTAGATACCCAATTATCACTACTCAACATACTTTGATGTTCTATTCTAACTAGGTTCTTTGTCTGCGCTCCGCCGCGGCGAGGGCTAGGCGTTGTTGGGTAGGTGTTATGGTCTTTACATATCTGAGTAGTCGTTTGCGCTGGTTGTTGGCTAACGTTGTGTTAGAAAAGGAAATTTAACAGTTCTATCAAACATTAAAAGTATACCATGCCCAACAGTGAGTTGGTTATATATTACATACATTCTACTAGTTTGCAAAATAAGTGGGTTGCCCAAAAGAGAGTGGATTGGTTACACATTACATACATTCTAACAGTTTGTAAAGTAAGCGTTTTCCCCAAAACATAGTCGACTGGTGCAGGTTGTTGGTCTACGTTCGCAGCATGTCAAGTAGTTAGTCATACAATAGATAAATTACAAAAGTCTGCATAGTAAGGGTTTTTTTGACAAAAGATTCTTCAGTGGTTGGTGTTGGTGGCCTAAGGTTTTTTTGCTTTCTTCGATGGGTGTTCTACGTCTATGAACAAAGCTCTTTTGGAGGAGCTTGTTTTCGTTGAAGGTTCGACATCTTTGAAGCTTTCGATAATTGTTTCCGCGACTTGGCAAACAACAGGGGTTGCTGGGGTACCTGCTTGGTAAACATAATAATCAGTTAGTTGTAAGTAGTGAGTGTTAAGCCATTAACTGTTTTGTAAATAAATGGCATAATGTGTATATGAATTGTATTGTCAGGTACATGAAGCCTTTTCTGAACACTAAATCATAGCTGTTGTTGGCAGATTTGGCTTGTGGTTATAATCCAGTCAAACATGTATCAAGTCTTCTTACTGTGGATGCACATGTAGGTTGGGTGACTTGGAGTATGTGTTGGTTGTGATATAACACTTAAAGCTGTTGTTAGGATAGAGATGGCAGTTTTGGTTGGTATGTTTATGTATATTAAAATATTGTATGGGATCCAAAGTTCTATGTCAACAGTTGGTTGGAACTTATATATAAGTGTTAAGTATAGGTATTGGCAACATAGGTGACAGAATATAGTAACTAATAAGGTGCAATAAAAATGGCTTGGAGACAAATTTTAGAGCTTTTACAACAGCAATGTGGTTCGGATGACTTTCGAAGTTGTTTCCATCACTATCTGCGTCATCGTGTGCAACAGGATAGTGTTTGGAGGAGAAATCTTGGGTGTATGTATGGGCAGAAGAGGACTGCAATCACAGAAAGGGATCGATTTATAAGTGAGATGTCCAGCATTTCCCCAAACAGCCTTGTGAGCCGAATGGTCTGCCTTTTGTTGGACATGCAAGAAAGTGATGACGCAGAGCTCTTAGGTTTGCAAGGATTGATGGACGCGTCGGATGCGCGTGTGCGTGACATGGAGTTCTTCATGCGTGGCCTGTGATCGGTGGGAGGCGTTGTTGTGGATGGTCAGTGAGTGTTGTGTGTTTTCTAAATTTGAATAAATGGTAGCTGTGACTCGTGTGTGGGGCGGGTGGTTCATGTTTCTGCTGCTCCTTGAGAACTGTGTCGGTTGTTTCTGCTTTGTGTGTTTTAGTTGTTGTTGTGTGTATTTTTTGTATCTTAGAACGCGCCATTGAAATTGGCTTTGTAATGTGAAATGTTGTAAGTCCCATTTGGACGTATTTTAATTCGATGTATGTTTTTAGTTTATTGTGTTATGTGTTTGTGCATATATATTGTGAAATAAAGTAAATTTAGTAAATATCAAACAAATGCAATGGCTGAAAAGACAAAAGGATATGGCAACAGTAAGAGATGTTAATATTGGTTAAGGCATGCGTGTTTGGCCATATCAAGAAGTATCTTTTTTTGCTCAACTTTTTAATCCTACTTTTGGAAAGAGAAGCATATGACCATGTAAATGGTGAGTGCTGTTACTGTGTTTTCTTGTTTCTTTGTTTGGCCATAATTTTTTTACCACCCTAAATACGGATATGGTTGTTTGGAGGGTTTACTTTTTCTGAGCACTTTTGGAAAGGGCAGCAGATAACCATGCAAAGTGAGTGGTGATACTGTATGTTCTTGGTGGGAACTGTTGGCGGAGATAAAAAGTTTAGTGGGTTGTGTGAAATAGCTGTAGAAGGGAGTGAATGTCTATGTATTTAAGGGGGTGAAACTTGGCTTGGTTTCTTCACATTTCTAGCACTTCTTGTATTAGGAAATAAAGATGAAAAGACATGTCTCATCTCCGTAGGTGTGCTACGCTACAGGCTGAAGCCCAGTCGAACGACTGGACTGACATGTTTGTATGCTATGTTTCCAATGACATCCAAGATGAGACAACTTGGAATTCGAAGGTTGAAAGTATGTATGAGGATGTGAACATGGGGATTGTGGCTCGTGAGCATTTACGCCAGGAGCTGAGGACAGTGAAAGGTGACCGTGTCGTTGAACGGATGGTCGCGTACTTGAGCAAAACTATGGACACGGAGTGTCGTTTCCGTGATAAACTGAAGGCAGAGGTTGAGGCGTCCGCAAAGCGGCTACGCGAAAAAGAAGCATACCTGGCAAAGTTGACTGGTAATGGTTCTGGCTGAGGAGCCTAATTGGAATTATGTGAAAACCTCGTTGTGTGAAGGTGTGATTGTGTGCAATGTTAATAAAGTAGGGTGTTTCTGTCAATGGCCTACGTGTTTTTTACGTTTTTGTATCGGTGTGGCGAGGTGTCATATTAAAGCTCCTAGAGAGCGTGTATGTATAATAAGTAAGGGTACTATGTGTTGGCCCATGTGCTTATTTGTTTGGTACGTGAAGTGCGGGTTGTGCGCTTTGCGAGCAATGTATTGTCAGTTTGAAGGTGTTAATTTTAAAATGTTGTTCTAATCATTAAATTAAACCGAAATAGGAGTGTTTGTTTAAAATCCGGGTGAGAGAAACACACCTAGTTCTATGTATTTCATGGCCTGAGCAGGGGTACATGGTGGGCTATGTGTTGTAGTATTGGGGCCAATGGAAGCTTTCTTTTCTTCGTATATGTCTTCTTTGCCTGCTGTGTTATTAGAGGGTTATGAATATAAAGTGTAAGCATGCAGCAAGAACGTTATTGCGAAAGGAACATACCATAAGGTAATGCATCGGCCCCATGTGGTGGTGTCTGTTCGATAGTTTCTGGAGCGGGTAAACTTTGAGCTTCAACTGACATAGATAAAGCAGCAGACGTGTTTCCTAGTGTTGTTTGGTCGGCATTTTCAAGCAGGGGCACTTTGGTAGATAGTTTGTCGACGCTGAATTCTACTGAACCTTTCTTTGTCCTGGGAGAAAACCGTATCACAAATTTCTCGGTCCTCCCAACGATGGCATTGATTTTGCTAGGAATGGTGTTTTTGTCCATACCTTGGTATTTGGCGCCGAGGTCAGAACATTCATGGCCTGTAATCTGAAGACCAGAGTCTTTAAAGAAATTGAAGTAGGCTTTTGCGGTCCCATCGCGAACGGATGTTTTGAAGTTGTACCTGCGTAATTTTTTGTTGTATTTATAGAGTTAGCTAAACAGAAACGATAACAGTTCCATGGATATTGTAAGTTAGGTTAATTTTTTTCACCTGAAATCAGGGCTTTCCACTTCCCCGTCGTCTTCACACACATACATGTCACCCAAGTCAATTGGACATTTACCGCATTTCTTGCATATTACATAATACCAGTTCATGTTCTGAAATACTGTACTGATTGTGGCGTTGACCGTGAATTGGACCCCTTAAAAAGGTTATCTGTTAGGTTGGGTGTGCAGGTTGTTTTTGTTACTAATGCATTGATTAGGAGTTGGTTATACCTTGTATTCGCTAGATTTTGGAGCAACAAAGCAGACAACGTTTGGAAGTTGGCCTTTCTTTCGGTACCAGAATCCTTGAAGTGGTATTTGGCAACTTGTAGCATCGGTGTTGTTTTGAAACGCTCGATAAACCTGTGTTTGTAACACTTGTTAGATATGTGATTGTTACAAAGTAATAATGGGTGTTAGTGGGTGTTAATGGTAGGTGTTCAAAGATACGTACGTGGCGCGGGCCTCGTCAATCTCGGGTGTTCTAGCATTGATGTAATAGAATGTAGCAGGTGAGGATGAGATTTCAAGTGTGCCTGTAGGAGTAAAATGTTTGTTAATGCATATGTATTAGTTTTGTTAGAATCGTTGTTTATGTTGTAACGAACCTTTGTAAGTGCCAACCCGGCAGGATGTAATCGCAAGCATGACAGGGGGCTCGAGCTTCTCATACGTTTCTTTGTCAAACTGTATGGTAAGTGTGTCTCATAGAGTTAACTCAATAATGAACCTACTATTCGGGTTGCCAAGGAGAAAAATTAAAAGTTAATTGGTTGTAAGCACGAACAAATGAAAGTATGCAAGACAAATAAAAAATACAGTTGACCCTTACTCTATGTTCTCTATGTCAAGCTTACGGTGAATTTTGCCGTGTGTAGGCAGATCCCCAATTGAACGGATGCAACCTAAGTAATCTTGGACCATTGAACGAAAATATGTTAGCAACTGCTAATAAGAAGATAGAAAGGAGAGGTGGTATTGGTACTTGCCAAAGGTGGGTAAACCGTCTTGGTTCGTTCACGTTTGATCGACAACCTTGTATTGAGTTGGTTGTACATAACAAAGTCAAAGTAATGTAGTGGGTAAGTCTGTTCATGGTCTTCGAGATGTTCAAATTTTGTGATTTTTCCAAACCGCAGAGTGGTTTCCCTTCGAAGCGTTTGCTGGTATTGATTTGTTTTTCGCAGAAAACCCCGCTGATGCGATAAACTTTCTCATAAGTGAGCAACGAATCAAAGTATGTGGCATTTGAGGCATCCATAATTTCATTTATTGCGTCCCCCTGTACGTAGATGACGAAAATGTAAGGCGGTCAACAATTTCATAGTTCATTGTTTTTCAAATGTCTTAGGCATGAAAAAGTTACCTGTTTGTCAATGAACATGCAGCAGAAATTAAGATCTTTCATGACTGGGTCGTTTTCGGTTGGGATGCTTCTAGCCATCCATTTCCGATAAACTTTTGAACACGTCCTCTTTTTCCAGGAGCGAGTTCTAAAATAGGTGTTGGGGTAACGATTAACGCGGTGCTGCTTGTACCAGCCATACGGAATGGCTAACTACATTTGAAGAAGTTAACACGTTAGACAACTTGCACGGTAACTGAGCAGCCATATTTTTTTGGTCAAACTATGGTTCGTAAGGAGCTATATAAAAAGAATAACCTGAGAGCAGCAGCCAATAAAAAAAAGAAATGGTACCATGTTTCTGATTCTAAGGTTAATTTCATATATTTTAATGTATTTGTTAAAAACAGAAGTATCTAGCAGACAATATAGAAAAGCGCATGTGGGTGACAGCAATTATTTTTACATGCACATAGGATAGCAAGCACAAACAAACCATGTTAGCAAGTAGGATGTTAGCAAGTATAGCAACGTATGGCTGAAGTGCATGTTATTTGTGGTTTGCTATAATCGTGTTGTTTATATCTGTTTCAGGAAATCATTGTACACATTGTTTTTAGTGCAGTTGTGAGGTTTGGTGTCAGCATTCTGAATAAGTATTTTCAGCCCATTCGGTGAAGTGGCTCTCGAGAGAGCAACATACAGCTGGCCATGGCTAAACACGGGCTCGGGCATGTACACACCTATCTTAGATAGCGACTGACCTTGGCTTTTGTTTATAGTCATAGCGTAACATAACTTAACTGGAAACTGTTTCTGTTTAAATGTGAAAGACATGTTAGGATCGTGGTGTGCCAAGGGGATTCTATGTATATATACTTTTTCTCCAACCCGTGTCCCGGTTATAATTTGAGCCTGGATTAACTTGGATCCCAGGGACTTGACAATCATCCGTGTACCGTTGCATAGCCCGCCTGCCAAGTTCGTGTTCATAAGCAACATGATAGGACACCTACCTTTGACTGTAACTCATGAGGTGGAAACCCAGGGAATTGCAACGTATTTAAAAACTCTGGTGGGTATAACATGTCTGTTTCAGATGTATTGCCTCCTGTTGGATATGCTTGGTCATCACTTAGATATGTAAATGTTTCTCCATGGATTTGTGAGAGTATTCTTTCGTTGATAATATCAGCTGTCTCATTCTTTGGGCAAACAATCGCCTTTTCTTGGAAACTGGTTGCAGTGGGCCATTATAGGGTTTCTTCATCGTAAATAAATCTGATCAGATCCTCAAGACCCGTTCCAGTGTCATCAGGCACATAGAACTGGTGTGGGATGGATATCCAGCATGCGCTTTCTAGTTCTTCGGTATCTGGTTCTCCAGCTTCACCACTTCCAACTGCAAGTAGCCATGTGGAAAATTCTTGTGCTTTTTCCCTCTCAAATGGAGTTAGATCCCCTCGTATAAGTCGCATATTTTCTGTGAGCGCGTGTACTTTGAAGTGGCACATAGGTCTGAATAGGCGGTGGATAAGGTTATAAGCTCGAGTCTTGATGCTCCCTTCTTAACATGAAGGGTTTGGCGAAAGTCCCTGCCGAGAATGACTGTCTTCCCACCAAAAACACACCCTAGCGTACCCATAAGATCTCGCAAGGACCTGTCCAACTCTTCAAAGCATCTCCGGTTATTCATTGGTGCTTCGTCCCATATTATAGCATCTGTGCCGGTCAATAGGCGACCAAGTTGTGTGTTTTTTTAACGTGACACGTTGATTCATCAGTTAACTCGAGAGGTATTTTAAACCGAGAGTGTGCTGATATGCCAGCCGGTAGAAGTAGTGATGCAATGCATGATGAAGCAACAGTTAAGACAATTTTTCCCTATGATCGTTTTCCAAAGAAAGGTCTTCCTTGTTCCACCGTGGCCATACACAAAGATCAATTCTTGTTTGTTTTCTGTTGATGCAAGAACAACTGAGTCAAATATCTTCCTCTGAGCGGTGTTTAATTTCGGCAATGCTTGCATAGTTTCTTCCATTAACAATTGCCGGTTGTATCCTTTTTCTTCCATCATCAACTTGTTTTTAAGATCGTCTAGTAGTGATTGCGGAGAGTCTGGAAGGCCGAACTCATGTAATGTCCGACCATAGTCACTTAGGATACAAATAATGTCATACAATATGTAGCCTTTTTTCTCTGTATCATTGACGAAAAGGCGGGGTATCCCTATCTGGGCTGAACCCCGAGTGGATATATCGTCGGACATGGAAATCTAGTGTTTCTCCTATAGCTTGCGAGGGTCAGCTATCTCGCAAAACAAAAGCATTTGTGTAAATAGGGTTCGTATTTCTGCTGCGGTCGCGCTGCCAGCAGCCTCTTCACAATATTCGACGTTGATATGAGCATTGAGCGCCATGGACAGTGTCCTATTAAATAGTACCACGTATGCATTGTCTTGCTAGACACCTTTCTTTGTTACATGTATGTTGTTGTCTCGCCTTCGATAATGGACGTAGCCCGCATCATCAAAGAAGGTACGGTCATTGTATTTTTTTGGGAAAAGCTTACTGCAAGAACCATCCTTCATGCAGGGCGAACTCATGTTTGGTGGACCACACGGACCATGGAGCATGAGGTCAGAAACTATTGCAAAAGCCTCAGGATCGCTGTCAGGATCAGGGAGTTCAGCACTAACAAATTGGTCTAGTTGTGCTGGGTCAACGATCCTATCTTTTTCATGCAGCCAAACCAACGTGTGATAGTGCGGGAGGCCCCTTTTTTAGAACTCGATCGTGTACAAAACTGTTAGAGAAGTAAAGATTGTTAGGGAACACAAGAAGTAGCAATCGGGAACGGGAACAAAAAAAGGTGGAGTGCATACCTCCTGTTACTGCCCCGAAAGGCTGGACCTCTTTTAAAAATTTTACGAAGTCGGTTACTTTCTGTTCGAAGACTCTGCATACAACATTGGGTCTGTCTAATGTCGACAACAATGGGTAATCAGCCATGAACCGGTTGATCTCGGGCCATTTTGCATTGCACGTGAAAGTGATAAAAAAACTGAGGATTCCCTAACGCCCTGCACAACGCGAGTGCGTCGAGGTAGTGGTTGTACATGTACCGAGGGCCTCCCGTAAAAGACATTGGCAAGATGATGTTCTTACCACATTGGATACCTTCACGATCACCTATGTTCAAATAATCGTATAGGCCAGCAAGATAATCAGATCGGATATCATTTTGATGAGTGTGGATGAAATCAAGCCTCGCCATTTCCAAAGCACAATACATACCAACCACATACTTTTGGAATAGCCTGCCACTTCTAAAGAGTAAACCGTATTGACATGCGCGTTGGTGAAGCTGGTATTTGTAATAGCGGTTCATAGAGATGGTTGACCTTCACCGTGACCGTCCCGTGGCATGACAACCAACTTTTTATGATACCCTGGTTCGCCAAATATAAACAGGAGCGGGTTTTGGAGAGACATATAGGATTTATGGAGTTTATTGATACGCTTAAGGGGCCCGCCCTTGTGCTCAATAATCACATCGTAGTCAGTCCTGATATCCTGTCCATCGTTAAATACAATGCCACCAATATCCCGTGATGTAGGCAGCTCATAACCGCGAGTGTCTCCCGTGTTGTATAGACAGATTTTGAATTAAGGAATATTGTCGTCAAGACACTTATCCCTTGATGTCCTAAACAGTTGTACCAGAGCGTTTGTGCCATTGAGAACCTCTATCAGATGTTGGACAATCGAAGGGTTCAAAGAGCCATCTGTTGTCCCCCTAAAAGGAGCCATCCGGTTAGCCACCTCATTTTGTGTATCATATATGTAGAGTTGTAGAAACCGTGGCAGTTTGCCTGGTTCGGGGACCAGAGATCCTAGCCGATGGTATACTTGGCCAGAAATTTTAAACACGTAAGGTTCCGCTGAACGGTTAACAGACTCATCAACTGTTGCTCCCAAGGAAGTCATACCAAACATCTGGTTGTACGCCCGTATGTTCCCCATGAAATGGCGTTGGCTAAAGAGTTGTTGTATAGACTGAGGTGGCGGTTGTGTTGGCAGCAAATACATTTTCCCACCACCACAACAGGCATGATATTCTAGATGCCTCGTGTAACGTGTAGACTTTAGCCGTTCACCATACCAGAAAAGTACATGATAGAATCGGCATTCGTACCTGCAGTCACCAAGATCGCGGTAAACAGGAGAAGCTGAAAAAAGACAATAAATTGGAAACTGGATTACGCAAGGGTAACCATATAAATGGTAGAAGCAGTGTGTTGGGTCAAAAAGTTGATGTGGCAGAAACTCAAAAACAAAGAAAACATCAAGATATTTGTTCAGGCGTTGACAAGAACAAATTGGGCGTTGACAAGAGCAAATTGGGCGTTGACAGAAGTCAACAAAAGTCAAACGCAGTCAACAAAGTCAAACGCTGATGGATATTGAAGATTTGATGGAGAATTCTATTTAGGGAATATATTGAGTATATTATTTATGATATACACAATATATAGTTTATCTAAATAGAAGATTTAGATGTTTATTTGATTTTATCTCTTGTAGATTCTATTCCTTCCACTATAAAAGGAACAAGAGTCTTAGGTTTTATTCATATTATTCATTCACAATGTAAACCTAAAGTGTGTGTCGCACTAGACGTGGGATTCAATGTATACACGTCTAGTGGTTGTTTGTTATTAATATAATGAGCAACCCGTTTGTTTTAATTCATGTGTCTTGTGCCTAAACACCTTGTTCATGATCATTGTTCTTTTCCGCTATGTTATCATATGAACGATGATCAACCTAGATATAATGGTTCATAACCATTGAGTCTAACGATCAAAGGACTCCACAATTGGTATCAGAGCCTAAGGCTCTTGATATCTAGGTCCGACGAGGTGTTCGTGTATGGTGAAGAAAAGAAAAATTCGTATGAGTTTTTCTGGGCGATTTTGTGTGCGCAGCAGTATTCAGAAGGTCATAACTTTTGATTGAACCGTTGGATCGTCACGAAATTTTATATGTGTGTTCTACATACATAGATCTAAACATCCACTGGAGGGATTGTCGAGTTTTATCCCCAGGCAAAAGTTATTAAACGTCAAAGTCAGCAGCAGGGTATATGCAGTTTTCTGTGGACAGCCATGTTCAAAACACGATCTCTCCTTCGTTAACCGTTGGATCTTCGTGATTTTTGAACTGTAGATTCTTGGCACTTGTGTCTTGAATCTCACCGGAGCGATCTTCGATCTGAGCCCTAAGGAAGAAGTTATTCAAGGTCGAAGCTTACTGTTTAAAGGTATCAATGTTTTTGCTTTTCACATGAAATCATGAACTAGGGTTTCTTCAAACCCTAGATCACCATAAAAAGGCAGGAAGATTGCAACTTATGGCTGTTATGATGGAAGTATCAAGCTAGGATTATTTACAAACCCTAATTAGGGTTTCGGTGCATAAATTACTAAACCCTAGATCGTTTTTCATCAGAAAAGATGGTTTGTTCTTGATCCGTTTATACAGTTCTCTTGTTGGAATGGTTTAAAGATTTCAGCAGGTTTGATAACGTGATCGATAGCTCGGACTAAACATGGTGATTGGATATATTCAGAACACAACAGATTCTATTCTTGCGAAGGGTTACAATTAACGTGTGACAAACATTTGTGTTCACACGGTGGAAGAGCTATAATTGGTGGAAAGATTTTACACGAATATGGTCTCTGCAAGTCTTGTGTTCACACGATCCAGAAAGAATAACATGTAGTAATTCTGTGATACTCGTTTCTAATTGTTCAAAGATTTATGTTCACACGGTTGAATTGTTAGGTTCGTATGATCAAGGAGTACAAGCATAACGTGAAAGAAATTGAGTGTTCACACGGTTGCTCGATTCTGATTGGAGGAAAAGATGTGTGTTCACACGATATATGGAATATGATTGGCTATTGAACTTGTGTTCAAGAGAAACAAGAAAGTGGGGATGGTACGTATATCTGTTTTGAGCAGCTAAGGTGAACAGATCACGTAAAGAAAGACGTGTGATGTGAATATTGGAAGCAGATTTGGATTACGTATTTTGGTGGCTGATTTGTAGGGATTTATCCTTACAAGATCTTGACAGAATATTTATCTTGGATAATATTTTTGCTTGCTGCTTAATAGACAAAGGATAAAAGGTTTTAATATGTGGTTATAACATATTAAAAAGGAAGTTATGAGGGTTTTTGTCTATAGCTTATATTATACAAGTAACGTATATTTTATCCACAAAAGTTCTTAGCCGCTGACAGAGTATTGATTGGACGCTGACAGGAAGAAGTTTGACGCTGACAGAATAAGTCAACACTGATAGGTTGACAGTGTCGTCCGATATATAAACTTCAACGCTGATAAGTATTGTCCGATATTGGACAATACATCTGTCAAAGATATTGGACAGAAGAGATATTGGACAACACAAGGTTTGCTGCTGTTTGAGAAAATGGGTACGTTTTAAGCACACAAAAAGGAGGATTATACACACGAAGGTACATGGAATCTCCGTTTTTATTTAGAATATCAAGTTGATATTTATGGCTCGGATATTTTTAAAAGGGATTAATGATTTTAATGCGAGTTAGCAACAATTCGTGAGGTAATTTATTGGATTTGATTATGTAATCGGGGTAGCCTTGTAAAAGAGTTATCCGTCTTATCACTTTTACATATGATATGAAGATTAAGTTTCTTCATGAAGAGGTGTTAGCTTAAGGGGAAGAATTCTTATGGTAAGTTTGATGATTGAAGAAGATTTTCGCGAGTTTGTGTTCTATCATATCTTAAAGTCATGCACTTCCAGTCATGGACTTTTAAGGTAACTTGTTTGTGCTTACATTGTTACTGATGAAGTGATACAAGATCTAGGAATATGTGATTTTTCTTATGGTACTCTATGCACATATTTTCTATCACTTGAAGGAGTTACATTATCGTGCTCAGTGTCTCACAAAGGATGAGGATTTTTGTATCAGCAACACACTTCATCACATTCTACAAGATATGGAACATAGGTTTGGGTTACTCTACTTCTACATCAAGAATACTATATTAATTGTTCTTCAAAATCATTACACAGAGTCTACTTTTGGAGAATCTTCGAAGATTGCGTACATTGTTTACTTTCCTTGTTGATGTGACAAAAAGGGGAAGATATACATGCTACACTTGAGGGGAAGCAACTTGAAGATCATGTACAACTTACAAGAGATACACATAGAGTTTTGCCACTATCAACTAGGGGAAGATTGTTGGGTCAAAAAGTTGATGTGGCAGAAACTCAAAAACAAAGAAAACATCAAGATATTTGTTCAGGCGTTGACAAGAACAAATTGGGTGTTGACAAGAGCAAATTGGGCGTTGACAGAAGTCAACAAAAGTCAAACGCAGTCAACAAAGTCAAACGCTGATGGATATTGAAGATTTGATGGAGAATTCTATTTAGGGAATATATTGAGTATATTATTTATGATATACACAATATATAGTTTATCTAAATAGAAGATTTAGATGTTTATTTGATTTTATCTCTTGTAGATTATGTTCCTTCCACTATAAAAGGAACAAGAGTCTTAGGTTTTATTCATATTATTCATTCACAATGTAAACCTAAAGTGTGTGTCGCACTAGACGTGGGATTCAATGTATACACGTCTAGTGGTTGTTTGTTATTAATATAATGAGCAACCCGTTTGTTTTAATTCATGTGTCTTGTGCCTAAACACCTTGTTCATGATCATTGTTCTTTTCCGCTATGTTATCATATGAACGATGATCAACCTAGATATAATGGTTCATAACCATTGAGTCTAACGATCAAAGGACTCCACACAGTGTGTACCAACTGTATACCTGAGGCACTTGTGGATGATGAAGCACCATGTGAAGGTGTAACCGGTGGGCTAACTTGTGAGGCAGGTGGTGCAGTGCTAGTAGATGCTTCATTATGCGAAGCGTGTGAGGATGTTGGCCTTGGGTGGTAGACAGTACCCGGTACACGGCTAGTAGATCGGTCGTTGGCTGTACCAAGTTCGGGCAACTGACCTGAGACAAACGCAGAAACAATGGAATGTATATTATGGAAGGAGGATAACGTGTGTTAGTACTAAAAAGTCTACCTATAGAAACAAACGATTACCGTTTGGTGTAGAATGTTGTCCAGACGCACTTGGAGGGAAAACCAATCGCCGCCACGGACCTATGTGAAGACCTGTACGACGAATACCCAGTTGGTTTACACGGTCACCAGAAGCCGAGGTTTGTGGAAGAACTTTCCGGGTTGCAAGTTCCATTTCACGTGTAGGCGGCGTTGCTGAACAAACAGACAGGCAAGTCTAAATGATATGCGATGGTAACGGAATGTTTAGGGTGTTAACTAATTACCTAAGCCAGCCAACTGCGGCTTTTCAGAAGTGGATGGCAAAGCATTAGGCATGGGGGTTCCCGTAATATCAGCCCATAAGCCTGTTTGGGGTAGGAGTTTTAGACCGCTCTCGCTGATATACGTACGGTATGCCTCTGTCAAAACAGGGAAAGCATTTGTTTTTTTAGGAATACATATCCGTAGTAGTATTGGGTCTATATCAAAACGCATGGCACGGGTAACAGACCTGTGATGAGGGAGCTCACAACGCTGTCTGTACGGGCACGGGCCAAACACTCAGAACACACAATTCCAAACCCCGAGCGACCACATAAGGGACACAAACTAACGTCGGATGAATTTGAACCCGATGGATCAGACATTGTGCTGAGCATGTCCCGAAAAAGGGAAACCAAAATACCATTATAAACGCCGCAGCGGTCTATAAAGGTAAAACGACATGCACACGACCACTTACCCGGAGGCAACACATGCCTACACAACTGGCCACAAACATACATAAGACACCACCGAGTTTGAAAACAGGTTTTACAAAAAAATAAGCACTTTCATTACGCAAGAAATGGCCAATGGGCCCTTTACCTTAAAGAGTAGGTAATCTATAAACTAATAATATAGCATACTAACAAACAGACAGTCACAATCAAGAATAAGCAGAACCTAGCAAATGTATCAGTTAATAAGACAGGATAGTAACAAATACACATTAACAATAAAGAACAACTACAAGATACCATGTACAAACTAATAATACAGCAAAGTAGCAAATAGACATTTTAGGCTGGAAGATTGGGTGTATAACAACTGAACAAATGAATAACTAAAAATTGTATCTTTTAACAAAAAAAGGACGGTAGGAGAAAGGGAATAAGAGAACTAACCAATGATTTTCAGAGAACCAAAGGCAAACGAAAATGGAAGAAGGGAGGCAGATTCTAGACACACGAAGAACAGCACACCAACAATAATGGAGCTCTTGATCAAAAAACTTAGGGGGACGTGGGATATATATGCATGCTACAGTTAATGACACGGGGCAGCCTAGATCAACGTCGTTTTGACCAATAACTTCTTGGGATAATATCAACCGTAAGATCAATTTCTTACCACCACCAACCCAAAACAGAAAACGCCAAGGACCAATCAACGATTGAGGCCAACGTTTAAGCCCGTAACCCGTTAAACCAACAAACCAACGACCATGATCATCTTTTAAGGCAATTAATTGGGCAACGTCGATGAATTGCAATATTTTAAACAATCTACAGTGGAAGAACAATTTTATAAACGGATCTACAGTGGAAGAAGATGTGTGTGAGAAGACGAAAAAAAATGGGTTTTGTTATGAGGGGGGAACTGGTCATAGGGAACCGAGATTCCCCCATTTTATTAAGGATATAATATAATCTTTATTGGGGTTTTCTTTTAATGGTAAGTGTACTTCCAAATAACATAATGCGTACGTGGGGTATGCAATTTAGTATCTAGATAATTCTCTCACTTACCCCATTTGTATTAAGGGTAATATTCTTCTTAATGTATTTTAAAATAATAGATATTGGTACTCTATATCGACAGATTATTTTCTTCAAAGTATAAACTTCTCAGAGTTTCTATATTACCGATAAAATCGAGTTGACAATGATCCAGATGGTGTCATGTCTTATCTTAAGAAATTTTTAAAATGAACTTATTACTTGTTCTTGCCTATTTCTATAAAGAAAATTCAGGTTGAACCTTTGTTATTTAAGATTGTGGAATTTCATTAAGATATAAGTTTAATATTTAGTCAAAAGGTTATGAACATATTATTCTAAGTTCTTTCGCAATGTTGATCATAACATATATATAATACAAATGTGTTAGCCTATCAGGTATTATCATAAAGTAAAATAATACTTAAGTGATATCATCAGAAACACATAGATTTTATTGATAATACTCACACATATGTTTATAACACTTCTTTATTTACAACCTAACACATAAGGATATTTTAAAATTTTGCCTTGCTCCAATAGTCTCGGGTTCGATGTCCTATCCGATAAAAGATTTGACACTTGACTGTACAGAGTCCGTTATGATGTAGTGAACATCTGGTACATAATGGAAGGTTTCGAGCATACGTATTGTATTCTATTGGTTTGGGAAGGTTAACTGGGTTTGGAGTAACGTAATATAGGTAAGGAAATAAGCATCATAGGGAGTACTTAGGTGACTTGGATTAGGTTCGACGAGGTTTCTTTTTTCACTAAATTTACGCTTAAGGTTATTTGATTCTTGCATAGGATTGTGCTTAATTACCTGATCCATCAATTTTTGGGTAAAATTAATGGCTTCTTCTAAATTTTGGGGTTTAGAAATAGTAATCATTCTTCTGAATCCTTGGGTAAATCCTCTGATAAAAGCCTTCATCATCCTTTGAGAATTAGTGATAGGACACAATTATATTAACTCTTGAAATTTTCTCAAATTTGAGACTATTTCCTTTTGTCGTTAGATAGTAAAATTCCTTTTTCACTTTCTCGGTCTCTATTGAAGGATAATATTGCGTTATTAGGAGGCACTCAAAATCCGAACACTTCATCTTATGAGCTTCTTCCATTCCAACGAGTTGATCATAGTAACTCCACCATGATAATGCTTTAGTAGTTAGAGTACTGATAGCAAGCTTCACTTTGCGATCTTCAGGACAATTATTATGGGAGAAAAGTGATTCAGTTCTTTAAATCCAATGAGTGATACCAATCATCTTCAGTTACTTGGAATTTATATAATTGACTAGCTATAAAGTTTTCCGCTGGAATAATATTCCTTACTATTTTGAATGTTGGTACTTGCAAAGCTGCAGCAACGCCATCGTTAATTATTCGCTGAAGTCCTTCAGATGTTATAATAGAAGATGTTGGTGTCCTTAGATGTTTCATTCTGAAATTAGATGACAAATAATTTTTGAAGTTTAGATATACTTGTCTATTAAGCATTTTTCATATGTGTATACATATAACGCTTTTACGAGCATATTTTTCCAAGAATATAAAGGCACATCCTAACATATTGGTTATTTGTAAATCCAAGAGATGGATATATTCTCCAAATTCACAATAGATTTATAGGGCTATAACAGCTTGTCTTGTCTTAGGCAGGCTTCTACATGTATATAATTTATTCTTTATTTAGATTAATACTTTCTTTAACCAAAGAAACTTGAAAAGTCCTTTTTAGTCTAAGAGAATATCTTTCCTTGCTAAAATTCTTTTAAATACATATACCTTATCAAGTATTTATCTTTTCTAGAATTATAACTTGTAAACAAAGGAAAGGAGATTTAAAAGAAACTTTTATTTATTAACAACTTGCTTTGCTGATGGACAGACAAGCTTCTTTGTTACATAAAAGTAAAGACTGAAAGCTAAAATATTTACAAAGCTTTTAGGGAAGTTGAAATATTTATAAGCTTATCTATTTCTTTATTGTGAGCTCCTTAATGTCGTCCAAAAGTTCTTTGATATTTTATCGATGTCTAACTTGAATATCTTCAACAAGTTTCTCCATTGTTGACATTCTTACTCGAGCTAAGGTAATTTCTTTGTCATTCAACCTACATCGTAACTCGGAATTCTCATTACGTACTTTTGATAAATCCTTTTCCTATTTTTCTACTTCCTCTTGCATAATCGTTTTTCCACACTTAAGACCTTCGACTTCATATTCTAAATCTTCAATACGTTTGGGAGGTATTTCATTGAAATAGTTGAACATATTTTCCATTTGTTCTACATAGGTATTTTGGGAACTTTGGATATTATTAGAGGCTTGGGATGAAGGATTTTGGCACTGCGGAATAGGTACATTTTTATTATTTGGTTGTGGATTATTTTGAGGAGATAAAGGGTTAGGAAAATTATTCGCAAAAAGGGCTAACACTAAGGGTTTAGGTAAATCCATAATATAGATATTTTCTGATTCCGAATCCGATATGACGATAGGATAAAAATAGGAAGACATATTTCTGAAGACTTCGGGAAAACAAATCATTTATATTAGTATTTAATATTATATTACTTATACAAACCATATAATATCTCATAACATTACTACTAAGATCATCATTTATTCATAAATATCACTTACATCTTTTTCTTGTAGCAGCACGATTTCGATGCGGAAAATTCACTTGAAACGTATTTAAGAAAATCAGTTATAGTCAAGATTTTAATTCCTTGTTCTCTATAACGATGGCTCTGATACCAATCTGTAACACCCCCATTTTTACCTTAACGCAGCGGAATATCATTTTTGGGTTATTACTTCATGGAATAAAAGTTACAATAATAAAAAACAACTCAAAAGAGCATTTTAAAAAACTTTATTTATTATTTATCACATTATCATTCAAAATAAGAAACTTTAGATAAAACAACTATAAATACTTTGTACATCACAGGTTCCCGAGATCTAAAAAATAGGTTTGAATGATAAATATCTCAAGTCTATATCTCTCCACATCATCATTGTGCTGCTCCATGCTATCAATTTAATATAATGGTTGAGTGAATTCATAGGTTTGTAAATCATTTTGAATACAAGATCCTTTTCCTTGAGCTACGTTGTTATTCGCCTTTAAAACAAATTAATGAATTACTTCACTAAGCATATGATACCGCGACTAGACACATCAGAAACCGTCAACTTGCCCTTATGAGGAAGTCTGCCAAACTATCCTGTTTTAAAATAAAGTATTCATTTTTTACCACTAAGGTTCTAACAAGTGTGACTTGCCTAGACAGAGGATGTCAGTCCTCAAATAGTACTATATACCATATTAGCGCTCATTTTATATGAAATGGTTAGCGATTCACAATTAAAAGGGACTTAAAGGCAACAGTAAACATAGTTCAATAAACATATCTGGGAAGCATACCAAAAAAAGCTTGTATTCAACTTTTGCATATATCCCCCTCACGGGTTTTCAAATCATTTAAAGTAGTATACTTAAGTGAGGCTATGAACTCACGGGTTTTCAAATTATTTAATAATCAACAAGTGAGGCTACGAACTTACCTTATATCCAAAGGTTCTGAATCTCGTCAAGTTATATTTCAATCACAAATTAACAGCTTAGTCTCACCAACCTGGATTTACACAGTTTGTATAGTATCAAATCTTTGACCTTGAGTTCAATATATTTTTAAGTATGAAATATGTATTCTTTGATTTATTAATTCTGATAGTTATAGCATCATTGTTCGGGCCATCATACTTAGAAGCCATTCTATAAACTTTTGAGGAGCGAGGACACTTTAAATCGTAAGCACAACCACTCAGTCAGAACGTAATATCGAGATGGAACATCCTTGTACAAAGTTCCCGACTAACATGATACATTATATATTTTAGAAATTTCGTCAAAAGTTAGTATATTGTTTCATTATTATTTCTTACATCCTTTAGTTTCAAAATTGGCAAAAATAGTCCTTTTGTTTATATAACTTTAGAAAATAGGTTTTATTTTACAATTATCATCCATATAGTTTCATAAATGACCAAAATGATCCTTAAAGTTTCTAAGTTTGGAATATTTACATTTTTAGCATATAATTTTTTAAGTTTAGCATATTTACACTTTTAACCCTTAAAGTATATAGTTTTAATATTTACATTTTTAACCTTCAAATATTGACCTTAGGGTTTCAAAATTTGCAAAATCAATCCTTATAGTTTTAACTTTCATAAAACAAAACTTTTGGCCCAAAATTTTTATAGTTTCAAAAATGACAGTTTAGTCCCCAGACTTGTTTAAAATTACATAACAAGCTCAAAATTGTACAAAAAGATTTAGGAACTTAAAACAAAGTTAAAACACATTTATAATCATAATAACATTACTTTTCTGGAATTATAGCTTTTTGAAATGGATTTTACCTTATTATTTCATGTAATTTACATATATATAACTTTGGATTAATGTGCGGGTTCAACTTACGTTATTCATCTGTAAATGCTAAACTTTTTTAATAAGTAAGTTAGATTTAAGACTTGACTTGCCACAGACCAAGAACTTTCGTTGGTCTGTTGTAATTTAAGACATGACTTTGACTATAGTTGCAGCCTTTTCACATAGTGTACAAGGATAATAAAACCACATTGAAAGATTAGTTACAATATACCTCACTTTAGCTTTCTATTTTGTTAGCTAATTGATTGATGGTGGAGGAGTAGGGGAACTTTTATAGTATGTAGCTGGCAAAGAGTTGGTTGAATTGTATATTTATATAGGGATAACTCGTGTTTTTGCTAGCCTACAAGAGTAGTCTTTCACCTATTGTTCATCTTTTTTATTAGCTTCCAAAGTGATTATTCACCATGTTTGCATCATAGGAATTAGGACATCCAGCACTATAAACATATGCTTGTAACAAATTTTTCAATTAAGATTTAGTCTCTTTTCACTTTTAAAGTTGCATCCTTGTTATGGCAAAACGTCAAGGATAATATAAGTTAATTTAGTTATAAAGCACTACTTCGAAACACTATGAAAATAAAATTTACCCCCTAACTGGAAATCATTGCTCCGTCCCTGTTTCTAATGACGTTATTGTTTCGTTGTAGGTGCACCTATAGCAGAAGATGAAACAAGAGGAAGAGTAATTCCAACAATGGAATGCAAATCAGTAATGACGATAGTGCTGAGTTATCCTGGACATGGAAGACGGGAACACATTTAGATCAAGCTCATCGACCGTTTATGCTACAATACTCAGAAATAGTACCACGTTTTCTTATAAAATGATCAACTATACAGGTTGTTCTTTCCCCACTCATAGACAAGAGCAAATATTAATAATAACTATTGAAGTTTTATTGGTCATTATTAACAAATTTGTTTGGAAATATAGTGCAGATAGATAAAATCAAACATACATACCTTTTATGAAAATTATTGTAAAAGTTGCAATTCTTGATAACCATTTAATAGATTTTTTTGTTTATGATTGGAACAGTTATGTAAATCTCCTAGGCTTCTCGAAGATATTGAAATTATTTACAAATGCTCGAAAACTACCGAAGTACTCAAACCTATCTATGAATTGTATAATGGAATCTTAGATCTTAAAGTTTGCTTTACATCATTAACTGCATTTGTGTTAAGACGCCTTTGCTGGTGAACACACCAACACACAAAAATGGAATGTGAAGTATGAAGTATGGGAAAAATAGCTAATAATAGAGAGTCTAAGAAAAAGAATAAGCCCTTAATGCCTTTGAAAAAAGTTGTTGATTCTAAAGAATGTGATCTGAATGAAATGTTTAAAGTTCGTCAAGAAAGAAATATCAACGTATGGATGAAATAGATTGTTTTTATAAATGATTCTTATTTGTCCCTTTTTAATTTCAGCGTTACCAGCCACATATGAGTCCACCCCTTCCAACATTCGTAGTCGAAAGAGTATATTTCAAAAAACCTTAAGCACTAGAAATATGCTAAAACTACTTGGTGGTAGAGTCGACTGTTTAGACACTCCTACTGTTGACACTTGCAGCCTATTTCTACAAGTAAACATTAAGATCCTACTTGATTTTTCTCATTTGAGTAGATGCATATAGCCTTATGCTCCCCTCTTATATACCCTAGTCTATAACTCCTAAGAATCTTAGATGCATTCAACATGCATGGGTGTTCTGTTTGCTGTAATCTTAAATGATAACATGTCCTCGGTGTTCAAAGTTTAATGAGAAGCAATTTTTTATCAGCCAGTACTTGTTTAACCTTCTTGATGGTAGTAATTAATGTAATTACACTTAGTTGTTCGCAGTTTTTAAGTTGGATGCGCTAATACGCTGAAATCTAGAAATGCATTTTCTCTTTTTTGAGTGTATGGCATTACATTTTAACAGTGATTATGTAGTTGTTGATTATGAGTTGAAAAAATAAATTTTTTAGTATTTTCACGTTCTCATCTAATTATTTACGGGTCAATTAATTTTAAAATCTATTATATCACCTTAAGTAGTTCATAAAGCAATCCTTTTAGTTTGAAACTTCAATACAGAAGGCTATTCTTTAATACCTTTTACTTGAATTTCAATATAGTAGCTTTTCACTACAATTGTGTTTACTTGAATATGGATTTCAATATAGTAGAGGGATTTTCTTGAGTACTTTGGATAAAAACTAAAGCAATCACTTTATATCTTTTTTTTATCTCGGTAAGTTGAATTTATAAATTTGTATATTATGAAATTTATTAAATAATTCAATTTTTTTTTATATTTGATATTATAAAAAGATAAGGTTTGAGATAAAAACATATCTTTTTACTCCATATAAAGACATGTTAGATGTTTTTATAAAGACAGGTCGCGGGAGAACCGGTGTTGATGTTCATTAAACATGTGTATTTATTTTTAATATAGAGATCAATTTTTAGGGAGAAAACTGGTGTCGATGCTTATAAAGAGAGAGGTTTCGTAACCGATTTTCATATGTTTCAATCATGACGATACCTTTT
Organism: Glebionis coronaria; assembly: GCA_025667525.1. Taxonomy (NCBI): domain Eukaryota; kingdom Viridiplantae; phylum Streptophyta; class Magnoliopsida; order Asterales; family Asteraceae; genus Glebionis; species Glebionis coronaria. The sequence continues at coordinate 478,072,082 of CM046880.1, forward strand.
TGGAGAACGGTTCTAAAACCACTCTTCATGGTAATTTTGACCAATTTTTATAAGACTTTTTGTAGTAATGAGAGAAGTTAAAAAATATATTTCCCAAAATAAGTTAATCTTTTTTTGCTAAAACCCACATAAACATATGCCACTGACGTAAGTAAGGTCAAAACAACAATAGTATTTACATCATTCTTGAGGCTACCCGCAATGGGGAGGAAAAATATCGGTCGCAACCGACCTGTTGCGGGGACTGATTCGCCCTGATCGGTCGTCCATATTCAACTTCCAAGCGACCTTATTTGATACCGTTGGAAATTTTGTGTGTTGTGTTTGTGTTTGTGTTTGTGTTTGTGTTTGTGTTTGTGTTTGTGTGTTAGTATAAAAAAAACTTTTTAAAAAATTTAAAATTTAAACCCTATACCGTTACTCGTTGTTAGAAAGTCTCCACCAAATCATACCCTATTTTATTTTCATTTTAATTATTTAAATTCGTAAATTAAAAACGTAAATAAAAACATAAACGTAAACAGTTTCTATTCGAAAATTAAAACATTTATTCCATACGTAAAACATGAAAATACTGGAATTCGAATATAATAGGAAATGAAATACACACTAGATAGATAAAATAAAAATACATAATACGATTAGTTAGTTCTCGGATCCGAATCTGATAACTGACCACGTAACTCCCAACGCATAGTCTCTTTGTAATCTTCTTCGGCCATAATTTCCGCCTCCCGCTCCCTTCGTGTCCTTTCTTCTTCTTCCAGTGTTTGTCTCAATACTTTTTGATCTATGTATAGTTGATACACCTCATTGTCAGTAAGTAAGCCATTTGAGTCGTTTGCAATTGGATATGGTAGATCGGGAGAATCATTTCGGCGTCGGTATTGCTGTGATGAAGAACCGATATGAGTTGTTTGAGTTTGGGATGAAGAACCGATATGAGTTTGGGATAAAGAACCCAAGTTATTCAGCCATTCTGTATTTTTATCAATCCGGGCCTCTAATTTTGCAGACTTTCTAAACAAAGATGTTCGAATGTTGAAATCGTTATCAGATTGATTACTTAGACACGTGTCGATTAAATGACGTTTGTGGGGAAAGATCACGGCATTTCTCACATGTTGTGCGCAGTTTCGTAACGTTGTAAGCGCATCCGTAACGATGTTTTTGTTCAATTATTTGTTTCTGAATCATAGCCTTAATCTCGTCATCGGTGTTTGGGAAAGAGCATGCCATTTTTTAATTCTGAAACTGTGTGAAAATACAGACAGTTGTGAGGGAAAATAATGAAAGTTGTGTTTGAAAATATAGTATTTACAAAAAAATTGATTTAAATTAAAAAAAGATTGAAATAGGTCGCACTCAGTCGCTTTGTTGGGTAAATATATCACATTAAATTGCAAGAGAGAAAGCTGAAAAATCAAGGTCGCACTATGTCGCTGTTGTAGGTAGCATGAAAGGTTTGTTAATTTCTCAATTATTGAATTGAATCGAGCCTAATCGAACAAAGTACCAAACAACTTAAAACATCTTAACATATGGTTATCACAAAATTTACAACTCAACAACATTGTTATTCTCTTAAACATTTGATGCACACTCTAAAACAAAACATCCAACATCATAGGAACCATGTTCCTCCATTGTATGATCACTTAAACAAAATTATGTTTCTCAAGGTAGGGACTTTTGACTTTCGATATCTTTAGGTTCAACTGTAACTTGCACATTTTTATCTTCTGATGTCACGAATTTAAGGTAATGTTCAATGTCTTTCTCAGAGCTTCCTGTTCTTTTATGGAACCAATTTCGGGCGGTTTTTGGCTTCCTGTCACTGATGGCAATGGAGATGTCATTTGGGAAGAGATCTCTCATCACAAAAGCGTGCAAAATTGTGGTTACAAGTAGGCCAAAGACGATTAGGGTTGCGATTGAGCAGAGGATGACAGTTAAAGCTTTAGTAAATACGTTGGAGACTTCGGTTGTGTATCTGATTGTTGCGATTGCAGCTCCGGTCATGGGAAAAGTGTATGCCCACCATGCCAATGAGAACTTGAATCCTCTGAAGAAATTTGCTCTGACCGCCTGCGAAATAACACGAAACAATACTTTTTAGATACCGGCTAAACACTTTTGAGATTTTTAGATACATCCAAATAACTTATGCTTATCAGCTTATTTAATTTGTGTCAATAAGCTATTTTTTAGTTGCTTATTTGAATAAAAAGAAATTCCTAAAGCTTCCCTAAATCATACTAGTATAACTATAATCGGTTAAATTTGTGTGGCAATAAGTACTAGACTCCTATTACTATTTGCTACATGAAAATGAAACTAAAAATTGTAACATACCAGTGAGAAGTAGAGGAACATGGCGATAAAGTAAGCAATTCTCGAGCCATAATCGAACGAACCATTAATATTAGCCCACGCCACCGAGGCAACACTTGGAGCAGCCACAAACAGAAAGAAAACAGGATGAAGTTCCTTAGGCAACGTTTCATTCGTAGGAAGTCTTTGATACAAAGTCACAAACAAAACCATATAATGTGCCATTCCAACAGCGAAAAAGAAAATCGGACCCTCTTTCAACCCCATCGACGCACCCAATAACGCTCCAACAAAGTTCCCAACAACCGATAAATGGTTAGAAGGATTCGCCACCTTCGATAATCGCCTCTGCCCACCCGACATCCACTGTCCGTATATCTTTAGCTCGAGTATTAAAAAGGGTGTCATCAAAACATACCACAGAACATGTGGCAAATGTTTAGTGACAGTCGATGGGACTCCTATTGCTAAAAATAGTAAGGCTATCCATGGAGCGAAAAAGAAGTTGACACGAATCGGATGATAGTATTCGCGACGTACAGCTTCAAAATAGAAGACTATTTTAAGAAGGTACGTGGCTGCTACGACTGCGAAAAGAACCAACGAAATGCACCATAGGACTAGGTTAACATGTGGGCTAATATGAAGGAAATGTGTCGGGGCGGTCGATGCTAAGTTCTTGTACATAATCGCTTGACTGCTTACGCCGAGACATATACCAAACGATGAGATCGGATATCGTAGAAGAAACGGCCATTTCTTGTCTTCGGGGAGAATTATTTCCTCTGATGGCTGTTAAATAAAACAGTACATCATTTAGGTTAGGGTACGTATTAAATATAAATAGTAAGATGGACATTTTTTTTAATAATGTAGGTTTCGATTAATCCAAAAATAAACTTACCCTGAGAGTATCTAACTCAGGTCCAGTTAATGCATCGAAATACCGATCAACGGGCAAATTAATCTCGCTTCTAGGAGTGCTGACTTGCGGCTCATTAGCTGGTTTACCTCGTAAATTCGAGAGTTGTCTCTCGAGTTTACCAGACCATGTTTTGAACGAGTTGTAACGTTCGTCTTCTTTTAATTTATCAACTCTCGGGTTTCTTGGGGGACGGTTTGGTGATTTTCCGATAGCGGCAAAGCCGACGCCTGTAGGCATTGGTTGAGAATAGTATTTAGTGGCGGAACTGGCTAATGGGTCATTTTTAGCAACGAGTTCAACATCGTCTGTAAATGCAACTTTTTTGATGTTTTGTTCCATTGGTGAAGGTGGCATACTTATCGAAATCGAAGGTGTTCGATGGTGGTGTAAATAAGCATTCGAGGTTTCGGATTCAGGTTTAGTTTCCTAATACAAATCAGACAACATATGTTAGTAAAATCTTCAAGAGCATAATAAACTCAAAAGCAAATTTAAATAACTAACTTACCATAACTTCATACAACACATTAGTTTTCATTAAACTATCATCAAATCCTTCAATGTCATTAGCATCAATAGATCTAATCAAAGAAGGGATTACTTCTTTCTTCATTCCTAGATTATTGGTATCTTCCATGTCCTGCAAAATACGGAGTATAACATAACTTTATTATCATTCAACATATTTTATGATCATATATTCATATATTAAGTGTTAATGAATGACATGGGGTCATGTAACATGTTCTTGTATTATTGTCCATAAATCTCATAAAATAAAACCAACACCACATGTTGTGATGCAAATAATGGAGGTGGATATGAAGCTAGAGTGATGAGTTGTACCTCTTTGTGTGTTATTCAGCAAGAACACTTGTATAGATAGGATGAGTTCAAAATCAATTTGGTTTTTGGAATTGCAAGAGAAGGAGACAAAATGGTCAAAAGAATATAGAAAGAAAGAAAAAATAAGAAACACACATTTCATTGTGGTTGCATGTGAAGGTGTATATATAGTACCATAGATATATATCTCAACACTAGCCTTTTCTTTTCACTAACTTCCAAAAATCAATATTCAAATTTATAAAATATATGAATTGAAATTAAAAACTGTAGTGGATTCCAAGATACAACTATATGCCACAAACTTTTTGAATAAAATTGTTTATTTCATATTTTCTTGCATGCGATTTTACAATTACAAAATCAACCATGTGTTGTATTTTCTATGTTTTATATATGTTGGAGTACATATCTCTAAAATTTTTATTATAGCACATCAAAAATTACAAAACATAAGAACATACAAAGATGCATAGGCTACGTTTTATATTGATTGTCAATTTTATACTGTATATTTTAAAAAAATCAGTTTATAGTCTAGGTGAGTTAAAACGTGAAAACCATTTCACTTTTTTTTTCAGTCAATATATACAATTGTTGCACTCTTAAATTTCTTTTTCTATATGCATTTTAGTCCGATTTCGCCCAAGTTTGATTTGTGCACGATCTCATGTAATGTGTACACTTTGAAGACAGAAACATGTCGTGAAAGTGATATGAGAAGATCGAGTTATTAAAGTCAAAACAGCATTCATCACGACTCTTAGATTTTTCTCATAAAATTATACAGCTGCTTTGTGTGAAAATGACTAAGGAGTCATGACAATTAGTCTTTTTCAGCGTGCTTTTGTCTATAATTTAATTGTAATTTGTAAATTATCGTAAAGCTAGCTTGGATGTAATGACCAAGTTGGCCAGTTAGAGTGAGTATGACAAAAGATTGAAAGTACTCATCGTTAATAATTCCTGCCTTCCAACAAAAAAAATGTTATCCTTGCTATATAATATTGTTAATGACAATGGCGAAATAATTATTTATATGGTAATAACATGAGATACTTCTAACATATGAGATTTTCCGAATTACGTAACATAATTTATGAGCATAAACTTCTTGATCAGAAGTTATTGTTTTGTGCATGCCTCACGAGTGGGAATACATTTCATTGAGCATAATTAAGCTAGCATTTTTCCAATGTAAATGAATTTAAAATTTGGGTTAAGCCTATAAAATAGAAACGTATTTTTCAAAATATACAATTTTAGGTGACGAACTTATTATATTATCATTTTATTCATTGAAACCTGTTATTTTGGGATAATCTAGTAAATATGACCGACTTATTTTCCACATAGATTAATAATTATTTTTTAACTCCACGTACAAAATCCACGTAGATAATTTTATTTCCACCTATTATCAATATTAGTTGGAGTAAATATATTTTGTTCTTTCAGGCAATTCTTTTTGCAAATCCGCAAAAAATCGTGAATACTACTTCATGTCTTTCAGTAAACAAATATCAATCTTCAAGGTCTTTGATTTTCTCTGTATCCTCTATTTCTTCCTTCTTCAAATCAAAATAGCACCACCATTATAATACTTCAAGCAAATCTGAAACCACCACCAGAATCACCACTCCACCGCGAACAAAACCCAACTTGCCTAACCACCACCGGGTCCGCCACGTACAGTGATGATTTCCGGCGCATCCCTTGTTTATTTTGGGTGTTTTCCGGCGACTTCTAGGCGTTTTGGACCACCACATCCATCGAGTTTATGGTGCTCAGAGGTGGGAGTCTGACCAAGTGTTTGATGATGGTGGCTTAAAATAGTTGATTAAGAAGGTTATAAACTAGTGGCTCACATTTTCTTTTTACATCGATTGAGGATGAATATCTGCTTTGTTGGACACAAAAATATTTTTATATCGGTGGCCAATTTCTTTTTCTTTGGATAATGAAGCAATTGTAGATTTGCTTGTTGAACAAAAAAAAATATTGAAAACAATTGAAGTTTATATTTTAGTAACTATTAGAATATATTTGGATTAATATTAGATTTTTGAAATATATATGGAATTTATTTTTTTGGATTTCTAAAATATATAAGGATGATTGAATTTGGTTCACTGGAGACGTGATTTTTAAAATTTATTTATTTTGTTAGATTGAATTTTTGAACTTGTGAAAACAAAAAGGCTCAAATCAAATCAGAAAAAAAAATCCACATTACACGTAAGCATAAAAATGAACAAAAACGCCAAATAAGTAAGTTTGACCGGTTTAACAGGTAACAGGTTACCATATTAGTGATAATGTACCCATTTTTAACTTTTGATATACCAGATTAGTAATATAATAAGTTCGTTACCTAAAATTGTATATTTTGAAAAATACATTTCTATTTTATAGACTTAACCCTTAAAATTTTGCTTAAATATGTCCTAGACAACTCTCTAGCTAATATACACTTCATGAACATATTGATTACGCGTTTCGTAAATTAGACAATTATCAATATATATAATGCAAACCATATAGACCTAAAGATGCACAGAATATGGTGAAAATAATCACCTGTAAATAGCATTATGAATACAAAAGAAAATATTCATCTTTTGTAAATGGGAATATACCCTCCTAACTTCCATAATAATAACTCATTAGTTTCAAATCTATCCATTCTTACTGTCGCCGCTCTCCATCCGGCCACCGTTGCTCCACCACCTCACTGTTTTTAGATTAGATTTGTTTGGCTTTGGTTCGGTTCTTTTAAAGATGTTAGATTTTATCATTTTTGTTTGTTTTGTGTACCTTTGTGTACTTTTGCTCCAAGCTACATCTTCATATGGATGTGTTTGCGAAAAGCTCACGTTGGTGATTCCCCCTCACCCTTATATTGTGTTGCTATCCCCGTGTCACAACTTTTACGGTGTATGTTTTGGCTTGTTTCAACTTGTTACTTTGTGTATTTTGTTTGGCAAATCGGTTTCGATTTTACTTTTTACGTTTGATGTAATTCGTTGTGTATAACTTTCATTCGTTTGTAAGGTGTGATAATAAAATCTATGATAAAAAAATTAATAAAAAGAGAAATAGACTTCCATTACAAGCAAACATGTAGTACCAAAAAACACGTATTAAGATTGATAAAAACAGCTGCTTGTTGGTAGTTCAACAAATTGATTTTGACTAAAGCCGTATTAGCTTTCCTTGTCCTGATTTATTACAACTCAAATCAATCTAATAAGCCTAGCACTTTTAATATATAACACGTAAATCAATCAATAATTATTACATACATCAAATGACTAGACACATGTATGTTAAAAGTTTTTAAAAACGCAATGAGTCCACTTGATAAGGTTTTACTATAAAATAAAAGACGTTTATTTGATAAAAAAATTATTTACTAATAAAATTTATAATTATTTAAATTATTATAATTTTTTTTAATAAACACAATAAATATAAAAATAAGTAGAAAAACTTATAACTTTTCTTTACTCTTTTATATACTAAAATTTTTTTATTAAAAGTTTTCCATTTTTAATTATTTTTTGTTTACTCTTTAAAGTTTTAATAATTCACTTGTATTACTCATTTTTTTTCTTTTTAATATAAGTTGATAAAAATAAATTTTAATAACCTTTTTAATAAAATTAATAAAAAATAGTTTTAGCACCCTCTTTATTACTTACTTTTTTTTACATTTAACTTAATAAGCAAATTGAACTATAAAAAAGCAATAAATGAGAGGTATCATGTTCGATTTCTGCTAATTTTAAATAACCATAAGTGTTCACGGCATGAATTTGTGTAGTGATGAGATTAAATCATGATGATTAGTTCCTAAACCTTCGTATTTTCAGTAAAGTATATAGAATTTTATCGTGTTTACTTATGCAAAACAGACTTGTTTAATTTATATTATAGAAGTCAAAACTTTGACTACTATTTTGTACAAGTAACACGGTATCTTACGAGTAGATTTTATAGATCCAGGTCATTCCACCTGCATGTTTTACTCCATTGAAATCTCAATTTCTGCGGTGTCAAGAACAACTTGAACAATACACACAGATATTTGTTTTCTAAAATAGTTTATACTATTAAGTTTCGAATTTGTTAGATGTCAAACATGGGGCCCGTAGTTACATGAGACAGCTTAAACGATGTCTATTAACAACAAAAATTTATTTTATTTATTATTGCAGTATATAATAAAGAACAAGAAGCGAAATGAAATACGAAACAATCGGATACCTCACATCAGTCTGCAAATATCAAACACTTTAAATTAATTTACTAGTAATAAATTAAACATGTCTTTTTAAACCAAGATATATTTGGATGATCAAACAAAATATCAGGACTACATTCGATGATCAATACTCTTGTTGACTAACTAACAAATAACATATACTTGTCGATCCTGGAAGATTACGTTTTAAACAACATAATACCTGGTTTACGTGAACGACAAAGTTTGCCAAGCCTAAACTGTATAGTCATGTAAATCTCACAGAGTACCATATTGTTTGGTTTCGTGAGCTTCCCACCTTGTCGCTTACTTGTCTTTTGCGTCAACCCGGATTTATTCCGTGCGCCCTCGAAAACGAAAATGCCTAACCTTTATGCATTACTAATTTCCTATTAGAAGAATTTCCCCGATTCTTTGTAAAACATAAGGAAAAGCTCGATCTAACAAATAAAGAGTTGGCATCTTTCTAACAAAAGTCGAAAATGAGCAAGAAAACTAGTACAGTAGTTTGATACACAAAAATCTATTTTTCCGTTTATTCAGTAAAATAACTTTTGGAAAGTAGTGTAGTATATTTTTTTTGCTTCTCTTTATTATCAAAGTTAAAATTCATGATCACTACGTAAAACTCAATAATCTAGTCTATCCTTGATCAACCTTTTAGAACAACAACCAACAACGTTGGAATCAATTAAATAATTGCCTTCCTAAGAAGAAAACAATACGAGTATATGTTTTATAAATCTTGGTCTTCGTTTTCGACAGCTTACATTTACTAAACTAATACGAGCAATTGACTTGTGTGCAGAATTAATACTAGTAGTATTTAATACTCCATATATGTTGGTAGAAGCTAACGCGCAGATTATTCGCCCCATAAACGGGGCTTATGTATGTATGTGCATGCTTAAATTCCAGCTGTATTTGCATTTTTTTAACACACATGAAGAAGCTTCAACGCACACCAACGCCCATGGCCACTTGAAAACTTCACATTTTAGTGGACAACTAGATAACTAGTCAGCTCAAGCTTAAGCTCGATCTGTATCATGCTAGCTAGCTTATTTGCTTCTAGAATACACGCGTATATCCAATATGATAGACACTTTTTCTTAACTACGGAGTACGTGGGTTTATCGGTGATTTTAAATCGCATCACATATCCGAGGAATTTTCTGGCAAGAAGAATAAAAACATACGATAGATGAGAATCTATGTTACGATATTTAGTATCGACATAGTAAAAGTGAAAAACGCAAATTTGGTGGAGATGTCGATTGGTGGCAGAGGCGGAGGCAAGGGGGGGTCAAGAGGGTCATGTGACCCCCCTAGCGAAAATATCGTAGTGTAAATTTTCGAAAATTTTCGGGTTTTTTTAAAGTTTGACCCCCTTAATAACCATTTTATAGTGTAGTTTATAAAAAATATCAAATTTTGACCCCCCAAGCCGAACTTTCTAGCTCCGCCACTGATTGGTGGTCAAGAGTTGGGGCAAAAAGTATACCTAATGTTGGTCACTTTATAAGCACTTAGAAATCGATATGAAATCTTCTTGGTTGGATACTGAGAATGATGACGTAAAACTTGTACCTAAGTCATGCCCATTATCGATCTTCCATTAACATCTTTCCTTTTTTGTTTATCCAATTAAATCATCGTTTGTTTAATATATTGGATAACACACCAATAGGTATGTATGTAATTATCTATTGGGAAATGCTCATATAAGAAAAAGCGTAGCTAAAAAGTGCAAAAGTGTAAGGCGTAACTCGTAAGGATAAGCCATAAATCTATAATGGGCAATTACATGATTGGTATGACGTATACAATAGTAGTATTATTTAACAAAAGATTTGAGACCAAATGATAACTGTTTATGAACTCCGTACTATGATTTGAAAGATGACGACCTGTACTAAAAATGTGTACCTAATTATTTCTTCTAATTGAGTGACGATATGCATCATCATTCATCACTTGCAAGTTGCCAAGTGGAGTAACATCAACATGCAAGTGGGGTTTCAATCGTGTTCATAATAAGGTTTACTTTTTTAAAAGCATCGGATGCTTCCAATATTCTTCTTAGATTATTGTTTGCTTTTGAATCTTCAATGGATTTTGAGCTTTAGGTTGAAGTAGTGGGGAGAAAAATCTATAGGTGAGTATGACTTGGTAAAATTCACGCATAGGTTTACCAAAAACCTTATTAGGAACTCACCAAAACCCACACGTAGATTTATGCAATGTTTTTAGACCCGGGTCGATCCGGTCGGGTCAACCGGTTGAACCGGTTCCGGCCGAAAAAACGGGTCATATTGTCCCGGGTTTCATATTTTCGAAACCCGGCTTGACCCGGCGGGTTTGGGGTGACCCGGGTCAACCCGGTTCTCAAAACCCGGCCGGGTTTCGAATTTTTCGGGATTTTTTAACCAAAAAAAAATTAATTATACGTATTTGCGACGAAATTTTATTTTTACATATTATATTGGTTGGTAAACAATTTATATTTTCAATATACATAAGTTTTTATGGTTTTTATAAGTATAATTTTGTTAATTATTAAAAGTATAAAAAAAATATTTTTTTTTAGAAAACCGGGTTGACCCGGACCCGACGACTCGACGGGTCGATCTAAGACCCGGGTTTTAAAACATTGGATTTATGTTTTAAAAAAAAATTCTATCATCGGTAGCATTTTTACTACTCGTAAAACACTCCATGTGGGCCAAAGAGAACTTTCATTTATTTATGAATACCCTCATTTAACACATTTCAAAATACACCAAAATCAAATTTATATTCATCTTCTTTATTCTTTTAAAATTTTCAACATGGAAAACATGGATGAGTATACGTTTATGTTCCTCGACCTAATGATCGACGAAGAAGAAACTTTGTTGAATAGGCCTCGTGTCCGGTTGCTTGCAAGAGCGATGTCGTTTTTTCGAAATAGACGACAACCAAGAATGCCTAGAAACCCGGTTAATCGAGATCGTTATGGTGCCCATGATCGTCTAATTGCCGCGTTTTTCAGTGACATCCCGATCTACGACGAACGTGCATTCCGGAAGACATTCTGAATAGCTCCTCCACTTTTCAACGATATAGTTGTGGCTGTAAGTGCTCATGATCCTTACTTTAGTGCAAATATCGACTGTACCGGAAGAGAAGGCATTGCTCCATTGGTGAAATTCACTTCTGCAATTCGTCAATTAGCATACGACATTGTTCCAGCTTTTTTAGATGAATAACTGCAAATGGCTAAAAGAACTTCACGGGAGAGTCTTAATCATTTTTGTAATGCAATAAGGGAGGTATATGGGCCAGAGTATCTGAGAAAACCCATGGTGAGTGACGTTAAATTACTATATTAACATCACGAAGAGAAGCACGGTTTCCCGGGGATGCTAGGAAGTCTAGACTGCACGTATTGGGAATGGTTTGGTTGTCCGTACGCCCATAAAGGGCGAGCGCCAGAGATTCCTTTTACGACTAACGGCGTTACTTATCCATTTGGATAATATCTTGTTGACGGGATATATCCCGAATTAGTTTCACTCGTTAAGACGATTCTAGAAACCTCTGACAATTACCACAATCGAATATTGAATAAGAAGAACCAGGAATCGGCAAAGAAAGATGTGAAACACGCGTTTGGTGTTCTAAAAAAGAAATGGGTCATAATCGCCAATCTAGCACGTGCCATGAGGAAATAAAGAATTACTAATATGATGTATGCATGCATCATAATGCATAATATGATTCGTAAACACAAAGGATATATGATAAGTCCCAGATGGTACTCAGGAGAAGCACATCAACCGGACGATCTTGTACGAAACCAGGAACAAATTCATGATGTTATAGGATACATCAGATCATTTCAAGTGCATCATAACATTTTGTTCTGATTTAATCCAACACCTGGCTAATAATGTTTAGTTTTCGATTTTATTTTAAGGTTTTTAATGTTTTTACTTTGCGTGTATCGTTTTTAAAATTTGATGGAATAAAAGTATTTATTTTATGAATAAATTAAATAAAAGTGATAGTGGAAAAGTGAGGTGGAGGTGAGTTTTTTTTCTTATTAAGGTGAGCTTTTGGTGAGTTAGTGTGATGAGTGATAAAGGTGAGGTGGCGGTATGTTTTCTTGGTGCCACTCCCACCAGCCTTAAACATTAAACTCAACATTCTTAAATAGCAAATTCTTCTATGGATTAAATTATTTTCTTAATAATATCATGTGTTTACAAAAGACTAACCATAATATTGAAGGTATGCGTAAATCGTATTCCCATTCTTAACAGAATCTGTGAGTATATATAGCCTATCGAATATTCTAGACTACGAGCTTTAGCCCAATACAGAATACCATCTAATACTAATAATAATCGACTAACACTCCCCCGTAGTTGGAGCGGGAGGACACCAAACACTCACTGTAAACAGAAGTCCTCAAACAAGACTGATGGTAGGCCTTAGGTGAATATAGCAGCATATGGATAACGCGAAGGAACATGAAGAACACGAACCTGACCAGTAGCAATCAAATCACGAACAAAGTGAATATCAATCTCTATATGCTTCGTACGTTGATACTGAAACTGATTTGAAGACAAATAAACAACACTCACATTATCACTGGTAAACAAGCGTAGCGGAAGACACAGGTGTATGAAGCTCACGTAGCAACACCACGATACTCAGCTTCAACACTTAACCGAGAAAGTATCGGTTGACGCTTAGAGGACAAAGATAGTAAATTGTTACCAAGAAAAACACAATAACCTAAAGCCGATCGTCGAGTAGTAGGACAACCAGCCTAATCCGCATCAGAATAAGCAACCAGTGACATATTTGATGACGAAAATAACAATAGTTCATAATCCAATGTGCCACGAAGATACCGCAAAATCCGTTTAAGAGCAGAGAAATGAGGCTCTCGTGGGTCATACATATATAAACAAACCTGTTGCACTGCATAGGAAATATCAGGACGAGTAAAAGTAAGATATTGTAAAGAACCTGCAAGAAATCGATATAAGTCGAATCAGCAACTGGATCACCATCAACACCCAGTTTAGACTCGTATCAATAGGAGTCCAACCGGGATTAAAACCAGACATATGTGCTCTCTCAAGAATCTTAAGAGAATATTTCTTTTGTGATAAGAACATTCCAGAAGAATCTCTAGTAATTGAATCCCCCAAAAAAATTCAGAGATCCCAAATCTGTCATAGCAAACTCCTGATGTAAAGATGCAATAATCTGTTGCAGCCAAACCTCATAGGAAGCGGTGAGAATTATATCATCAACATATAGTAACAAGAAGCGGTGTCAGTACCCTGTCGATAAATAAAAAGTGAGGAGTCACAACGAATCTGACTAAATCCAACACCCCCAGTAATATAAGTAGCAAACCGCCAAAACCAAGCCCGTGAGGCCTCCTTAAGACCATAAAGTGATCGTTGCAATAGACAAACATAATGAGGATGAGTAGAATCCCAAAACCCAAGATGTTGATGCATATATACAGTTTGAGATACATCACCATGTAGAAAGGCATTCTTGACATCAAGTTGATGAACAGGCCAATGTCGAGAAATAGCCAAACTAAGAACCGTCCGAATAGTGCCAGGTTTAACAATAGGGCTAAAAGCCTCATCAACATTAACTCCATCAATCTGTGTACTGACATTGGCTACAAAGCGAGCCTTGTAACGACTAGTGCCATTTGCTAAATATTTGTGATGAATAACCACATACAATGAACAACATTGATAACTGGGGTCAAGGCGCATGAGTCTAAGTGTTATTATTAACAAGTGAATTATATTCATCGTACATAGCGATTTACCAGTTTGGATTATTAAACATAGCATTATACGACTTAGGGAACGGATAAACAGAGGAGACATGACAATTATACTTTGAATTAGGGTGATTAACCCCAACACGAAAACGCGTGACCATGGGATGAACTGAAGCAGGGTTGGGGTTAATAGTGGTAGTAGACTGTGGTGCAGATGGTATTTGTGTGGGAACATGGACTGGAGTAATGGGTGTTGGGAAATCAGTGGATGGACCAGAAACATGAGATGAGCCATCTACAACAAGAATATTAGGTGTTACAGGTTCAACAATAGGAGGTTCATGTAAAGGAGTGGGTGGATGAGTAGATTCGGTTGGAACAATGGAGGGTGTATGAGGATATGATTAAAATGTGACGAGTAAATATATTAGGCGACTCGTCTAAACAATCATAAGTGAGGCCCGGGTTGGGGGTGATTGTGCCAAACGAAAAGACCGTTTCATCAAAAGTGACATGACAAGATATAATGATTTTATTTGTATGAAGTACAAGACATCGATACCCACGATGATTAGTGGCATGTCCCAAAAAGATATAAGGGGTAGCACGTTGTTCAAGTTTGTGAGAATGATCAAGGTGAGGATAACAAAGACACCCAAATGTTCGTAAAATAGTATAATCCGGTATGGTGCCGAAGAGACGGGTAAAGAGTATATCATTATCAATAGCTCGTGAAGGTAAAATGTTTAATAAGTAAACTACCATGTTGAGAGCCTCGGTCCAATAGTTGGGGGGAAGATGAGCTTGAAAGAGCAAAGTTCGTATTAGGTTGTCAATAGTGCGAATCATCCTTTCGGATTTTCCGTTTTGTTGAGAGGTTAGGGGGAAAGAAAAACAAAAGTGAATCCCATTATCGGCAAATAATTTTTTAAAAGCGGCGTTGTCAAATTCACCACCATGATCACACAAAACGTAATACTAAAAACCTGAAAAACTCGAAATGGGCGAAGTCCACAAGTCCGAGTGAATAATCTCAAAAATAGACTTAACCAAAGTATTAGAACTGACAAATAGAAGCTTCACGTGTTTACCAAGCTGACAAGCATGGCAAAGAACACGAAGCTTCTCTTTAGTACACGAAATAGAATTACTGGATAAAACACGACGTAACACTTCACTTCCCGGATGTCGAAGTCGTTGGTGCCACGCATACCGAATCGTAAGAAACGCATGAAGAATGGTTGAGGGTTGCGTGACTAGGTAAAGATCTCCATTTCTAGCACAACGGAGCAGCACCCGACGGGTTTTGAAGTCCTTAACAGAAAAACCAAAAGGGTCAAACTCCACAGTACAATAATGATCACAAACAAACTGACGAACATAAATTAAATTTTTGACAATATTAAGAGTAATAAGGACATTATTTAAATGAAGAGGATGAGATGGAGTAGGCAAAATACTATGGCCTCAGTCGGTGACTAGTATGTGATGACCATCACCAATTACAACAGAGGAATAAATGCACGAATTAAAACCTTCACTAAGATTAGAGACAGAGTCATTAAGATGAGAACTCGCACCTGTATCCATGTTCCAGTTCCCCAGGGCAGGTTCCTGGATAGTATCAGCAGTAAAGGTATTTGCAACAATCGTCTCATGCACTAGAAGAGTACTCGAAGATGTCATAAGAACGTGGTTACTTGATGTAAAACCAAACCCGGCTAATGAGTGGCATGTGTTACAAAGTAGGGCTGACCTACTTGTTGTTGGGCCGTTGGACTATGTTGAAGTTGTTGCTGACCCGGATAATACACTTGTTGGGCCGGGTACAAAAAGGGTTGGGTTGGTTGCACATATGTCAGGGGATGGGCCTGTGGTGGACTAGTAAAACCTGGTGGGCCGGAGTAAGCGACAATAGTAGATGTAGGGGAGCCCATATGAAGTGCAACAGGAGAGGTGCTAGGTTGAGAGTGACGTACAATACATTGAGTGCCCATACATAAAACCTTGTCATCAAAGCCAAGCTTTTTCATAAGATGCTTTAACATTTGTATATCATTACCAAGGGCGGTAGGTGAAGCTTTACTATCACGAGTAGGGTTGCCATGCACGCCATTATGCAAAAACCGACAATGTTCACCAAACCGACATGGGCCCTTTGCAAAATGGAAACTTGGTTTAAAGACCTTGTTCGTAGAAGAAAACGATCGATGAGTAGGATTACTAGAGTTGGCCATTAAAACCATAGTCGATGAGGATGTGGAATCAATTAGTGAATCTTGAACAAGGGATTTTAACAGCATCTCCTCCGTTGTGAGCATTGAACGAACCGTCTTAAGATCCGGGAAAACTTCCTGATGGACTATAATACCATAAACCTTTGCATACTTGGTAGGAAACCCCACAAGTACAATATTAACCACAAATTCATCACCAAGTGGCGACCCAAGTCCTTTTAACATGGAAGTAATAGACTCTATCTTCTTAAAATACCCATCAATAGTCAAATCCCCCCAACTTTAACGATCGTACCTCTGCCTCCAAAGCAAGAAATTGAGCACGCGTATTGTCTTTAAAAATATGGGCCAAAATTTCCCATGCATGACAAAACAATGTTATCAACTTTAACCATTCCTTAAAACAATGTAGTAAAGATCCATGACAAAACAATGTTATCAACTTTAACCATTCCTCATGAGGGGAGGAACCTCATTAGATGTCGCTTCACCGGTAGATTGTTTTCCAACAAAATGATCCAAAAGCTTATGCCCTTTGCATAGATGCTCGAAAAAATAAGTCCATGAGGAGTAGTTCATCTCATCGATGTCCAACTTAACAGGAACAAGGATGTAAAGATTTGTAATGGCCATAAGTTTACCGGAAATTGAGAGCGTCGGGGGGAGGGTTAGCATCAGTCATGTTGATGATGCGTGTTTAGGGTGAACTTAACAGTGATGTGAGTTTTAGGTTTTTATGTAAGAACAATATAGTAATACAAATAAAACAAAACAGTAGCCTTGTAAAAAAAGACAATTTTTTTTAGAAACGGCAATTTTATTAAACTAGCAAGAAGCTAGAAAGGACTACATAATTACATAATATTAGCACAAGCTAATTTTGGATTCGAAATCCAATCAAACCAATTGGGAGTGCGATTTTTGCACCTATGACAAGAGTGCGACAAAACTTTAATCTCATCACCTAAAGTGTCTTTTTGAGGCGGTTTTGGATCAAAACACACACGATTCCTATATCTCCAAATTACCCATGTGGTTGCTTGAATAACCACATCTAGACTGTTTTTCGCCGAGGAGTTAAGGTTCTCATTGTCAGCCCACGAGATTAGATTGCAAAGAAGATTTGGGTAGTCGGTTAAACACCACCATGAAGTGATCATACACCATAAGGTCTTCGCAGTCAAACAATCCACGAAGAGATGTTGTGCAGTTTCTAACCCATCATCACATACCGGACAACGAACATTGTTAAGATCGATACCACGGTCATCCAAATTGCACCTAGTAGGGAGACGATCTAGATATAGGCGCCAAGAATGGATATTTATTTTTAAAGGAAGTGATTTGTTCCACCTGACATGCTCAAGGCTTGACAACAGAATTGAATCTTCTATTCGGCTTCGCATAGAGGATACAGAAAATTTGTTGGTGTTGTTGAGGTTGCAAATCCACGAATCTGGCATGTTAGTCGGACAGAAATGTTGTAGAAGGCCCAGTAAGTTATCTAATTGTTCTCTTTCAACTACTTCTCTTATACGTCTCCTCCAAGCCCACACAAAATGGACACCACCTAATAATAATGTGCAACGATCAGAAACCAAACACCCTTTATCCGTTTCCAATGCGTGAAGGCGGGGAAAAATCGACTTCAAGTCCGTGGTTCCAAACCACACATCACTCCAGAATCTGGTTGAAGCACCATTACCAATACTCTTAGAGAAAATGGAATTTAAATTAACATTGGTAGTCATCAGTGGTTTGCTAATACCAAGTATTGTCTTCCAAGGACTAGGGGGAAGCCGAATCAACGAGCACTCATTATAATCGAAACCACCACGTTCGCCATGAATAGAAATGATGATGGATCTCCAAAGAGAATTAGTGTTCGTGTGAAAACGCCACCACCATTTGGAAATCATAGCAAAATTAGTAGCTAGTAGACTACCAATACCGAGTCCTCCACATCTTAATGAAGAGCAAACTTTCTTCCAAGCAATCCAAGACATCTTCCCTTGGTCTAACGAACCTCCCCAAAAAAAGGTTTCTTCGAAGCTTCTCTAAGTAGTTGATGACACTAAGTGGTGCTTTAAAAAGAGAAAAGAAATATATACCGAGAGCCCCGAGAATCGATTTCAGCATGGTGAGTCTACCACCATATGAGATATTCTTAGCTTTCCAAGATGAGAGCCTTTTGTGAAATTTGTCAATTATAGGCTTCCAATGCTTACTTTTGCACATGTCTACACCAATAGGAAGGCCTAAGTAAATGCAAGGAAGAGAAGCAGGTTGAAGGTTTAATATAGAAGCAAATGTACGGGTTGTAAAAAAGACAATACCTTTTGTCAATAACTTTTGTAAACAAAAGTCTTTTGTTGTCTTTTAACTAAACATGTGGTAAACACAGCAGCCCTGTGAAAAACCCAAACGTGACTTCAAATACAAATAACCCAACGGAACTTTAGACACTGATAACCAAATATGCCGTCTCGGGACTTAACAACCCGTGATTTGACAGTAAACACACGTGAACTTCAAACAAACTTTTTCGTCTCATGAGTAAACTCTTAGATTCGACACCACATAGGAAAAAAACATAAAATTTTTAGGAGAGTTTTTAGGGTTAGGGATCGACCAAAATCTCTTATACCATGAAGGTTTGTGTAAATGGTATTCCCATTCTTAACAGAATCTGTGTGTATATATAACCTATGGAATATTTTAGACTATGAACTTGAACCGAATACAAAATACAATCCAAGTCTAACAGTAATAATAACCGACTAACAAATATTTCATCCTTTTTCTTAATGTTGGATTATTATTACGATGCATTGTAGAATCTAGTCAGAGTTTCTTTTACTAAATTCAAAGATTAAAAATGTTCAAGTTGAAAATGTACTAGTTTCCTTATAACATCAGTCTTGACGAACACAGAAATATAGAAAATGGATGGCAAATTTCTTCTTTTTTTGCAAATGACATCAAAATTAAAAAAAAAACTAGTATCGAAATGATATAGCAAATATTTCTATTTTAAAAAAAGGATTTATAAAATGTTAAAGAGTTGAATGTTGAGTTTTAATATGTAAGTGGAGCGCAATTTGGTATACTGATGGGGGCATTTTCGAAAAATACTTAAAATCGAAATTTTTTTACATTAAAATCTTATTTTGTCGGACTAGCCATGAGGGGCCGCCTTCCTCCAAACTTAACAAGTATGTCCGCCCTTAAACATCGATGCATTAAATTTTTAAAGATTTGATACATTAGATACATTTAATGTAAAATAAGTAAATTTACCAAGGCTATTAAAAATATATGAAAAACTATTAATGTAACGGTGAAAATCATCTTCAAACATTTATCTAAATAATAAAAAAAATTGTTAGTTTATTCATTATGAATGCTTTTAAGGCTGAACGGAGTGGCAACAAACCTACGAGTGACTAGGGGAAGTCGCGCGCGACTTGCCACCCCCTCTAAGTCGTTCGCGCGCGACTTACTCATTTTCTAAAAAAATACTGGAGCACACTCACCTATCGCGAGTCGCGACTTATAAGAAGTTGGTCCCACATGTTTTTTCTATCCGTTATATTTAAAACAAAAAAAAAAACTTTTTTAATACCCCGTTTTACTTATAAAATACCTACTAAAACTCATATTTTTACACACAATCACATTTCATACACATTTCCCCTAAAACACTAAAATAGATAATATCGACGAATACGAGTTATTCTTTGCCACTGAAAAACCGAAGTCGTAATGAAACGCAAGTTGAGTTTTATTAGAAAAGTGTTGGCGTTTAT
This sequence comes from Glebionis coronaria, assembly GCA_025667525.1. NCBI lineage: Eukaryota > Viridiplantae > Streptophyta > Magnoliopsida > Asterales > Asteraceae > Glebionis > Glebionis coronaria. The sequence continues at coordinate 478,092,312 of CM046880.1, forward strand.
TAAGAAAAGACGTAATGCTAATCGAATACCAAGAAACGTCATAAATCGGGACCGAATAGGTGCTCATGATCGGTTAGTTACGTCTTTTTTTTGGGAACCCAAGATACGATGAAAAAGAGTTCAAGAGGGTTTTCCGAATGTGTCATTTCCTTTTCAACTGGATAGTTAATAAAGTGACTATCCATTCTGCATACTTTCGTAATAATGTTGATTGTATCGGAAAATAAGGTATTTCGCCGTTGTTAAAGTGTACTTCGGTAATTCATCAATTGGCATACGGCATTGTTCTTGGTTTTCTAGATGACTATCTACAAATGATCCAAAGAACTTCTCGAGAATCACTTGATCATTTCTGTAGTGCTGTTATAGAAATTTTCGGGCCTGAGTATCTGAGGAAACCCACGTATACTAATGTTCAGAAACTTTATACGCATCATGAAGCAAAGCACGGGTTTCCAGGGATGCTAGGAAGTCTTGATTGTACGGACTGGGAGTGGTTTGGTTGTCTAGTTGCCTATGAAGGACAATATGTTAGACGAGATCATGGACCGATTACATTCATTTTACGTGAATTTGTGGCGTTGCAGGACTTATGGATATGACATGCGTTTTTTGGTGTTTTTGGGTCAAACAACGACATCAACGTTTTATATCAGTCCACTTTATTTAACGATTTGAGAACCGGACGAGCACCAGAGGTTGATTTTGTGGCTAACGGTGTACACTATCCATGGGGTTACTATCTGGTTGGCGAGATATATCCGGAATTGGCAACGCTTGTTAAAATAATTCCCGAACCAACAGATGGTGACCATAAGAGGATTTTTTATAAAAAAAACAAGAATCCGCAAGAAAAGATGTGGAAAGAGCTTTTGGTGTTTTGAAGAAGAAATGGGTCATATTAGCCAATCCTGCACGAGCATTCCGAAAAGAAAGAATCATGAATATGATGTACACATGCATCATATTACATAATATGATTCGAAAGTAAAAAAAAGCAATATCTCCTACATGGTTCCCATAAGAAGAAACTCAACCGGAAGACGTGATACGACCCTAATAACGCGTCCTACAAGTTATGCAGCAAATCAGCTCAGCAAAGATGTGGAAAGAGCTTTTGGTGTTTTGAAGAAGAAATGGGTCATATTAGCCAATCCTGTACGAGCATTCCGAAAAGAAAGAATCATGAATATGATGTACACATGCATCATATTACATAATATGATTCGAAAGTAAAAAAAAAGCAATATCTCCTACATGGTTCCCATAAGAAGAAATTCAATCGGAAGACGTGATACGACTCCAATAACGCGTCCTACAAGTTATGCAGCAAATCAGCTCGGCGCAAGAACATCACAATCTTCGAGCAGATTTGGTCGAGCACTTGTTTGCCAATTCTTAAATTATTATGTTTTTTTTATATTTACCCGTGTATCGTTTTCATTTACCCGCGTGTACCGTGTTTGAATAAAATGTATGAATAAAAGTTTTTAATTTATGAATAAAAAATATTTAATACAAAAGTGGGAGTGATGTGTAGTGAGTTATAATGAGTGTCATTACCTTCAAAAGTGAGTTTGAGTGATTGTAGTGAGTTTGTTAAAAAGTTGATGTGGCGCTGACGTAGAGGTGAGTGGGTTTCTTACCACTCCCCCTAGTCTAAGAGCATCGATCAAAACTAGCCGAAGACCTTGTAATTTAACTTATGCCCCGTTTAGTTTGTTGTAATCCAACATAATTGGATGTAATTGTAATTTAGTTACATTACATAGCATGTTTAGTTCACATAAGTAAGAGAATTGTAATTCATTATACATTACGTAGGTCATTTGGTTTGTGTTGTAATTGTAATTTAGACATTACAATTATATCCATGGAAGGAATTCAGATTACATTGGAAGTTGGATGAAGAGTTTGGAATTACGTTGTAATTCAGTATTTTTATACTTTACAACACAATATTTATAAAATAATCCTACTGAAGCGAATCTGAAAGTACTTTATGACTCAAGACATTGGATCACGTTTTGCTGCTTATATTTTCAATATGATTAGTTTTGCTATTGATAAATGAGTGGGAGCCCAGATAGTATCTCGGCTTCCCACTAACTTTTTATAAATCCTATCATTCTAACAAAGTGTTGATTATATATATATATATATATATATATAATATATATATATATATATATATATATATATATATATATATATATATATATTATAATTATTAAAAGTTATTATTAAAAAAAGTTATTATTATTAGAATTATAATTATTATTTATTAATAATATAGTTATTATTATATTAATAAATTATTTATATCATAGCTTTAATAAAATAATAATTATTATATTAAAAAATTAATAAAATATTAATATAAAACTATTCATAAAATAATTATTAGAATATATATTGTATTAAATAAATAAATAATTATTTATAATACAATAATTATTAAAATTTAAATATAAATAAATAATTATTATTAAAAAAATAATAAATTTAATATTATATTAAAAAGTTATTAAAAAGAATAATATTCAAACAAATATTAATTAAATAATTATTAATAAAATATTTATCATATAAAAACTAAAAATAACTAATTAAATTATTATCATTAAAATTGTTACTATTAATAAAAACAATATTTTTATATTATTAATATATTAATATAATAATTATTAACAAAATAACTATTATAAAAAATGTTAAATATTATTTTTATTATAACTTATAACTGTTTTACGAAGGCTATCGGAATATTTTAATGTTAGTGGGTGTTTTTGGCGGGAAACTTTTTTTGCCACGTGCCCCTTACGTGGATAGAAAAAGAAGCATACGTTTTATGTTTTTTTTGTGTTATATGTGTGTGTGGCTAGCATAGGTCTTATCATTTATTTTTTTCCTCTAATGGATCTCGAAAAAACGCACACCGATACTTATCATTTCATCTGAATGTCGATGTTTTTGTTTCTTTCTCATGGATTGGTGATGATTGGCTTTGCTTCAGGGCTAATCGGTTTGCTCTCTTTGTGATGGGTTTCTTTGATTGTCGAGATCTGAAGCCTTCATTGCCTCGACCACTTCGTTGCCGCCGTATGTGGTGGGCGATGTCGTTGGTGGGCAGGTGATGTTGGCCGCTTAAAGTCGTTTGTTGGGATATTGATTCATGATTGGGTTTGCTGTTTAATTGGTGAAACATTGATAGCTGGAAGTTCTCCAAAAGTATGAAAAGCTGGAGGACTTTGTACCATCCATTCCGGTGTGGTTGACGCTTCTTTCATTTGTTTGGGATTTTTTGTTCCCAACTTCTGAGATTCTAAACTGGTTAGTTTTCATTACACACGATTAACACAATTATTTTGGTCAATTAGTTTTCTTCTTTGCCTTTCGAATATTGATTTTAGCTGTTTGTTGTTTTTAAGGGTTCCTGATAACCTTTTCCTATTCCCGTAGGCTTCGTAAAACAGTTATAAATATTAATGTGAATGTATAAAGTTGAGGTTCTCCATATATTGGCAGGGAAAATAAATCCTTTTACCCGAAAGCATACATATCCAGCTGATGGGTTGCTTGATTTTCTGATTATGTTGCGTCACCTAAATCACATGTCGGTGATGTATGCGACCATGTTCACTTGCACCCGTGAATGTTTCACACTAGCTCATTTTGGTATAGTAATAGGTTGTGATGATAAAGCGTATACGCGGGCAAATTTGAAAATATTGTAGGCTCTTTTGGATGCGCAATCTGGATGGTAATTGCTACTTGACTAGAGAGCATTTGCAACCATTGCATCCGTGGGTTATTAGCGTGAAATAAATGTGCCTGCTTCGTATCTGAGCCTATTTAAAAGACAAGCGTTCGTATCTTTTATTCTTACAGTGGCCTTTTACATGTTAGATGTTGGTTGCCTTTGTCATATATGTTTGTCATGGTATCCTCTATATACGTATGTCATTATTCTAACCATGTCGGTCTGGCAACCGGGTCGGTAAAGTTCACACTATCTTTACTTTAGCAACGCACCCACGCGGTAGCAACCATAGAGGATGGATCATCTTCGCTTGAGTAGATGTTTTATCCATTTATAGCGGTACTTGATTACAATGTGGATTGTCTTGGGCTCTGTTAATTTGTTGGCTGTCTTGGCTGGTACTCATTACTGTTTACGAAGCCTGTTGGAATATTATAACTTATAACTGTTTTACGAAGCCTATGGGAATATTTTAATGTTAGTGGGTGTTTTTTGCGGGAAACTTTTTTTGCCACGTGCCCCTTACGTGGATAGAAAAAGAAGCATAATACTAGGTGTTTTTGGCGGGACAAAAAAATCAAAAAAGTTTACCTGCTACGTTAGGTATTCAGCGTGATTTGGTGTTGCTTTTGTTCATTGTTTGATGTTGTAAACTTGCCTTTCGATAAACCATTTTTTTCTTTTTTTTAGGTTGGATTGGATATACCAAGTTGTGAAAGTCCGCGGTTTGGCGGGGCAGCCTGTTATGTTTGCAGCTACCGCGGACATGGGACGATCGTTTTTATCGGTCTAACATTGGTTTGAACACCTTGGACTAAAGGTGTAGACACCCGTGTTTTGGAAGGGTAAACTATTTAGTTTGCAACCATCACGGGTGCCTTTAAATGAAGCATATTTGGAGGTGAGTGTCTTTATCAGTTTACGGCGGTGGTGCTCCCTCACATTATCTATAGTAATTATTTTCTTATTGTTATCCTTTTATTTTGGCGGGAGATTCTTTCTTACAAGTGGCCCGTGCCTAGACATTTGGCGTATATAAGCCCTCTTATGTTTCAACTGCTGCATTTAATTGTTTATAGTTGAACATAAGCCCCCACATTAGTGCGCTGTATGTGGAAAGATGGCCAGATTTTAAGGCTGTGACGAATTTGAGCAGGCAAGCTTAAGGTGGAGATTACCCGTCTCTTGGCGGGATATCCACTTTAGAAATGCATCAACCAGGTTGGTTTATACGTTCCAGTTTGTTATAATATTGATATGGTCGGTGCATCTGATTTGGAACTCTGTCTTCCAAAACTTGCGGCTCTAAAGGTCACTTCCCCGGTTGCTAGACCAACCACCCCTCGAGTCCTTTTTATGGTCACTTTATTTCAAAGGCGGTGATGAGTTATCCCGGTAGGAAAAACTGGAATTGAAGCATCCTGCGCGTTGGCGCGGCAATTTGCAAAAGTTGCAGCCACAACAGATAAGTGATGTTTGTCCAAGTCCCTATCGTTCCGAGCCAATAAAAAAATTGGTCGCCTGTTTTCTATATGCTAAAAGTGGCTTCATTTATTTCTGATGATGGCCGCAGTTGTAGTCAATGATAGGAACCGTTATGCTTCGGAAATGCAGTTACACAACTATTTTCAACTGCTACCTGTATTGTACACATATTCGATGAAGTAACACACTTTCATAGTATTTCAGATCTATAGTTGAAGATCCAGCATGTCTTAGGACCTAACGAACATTAAAGATGGACAACGGCAAGAACAAGCGAAAAAATGTGATCGGGTTCCTCCTACTTGTTGTTATTGTTATAAATGAATTATTTTTAAAAAATAATAAAAATAAATATTATTATTATTATTTTTACTATTATCCTTTTTACATATTACTATTATTTATTATTTATTATTATTTATTAATAAATATATTTAACAATATTATTAAATAATATTATAATAATTTTTTATTTATTATTATTTTTATTCAATTTTTTTTTATGAAAAACTTTTATTTATTAATCACACAAAATTGAAAAGGAGTCGCGAAACAAGTTGCGCTCCCACCCCATTTTGAGTACAGAAACCAAGTCTAGAAAATAGAAAAGAGCCACTCCTAGCATCATTAGAATGACAAACAGATAAGCGCTTGAGACGCGAAAGAATAACCAAGGCTTCCTCGTCAAGCTCCCCAAAAGTAGAGAAGACAAAAGGGATGAACGAATAACCCTACTCTGCACAAATAGAAGAATACTTCCTCCTTTTCTTCTGAGCAGCAGTCCGCAAAGCAATCCCGGGGACCCACGAATCCAAACCCACACCAGCAAACGGTGAGACGCCCGTGACATCCAAGCAAGCATCTTTACCTTGGGGCCAATTATGCAACAATAAATCCGTTGGACGAAGGTCTCGTCCGTCAGTGGAAGAAATCCCATAGTAGCCTCTTTCTGTACAGAAACACCAACTCTAGAACATATATCAACCAACATATCACGCACCAGATTATGTCGAAACTTCACACCCACCTCACTAGAGCAGTGAAAAGCATATTATATTTATTATTACTGTTTTTATTATTATTGTTTATTATATTTATTATTTATAATAATAATAATCATAATAATTTCAATAATTATTATTATATATACATTTTTTATTATTATTATTTTATTTTTATTATTATTATTTTTATAAATATTATTATTTTAAGTTTTTTTTTAAAAATTTTGAATTATATTAAGTTGGCAAACACATTAATAAAATATATTAATTATAATTCTAATACATTACATTTAAACACATTACATCCCCTTTCAATTATAATTTATTTAAATTATAATTTTTTTTTTTTTTTTGGGGCTGGTGATGTAGTCTGGATAATGGGGTGGGCTAACTTGGCCCAGAAGGGTCGACCAGTGCTCCAAGCTCCTTTCAAAGTCGACAACATTCTTTGTGTAATTCCAATTGCTACACTGTCACAAAACGATTCCAAAATAAAATGAAAACAAGTCTCTTTATACACACACCATCATGGTCGATATATTTGTCAAAGATATAGATTCTTCGTACAGAAGTAAATTTTAGGTCCCATGAACTTCAGATTTAATATGATCATGTTTAAAATTCATAATAATGGTTGCTTTTTTGTACTATATGATATCACGTCGACTGTCTCAAGATCTCATTACTTCATAGGCCGCCACTGCAAATCTGTATGTAGTAGTACTAAAGAAACATAAATATTTACATTTGAATAGTATCCTAATCAAGAAAACAGATAGGAGGCCCGACGCCCGAGGGGAGGCCGAGGCCGCGGAGGAGAAACCAGCTTAAATTATAGTAAGATGTATAGGAGGAGTATTTACTTGGAGGCAGGGGCGGATGTATGTATTAAGTATGGGGTGGCGTAGCCCCCATAGCTCGACCAAAAAGACGAGATTACAGTGTAATTTTTCGACATTTTTTTTAATGTCCCCCACTAAAAACGCAAATTGCCCCACTCAAATATTGAATTTCGACATTTAACACTTTAAAAGCGTGAAATCTTCCATTTTTAAGTTAAAATACTCGATTTTTTATTCGGATTTTAGTTTTTTTTTACCTTGTGTTGTAAAAAAAATTTTTTGCCCCCCACTACCCAGCGTCCGCCACTGCTTGGAGGTAGAGTCGAGCATTCTAAGATTGATATATAAGTTCACGATCGATGTTCTCAATTCTCATTTACAGAAAACCACTGTTAGCGAAATTAGTCAACATTTCTATGTTTCGTGCAACACCAAGATTTTGTAACTGGTAATCATTAACAAGATTAGGCACTTGAAAGAGCCTAACCTTTTTTTATAAGTTATAGTGTATATATATTCAATCCGATATGGATCTGAACCATCCATACTATCTCCCGATTTAAACTAATTGGATTCGGTTTCTAAACTAGGGGTTACGTGCTTGTTTAAAAAGGTAAAAAGAAAAAAAAGAACATACTAAACCAATATCTAATTACCGTTTTGCGGAGGGTCCCTTTTGAAAGTTGAATGTTCAGTTCAGCTTTGGATCGGTAGGTCAGTGCACCTTTGCACATCACTTTGTAATCAATAAGTTGTTCCTGCCCTTCACTCATGTTTTGTGTTTCAAGTGCAGCCTCAAGCTCTATCACAGCCTAAGCCATCGTTGGACGATCTCCATATGCAATGTCTGCAAATACTTTATGTGGATCCATTTCTTCCGTGATCAGACCTTCAAAGATAATATCTTCTAGCTTGTTATTTTCATACATTCTTTGGTTATAGACATCACTTCAAAGTCAACCGTTGTCCGGTCGCTATACAAATACAACTCAGCTAACAACCGTTCATCTTCGCTCTAATCAGGTAGGTGCATGACTCGGAACATACTTATGAAATAGTATCAGAAACCTAAAAAACAAAAGGGGGAGATCATATATAGAAGTTAACATGAATTACAGTGGGAATAACTATTCATAAAACTAAGATTTAATTGGATCCTAAACCAAATATTGTGCTGTAGATATCAATTCAATGTTCTCCATGTCCATTCTTATTTAAAGAAAATCACTCTGCATTCAACAACTTAAAGTCGGATCCATGAATTCATTGAAGACAGTCATGTTTCCATAATTTATAAGTATTCAACAATCTTGAATATGCATTCTACACAGCAGAGTATATAACTGAAACCAAGGAAAATTAATAGGATAACTTAACCATGACACCGTTTCAGCATTGACACCGTTTCAAAGATCTTCGTACAAACATAAACAAGTACATATTGCATATGAAAGTTACATAGACTGAAGCCATATCGGAGGTGCAACAAGGCTACGTGATTCTCCACTGAAGTGAGGTTCAATGGTGCCGTCAGACAAATGGTATATCCCCATATCTCTCCCTCCTCCTTTTTCGCTTCCTCCATATAACTCAAGAACATCGTCTGTGTAGTATATGGAGTTCCTCTGTATCACCCCTGTAGTGTCCTCCATCACAAACGATGAGCAATATCCCACAAACACAGTTTTCATACCTAAATCATGCACTTTTGACCATTTTCCATTTTCCAAATCATACTGGAAAATTTGAAAGCTCTTTGTTTTGTAAGTCTCAACACACGACTCGTCTCCAATATTATCCAACAGTCCTTCTCTGATTACCACTAACAACCTCTTCCTCTCGCTATCATCAAATCCGAGAATATAAGCCCAGAACACTTCATCAATTGGGAGCCTTGAAACCTCAACCAAGTTTGTCAGATCTTCCCCATCAATATCACATGTTCGGATGCTGTTTTTACAGTCGACACAATAAACTTTTCCGTTGTAATATGTAATATCATATACCTGTCCGCTCCAACCCTCTGCAACATCTGTCCACTGGTTATCTCCAATATGGCAAAATCCGAGCTTCCTCGAGCGACCCCATAATACAACCACCAAATTAAATGGAATCAATAGGACTAGCTTACTGATGCCTATATCCCATTCTGAAGTCTCCGAAAATTCAGGAAAGGTGTTGACTTTTGGAAGATTGATGGTTTCACGAGATAGCGGATTTATGAGTTGTGATGCATGATCATCACCAACAGTTAGAAGCCACCCACATGAAGACATGCATAACTTCCCATGTGCTTCAGGCAGCCGTATTTTGCGGATGCTCTTGTTTGAGAGGAGGAACAATTCACGAAACTCCTTATCTTCACTTTTCTCTGCAAGCATTAGAGATGGAAACCGTGAAGGAGGACCATTTGAGTTGTGACATTTTCGTGCATTACGTACAGCAGCTAAATGCCAGGACTTGCACACCCCAGCAAAAGAGGGATAATCTTCGTAAAAATTGACATACTCGTGTGCTACTAAATCAAGTAGTTCAGGCAACATCCCCGACCATTCCATTGTGCCTTAAAAACGTCTCAGTATTGGGAAACACCTGCCCGATAATCAAATGCTTATGAAATAGATTATAAGTATAACTATGAATAAAAAAAAAGAATCCGAACAACAAATTCAAGGCTGAATTGACGTATTATGCAGTAGATATTCGTCGTTTAACGGCCTTCCACAACTGTTTTCACATAAACAACTTGTTCTTTGTCAAACTAGACAAAACGGACAAATAAATTCAAATAGTTTCATACAACACTAATTTGGGTTATTATTCATTAACAATCACTTGTTATAAGTAACATGGTAATGTGTAACCAACTTACTCAGTTAGTGTACAATTAGACATATAGCCGCGTATGATCATTCATTACCCAAGCTGATAGATTTAGAACAGACGATAATAAGTAAATTTTATAGTAATTATAACAATTTGAAGCACTTCAACAAACTTGGCAATAACCAGTAGCACAACTAAGACCCGAAACGACTCATTTGGTGTGTACTTCTCTTTCAAAAATAGCAGACTCGCGCCTGGTCTGTTGATTTGTATACTTTAACCTTCAAATTGCCTCGAGGCTTAATAGTGATACCAATATATAGACTAAGATACTCTATTAATGTCCCAAAGAAGATAAATAGAGGCTCTAGTTTCCTACAATGAATGTTTAACGCTATAGACACTTTCACCCAAAACATTATATGTATATAAGCGCCTTGCGTAGGTGCTTATATTACATATAATGTTTTGGGTAAAAGTGCCCAAACAACCACTAAACAGTCTTGTAACAAAGTGATATACTTCAACAAAAACATTATGTTACTTGACCTAAAAATTTGTTTATAGAGCCAAATTAGTAACCACTTATGACTTACATATCTTTCAAACCCAATATAAACAAGCAAGCAGGTATTATAAGCTGCATTATACGAATTTAAGAAAATGATGATTCTGGTTTTGTAACAAAAGTGACTACTCCTACAAAATTGGGGTTTTGACCCATTTAGAGCAGGGAGACTTATAACTCTTCCAAATTAAGTTAAAGTACCAGTCAAAATCCGCAGGTACGTTGTTTTAGTTTACGATATTTCTAAAATAGCACAAGTTATTCCACACAAAAATTGCTTTAAATTTCAACCCAAAATGTTTCAAAATCGTTTGTAGCTTTTGAAACATGAACGAAGCACGTGTGTCAAAAAAAGCTTATTTAAAAATTAAGATACTCAAGCCCCTATAAGCCCCGATAAGCCCAATGCAAAACATAGCCAAAATGTTTACTTGAAAACATGCAATGAGCCAATGAAGATTGGACAACTTCAGATAAGTTTAACTCGCCTCATAATGTAACAATTAACCATTTATTAACAAAATCCCTAAATTCGAACAACACTGAACAATATAGCCCATCTATAGATTTGATCCATACATAAGCATGTGGTAAATTGATCTATAACTACATGCATGTTCAAGTTTATTCAAAAACTAAAAAAAAAAAAAAAAAAACTTAGAAATTTACCTACAAGGTCTTGAATGGTGGTTTTGAAGCTCCAACTAAAACAAGAAATTTGAAATCCAGCCTAATATAACGCATGCAAATACAAAATCATCAGTTTTAGATTATGAACTTTTTCTCCTCCATACTCCCCTTTGAAATTAGTACTGATAAAGAAATGAAGAGTCAAAAGTACTAGTAATGTTTTGGTTCAAGTTCCAAAGCCTCTTCATTGTCTTCACTTGCCAACTCTAGTCCCTTAAAAATAGCACTTTTACGAAAACAGACATGTTTATGTGATTTTTCTAATATTTTTTTAGAGCACAAGTGCGGTGGTGTAATTGATGAGTAAGAGTAAGTATTGTTTATTAGAAGTGTCAAGTGTGAATTATATCATTTGTCGATATTTGAGACAGATTACATCTAATCGTTATGTAACTGATGCATCATACATCCTTTACTGTTAAGTAGGGGTGAGTATCGGGACGAAACCGACCCGTCTTGATCTGATCCTGACTCATTTCGAAACCGACATTGTGGAAAACTCAAATCGAATCCTGACCTGATTTAATCTCGAGTACCGAACCGAACCGAGTTAGGCCCAAGTTACTTTCTATTTGTGTGGTTTTTATTGCGATCCTGATTTAATCCCGAGTCCCGACCAGAACCGAGTCTCGACATCATGAAAAACTCATCCCGAGTCCTGACCCGAATTTAGTCGGTAGTCAATGGGAAGTTCCCCGTCACAATCGGCATACACCCACCACCATCGTGGCGGCACCGAAGTGGTTGTGGTGGCGGCCATGATTTTGAGAGGGGAGGCGTGGGAGAGAAAGAGATTAGGGTTTTATTAAAACTCGTATCGTGTGTTACAGAAAAGGAGGATATTTTTTTTGACAATTTCAAACATACGGTGACATTAAATTTTTCAATATTTCTTAAATTGTAGTAATGTTTTTCAACATTTAAGGTTTGATGGTTTTTTCTTTATAGATAGTAGAGATGTATGTATGTCCGACTAATCTGGACTGCTAATTTATAGATAAAAATGATTTAAGATTTTTTTTAATAATAATTAATTTTATTAATTCATATATTTATTTTATTTGTATTTTATTTTGGTTATTTTTGTTTTTTATAATTGATTGATAATAAATAATAAAAGAATTATCGTTAACTGTATGTATTATACATGTAAAAATAAGAAAATCTATACTAACTATAAACTATTTTATGCATTATTTTTTCATTTAATTTTTAAGTAATACAAATTTTAAAACATATTATACAAGTCATTTAAGCATTGTTTATAAACCATCTTATGCACTCTCTAATCAATAAATTTTAAAATAATATAAATTAAACATATTGTACAAGTCAATTAAGCATTACCATCACTTTTTTAAAATTAATTTTAATTAATACATATATTATGAAACATATGTTACAAATATACATTAATTAATATATTAAACAATTTTGTCCCTAAATAAGTGTCCACTTTAACTTTTTCGGTCTTTGTTTAAGTTTGACCGTAAATATTTATATTTATGTTATATAATACTTGATACAAATTATATGAATGAATTGAGTTTTAAATGAAATTTCATTAGTATAACTTTTATCAAGTATAATATAACATATATAATATTTACAGTCAAAGTTGAACAAAAACGATAAAAAAGTCAAAGTGGACACTTATTTAGGGACGGAGTGAGTATGTAACACCCTATTTTGATAAATGAAATATCACAGGATAATTATGGCGTGTTATCAAAGTATACAAGGTAAATGTCTAAACATTAAATGACCATAAAGAATCTGGAAACAAACATCGGATCCAACATAAGCTCCACACACGAAATGCATAAGTATAGAATGTAAAGGAAATGACTAAACAATGTTCAGCAAAAGCAAAAGTATGCTAATGCATTAAAGAATGAAAGAAGACTGGCGCCTCATTCCATGCATGTACTCTTGAAATCCTAGCTTTGCCCTTTAGTACCTGCCGTATTGGGACATGGAAAGAGAAATACGGCTGAGCAATACGTTCAGTGTGCGGATATATAACATATAATGTAAAGCATAAACATAAGCATGTAATGAAATGAAATGAATAGCAGTGGAATAAATGTATGTCCTTGAAAACCTGGTTTAAGTTCATAACACTGATTATATTTCTAAAAAGACTTATGTTTAGTTTATCTTGAAAATCTGTATTTTAAATATGCCCGCAACCTATATAGGTCATGTTATATCAACGTGCATGAATACTTAGAGGGGTGACCTTGTCATGCAATTAGAGGGGCTGCCTCTAATTAATATATAAAATGAGTAGAGGGATCAGCACCTGTAACGGATGTAAGGCACACACCGCACTTACCATGAAATCATACTACTTGTCCTAGGGTGCACCCATTCGCCCCACATGATAATAGTAACATAGGCCAAATATTATAAAGGGACGCTGCGAGCAATCACTCTCACCGCAGAAGAGTCATAACACCGGTGCCTCCAGTGATATGGTTATGAAACCCCCATAATTAGGTGAAACTGGCATGCATGTATATAGCTCAGGCAATCTAAAATAATCATACATATACTGATGTGTTTAAGACACTTAAACTACCGGAGAAAACAGATGGTTGCAAACGGGGAAATCCTAAGTATAGGAAAGAATGTCCTTACTGAAAGACGGAATATCCGTACCTTATGTCCAGTAAATGAAGACGAAAACGAACGCAAAAGATCACTCTGACCTCACAATAGCGTATGCGTGAAAAGGGTTTAGATACGAACACTATACCGTATAATTAAATCAACCAAAAATCACGACCGAATCGTCCTTGTGTTCTTGGGTAAGTCACGGCAAGGGGAGAGCAAGGGGGTAGGGTTTTGATTAAATTTATGTAAAAAGTGATTATGAAATCCTCTGTGTTTTATGTAATAACCCAAAACCGTGGTCATTATTTAATTATATTTTTACGTATATTTTTGAAATTTTTGACGAGGTTGATTATTATGACGATTGGTAATTTGGTTTGGATGATGTTGAAATTATATTTTTACATTTTGACGAGTTGCGAGGATTATTAGTGATGACGATATCGACGGATGCCCGAAAATTTTTATATTTTATTTTAAACATGTCGATGTTTAATATTTTGACGTTTTTATTTTAATGTCGTATTAAGTCATGCCGGGACTATATAATATCATATTTTGTGTGCATTTTAAGTTTTGAGAAGCATTTTTATGAAACCCGAGACCCGTAAAAATTTTCAAAAGTGACTAATAGTCATTTCCCGCTTTTTAACAAAGTATTTGCACTTTGGTCCACAAGAATCACAACTGGCAAAAACTACCCTAAACTTTTTCCATATAAAATGGAAAATTCTTCCACTAAAAACACACAAACACACTCACCACCAAAAATTTCTCTCTCTTCCCTCCTCTCCTCTCTTGTCCGTCACCCACAACCCACACAAACACCCTTGATTTTTCAATTTTGAGTTTGAATCCATCTAAACTAATCAAAGACCCATTCCTAGTTTTTTGATTCTCTACACATTGGTATGAAATTTAGCTACATGCATTGACATTTTTATAAAACCTATTTTTGGATAGAAATCATGTGTTTTTATCTTAAATTATTGTTGTATGTAGGTGTTTATGCTTATATATATATGTTTTTATGACTGCATGTTATTATTTTTGAGTTGGGTTTTTATGATTTGATCATCTAGGATGATTTAGTATGTTATGATATGAACTAGTAGTGTAGGAATGATTATAATGGTAAAAATGGGGTTAAAATGTGGTGAAAAAATAATTTTCAGTGATATTTAAAAATATATTTTATAGCAGATTATTAAATTTAATTTTCTGAAAATATTAGTTTGAGTTTGAGATGAACTAGTTAGATATTATTGTAGAGGATGTTTTTACCTTCGTTTTGGTATAAGGTAGGACTTGTAGCTCCAAACGAGCGAAAAGTTACGTTTGTTTGATTATTTCGTGTACCGGGAGACGAGTACCGACACAATATATAATTGTTGTCGATATTTGTATCGAATCTCGGGGACTATAAAATGGATTTTGAAATGTGTCATGGACTGATTTTTAAGGTTAAGTATGAGGATGTCGAGTTATTTTCAAGGTTGAATGTCGGTTTCATAAACGGGGAAAAATAAATGTGTTAAAAGACTATAAGTATTGTTGACGTAAAACTGTCCGGTTTTTGTAGTTCAAAGATGTGTCGGGAAGGGAACTTTAAAGGTGAAATCTTTTGATGAGTTTTTAACAGGGCTTTCTATATATGGTAAGTGAAGTTTCTGATTAGTATCATAAAAATTTGACGTGTTTAAGTGGGGTAAATGAGCTTGTACATTTGGTGTGTACCGGCAGATTTTTATCGAAAGAAAACATATAGAATGAAATAAAAAGGTCACTTTTATTATTTTTATTTTGGATTGATTTTGATTTTATGATTTTGAGTTTGATATTACTAAGTATGTATTTTACTCGAGTTTATTATTGATGAACGCGCCTTATTTGATAGGTTGCGGTTTTTGTGTTTACCGGGCATCAACTATCGTCGAAGATCGTCATACTACTGCTATTACTTCAGGTGAGTCTATAGCCTCGCTTTCTACTTGTTTTAATGATTTTGAAACCCGCGAGGGGGATACATGTTATTTGAAGAAAAATGAACACATGTCATGAGTAATTTTTGGACCCGATGTTGCCTTTGATGAGATGAATTGTATAAGTACCTAATTGCATAAGACCCTGAATTCATGAGCCGTTAACTATCTTCTGACTTGATGTTGCGAGTTGGGAATAGCCATTTATTCTAATAATAGTACTATTGGGCTGACAACCCTATCTGAGACCAGGGCTTTACGTTGAGTAACCCGCTGGGAAGGATAATTTTACGTGAATGAGAATTGGTATTCTTGCAATTAATACCCTAGTAGGGGCACTGGTAATTTTCTAGTCATGCTGGCATTTGGCGTGGGTGACTAAGTTAAGGGGTCGGTGTCATGAGCTTAATACAATTCATTAACTATTGTTATATGTGATATACCTGATTGATAGATTGTATGGCCACAATTCTATTAACAATTGTGAATGATTTTTACGATGTGTTCAATTACGATTTTGTAAAACCTATAAACTTGCTCAACCTTTGTGTTGATGATTTTAAGCATGTATTTCAGGTACTTGAAGTTGTTGATTTACGGAGCTTGCTGGAGAATGATTGCGGATTTGCTTTTGTAGTAATTTGGTCTAAAACGGATTTCTTTCCCTATTGTCGTAAACATATAGTAAATGGTCAAATATTGTGGTAAAAGGTTATTGTTTGATTAAGATCCTAGGGGAACCTGTACGCTAATCTGATATATTTTTAACTGATTTTACTTGGGATTGAAGGTTTTAGACATTGATTTAAATTATTTCCATATTTATTCTTAAATATACTGTTTTAGGGTCATTTAAAGAGTTGTGAAATGAAGTTTGTAAATAACACCCAATTGTGTATTTTCCGTTGTGCAATGTAAAATTGGGGGTGTTAAAGATTGGTAATCGGAGCTTTTTAGTTATAGCGAATTAGGTCGATTTTTGAAAAATGTCCTAAACGATAACTTTGGTGTCGAAAGTATTTTATAAAAGCAACGCAACTTCTCTGCAAGGCTCCGGTAAGATTATTTATTTTTGTTATGCTTTGTTATTATAGATGTATCCCTTATAATTGTTGTGAATTATTGAGTATTTATTAAGTAAATACTGCAATGAGATATTGGTATTAATGAAAGGACGTGGAGTGCTTTCACCATAATTTCATTTTTATGAATATTGTATACTTATCATTTGCATTGCATTGCATACATATATATTTTGCATAAGTAATTTATTTGCATTTGCATGACCATGCATTGCATATATATTTTTGAATAATGACCTTGTACTTTTGGATTTTCTGTGAATTCAGAAAATGTGTGACATACCATATTACGTCAAGAATGGGGGATTTGCTGTAGGTCAATGGAGTTTGCAGAATCAGTATGTAGGTTATCATAAGATTTAGGGTGGATGGTTAGATTACGAGGATGATACGGATGATAAGAAAAATGTTGTAGAATCTGATAGTGATAATTATATGACTGAGAGTGAGGTTGGAAGAACTGAGATTAGAACAGAAGTGAGGGGTTATGGGACTGATTTTGAGAAGTATCAGAAAGAGATAGATAGGCTTCACAGGTTAAGTGAATATGTAGATCATGTTGCGTTGTATCTTGAGCCACATTGGAAGTTTCAGGACAATGAGGTGTATGCTAATTCTCATTATATGATAGATCCGCCGTGTCAATGAGGGCTTTTGAAGTATGGATTTAGGAATCCACCGTGTTTAGATCCAAAAGGGAGGTGCTGCAAGTTAGGACCAGTTGAAGATGAAGCAGGAACGAGCCAAGTTGGAGAAAGTGATGGACCACATTCTATGGAGTGATGTAGTGATGGATCTTTGTTGTATTTCAGTTTATGTATTATTGTGTTGTATTTGGATTATCTAGATGTTGTGAGGTAGTATTGTGATGGATTATTATTATTGTTGTTGGTTAGGATGGTAAGGGTAAGTGACATTTGCAACAAGGTTTTGTTGCGATTTTCTCGGATTTATGGATGATATCTACTATTATCCTTTAGTATTTTGACGTGTCTTTGTTATTCTCTCTTTTGTAAGATGATTGTGGAATTTAGGTAGTATTGTGTTGTTGGCGTATGTAGTATTCATGTTATATCTTGATAAAAAGACCCTATTCTTTCTATCTCGATGTGTATACTCATTAAGTCTCTTTCGTATGTGATAACAATGGAAAGAGTTGAGTGAGATATGTTTCTGTCATTAACAGGGATTCCTGTGTGTGTGACTGAGTATCTTGAAATATGTCTCCAAAGGTTGCCAACCATTAGGGTAGATTATATGATTGTGGGAATAGTTGTTAGATTGTTTGAAGCTGATAATGCTGAGGAGACGAGATGCTGCTAAGATTGAAAATCCTGTTGTTTCAGTTGAAGATGCTGCTGAGACTAGAGATGCTATTGAGAATGAAGATGTTGCTGTTCCAGTTGGAGATGTTGCTGTTATTTTGCAAGAATTAAAAGGATGTATGTGTATTGGATTCTTAGGAATGAGAAGAGATGCGGTGAAGAGTGCCGTACGACTATTGATGGTAATTGGAAAGGGGCAACTATATGGATAAGTTCGAGTAACTGATGGGTGTTTAATATATCAATTGTCATTCGGGAATGTTCAACTAGATGAAAAGAGATAGTAATTTAAAGATTGATCCTGATTCGAAATTAAGTGTGGCAGAAAAGGGTAAAAGAATGGTATTGTTGCGAATGACAATAAGGAATAAGAATTTATTTCCCTTATTAGAAGGTAAACTTGGAATTTAATAGTCTAAGATAAGAAGAGATGGTATTCAAGCAGTTACTATAAATCGGGTAAACAGGAGGAAGTATGATGTGTGGATCACATGTATTTTATGCCACTTTAGTAATTACCTATTTACTTGATGTAAGTACGGACTAGCTGGAGGTCGAGCTGCTGAAGGAATAACAAGGAATGTGGTATAAAAATTGGTATTTCTGTGGTAATGAAATTACATTTCGGTAAAGGAGATTGAATAAAGGAATTATTCAGATAATGGAAGATCAATATGAAGGGAATATTTTGGAAAAGCTGATAAGATCTGAGATTTAGATGTAGTAATTTGTGTATTCTTATCTGGTAATCATTGAGTTAGAATTTTATTGAAATTCTGAAAGTGTTATTGATGGTGTACTTAAATTCTGAAGGTGTTATTGAGGATATATTGAGATTTGAAGATGTTAGATTTTAGCTGACTTGAGGACGAGAAATCAACGAGAATTTGCGATTGGTTGAAATGAGAAATTCACCGACGGAAGAATATATATATATATATATATATATATATATATATATATATATATATATATATATATATATATATATATATATATATATATATATATATATATATATATATTAAGGAATATTTTCTGAGTTTATGGAATTAAGAAGTATAGCGCAATCAATTGAACTAGAATTGTGAGAAAGTTAACCGGGATAAGGATGAATATCATAGGATATGATAAATAAAGGTGGAAAGAATTAAATTGGAATGTTGTTGAACATTGAGTGCTGATTTCAGGGAGTAATCAGTGGAATTTCTATTTGACGATTTTATTAGTCAATGATGAGAAGGTATGTAGTAGGAAACTGCAATAAGTCGAAATCTACTGTGCGCTTTACTAGTAGTAGTCGGAAAAGAATGAGAAGATGAGTTAGTACTTAAGGATGCTATGTGATTGTTATGCGGAATCGTAGAGTTCACTGTCGTCATGGGAAAAAGGAAGCTTTGTGTTAGCTTGGTGATAGAGGTTATGCAATCTGATTGTATATTTTATTATATGGCATTATCAGGAAGTTGAGAATGGTAATATGTTTGATTGTAAGGATTGGCAGATGAGACAATAAGGATAATCTGATTTGACTAGAAGGGTAAGTTGTTAGAGAAGTAATAATGGAAGTAAGGATAGAAGCTGGATGTTCTGTGAATGAGATGATTGCTGTAAGGTTGAACAAATTGAGCACCAGATTTCGGTGTCCATTATTGATTGTGAATGTTTAGTGTGATGAATAGATGATTGAAGGAAAGAAAAGTATTCCCTAACAATTGGAAAATTGTTATTAAAAAGGAATGGTGTGTAAAATTCTTTGGATAAGAATTTTAGTTAGAGTATTATAGATGTTTTAGAATGTGCAATCTATGGCTGAAGTGATCGTGAAAATCTGACTAGATTGAAACGATTGAGGCTTTGTCGATACCGACGAAACCGAATGAAGCTTGTCAAATCCTTTGTGTATGCTGAGTATTATCGGAGGTTTATCAGGAGGTTTTCACTGATTTTTGAACCAAGGATAAGGCTGACAAAGAAGAACTAAATGTGTGAAATCCATTCATACATCTACGTTATAGCTTTAATGGAAAATATATTTAAGTTGTGGTTGCGAGATCTGATTTTGTAGTTGAGGAAGTTGTTTATGAGTGCTGAGGATAGATTGAAGTTATGTGCCTGTATAATTAGTATTGGAGGAATCTGAAGGAATTATAGAGTTGCGATGATGATATTTGGATAATATCAAGTGGAAAGGAAAGCAATAGTAGTGTGATGACTTGAATAAAGAAGTGTAACGGGGTTTATATGATCATGAGATTGGACATTGTGGTATTTGTTTTGGGATTGAAAAGTATTACTTGTATGGAATCAAGTATGAAGAAAATAAGAATAAGAAGGACTTGTGTATAAATGCCATTCGGGGATTTTAAAGGAAGGAATTAAGGATTACTTAATGATGACGGGGAAATAATAACCGGTAAATTTAGATGGGATATGTTATAGTTCTGTATTACGAAGTATGTTTCAGATTATGAAGGATAAGTGTGGATACTGTCACTATCAACTAGTGAGTATTTAGTAAGAAGGAGAAGGAAAAAGAGCTTATAAAGTTCTGAAGTAATTGAGAACTGACTCTTGAGTTTTGAGATAATTGGAATATTGGTAGCAACACGCAGAATGGATGGAATGGAAAGAAAGTTGGAAATTGAATTGGTAAACTAATGGAAAAAGGAATATCAAAGAAAGAAGATCAATAGATTGTTGGAAATTTTGAAATAGAATGGTAATAGAAATGAGAAAGTCGAGATGTATGTTTTTGGGGGACAAAAACGGTTATTGTGATTATTTAATTTTTCTCCTATTAGATCAGAGAGTGTGTTAAGAATACAAGGGCCAGTGGTGAATGAATTGTTCAGATCAAAAAGAGAATTTAATTATTCTTAGAATGCTGAGAGTGTCGCATGTAGTATTGAATGGATTTTACAAATTGAAGTATTAACACATAATGGTTGGAATAAAATGTATTACGATATCAGGAAGTGATTTGACCATTATACATTTCAGATTTGAATATATGAGGCTAACGGAGTTATTTAAACAGTATATGATGCAAGGAAGGTGTAATAATGTACTATGGAAGGTACAATAATTCAGTGTAGAGATTGTTAGAATTAATGAAAGTGGAGAATGAGTATGGAAAGTATTTAAGTGACTGGAAGAATTATGGATAATCTAATTGTATTTAGTTTGAGTGTAATCTTAGGACATAGAGGCAGAGTAATTTTTGAATAATGGAAATCGCTGTGATAAAGTATGAGTATTTATTAAGGTTTGAACATATTATATATGAACCAGAGATTGAGGTTGACTTTTGGATATTAGAGATTTTTACAGAAAGTGTGAAGAATTGGGTTAAGAAGGAATATTGCGTGTTTTTGGAAAGCAATAGACAGAGTGAAAGGATGAATTGAACGATGGTAATTGAAATTGGTATCAATCACATCAACATATAATAGAAACTTGGGATGATGATATCTTAATATTTTACTATGAGGACTAATGGAAACTAGTGAAGATGGAATCCTTATGCGATGACAATCGTCATATCAGAAGTTAAGAGGTGTAATATGACAACTTGAATCACAACTATGTATGTTGTCAGTGTTGTGGGGTATGTTGACAGAGTATTGGGGGCAGGAATGAAACTGAGAAAGTGATGTAGAAGGAGTATGAATGATGAAGTAATATTAGCATAATAGAAGGTGAAATTGAAAGTTGAAGTGTAGTAATAATTGTGGATATGGTGATATCATAAGAATTGAGTTGGACTGGTGTGAAAGACGTGAGTATCTCTTGAGGATAAGAGGTCACGTTGACTCTAGAAGTGAGGAAGTGCGAATGTGAGGCGGGTTGAGCGCCGGGACGTCGCTCTCTTTTAGGAGGGTAGGATGTAACAACCAAAAACCGTGGTCATTATTTAATTATATTTTTACGTATATTTTTGAAATTTTTGATGAGGTTGATTATTATGACGATTGGTAATTTGGTTTGGATGATGTTGAAATTATATTTTACATTTTGACGAGTTGCGAGGATTATTAGTGATGACGATATCGACGGATGCCCGAAAATTTTTATATTTTATTTTAAACATGACGATGTTTAATATTTTGACGTTTTTATTTTAATGTCGTATTAAGTCGTGCCGGGACTATATAATATCATATTTTGTGTGCGCTTTAAGTTTTGAGAAGCATTTTTATGAAACCCGAGACCCGTAAAATTTTTCAAAAGTGACTAATAGTCATTTCCCACTTTTTAACAAAATATTTGCACTTTGGTCCACAAGAATCACAATTGGCAAAAACTACTCTAAACTTTTTCCATATAAAATGAAAAATTCTTCCACTAAAAACACACAAACACACTTACCACCAAAAATTTCTCTCTCTTCCCTCCTCTCCTCTCTTGTCCGTCACCCACAACCCACACAAACACCCTTGATTTTTCAATTTTGAGTTTGAATCCATCTAAACTAATCAAAGACCCATTCCTAGTTTTTGATTCTCTACACATTGGTATGAAATTTAGCTACATGCATTGACATTTTTATAAAACCCATTTTTGGATGAAAATCATGTGTTTTGATCTTAAATTGTTGTTGTATGTAGGTGTTTGTGCTTATATATATATATGTTTTTATGATTGCATGTTATTATTTTTGAGTTGGGTTTTTATGATTTGATCATCTAGGATGATTTAGTATGTTATGATATGAACTAGTAGTGTAGGAATGATTATAGTGGTAAAAATGGGGTTAAAATGTGGTGAAAAATTAATCTTGAGTGATATTTAAAAATATATTTTATAGCAGATTATTAAATTTAATTTTCTGAAAATATGAGTTTGAGTTTGAGATGAACTAGTTAGATATTGTTGTAGAGGATGTTTTTACCTTCGTTTTGGTATAAGGTAGGACTTGTAGCTCCAAACGAGCGAAAAGTTATGTTAGTTTGATTATTTCGTGTACCGGGAGACGAGTACCGACACAATATATAATTGTTGTCGATATTTGGATCGAATCTCGGGGACTATAAAATGGATTTTGAAATGTGTCATGGACTGATTTTTAAGGTTAAGTATGAGGATGTCGAGTTATTTTCAAAGTTGAATGTCGGTTTCATAAACAGGGAAAAATAAATGTGTTAAAAGACTAAGTATTGTTGACGTAAAACTGTCCGGTTTTTGTAGTTCAAAGATGTGTCGGGCAGGGAACTTTAAAGGTGAAATCTTTTGATGAGTTTTTAACAGGGCTTTCTATATATAGTAAGTGAAGTTTCTGATTAGTATCATAAAAATTTGACGTGTTTAAGTGGGGTAAATGAGCTTGTACATTTGGTGTGTACCGGCAGATTTTTATCGAAAGAAAACATATAGAATGAAATAAAAAGGTCACTTTTATTATTTTTATTTTGGATTGATTTTGATTTTATGATTCTGAGTTTGATATTACTAAGTATGGATTTTACTCGAGTTTATTATTGATGAACGCGCCTTATTTGATAGGTTGCGGTTTTTGTGTTTACCGGGCATCAACTATCGTCGAAGATCGTCATACTACTGCTATTACTTCAGGTGAGTCTATAGCCTCGCTTTCTACTTGTTTTAATGATTTTGAAACCCGCGAGGGGGATACATGCTATTTGAAGAAAAATGAACACATGTCATGAGTAATTGTTGGACCCGATGTTGCCTTTGATGAGATGAATTGTATAAGTACCTAATTGAATAAGACCTTGAATTCATGAGCCGTTAACTATCTTCTGACTTGATGTTGCGAGTTGGGAATAGCCGCTTATTCTAATAATAGTACTAATGTGCTGACAACCCTATCTGAGACCAGGGCTTTACGTTGAGTAACCCGCTGGGAAGGATAATTTTACGTGAATGAGAATTAGTATTCTTGCAATTAATACCCTAGTAGGGGCACTGGTAATTTTTCTAATCATGCTGCCATTTGGCGTGGGTGACTAAGTTAAGGGGTCGGTGTCATGAGCTTAATACAATTCATTAACTATTGTTATATGTGATATACCTGATTGATAGATTGTATGGCCACATGTGAGAACTCGTATTTTTTTTTCGGTAATTAAATTATTCTTTTATTCGTACCTTTTAATTTTATAATGATTAACCTGTTGTGACCTATTTAACTCTTATGTTTTGCCTTGGGTAGTTAGTAGACATTATAAGCTTAGCTTGGCCGCTGAGCTAGCGTTAATAGCTACCACCAATTGAATTTTATGACTAAAACGGTGATCGTTAATTTTATAACTGATTTTCTAAATTTTTAACCTTTTGCTAAGATGGATTTTTTTTTCCAATTTCGAAAACTGAGATAAATTAATATAGCTAGGTATGTCGGGTATGAAAATACCTTTCCGAAGGTATAAGGTTCATCGTCTATCTCTTCATAACGAAGAAATAGCACGCATTTTACAAACTAGTCTAATAGGGAACAACCGACCTAAACTAGTGTTTGGTTTAGCGTGCTTGGTATGGTTAACGGGTGTTTAGCCAAGATTTATCACTTGAAACATTTGAGAAACATATTATGCTGACTTTTGATGCTAATGTTTTGTGTCCGTTAGCTACCTTTAAGTTTTTGACACATAAGTGGGTATTGTTGACTTATTTGAAAATTTATAAAGTTATGCTTTTATCGCTGTTGTCATAGAGATAAGTATGTCGTAAAAGTGTTTTCAGCCTTCGGATAAAACTACAAAGTTGTCCGGAATGATGTTTCTAGTCACCCACGCGGAAACGGAAGCTTTAAAGTGGGCATTTGACCCTCAAAAATGCAAAATACAGACTGTAAAGTTTGACTTTTTCGCGCAATATGCGTTTTGGTTTTTATTTTTAGAAAGGCATCTAGACTACAAAACTTTTCTTAAAATTCACAAGATATTAACTTCATTATGTATATAACTTCTCTGAATTTTTGTAGAATTTTTCCAAGAGTCTATATAGGATTTTTAAGCCTCGCGAAAAGGAGTTTTCTACACTTTTTCATTAAGCGAGTAAATGACTAGTTCATTACCCAAACGCCCCTTAAGCAAGCCTAAACTTAACTTTATGGAGTGGATTTGGGATGATCGATATTGATACCTAGATGTAACATCATAATTGAAGTGAAATTGAGGTCTAATGATTAGTAATTCGCCTCAAGTCGGAAAAGCCAAAAGTTGACTATTTTCTATACGTTTAGTCAAAACTTATAAAAATGAGTTCTAAGCTATATAGCTTGATGAAACAAGTTTGTAAGACCACATTTTGTTGTATTCCAGTAACTTACATGTATTTTTACGACTTTTCATTATTGAGTCATACTCGGGTCATACTTTGACTTTTGTTGACTTTTTACGTATTAGGTCACGGTTAACGTATAATTGGTGTTTTCAAATTCCAATTGTTTGAGAATCTTAGTCTAAGACACTTAACTTTCATTTTATGTATTTCCTACAGATTGTAAGCTGTATAGGTCATGTTTTCACTTAGACTTGGTTACTTGTACAAGTTACTTATGTATCTCAATTTTTACAAAATATTTTTATACAAACGTTTTATACTTTTATAAAACAAATATCTAAGGTCGTGATCACACTTGTAGGCCGCGGATAGTTCTTAAAGTATTACTATTTCCTTTCTTCAGCCGGATCTCTATCTACACGCATATGGATTCCTTTATCCTTTCTTTTATACATGACTCTTTTGTCATTTCATTTTATCTTTCTTTTCTTCTATCACACCACTGATTTGGGTCAAGATTTGAAGTTCTCATTTTCACATCTTGCATCATCATTTTTTTACAGGTGTCTCACGACGATTCTGGCTAAATCTTTTGAAACCTTATCACACTGAAACCATTTCAACGATTTTCTTATGAACTACTCTTTACTACTCTCGTGTAACTCACTCGCTATTTTATAAGATATCACCATGTCACTATATAATCTTAAACTGGTACTGTTTGCGTATCATTTTACAAATTGTTCTACATTGGTCTTATAAAGAATTATTGTAACATTAAAATTGTTGATTTAAATATCAAGCCAATTACTTACTTGCGAAAAGTTTCAGAAATTATTCCGATTTCTATTTTTGGTATCATATATATATATATATTTTAAATATATGACATGTAATACTGGTTTGACGAAGCCGAGCATCGCGTTGCTAGTCCTAAATTATGCATGGCCTGATCACCTATGCATAATCTAGAAGGAGCCATGTGAGGCCGAATAGTAGTCACCTTAAATATTTGTCCAAGAACCAACTTTTTACTTGTGTTTCTGAAAAGTTAGGTAAATTAAAATTTTGAAAACTTTTACATATTATGCGAGTAGCACCTGTTCATGAAATACACATTTGTTTCCTTTTCTTTTCTTGAACGAATTACGTGTCTGCGAGCACATATATCTTTACTTAACAATCTTTGTTTTACTTGTTACCTCATCTTCCCTCGTGATATAATTCTCGTTACCACTCGTCTAACTACTGACCATTAATGCCAGACTTGGAAGTTTCATGTTTTTATGCTTCTTCATCAACCAACCCTCTTTATCTACTTTGGTAGACCTTCGAAACATCTCCGGACGTGAATAATGATTTATGATTGGATGCGAACGATGATTCCGTATATTTTGTCATGATGTGTCTTTGACTCTATCGTCTCAGAATTCATTCGTGTTAACCATGTGTCGACTTCGCTCTCTCTTTGCTAATTTCGTTCATTTGCTGAAATTACTCTCAAGTGACTTCTTAAGAACTTTCCTTGATTCGAAACTTTGTTTTATGGATTTTCTCTTTCGACCGTGTCACCGAGAACTTAATAAGCCGTTGTTGGTGACGACAACCACACTCGTGAATTAATCTTGCTAAATACTTTGTTCTTATTATATTTTATCATCGATTCCTCTATTCTATCATGCTCATTGAGAAATTGGTACGAATTTTGTTTTATTCCCTCTTGTCATTGCTTGCATACTAATTGCTGACAATTATTTTGCTTCATATTCGTTTGCTATCTTGTCATCTTTGAAAAACTGAATGTGTCCCCTGTTTACTCTTTGATGCATTAAACACCATTATGGATTTCTATAAATTATTCTAAATTTTTTTTAAGAATGTTTTACACATTTTACCATGCGTTGAAATTACCAAAATACCCATTTCAAGTTAAACGTCGGATCTATACATCCTCTTTGCTAGATTTATAACTAGTGCTTAAAAGGACGCCATACCTTATATTTTAAAGTATTTGAATTTTTTTATCATACTTACAAGTTAATGAAATTACTGATGTAATTTATATTTCTGTTAATGATTCTAAATAATATGGAAATTTGATTTTCTCTAATCGCAACCATAAACCCGAGTTTTAACAATAATTTTATGCAATCATCCAAAACTTCTTAAGACAATCAAAATAATATTTGAAATGTTTGACTTTTACTTTGAACACCATCTTTATCAAAGAAAAGACATAGCGATTGTTTACTCATTCAATATATAATTTCTGTTTAATCCCAATGTAACATAGTTAAAATTTTCCTTTACTAATAGTTTTGATTTCAAAATACCAAACACCTTGATAAGCAAAGTATCCTTATTTATTCTCGTCTCTTTCCGTCTCCAGTTGAACTCTGAGGGACCAGAGTTCCTTTAGGGGGGCCGACTGTGAGAACTCGTATTTTTTTTTTCGGTAATTAAATTATTCTTTTATTCGTACCTTTTAATTTTATAATGATTAACCTGTTTCTTTTACTTTTGCATGCGTAAATCCTGAGAATTCAAGAATTTTAAATTAAATTGTATTTTAATTATATTTCTAACAATTTAAAATAATTTATTTGGAATTATTAAAATTTTATTTTATTTTTCCATATTTATTAAAATAAAAATTTTTGATTTAAAAGCACTCACAAGTGTTTTATAAAAAGTTTACCCGATTCGATGGAACGAGAACCGATGGCTATTTCGACTATATGAAGTCAAAATTTTGTTGTTTCCATAAACATCCTCGTTATAACATAGAATTATTTTCTATTGTCGTCATATTAATTTTTCATTTAACGAGCATTCTTCGTAAAAAAAAATTTATAAGCCTTTAGGCGTCATTATTTTATGCGACACGTTAACGCTTATTAAATTATAAGCCCTCGTTTATTTATAAAAAAATATCAACGCTCTCCGAATGTCGAAGTTTTTATTTTATATTGAGCGTTTATTTTTCGTGCTTTACGCATATCTTTTATATTGTGTAACTTTTAAAATATCGAGTCTCGATAATACCCGCTTTTGCAAATTATGGGGAAAGATTTATTAATATCTCAACCCACTCATACAAACTACACGTCTCATACATAAACTAGACACATCATCTAAATTAACATGTATACTCATCTACTTGTGTAAGTCAAACTTTATCTTCATTCTTTTTTTATAGACACAAACTACACCCATGGTTCTTTTCTTCTTAACATCACAACTCAGCCCCTAATTCACATCAAAATTATATTTTCTATAATGATGTTTATCATAGATTGAATTCCTTATGATACTAGCTAATAACTAGAAACACAACATAATCACCATCATCTCTTGTAAGCATCCTCAATCTTTTGATTTATATCTATTATTTTTATATAATCATTCATGGGTCTTGATTAGTTTTCTATATTTATACATATATATATTCATGATTATACTTTAATTTGATTGGTTATGGCATTGTATGAGATTGGGTGAATTTGAGAATGGGTTAAAACTAGTGTTTGGATAGATTGAATTATTGATTTCGATAGGCCTGTGTTGTTTGGATGTTTTTAAAATGTTTCGTGGGGTTCACATTTAAAAGAAAAATAGTATGAGATAGCTCCAGGTCTTAGGTTCGTTTTGCCGGCTCGTTCAATCCGAGACGAGGTCCGATGATTTAGTTATGATTTAAATGGTGAAGGTGCGCAGATTCTGCACACCTGCTGTATATGGCCAATAACTCGAAATATTTGTACTAAACTCTTTAAAATGACAAAAATGAAACTTGTAGAGGACTCTTATATCTAACTTCTCCAATTGGATTGAATACTGTAGGGTTTATAGATTGTGAGATACATCAACATTAGTGGACTGATTATATTTTGGTATAAATTTTGAAGGTCTGTGATGTTTGGTTGATTTTGAAAATGTTAAATGGGTTTATACAGTTAGTTAAAAATATATGGACATAGATACAGTTCTTAGCTTGATTTATCAAGAAAGCTCATTGTGAGATGTATTACGGTTATTTAATTATGATTTTTGTGGTAAAACGGGTCTGATTTTGCACACCGCTGATAAACGGGTAATAACTCAAGATTTTTCTACAATCTTTTAAAAAGAGCTCTTGATCCATGTAGAGAACTCAGAGGGCTATCACCTCCCACTGAGTTTGCTTTGATAGCACTTGTAGATTTCAAATTACCCCCGTTTCCGTAAGCCTTAAAAATCAGTCACATGTTTTCTTTAGGATTGACTTGTAGTATTAAAATTATAAATCCAATTTAACTGAGATTTATGGTTTCATGATAATTATTACAGAAAAGTAGACTCTTTTAGGATTCCAGGGATGTAAAGAAGTAGTCTAAACGATTTACGATTTGAGAATTATGATTTTTGCAAGTCGAATAAATTTTCGGCCAAATTAGTAAAACTATTGAAGCGGAGTCTTTAAAAGTGTCGGGAACTTACTATTTTTGGGAAGTTTGACTTTTTGACTTTTGAAAATCCTATGTACAATGCCTAATCTGTATGAATCAAGTATAATCATGTGCATTCATTTCATTTTACACATATGCCTAAGACGCATAATTCGTTTCTAGGTGGTTCCTAAGAAACTTTCGGTTCTCCCGTCGATTTCTATCGCATCTTTTGATCTTGCGGCTTAAGGTGAGTTCATAGCCCCTTTTCTTATATACTTTTTTACAAATTACGGGGTGAGAATAACATGCGTGGAATACAATCATTTAAAACTTTTAGTTTGCTATCCGAGAACTGTATGCTTCCCCAGATTACACATTTACTTATTGCATTAGTACCTTAGTCAAAAAGCCCCTACATCATGAACCGTTAATTCACATTTTGCAAGCGCGAATGTTGTGGATGGATCCATCGGGATTGACAATCCCCGTCCCGATTACCTTGACGCACTAACATTTGACTACCTAAGTATTTTGACTAGATACTTACTAGGGGTAAAACAGTTATGTTAAAGCTTCGGTGTCGTGAGCTATTGCAATAATTAATTATTAATGATTTTGTACGATGGTACTAAATCATACCATGTTGCTATTCTTATAAAATTTATGTTTGTATTCCACATCACTACTTATTAAACCTATGAATTTCACTCAGCTTTATGTTGACCTTTTTACATGTTATTTCTCAGGTAATACTAATGCTTAATTTTGCTAAGGATGAGAGCCCGCAGGATATTTTAGCAGCTTGGAGATTTCTGTGTTATTTTTAAAGTTTGATTTTAGTAAAAGCTCACACAAGTTTATTTTGGATTTTTGGTAAATATATATTACAAAACCATGTATAAATAATAGATTTATCCGCTTATAAAACTCTGGGACCTTTGTATAAAAAAAAACTCTGATGTTTTTGATGTAATGTATGTCTTTATTACGTCAACTTGTGTCAACAGTATTTTATTGTTTCTTATACCATGACGTGGTACCCCCATGTTGCCTACGTGTTCCTTGTCAGATTTTGGGGGTCTCACAGATTGGTATCAGAGCGTTAGTTATAGGGAACTGAGTCGTTTTCAAAACTTAGTCTATAACCGAAAGTTAATATATTTCATGTTTCTAAGTGTCAAACACAGAATCTATCATTGTTGTTTGATATCTGCGCGGGTAATTCTCTAATCCTTATTATTTACTTTTAAATTATCGTTGTAGTATTTCATTTCTTGATTATATTTTAAAATATTACATTACCCTAATGACGATAATTAATATTTCTTTCTAAATCCTTTGTGTTTCATGAATTAGCATTGGATATTATTGTGATTACATATGCCCTTACCGCATTACCTGAATTCTTATTTTTGTGAATTGATCTTGTTGCAATAATTTTATATTGTTATGACATTACATACTCGTATTCGGGGTGCATATGCTGCCGACTTTTCATACTCACTTTTCTGAGTACTATTTCTATTTTGTTTATGCGTGATACGATTGACCTCATATACTCGTTCATTTTGAACCGCCAGTTTTCTCAACTCACTTTTACATGTTGTGTGTATTTTCGTGATACCATTGTTTGGGATTAAGTAAGTGTTGCTTTATATGAAACTTCCGATTTTCATTTTACTACTGTACGTGTTACTTTCATCGTTAAACCTCTTTAAGCTATATATTTAGATATCCAGTTTGTTTTCCGACCATTCTTGATTGGATGTCTAGTCTATAGACCATTGGTCCAGTGTGTCCCAGGAAAAGACTAAAGGACATCGTGTAAGTCACACATCTCGAAGCATTCCTTAAATTTGTGTTGAATATATCGTGGGTTTTTGTAACCTTTATTTACCTTTACGCTACCGTCTTACACGACACTCGTATATCGATTAAATATTATTTCATTGGTCATTATACGTTTCAAGTTTGAATTACAACGTTCGTTTGTACCTTGGAAACACCATCTTCATCTTGTAATTCATATCCTCTAATACGTGGCGATTGTTTGGAATATAATTCTACTTCTATAAACTTGTATCATTCCCTTTATTAAACCTCCTCGCTCCAGGAGTGCGACTAGTTCATAATCCATTCCTTTCTTGATAATATTCTTTGTAAATTTCCACCTCGATTGTAAGATTTCTTATCTTGATCTAGTTTTGTTTTAATCTTTATTCTTATTGATGAGTTTTCTGTTTTTGATGTTCTTGGATGATTTGTGATTAATGGTATGACATTAGGATGGTATTAGGATACATAGAAAACTAAGTTATGTTGTTGAAATTGATGTTTAGAGGTGTTTCGATGTGACCATTTTAGGACAGCGGGTTTGGGTTTAATTTCGGCAAATTTAAACTTTTCCAAACTGATTTTTTTAAGGTCTTGGTTGAAATGTAATGTCACAAGGTTCGTTTATGTATAAAATTTGCTTTCTAACTCTTTAAAATGAGAAAGTTATGACCTATTTAACTCTTATGTTTTGCCTTGGGTAGTTAGTAGACATTATAAGCTTAGCTTGGCCGCTGAGCTAGCGTTAATAGCTACCACCAATTGAATTTTATGACTAAAACGGTGATCGTTAATTTTATAACTGATTTTCTAAATTTTTAACCTTTTGCTAAGATGAATTTTTTTTTCCAATTTCGAAAACTGAGATAAATTAATATAGCTAGGTATGTCGGGTATGAAAATACCTTTCCGAAGGTATAAGGTTCATCATCTATCTCTTCATAACGAAGAAATAGCACGCATTTTACAAACTAGTCTAATAGGGAACAACCGACCTAAACTAGTGTTTGGTTTAGCGTGCTTGGTATGGTTAACGGGTGTTTAGCCAAGATTTATCACTTGAAACATTTGAGAAACATATTATGCTGACTTTTGATGCTAATGTTTTGTGTCCGTTAGCTACCTTTAAGTTTTTGACACATAAGTGGGTATTGTTGACTTATTTGAAAATTTATAAAGTTATGCTTTTATCGCTGTTGTCATAGAGATAAGTATGTCGTAAAAGTGTTTTCAGCCTTCGGATAAAACTACAAAGTTGTCCGGAATGATGTTTCTAGTCACCTACGCGGAAACGGAAGCTTTAAAGTGGGCATTTGACCCTCAAAAATGCAAAATACAGACTGTAAAGTTTGACTTTTTCGCGCAATATGCGTTTTGGTTTTTATTTTTAGAAAGGCATCTAGACTTCAAAAATTTTCTTAAAATTCACAAGATATTAACTTCATTATGTATATAACCTCTCTGAATTTTTGTAGAATTTTTCCAAGAGTCTATATAGGATTTTTAAGCCTCGCGAAAAGGAGTTTTCTACACTTTTTCATTAAGCGAGTAAATGACTAGTTCATTACCCAAACGCCCCTTAAGCAAGCCTAAACTTAACTTTATGGAGTGGATTTGGGATGATCGATATTGATACCTAGATGTAACATCATAATTGAAGTGAAATTGAGGTCTAATGATTAGTAATTCGCCTCAAGTCGGAAAAGCCAAAAGTTGACTATTTTCTATACGTTTAGTCAAAACTTATAAAAATGAGTTCTAAGCTATATAGCTTGATGAAACAAGTTTGTAAGACCACATTTTGTTGTATTCCAGTAACTTACATGTATTTTTACGACTTTTCATTATTGAGTCATACTCGGGTCATACTTTGACTTTTGTTGACTTTTTACGTATTAGGTCACGGTTAACGTATAATTGGTGTTTTCAAATTCCAATTGTTTGAGAATCTTAGTCTAAGACACTTAACTTTCATTTTATGTATTTCCTACAGATTGTAAGCTGTATAGGTCATGTTTTCACTTAGACTTGGTTACTTGTACAAGTTACTTATGTATCTCAATTTTTACAAAATATTTTTATACAAACGTTTTATACTTTTATAAAACAAATATCTAAGGTCGTGATCACACTTGTAGGCCGCGGATAGTTCTTAAAGTATTACTATTTCCTTTCTTCAGCCGGATCTCTATCTACACGCATATGGATTCCTTTATCCTTTCTTTTATACATGACTCTTTTGTCATTTCATTTTATCTTTCTTTTCTTCTATCACACCACTGATTTGGGTCAAGATTTGAAGTTCTCATTTTCACATCTTGCATCATCATTTTTTTACAGGTGTCTCACGACGATTCTGGCTAAATCTTTTGAAACCTTATCACACTGAAACCATTTCAACGATTTTCTTATGAACTACTCTTTACTACTCTCGTGTAACTCACTCGCTATTTTATAAGATATCACCATGTCACTATATAATCTTAAACTGGTACTGTTTGCGTATCATTTTACAAATTGTTCTACATTGGTCTTATAAAGAATTATTGTAACATTAAAATTGTTGATTTAAATATCAAGCCAATTACTTACTTGCGAAAAGTTTCAGAAATTATTCCGATTTCTATTTTTGGTATCATATATATATATATTTTAAATATATGACATGTAATACTGGTTTGACGAAGCCGAGCATCGCGTTGCTAGTCCTAAATTATGCATGGCCTGATCACCTATGCATAATCTAGAAGGAGCCATGTGAGGCCGAATAGTAGTCACCTTAAATATTTGTCCAAGAACCAACTTTTTACTTGTGTTTCTGAAAAGTTAGGTAAATTAAAATTTTGAAAACTTTTACATATTATGCGAGTAGCACCTGTTCATGAAATACACATTTGTTTCCTTTTCTTTTCTTGAACGAATTACGTGTCTGCGAGCACATATATCTTTACTTAACAATCTTTGTTTTACTTGTTACCTCATCTTCCCTCGTGATATAATTCTCGTTACCACTCGTCTAACTACTGACCATTAATGCCAGACTTGGAAGTTTCATGTTTTTATGCTTCTTCATCAACCAACCCTCTTTATCTACTTTGGTAGACCTTCGAAACATCTCCGGACGTGAATAATGATTTATGATTGGATGCGAACGATGATTCCGTATATTTTGTCATGATGTGTCTTTGACTCTATCGTCTCAGAATTCATTCGTGTTAACCATGTGTCGACTTCGCTCTCTCTTTGCTAATTTCGTTCATTTGCTGAAATTACTCTCAAGTGACTTCTTAAGAACTTTCCTTGATTCGAAACTTTGTTTTATGGATTTTCTCTTTCGACCGTGTCACCGAGAACTTAATAAGCCGTTGTTGGTGACGACAACCACACTCGTGAATTAATCTTGCTAAATACTTTGTTCTTATTATATTTTATCATCGATTCCTCTATTCTATCATGCTCATTGAGAAATTGGTACGAATTTTGTTTTATTCCCTCTTGTCATTGCTTGCATACTAATTGCTGACAATTATTTTGCTTCATATTCGTTTGCTATCTTGTCATCTTTGAAAAACTGAATGTGTCCCCTGTTTACTCTTTGATGCATTAAACACCATTATGGATTTCTATAAATTATTCTAAATTTTTTTTAAGAATGTTTTACACATTTTACCATGCGTTGAAATTACCAAAATACCCATTTCAAGTTAAACGTCGGATCTATACATCCTCTTTGCTAGATTTATAACTAGTGCTTAAAAGGACGCCATACCTTATATTTTAAAGTATTTGAATTTTTTTATCATACTTACAAGTTAATGAAATTACTGATGTAATTTATATTTCTGTTAATGATTCTAAATAATATGGAAATTTGATTTTCTCTAATCGCAACCATAAACCCGAGTTTTAACAATAATTTTATGCAATCATCCAAAACTTCTTAAGACAATCAAAATAATATTTGAAATGTTTGACTTTTACTTTGAACACCATCTTTATCAAAGAAAAGACATAGCGATTGTTTACTCATTCAATATATAATTTCTGTTTAATCCCAATGTAACATAGTTAAAATTTTCCTTTACTAATAGTTTTGATTTCAAAATACCAAACACCTTGATAAGCAAAGTATCCTTATTTATTCTCGTCTCTTTCCGTCTCCAGTTGAACTCTGAGGGACCAGAGTTCCTTTAGGGGGGCCGACTGTGAGAACTCGTATTTTTTTTTTTGGTAATTAAATTATTCTTTTATTCGTACCTTTTAATTTTATAATGATTAACCTGTTTCTTTTACTTTTGCATGCGTAAATCCTGAGAATTCAAGAATTTTAAATTAAATTGTATTTTAATTATATTTCTAACAATTTAAAATAATTTATTTGGAATTATTAAAATTTTATTTTATTTTTCCATATTTATTAAAATAAAAATTTTTGATTTAAAAGCACTCACAAGTGTTTTATAAAAAGTTTACCCGATTCGATGGAACGAGAACCGATGGCTATTTCGACTATATGAAGTCAAAATTTTGTTGTTTCCATAAACATCCTCGTTATAACATAGAATTATTTTCTATTGTCGTCATATTAATTTTTCATTTAACGAGCATTCTTCGTAAAAAAAAATTTATAAGCCTTTAGGCGTCATTATTTTATGCGACACGTTAACGCTTATTAAATTATAAGCCCTCGTTTATTTATAAAAAAATATCAACGCTCTCCGAATGTCGAAGTTTTTATTTTATATTGAGCGTTTATTTTTCGTGCTTTACGCATATCTTTTATATTGTGTAACTTTTAAAATATCGAGTCTCGATAATACCCGCTTTTGCAAATTATGGGGAAAGATTTATTAATATCTCACCCCACTCATACAAACTACACGTCTCATACATAAACTAGACACATCATCTAAATTAACATGTATACTCATCTACTTGTGTAAGTCAAACTTTATCTTCATTCTTTTTTTATAGACACAAACTACACCCATGGTTCTTTTCTTCTTAACATCACAACTCAGCCCCTAATTCACATCAAAATTATATTTTCTATAATGATGTTTATCATAGATTGAATTCCTTATGATACTAGCTAATAACTAGAAACACAACATAATCACCATCATCTCTTGTAAGCATCCTCAATCTTTTGATTTATATCTATTATTTTTATATAATCATTCATGGGTCTTGATTAGTTTTCTATATTTATACATATATATATATTCATGATTATACTTTAATTTGATTGGTTATGGCATTGTATGAGATTGGGTGAATTTGAGAATGGGTTAAAACTAGTGTTTGGATAGATTGAATTATTGATTTCGATAGGCCTGTGTTGTTTGGATGTTTTTAAAATGTTTCGTGGGGTTCACATTTAAAAGAAAAATAGTATGAGATAGCTCCAGGTCTTAGGTTCGTTTTGCCGGCTCGTTCAATCCGAGACGAGGTCCGATGATTTAGTTATGATTTAAATGGTGAAGGTGCGCAGATTCTGCACACCTGCTGTATATGGCCAATAACTCGAAATATTTGTACTAAACTCTTTAAAATGACAAAAATGAAACTTGTAGAGGACTCTTATATCTAACTTCTCCAATTGGATTGAATACTGTAGGGTTTATAGATTGTGAGATACATCAACATTAGTGGACTGATTATATTTTGGTATAAATTTTGAAGGTCTGTGATGTTTGGTTGATTTTGAAAATGTTAAATGGGTTTATACAGTTAGTTAAAAATATATGGACATAGATACAGTTCTTAGCTTGATTTATCAAGAAAGCTCATTGTGAGATGTATTACGGTTATTTAATTATGATTTTTGTGGTAAAACGGGTCTGATTTTGCACACCGCTGATAAACGGGTAATAACTCAAGATTTTTCTACAATCTTTTAAAAAGAGCTCTTGATCCATGTAGAGAACTCAGAGGGCTATCACCTCCCACTGAGTTTGCTTTGATAGCACTTGTAGATTTCAAATTACCCCCGTTTCCGTAAGCCTTAAAAATCAGTCACATGTTTTCTTTAGGATTGACTTGTAGTATTAAAATTATAAATCAAATTTAACTGAGATTTATGGTTTCATGATAATTATTACAGAAAAGTAGACTCTTTTAGGATTCCAGGGATGTAAAGAAGTAGTCTAAACGATTTACGATTTGAGAATTATGATTTTTGCAAGTCGAATAAATTTTCGGCCAAATTAGTAAAACTATTGAAGCGGAGTCTTTAAAAGTGTCGGGAACTTACTATTTTTGGGAAGTTTGACTTTTTGACTTTTGAAAATCCTATGTACAATGCCTAATCTGTATGAATCAAGTATAATCATGTGCATTCATTTCATTTTACACATATGCCTAAGACGCATAATTCGTTTCTAGGTGGTTCCTAAGAAACTTTCGGTTCTCCCGTCGATTTCTATCGCATCTTTTGATCTTGCGGCTTAAGGTGAGTTCATAGCCCCTTTTCTTATATACTTTTTTACAAATTACGGGGTGAGAATAACATGCGTGGAATACAATCATTTAAAACTTTTAGTTTGCTATCCGAGAACTGTATGCTTCCCCAGATTACACATTTACTTATTGCATTAGTACCTTAGTCAAAAAGCCCCTACATCATGAACCGTTAATTCACATTTTGCAAGCGCGAATGTTGTGGATGGATCCATCGGGATTGACAATCCCCGTCCCGATTACCTTGACGCACTAACATTTGACTACCTAAGTATTTTGACTAGATACTTACTAGGGGTAAAACAGTTATGTTAAAGCTTCGGTGTCGTGAGCTATTGCAATAATTAATTATTAATGATTTTGTACGATGGTACTAAATCATACCATGTTGCTATTCTTATAAAATTTATGTTTGTATTCCACATCACTACTTATTAAACCTATGAATTTCACTCAGCTTTATGTTGACCTTTTTACATGTTATTTCTCAGGTAATACTAATGCTTAATTTTGCTAAGGATGAGAGCCCGCATGATATTTTAGCAGCTTGGAGATTTCTGTGTTATTTTTAAAGTTTGATTTTAGTAAAAGCTCACACAAGTTTATTTTGGATTTTTGGTAAATATATATTACAAAACCATGTATAAATAATAGATTTATCCGCTTATAAAACTCTGGGACCTTTGTATAAAAAAAAACTCTGATGTTTTTGATGAATGTATGTCTTTATTACGTCAACTTGTGTCAACAGTATTTTATTGTTTCTTATACCATGACGTGGTACCCCCATGTTGCCTACGTGTTCCTTGTCAGATTTTGGGGGTCTCACACCACAATTCTATTAACAATTGTGAATGATTTTTACGATGTGTTCAATTATGATTTTGTAAAACCTATAGACTTGCTCAACCTTTGTGTTGATGATTTTAAGCATGTATTTCAAGTACTTGAAGTTGTTGATTTGCGGAGCTTGCTGGAGAAGGATTGCGGATTTGCTTTTGTAGTAATTTGGTCTAAAACGGATTTCTTTCCCTATTTTCGTAAACATATAGTAAATGGTCAAATATTGTGGTAAAAGGTTATTGTTTGATTAAGATCCTAGGGGAACCTGTACGCTACTCTGATATATTTTTAACTGATTTTACTTGGGATTGAAGGTTTTAGACATTGATTTAAATTATTTCCATATTTATTCTTAAATATACTGTTTTAGGGTCATTTAAAGAGTTGTGAAATGAAGTTTATAAATAACACCCAATTGTGTATTTTCCGCTGCGCAATGTAAAATTGGGGGTGTTAAATTTTATTTATTGTTTAGCAAAAAAATCTCATGGGCCGGGCTTGCCCATCATGCCCCTCTCTTCTCTTCTTGTCGAAATCCACAACACCCTTGGTGTTTTCATAATTGTTTTTCTTGTTTAAATATTTATTGTGTGTGCTCGTGTTTAATTATCGTGTTATATTTCTTGTTGCGTTTTTAAGCATTATTCGTAAACACTTCTCGTGTATTAATAATAATATTAATATACATAATAATTGTAGTAATTAATTAATATACGTAATGTTCTTATTAAATATTCATTATTCGTGTCGTATATTAATTAATCTGAAAGTTTAAATTTGTCTTGTTTTCGTGCATTCAATACTGTTACGTATTTTTAAAGCGGGTTTTACAGAGTAATATTTTAAAAATACCTCTAAAATAATAATACATCTTATTATACATATTGTAAAACAATTAAAAACATAAAAATACTTCATATAACTTACAAGTTTGTGGTACATATGGTTTTAAAATCGGACAAAGTTAACAGGTTTAATTGAAAACTGATAAAAATCGGTCAAAACTTATGCAAATAAGTGAACCAAACCTGACCGGATAATTTTTTACTTTTCTTCGATTAATCACATGTACCCGCCGCCACAAAAC
The DNA here is from genome assembly GCA_025667525.1 of Glebionis coronaria. Taxonomy (NCBI): domain Eukaryota; kingdom Viridiplantae; phylum Streptophyta; class Magnoliopsida; order Asterales; family Asteraceae; genus Glebionis; species Glebionis coronaria. Next base: position 478,132,401 of record CM046880.1, read on the forward strand.
TTATGGACACACTAGAGAGACTTTGTGGAATAAGAGATCGAGGGTCGAGTTTCTGCTCGTCTCACTCTAGGTGTTGCTCATTTGGCCCAGTAGAGTTGCTGAAGCTATTCCTTGTAGGGTGGATAATGGCTGGTGCCAATAAGCACCCGGGGTCAATGTGTTCCCGCCAATATACACCTTTTTTTCTTAAAATATCTACTACTACTTTATAAAAGGCTCATCTAAAAAGTTGAAAAAACTTGAATTTTCAACATTTCCTAATTTACACTTGTAACAAATCCGTGGAATATTGAAATTGAAAACAAAAGGAAACTATAAAATTTGATTTTGCGAGTAGTGTACAATCCTGAAATATTAATATTGTATAACAAAAGGAAAGTATACATTTTGATTTGCCAGTATTATGTAAGTTGCAATATTCTGTGGCTATATAAACAGCCATACACCACCATCAAAATTCGTCTCATAATTAGAAATTATGCTTTCAATCAGGTGATTTTATTTATACCTCAACGTCTTGTTCTTTATTTTCTTATTTTTAAGATGTTATAAAATATGCAGGTTGTAGCCAGTAAATGTGGAACAAACGATGCTAGAAGAAGGGGTTACACATTTCTTGCATTCTCTACCCATATAGCAAGGGACCATACATAGAGACATGTAATAAATTGTTATGGACTTCCCACCTTTAATGTATGCGTAACGCCTTGATATGCTACAGGTTGATGGAGGAGAGTGCTGTTTATGGAAAATTATGAATGGGCAATCTTCTCGAATTGAAAGAAGAATGCTTAAGAGAGTTCAACTTTTTTTTATGCATATAGTATTATTAAGTAGAGGTACTATTTTTGTATTATGTTTTTGGTTTCTTTTAAAATTGCATATGATTTCATACATTCTTTTAGAAATCTAATTTGGATTATTTTGGACAACAAGAATGAGGCATTTGTCTTGGCCGATCTTTTGACTGAGTAATGTTTCTTTACTTGTTTTAGGATAGCAAAAAAAAAAAGAAATAACTTCAAAATTCTATAATCTTCAAGTTACAAGGCTCCATAAATCAATAGAAGACGTTCTTGCTGTAAACATCTTTGATTGGGGATCACGTGTTTGTATCAATCTTTATCACAAAGGAACAATTATTGAAATTTATAGAATGATTCGCATGAAGATGCAACAACCTTGGCGGACAAGTGCATTTATTTATCAAATTAATAAAAAAGTAGGAACTCTTATGAGAAATATATGTCAGATCAAAAAGTATTTATGCATGTATTTTTTCATAGTCGAACTCAGGCGATACACTTAAGCCCACTTACTAAGTGGAGGCACGCCATTACAAAGAGCGCCTATTCTGCATAATTAAAAACATATGATTATGTCTAACAATAAGCTCGTTGTATATGAAGTAAAACCCAAGTAGTCAAATGAGGCTTGCAATAGGAAGAAAAGAAAGTGAATAACAAAAAAATCAAATCTATAACGATATGAATAACAAAGAACTCGGAAGTGCTGTGGAATAACACGGTTAACATGCACTTTTTAAAAAGTTTGGAAAAACAAATCATAAACTGATAATACTTTGAAACATTAATTGTATAGTATCCAAAAAAAAAAATCACGGATATTTACAGAAAGTTGTATATTTGTAGAAAGAATATATGCTTAGTTAGGATCAACCCGGTCGAATCATCGCGCCACGAGTTCGACAATCAGGTTACGGGTTCGACCATCAGATCGATCCGATCGAGTCAATGGATCACAGGTTTGACCACGGCTCAACCCGGTCAAATCACCGGGCAAGAGATCGACTACCGGTTCAACTCGATCAGGTTACTTGTTCGACCATCAGATTAATTAACATTTTATTAATTATATGTCAATAGCCAATTCTGTCGCATGCGCGGGTAATCGACTTAATTTTAATAAAAAATACTTTTACGTTTGTAAAAAGTTGTGAATAAATTCTGGTAACCGACCGACCCATCCAATCCAACGAAACATAACTAACCGCTTTTATCATATCATATCCTCCTTGTTTCTTGTGGTTACCATGATGATGATGATGGTCTGATTGTTTTTGTTCCAACAATGGAAGGATCTTATGATAATAGATATCGCAAATTAAACCTTGAAGAATCGTTAAAAAGAACATGTCATTACCCATCAGCCTGTAAAGAACTTGCTTCAATCATTAAACAATTGTATTATAAACTTCCGAAATCATTGCAATCTCTTGTTTTCAAAGATACCCTTACCGCCATCCGCCTTCTTCCTAGGTACTTCTTCTATATGTTTATTAATCCTATGTTTTTTTAGTTACCTTTTTGGTTTTATGTTTACTAGTTCTTGATTGGAATTATAATTAACGTGCTTTTAGCCTAGTGGTATGTGAGTGTGCCCGTAAACCAAGAGGTTGCGGGTTCGAGTCTAGTTGGTTGGATTATTTATCACATAGGTGTCTCTGATAAATTTCATTTATAACAAAAATACAAACCATGTGTCTGGGAGTCAATAAGTAAGAATAGATAGTTATTTATGGGGTCTTTGGTTTGGCTTATATAAAGTAAGCCCATTTCGGCTTATATAACGTAAGTCCCAATTTTGTAGCTTATTTGGAGACTTATGGCCTTATGTAAGTTTATTATACCAGGATAAACTCATAATATAAGCCAATAAGTCTCAAAATAAGCCACAAAGTAGGAGCTTATGTTATATAAGCAAAAAATGAGCCATATTTCGGCTTATATTTCATAAACCCCAATTTTTTAAGCTTATTTGGAGACTTATGGGCGTATATAAGCTTATTATATCATAACAAACTTATACTATAAGCCAATAAGTCTCAAAATTGGGGCTTATGTTATATAAGCCGAAATATACTCACGTTAAACAAGCAGCCCTTTAGTATGGAGAAAAGTTGATAACCAGCAATGACTAAAGTACCTTTTCCCAACAAGCAACGGATATTTATTTAGTGTGGGTACATGATATTTGGTATGTAGTTTCCATTATGACTTACTGATAATAAGAAAAGAAAAGGGAAAATCATGTCTTGGGTTTGTTAGTTTAGCTTTATATGATTTATATTTTTTGTATGACTTTACGTAATATGTATCGGTTTTTTAATTAAAAAAAAATTCAGGATGCAAACGCAAACTGCAGTTTCAGCAGCTAATGTCCTTATTCAGAGTGTGGAATCAGCATTGCCTAAGCAGAAGAAGAACCAAGCAGTAACTGAATTTAAGCAAGCTATGGTTGCTCATAAGAGGAGTTCTAAAGCCCGGCAAAATGAACAAGGTCCGTTTTTGTTTTGTATGGGTGCGTTGTTTAACAGTTTTCATGATCTAAGTAAGAAATGTATGGACCTTAAGTTGAATTAATTCATAACAGTGAACGATCGTAAGGTGTGACAACTGTCAAGGATAAAATGGATTTATGGATCTAAGATTACAATTTTAGAAAAGCGAAATGCTCGTGAAACATAAACGGCTAGGGAAGTACCTGGTATGTGGTATCATTTACTTAAGTTACACTAAGCACGCACTAAGTAAGTACTGTACTTTAAGAGGCTTGCGTATTTGTCTTAGATAGTAACTTTGGTCGGGTATTCGTTTCGAAATTTCAAATTGTAGCTATGAAGCAGGATAGTTATGTCGACCTGCTTGAATAAAATGTCGAACTACTAAAGACAAACGGAGTTTGAGATGTACCCGAGACTTTGGGTACCCACATATCTAGTAAAGCTATGTGACCATATAACTCACGCACGGTTAAAAACCTCTTAGATATACCCTCCCGGTAACTCTACTCCAAGAGACATTTGTAACTTGGGATGTCTACGTCGCCCTTGGGATCTCATGGCCTAGTTTCAATCACTTCTTATCATACTATAGTTGGTGTAAGAATTTGTATTAAACTATGAAATGATTTTCATTTGTAATCGGAAGACGTTGACATCTCTCCTAGTAAATGGTCCAGGTTTTGGTCACATCTTTGCTTGCAAGCTACACCCAAAGGCATTATAGTACACTGGTGTAGCGGTTTAGCAAACTGCTAAACAAGGAATAAGTGGCAGTCCATACCCGGCATAATTTGTCGGCCTTGGTTATTCCATAATCTCGTTAGGTGTGAGTATCACAGTAAATTATGTTCAACCCTTATTAGCCAACGCATCATTGTCTTCTAAAACATTTGAAAAACCATATAAAGCAGCGCCATCTTTGATACCAAAGTACGCATACTACCTTAATCTTACACATATTAAACTCTTATTTCTGTTATGGATGACTTAGGCATCAGAGTTGTCAGAAGCTGTGTCAGCTCTTGTGATCCACTAATAAGTTTTCTTAATTGAGGTGGAAAACAGAATAAAATAAAGATTTTACTTGACACGGATTGTTTTTTCACTCATACATTCATCAATCTGTGCGAATTAATACTTCATAAAACCATCGATGAAACCAAGATTGATTAAATTAAGCATGAACCGTGGATTTGGGGCAATTTATTTATCCCTTTTCTTCTGTTTTGCGCGAAAAAGAGAAAAATCGCTAGCGAGATTCTGGCTACCGTTATGATGCCACTCTGATGCTGAAGTCAACCATGGTAAAAAACGGTTGAATGTGTAAAGTCTGGGTTTTGTTTGTACCTTAGTGATGAAAATGAAACCTGTCCATATAGTTTTTCCCATTTTCTTGAAGACATGATTTGTTGCCCAATCATAGTGTGCTACATATATTTTGCAATCTAGTTAGGGTGGGGATTGTCAAATAGTCCTTGTGCAAGTGTGGGAGAGTAGTATTATACCAGCAACCACTACCCGTCATCTCAGTTATGGGTAAAAAATTAGAGCAACTCAACTCCAAAAAGACTTTACTAGTGATGTACCCAAAGTTCAGACTCTAGCTACACATATAGTACTTATTACATGGATTTATGTTTCTCGGTTACTTTACATCTAGAGACACTTAAACTGGGAGGATTCTGACGCTTCAGTTGGTATTGATGCTCAGGACTTGGTGTGAATATCATAAATTCATAAGTGTTTTCTTCGATTTTGATTGGCTAAATACTATCTCCTAGAACATGGAAGCAAACTAAACGGCTGTCATCTTTATTACTATGTTAAACACAAAACACTAATTTCAAATGGTGGACCTTTTTATTCCTCCATGGCTGACTAGCATCGTATTACATGGCCAGTCCTTGTAATCCTTTAAGATTCTTTTTCTTATGGAAACGCATTTCATCGAGTATCAAATAGCGATTTAATGAAGATCCAGTTCTTCCTGTAATCCCGTTTTTGCAATAAAAAAGAAAGAAAAATTGTTAGTGGGATCAAATGCTGTATTTAATAATAATCACCAAGTTATTACCGCATCATGTCTGCCTGTGATGTAAGTACGATACTTGGATGTTAAAGTCAGCCAAGAAAGGAAGAAAGGTTAACTATGTATATAGATTAGACCCGCTTCCGCGAGATTAGGCATTGGTGTTATTGTTGTTGCTATGTGTCAGATCAGGGTTTTGTGCATACATCTGTGATGAAGATGACACACGCTATAGAGCTCTTTGCATGTCTAAAGATACATGACTTGTTCGCATATCACATTGTGCAACCTTGCTATATGACTCAAAAAATAGTTGGAGTGGGAACGCCCAAATTATCTTTCTGTTAGTCTCTTAGAGTTCCTTAGGCTTTTAATCAGGGTAGTATGATACCATTTAGTGCATGCTAAGAAGCGATTGGAGCCTGGATATGAAATACCCCTGGACAGGTGTCTCTGGAAGTATATATATTGGGGTTTTGGTATGTAGGTACTTGCGTCAATGGCCTAAGTAGGTTTGCCATATATATTGGTACCCAAAGTGGGCAAGTTGGGTACATACGTACATTATTAAAAACAAGTGCATGATCAAAATCAACGCGTATCAAGTATAATACTAAATTAATACTCTGTTTTTAGTTAACTTAACTAATTACACATGCTCTCAATCAATGGCGACCCCTCTTATAGAAAATCGGCCCCTGCTCATACAACTCTACGGGTGTACAGGTTGGGGGGGATTTGAGGTTTACAAAAATATGGTATAGTATTTTTTTTATGGATGTATATGTATATGTATATACATGTAAATTTATGATGGAAAAGAGATATTTACCATCGTTTTTGAACAGATTTGGTTGAGCTACCACTAGATGTTATCGTGCATATCTTCAGCTTCTTGGATTTACACTCTTTACTTTCTGCTCTGCAAGTTTGCCGGTATTTTTTTTTTGCTATTGGTTATCAACTTTTTGCTTTTCTATATTATGTTCCTATTCCTACCATGGATTCTTCACACACCCCTGTTTTAAAAATAGCGATTTCCATTGGATAGTGTGCCAATTGTTATTTGTCACACATATAATAGAAATATATTCACCAAATTAGTTGGGTTAGTCTAAATTGAACCATAAAACTATTTAACAGTGTAGTGAAGAAACAAACATAAACCAGCTTATTTCTATTTTGAGAACGTGGATGCTGTTAAATACTGGTAAATGTTTCATTGTAGTTCTTGGAATGCTGCTTCAAGGGATAACTATCTGTGGCAGTTAATGTATTCCGTGGTTTACAACACTTCTAATAATACCGGTAAGACTTATAAGCTTGATGTTGGATTGACCGAGGAGGCGAAGTCAAAGCTGTCCCAAGGGAATATTGTATGCAGCAATAACAGCCTTGACTGGAGAACTACCTTTAAGAAAGCATATGATGGTATGCGGTCAAACTCTGTGCTACGCATATTAACATTCTTCTATCTTGCATCTTTTAGAGATCAATTACGCAGTATTATTGATCATGACTTTGACCATGTATGATTACATCTTCATTGTTACATTTCTTTTGATTACAGGATTCTCATCAAAGAAACTTCTTACGTCTTCTAGGGGATTTTGCAAGCATTGCAAAACAATTTTTTGGGTTAGTGACATGACGAACGAAACTACTTCTAGGATGCAATGCAAATATCACCAAATCAATCCAATGTCCACACGACAGGTAACTTCATAGTCATGGTTCTTAACGTTTTTTTTTTCAATGCTTAGAATAATTTTTGATAAAGTTGGTTGCTGCAAAAATGTTTGTTTTGCCAGATTGTTGAGTACATAGATGGGGAATATGCTTCGTCAGAGAGTGACAGTGATACTGATTCTGACTCATATGATGAATCTTTCCCCAAGCTTTGGGCATATGCGCTCTGAGACAATGTCCATGGTGGGTGTGGACGGAAGGTCATTCATAATTTCATTGTCAGGTTTTATATATTAGTTTGAATTGTAAAGTTGGAACATTAGATTGGATTCGGTAATGTTTATTACAAATCACACATACAAGTATAGGAGAAATTGCTAGACCAAGTGATTTCATAACATAGCAAATTTGTTTACAATGTAAATATGGATTACAGATTTGGACCGTTATAAGAAATTTGTCTTTCCTATATATTCCTATGGGTTGGTTTTAATCGAATCTTGATTTGAGGTATTAAAATTTAGGTATGAACCTCAAATGATGCCTGTAATAGTTTTAGTTGTTCTACAGCATTTTGTTATCCATACCTTTTAAATTAATCAGTATAATCCTACTGTACGGAATCATTGTTACAAGACATTTTAAATGGTACCCAAGGTAGCACTTAAATGTTGTTAAAGCGTGAATGGATGTCGGAGGTAGATGTTGCTTTACCACTTGAGATGACCAACAGTGTCCTGGTGACACGTTTTTTCTGCATATCAAAACACGATTTTGTTACAAACGTAGCTGCTTCATCAAAACCTTCTGTAATGCTTACCACAGAAAATGGATCCTAAGTACTAGTGAATCTGGCATAGTAGACTAAGAAAATGATATTCGGGTCGATTCAAAGATTGTGCATATTAAAGTAGCAAAATCAAGCATTCTAGTTGTTTTATTCTTGTTCCTCACAGAAGTATTTCAGCAGCTGCCCCATTGTGAAATTTGAAATATATGATTAAAGCCAGATTAGCTGAAAAACCAAAAACTTTACATTGCACTCTTTCAGATTTGACAAGTTTAAATAGCGAATCAAGTATGCTTAGTGTGCCAAGTATGTTTGCAAGAATGTGTTATTTCAATAATAAGTTTTACTATCTGAATAAGAGTATTTTGAAATTTTATACTTCAAGTATACACTTTCAAAAAGATTTGGCCGCGGTAGATACTAATATATGTAACATTTGACCTTGTGGTGCATGTGCTAAAGCTATAACAAGCACTAGGCTACAATATCAAGACCAAATTACCAGTTTGCTGACTACCCTTCACCTTCTACAGTTACAGAACACTTCCCTACCCAACATCAACTCCTGTGGTACGAAGGGCTAAACCATCGCTGAGTTGATCTAAATTACCAATACACAAGCACATGTGTTAGCAATACATAAAGATGACCATGTGTGCAAAAACTATATATGAACTCTTATCATGTATGCAGAACATAATCACAAACAAATTTTAAGACAAAAAAATGTTTTTAATAGATAAATATGTATGAAAAGAAAAAAAAACATGCGTGTACGGATGAATTTAACTAAAAGAAATAGAGCAATATAACATCAAATATATGTTATATGATGTTAATTTAAAACATTTCTTAAATTTAATTAAACTCTTGAAGTTTATATATTGGTGTTTATTTCCTTCTTTTTTCCATGTGGAATAAAGTTATCACCCAACAAAATACGGAGTAGCTTCATCCAATCCTCTGTCATATTGTGAAGGTGCAAAATTTTCGTTATATACGAGTTTATAATTGTCGTTATGTACGGGCTATTTCCGCTTTGAGTACGTGGATGTTAAATACTTGTGAATGTTTCATTGTAGTTCTTGGAATGCTGAGGCAGTTAAATGTATTCCGTGTTTTACAACACTTCAAATAATTCCGGTAAGCTAGACTTATAAGCTTGATGGTGGATTGACAGAGGAGGCGAAGTCAAAGCTGTCCACGGGAATATTATGCAATAATAGCCTTGACTGGAGGACTACCTTTAAGAACTTAGCACTCATTTTAAGATTCTTATATCTTGCATCTTTTAGAGATCAATTAAGCCGTATATTGATCATGACATTTGACCATGTATGATTTCTTTTGATTACAGGGTTCTTATCACAGAAATTTCTTACATTTTCAATGGGATTTTGCAAGCATTCCCAATTATGTTTTGGGTTAGTGAAATGGCGAACGTAACTACTGCATGCAATGCATAATCAACAAATCAATCGAATGTCCACACGACAGGTAACTTCATACTCATCGTTCTTAAACTTTTTTTTCCATTGATACAAATAAAGGACCATTATCATTAAACCAGCGACATTTCTTTTCTGCATATTAGGACTTGATTTTGTAATCAACATTGGTGTTTCAAAAAACATTTGGAACACATACCACAGACAATGGACTAAGAGAATTATATTCAGTCGATTCAAAGATTGTGCATATTAAAAGAGTGACTAGTCTCGTGGTATGAGTTTACTAGAGGCATAAGGTTCTAAAACCAATAGAATTAAGGTCCAAAAACTGATTTGAAATGTAACTAACCTCATATTTTTTACCAGGTGTATAAGATACAGTACGTGATACACTATCGATTAATTACTTTATTAACATAAACTTAATAGAGACGGAGGGTGTGAAAGCATATGGTCGGGTAACACATTACTTGTAAAAGAGATTGAGAGTGATTGACCACAGAAAATGGATCCCAAGCGCTACTATTAGAATGTGGCATAGTAGACTAAGAAAATGATATTCAGTCAATTCAAAGAGTGCCAATTAATGAAACCAACCATTCCAGCTTTTTTCTTCTTGTTTCTCCACAGCAGCAGCTGCCACAACGAAATTGAAATATATGTAATAGTTAAATCAGCTGAAAAACCAAAAAAAAATAAGCACACTCAACTGGATTTTTTAAAAAAGTTGTGGTACGGATTTAATTGTTAAAACAGTAACTATATAATATCACATTTATCTCATGTCATATTATACAACCATTGTTAATATTATAGTGACTCATTAAGCTTATATATTGGTATTTGTTTCCTTCTTTTTCCAATGTGGGACAAGGTTATCACCCAACAAAACACCTTACATAAGTTCATCAAATCAGTCATGTTGCGAAGGTGCATCAATATTTAAAATCTAACAAAACTGCTCTTAAACTCATATTATTTATATCAAGAAAGAGGATCATAAATTTTCTTATGACCTTAAAAACTAAAAATATTTTCTGTAACAGATACAATTTAAAATGGGGTGGTATTATACGTAGATTCACCATTCAGTCTTGTTTGATAAGCCTATAACTAATTACCTAAATCAAAGATAGTTTAGTTGGAGTCGACCCGCCCAAATTATCTTTGTGTTTGTCTCTCAGAGTTGGTTAGACTTTTAACCAGGGTAGTATGATACCTTTGAGTGCATGCTAAGAAGCGATTGCTGGATATGAAAATACCACTGGATCACAACCAGGTACTTGCGTCATAGCCTAATTATGATAAAAATCAACCTCTAGTCGACTTAATAACACATGATGGCAATTAATGGGTAACCCCTTTAAAATCCTATTTCAATCAATAAAACTCCATGATTACACGTTGGCTTTGAGGTTTGCGAAAGTATGCTATCGGATTTGTAATTCTTGTTCTCTACGGGTTGTTCAAGTGAGCGGAACACATGCCCTTAAATCGTTTATCTGGTGCTGTAGCGGAACACCTGCCCTTAAATCGTTTATCTGGTGCTGTAGCGGAACACCTGCCCCTGGTCTAAGTTGTCCCAAGGGAATATTGTATGCAATAACAGCCTTGACTCGAGAACTACCTTTAAGAAAGCATATGATGGTATGCTGTCAAACTCTGTGCTACACATCTTTTTCTAAGAACTCGGTCTACACTCCTTATAACATCTCTAAGAGATCAATTAAGCAGTATATATATTGGTCATGACATTCGACCATGTATAATTACATCTTCATTGTTAGGTTTGTTTTGTTTATAGGATTCTCATCAAAGAAACTTCTTACATCTTCAAGGGAATTTTGCAAGCATTGCCAAACAACCTTTTGGGTTAGTGACATGACGAATGGAACTACTGCTAATGTAAATATCACCAAATCAATCCAATATCCATACGACAGGTAACTTTACACTTTATGGTTCTTAACCCTTTTTTTCGAATGATACAAATAAGGGACCATTGTCATTAAACCGGAGAAATAACATATAAATGAAGGGATTCGGACAAGGTTATCCTAAATCACACAAACGAGAATAGGAGAAATAGCTAGACTAAGTGATTTCAGAACACACCAAATTTGTTCACGTTGTAAATATGAAATACAGAAATGGGTCGTAATACGAAAGTCATCTATTTATTCCGATGGATTGGTGTTAATTGAATCTTTGATTTGAGGTATTCAACTTTAGGCATGAACCTAAAATGATGTCTGTAATGGTGTTACTTGTTCTACATCATTTTGATATCCATATCTTTTAGTAATCATGTTGCTGCACGGAATCATTGTTCCGTGACATTCCAATGGTACTAAGGTAGCACTAAAATGTTGTTACAGCCTAAATAGATGTCGAAGATAAATGTTGCCTTAACACTTAAGATGACCAAGAGTGTGCTGGTGACACGTTATGTCTGCATATTACAACACGATTTTGTTACCATCTTAACTGTTTTATTATAACCTTTTGTAACATATACAACAGAAAGTGGATACCAAACACTATTACTAGAATCTGGCAGAACATGTTGAATTAGCGAAATTAATCTAGCTGTTTTATTCTTGTTCTTCACGGAAGTATATCAGCAGCTGCGATTACCAAAATAGACTTTTGCATCCTTTTTTCTGGTTAGATAAATGGGTTGGTGAGCAATCTCTTAAAGATGCACGCCAATGTATAAAGAAGCCCCTATGAATAAAATCAATAAGGTAGTAATTTTAGACGAATCACAAGATTGTTGTGTTTTCCTATAGTGCTTAAATCTTGCAGCAAGGCAGACATGAAACTATCATTCAAAATTTTCCTATTGTAGACGTACTCATGCAGGACTACAGAATGCTACTTCTATTTTATCAGCTGAAATATGAAACAACTTGCATTGGGAACGATAGCATACTACTTGCGTTACATTTCTGTTTAGAATTTACAGAGCAATTCTAATAGTACGAAAATCATAATTTGTCTTAAAAAAATGATAAATGAATACTTAGAATGGTGAATAAAATGTGTTACAAACAAGTTAATGGACACTTTTAAGCCATGTGAGACTATGCAACCTTCTTGTCCTTGAATGATCCAGGAACCTTGCTCAAAACCTTCTCATGTAATACCTCGAAGTGCTTCTTCAGCTCAACTTCTGCTTTCTCAAGAAGAACATCAGCTTTTTCCTTGTGTTTCTCGTACAAGACAGGAACCGTGTGCACAAGTACAAAGCCTGTTTATGGTTCGGAAATAAAAAACCATTCAGAAATAAAAGTAATTATCTACTCAAAGTGATAAATGGGCAATCAAGAGGGGTTATATGCATTATTAATCCGGCTTTTGGGCGATTTTTATCATGTTTGGCAGAAAAAGCAACCCAAATCAGCTTATTCGTAACTCGTAAGTAATGGATCATTAATTTGCCATCTAGCTACACACATTTAAAAGAGATTCTTACATGTGTAGACCAAGGTCAGCAGGGTACAACAGCTTCCGGCAATGGATACAATCCACAAACAAGCAATCACCTGAAATATCGGATCATTAATCAAACATTGGACCCAAGCCAACAACGGGTCATAAAATGGTCCGATATCTATATAAGTTTATCAGTATGATCAAATGAAGGAAGAAAATAGAATAATGTACAGCTAGAAATTTCTTCAAATCTTTCCCAGAAGAAATTTCCCGAAGGACCTCCAAACCGTTGTTGATTTCTATCCTAAGGATAGATGCTAACTGCAGAACAGTATCTTCTTCGAGCGCAACTTGTGGGAACTGTGGACACCTGGTCATATACAACATATATGTCATGATAATATATTGTGAACAGTTATTATGAGACGGAGGGCGTGAAAGCATATGGTCTAGAAACACATTACTTGTAGAAGAGATTGAGCGTGTTTGACCACAGAAAATGGATCCCGAGCACTACTATTAGAATGTGGCATAGTAGACTAAGGAAATGATATTCAATCAATTCAAAGAGTGCCCATATTAAGGTAGCGAAACCAAGCATTCCAGCTGTTTTCTTCTTGTTCCTCCATAGAAATATATCAGCAGCTGCCAGAACCAAAGTTGAAATAAATGATAACAGCTAAATCAGCCAAAAACCCAAAAAAAAATGTATGCACTGTGGTATGAATTACTAAAAACAGTTAACACTATAATTTCAAATTTATCTGAATATATAACGTCAACTTGTTTGTTAGTAATAAACTCATTAAGTTTATATACTGGTAATTTTTTCTTCTTTTTCCGATGTGGGATAAATTTATCACCCAACAAAACAAAAAAGTTCATCCAATCATATGTGTAAATCTGCTCTTAAACTCATACAAAATATCAAGAAACAAACCTACCATGGATCATGTATTGGGCAAAATTCGAAATAATCTTATGAAACATGAAAAGTCTAACACGGTCGGCAAATGTAGATCAGTAACTACCTCAATTTTTGCTGTAACAAATACATGTTAAATCGGGGTGGTATGATACAAGTAGATTCACGATTTAATCTTGATTAATAAGCCTATAACCAATTACCTAAATGAAAAATATTTAAGCAATTTCCCTAGAATTAATTAATGGCATGAAATATAAACACTATCCAAATAATCAACGCACGTACATGTACACATACATACCTTTTCCGCCTCCTAAGAGATCGTAAACGGGCTGGTCCTTCCACGATACGATCTTTATCTTTTTCTGCGGGACAGGATAATCCTTCTTGGCTAATTTGTCATTGCTTTTGCCATCAGAATCCGATGAAGAAGAAGAATCCTCGTCATGAAACGTCTCGGCGATCTTCTCTTTCACTACATCAGCATTGGATGATGCATGTTCATGACCTCCTGTGGGATTATCAGCCATATTTGTTTGGATCTAGGTGTTTAAGATTTTATTTTATTTCAATAATTTCGGTAAGAATAATTAGGAATGAAAATGAATATGGTTATGGTTTGCATGGGGAATCCGAAGCCTTCAGGTTCGGGAGGGTAAATTTGGAATATATAATTCTGAACAAAATATTTGCAAAATACTTTACGAACTAAAACAAATATCTGTCTTGTTGAAACCTATGTCGAATTTTAGTAAAGTTTTTTGCTCATTATATTTTATACTGTAGGTGTTAGTGATTTCATACTGATATTATATATTTATATTATAGTGTGTTTAATTATTTATTATTTTTTGGGTAAGACCCATTTAACCGACTAATCAAGGGCGTAAACGAGTCGAGTCGACAACTGTCAAACTCGAGTTCGAGCTCGACTCGAATACAAAAACTCGTGCTAGAAACTCGGCTTGAGCTCGACCGAGCTTTGTATTTTGAGCTCGAGCTCGGCTCGTAATATAAAATTCGAGCTCGAAACTCGCCTCAAGCTGGATTATTTTCAAATGTCATGTTCGAACTCAATAAATACTCGGTATATCAAACTCGACTCGACTCGATTTATCTTGGTAAAAGCATATTTTATTTAAAACTCGATAAGCCTCGTGAGCTTCTTGAGCCGAGTATATTGGAGCTCGAACTCGACTCGAATATATACTCAAGTAGCTCGAACTCGAGCTCGACTCGTTTAGATCGAGTCGATTTCAAGTAGTTTACGAGTCAATCTCGAGCACACGAGCTGTCTCGGCTCGTTTACACCCCTACGACTAATGCATCAAATTTGAACCTACCGTCACACAGACTTAAATCAGATAAAACCTTCTCTTTTCAGGAGATTAGCGTGACCTACACTTCTTAGTTATTTGAAATGTAACGTTTCGTCAATTACTTTTTTAACAAAATAATGACACTTAGGAAAAAGTTCAACATAGACTCTTAGTTTAGCATATACTCAATCAACCACTTTTATCATGTAACAAAAAACTTATTTTTTAAAAATTAAATATCTCAGAAACCGTTCATCACTACGTAAAACAAAACATATCATCGCGACGAGAATTAAATCATCTATCTATCGAGGGGCACATGTATATACTTTCGACGAACTTTTTTTGGATATTTTTTCTTAAATCACGTCTGAGAGGAATCATGTATGATTCGTCACGAAACATATATGATTTTCAGAAAATCATATATGATTCATATCACGAATCATATATGATTTTCTGAAAATCATATATGATTCGTGACGAATCATACATGATTCCTCTCAGATGTGACTTAAGAAAAAAAGTCGAAAAAAAGTTCGTCGAGAGTATATACATGTGCCCCTCGATAGATAGATGATTTAATTCTCGTTGCAATGGTGTATTTTTTTTATTTAACGATTTACCGTTTGTGAGATATTTCACTTTTAAAAAAGTAGTGAGAAGTTAGTTTTTTTTTAAAATGAGTGATTATAATTGGTTGAATGGGTTTATGCTAATTTAAGGGTCTAGAAACGGGTAAATAAGTTTCGAATTAGTTATCAACGGATGTAAAACCTCATATGTGCATTCTCTTGGGCCTGCAAACTCGATCCCACATCTTTAGAACTATCACATCAAAATTAATATATAAGTTTTATTCTTAACAAATGCTATCATCGCCAAACATACAATCATACTACCTCCGTTTTAAATAAGTGTATATATTTGACTTTCGAAGTCTGTCATTTGCAACTTTAACCGTAATTATTTTTGTGTGCATTACACAACACTCGATGCACTATTTATGAATGAATAGAGTTTTAAATTTATTTTCCATTGATATAAGTTTTATCAAGTATTGTACAAAACAAACAAACATATTTGGGTAAAAGTTGTAAAAAAAACTTTTAAAGTTAAAAGTGGACACTTATTTTGAGACGGATGGGGTATTAAAATTTCATTTTAAAACTAGTTACAAATAGTTCATCAAGCTTATATATTATCAAGTTCATATGCTAACTTTGAGATTATATTTCTACCGACGTGAGTTTAGGTCTTATTTTCATATCGCCGACTTTT
Source organism: Glebionis coronaria (assembly GCA_025667525.1). Taxonomy (NCBI): domain Eukaryota; kingdom Viridiplantae; phylum Streptophyta; class Magnoliopsida; order Asterales; family Asteraceae; genus Glebionis; species Glebionis coronaria. The sequence goes on from CM046880.1 coordinate 478,148,630, forward strand.
ATCATTGGAACACACCACCCTTGTATTAGCGTTGTTTCAGTACAAGTTTTAAGGGATCCAGTAATACCATCAAACTGAGGCTTAATCCGGGGACCACAATCCACGTCACAATTGCGCTCAATTGTAGCTCTCCTACCATTTTAGGCTTCGTATGGTCCAACACCTCATTAAATCCAACATATAAGCGCAACTAGATGGCGTTCCCTCGGCTAGACCCCGGTTTGTTGATATTAGTATATTCCGTTAATATAAACCTTATACCAAAAGGAAGCCCGTAAAATGCAGTATGTTGAGGTTGTAAAAAAATGCGGTGGTATGAAAAAGGTGGACCGTGTGGCTATAGTTGAATAAGAGGCTCATAGTGGTTTAGGTTCGAGGAAGGGGGATTTTTAGGTGTTTACACATAACCCACGTCGATAGAATTATAATCTCGAGTTAAAATATAAAATTGATGTGGTACTCGTTCTATTACCAATTAATTGTGAAATAAAACCCTAGTTGGATTTATTATTATCGTTATTATTATTATTTTTGGAAAATCGAATTATATTAAAATAACTAGTAAGATCCGACGATGGGGCCTATATGTTAACATACTGGAATTGATGAGATGTCTAACCGTATAAATCCTAATAAATTGCATGAGAGCTACATGTGGGCGCATTGTTGATGTGGATGGTGTTCCTATGATGGTTTTAGAAACTTGTTCGACTGTATTAGTAGCTCTTGATAAACATCGTATCGAAAGGAAGCTTGTAAAACGGCGGCGTGTTCTAATAGTAAAGGGCGATAACGTGCGATTCGATTCCAGCAGACAATGTTATGTGGGACTCGATTCCAGCAAAAAAATACCAATGCTCCTGTGCTGGTTGTCTCTCTTTCTGTAAAATATATAGGATGGTAACTCAGATATATATGATAACATTGCTAGAAATCTGGTAGTATGAGACTATCTTTATTCGCAACCGGTCACAACCCAACCTTAATTAAAATATTATTTTCTCTTTCATCCACCTATACAACTAATACAAACAACCAATTTATACTTTTTTTACCATTTATCAACAACGCAACCCAACCCAACCTAACATTTAATATTATTTCTTTTATATTTCATATAACCATTTAGAAATATTTAATTTAATGAATTAGAAGTATGATACAAAGTTAAATTTTTACTTCTAATTGAAATAAAATGCATACTCCATTGAAAAACGAAATTACAAATAGATATATAAATAAAAATTAGAAATGAAAAGGATATAAATGACTTCATTAGTTATTATCGCCAAATTTTTGTCATATATGTTCAATCAAGTCATTTTTTAAAGATGAATGAGCTTCTCTGTTGCGTAGTTGTTCTCTGTTTCTCATAAAACTTGCCAAATCTGCAATTCTTTCGGTAGAGTATGTAACAACATCATCACCATTTGTATCCATTTCGTTGAAAAATTCTGACAGATCCGAAATTTTGTAAGTGTCTCGTTCGTCTTCAACTATCATATTATGCATAATAATGCAAGCAATCATAATTTCTCCCATTTTTTCACAATCCCAAACAAGACATGGACGCCGAAGGAATGCGAAACGAGCTTGTAGAACTCCAAATGCTCGTTCCACATCTTTTCGAACGGCCTCTTGACGTTGAGCGAACAACTTATGCTTTCTAATTTGTGGAGAAGTTATAGATTTGACAAATGCAGCCCATGAAGGATATATGCCATCAGTAAGATAAGCAGCGACCCACTTACTTCCATTTTCGCTAAGTCGTTTAAAACGACCTTTCATTTGATTTTCATTTCGAGGGCCGATATCATTAGGGTTTTCAGCTATGATCTGATCGTACATGTGAATAATTCTTGCCCACATCGAAGTTTTTATTTGGTTGTTTCCACGGGTTGAATCACTACTAACATGACACCATGCTGACATTAGCGCTATATCTTCTTTGGTTTCTCATTTTGAAACTTTTTCGGTACTTCTGTTTAGTATTTGAGAATCTTCAAACAAATTTCTAGAAATACGCTGTAAAGTTTCGTGATTTGGTATACTAGGCATATGATTTAGATTTGGAGAAAATTGAGAGTTTTCTTGAGATTGAGAGTTTCGAAGATTAAATTGATAGTTTTCTTGAGATTGAGAATTTAGAAGAGTTTTGAAATAATTTTGATGGTTAGGATCCATAATTATTAAACTAGATATAAGAAAGTTATGAAGTTAGAGATTAGACTATGAAGATGTGCATGTAACTATGACAATATTGGACTTATTTTATAGAGAACTGAAAACTGAAATCAGTAATAAAAATTTTAAAAAATAAAAATAAAAATTAATACACCTTATCTAAAAAAACTTATGTATACTATACAAAATCAAAAGGAAATAAATGAAAATATGTAGGTCCACTCAAATGTTGACATGTGGAAGAATTGGAAGAAGGTTAGGTTGTGACTTTAAAGTCACTAGACGGGTTAAATAAGATATTCATTGCTAGTTGTACTTTAAAGTATTTAATATACAAGTGTTAATTGTTAACCCTACCAACCGATTGACTCAAGATCATTAATAAAGGTATCTGAGAATATAACTATAATAACTGATTTGCAGAATTTTAAATATTTGAGATGGAAGGATTGTACAGATCTTTGTTGGATTTAAAGGATGAACACACTAGTTTGAGTTTGAGTAAAGGATTGTGGGTGGGCAAACTTAATCCCACATCGATAGAATTATTATCTCCTAGTTAACATATAAGCATCGCTAAACAAGGCTTTTAGTTTCGGTTTATTTCGTAATTTATGTTTGATTAGAATTTGGTAATTTAAGTCATTGGTTTTTCATAAATGTTTGTTTTTTTTGGTTTGTTTGTTTCGTTTGTTTGAATGACCAAAAAGTTGTATAAGAAAAAAGTTGTTTCAGCCAGAAGAAGAAAAAAAAGTTCGTTTGTTTTACATCGTATACGTTGAATCGTCTTTGTTTCAAAAGTTTCTTATAGGAGGATATTGTCGATGTTTTCAGACCTCGGTCGACTCGGTCAGATCAACCAGTTGACTCAGTTCCGACTGAAAAAACGGGTTATATTGACCTGGGTTTCATATTTTCGAAACCCGGCTAGACCCGTCGGGTTTTGGGTGATCCGGGTCAACCCGGTTCTCGAGACCCGACCGGGTTTCGATTTTTTCGGGTTTTTTTGAAAAAATTATGTAAATTTTACGTATTTGCGATTAAATTTTATATTTACATATTATATTGATTGATAAACATTTTATATTTTTAATATATGGAAGTTTTAATGGTTTTTATATATAATTTTTGTTAATTATTGTAAAAATTTGAGGGAAAAAAATATTAGAAAATCGGGTTGATCCTTCGGACCCGATGATTCGACCGAATCGGTTTAAAAACCAGATTTCAAAACATTGAATATTGTGAGACTTCGTTTGGGGATATTTGTTTTGTTGCGGTTTGGTTCGATCTAAAAGAAAAAAATTGTTTGTTTGACTTTTTTGGTTTGGGCTTTTGGGGGTATCAGGTGAAAAGTATTTTTTACGTATTTGTTTGGTAGAATGGTGTTTTGGTAATTGTAGAGGTGTTTATATTATGGTTTTTAAGATCGGGATCTTATATAAGATCGTTTTCGTCTTTGTAAAATCGAGATCGTGAAGTAGGATCGAATCATAAGATTCTAATATAATGTAATTTTTTTTAATAGGCTTTTCAATATTTTACAACTTTATAAATTACTTAGTTTACACAAAATTATACAAATATTTCATAAAAATGTGGTCCTAAATTATGATTATGAAATGTATAAGAAGATTTACACGTTATTTTTTAGATTATACAAAATATAACGTATAAATTAGTAATTTTTTATTTGTCGTTTGAGAAAAGTAAGATCGGATCGTAGTAGATCTTAGGATCCTATAAGCAAGATCGGGATCTTATAAAATCTTAAGCATGGAAAGATGAAGATCTGGATCCTTTTTACTTTGCAGTATCGTAAAATCGGGTAAGATCAAGATCGGGATCTTGACAACCTTATAGACAAAATGGGTATTAACTTTTATTTTAATTGGACATAAAAGCATTGGGTTAAAAAAATGAGTATTATGAACAATATGTGATGGTTATTTTTTGCTAATTAATTAATTTTGAATCTATTTGTTTCTCTTTTAATATTGTCCATTTGACCCAAGTCTATTTGGTCCAATGTCCATTTAGTCCAAATATTAAAAATTGCTCATTTAGTCCGCGTCCAGTGATCAATGTCCATTTAACCCACTGCTTTGGTATCGGGTTTTTTTAGTATATTTGGACTGTTTTTCTTTTGGGCTTTAGGCTTTGGGCCTTGCTTGAGTTTGGATAGTTTGTAGTTGTTATTCTGCAAGTGCAATTTAAAGATTGAATATTTGAGTTGAGGTTCGACGGTACTAAAGAAATTGGAATTGTCGGTTAGGATAGAGTAAATATTTGGAATTGATATTGGATTAATTTGTTTTTGACCGTTTTATATTTGATTATTTGTTTGATTTGTGTTGGATCGATTTTAGATTCGATTATTTGGATTTGTTTTTGATCATTTTTAGACTCGATAAGGATCGCTTTTAAATTCGTTCGTTTGTTAGGTTTTATATCGTTTTCAGATTCGATCGTTTGTTCTATTTTAGATCGTTTTCAGATTCGATCGTTTGTTTGGTTTTGGATCGTTTATGGAGTCGAACGTTTGTTTGAATTTCGCTAGTATCTTTAGCATTTAGAAATTTTAATTTGAATATGAAAGATTCGAATGGTTTGAAGTTTCGAACGGAGTTGAAATCAATATAGAGATTGTTAGAAAAGTGACTTAAATTTGAAGGACGTTTGGTAAATTTGATCTTTTGTTGGCTTGTTTCTTAATTCGTGTTTGTTTAGAACTTACTGATTTAGGTCATTGGAGTTTATAAATAAATGTCAATGTCAATAGTTTTTTTTTAATTTTTGTTTGAATTAAGGATTGATACTCTTTGTTGAATTTGGTTTGGTACTTAAATACAAGTTTTTGCTTAGCTTGTTTGTGTTTGTTTGTTTCGTTTATTTGAATTGACATGCAAAATAATATAGAACAACTTGGTCGCATAATTAGAGTCACGGATGGTAGGAAGCGATTTGAGAACCGTATACAAACACATACATATATGCATGCATGCGTACTGCACTTTACAAAGATACAAACGTCATGCATGTGGTCTTTTAGTTTATTTCTTTTCATATCTCATGAAAGATCAAGCATGTATACATCCAAACTCAAACTTAAAGGATACAAACTTAAAAAGAGTCATGTACATTATCAGTAGTAATGAAATTGCAGAAAGGACAACAATATATATACATAATAACGCTTCACGGAATAAAAGTTGATGGTATAAAAAAATGTACCAAGTTGATTTAAAGTTAATATTGTGTTTTGTCCTTGAACGTTTCTAATATTCTCTTGAAAGTCGACAATAATTCTCATTCTTTCACCAGCTAGCTAGCAAAACCATGCTTATAAATTCTTTGTCAGTCCATAAATCAAGCTTGATTTTTGTTAGTATCTCATATTTTTTACTTTTGAACAAATGAAATAGTTGACAAGAAAAGACATTGCAACTTTACTACACATACAAACATGACTGTAATATTTGATAATTGATAAAGTCAAATTTAAAAGAGGATGATAAAAGATTGTATTTTAGCCAAAATTGTCTGCAAAATGTGTTTGGAAATGGTACAAATGCAAGAATGATTTTTTATATACGTTCACGGATTCCTCTTTGGATTAAGACCCATGTGAACATTTTTTGTCCAGAGCCATGAATGATTATATCACTTTTTTTTGTCATGTCACGGGTTATTTTAAAGTAAATAACATTCTTCTTGTTTTTAACATTGATCATTATGGATCTAATATTGTTACCCAAAGTTAGTTAAGTTTTTTTTATAACGGCGAGTTAATATATTCATTAAGTTAGTTATTTTATTTGATAATATCTACTCATAAGGTGGTTTTTGACACTATATATGCTTCAAATCGACGCATTTATAAGATAAAAATTTAAATTTTTTTATTTTAAAAATATTTCACGAAAAAATTTAAACTTAAAAACTTTCGCATAAGATAACAATCATGTTAAAATTACCAAAGTGAGTAACTATGTACCATAACAAACACATTGATCTATTTTAAAAAATGCATGTGTTTCCAACTTTATAATTCAAAACCCTATATTTCCAATGTGATTATTACCCCCAAACCAATAGAACCATTTCTTAACAAACTATCTCACATTCTCTTCTCTAATATTACTCTCCATTAATACACATAGTAACCAAAACCTCAATGGAAGAACCACCACAAGCACCACATTCACAACCAATTAAAACCTACACATTACAAGCAAATTCAATCTCATACACCAAATCTACCAACACAATTCCACATTTTTACCTTTTGAAATCATGCACCACCACAAAAACACCAATTTCCATCCTCCAAGACATCACCATAACCGCATACCCATCCCAAATCCTCGCGATTGTCGGTCCTAGCGGCGCAGGAAAATCGACCCTCCTCGACATTTTAGCCGCTAGGACATCTCCCACAACTGGCACACTCCTCCTAAACTCTTCACCACTCACCCCTTCGTCATACCGAAAACTATCAGCATACGTCCCACAACACGACACGTCCTTGCCCGTATTAACCGTGTACGAAACATTCGCCTTTGCAGCTAAGTTACTCCAACCAAAAACCATCCAAATTTCCAATGTGGTCACTTCTTTATTAACCGAACTCGGGCTAATGCATTTAGCCCACACACGCCTAGGCCACAACCTGTCTGGAGGTGAGCGTAGGCGTGTGTCTATAGGTCTAAGCCTACTCCATGATCCCGGTGTTTTACTTCTAGACGAACCCACGTCCGGATTAGATAGTAGTTCAGCCTATAATGTCATGCAAACCCTAAAATCAATAGCTATAACTCGTGGACGAACCGTGATCTTATCAATCCATCAACCGAGCTTCAAAATACTTTCGACTATAGACCGAATTCTCTTACTATCAAAAGGAAGTGTCCTCCATCATGGTTCTTTAGTTTCGCTCCACGAATACATACTTTCCAGTGGATTTACAGTACCTCCACAACTTAATTCTCTCGAATACGCTATGGAGATACTTAATCAACTCCAGAAAGCGAAAAAAAATGCACCATCACCGCTAGATGAAGTTATTACACCTATTCTTCAAGCCAAAAATGACCCCATTCGATATCGAAGCACGAGAGTGCAAGAAATCGTTGCTTTATATAGTAGGTTTTGGAAAATCATTTACCGAACAAAACAACTACTTTTGACAAATACTTTGCAAGCATTAGTTGTTGGGATCGTACTAGGAACGATTTATATTAATATCGGGTACGATAAAACCAGTATCGAGAAGAGATTTGGTTTATTTGCATTCACTTTAACGTTCCTGTTGTCATCCACAACTGAAACACTTCCCATTTTCATTAACGAGAGGCCGATTTTGCTTAGGGAAACCTCGAGTGGCGTTTATCGCTTATCATCGTACTTGATCGCGAATACGCTAGTTTTCTTTCCGTATTTACTCGTTATCGCTTTGATTTACTCATTTTCGGTTTATTTCCTAGTGGGACTGTGTCAAACATGGCAAGCTTTTAGCTACTTCGTACTAGTGATATGGGTGATCGTACTAATGGCGAATTCGTTCATTTTGTTCTTGAGCTCGGTTGCACCAAACTATATAACAGGGACATCTTTAGTGACCATACTTCTAGCCGGTTTCTTCCTGTTTTCGGGCTACTTTATATCGAAAGAAAGCATGCCTAAATATTGGGTGTTCATGCATTATTTTTCGATGTATAAGTATGCTCTCGACGCGCTGTTGATTAACGAGTACTCGTGCTTGACGAGCAAGTGTTTGATATGGTACGATGAGAAGAACCGAACGTGCATGGTGACTGGAGGTGATGTGTTGCAGAAAAGAGGGCTTCATGAGAATCAAAGATGGGTTAATATTTATGTTTTGATAGGGTTTTTTGTGTTTTATCGTGTGCTTTGTTTGGTGTTCTTGATTCGAAGGGTTTCAAGATCAAAAAAGTAAGTTGTTTAATTCTCATCTACATCATATATATGATTTTATTATATGATTGATTACTTATAAATGCAACATGTTGTGATGATTCTTATGTCAACTTATGCCAAAATAATTATTCTTTACTTGATTGAATTTGATGGTGTTTGATCCATTAGTAAATTAACATGCATGAGTGTTTAGCTATGAAAGTAATCACTACTTTTTACTTATCAGTAAATTCTTACTCCATATTTTGCTCATCATGTATTTCTAAAATTGTAATTTATGTACGAAATTCTGTGGTACATCTTGTACCTTTCAATTGGCCTCATGTGAAATGCAACCATTGCATGATTCATTTTTATTGCCCCTATATATCATTCAACATGTCAAACAAAAGTACAAAACCATGGTGACAGTTTATTTGTTGTTTGTATTCATATGTAAGTTTGTGCTGCACATATTTTATTTGTATGCAACTCTTCTAGCAAAACTCCATTCAACTACAGTAGTATGATCAAAAGCCATTGGTTTCAAAAGAGTTTGTGTAGTAATTTAGTTTATCGAACAAAATGGAAGTGGATTTGATTGGGATGAACACCAGATGATGCAGTGGCAAGAGCATAGTTTCACATGCATGTCACGGGTTTTGAACAACCTTATTGTGTAGAGTTACAAGGTGTCAGCCTATTTCCTGAAATCATATGGTCATAATCTTGTTCAAGGTAGTTAGTAAAAAAAAGTACAAAAATAGCTTGTTTAAGCATTTCTTTTTGCTTGCTTGATATAAGTTGTTATAGATTAAATCATTCAAGAAGTTTAGATGTTCTAACATTATAAAGATTTTAACCAAAAATTACTTGTAGGTTATTATTCTGTAATATATAATGTTAGTGTTGTGAAATAATCGCGATAATATCTTACGGATTAGATAAATAACTCAACACTAAAAAAATAAACAAAAGATGTCATATCAACGATATACACATATTTTCAATGAAAAAACATATTAGAAAACTAAAAACTCATATCTTCAACTAAAAGAGAAGCTTTGTGTGTTTTGGTGTATTTGTAAACTCAAAATGAAGAACTTATTTATAAGCAAAAAACCGTTTTACTAGTATAAGCAAATTGGCAACTTAATTGTTTCTATCTTCTAGTAACTTGCATCTTCAACTTGTAGGAAGAATATACTAGTCAAGTGGATATGAATCATACGGAAATACATTTTCTCGATGAGAATTTTTTTTGGTAATCGATTTTCCTGGTAAATATATTATCGAAAAAAACAATAAAGTACAAATGGAATGTAACTGACATACCACATTAACCTCAAGCTTACAAGCTTGATAAATCACCTAATCTAGTGCTTATGACACGCCATAACCACTTACACTTCTAGAAACATAAAATACACCTAGAACATAACATAATGAACCAATCTAACCAACAACAGTAGTGGAGTAGGAGCATCCACATGTTTTAGAGTTAAGAAAATTAGTCGACTCATCATAAATAAGAGCAACCTCTTCTTCATTTTCATCTAAAGCTGAGTACGAATTAGATGTGGTCACATTACCATCAAATGAAAAGAGATCTACTTCCTTCCTCTTGGAAGATGCAGCATTACCAACATATGTACCACCTTTCTTCGGTTCACTAGAAGTTGCTTTGGGAACAAACTTAACATTCAGTTGAACCGACGGACCAATAGACTTAGACTTGGACTTCCTATTCCTACTTTTCTTCTTACCCACTAATTGAAATCCATCATTAGATGTCTTAACAAGCGCACTAGTATGAACCATAGAAGTATTAGGAATAGTCACAACCTTCTTTGGGCACAAATCAATGTCATGACCAAAAATCATGCATGTATCACACCTCAACGACTTCCATTCATATTCAACTCGGATTGTCTCTTTTATATACTCATCACTAGTAAGAGACGGAACACCAATAGTAACAATCTCAACCAAATCAACATCATAATTAATTTCAATGAGACACCTAGCAAAACTACTCCTACCCCATGAATTTTTCACATAGAGCTAGTAAATGAAACATAATTGGCTTACCAAGAAAAGAAGCAATTAAATTAATTCATTCCTCTTCAAAAACCTGAATTGGAACATCATGCAATTTCACCCAAATTGGAATGCGAGTCAGTTCTTTTTTAACCAAGCGAGTCCCCAATGACCATGTCTTGAGAATGATAGGAGTTTTGTGAATCAACCAAGGGCCACCTTCCAAAACAGCCTCCAAACCAGCTTGAGAATCAAACTTGAAGAAGAAAAATCCCTTGTTATTCATCATAATTCGTTTTAACCCATGTTTATCCCAATTGCTCCTAGCAAAATACTAAACAACTAGATACGCCTATCTCTGACCGAGAAAATAACCATACAGTGTATATTCAAAGCGAGAACCAACCTTTTGAACCACTCTTCGAGGAACAGAAACATCAACCCCTTCGAAAACAACATCAGCCACAATACAAATCTCATTATTAACATCCGCAGACTTAATAATAGGCTCCTCAACATCTTGCTGCTCAAGAAAGCTCAAATGTTGATTAATAATCTTAATGATTCCACCATGACTCTCTTGTGACAAACATTCCCACGCCTGATTTGAACCCGCATCAAGCTCCTTAAAAAAAGCATCTATCTCCTCAAGAGAATTAAGCGAAACACAAAAAACTTAGCAACATCACTAATTTTCGTAATAAGAAAATTAGTAGCCTTTGGTGGTGAGTTCTTCAAATCAGACCTCGCAGCTTGAACACTGCCTAGATGGCCATTATTCATACGCTCCATAAGCTCGACGAACCCCCCTTCATTAATCTGATTGAAACCCTCCATATACGAGAAAATCACTTCCACCACAAAAAACCTAATAAAAATTAGGATTTAAACTAAATCACAGCAACCACCTAGTCGACCTTCATGACACAAACCAACACGTTTAGATATGAATTTTAAGACCTACAATCTGACGGCAGAAAACCTAAAACCTAATAGGAACCCTAAATCCAACCAATCCTCCCTCTAATCACAAATACGTTCGCACCACCAATCCCTCAACCAGATCACGTTTGATCTTCCAGGATATCCACCACAAACGGATTCGTAGTAAGAAACGCTAGGAAAAAAGTCAGAAATCTAACACGATGCAAGTGGAGGAAAAGAAGTAACGAGCAATCTATAATCAAAGCAAAAATGAGAAAGTCAAAAGAGTTTACATCAGATTAAAAATTAGAGCCGCCAGAATGCACCAAAAGTTGGCTGCCATTTTTAGGGTTTTATGGTTTTTCCCTTTTTTTCTCGATGAGAATTAAGTTATCTTTATAAAGAAAATTATATTTGTATAATTTCGATAAGCTTTTTTAAATTTTTTTAGGGCAAATAACACAAAAAGGTATTAAACTTAGGTGTCATTTCCAACAAAGGTATTGTACTTCTTTTTTTTGCATAAAAAGGAACCAAACTTATTTTGTTGGCGAATTTAGGTATTTCGGTAGATATTTAATGATAAATCCGTTAAACTTTACTTTTCAAGTCCACCATCGCTACTATCACCCTGATATCCGTCGCCACTACTAAACTTTCCCACCACGATCACTATCAAGTACCATCTTTACCCACTATCGCCGCAAACTACCGACCGCACTCACCGCCACAAACCTTCTGTAAGGAGATGATAATGCTTATGTACAGTTAGCTCATTACGTTAAAGATGATCATATAAAATCAAATCATCAACAATAGTTCACTCACACGTCGCTGTTCAAAAAAAAGTCGACTCGGTCGCTAAATAAATGGTTACAAGCGAAGAATTTATAACCTATCATTGAACAAGTTGTTGTTCAACTTGGTAGAGATATTCATATCATGAGTTGGGCCTTTCTTTGGATCTTTTTGTTAATCTTTTTTATTTATAGAGTTTGTAAAGTGCCATCAACACTATAAGTCCTTATTTTCTGTTGTTACGTATGCAGTTCATTTGTATAATAGAATATTAGTAATTGATTACCTAGTATTTAGCAATTTGATATGTAAGTGGAGTTTAGGAAAGGAGGTAAGCTACAGATAATTGTTTTTTTTTGTTATTTATGGGATGCACATACGCATAGCTTTTACTCTTCTAAGATGATTAATTCTTTTTGGTGTGTTTTTGGTTTGGGCAAGGTTATAAAGATCCCTTTTTTTTACCATATATACCCCCCTATTTTTTTTATTTTTTTCATTTTATTTTATTTTATTTATTATTATTTTTTTATAATTTTGTATTTGTTATAAAAGTGTGAAACTGAAAGTACCGAAAAAATAATAAGTATTTGTGGCTCAAAAATATTAAACAGACAAAAAACGCGGAACAGAAACTGATAAAAACTGTGTCTGACCAAAATAGAGAGGGGACAAAAGACATCTTTTATATTTTTTTTATACTTTTAAGTGGGGTAGGGGGTATTTATAGTAGAACCTTTTTGGTTTTTGCTAATATTATACACATAGCAGATGAGGGTATAAAAGTAGACATTAGTCATGTAATAGGAGTGTGGTAACTTAATTAAGATCAATGTTATATTTTGATCACATATCGTTAATTTGCTGATCATCTTCAACTTTGGATAAGGAATTAAACTTAAATTGTTATGTGACAGTGGTGGTGGGTGTCGCCAGTGATTTGCGGTGATTGGTAGGGCTGGTGGTAGAGGTGGTGCTTGATAGTGATGGTGGTGGAAAGGGTTAATAATGGTGATGATTATTGTGGGTGTTAATAGCTGCGGGGGACTTGAAACGTAAAAATTAACGAATTTATTGTTAATAGGTGGTGCCTATATTTAACGAATTTATTGAAACGTAAGAAAAAGTACCTTGATTGAAAATCACCCTCAAATTTAATACATTTTTGTGCCATTTTCCCATTTTTTTAAATCATGTATAAGAAAATCATTTGTGCATCGTATCACAAATCACATATGATTTTATAAAATCACATTTGATTTTATTAAGTCACATATGATTTTTGATCAATATCACATATGATTTTGTCAAATATAACTGAAAGAATCGAAAAAAAGTTCAACAAAAGTATATCGATGTGTCCATCTATCGAAACATTAAAATAAACACTTGTCGTGATTGTTTATATTTTTTGTCGTTTGACGATTTAATATTTATAAAATATTTTATAAATAAAAAAAATGAAAATTACTTTCTTTTTATTTTCTGTGAAAAAGTGACTGCCTAGTTTGCACTAAATTTGTTTCTTACCAAAAATTTGGATATATGTTGATTTGCTTATAATTCCAACATTAACTTGGTTTAATATATGGTATCTTTTGTTTTGCAAAAGTGAAAAGATTTTTTGATCGGACGAGATTTTAGCTATGGATTTTGTTATTAATCATTTTTGAGGTGTTTTCTTAACATTCTTTAATTATGTATTTTTCTATAATTAAATTCATTATTTTTAAATAGGGTTTTGCTAACAGTAGCCTTGGGTTTTTCTTAAGGTTACCATAATTAAAATTAAACATTTAATTAATATAAAACCTTCCATACTTAAATAACTTAATTGATAATTCAACATTTAATTATGATAAATCATTCCACGTTTAACTACACATTTCATAATTATAATATTTAAATACATATAAATATGGAAATAATCAGTTCAACCAATGCAATTTTATACAAATGGTAGCCTTAAGAAAAACCATAGGACTGTTGTTAGCAAAAACCTTTTAAATATACATGATTTCAATACATACAATTAAGGTAAATGAATTTTATTAAAATATGTATTAATATAAGTGACTTAATATTTAGAAATTTTTTTTTTAATTATGGTAAGTTTAGACACCATCCATTGGATGGTTATTAGCAAAACCTCTTAGCTATATATAACCAAAATCCATAAAAAAAAAATTATTTGAACAACAGCTACGATTGTCATTGAGTTGGTTTCACACGTATGACTTATGATAGATATCGAAAAAGCGGTACGGTACCGGAACCGTACCGATACGATATCAACCCGTATCGATACCGGTTCTCTTTATTTGATACGATACCGATACCATGAAATTCGCTTAGAAAAAATCTGATACCACTAAAAATCGGTACGGAACTAAAACGGGAATTCTCGAGTTCGGTACCGAAATACAAAAAATCTATATGTTCACTGTTTAGCCTTTTTTAACGGCACTGTTTAGCCTATTAGTAAGTGTTTAGCAAGCATTGCGTGTTTAAGAAACTGTTTACCCTCATAATAAACAAAAACCAGAATTAAGAAAAACTAAATATGTGTTTCATGGTTAGTTTGTACATTTTTTGGATTGGATAGTTAGCTGAAAAAAGTTAACCAAATGGGATAAACACGTTGAAATCATCTATGGTAAAAAAATTTGACGAAAGCTGTGTGAACAAACCTGGCTCAGTTTAATCATATTGTCTCGTACTCTTGTTCTTGTTATTTTTGTTATTTATATGTGATATTGCTAGAGGTGCATATCCATAGTGGTTTGGAACCGAAAATCGCAACCAGTTCTAACCGTTTTTTTAATAACCGGTTAGGGTTTTTTACAAACCGTCAGTTAGTAACCGGTTTGGATTTTGAAGGGTAAGGACCTGTTTGAATCGGGGTTTTTTTCAACCGATTAGTCTGACCGGTTAGGAGCGGTTTTTTTCAAATTTTGAGATTTTAAATTTTATAGCCGGTAGGTGGAGTGTGTTTTTGAATTTTAAATCTATTAAAAGTGCCATTATGCCCTTTTACATTTACTATAAATAGGGGAGTTGTATCATACAATCTTCACAACACATTTTACTTTCACTTTAGCAAAAAAAACACTCAAAATCAAACCCGAATTCGTTTCACTAATCACAAATGGCAGGAGGACGAGGTAAAAGCAAAGCTAGTTCAAGTAACATCGGTGTTGGTTCTACTGCTTCCAAACCGGTGAAGTAAGAACCAACGGTTGCAGAAGTGCTCACAAGTCACAACCTGCAATTTGGCAAGAGTATCAATACGTAAAGATGACGGACGGTGCTTTTAAGGCTGAATGCTTGCATTGCTTTAAAACCATGCAGCCTGGTTCCAAATCGACGTTAAGGTCTTTGTTAATGCAATGATGCCTAAAAACATTACTTGCATTTTTTCGGTCTCGCTTTGTTTTGATTACGACAATATATTAAAACAAGCATTTACGAAAACAATGAAAAACAAATTCTTGAGTTCAAGTATTTTTTCATTTCAACCATTATCACTTAAGGTATGAACAAATAAGTTTTCATCTTAATTAAGTGATCAAGGATTTAAGTTTTCTTAAAACTCACCTTTTATTAAATGTGAGAAAGTTTTTTATTAAACATTATTTTTAAGAAAATGTTTTATTAAATTAAATATTTGAAAATTTAAAAATGGCATATTCCATTTGGTTTCAGGATATTTTTTAAGGATAACTATTTCACCAGATGTGACTATCCCACTAAAAGACAAAAGGACGTGGAGTCTACGAACACGGTCCCTTAAAGGTCTATGATGTCCCTTATCGATAACGCACCGCGGGCACCAATAAGGAACCGCGCTCAGATATAGCCGTTGGGCTTTTGTCTTATAAATAGTGGATCATTCTCAGATTTTCTCTTCACCTCTTTTGCATACAAATTTCCTGATTCAAATATACTTCTTAAATCATTCAAAATCCTTGATTATTTGGTTATTTACTACTTGTTTAGAAGTGAATCTTTCTCCTCCCGTCACTTCCTCTCCAAGTGCAAAAAGAAGAACTCTTTCATCCTTGAAGTGTTTAGTCTACCTCAAGATCTATTGAAGATCAAGTTTTGTTCATTCATTTTAGTTGTGTTGTCTAGATCCAAGTAGTTGTGTTATTTGGAAGTTGTGTTATGAAGATCCAAATAGTTGTGTCTACTTGGAAGTTGTGTATGTAGTAATGTTAATACTTAGTCCTCAAAGTATATATTGGTGTAGATTGGTCCTAGCTAAGATTAGGGCTCGACTTTTAGCTTATAGTCGGAAATTGGTTAAGCGACGTCGTGTACGGTTTCTCCACCTTAAGGAGTTTGTTGATTAGTGAACTCTCGAGTAAGGAGTACTCGAGGAGTGGAGTAGGGACGAGGAGTGAGCTTCATTGCCGAACCACTATAAATCCCTGGTGTTTGGTTTAATCTTTCTTTTTCTTATCTCTTTACATTCATTATTCTTTATTTGCATATACTTGTGATTATTAGTTTAGTTGCACTATCCCTTGTCCATATTGTGTATAAGAAGATTTCACATAATTGCTCAAGCCTAAGTTTTTGACAATGATTTTTGAAAACCCACTTTTAACAAGTACATCTTAGAAACTATTTAACCCCCCCCCCCCCCCTTCTAGTTTCTACAATTGGTATCAGAGCGTGGTTGCTCAAGCGTTTTTAAAATATATTGTATTTTAAAACTTGAATCGATCTATGGATTCCAACAAGTATCTAGAAGGGCAATCTATGCAAAGACCACCTCTTTTGAAAGCGATAATTTTATTTATTAGAAAAATAGATTTGAGACTTATGTGAAATCAAAAGATTTAGATCTTTGGCATATTATTAAAAATGGTAACTTTTTGCCTTATCAATATAATGAAGTTTCTAAAAATAAAGAGTTAGTAACTTTTAAAAATTCTAACGATGACACTAAAAAAAACTTGTTAAAAATAATGAGGCTAAAATGGTGATTTATAATGCTTTACCTAAGAAAGAGTATGAAAGGATTTTCCTGTGTAGAACTGCTAAAGATGTTTTGGAATACTCTTTTAGTAACCCAACAAGATAATAGCCAAGTCAAAGAAAGTAAAATCGATCTTCTTGTTCAACAATATGAACAATTTGTCATCTTAGAAGATGAAACTATTGATAGTGCATTTGCTAGATCTAATATCATTATTACTAGTCTAAGAGCTCTTGATGAAGGTTTTTCTAGCAAGAACAATGTAAGGAAGTTTCTTAGGGCGTTGCGTCCAAAGTAGAGAGCTAAAGTCACGACAATTGAAGAATTGAAGGATCTCACAACATTATCACTTGATGAACTTATTGGGCACTTAAAAGTTCATGAAATGATAATTTTGAAGGACACGGAAATGGTGAAAACCAAGATGAAAGAAAGTCTATAGCACATAAAGCCAAGAAGGTGCAAAGTGACCATGATAGCTCTTCCTCGGAAAGTGATGATGAGGAATATGCTATGGCGGTTAGAGACTTCAAGAAGTTCTTCAAAAGACGAGGTCAACATGTTAGACAACCAAGCAACGACAAGAAGGCATTTTCCAAAAACCAATTTGTCAAGAATGAAAATGGTGATAGAAAATGTTTTAGATATCGTGATCCAAACCACTTCATCGGTGATTGTCCCAAGCCATCTCGCGACAAGAATCACACGGCTTTCGTTAGTGGTTCGTGGAGCGATAGCGGTGAAGAATATGATGAAAATGCTAAAGATGAGAAGTGTCTCATGGCTTATTCTTTTAAAGAGGTACATTCTGAAATCAAATATTATAGCAATGATAGTTCTTCGCTAGACAATCTTGAATTAGAAGGTCAATATAACAACCTATGGAAACTAACTTTATAATTCATTGAAAATAACAAAGTGCTAAAATCAACTAAGACCAAGCTTGAAAATGAGATTACTGAGCTAAGAGTTAAATTACCTAAGCTTGAGAAAAATAAGGAAGTTGATTTAGGTTGTTTAAATTGTGAACACCTTAGACAAGAGAATGAAGATCTCAAGAGTACTTCCATTAAATTGGAAAAGTTCATAAAAGGTACTAGTGCTCTTGATGACATGTTAAATAAGCAAATTCACACTAAAGAAAGACTAGGCTTAGGTTTTAACAGAAATGAAGCATCCATTAGTAAACCAAAACAAGTTAGTTTTTCCGAAAAACGACCCTCTGTCCACAGATCGCCAATCTATGGCGCGGTTCCCTATAATTATGGAATCGCAGGGCCTAATAAGGAACGGCGGACAAAAGAACGGATTCTTGAAAATTCTTAACTTTTTGAAAATTCCATATTAGGTAAAGGGTCAAAACATCTTGTTGTTAACAATGTTGGATTACCTATAATTGACAAAAAGGAACTTGATAAATTCTACAAGCCTTTAAGTAAACCTCTAATAGGAATGAGAAATTTTTCAAGACAATCATCTACTCCTCCAAGAGTACGTAATGATTCAAGACCTAGAAGTAGAACATCAACACCTCAAAGGGATGATCACTCTAAGTCAAGACCTAGAAGTAGAACACCAATACCTAAAAGGGATGATCACCCTAAGTCAAGACCTAGAAGTAAAACTCGAACACCTAGAAACACAATAACTCTAGGTCAAGATCAAACACTCCTAAGAAAAACAATAGACATCAAAACAATCATATGAATTGTTACAATAATTGTAACAATTGTCAATAATGTTTTTCTCCGTAGGGCATGTGTCCTCCATTTATGCATCCCAATCAAATGCAAGGGATGTTTGGAACTAACAACTTTGGACCCATGAAATATTGGGGACCAAATATTTGATCTTGTGTGTTGTTACCTAGATATGCTTGGGAATAGATTTGGAGCCCGACGAGTGGATTAAGGATAGTGGTTGTTCTAAACACATGACGGATAATCGAAGTTTGTTCTCTACTTACAAAGCATATCATGGAGGTAACGTCACTTTCGCTAGTAAGCTACGTGGTAACATCATTGGCAAAGGTACGGTTTCTCTTGACTCCATGACTATCAAAAATGTGGAACACGTAGGATCTAGGGTTTAATCTACTAAGTATAGGTCAAATTTGTGACAATAAGTGTAAGGTCATCTTTTCGGAAAATGATAGTGAAATCGTAAAAGATGGAAAGATCATTAGAAAAGGTGTTAGAGAGCATGGGTTTTATGTCATGAAGGTCAATAGGAAGTCAAAGGACAACTTATGTCTAGCGACTTTAGATGATAGTTCTACTCTTTGGCATAGGAGATTAGGTGTAACACCCCATTTTGATAAAAGGACCGTTACGTAGTAATTATGGCGTGTCATCAAATCATGCAAGGTAAATGTCTAAAACATTAAATGACCATAAAGAATCCGGAAACAAACATCGTATCCAACATAAGCTCCACACACGAAATGCATAAGTATAGAATGTAAAGGAAAGGACTAAACAATGTCCAGCAAAGCAAAAGTATGTAAATGCATTAAGGAAGGAAAGAAGACTGGCGCCTCATTCCACGCACGTACTCTTGGATCCTAGCTTTGCCCTTTAGTACCTGCTGTATTGGGACATGGAAAGAAAAATACGACTGAGCAATACGCTCAGTGTGTGGATATATAACAATAAATGTAAACATAAACATAAGCAAGCAATGAAATGAATGAATAACATCAGAATAAGTGTAGTCCTAGAAAACCTGGTTTAAGTTCATAAGACTGATTTTTATATTTCTGAAAAGACTTATGTTTAGTTTATTCGAAAATCGGTAAATATGCCCGGAGCCCATATAGGTCATGTTATATCAACGTGCATGAATACTTAGAGGGGTGACCTTGTCATGCAACCAGATGGGTTGCCTCTAATTAATATATAAAATGAGTGGAGGGATCAACTCTTGTAGCGTATGCAAGGCACACACCGCAGTTACCATGAAATCTTACTAACTTGTCCTATGATGCACCCATTCGCCCCACATGATAATAATAACAAGGCCAAAATACTGTAAAGGGACGCTGCGAGCAATTACTCTCACTGCATAAGAGTCATAACACCGGTGCCTCCAGTGCTATGGTTATGGAACCCCTATAACTAGGTGAAACTGGCATGCATGTATATAGCTCAGGCAATCTAAAATAATCATAACATGTACTGATGTGTTTAAGACACTTAAAATACTGGGGAAAATAGATGGCTTCAAATGGGGAATCCTAATATAGGAAGAAAGATGTCCTTACTGAAGGACGGAATATCCGTACCTTATGTCCAGTAAATGAAGACGAAAATGAACGCGAAAGATCACTCCGACTTCACAATAGCTACATAATAAAGTGACATGAATAAGTGTCGATTTTTACTTATACATACTTGTCATTTAGTTTACTTGACGTGTTCATACTTATTATACTTGTTCTTGTCATGTCTTATTATTTCATGTTTAAATAATGTGTTTCTTATAGTTTCATGTGTTTTAGATTCATGTTTTATGTGTTACAATACTTGTTATAACATAATGAGTAACTTTCTAAAAATAGCAGGTTTTTATATATAGTAACTTTCCAACAATACCAGGTTTCCATATATAGTAACTTTCTAAAAATAGAGAGTTTCCATATTAGTAAGTTTCCAAAAAGAGAAAGTTTCCATATTTAGCATGTTTTCATAATTAGTATAATTCCATAATTAACATGTTTCTATAATTAATATGTTTCCATCGTATGCTTATTAAATAGTTAAATGATATAACATATAGTTCAATAAGCTTATTTTATGTCATGTATAATTATATTGCGAAATTTAATAATAATAAATACTTAGGCTTAACATATTATTATTAATTGATAATGTTATTCATGTTATCATAAGTTATTATTAATTAATAATATTACATGTTTTAAATATTAAACTTTATCTTAATGATATTAATTAATTAACCTAAGTTTTAACTAATTAAATTAGTGTACATGAATAATTAATTTATTAATTATTTTAACATAAGTTTATTTAAATAAATGTACATACAAATATAACATGATTTATTTAAATAAATATTATGACCTAAGTCTTGTTTTAATTAAACCATAAATTAATTAGTAAAATTAATTAATAAAAACATAACATAGAGTATTTTTACATAATGGTTTAATTACGTGTTCTTGTAAAAATGTGAAGTACCCGAGCCTAAAACCCGAGACCGAACAACCGAGCACCACAGCCTGAAGGTTGCGGCCTCTTGCTGTCGTGCCTCGTCTGAGCCAACAGCCCCACACCGAGAGCCAAACAAACACCCCTGCTGCGACCAAACTTGCCACCGAGACCAACCCTGGTTTCGGTTCCCATTGTCGGGCCAAGTTCCCCCACCGTTGGGGTTCTAGGTCTTGCGGCTCGCAACAAACAAACGCCACCGCCACCATATTGGTTGTGGCTGGTGGTTTAAAACCAACGCCGGCCCCATATGGGGTTGCGGCTGCTGGAAAAACAACACCACCGAGACCCTATGTGGTCTCGGTTGGCTGCGATCGAGACAAAAACCAACCCCCAACCTATGTTTTGTTTAATTCTTGATGGATCTACAATAATTACATGTTTTCTTAATTTGTTTTTATAGATTCTTGATCATAGCATAATTAAATAAAACAAAGAAAAAGATCGAAGATACCAAACACGTGATCAAAAGGAATGAATACGAACACGATACCGTTGTAAAAACAAAGATCAAAAACAAATCGTCCTTGTGGTTCTTGCTTGATCGCTGCGGCCAAAGAGAGAAGGGAAGGAAAAAGTGTTTAGGGTTTTTGTAAATCTCTGTGTTTTATGCTTTGTGTAATCCTTATTTGTTTCTATAAGGATTATTATTGGATTTGGTCTTGGGTCGTCCTCTTTCTTTCTTGTTTGGACGTCGGCCTATCACACACACAAACCAATTCCTTTATTTTTCGTTCTTTATTTTATTATCGTGTGTGTTCGCTAAACGTTCGTGTTTTATATCTTGTATATATTAAGTATTATTCGTGAATACTTATCATGCATTTATATTCATGTTTACATACGTAATACTTACGATAATTAATTAATATACATATTATTCGTATTAAATATTCATGATTCATATCGTATATTAATTAATTATAATGTTTAAATTTAACCGTAATTTCGTGCATTTAATGATCTTATGGTTTTTAAAGCGGTTTTACATTAGGTCATTAATACTAAAATTTTACTCGTTGAAAGGTTCTTTGATGTGTGTCTTTTCGAATTGATTTCCGGTTAATTGTGTGAGATTAGTTGTTCTTGGTGAGACAAATATTTTTGGTTTTGGTAAAATAAAGTGCAAGACTTAAAAATAATGACGAGTAATTAAAACTAAAACTAGTTGAAACGTAAACGGTGCATATTTAAAACGTTAAAAGTAAATGACGTGAAATAAAATGACGTAAAATTGAAAATTAACGAAAAGTAAATTGATAATTAAATAAAAATGCAAAACGAATTAAAAATGAACTAAAAATAAAACGAGAGAATTTGACACTTTAACTAGAACAAAACAACAAATCAAATGCACCCAATCGGAATATATATTCCGATCGGAATAGGAATCTGATCGGAATGTACCAATCGGAATATCATAAAAACAAGACAATGCTGGGCAAGAAGTCCAATCGGAATAAGCAGAAAATGCATATGATCGGAATATAACAAAAGAGGTCAATCGGAATATCAAAAACAGTCTTGATCAGAATAAGGGGAAAACAAGCAAAATCGGAATGACTAAACAAACCAATCAGAAAACACTAAACCCTTTTCCGATCGGGTGATCGGAATGAAGGGGTGTGCTCGATCGGAATAACAGGTCGGAAAAGGGTTTTAAAACCCTTTCCGATTGGTTTCTTGATCCGAAAAATAAGCAAAAGTCATAAGCTATGGTAAAAAGCTTAAACTCAAAACTAGAACGAATCTAAAGAGAGATGAACTCAATAAGCATGAAAAACAACTTATCAAACTTAAAAGAAACAAACTTTTGAATCAAAATATATATAAAAAATGAACTTTTAAGCACGAAAACATGAATGAACAACACGGATCAAATGTAAATCGCACCAAAAGCAAACAAGAATCAAGAAAGGAAGATGAGAGATTAAGACAAGAAAAGTAAAGATTAAAGAACAATGAATGAAAACTTACTTGAAAATTAAATTGAATTAAAAGTGCATAACATGAATTTAAAAAGCAAGAAAGTAATTAACAAGAAATGAAAATGGTGGAAGTGGTGGTTTGTCAAACCACCCAACAACAAGAAATGAAGTAGCTAATGGCTATTTATAGTGGAGATTAGGGAGGAGCTTAGGAAGCTTCCTCCCTCTTTCTTCTTTTCCTTAATTGCAAGCTTAGGTCCTTTATCTTCTTAATCCTTTGATAATCTTCTTAATACTTGGACTTAAATGACTTTGTCTCGGGATTTCTTTGAACTCGTCTTGAATTTTCTTCATAATTAAGACTCGAGTTCTTCGGCTTTTAGTAAACTTCCGTCTTTTGACTTTTTCTTCGATAAATCTTCAGAATTGGTCTTGGACTTCCATTCTTTTTTTTCCACTCTTGATCTTTCGACTTCATCTTTCGTCTTTTTCTTCGATAAAAGCCCGTGAATGCCGTGTTTTCTCCACTTTTCACCTTTTTGTCCTAAATCACAACAAAAACACAAACCACGCATAATTCCGACATAAATGGCATAAAATACACGTTTTGGCTCGGTTCTTATTGTAATTAAGTGGTAAAAAGGATGGGTGTTTTCACACCTATCAAATCCCCTACACTTGACCATTGCAATGTCCTCATGCAATGCATTAGTTACAAAGCAAGTTTACATTTTTCATCATAATTAATCCAGGTTGGTCTTTATTAAAGAGATAGAAAACTATAAACATTCAAAGTAAAGAAATCAAAAACATACCTTAGGGTTTTGGAAATGTCATGAATGATCATCATCCTCAAGTTTTCACTTTCTCCAAACCAAGCTTAAAAACGAGATCATTGTTATTATAAGTTAGTAAACTAACACGAACTCATGCGGGCCAATTATTCACTTAGACTCCATTATTCCTAGGGGTATCTCTTATATTTTATTGCTGTCTTGAATGATCACGAGGATGCATTTTTGACTTATTTCGATAGTTATTTAGTCTGAAAATAAAGTGAACGATTTAATCAATAGTTAGCTAAAGGACAAAATCTTTTAAAACTGCTTCTCGGGACCTCATAAAGTTCATATCTTGGCATAACCCGCTTCGCGATTTGAGACCTTTCTCAGACCGATATTTGGCAGCGACTTCATACTTCAAACCTTGAGAGACGTTCATGAAATAATGGTCTTCTCTTCATATAGGAATTTCTTCACTTGAAGTTTTGAGAGATTCTTCATATCTGGACCACGACTTCTTCATTTTTATCCAATCTTTATTTGGGATTTTGATATACAACGATCCGCCTCCTTTAGGACTTGGATCTATTTATCCTCATACCTTGTTAGGGTCTTTTTGGATAGACTTCTCCATGACTTTTGGGGAGTTTTTGCTTTTCGCCGTGTGTCTCGATCCTTCATATTGATTTTCGACAAATGATTCTTCACATCACTTTTGGATCTTTAGCAACAAAATGTAGCCCTCATGCCTTGTTAGGGCCTTTTCGGACTCGCCAATCTTCGCATCCCGCTTCAATAAGTTATGCCTTGGCTGTGAACTCTAATCCATACCGAGCAACTTTTAAACGATCTTGGGCTAGAAGCTAAGTAACTTTTCAAATCGTACAACCTTATTTATTGCAGATAAATTTATTAGCAGGCGATTGGGAGAATAGGCTTATAATTAACTCACATAAATTCATGAAAGAATACCGAACTTATAATTGGCTCTATCATCTCTCGTTCTCCACAGTTTAAAATCTCAAGGAATGAGACTCGTGGATACTTAGCCTATTAAATCAAAGTTTTGGGTTTTCGAGTCGCCTATAGGATCTTGCAAACTCTTAGACTTTTTCAAGTTTAGAAATCGTGTTTTAAAGTTCCCTTGATAAACGACTCTCTAGGATCAATTATAGGAACTTGCGAAAAGTTCTTGTTCTTAACCCGTGAGAGTTAAGACTTTCGCGTTTTATAGCTCCCTATATAAAAGCCTAGCAAAACTTGACTTAAACACGTTAAGGATACTAGCTAGAGTACTTAGGCAAGTAAACTCGGGTTGAGTCAAAATGTTCACGACTAAAAAAAAAAATCTAAAACCACTTTATTAAAAATTTATTCTAGCAATGGAAAGAAAATAAACATAACAAAGGCAAATACAACTATACAACTAGGCCAAAATAGATTAAAAATTTTGAAAAATGTCGAAAAATCAAGTTTTCCGGTTAAAATGAGGACAAATACAAGGAAAAGGCCACTTAACTTCGATAGAAGTTCCCCCTACACTTAATATAAACATTGTCCTCAATGTTTAAGCATGTGGGAGTAAATTCCCCTACACTTAGGACATTGTGCACTTTGTTTAAATCTCGCTAAGGGAAAGACAACTAAAGAGATTCCTATTTTAATATTGAGAAATATAAAATAGTGAATCAAAAAGAGTTGAGGATAGAACCGGGAAGAAGGGAACACGGAATCACGGTTCGTCAAAAGTCATCAAGAGTGTGTCGTTGAAGCTCTAATCCCTGCACATGATAAGAAAGAAAGCAAGAAACACCACGGGGCTCCCCCTACACTTATGGTGAAAATAGATAGATAATTGGGTTGCCTCCCAAAAAGCGCTTGTTTTTGTTAACCGAGTCACGAGCCTGACTCGTCCCCGAATTAAATGGTCCATGGGGAAGCCTCGAATGTGATACCGGGATCAAAGACCTTTTCCTCGTTCCCGGTTGACATCAACAAAGGAGAGGCGGGGGGATAAGTCTTGTATGGGAGAAAGGTCCTTTCAACATACGAGAAGTATGTGAAATCAAAGTCCACGGAAGGTGGGGTGGGTAAAGTAAGCACATTGTCCTCCCCCAAAGACAATAGATGCTGAGCAAGTGGCAAAGCCGTATTGTTATCAAACATAGCATAATCAATGTCACCTCCCGGGTCAAAGCACTCATCCTCCGTGATGGTCTCTAACGGAGTGGATGAAAGGTGCTCGGGAGGGGGACTTGGGTCAATACTTTCCTACAGCAAATTATCAAAAATAATGTCCCCCTCCATGTCATCGTCATCATTACCTGGTGGTATGGAGTGAATGTCGATTTCTTCCGGCAATGGGTCATTATCTTCAACGGGAGGAATAGATGGAGGCAAAGACTCGGAAAGAGGAGGAGAAGTCAACGCTTCGATTTGAGCAATAAGAAGATGAACTTTCCGTAATCTATCGCGAAGAAGCACGTCTTCCACCTTATCCACAAGATCATGTTCATCGGTGAACTTCTCGTAAACCAGAGAGAATAAATCGTCATCGTCTACATCTCCCGGTGGAGATTGAGAAATTTCAAAAGTGAAATTCTCATAGCTTGGAGAAAAATCGTCATCACTAGGATCGACCTCTTCCGTAAGAGCAACGTCGTCCTCAGGCTCCATAGCAGCCGGTATGTCACAAACCTCATCATCCAATAATTTGTCGAGACCAACATCACTAAGCTCATTCAACGTATCACAATCCTTAGACTCGTTTGGGATATTGAGAGAAGGGATGACAATTGCACTAGGACATTGAGCAGTAAGATCATTCCAAGAAATAGTAGGCTCATTGTCATCATCATCATCATAATAGTATTGACGCATAGGAGGAGGAGTATAATCACTAAGATTAGATACTTGCTCTTGTTGCTGTCTTTTCTCTTTTTCCCATGCTTCTTTAAACTGAACGAAGGCCTCTTGAAGTTTCAAAATAGTGGCGTGCCTTTCTTCATTTAGAGTAGTGAGTTGTTGATCAATAGGAAGTCCCTGAGAGTATTGATGATTGAAGGTGTGATGTGGGGGCTCATAGTGTTGAAAACCTGAATTATAGCATGGTTGTGGCTCATAGTAGTTCATCGGTTGAGAAGAATTAGAAACCGGGTTTGGTTCGTAATAATCCATTGGTGAAGAAAATTGAGGACACGGATTTTGCTCATAATAATTCGTTGGTTGACAATAATAGGTATCGTGAGGACCCCCACAATTTTGGTAAGAAGAGTAAGTAGAAAAGTCGGGTGCGTCTTGTGGATAGCTATTTTCATTGTCATAATTGTACCCCGGTTCTTGTCCGTGAACAGACGGGTATTGAACCGGGCACGAAACATGCCAATGAGAATTGCTTCCACAATAGATGCACGGGGAAAGAGTAGGTGGGTTCAAAAACGACGAATTAAGTGAGTGGCACAAAGGACAAAATCCTGGTATTAATTGTGTATCTTTGATATCGATTCCGCACCGCTCACATGTACACCATTGACAAGAGTCGTTCCCGTACAATTGTCTCCCACACCCGACGCAATGGACATAAAAATCCATAAAGAAAGATAGATGAGCAAGAAGAATATTTTTGGTGCAAAACTTTTGAAAAAGAAATGCTTTTATGATTTTTCAAATGTTTTTGGATTTTTTGAAAATGTTTGACACGAAAAATAACGTTCACAAGTGAACGGATCCCAAAAGCCAACGCTTCTCTCACAAAAAACTTTCGATCCTCACGAAAAGAGCCGGCAGCGGCGCCATTTTAATACTAAAATTTTACTCGTTGAAAGGTTCTTTGATGTGTGTCTTTTCGAATTGATTTCCGGTTAATTGTGTGAGATTAGTTGTTCTTGGTGAGACAAATATTTTTGGTTTTGGTAAAATAAAGTGCAAGACTTAAAAATAATGACGAGTAATTAAAACTAAAACTAGTTGAAACGTAAACGGTGCATATTTAAAACGTTAAAAGTAAATGACGTGAAATAAAATGACGTAAAATTGAAACTTAACGAAAAGTAAATTGATAATTAAATAAAAATGCAAAACGAATTAAAAATGAACTAAAAATAAAACGAGAGAATTTGACACTTTAACTAGAACAAAACAACAAATCAAATGCACCCAATCGGAATATATATTCCGATCGGAATAGGAATCCGATCGGAATGTACCAATCGGAATATCATAAAAACAAGACATAATCGGAATGAACAAAAAGGGAACGATCGGAATGCTGGGCAAGAAGTCCAATCGGAATAAGCAGAAAATGCATATGATCGGAATATAACAAAAGAGGTCAATCGGAATATCAAAAACAGTCTTGATCGGAATAAGGGGAAAACAAGCAAAATCGGAATGACTAAACAAACCAATCGGAAAACACTAAACCCTTTTCCGATCGGGTGATCGGAATGAAGGGGTGTGCTCGATCGGAATAACAGGTCGGAAAGGGTTTTAAAACCCTTTCCGATTGGTTTCTTGATCCGAAAAATAAGCAAAAGTCATAAGCTATGGTAAAAAGCTTAAACTCAAAACTAGAACAAATCTAAAGAGAGATGAACTCAATAAGCATGAAAAACAACTTATCAAACTTAAAAGAAACAAACTTTTGAATCAAAATATATATAAAAAAATGAACTTTTAAGCACGAAAATATGAATGAACAACACGGATCAAATGTAAATCGCACCAAAAGCAAACAAGAATCAAGAAAGGAAGATGAGAGATTAAGACAAGAAAAGTAAAGATTAAAGAACAATGAATGAAAACTTACTTGAAAATTAAATTGAATTAAAAGTGCATAACATAAATTTAAAAAGCAAGAAAGTAATTAACAAGAAATGAAAATGGTGGAAGTGGTGGTTTGTCAAACCACCCAACAACAAGAAATGAAGTAGCTAATGGCTATTTATAGTGGAGATTAGGGAGGAGCTTAGGAAGCTTCCTCCCTCTTTCTTCTTTTCCTTAATTGCAAGCTTAGGTCCTTTATCTTCTTAATCCTTTGATAATCTTCTTAATACTTGGACTTAAATGACTTTGTCTCGGGATTTCTTTGAACTCGTCTTGAATTTTCTTCATAATTAAGACTCGAGTTCTTCGGCTTTTAGTAAACTTCTGTCTTTTGACTTTTTCTTCGATAAATCTTCAGAATTGGTCTTGGACTTCCATTCTTTTTTTCCACTCTTGATCTTTCGACTTCATCTTTCGTCTTTTTCTTCGATAAAAGCCCGTGAATGCCGTGTTTTCTCCACTTTTCACCTTTTTGTCCTAAATCACAACAAAAACACAAACCACGCATAATTCCGACATAAATGGCATAAAATACACGTTTTGGCTCGGTTCTTATTGTAATTAAGTGGTAAAAAGGATGGGTGTTTTCACACCTATCAGTCATGCTAATATGCGTTTAATTCAATCTTTAGTCTCTAAGGAGTTGGTAAGACATCTCCCCAAGATTAAGTTTGATGGTCACTTTTGTGATGCTTGCAAAGTTGGGAAGCAAGTTCAATCAAGTCACAAGGCCAAGAATTTGGTATCGACCTCTCAGTGCCTAGAGCTCCTACATATGGATCTCTTTGAACCTTCCGCCATACGAAGTTATGGAGGTAACCTTTATACCCTAGTTATAGTTGATGACTATTATAGATTCACCTAGACTAGATTTTTGGCGTCTAAGAATGAAGCTTTCGACCATTTCGAAACCTTTAGTCGAAGAATCCAAAATCAATTAGGATGTTCAATTGTCTCTATTAGGACGGGTCATGGTAGGGAATTTGATAACGAAGTGCAATTTGGTGCCTTTTGTGAAGCTCATGGTATTACCCATAACTTCTCGGCTCCTCGCACTCCACAATCAAATGGGGTAGTTGAAAGGAAGAATAGGACTATCCAAGAGATGAGTTGGAAAATGTTAAACGAGCAATCTTTGCCTCAAAAATTTTGGTGCAATGTCGTGGACACATCGACCTATATTCTCAACCGGATTCTTATTCGACCTTTTCTAGGAATAACCCCTTATGAGATTCTTAAAGGTAAGAAGGCCTCATTAGAATACTTTAAGGTGTTTGGAAGCAAGTGCTTCATTCTCAACACTAAAGATTACCTTACTAAGTTCGAACCAAAGTCGTACGAAGGTGTCTTTCTAGGTTGTTCTCAAACTAGTAATGCCTACATAGTCCTTAATAGAACCTCGGGTGTAATCGAAAAAATCACTCAATGTGACATTTGATGAAACCCCTCCTTCATATAAGACACCGCCTTTGGTAGATGATGACTTAGATAAAATAGACATAGTTAAAGCCAAAGAGGCTAGAAAATTAGGAGTTGAAGACCTTAATGTTGAAAAGTGAGTAAACATTAGGGAGTCTAAGGATCATGTTCTCGATAACATCATAGGCGACTTAGATCAAAGGAACCTTAGATCTCAAGTCCAAGATCAAAATAACTTCTTTTGTTTTGTCTCAATGACTGAACCAAAGAATGTCAAAGAAGCTTTGATGGATGAGAGTTGGGTCATCGCCATGTAAGAAGGATTAAATCAATTTATTTCTAATGACGTTTGGAAACATGTTCCTCCACCTAAAAGTACTACTATTATAGGAACCAAGTGGGTATATAGGAATAAGTTAGATGAGAACGGTGTTGTGTCTCGTAACAAGGCTAGACTTGTAGCTCAAGGATATAATCAACAAGAAGGGATTGATTATGATGAGACATATGCACCGGTAGCAAGGTTAGAGTCCATTAGGATCCTTTTAGCTGACGCTTGTGCATTAGATTTTAAGCTTCAACAAATGGATGTAAAGAGTGCGTTTCTTAACGGTTTGATCAATGAGGAGGTATATGTGGATCAACCTCCCGGCTTGATTGATTTTGAGAAACCGGATCATGTTTACAAGCTTAAGAAAGCTCTTTATGGTCTTCAAAAAGCACCCAAAACTTTGTATGATAGACTTAAAGCGTTTCTTGTAAAACATGAGTATACCATGAGGATGGTAGACAACACACTCTTTACAAAGAAGAAAGGTTCTCACCTCATAATCGTACAAATATATGTTGATGACATTATATTTAGTTCAACTTGTCAAAGCTTGTGTGATGACTTTGCCAAAATCATGCATGAAGAGTTTGAAATGAACATGATGGGAGAACTTAACTTCTTTTTAGGACTCCAAATTAAACAAATGGACGATGGTATTTTCTTTAATCAATCTAAGTACGTTAAAGAAATGCTAAAGAAATTTGGATTAGAAGACTCTAGACCAATGAGGACCCCTATGGCCTCGGATACTAAACTCACCATAGATGACGATTGTGAGTCAGTAGACAACACCAAATATAGAGGTATGATTGGTA
The DNA here is from genome assembly GCA_025667525.1 of Glebionis coronaria. Taxonomy (NCBI): domain Eukaryota; kingdom Viridiplantae; phylum Streptophyta; class Magnoliopsida; order Asterales; family Asteraceae; genus Glebionis; species Glebionis coronaria. The sequence goes on from CM046880.1 coordinate 478,179,810, forward strand.
GTTTGTTTTACCTAATGACAAGTCGAACGGATATCATGTTTAGTGTTTGCCTTTGTGCTCGCTTCCAAGAGGCTCCCAAAACCTCTCACCTTGAAGAGGTTAAGCGTATCTTCCGATACATTAAAGTCACTATACATTTAGGATTATGGTATCCTAAAGGGACCGGCGTAGAAACCATAGTATACACGGACTCGGATCATGCGGGAGACTATGTGGACCAGAAAATCACTAGTGGAGTTTGTACCTTCATGGGTTGTTGTTTAGCTTCTTGGTTCTCCAAGAAACAAACCGCTCTTGCTATATCCACCATGGAAGTCGAGTATGTGAGTGCCGGTAAAGCTTGTCAATAAGATCTATGGATGAAGCAAGCACTTGTTGATTAGGGGATTTCACTTAATGATGTTCTCAGCATGTGTGACAATAAGGGTGCAATAGATCTTAGCAAGAATCCAGTGCAACATTCGCGAACTAAGCACATAGAGATTCGCCACTATTTCCTTAGCGATAATGTTCAAAAGGGGAACATTTCGATTGAGAAGGTTCCCTCGGTAGAAAACTTAGCCGACATCCTCACTAAGCCACTTAAGATGGAACCTTTTAATTACTTGCGTGTAGGTCTAGGTTTAATGGAACATATTCCTTAATTGCGCTTTTCATTAATCGAGTCTTTTTCTCTTTTAAGTCTTTTTATTCTTTAAGTCATTGAGTCTCTTAAACTCTTTTTAAAAAAATCCTCTTCTCTTTTTCAAAATTCTCAAAGTTCTTTCAAAAATGGTCGAGAAATGTTTTTACATTGTTAATTCAATCTAAAAATATTTTTCATAGCTTCTTGCTATTGACAACGAGCATACATAATTCATATGTATGGGTTTCTCAAATATAACAAGAACGATAATAAAATATGGAGGTTCATTGTGTCATGACTATGAGTCTAGATTAACACACCTCCAACATCGATTTTATTTTAAATCCATGCATTTTGGTCAAAATCTTGTTTGATGAGTTCTTGTGTGTTTTCTTTGTCCTTTATTGCTTTTTAGCATGTTTCTATGATTAGTTAGACTAGAAAATCCAGATTTACTGAATTGGAAAATTCTCCTCATCCACCAAAAACAACCATCTGTGGGGCGGTTCCCTAAATATCTCGCGAATCCATATATATATGGAACCACAGGTGGGGATAAGGGACCGCGGACAGAACCTTCAAATTTTGAGTTTTCTATAACTTCAAATTTGCTCCAACACCTTTTGGAATCTTTGGTTCAAACCTTTGACCATCCCAAAAGTGTCTTGTGCTTTTTCTATTTAACCCTAAGCATTTTGCATCCTTTCTCATATCAAAATGTCTTATTCACCAAATGAAAGCCTTGATTCTCCTCCATTTTTCCCAATCTCTTTCAATCCAAATTTACCCAAGAACACTCAAAATCATATTTCTTCTTATTCTAAGAATACTGATTGTGGAACTTCTTCTCTTCCACCATTAGCCTTTTGTGTTCTTCCTCCCTCACATGATAATGTCATGCATCATGGAATATATTGTCATTGTTGTCAATATCAACATCTTGCTATGGCTCACATCTATGAGGAAATGAATTACATCAAGAGTCTCCTAGTCAAACCTCCTCTTCACTATGACTATGAGATTACTACCAAGCCACCACCACCTCCTTCCGCCACCACGTTGTCTTTCATTTAAGCATATGGATTGCTTATCTCCAAGACATCTATTTCAAGTAAATCTTTAAGTTCTAGTTTAACTAGGATTATATTTATACTTTTCTTTTGGCTTGTTTTCTTTTTCATACAACTGTGTATGATTTATTTTCTTGTATCTTTATTTCATGTTTCCTTTTAACATGACTTATCTTGGATCTTTATTATCTTCTCTTTTCTTATCTTATTTTTTCTTTTTATGTGACATTTGCTATATCTTGTTGGGTGTTTCTTTTCTTCTACTAACCCTTCCATGTAGCTTGTCACTATAGCTCGATTCCTTGGTTCCCCAAGCAAGGGGGAGTAAGCACCAAGGGGGAGCATTTGCAAAGTCCGATTCTTTTCTTCTACAAAGACTTTTGCACCCTTTTTGCTTCGACGAGGGGGAGAAATGAAATAAACTCGTCTTCGAAAATCTTGTTTTTCATGTGATTGAGTTTATGTGTTGTCGAAATCAAAAAGGGGGAGATTGTTATTGCAATGATGCCTAAAAACGTTACTTGCATTTTTTCGGTCTCACTTTGTTTTGATTACGACAATATATAAAAAAAGCATTTACGAAAACAACATAAAATGAATTCTTGAGTTCAACTTATCACTTAAGGTATGAACAAACAAGTTTTCATCTTAATTAAGTGATCAAGGATTTAAGTTTTCTTAAAACTCACCTTTTAATAAATGTGACAAAGTTTTTATTAAACTTTATTTTTAAGAAAATGTTTTATTAACTTAAATATTTGAAAATTTGAAAATGGCATATTCTATTTGGTTTCAGAATATCTTTTAAGGATAACTATTCCACCAGATGTGACTACCCACCTAAAAGACAAAAGGGAACGGAGTCTACGAACACGGTCCCTTAAAGTTCTATGCGGTACCTTATTGAAAAGGCACCGTGGGCACCAATAAGGAACCACGCTCAGATATAGCCGTTGGGCTTTTGTCTTATAGATAATGGACTATTCTCAGATTTTCTCTTCACCTCTTTTGCACACAAATTTCCAAATTCAAACATACTTCTTAAATCATTCAAATCTTTGATTATTTGGTTATTTACTACTTGTTTATAAGTGAATCTTTCTCCTTACATCTCTTCCTCTCCAAGTGCAAAGAGAAGAACACTTTCATCCTTGAAGTGTTAAGTCTAACTCAAGATCTATTGAAGATCAAGTTTTATTCATTCATTTTAGTTGTCTTGTCTAGATCCAAGTAGTTGTGTTATTTGGAAGTTGTGTTGTGAAGATCCAAATATTTGTGTCTATTTGGAAGTTGTGTATGTAGTAGGGTTAATACTTAGTCCTCAAAGTATATTGGTGTAGATTGATCCTGGCTAAGATTAGGGCTCGACTTTTAGCTTAGAGTCAAAAATTGGTTAAGCGACGTTGTGTACGGTTTCTCCACTTTAAGGAGTTTGTTGATTAGTGAACTCTCGAGTAAGGAGTACTCGAGGAGTGGAGTAGGGATGAGGAGTGAGTGAGCTTCGTTGCCGAACCACTATAAATTTGTGGTGTTTGGTTTGATCTTTCTTTTCCTTATCTCTTTACATTCATTATTCTTTATTTGCATATACTTGTGATTATTAGTTTAGTTGCACTATCTCTTGTCCATATTGTGTATAAGAAGATTTTACATAATTGCTCAAGCCTAAGTTTCTGAAATGGATTTTTGAAAACCCACTTTTAACAAGTAAATTTAAGAAACTATTCACCCCCCCCCCCCCCCTTCTAGTTTCTACAGTCTCATACTAACAAAAGGTATTGTAAGGCACTCAAGAATACTCCGGAAGCGGGTCAACCCTCGGTAACTCGAGAAAGGGGCGTATTTTTGTATAATCCGGGTTGGTTATTCAAGAGGGGCTGCCATTCAACCATTTTGACAACCCTCGTATCACTAGGGTGTTTCAAATGACTCTACAACCGAAATACAACAATGTAAGTCGTTCTACTCAAACGTGATGCTATAAAAATGTAGAGAGTGGATAAACGAGAACTTAAAGATGGATTTAAACTTAAATGCTAGTGTTAACTTAACTACGGATGTGTGGTCTACTCCTCATGGGTTGTCTGGTTCATACATGTGTGTTACTGCACATTGGATCGATCCGAGAAATTAGCTCATGATGAAGCGGGTCATTGCATTCGAAGACTTTCAATATCCCCACTGGGCACTTGAGTTATCCATTTTGTTGGGTCACGTGTTAAGAAGGTTTCATTTGGAAAACAAAATATTTTCTATTACGTTGGATAATGATAGTAACAATACCAAAGCCATTAGTAGAATAAAAATAAAACATGAACCAATTATGAACGGGATATTTTTTCATATTCGATGTGTTGCACACATCATTAACTTGGTTGTGCAAGATGGCCTAAATGTTGACTCTATAAGTGCAATTAGGGGTTGTTTTAGAAAATGTTAAAAGATATTTTCAAAGCGGGCAACCGAAGGTATGCACTATATATTAAATGGTATAAAGATTTGGAAAAACCTTTTTGGGCACCTAATTGGGACGTTCCTAAAAGATGAAATTCCACACATCATATGTTCCTTTGTGCTTTAAAACAAAGTAACATGAACTTTGCATATGATGCAAAAAAATCTTTCAACGATGCCTTACAGGGTTTATGGCAATTTTACTTTGAAACATATGGTAGCGTACCTCCTTCACCACATGTTGCTTCTTCATCGGGTCCGATTTCAAGGAATCCGACAACAAAAATGATAAATGCTCTAAAAGAAAGCACAAACAAAAGGGCAGGTTTAAAGAACAAGCATCCAATGAATTTAAGATGTATACCTCGGGAAAATGGATCCAGCTTGCCACCGGTCAGTTTTTAGGCTTTGATATATTGGCTTGGTGGCAAGCAAAGGAAGAAATGTGGCCCGTTTTATCCCAAATGGCCCGTGACTTGCTAAGCGTACAAGCTACTTCGGTTGCTTCAAAATTGGCCTTTTCAACAAGTGGAAGAGTTCTATCTAATCAAAGAACAAGACTCACTCCGACGTCTTTGGAGATGTGCATGTGCTTGAAAGATCACTTAAATGAACAAGATTGGGTACAACACAAGTCAAGTCTTGAAAACACCTTACACTTTGAAGAAGAGGTATTTGACTTTGAGGTGGAAATGGGTGAAGCGACATCACTCACCGATGAAGAACTGTCACAAGATGAAGCTGCTGCAGAAGCTAGGTCTAAGTCCGACAACAAAGTCAACCTAGACAGTTCCAAACCCGATTAGTTATCGGTTTTCATTATGTTTATGTATTATGTGTGATTGTGTGATGTATTTCTTTTCCATTGTATTTCCTTTTCAATGTATTTTTAATGTTCTATTTAATAAAAGTGATGTTTTTAATAATTGTATTCTAACGGCTTTCCTACGGTTCACCACGCTTTAAAAACGAAAAATGAAAAAAAAATCGAAAAACCGGTTATAGTTTTTTACCCCTTGGACCGGTTTGTAACCGAACCGGTTAACCGGTCCAACCGGTTTTTTTGGTCTTCGACCAAAAACTGGTTTTTTTTCAAATCCAAACCGAACCGGTTCGGTTAATCGGGTATGTGCACCACTAGATATTGCAATTCTTGGTTATGCTCAACACGTTTTGATGGAGGTTTATGGGAGGCATTATTTAAACAGTTTACATCCAATTTGGTGTCGAATTGTTCATGAGAAACCTGTTGCTATAGCATATATACATCTCCTACACGTACGCTTGTTGCAATAGCCTATATGATTCTCGTAGATGTACACTTGCCGCTATATGATTCTCTTAAATGGTACTCCTTTCCTTTTGATGGGGGGCACTATTTAAATAGATTACATCCAATACGGTACTTTGTAAACGGTGTCGGTACGGTATCAAAATGGTATCGTGGTCATCCCTAAGTCCTAACTCATGATGACTATCTTTTATATACCATGCATATTCGTTATGATTTTTTATATGGGTATAACCGTACAACTTATGTTGATGATGTTTCTTGTTCTCTTTCATTACAAGATCTGTCGTAATCTCCGGCCAAATTTTTAGAGCTTCCTCGAGGAAAAGTAGAATAAAAAAAAAAACCTCGCGAACTTGTCTCTGAGGAATGTTAGAAGGGGAAAGCTTCATCGAGATTGAATCAATGGAGACACTTTTCAACATACCTTGTAGACTGATGAGGTACATCAATTTTCCTAGTAAAACCCCAAATATTTTGGCCAATGACATTTCTCGGGGTCAAATCCACAGGGAATATTACGTAAATAAACCTCTAATTATTAATTAATCGTCGACTTTCCCATAGACGTGTTCATTGAGATTCTGTCAACATGGACTAGTGAGCCACACTTTTCATGTGGATTGGTCCATCGGGATTGTGTCAACTTGGCCTGATAAACCACACATTCCCCGTGGACTAATCCATGGGCATTGTGTCAACGAGGCTTGGTAAACCACAATTTATCATGGACACGTTCATGAGGATTGTATCAACATGAACTGGTCAATCACACATTCCTCGTAGATTGGTCCATGAGGATTGTGTCAACCAGGCCTGTAAACTACACTTTTCTCATGAACCTGTCCTCAGGGAATGCATTGATGTTGCTTAAAACATGCACAATAAGTGTTTTCTAGTTTTTTTTCAAAAAATTTCCAGAAATATTTATGATAACCAAAACCTGTACAAACCTCAAATATACCAAAAATCAAACCCACAAATGACAAAACATTAGAGCACATGCTAAACACAAAATGAAGAATAAAAAATAATATACAATGCCACATATATACATAACGGGCTACCTATCCATCAAACTTGCAATATCCACAAGATACAAGTAAAAAAAAGTTAAAAACATGTCCTAAATTTTTAATAACAATAAACAGTGGACAAAATGTAGTTCAAGACACAAAGTAAGATCAATGTACCAATATGTCTAAATAATAAGTCTTGTCTCATCATCATGCTCTTCGGCCTCCTCATCATCGAAGGCGTCCTCGTCCCTCACTCACATATTCAATAATCATCTTTCTTGTAACAAAACCTTCTCCTAATCTCTCCCTCGCCCACCTTTCTTTTTCTTGTTCATTAGCTTGACATAAAAAAACTAAACCTTTCATCAAACATGACCCGTAGATGAAAAGTTTTGTTATTTGATTTGTGAAAAGTTTTATAGTAAAAAAAGTGTCATTACTTAGCCTAATGATAAGACTCGTCCAAAATTAAAGTATGAGTGTCCAATGTGTTTAACAAGGTTTGAAGACGCAAAAGACGTTCAACACCACCGCCATGGCGGTGTTGTCATTATGAAAAACAAGTGAATGCTTTAACCAGTGGTGGCTCAAAGGTAAGACAACTAAAGCTAGGGCTTTAGGCCCCAAAATTTTGAAAGATCTGGATTTTTTACGACCTTGTATATATATAACGCCATTCACATATTTTTCTGCCGCTATCTATAAAAATATGATTAGTCAAAACCCCTATTAGCCGATAAATGTTAAACATTAAAAGCTTTGGACTTTTAGTTTCTACTTTTCACTTTCAAGCCTACGAATTGTAAAATATTAAGCCTAAATGTATTAAGTATATAAATTTAAACCTAATGGGCGCTTTACTTAATAATTTGAATATCCAAAATTTCATTTCGAGTTCGGATATCCGAAATTTTGGATACAAGTGTTATGTATCCGAATACCCAAAATTTCGAAATAAGTAACATTTACATGACACAAAAAGTTTTCAATTCAGGATATCCGAAATTTCGGGTTAAAGTTTTGTATATAAGCCTACGAGAAAGTTGAGTCACCCCTCGCTTTAACATACGTTTAAATAACAAGTTTCCTAATCTTTATATGGTAAGTTTTAGATCTTTATCAAAGTTTGGGTTTTTAGTAAGTTGTAGACCTCTTATCGTCGAAATATAAAAATCCAACTTACATATTGAATAACATTTCTTTGATGGTTACTTTGAGGAGGTATTTAGTGGCAGGTCTTTATCGGATACCTTAAGGATTAAAAGCTGATTCCCGTAGGTCATAAGTAGATATTAGTCTTATTTATTATGGTGTGATTACGGTGTTGATCCTTGGATAGTTTGGATAATTGATGTTCTTAGATCGAGTCATTCCTATGTAAATAAAGTTTCTTGATTAATGTTATTGATGTTGTTAACTATTTTATTTTTAAGTATTTAGAATTGTATGAGCTATCTCTTGATTCAAATATAATATAATATGTTGTCAAATTAAGGTAAGGGTTAATCTCTCTTGGTTGAAGGGCGGCTGATAAACATATGGATATATTATCTATTTTTCTTTTGAAGTCATATAAAAGAAGCAAGTGTTAATATTTAAAAAAAAGAATTTACGTGTACTAGCTAGTTATCTAAACATCAGAAGTTTTAGCTTAATTAATAAGCCGAATAAATTTAGGCATTAATACAAGATATTTAAGTGATATGAAAAAGGAACCCTTCTAAATGCCTATTGTATATTTTTGGCGCCAATTTGCAGCATAAAGCAATATTTTTCTATAAAAGATTGCAAGTTGATCTTTCTAATACTCAAGCAATAGTGGCATACTTTATTCATGATGAACTTTTTAACAATCAATTTATAAGATGTAATATTGAAATAACTTTGTTATTGGTGTTAACCATGTTTTAGGTTGGATCATAAAATTTGGGAAGACATTAACCTAGTCATCTGTGCAAGGGTATAAATTCAGCATATTATTGTTTTCGTTACTTTTTCGCAAAAAAATAATTTCAAGAGCAAAATAATATGATCCGACATGAACATATTTATTATTGTTAATTCTATTCAATATGTTAGAAAAACAACTTATAGTTCGTTCTTGTATACAAAAATTTAATTACAAAAAAGCTAAGAATGCAATCAAAACGATCTCAGTCCATTTTACTCGAGTAATTTACACACGAAAGAAACGCTTTAGTTTCGTTTTACTCGACTAATCTAACCACGAAAGAAAAATTTTCGTTTCATTTCAATAAAACAAAGACACCACCCTTCTAAAGCATAACAAACACCGATGAGTGCCCTTTTAAGAGAAATGGTGAAGGTTACGGAACTTTGGCATGGCCGTGAGACAGAAAACAGTTTTTGAGTGTTTACCTACGCACATGTTCATGATCTTCTTCTATTGTGAAAATACAATTAGAAACAATTATTGTGAAAATATTATTTCATTAACACTATCTTTGAAACCCCAAAGTTGGCACACTCATCTTTGCTTAGTCTCTGCCTTGACTTGGATCTCCGTCTCTTATCGGTGCCCTTCTTTTGCGAACGACGTCTAACTAGAAAAAAATTCTGCATCTCCACTTGAACTAATTTGCTTGTCCTTTCTTCTCAATTCTTTACTATATAAGGAAGCACAAACTTCACTAAAAGACACATCACCATTCCTATTTAGTAGAGTTGTTTCAAGCAACTCGTACTCATCTAGAAGCGATCCTAAAAGTATTGTTGCTAGATCCCATAAGTATTAATGTTGGATCCTAGTCTTTGAACAACTCATCCATATTCATCAAATCAGTTACCATTTGATTAAAACTAATAATGTGATCATTCATTGTGGTGCCTGTTACATATGGGAAGCAAACAAGTCTCTTCTTGATAAAGAGCTTATTCTGAAAATTCTTCTTCAGAAATTTCTCTTCTAACACCATCCAAGATTTGTAGCCAGATATTTCTTTTGAGAAAACATAATGTTGCTCTCTTGAAATACATGAACGAATCATTTCATAAGCTAACTGATTGATGGTTAGCCAATTCCTCTTTTCTACATCACGTGGTTTACTTTCTTCAACAACAATGTCTAGACCTTGCTGAAAAAGAGCGTCTAGAACCTCACTTTTCCACATACCAAAATGGTCAGTGCTATCGAATACCTCCAACGCCAATCTAGTATTCTTCAAGACTGGTTTAGACCAACATGAAGATGTTGGATCCACCAATGTGGACGTGGAAGGTACTTTGGCAACTTTGTCATCCACCATTTCGAGTACAAACTAATTTTCAACAGCTTTTAACCAAAATACCAATGTAATTCTAGTTTGATACGGAAGATCAAATTAACTTGCAACCATAAATCATACTAAGAATAACATCGGCTCTGATACCACTTATTGTGGAATAATCACGATAATATCCTACTGTCTAGGTAAATAGCGTGAATAACTTAACATTATAAGCTTACTCCAAACTAGCTTGTTGAAAATTGGACACAAATGAACAAGAGATGTCACATCAACGATAAATACATTTCTCAATGAAAAAACATATTACAAAACTAGAAAACTATTAATATCAAAGAAAGAAAGAACAGACATTACAAGAGAGGCTTGTGTATGTTTAGTATACTTGTAACTCAAAATGAAGAGCTTATTTACAGACAAAAAAAACTCTTTACATTACTAGTATAAGCAAATTGGCAACTTTTCTATATCTTGTAGCAACTTACATCTTCAACTTGTAGAAAAATATATTATATAAAATGGACATGAACTATATTTTTAACAGTTAGTTGAGAGAAATTAAATTTGGTACTAGTTATATTCAAGATTAACCAATTCACCAAAGTTGAATGATATAAAAACTTGAGTAGTTCTTGAAGTTGAAGAAAACTGATTCATTTTAGTAAAACGGTTTTGAATATTGGGGGATCGTTCGTATAGTTGGAATATAGTATGAGTGATTTTAGCAAGACACTGATGAAACTTGATTACCTATTAGAAGACGTTTTCTTACAAATTTAATATGACTTGTGAATGCTAGAAGTTAGTTATGAATTACGAACGTAATGGTGTTTACTAAATTAAGTGTTTGAATTTGAATGTTTACTAAATTAAGTGTTTCGTTATTTGAAAATTTATTTATAAAAGTTATGTGATTACTAGGCGAGTACCCGCGCATAGCGGCAGAAATTTCTAGCGACAAATACTTAACGATATGCGATATTGTGTGAAGTGTTTCGTGTAACGTTCTAAGTAAAACATAAAAATCTTTCATCAACTTCACATTCTGCAAATACCACTAACATCATTGCTTGGATTGTCACCAACGTGCAAGGCTCCTTATTTAAACTAATGCCTTTCCGGCTACATATTACTTTATAAGATCTTTCCTTTTATCATTCTAAAATCGTAGGCATTCTTGTTATCCAACCTTGGCTACATTGAGAATAGTTTCATGTATTCATAGTTGAGTCGTCCAGTAACACCAAATCATATTACTTGTGACCGTGAGTCATCATATTTCACCTTTTTCAATGATAGTTTTGAAATACACACAACAAACAATAAAATAACTCGTTACTTCACCGTAAGTTGTTCACCTTATCTTTCACCCTTTACGTCTGCAATGCTAAAGTGTTGTACCACCAGTCTGAGCCAATGCAAAGAATACATGATTAATTTAGCTACCTCAAGTTCAAAAAACAACAAATGACGAAAAACATCTCATATAGCACTTTTGTGACGCAAAACGACTATATATAACAGTAAAGAGGTTGTCTTAACGACATAATACGAGTAACCAACAAAAGGTGCCTAACTTAATATATTTCGAGATTACCAAAGAAAATGATTATTAGTTAGGCCTTATGACAGCGATACTTCATATTGATACTAATGTTCTTTATCTGTATAATTTACTAATTTGGTACAGTGGCTATAACTCCATCATATAAATCCAGTTCTTGATTTGTCTTAGACTCGGAAACTTGCCAACCCGTTTCAGTAACTCCATCATGTTCGATTATAGTTCAAATTAGTGTTTCCAGAAACCACCAACATTGAATTTCTAGCTGGGGGTACTTACCAATTGCTTGTTTATGTTTTTCCATCTCAACCAGTCATTCATAAACAAATGATAAAAAGATATAAGAGACTGCTTGTTTTTGCCTAAATTATAGGATATAACAACTAAATTCTCTTTTGTTTAATACTTTAGCTCAACACAATGAAACAGTTAAAGATATAGTAATATAGTATATAATTCAACACATTTATGGTCAAATGAGTGAAACTTAAATTACAATTGAGTTTATTAGTGAAATATAATAATTATACCGTAAACAACACACCATGATGAAACGATTAGCATGGTGTCAGTATGTCAACTGAGTTTATGACCAAACTATTTTTGAGTATGCAATGAAAATAAGATGTATTCATTTTCATTTATACGCGGATCTTAACTATTCTAATCAACACTAAGACGGAATTTAACTTCAAGCATGCATTGGATATACTTATACGTCTTAACCTTTTATTGCCCCACCGATATTCCCATATTTAATCGATACTTAAGTATACCTGACAAGATATAAATCAGTAGGGGCCATTGTGCTTCTACGGATGATCATGTATCTCTGTTGTGGATAAGCAACAACCTAAAATATCACAAAAAAGTTTTGATGCATATTAAAGCCTCGAATTCTAAGAAAAAAGAAACTTAACTTCCCATTTCATGCATACATCATTAGGGTCAGGAACTTCAAGCGTGATTCCATGAGAAGTCTAAATTTCTACGAGGTTTTGTTCTATCGATTATGACTATCAAATAGCATAAATGTGAATTACGTATTACTCAAAGTTCCGTCTAAAAAAGTATTAATAAGTTATTTAAGCATAAACAACAAATTAAGCTTCTTCACAAAGCAGAGGAAAAAGTAACCTGAAATCCATTTGTGTATTAAGATTTGTATGATATTTACGACATCCTTGACATAAACTGGGCATCAAAATTCATCATAGAAAAAGTCGGTTTGTTGTCTTTTAGCAAGGACACTATACATCCACTATAATTCATGTGTAAGTTGCGCAAATCAGAAACCATTTAATGAATGCGTTTTATTCTACTTATATTTACTTACTAAAATGTTCTACCGTTGTTAAAAGTAAAGCCCACCTGAATCGAAAGTGATTTTGGGCATGTGAGATAGTTTGTGGTCCGAGAATAATGGTATGTCTTAAAATTGTAAAGTTATACCATTTTGAAGAGTCGTGTTCCCAGGTACGAAATTGCTTAAGAAAAATTATTGTAATAATCAGTTATCAAATAATACCTAAAGGGTGAGTCTAGAGCACCTGATAAATCAATTAGAAATTCAAGAATTTAAGTAACAGACGTTTGCAATCGCAACCGAAACACAACATACAAAGACTTCCTTGCTGCAAATTTTCCTTTCCTAGTCATTTTTAGTGGAAACACACATTTAAACTGAATATGTGTAAGTCTCATACATATTCCTCAAAGAATGTCCAATAAAATGCTAGTCAAAGAGTCAAACTGCAAAGATTTTTTAATTTTACCATTAACAAAGAAATCTTGCACGATATGCTTAATTTGGTTCAAGCATAATGCACATACGACAACTGAATAATGAGATATTGATTACAAGAATGGTTGGTATGCTTATTAAAATTGCTTGTATTTTATCACTAGTTTTTTTCCCAGTTTCCTTGGCTGAATAATGTTGATGTTTCCTTCTCGGATCTTGTCGTTTAGGTTTGGTTGTTTAGATATACGCTATCAAAGTGGTTATTAGGAATTGAAGAATAAAATAATGAGTTTATCAATTATCATTTTTCTTACCTTAACTCCTTGCGTGCATATCTCAGTTGGATAATTTGATTTTGAGTTATAAAAAAACAGAATAGGTACTAGCTTTTGTTAAGCACTGAAAACTGATCATCAGCTATCATAGTCCTAATACACAATAATGCCTTTAAAAGCACGTCCTTTAGCTCATTGGGCGCTAATGTTATAAAGTTATGTGATCAGAATAATCATATCAACTGCTTTAACAACGATTCATAAACACCCCCTTCTTATCAAACTGAGAGATGCAAGGAAGGAGTTATGGTAAGCAAATGCTAACTGAGATACACTAATAATTTGATAACCTATTTCTAATTCGTCTATCAATATTTTCTCTAATTCGAATTCTTACAAGTCCTAATAATCACTTTCTAAACGCGAACATACCAAGAAGTATATCAAAGGCAACTGTAATCAAAACTACATAATGGGATAACCGGATTTAATATGAAATCCCAACCCAACTCGTAAATTTTTTACCAAGTTTACATGCGCTTATGTGTCTTCAAAACCCTAGGAGTCGGACCAAGAAAATAGTTGTATTATTTTCACATTATAAGTTCTCCCATCCCAACACAATAATCATATAAGCAGCTCTAATAAGCAATCACAAGCACCCCGTTATCATCTACTTAATCTCAACAAAACTACATAAATCGCTACACATTTTGCCATTTCAGATCTAAAACAACATAACTAGACAAGAACACAACCCTGCAAACTATTCCACAACTAACTACATTTTTATATAACAAGTCGCTTAAGCTTTAAAATTATTGCCCTACTCATCATACTTTAATGGGCTAATCTATTTTCTCTTTAATAAAGATCACACACAATAAATTAAATTAAAATGAAAACAAACCGATTGATTCAATCAAATGTTAGAAGCAATCCAGCGAAATCCTCGCCACACCACCCTCTTTGGATCACAACTGCTAAATCAAAAGAAAAATTGTTGAATGGTAATACCTCGTTAACGTTTTGGTATGTGACTCTTTTCAAAGTGGGTGGTTTGGACACTCTATTTCACCGGAACCAACAAAAACCAACCACCAATACCACTAACCAATATCACCAATCGAAACTACCTTGAAACCACTTAAACCATCAAGAGATGGGGCGGATTTGGCAGATGTGGTGGTGATAAAATTATGATGGCGGTGGTGGTGATAAAATTATGGTGGTGACAGAGTTTTTTTGTGAATTAGGGTTAAGAGAATGAGATTTATATATGGGTAGTCTGACTTTTGGATATTCCAAAGTTAGAAATTGAATGAATGAATTGAAACTTAATATGACATTCCAAAATTACAAATATGGGCTGATCACAAGAATTGAAACGTAATGTATAGTGGTTTTAACATTTTCTAATTAGAGATTGTTTGTTACGTTTCTACTTATCGCGTTGGTAGTCTCATTCACATTCACATTCTGGTCATTCACATTCACATTGGTAGTCTCATTCACATTGGTAGTCTCATTCACATTCACATTCTGGTCTCGTACTTCTTCGATCTTTATTATCTCTTAATTTGTGTGTTTTTATAAACGTTAAATTTTCATAATCTTACATTATATAGATAAATGTTATGTATATATCGCAACCAGATTTACACGTTGTTCTTAAATCCATCGTTATTCACGAATACTCGTATGTTATATGGTTATGTGTTAGAATAATAAACCTTGGCATGCTTAACTTTGTTAATGACCGATGTTTGTAAATTACTTTAAAAAAGGAATAGTTCAATTATTGGGATATGTTACTAAGTAAATATGTTGATTTCCTATACACATTTTCCTAATTGATATCTTACATGTAATCTTATTTCATAACAATTATGTATATAAAATATACAGAATATGTTGTAAATTAAAATGGCGATTTGTCAGAGAATTGTGTTTGGTAATATGGTCCATAGAGACATGAATAATGTACACTCACGGGTTCCTTTTTTATTCGATACTATCAACTTCATTTTTATCGTTTTTTACCCACCAACTTCTGATGATATTCAGTTACTGACAGTGACACTTGCTTCAGTTTTGCTCAAGTTTTGAAATATATAAATCAGTTTTAATAACAATTATGTATTGATATAAATGTTCAGATTACTTGAATAAGTGGCAGATTTTTTTTGGTAACCATGGTTTCCGCTCTTTAGGCTAACTAATCCACGAGGCTTGAACTCACCGCCACATACTCAAACAAGGTAAAGCCCTCCCTGTTCAGAAGGTTACCATGACTATTTGAGAGTTGTACAGGAATCAGTCCCAAAGCTCTTTCTTTTACCACCAGACGACCCCCTTAGTGGTTAACTATATGTTTGATACATGCTAAAAAGAACAAAATGTTACCATAAGAAATAGAGTCAAACTAGGACTTGGATGTCAATGAGCTTTACATCTAGCTCGTACTTTAACTCGATAAGGAGACTACGTATTCATAATCCTAATAGTATATGGTTGCATTCCTTTAACTGTTACGTGTTATTTAAGAAAGTATAAAGGGCTAAATATATCACCTATTAACCACCCATACATACAGGGTAGGCAAGTCCAGCCACTGTGAATAGGGAAATACGTATACAGAATTCCCTCTTAGGCGACTGATTGGGAATATGAAGGTCATTTAACTATCTAACATCAAAATGTCTTTTGAAATACTAACAATTGATAATCAGGTAAGAATACAGGGCATGTCTTAGTGTGTTAATGACAACGCTTGACGGAACAAAAGTAAGATTCTCGTGAAATCGTTTAACATACAGAATGAAGAAATGAAACTATATTTCATGCAACACAACAGCTGATAGACTATCATTCAAAACGTTTATAACCGTCTCTTATGCTTACTGTCAAAAGATATCGAACCAATTACAGACACAATAGCATTTTAGAAGCAGCTTCAGAGATCCGCATGTCACTTGTAGCTGTATACCAAATGCTTGAGAAATAAAGCCTCCTACCAGTAGATGTATTCGACTACACAAAACTATCAAGTAGTCAGGTATCATGTGACTTATTCAAAACTAGAGGTGACAATTTTGACCAATTAACTTGTGAAGGGTTGGTTCAAGTTATGCTTTATCTCAAAACAGGCAAAGTCAAGTGACTAGACTAAAAGGGAAAACATGTCAAATGGGTTCAAAGTTGTATAAGATATACTTTAATGCCTAAGATTATTATTGTAATAATAGTGGTTTCGTATTCAAATCTAAAAAAAAAAAATATCATCTTAAATTAGTCCAAAAGTTATAAAATGGACAAAAAGTGTGTCTAGGTCAGCCCAACCAGAACTAGCCTGTTTTGACGCATGCTACGAATGACCTATTCACGCTAAACCCATTTTGACATGTTTTGAAACCCACCCTTTTCCCACATCAAACAAAACTGTATGTGAGTCACCTTAGTGTGGTGAAGAAGTACCTTAACATGCTATCCCAGGCCTCGCACATATTGGTCAAGAGTCGTGTTGAATAAGTCACTCCTGCACACACAAAAACATATATTTTATAATAAAAAATTGTAACTTTTGATACACATGGTTAATGGTAATCCATAATAAGCTCATGTACTAATGTAAGTGTGTAAAATCACTAGCCAAGGGCTTCAATTTGTAAAGTCGATAAATGTAGATTCACCTAGAACCTTACTTAGTACATGCATACTCCACTTTAAGACATCGAATCGTGTGTATAGAGGATTAACCAAAATAGCATGGAGCTAGATTGTAAATAAATTATGTACCCAGCCAATTAGTAGTTTTCTAGGGTTCTGGGACGGACAACCTACCTCTAGAAGTTGCCCAACCATTGTGTTTCGGGTTTATTATAAGTAACATCAAAGAAAATAGCAATGTGCCGTCTATTTTCTTATAGTGAAAGTTAAAGTTAAACAACCTTTCTACACATATACCACATTATCTAGCAGTCAGTTTATTTTCACTGTCCAATTCGCTAATCTCCCAGAACTCTCGAGTTCAGGCTATTGTTATCTCTAATCATAGAGGATCAAACCAGCGAGGCATACAAAATAATAGAAGAGGAGAAATAATGCCCGTAGTAGATTAAGTTAATAACTTTCATCCTACTCCATCACTCTATCCCCATTAAATTTTTCTTAACTTCCTTGATACAAGCTAATCTTACCATATTGAGGACAAAGAGAAGTCCCATACACACTTATACCCCAATCAGGGTAGAGGCTGATAATCACAGATTCGACACAAAATGCAGCATCTGGTTATCAGCGAGCTAATCAAAACTAACCAAATTGTATATGATCACCTCTGAAGATGAGAAACCCCAGACAAGATGCTATCACATTTCAAGCGGACATAGACCCATTTATGTCCACTCGATAAAAATAATGGTAATCGTTCACGACAGAACCATGCACCTGATTCCTTAAACATCTCCTATTTGGAGGGTTAAACCCTCTTCGGACCCTCCATTTAAATATCAATATCACTATCGTCTCCTCAACACTGTTTAAGATCATTCCTCTAATGTAGAGGATGGCACGGATGACGAAGATGAGACTCGAGAGTGAGGATACTAACATGGAGGATGAGAGTGAAGATGGTTGGTCTGAAAATCATGGTCTATGTTTGGTTTTAATGTTTATCTTTAGTCAGATGTAGTTTATAGGGTTTATTGTGATATAGTTTTGCCTATGTAACGGGCTCAGATCTGAGATGTGGGACACACCCACGTCCTATGTACTTAACCGTTGTTTTTTGGAGTAACAACTTTACCGGGTTAAAACAATTAGTTATAGTGAATATTGTTATCTTTTTTTCCCAAGTTTAGTTTTTCTATATAATTAGGACTTTTTGTATTGAATTATTATTGAAGTTATGAATAAAAAAACAGACTTTTAGTCTTTGTTAATTGACTTGAATCCAGGTTAGGGTTTATTGTTCAATTTTCTCTTAATAATCGGGTATTCGTTGAATCAACGATTGTTGGAGTTTGTCTGATTATCGGTATTCTTTTAGAATCAACGATAGTTGGAAGGATTGTTTCTGGCATTCTTTGGAATCAACAGATTCAATTTATCTATCCTTGTTTTTCGCTACATCACTCATCATTCCTTATTGTTCGCCCAATGGGTAGTCAACTAATCATTCCTTATTACACGTGAAGAATAGTTTGTGTTGTTCGAAGTTGTTTATGTGCAAATGCAACATATACTTATAAGTTTCTGATCCGAGTAAGTCAATTCTAAAAAGGGTTGACAGTTAATTCCCAAGGTAGAGTCATGACATATCGTTAACGCTTCTATCCATTCACCAAGTATATTCTCATTTAGATCTAGTAAAGATGCATATCAATTATATGCTGAATTTTGCCATAATAACGCAAAAAGGATGATCAGGCTAAGGATATGGCGAACTCTATGCCAAAGTAAAAAAAATGTACAAGAATACAAAACGCCAAACAACCTTTCTTTACTTTGTGTTCTTTTACAATATAGGAATTAGACAATCCATACCGCAGCTAGGTGTATGTGTCTCTAGCTAGAAGGAATAAGAGTGGAATAGGCAAAATGTTTGGGATTGCTTTTTCTTCCTGTGTCTCATATCTTGTTAGAAAACAAATCTAAGTGTGGCAAGACATGGTGCTAGTTACGTCACATGTGCTGGGTCCAGCCGATACAAAGGCTATTTGGCCATTTAGGCCTTCCATTTGTCAACCACCCATTTGGAGATACTTATAAATTTTTGTTGATGACTAGGTTCGTGATTTAAAGCTCTACACCGTATTTTTTCCGTATGAAATCGTATAGATGTATGCTATATTTTTGTGAAAATATATAAATGTATCTTTTCAGTTTTAACTGTTGGCTGTTGGATATTTAAAACCCTAAGAAAACTCAAACTAAGCTTACTGGTTGTCCAAGAACTTTAGGCCCAAACGAAACAGCGCAATGCCTATCCAAGCTGAGAGAATCTTTCGTATCTGCTATTGTCTATGCTTCCATCTTATTGTTTACGCTAGAAAATAACAGCAGATGAAATGTACACCCTGTCACCGTAACTCTTGCATTTAGTGAAGGCCTCACTAGTCACTAGGGCATGACAGACCCAAAACCGAACCGGACCGAAAAACCCGACCGGACCGACCGAAACCGAACCGGACCGATGGACAGTCGGTCCGGTCTCGGTCTCATATTTTTTGATTTTTCGGTCTCGGGTCGGTTCGGTCCAAGACCGGCAAAAACCTGCAATAAACCCGGACCGACCGAAACTACTTATTTTCTTCTAAACCTAATCAACTACTCAAGTCAAGTGGCATAATAACCCAAGGCCCAACTCCCTAATTGTCTAATTATTCTTGACGTTTCATTTCTTCTACCTACTTTTCTATCTCTTTTCATCAACATCCTAAATCTCTACATCATCAAGTTATCAAGAACTTAAAATCATCAATACCATCTCATCAAGATATCAATAAATCAACATAATCAGGAATAACACAAACCCTCCAATGAATGTAAGTGTTTCTATTTATTGTATATACATATATATATATATTCCTTTACAATCTAAAAATCTGTAACAAAAGTTTGCATGTGTATAAGATTCATTCATTGTAAAATCTTATATGATTCATTACAAAATATCAGGCTCGAAGATGACGGATATCATACCTTGATCATGCACTTTAAAAATAGTCAATGTGCACCTCACTTTAACTTGATCACTCATTTTAAGTATTAGTTAATTAGTTATTATTGTTACTATATCAGTTATTCAGTTTAACATTTTTTTGTGCTTGTGTGGTAAACCTTAATTCTTTACAGTAACTCTACCCTCAATGTGTTAATGTGTTATTATTGTTAATGTATATCTATGTTTTTTTGTTTAGGAACAAACTGTTAACCTCAAGGGTGAAGATTTCGGTCAAGATTCAAGCGATGAAGACAACAACAATAAGAAGAGGAAGAATAACAACCAGAAGAATACCAACAAACGTAAAAGGAAACCAAGTGGAGGAGGAATAGGAAATGAAAAAGCCGAATGTTGGAAGTATTTTGATCCAATTATGGAACGCCCAGATGGACCAGATGGACCGTTGATTAAGATGGCGCATTGTAAGTTTTGTACTCAAGTTTATAAAGCCGACTCAGTTAAGAATGGTACAAAAAATATGAATAAGCACTACCCAGAATGTAAGGGTAACCCTATGAATGAGGAAAGTCGAAAACAACAAAAACTTTCTTTTACGAAAGACATGAATCAGGACGGTGAGGGTTGTAGTAGTGGTACTTTGAAAAATTGGAAGTATGATGAGAAAGGTATAAAACAGTCGTTAATTGAACTTATTGTTTTAGCCGAATTACCTTTTAAGTTTGTCGATCATCCGGCCTTCATTAAGTATTCAAAGAACTTGCAACCTAGGTATAAGTTGCCTTCCCGTCACACTATTTCTAGGGATGTTTCTAAGTTTTACCTAGAAGAAAAAAAGAAACTACTTGATTTTTTAGGTAATCCGAATCACACTATCCACCTAACAACGGATACATGGACTTCTGCTTGCCAAAGGATTAACTATATGGTGATAACGGCACATTTTGTAGATGATGATTGGGTTATGCACAAACGTGTCATAAATTTCAAACCAATTAACAGTCATAGGGGAGAAGACATCGGGAGGAAACTTTTAAAGTGCATAAACAAATGGGGGATTAAAAATGTTATGACCATTACGGTTGATAACATTACTTCAAATGATAAAGCACTTAGATATTTGATAGAGCACCTACCAAGTATGTATGATGACGGTAAACACTTTCATATAAGGTGTATGGCACATATTTTAAATCTTGTTGTGAAAGATGGCTTAAAGGTTCACGAAAAGGAAGTTGATAACATAGGTTTAGCAGTTAAGTACATCAAAAACTCTAGCCAACGAATTGAGAAGTTTAAAACGAGCATTAAAAAGACTTGTGATTCAAATAAGTTCTTGGTTGCGGAATGCCCGACGAGGTGGAATTCAACATATGATATGTTGAAATCTGCCATTGATTTACAAGAAGCGTTTTACAATTATAGTATGAACAACGCTTCTTTTTCTCGTGACCTTAAGGCAATACCTCGTCGTAGTGACTTTGATGTATGTGAAAAAGTATGTGACTTTTTGGGAAAATTCAAAGAGAAAACCGAATTAGTATCAACCCAATCAGGTCCCATTGCTCATTTGTTTTATAGCGAGATACTTGATGTTGACAAGCATCTACGTGAGTGGGAACGAGTGCCAAAGTTCGATTCAATGGTGGAAAAGATGCGTTTAAAGTATAACAAGTATTGGGGGGATTATAAGAAAATCAACCATTACATGTACTTTGCGGTGCTTTTAGATCCAACCATGAAATCAGAAATACTAGGGTATGGGTTTAGGCATTTGATGGATAATGGTTGTATACCCGAGGAGAATGAAGATGAAGTGAATACACCATTTGAGTTTTACACAGATTCTGAAAAAGAAGAAAAGATCAATGATTTGGTTTCTGAAGTTGAGACCAAAATGGGAGTTTTGTTTGCATTATATAATGAAAAATATGGAACAAAGTTAAAAGACGACTCGAGTGACGTGCAAAAATCAGCTACTCAAAGTACCAAGACAAGTCGTCGACGTGCTAATACTTTCTTGAGCTCATTCAAAAGCCAAAACTCAAGTAGATCGAGTGGAGTTGACGACGAGTTGAAAAAGTTATCTAAAAGAACCACCACTAGAGTTAGATGATGATGAGGACTTTGATATACTTTTATGGTGGAAATTAAATAGTCCGAGATTTCCAATCGTTTCAAGGATGGCAAAAGGTAATAATTCCTAATCCTTTAATCGTGTTTTTTAAGAATCTGGTATTTGCATCTTTTGCATTTTTAAGGTTCTGCTATTTTGTCCTTGTTATATTCTCATCATCTTTTAATTAGCCTGAATGTTTTTTAACTTTTTTATAGATATCTTGTCGATTCAAATATCTACTGTTGCTTCTGAGTTGGCGTTTAGCACAAGTGGTCGTGTTTTGGACCCGTATAGGAATGCCTTGTCGCCGCAAATTGTAGAAGCATTGATATGCACTCAAAGTTGGGTTCGTACATCGCAGAAAAGCATCTACATGGATGATTTAGAAGATCTTCTCAAAGACGAAGATGTTATCAAAGGTGAACTGATTATTAATCCATTAGTTATTATAAAAGATCAGTAGATATATTACTTTTTGTGTGTTATATTAATTCGTTTTGTTGTTGTCATGTTATGTTTTTCTTTTAGAAATGAAAGAGGCGTTGGACAAACTAAAGGGAGACAATGGAAATGGGAAAAGTATATCGCTTGATTAGGAAGAATGTGTTTAATGCCTTTGGTGAACTTGAAAAAATGCTACTGTGACGGTGTGACTACAACGGTTTTTGGTGTTAGATGCTACTGAAGTTGGAAAGTTGGTAAAGTGTCTGTGTAATGGGAAGCTGGGAAAATGCTAATGGGGCTGTGAAGTTAGAAATATGCTGGTCTTTCATGTTTTTGCTTTTGCTAATATGGCTGCTGTGAGCCTGTGACAGTGACATTGTTGTGTTTTCTTTTAGTCATCTTTAAATGCTACTAAGCCTTCTTGTAACTAAAAATGGAAATTTGAATGTTGTTCAGTTTGCTACTGTATTATCTAAATTGGTCATTTGCTAATATCTATAATCTGTTGTTGTAGTCAATTTTGTAGACTTGTAGCTACTGTGTTAGCCACTTTGGTGCAAATGTCTTCTTCACAAAGTGATGCAAGATATAGAGTCCCATTATTTCTCTTTTTTCATTGCTGCATTATAGTTCTTGTTATTTCCAAATGCAATATGTGACAAAGTTTTATAATCTAGAAGCAAGATATGAATGCCAATGTTAGCCGAATGCAATATGTCGTCTAACTTATTTTTGTCGAACAATGATTTCAATGTTAGCTTTATGTTCGCATGTAGTATTATTGTCGATGTTTGAGACAATAAAAAACTTGGAATATATGAAACAAAAAAACAATATTCTACTACTTGATATAAGAAATAATAATCCACGTGAAGATTCCACTATTATATGTCTTTTGTTACTCCTTTCATTCACGTATTATACAATGTCGGTCCATCATGTCCAAAACCGAGGACCGGACCGTGTAACCCGAGATAAGACCGATACTACCCGAGTGATCGTCGGTCCGGTCTCGGTCCTCATTATTTGCTTTTCCCGGTCCTCGGTCCGGTCCGGTCTTGGCCGGTCCGGTCCGGTTTTGGACCGAAGCTCACCCCTACTAGTCACTCTCGCATCCTCTATCCTAACATCCATATAGACAGCCCTTATAATCAAGTATTAAACACAGAAACTACAAGAATGTTAATGCTTCTACCCTTCTAGATGAGATGAAGCCCGAAGGCACTTAAGGCGAAGAGGGGTCGACTTAAGAAATGTTAATGAGAAACTTAACATAAATCTACTGTAGAGCCGTTCAAAAAAAATATAAAAATTCTACTGTAGACGTGTCTGATAGGGAATAGCATAGTGAAGAAGATTTTCTCATGCCACATCAGATTGCACATTACGCATATGAAAAGAAAGTGAATTGCTTACTTGATTGGAGTTCCCGGAGTGTACAGTGGATTCTTCACAACATACTCAACATACAGATTGTAAATGTATTTCAAAGACTCTCTGAGATCACTAGCCTTGGGATGTGTAACAAGGATGATCTGCACAGCGATTGCCAAACACTGGTATAAGCACAGTGATAGTAAAATTCTATACGACAACTTGGCACGAAATAAACATTTGGAATTCTACTTTTTCATTTCTCCTATAGCTAAATACAATCTGTCGAATCGAGCAAGCACAAGTCTAATCAATATTGAAAAGTCATGATGGTTTTACTTTGTGTTGAAACCGTTGACCTAATAATGTTGCTTTAGATGCCGCAGCTTGGTTTGTTAAAAGTAATTAGACTATACTTACGATGATCAGTCAAGTCAAATGCGAAAGACAAAAGGAAGTTGCTTCTCTTTATAGATCACACACATGACATATAAATGTGCACATGTTTCCTAAAGGAGTTTGTCAGTCACAGTTCAGGAATAACTAACTAAAACAGAAATATGCGAATTCAGAAAGCGATTATCTTTGCTATTTTATAGGCAGACAAAAGAAGTTAGTAAGTCACGGTTCTTCACGTGTACCAAGTTAACATTAAGTGAAGTATCGTTGACATGAACAAATCCTACTTCCTAAATTGTGCATTGGATTGGTATCGATGACATGAACAAAACTAGTATTCAAATAATATGTAATCGTATTTTACCCTCGCGTAGGGGTGTGCCCGTCTACATCCCACCTCCTCCATACCCCGCTCCGACGGGATTAGGTATGGTTGTTGTTGTAGAAAACAAAACGCGAATTTTTACATAGGCAATTTGGCACAAAATAAGCATCTGGATTTATAGGTCTATTTTTTCATTCCTCTAATATATGATCTCTTTCACTGAGCAAGCACAAGTCTAACAAAAATTAAAGTGTCTTGAACGGTTTTATTCCATATTCACCTAACGATGTTGCTTAACACGTTGCAACTTGGGCTGTTGAGATTAGTTATGATTATATTTATGACGACCAATTAAGTCAAATGCGGAAGACTAACAAACTTTATACTTTCAACATATCACAATTTTGGCATACTATTTTGCACAGTTCCCCTAAATAAGTTGCCACAACTAGTTAAAGACCATACTAATTGTTTTTTTGTTATAGTCAGACAAAAACGTTAGCAAGTAACACCTTATTCCACATCTACAAAGTTAACAAAATGTGAAGTTTCTTAAACATAACCAAATACGGAGTAGGACTTATAAACTTGTAAATTCAATAATAATATCAAAATGGTTGCAATAAAAATATTCACAGTTCACAACAACGGCCACAACATAAGAGAAATGAAAAAGCTTTACCAACCTTAATCCCAGATGGGCTCTCCATGAAACTCAATTTATATGTATTAGTACGAAAACTGTGAAACGAACAACCTTGTCCTGGTAGCTGAGGCACTCCAAGATTCCCTTTCTCAGCACTGCCCAAAATAACAAACGGGTCAAAAAGAACTATATGAACCCAGAATAGAACTAGAAAGAAAATTACAGACCACGAATAAGGCATACAATTATACAACTGTTTTCATGTAATTCATCCAACTGTTTACTTAGATAGATATATTACCAGGGCGTTTGGTTAAGCTTATTTTGGGGCTTACGAGCTTATATGTCTTCAGCTTTTGTTTGATAAGCTCATTGTTTTGGGGTTATTTTGAAACTTATTATGACATACTAAACTTACATTAACTTAAAAGTTTCAGAAAAAAAGCCCAAATATATGGGTTATGAAACATAAGCTCATAAGCCGAATAATAAGCATAACCAAACACCCGGTAAATCCTAACCAAGTCTTATAGTTGTTTCACTTCAGTCACTAAAACACTTCTCTAACACACGACCCATATACTATATCACCTGTTACATATGATGACACAATGCGCTTATGATACAAAAATAGCTTACACGTCATTTTCGCACTGCTAATAATAAAAAAAAAGAACTTTCCCTATCATAATCGCCTTCCTTAATTCAGAAATATCACTCATTTTGTTTCAATGTTGCAAAATGCATTTGAAAAAAAACAGATGATACAACAAACATCACCCAAGTTACATAAGTCCGCGCGTGATGCCAATAGCGTAAAACAGCCAACGCGGCCTCACATTGTACAAAACAAATGACGGGGCACCCGTCATTCCTTTTAAACAACCAGAACCCGCGTGGGCTAGTTTACGCAATTGGCATTACGCGGCGACTAATGTAAGCGGGGTGATGTAAGTTGTATTGTCTAATTTTTGAAAAGCATTTTGCAACATTGGAACAAAATAAAGTTAAAAAGAAGAAAGGTAAGTGAAGAAACCTGGAAGGATCCATCTTGGCAGTTAAGGATTTGAGAGAAAAGAGGAGACCAAACATGAGTTTATGATCTTGATTGGAATCGAGAGTACGAAGAGGACGGTTCCATTCTCTGTAAAGCAAACAAACACCGTTGCGATTGAAGACATAAATCATGTGACCATTGTTTCCGGATGCTGTTGGGACTGGTATTGATGGGCTTATCTCTGAACTTCCAAAGAATTGCATCCTTTTATTTTGATTGATCGATCTATAGAGTCTTCTTGTTTAATGATGATGATGATCCGGGGGGTCTAATTAGTTCAGACCGGGGTAGTAGACTGTTAACTATTTTGTTCAGAGATTCATCCGGGTCGGATTTGTTGGGTCAAGCCACCTGCAGGAGGGTTCCGGTTACCCAACCAGGGCCGTTTGGTTTGCAGGGTTCACTGGGTTTGGCTCTAAAGATATGTAAAAATACAATGTTTTGGTGTCCTTTCTTTGGACTCACTCTTCACTTGTTTCAGTAACGAAATTAAAATTTTTATTATGACAGAGTCGTCAAATTATAAAAATGCTAATTTATTAAGTAAAAGTCACTAAAACTTATACTAAGGGTATGTTTGGCACGTGAGCTTATCAGAGTTTATCGTAGCTTGAGCTTATTGTTTTTAAAAAATAAGCTATTATTAAAAATAAGTCTCGTTTGGTTGACAGAGCTTGAGGGAGCTTGTTAAAAAAATAAGCTCTTAAATGACATGCTAGTTAAAGTAGCATGTGAAATAAGCTCAAGCTACATGCTCCAGCATCTAGCTCCATTAACCCGCTCCAGCAATCCGCTCCAGCTCCTAAGAATGCCAAACACACCCTAAGTGAAAAAATTGTGGGAGGACTTATGCCCTCTTTAGTATCTATGTCCCTCCGCCACTGACTCGTTCCAAATTGTAATTCCAAGATATATGGTGACTTTTGAAAATGTAAGGGTACGTTTGGTATCTAGGATTATCACTGTTGGACTGATTTAAAATATGAAAAACCCATACCACTACTAGATAGTGGGTTTTTAATAAAACCTCTGATAATTTAAATTACAGCTATAATTTTTGTACTTTTTTAATTTACTGTCACTTTTTTATTTTAAGTATATATATTTACATAATATTTTAATATTATATCATTATCCTAAATTAAATAAATTTATATATAATAATATATTTTATCTCTTTTATTATTCTACTCTCAAATCTTTCTAAAACCTAAATTTAAATATAAACCTACTTACAAATCAAACAGGCCCTTAAGGTCCAAAGTAGGCATTTACTATAAACTTAATAGCCAAGATTTTATGCAAGTAATTTGCGTATCTGATGGTGGCTCGATCCGATGACTCAACTCGATTTACCTGATGACTCTCGATGATTGGAATGAAGAGTATTAAACTATTTTCGTAGGTATTAAATTTGTCAAATCATTTCCTAATTTAAAGGTTCTTTCAACATTTCAACAAGTATTCGTTTATGATTTCAACATTTTCTTTTTTATGGATTTTTAACATCACATATACACACATTATATTTATTACTACCTTATATACCAAGGTATAGCTTATTGAGTCAGTTTTGTAAGAATTAACAAATACTCCTCCCGTCTCAAAATTATTGTTCCCGACAAAAAACACATAATTTAAAAAAAAATACATTTATTATATCTTTTTCTTTCTTACTTTTTGACAAAATGATAATTATACCTTTAGCTAATTAATTAAAATTTTCCTTAAATCTAGTAAACTTGATTAAACCGTCCTATCTATTTTTTGTAGTGGAAAATTAATTTGGGGCATCCTAAAAAAGAAAGGTAGACAATAAAAACAAGACGAAAGGAAAAAGTTAGTATTAAAAGAAACTAAAAGGGTTATGGTAATCGATCAAAAAATGATAAAGAAGAATATGAGTTATTCGATAAACGTTAAATTTTGCAACGATAATAATAACACAGTTTCATGTATTTTGGTCTTAAACTTGATATATGTGAAACCGAATAAAATCAACAGTCAATGTTCATGCCGTAACATCTAACAATTGAAAGTAAAAGTAATTAAAAGGAAAATGTAGTACAATAATGTATATGTAATTATAATTTACAAATTATTGGAAAAAGCTGTTAAAATATATATTACACAATACTATTAGAACCTTGTTTATAGACAATGCAACGCTTCTTTATATACCACATTTGTAGTTGTTTTAGATACATTTTCTACTAGATCACAAATTATAACCTTCGACATCTCTTACTTTTCACTCTTGCAGCAGCTATGTATAGTTGTCCGTGAGTGAAAACTGAACATGGGAAGTACAAACCTATTTTTGATAGTGATTGTCTTAATGGTCATTGCAAATGAAATTGAAATAGGGAACTGTTTTTTAACGAATTTAGAGGATCCCGAATAGTTCACAATTCGGGTATAGAGGGTCCCTACTTCTGCATCAAGTGAACTTGTGGGGAAAGTAACACCGTTAACTTTATCGTGGGAGCGAATCCTACGATTAGACTACGGCCTGAGAGTACTACACGATATATGTTTAGAGTTTAGTGTGATTTAGTGTTTAGTAATCGTATCTTTTTGGGTACCACTGTTCCTTTTATACACAAAGAATTTCTTAGAGTTATATATTCTTTCGGCCAAGTAATGTATGAGATCATCGGGATTCACACATACCTCATTTATGAATAAAAGTTAAGTATATCCTTTCCTATTATCAAGCAAATCTTGTCTTTATCTAGATTATCGTCTGCTCTTTAATGACCGCGAGTGACATTCCGTACCTCAGGGATCAGGGCCGGCCCTGGCAACGGGCGAAGTAGGCGACGGCCCAGGGCATCAACAAAGCAGGGGCATCAAATTCTTAGCGTTACGTTTTTTAGTACTAATCATGAAAATATATGAGAAGCTGCCTTAAATCTAAAGAAAATAAGACAAAAGAGAAAGAGAGAAAAACAAAAAGAAAACTCCCGTAAGATAACTGGACGTGGTGGTGGTTCTGTTGTTATGGAGAAGATGGGTACTCTTTTTGAAAGAGTTGTGTCTTTTATGCAACAGTCAGTTATTACTTGTGTGGTTCACGTTTCTTTTCGCACTGCATTAATTACTTTTTGCCTGTTTTTTTCTTGGTAACCAAGATTAACCAAGTATTTTTTTATTATATATAAATCATATATATATACTCCGTATATTTTAAAAGGTAAATCATATTCAGTTTACATAAACATTTACTCGTTTATATACATTTTACAAATAAAATGATAAGATGAAGATATGATTGATGGATTCGACCAAGTACACATGAAAAAAATAATTATCTGTATTTTACTAGTATATTTTTATATTAACTGCGATTTTAAAATTAAATTTAAATATATACCTTATTTTTTAATTCTAAAATAAGATAGAAATATAAAATTTAAGCTATTATTTTATACTTTTATCAAATTAATCACATCTATGAAAAAAACTTTTTTTAACAACTTTTATATCACACTTTTAAAATACTTTAATTTTAAATTAAAATATTTTCAATCTTTTTATTTTTTTTATAATTTAATTTCACCGTATTTTTAAAATTTTGTATTAAATATTTAACATTTATTTTAACAATTTTTTTATTGAATTTAGAATTTTCATTTTAATAGATTTATTTTATTTTAATGTAACATTTTTACAAAAAAAATTAATTTAAATAAAAACTTGATGGATGAGAATGTAACATTTGTTGGCCAAACAAATAGTGTGCGGGTATCCATTCTCGCATGAGGATACCATGCTATTATTATAGAATAACGTTTATCATGAAATATTATCTCTCATTTAGTAATCTTAGAGAATATTGTGCGATCCTTCGTTAAAAGAAAATAAAAAATACTTTGCGATCATTTTTAAGCCTAAAAGTGAGTTTTGTTGTATATACCGAGGGCATATTTTTTAAGTCTCGCCCAGAGCATCTAAAAGTTCAGGACCGGCCCTGTCAGGGATTCGTTCAAGCCGGCTCTATCGAGCCAGTTGCGGTTCTATTTCACTGGTCGAAAACCAAACTAACACTATATATACGTCATCAGTTCTATTTCGGTGGTCGAAAAACCATGCACACCTTAAAATTATTTCATTTATTAACTAACGAAAGTATTCGTAAAAATTCTTTTGGCCAACATCATTGGCACGTGATTTTATTTGTAAACTGTAATTGATGAAAGCTCAACAAAATTAAAATAATGAAAATTATGATTAAAAAAACTAAATTGCATGAGAAAACCCTATCTAAAGGGCTCGAATACTAACACCGGCCCATAATCTAAGGGTTTTACTGATCAAAAACCCTAAAACCTTCCACCCTATATCAGTTCGTTTTTTTTTTTCCAATATAACATATCAGTCTCATTTTCTTGAATCGAGTGAGTTGTATTGTGTTTTTAGAATCATTTTTTGTTCGAGTAAGTTTGTTTAGGGTTTATAACTTATGCTTAAGTGATTATCTTGCATTTTGGATATCTAATTTAGGGTTTTGTAATTAGTTATACTAAATTGTTTCGGCTAAATTAGTCTAAACTGTGACTTGATGACATGTAAACTGTTTCTGAGCAAGCGTAGTTCTGCTACCAACAAGAATTCTGCTAAGGTTAATATTTATCTTTTCTTGTGTTTTAATACTTTCTATTGATTAATTGTGACAGAATACAATGGAGTCATCACTACAACGCCTGCAAATAGTTAATCCGCTAGATGATGGATCAATGGTTCGTTTTTTTTGGTATCGTATGAATTATTGTTTATGTTTGCTTGAATAGAGTGGTTTTCTTAGACTGGTAATTGTGTGAACCAAAACACATGAAGTTAAATTGTTAATAATGAGTGTGTATTTGTGGAAATATATATGTGTATTTGAATCTACTTTTTTATAAGTTTCAATTGATAAATTTGTGACAGAACTCAACACAACAAGTTCCTTCCACACTTCCCTTTACAAGAGAAGGAATTCTTTCGCTAAACAATGGATCAGTGATGCTTGAGCAAGCTCTGGCTATGTTTAATGGTAATTGCTAAATCAGTGTTGACTCTTTTTTTTATAACTTTATGCAAGTTGTTATAACCACCATTAGTTAATGATCCGTGTGATACGTGGATTGTCTGAATGTTTCTCATTAGTTATGCATCACCAACAATTTGTAAAGTTTTCATTTTAATGGTGTAAACATCTTACAGTTTAGATGACCATTGACTACCTTATATGTTTAGGTTGTTGCTAACATATCACTTTTTAGCCTGACTAAGCACACAATGGTATCAACTAAGATAGTGAGATTAATATATTTCCCTTGAAGTGTGGTTGGTTTGTTATAGGTTGATCGGTTGATCCCAACATTAGTTCGAGTGTAATACGTTGTATATATATGGCTGCATAAGTAGATATAAACAAAATATACATCTATGTACCTTCTTTTACCTATCTGGCAAAATTTTATACTCTTAATTTGTTGCTTTTATAAGATTAAAGAAACACTTGGTAAGTTGATCTATCAAATAAAATACCATCACCAATGTCTTCTCATGGAAGGTGCTAAACATATATTATTCAGAGATTTGAGTTGCTTGAAATTTATTTTTTTTACTCACCACTTCTTTGACTGACCTGCATAGTTTTGGATGGACCTTGATTTGCTATGCAATTACCTAATCTATTTGAAACGATCCAAAATAAGTGACCCGGCCTGCCGAATATAGGAACACCAAAAGAAAACGGTGTATCCTTTATCATATATCATTACTCATAGCAACCGAAATTCCAGAATACAACAAAAAATAGAAATTTTATCGCCAAGAGAATACATCCACAAGTATAGATACTTACCATTATATAAAGACAAAACTGTTATTGCTGAAGATCCATCTATTGCGTTTTCATATCCAAACAGTCACACGTAAACCTGGTTTACTATTTCCTAAATGAACTACTCACCATGGAAGCTAGTTACTCCATATTGTTTAGCACAACAAGATAGCGAGCTCAGGTCCAGAAAGAAGAAGATCGATTAACCAATTAGCTGCCCGTTTTCAAAAGTTGAAACGCTGAATATAGTAAACAAAACCAAAAATGAGTAATGAATTAGAAAAAAAAATATACATTTACTTATTATGCATATTAAAGCTCAAAGCCTCCAAGACAATTAATGAGAACTTGTAACTGTAATTAAGTCATGGGATGGAAATTTGTGTCTAGATTTGTACAATTTATATTTTTGTTATATTTTTTTAGATGAAACTGTATTATTTAAGTATTGATATTGATATGTTTATATGCAGTTGACATGTACACATTTAAAGCAAAGATGAAAGGAGGAAAACATCTTTGTCTGGAACGAGGCCAATGGAACCAAAACAAGGATTCATCAGCAAGATTATATCATAACTCTGAATGTTTCTCTCGCTGATGAGACTAAGTGTTACATTGTAAAAGGGTCGTGGCCATTTGAAAATGTACTCCGCCAAATTGAGGAGGGTTTTGAGTTGTCTCGTGGATTTTATGAACTAAGCTATAAACTGTTTTATACAGATGGGAATGTTTTGATCAAGACAGATATCGATTGGCACAATGCCATTAAGTTTTTCAGGGGTCATGGCCGTTATATTATATCTTTGGACTTGAAGAAGATACCAGGTGTGGCTCTTTCATCTGCTGTGGATTTCCAAGACATAAAAGAATTACAAGTAAGTCACTATTTAGGCTACTTTAGCATCAACAATTTAGTTTAAGTTACAGAACCCTAAGTAGATTTCCAAAACACCTGAGAATCACTTTAGCATTAGTTATAATCCTTACACAAGATTTTTTAAATCACAGTACAATTAAAATAGTTTTACTCCAGCAACAAATAATTCTGAAAATATATACAATACAAATTGAACCACTAGATTCAAGAAAATGAGACCGATATGTTATATAAGAAGACCAAACTTATATCGGCCGTGGAACTCTTTTAGGGTTTTCTGTGAAGTATTAGATTATGGGTGTTAGCATTTGAGCCCCTTAGATTAGGGTTTTCAATCTTTTATTTTTTTTAAATTTTGGTTTTCTTCATCTTTATCCATTACAATTCACAAATAAAATCACGTGCCATTGATGTAAGCTTAATACATCGCCAAAAAGAATTTATACGAGTACTGTGATGTTATATCATATTTATGCTTTAATAAAACATTTACCGACTTTAACTAATTATGTAATAGAATCGAAATCTTTTGTTTTTCCCAACCAATAACTGTAACCTACTTTTTTCTGCTAAGATAATCTGAATTAGCATAGTTCTTCTAAAAATAATTCCGCTATAGTAGTTCATGGTATGTAATTTTACTTTTTGTGTAACTTGTTTTATATTATAATTATATAACCTGTCATTGATGAAATTGTTGATATATTTATCAATTCTCGTGTTTAATATTGATTAACTTGTGACAGAATATGGTGGAGTCTCCTCTCTTCACTAGAGAAGGAATTCCTTTGCTAAACAATGGATCAATGACACTCAAACAAGCTGCAGCTATGTTTAATGGTAATTTCCAAATCAATATTTAATCTTTTTTTAAACTTTATATGCAAATTTTTGTAACCACCATACCATTATTATGTTTGTATTTAGCTTAATATATATTATTGACCATAACTCATTGATGGATTTTCCAAACTTAAATCTGTGCCTAAGTATTTAGGGCTTGTGTTAATTGTTGGCCATTACAACTCATATGGAATTGTAAACAAGTTCCGTAGTCTAGATTTTGTATTTTTTTTGTTATACATGTACGTAGATTGTCTTCTGTGTGTTAAAACTATTTATAATTTGTTGCTATCTTTTGAGATGGAACTTTCTTATGGAGTATATAAGTATTGACATGTTTATATATATGCAGTTGACATATACACATTTAAAGAAATGCTGAAGGAAAAAAACATATTGGTTTGGAAGGAGGTTGATGGAACCAAAACAAGGATTCATGGGCGTGATTATGACATAAATATGTATGTTTCTGAACCTGATGAGATTAGGTTTTGCTCGGTAAAGGGTTCGTATACATTTGAAAATGTAATCAGAATAATTGAGGAGCAACATAATGTGTCTCCTGGATTTTACGAACTAAGCTACAAACACCCTGATACAGTTGGGAATGTTTTGATCAAGACAGATATTGACTGGCACAATGCAATTAAGTTTTTCAAGTGGAAGGGTTATAATATGTTTTTGGACTTGAAGAAGACACCAGGTGTGGCTCTTTCATCTGCTGTGGATCCTTCATTTTCTTCTCGACTCTGACAGAATTACCTGCTGTTCTGATCGACCCTGCCTCGATGGTTACTGCATGCATGGATTTTACTTTAATTCAGATTTAACTGAATGAATGAAGTTGCACAATGTTTGTTAACTGGAGGTTTTACAAATTTATGATGATGAATATTGTTATTAGCTTTTATATCATGGATGTTTATTAAGGTTTGTTTTGGTTGATTTTTCATTGATTGTCCTTTTAAGTTTGTTTTTCGCAATATTATCAGCTAAATATTTTTTGCTAGCAATAAGTATCAATGATCATATATCAACCATGACCACTTTTGATCAATATTAAAAAGTGAACATTTATTTTGGGACGGCAGAAGTATTTGGTAAGAACAATCATATATTGTGATTGTGTGCTATGTTTTATTGTTACTCTATTAGAAGGTTTAACAAAGATTGTACACCATACTCCAGGCTATCCAAAAGGGTAGTCGACTCGAGATTAGTCGGCTCTCAATGTCGAGTCGGAAACTTAGGTAACCCAAAAAAAAGGAAAATATTGTACACCATATTAGATAATGGTGTCGCTTGATATGTTTCCTCTCTTTTCTACTTGCTACGTATGTAATGGCTTGATATTTATTGCACAAACAAAAAGATCAAAACAATCACAATCAAGTGCTTTGATTTGGTAGATAAGACATTGACACTTTCTCATGCATGTCGTATGATTCAGATGTATGTACTTAATCAACCATATACGAAAAGGCACAGTTATGAGCCGGCCTGTTCATGTACTTGAATGATACCCGGAAAATATCAGCTTTATCTCATGGTTTGGTACGTAGGGGCAACCATTCCATGTTGTTGATATTGTTGTTGTTGGTGCATGCTTTGATTCCTGCTAATGTTCATCCATCCTACACAAAGATGATAAATTAATCTCAGTTTGTAAACACTCTTGGAGACGAAATCAAAACTTTGTCTCTTGGATTAGTCATAGGAAAATGGATTTTCATCCAAATTGGAATGTTAGGATCCTTTATCCAATAAATGCTTGTAATAGTCTATTGTACTCAGTTTGTAAAAATCATAATTACCGACTAAAATCACTTTAGAAACAAGCATGAAAACATCCTGCGGAAAGATAGGGCTTCAAAAGACGACTTACCAGCAGAAGGATTCAAACCCCTATAATTAAGCTCCCTGTATTCTTGACAAAGAGCACAATACTCGCAACACAAATGAGTAAGGCAGTCAGATGCAGGTGATTCATCTAGTCCAAAACGGCCTCTGAGTTTGCTTCTATATGTGCAGGAATATATGCATGGGCATGCAATGACTAAGGCTATTATAGTGTAGATACATCCGGCTGTCTCACAAGCTGAATCAGAATAAATAATGTTGTCATGAGTCATTGTAGAATACTAGTTGTGTTTAGTCAGTCTATGTATGGCATATATGCTTACAAGTTCCTCCGTTGTCCAGCATCTCTGCAATTTGTCCGAATGTCACGCAGGGACAACATAGTGTAATCATAGCTGAAATACGATGAACGATGAAGTAAGTCATAACACACATGGTCTTTTGAATATCATGAAGGCATGTATCCATTAGTTATTTGGAATAGTTGGACCATGAAAAGAGGCTAGTCTGTGTCTGTGTATATAAAAGTAAACAATACCCAAAATCCATGCCAAAGTGTTTTATAGAGGACCAAATTAACTGGAAAAATAATGGTTATACATAAAAGGGCGACTAATAGAAATAACGCAAACAGAAAATTTTCACTATAGGTTACTGCCGTTGGGATGCACTTATCGATCATGACGTACTGTACCTTTAAAGAATGCATATATAGCTAGAACCTAAATTAGTACATTTGATTAACCACCAAGACTGATTATTGATCAAAACTTGGTTAGTACTTAGCTGATCAAGCTCGGATGGGGTGGGAAGCCACGCACATACGTAAAATCCAAAACTGAATGAAAGCATGGTCGCAGCCAAAATCAATGCAAAACACCCGAAGGATTAGTTTTCTGAAAATATGTATGCTTTCAATTTCAAGTTTTTCAATTGACATGCTTTTCTTATAGTTTGCTCCATTTTTTATTGGAGTACAATACTTTTTTCCTCAAACTGTAGACAAGTGTTGACACAATTCTAAAGATCTTGATTCCTTTGTTCCAGTACATGTTTTACATTATATCGTTCAAGATACAAATATATATATCTATCTAATAATATATGTAACACGTGAATTATGTAGGTGAAAAAGATACCATTTATAGGATCATCGAGACAGTCAAACAGTCCGGTATACCAACCCTGATGATAGTACTGTTGAGGGGGGCATATGACTTGTTGTGGCGGCTGAAATTCTTGAACAGGGTACGTATGATAGCCCGAACCCATTTGAGTAGGTTGGCCATAAGGGATCGATTCAGATACTTGGATCTGTGGTTGTATGATTATTTGTGGCTGTATATAAATTTGTTGCTGTGCTTGCGCAGGTGTCGTTGTAACTCCATTTTGCTGTGGCTGAGGCTGAGGCTGTGGCTGTGGCTGTGGATGTGACTCGGAATATTCGACATAAGGGTGAAGTTGTGGCTCAGAATCCTGAACCAAAGGTTGAAGTGGTGTTGATTGCTGGCTAGATTCTGTCTGATTGTTAGGCTTTCCATTCTCATTCACAGCTGAATATCCGTTGACTCGTCCCATTGCTAAACCACAAGATACTACTTCAAGAGTGTTACTGATGTTATGTATGGATAAATACAATATAGTGTCATGATCGAGCTATGCATCAGTGACAGTAATTGTATTCATCGTCATTTCAGCATTTGTGGAAAAGCCAAGGCATGTCTTTGTTACAACGGCCGGCTGAATAGAAAATACATAAGACAAAACATGTATAGACAAGATTAACTTTGTTGTTAACGTCCACAAATTGCTTCAAGAATTTACAATGACCAGTTCATCAAAATCAATTCGTACTACTTATTTACTCATTTAACCCGTTAAAAATATATCATAACCTTGATAAAGTTATGCACAAGTGAACAACTTAAATATAACACAAATAATACCATGTATTCTCTTGATTTGGAACTGACACAAATTCGAATGCTTGCTTTTAATTTGATAAAATGCATTCAGCTAACCGAAAGTTAGAACATCCAACCACTGATGTATATATGAGAACGACTCCACTGAGACACAATTTGAGATTAGTCCAAAGATGGGCAGACCAATATTAACAAACAAACCCTTGTTGCAAACATTCGCAACAAGATACCCAAACAGCTCTTGCATTACTCAGAAACAGAAATGTAGCCACTAAACAAAAGACATTAATAACTTGTAACAAAGTTGAAGCTAGTATTATAAGGTGGAAACCAGGGTTACCCAAAAAAAATGGTAACTTGTAATAATACAAAAGACGCGGCTTAACATTCACTGTGGATCGGATTACAAACACAAAAATTAGTAGAGGGAAAATGAATAAGTAATTAAGTTTTGCTTTGATGCAAACAACTATAGACAACTTCGAAATAGGGCCAGAGCCCACAGGTTATGACACAAATCTTTCATCAAATCTTCAATATTCCTAGTTCGTGAGTTCCAGTGTTCCATGCCATCTGGTGCAGTTCCTTCAGGCTTCAAGCTCTTTCGATCCCGCTTCTTTCCAGTTTGTTGACAGCACTTTTCCATCTGACTTCAAGCTGTAGATACATCCGGCTGTCTCATAAGCGGAATCAGAATAAATAATGCTGCATGCCATTAGTCATCTTAGAAAACTAGTGTTTAGTCAGTCTATGGCATATATGCTTACTGGTCCTCCATTGTCAAAGTATCTCTTCAGCTTTTCAAAATATCACGCAAGGACAACATAAAGTAACGATAGCTGAAATCATGATAATGATCAGGTAATTTATACTAGTAACACACATGGTCTTTTAATATCTTGAATACTCGGGGGCAACTTTTTGTTTATTTATATGCACTAGCTTGATACTCGCCCGCAATGTATGTAGTGACAAAACATTTTTTATCTATACGTTTTTCCTAACAATAACTTTAAAAATAAACGACAACTACCTATAAGCGGGGTATTCTTTAGAAATCATTGTCTTCCTCCTTCGCGTTGTATAGACCCTCCCGACTTTTCGTGATCACGGTCCTTCTAGCTTCTACACTTTAAAAAAATCGATATAACAACGATTATTTTTTTGACATATCCAATACACTACAAAATTCAAGCCATTCCCTTACGAAATTTTGAGCGTTTGTCGCCAGGGAAACTTCGCCAAAGAAAGCTAGTGCGGGAAAGTTTTCCTGACGACTTTTTTAGATTTCCCTGGCGACTAAGTGGGCCCCGCAGCTCTTGGGTTCAAATATTGGTGTCACGCTTGATTTGGTGCGGGAAAGTTTCCCTGGCGACACATGTCGCCAGGGAAAATTTGGGTGATTAACAAACTTAAGTAATCATGCTAATTAAACCTCACTTTTCCCTTGCGACATGTCGCCAGGGAAACTATTCGTTACGTTGACAAGTCAAAGTCTCGCGTTGACAAGTCAACGTTGTGCCAGAGTTTCCCTGGCAACATGTCGCCAGGGAAACTTTGCTAACTTTTCAGAAAGTCAAGCGAGCCTCAGGTTTCCCTGGCGACATGTGGCCAGGGAAACTTTGCTGACTTTTCAGAAAGTCAAGCGAGCCTCAGTTTTCCCTGGCGACATGTCGCCAGGGAAACTTTGTCAATTTTTTTTTTGTGCAGCCTGCACAGCAGGCTATTTCCAGATTTTTTCCGGAATTTTTCCGGAAAAAATCTACCAAAACCTGGGAATACAAATACTAAAAATCTACCACGAATCTAGTACCAAAACACAATAACATGTAACCTCTCGATCGATTAACTCGATCAATACAAATACATATGTCACAACTTGAGTACAAAGTTCCTAGTTACACTTATTAAACTTTCAAGTCGGGGTTTATAATTATTAAACTTGCATGTTAAGGTAGGAAAAACAAGACATACTAACCATTATTGCCATTCTACCCGTCGGCATTATCATTACCACTACTGTCACTCCCACCGGCGCCACTATCGCTGCCTCCCGTGCCACTCCCACCGGCGCCACTACCACTGCCTCCCGTGCCACTCCCGTCGGCGCCACTACCGCTGCCTCCCGTGCCACTCCCGCTAGCACCACCCGATAGGAATGCTGAGAACGCATTGGCGAACCTAAAGTCACTTCTCATAAATTCAAACACTTGAGACGCTTGTTCCAATCGTGGGTCGATGGCAGGGGGAGGATATATCGAGCAGTCCTTCTCGGCACTATCTGACCGACACCGGGCATGTGGCCTCGCTGCTTTCCGCCTCTGACGATACGGTTGATCTCGTCGTCCGTATGTTTTCCTGCAGCCTTCGTCACAAGCATCTCCTCCTAATGAAGTGACAAAAACAAACGACAGTTAGTATATTATTTATTAGTCGGGTTGGTATATTATGTATCGGCAAGGAATAGTAAAAACCCAAAGGTATATCCAAAAAAAAATTAATTAATTAATTAATTTAAAAAATAAAAAAAAATACTTACATACATAACGCGGTCCGCATCGCAAGGAAAGTTCCCATCCGGGTCGGTGTGCGTCAAGAAGAATTGGTCAATGACAGTCGGGGGTGGCACATCAGCTTGAATTGCATTTTGGGTCTGTACATACATAGACACGCATATACAGAATGAAGCAAATTCAAAACAAAAAATCACAACACCAAAACATATAATCAAAGACATATAATCACAACACCAAAATAGCTTCAATTGGCGTCGGGATGTGGTGGTTGTCGGCTGTGGTCTCGGCTGTGGTCGGGGTTGCGTCTCCGGCTGCGGTCGGGGCTACAATAACATAAAACAAACCCATTTTAATTATCAATCATAATAAGATAAACAAAATAACTTTATTATAAAATCAAAATCAAAAAATTAAAATTACAACCTTTTAAAATCGAGAAAGATTGGATGTTTAAAGGGTTAGAAAATGAAGAAAAGTGGGAAAGATTGGACTCGTCGGAGTGGTGGCAGTCGTCGGAGTGGTGGCAGTCGGTGGAGTGGTGGCGGAGTGGTGGCGAAGTGGTGCACGTGTGCAAGTGTGGTGGTGAGGCGGTGAGGTGGTGTGACTAGTGGTGGTGGTGATGATAATGATGGTGGTGATGGTGGTGTGGAGGTGATGGTGGTAATGGTGGTGTGGAGTAGCAGCGAAGAAGAGAAGAAGTGGGTTTTTTTGGATAAGAAAAGTTATGAGAAAAGTGAAGCATATCTGGTCAAAAAAGGTCCATTTTTTCCCCGGGGACAATCCCTGGCGACATGTCGCCAGGGATACTTTCTACTTTTTTCGTTTAGCCAAAAGCGCGCGTGATTGAAACTTTTTGGAGGGAGGTGACCAAGTTTCCCTGGCGACATGTCGCCAGGGATACTTTTGAATTTTCAACGCATATTCACGTACCTAAACCTTTTTGTCGTTTTTCTCAAACCTTCCCTTGCGACGTGTCGCCAGGGAAACTATCCCTGGCGACATGTCGCCAGGGATAGTTGCAAATGTCGCAGGGGATAATTTTTGTCAAAATAAAATTTATTATTACTTATATATTATTATAATTAGTTATAAAATTATTATTATTATTATTATTATTTATAAAATAATAATAATTATTATTATTTATAAAATAATTATTATTATTTATAAAATAATAATATCATCCCGGTCAGTTAATTTCTAAATTCATTCCGATTTAGTCCGTTTAGATTCTCGATTTATTCTAATTCGGTAACCATTGAACATCTAACGTTTAACAAATGTATACCGACTCATCCATTGAACATCTAACGTGTAACCAAGACATGTCGAGTCATCCATTGAACATCTAACGTGTAACCAAGACATGTCGACTCATCCATTGAACATCTAACGTGTAACCAACACATACTGACTCGTCCATTGAACATCTAACGTTTAACAAATGCATACCGACTCATCCATTGAACATCTAATGTGTAACCAACACATACCGACTCATCCATTGAACATCTAACGTGTAACCAACACATACCGACTCATCCATTGAACATCTAACGTGTAACCAAGACATGTCTACTCATCCATTGAACATCTAACGTGTAACGAACACATACCGACTCATCCATTGAATATCTAACGTTTAACAAATGCATACCGACTCATCCATTGAACATCTAACGTGTAACCAAGCCATGTTGAGTCATCCATTGAACATCTAACGTGTAACCAAGACATGCCGACACATCTATTTAACATCTAACGTGTAACCAACACATACCGACTCATCCATTGAACATCTAACGTTTAACAAATGCATACCAACTCATCCATTGAACATCTAACGTGTAACCAAGACATGTCTACTCATCCATTGAACATCTAACGTGTAACCAAGACATGTCTACTCATCCATTGAACATCTAACGTGTAACCAAAACATACCGACTCATCCATTGAACATCTAACATTTAACAAATGCATACCGACTCATCCATTGAACATCTAACGTGTAACCAAGGCATACCGACTCATCCATTGAACATCTCACGTGTAACCAACACATACCGACTCATCCATTGAACATCTAACGTTTAACAAATGCATACCAACTCATCCATTGAACATCTAACGTGTAACCAAGGCATACTGACTCATCTATTGAACATCTAACGTGTAACCAAGGCATACCGACTCATCCATTGAACATCTAACGTGTAACCAACACATACCGACCCATCCATTGAACATCTAACGTGTAACCAAGACATGTCTACTCATCCATTGAACATCTAACGTGTAACCAACACATACCGACTCATCCATTGAACATCTAACGTTTAACAAATTCATACCGACTCATCCATTGAACATCTAACGTGTAACCAAAATATGTCTACTCATCCATTGAACATCTAACGCGTAACCAACACATACCGACTCATCTATTGAACATCTAACGTTTAACAAATGCAAACCGACTCATCCAATGAACATCTAACGTGTAACCAAGACATGTCTACTCATCCATTGAACATCTAACGTGTAACCAACACATACCGACTCATCCATTGAACATATAACGTGTAACCAACACATGCCGACTCATCCATTGAACATCTAATGTTTAACAAATGCATACCGACTCATCCATTGAACATCTAACGTGTAACCAAGACATGTCTACTCATCCATTGAACATCTAACATGTAACCAAGGCATACCGACTCATCTATTGAACATCTAACGTGTAACTAAGGCATACAGACTCATACATTGAACATCTAACGTGTAACCAACACATATCGACTCATCCATTGAACATCTAACGTTTAACAAATGCATACCGACTCATCCATTGAACATCTAACGTGTAACCAAGGCATACCGACTCATCCATTGAACATCTAACGTTTAACAAATGCATACCGACTCATCCAAATACACTCATGCATGAGGTTTCAGTATGCAACACTTGTCCAGCTGATGGATTTGATGGATGGGTGGTCAATTGAACATCTGAATATTGGAGGGAAAACATTAGCGGAAAAACATTGGCGGGAAAATATTGGAGGGAAAATGTTAACAATTTCCCTCACTTCTTTAGCATAAAAGGAGAACCACACACACTCCTTATCATCACAACCACCAGCATATCACACACACTTATCATCACAAACACATTGTTATTATGAAGATGTTGAAGCATGAAGCTTTTTCGTGCAAGTGTGGACATTGAGATGTAGTTCTTCGAGAATCGTGGCAAACTGAATCCTTTGGTAGACTGCCCTATGCTTGTCCACGTTCACGGGTTCAACCTCCAGTTTCATATGGATGCAAAAAAAATTTATGGAAAGACGAACGCATCCAACTACTAATCAATTCTCTTGGAGGTTCAATGAGCTTTTCTCCTCCAAGCTCTTCTTCAAGACCTTCAACGAGCTTTTCTCCTCCAAGCTCTTCTTGCTTCTCCAAGCTCTTCAACGTGTGCAAACTGTGTGCTCTTGAATGGAAAAATAAAGGTACTTGAGAGTACAATAGAGTTGTACCGCAACCCCGATAGGCACACAATGGATTCAACTACACTACTTCACGACCTTTACGATGACATGGGAAACCTTAGTTTGAACTAGTTTGTGATGTGTTTTTTCCGTGTTTACGAGTCTAATATCGTTGTAATATCCATGTTTAATTAAGCGCGTGTTTAAGTGTCCGTGACGAATAAAATTATGTTTAGGAGTGTTTGTATGTAAGTCTCCCATGTGATATTACAAAAGGTTTTATGTAATATTTGGAATAAATAAATATTTGTTTTATAAATGTCTCATTCTGAAAGACTAATACTCTCATTCATTTACTTTTAATGTAATGATGAGGATTAATCTAAAATTTACTCGTAAAATTTAATTGGTTAATCTTATTTTCTTGTCTATAGTCTTTCAATTATTTTCTTATTTATTTCTTTTCTACACAAAGTTAGTTTGTTTTATCTCGACTCTTTCCATCCAGAAAAACCAGATAACGTCATCACTGCTTAACGAGCTAACGACAACCGTCACCCACTATCATCCCCACATATCAGCTTAATCTTCCGTATGATCGTCTCACTACAACAAATTTAGGGTTTTTCACCTTTTTCACATTTTAAAAAGTGTGAACTTTATTTATAAAATATTCACACTTGTAAGTGTGAATTATTAAAAAGTGCGAAGTATTAAAAAGTTCACACATAAAAGTGTGAAGTATTAAAAAGTTCACACATAAAAGTG
Organism: Glebionis coronaria; assembly: GCA_025667525.1. Taxonomy (NCBI): domain Eukaryota; kingdom Viridiplantae; phylum Streptophyta; class Magnoliopsida; order Asterales; family Asteraceae; genus Glebionis; species Glebionis coronaria. Next base: position 478,224,271 of record CM046880.1, read on the forward strand.
CGAAGTATTAAAAAATCTCCACACTAAAAAGTGTGAAATTATTTGTTACACCCAATTTGTTCACACTAAAAACACTAATAAAAGCTTGATCTTTTCAAATTCACACATTTTAAAGTGTGAACAAGTGGCATAATAAGTGTGAAAAATCAACCAATTTGTTGTAGTGTCTCCGTTTCACCCCACCACCGTCATGCATCACCGTCGGTTGCACACCACGGCTGTCGTCATTGATGGACTAAAATTTGACGAGCTCAAGTTTTTGAGTTAAAAAGTGAATGAATATACTAATTGAGGTTAATTATACTATATTAGTATGTAAATTATTAGGTTAATGATCGATCTTATTTTGTATTAGATCAGCGGAGGGTTAAGATCTATATAGACACTTAAATTAGCATAGACCTAATCCAACCAATCATAATCACTCATTTAAAAAAAAAACCACTTCCCACCATTTTTTTAAAAATTAAATATCTCACAAACGGTAAATCGTCAAACGAAAAAAAATACACAATTGTGACGAGAATTAAATCATCTATCTATCGAGGGGCACATGTATATACTTTCGATGAACTTTTTTTTCGACTTTTTTTCTTAAGTCACGTCTGGAGAGAATCATATATGATTCGTCACGAATCATATATGATTTTCAAAAAATCATATATGATTCGTGATATGAATCATATATGATTTTCTGAGAATCATATATGTTTCGTGACGAATCATATATGATTCTCTCCAGACGTGACTTAAGAAAAAAAGTCGAAAAAAAAGTTCGTCGAAAGTATATACATGTGCCCCTCGATAGATATATTATTTAATTCTCGTCGCGATAATATGTTTTGTTTTACGTAACGATAAACGGTTTGTGAGATATTTAATTTTTAAAAAATGAGTTTCTTTGTTACATGATAAAAATGGATGGTTGTGATTGGTTGGTTGAGTATATGCTAAACTAAGGGTTTATGGGGATCTTTTTCCTATGAATCTTGTTTGTTTCGTTTGCGTATTCAATGTTGAATAATTAATTGAGTGTCAACAGTTTGATTCTTTTAGTTTATGGATTAGATTGTGATTAGCATGTGGTTTTGGTGTATGATTTCAATTTGGGATGATGAACTGATAGAAATTTTATACGTGTAAGGTGTTCGACAAAACGTCTAAAAGAGGGATACACAACTTAACAAGCAATCACATGTTCCCGCTTGTCCTGTGATTGTGTTGGTTAGTTATAGAAGTGGTAGGCAGCTCGGCTGAGAGCTTTTAGTTAGCTATGAGACGATGTATAACCAAAAAGTACATACTATAAATGAGAACATTTGTGAAAGTATCATGGCTTTGACACGCCATTAAAGAAGTGAAGTTGTAGGTTGGAATGGGAATTTTAAAACACCACTCTAAGGTAAGCTCTTTAAACCCAAACTCTCATTTTCCAGCTTCTCGCTTAAAACCCGTCGCAGGAAAAAAAAATACGGCTGAGCCTACGCTCAGTGAACAGATATATAAAATAAGGATAAAAAGTAAAGAGAAGTTGCGAATATCAATGTTATATGAACAAGGGTATGAATATAAGAGGGCACGGAGTGGTCACTGCGTGGGGCTGCGTGGGGCTGCGTGGGGCCGCGTGACCACACCGTCGTAAACGACGTGGAAGACGTCGTGGCCACGCCCACGCCCGTGGAACTCACCCTTATTTACAAAACATCCCCTTATCAGTGTTGCAAAAATCGGTCTTGGCGGTCGATTAATCGGGGATAATCGCTTGGCGGGGATTAACCGCCGCGATTTTCATTTATCGGCCTTATTAATCGTTTTAGTCAAAATCGGTCAAAAATCGGATAAATCGGGGATATATCAGGGATAAATCGGTGAAATCGGGAAAAAATGATAAATCGGCCAACTCGATTTCGAATATAAATCGGCCAAATCGGTCAAAAATTGGATAAATCGTAAAAATCGGCCGAATCGGACATATATTTTAAAAATTTTGTAATTTTGTACATGAAAAATCCAATCCGATTAATCCTCGATTAATCCCCGCCAAACCTATTAATCGTTTGGCGGTACCCAAACGCCACGCTAACGTCGAGCGATTTTTGCAACCTTGCCCCTTATTCAACTTTACACTATCCCCTTATCAATTTAACCCAACCAAACGTCCCTTAAACGGCTAGTTTTTTTGCTCCAAAAGAAATTTTGAAATTTTTTTAACAATACTGCTAGCCAACGGCTAGTTTTTCTAAAAAAAAATTCTTGAATATTCAAAACAGCCTTAACGGCTAGTTTTTAAAAAAATATATTTAAAAATGTCTAACGGCTAGTTTTTAAAAAAACAAAAAAAAAACCTTTTTTTTAAACCCCTATATATACATAACACAAATTTTACACACAAAAAAAATATAAAAAACTTAAAACCCACACTCTAAATGGATCAAGAAAACTGTGAGCGGGCGGCCAAAAACAAAAATGTGCCGGACATAAAAGTTGATTTGAGTAAACTAGGGGCGGAGTTTCTACGCAAAAGGCAAGCCGCCCTTGAAGCCTTCGAAGTGGCGAAAAACAAAGACAACGAGCGCCTTATGAAGGACGAACTAAAATTTCTCTCAACATCGACTCGGGATTGTGACGAAACCGGCGCTCGTTTGATCAATGACAAAAAGGATGAAATCAAAAAGAAATATGTAATTGAATAAAGGGAAAATTTTCAAAAGAGTCCTTCATTTTTTAGCAATTCATCGAAGGGTCCAAAAAACATGTTTTTCCTGATACGGTCCAGGGCAACAAAGAATATAGGTCAGCAACCGTTCAGATTTTGACAAGTGTCCAAAAAATAGGGCAATTCTGACAGATTGCCCCCAAAAATAGGACATGTGGCGCATTTTGCACCCAATTGCCCTATTGCCCCAAAAAAAGTCCTTTTCGAGGAAAAAAAAATTGGTGTTTTCTAGGAAGTGAATAATGGGCAGACCTTTTTGGTAATTTTTCCTTGAATAAATTAGTTTTAATTTTATGCATTTTTTTTATTTCTTTATTAATTTTCGTATTATTGTTTTATTTATTTTAAAGTGATGGGAGCCGTTGGCACCAGAAAGTGGTGCCAAAGGCGCCACGTAGGATTTCGGGCCTTTGGCACCAGATTCCTGTTGGCACCACATTTCAGGGGTAACCGTTGGCACCAGATTTACTGGTGCCAACGAAAATAATTTTCTTTTTTATATTTCTTTTTTCACAAAAATTAACTTAAATAAAAAATTCATTAATAAAAAAAACATTACAATTAAAACATTTATTCAATACTTAAAACATTAAAATACTGAAATTCGATTAGTCAGTTCCCGGATCTGAATCCGATAACTGACCAGGTAACTCCCAACGCATTATTTCTTCTTCGGCCATAATTTTGGCCTCCAGCTCCCTTCGTTTCCTTTCTTCTTCTTCCTCTTGTTGTCTCAATACTTTTCGATCTAGGTATAGTTGATACACCTCTTTATCAGTAAGTCATCTGAGTCGTTTGGAATGGGAAAGGGTAGATCGGGAGACTCATTTCGGCTTCGGTGTTGTTGTGACGAAGAACCGATATGAGTTTGGGATGAAGAACCCAACTTATTCAACCATTCAGTATTTTTTTCAATTCTAGCTTCTAGTTTTATCGACTTTCTAAACAAAGATCTTTGAAAGCTGAAATCGACATCAGATTGAGTACTTGGATACGTGTCGATTAAATGACATTTCTCTGCCGAAAGATCAGTGCATTTGGCATATGATGTGCGCAATTTCGAATTTTCTTCGGACGAGGCTTCGAAATTTTCAGCTAACCACGTAAGCTTATCGTAACGACGTTGTTGATGAGTTATTTATTTCTGAATCATAGCCTTAATCTCGTCATCGTTGTGTGGGAAAGAACATGCCAATTTTTATTTCTGGAAGTGTGTGTGAAAATTGTCTGTGAAAATGTGGTATTTAAAGCCTAGCCCAACTGGTTTTTTTTTTTTTTAATTTAAACAGCCTAGCCCAACGGCTAGTTTTTTAAAAAATCCCCTCCAGCCAACGGCTATAAACCCAAAAAGAATTAAAAAAAAAAAAAAAAGTCTTTGCGCGAGGCCCGGTACGGTGCGCCAATGGAAGGCTGGCGCCAAAGGCGCAACAACCAGCCTCCAGCCAACCGTTCCCCCTTCCCCCTGCTCTTAGGATGTAATGTTTTTATTTGAATGAATAAAGTAAATTAAGATTTTAATAAATTAATTGTTGAGGGTAGTTTATGAAAAAAAAAAAAGTGGAAAAATTGGTGTGATGGTGTGGAAATGGTTTAATTATAAGATGGTTTTTTTAGTATGGATGTGGAAGTGAAAAAGTGGTGGGGTGTTTTTTGGTGTGGGAGTGTGATCACTTCATGTCCTTTAAGGAGTCATAAAGAAGATGAAAGAAAGGTAAAGGAATACCCACGAGCTCCTGACACAAATCATATATCATACCAAATCCAAAATAACCAAGTGCATATGGGTAGCTAAAGCTTAGAGGCATTTGTTTCACCTTATATAACTGGCTTACGACGTATCTGACTTATATGAATTTGGACAGCTGCTTAACTTAAGCCTTTCTAGATTACATAAGGGGTGTTTGGATATGCGGTTAGGAGGAGATTATCTTCAAATCTTAGTTCCAAAACGGAGATAAGTTAAAAAAAAGTGTTTGGGTAATAAATAGAGATAAGTGATTATTTGCGTTTAGAAGCTCTAAAATGGAGTTTTGAAAAAGTTAGTGAGGAGCTACTTATTTCATTTTAAAAATGGAGTTTTTTAGAAAAATAAGCTTTGAAAATAGAGTTTATTATCAAATTATCAAATTTGTCAAACACTCAAAAAAGTGATTATTTGATTATTGCGATTTCAAACTGGAATATCAAATCCTAACACTATTTTTTAAAATGGAGTTTTCAAAATGATTGATTTTTCAAAATAGAGTTTTCAAAATGAATAATTTATTTTCAATAAACACATCCAAACACCCACTCAGTTTCTTAAGTCACTGTAACCAAAATATCAAAATAAGCCAAGAAATGTGTGAGTTAAGAAAAAAACCCGAAAACATTATTATCAAGATTTCAATCATGAGTAGCATTTTACAATTTTAAGATCCAATCTGGACCGCAGATGAGATGGTCGCATGATCTCGTAAGATCTTATCTGTGACCATAAGATTTTTAAAATATACTAAGATAAAATATAATACGATCTTATCTTACTTTCTTCAGACTACAAATGTGTTTCTTAAAATTAAAAAAAAAAAAAAAAACATGTTAATCTTATTAAGAATTTGTATAATACTACTAAAATTATTAAAAAATAATATAATAATAGATCCCGATCTAACTTGATCTTGAAAAAAAAAAAAGACTCCTAACAGAAACAAAACACCCTCCCACAGTTAACTGTAACGAAACAAAGAACAAAACATCTATAAGCATATTTGACTTTGAAAAATGACAAGACAAATTAATCCAATAAACTTGTTATAATAAATTGAAAACACGGCAACTAAATGATGAAGTACTATGTAATGAAAAATGGATGAAATAAATAATTTGAAAGAAAACAGTATGTGTATAATAAAAGAGATGTAGGCACCATAGCGAGCCATAAGCTGATTAAAACAAAACAATGGCTTTCTGAGGTGCCCTGATTTATTGATTTATGTTCCACCAATTTTTCCAAAAAGAATGACGGCGGTCCAAGGTGCCATTAGCTGAACCACCTCGGATATGAGGAACACGATTTAGGGTTTCACCTTGTTACCGATCTATTTATAGCACAAACTCAAGTGTTGTCTTCTGTTAGATCCATTGGGCCTTGAAAGTATTATCATGGAAGATATTGGGCTGTCATTATATATGGAGTATGGAGTATGGACTACCTACCTTCTTTCTCTGTTGGTCAAAAAGTAGAAAAGCCATATTCAACCTTCTTGCTGCTAAGGTTGTTTGTCGCTCAAAAGCTTAAAAGAAAGGTTGGAGTAGCCGGTGTCGGTTGTTTGCTAGGTTCTGGCTGTTTGTTAGGCTTTTCGTCCTCAATTATCAGTATTAAACATCCATCGACTCGTCCCATTGCAAAACCAAAAGAGACTCCTCTTGATAACCACTAGCTTAGTGGCAAAAGAACTTGTGAATTAACCAAAGTAACTAACCAAAATATAATGAAGTGACCGCGCTAAGCTCCAGAAATTGGAGTCGTCTAAATAAAGTAACTAACCAAAATGTAATGAAGTGACCGCGCTAAGTTCCGGAAATTGGAGAGTCGTCTAAATATGTGTAGCAGTGCCATTCAAACCTTTTAGATCAGTCGGTCAAAAAGTTGAACCAGACCAAAGAACTAAACAAAACACATTTATTTTGGGTAAACCGGTTTTTGGCCCGTCCTTTGGACCGTGGTCAGCGCTACTTTAAAAGGACTTGATAGGCCTATGAGCAAATGTGAAACATGGTATGTGTCTAAATACGAGCAGACGAATTAACAAGAATACGCTTGCTGGAGTTGTGCTCCCATGACTCAGTAATCACTAAAGAAAAACAAAAGTAACTTGTAACAAAACAAAAGATGCAGTTTAACATTCACTGTGCAGTTCGAACACAAAAACTAGTAGAAGGAAAATGAATTAAGTATTTCGGTTTGGCTTTAATGCAAAAGACTATAGACAACTTCGAAACAGAGCCAGCCAAGCCAATAAAAAGAACAGTTCCACCACAAAAAGGCCAGAAATAACAAGGTCTGAGATTATGACACAAATCTTTGATCAAATCAATATTCCCATTTCTTGAGTTCCATACCGTCTGGTGCACTTCCTTCAACTTCTTTGGATCCCACTTCTTTCCAGTTTGTGGATAGCACTGTTCCATTTGACTCCACCTGTTGGTTAAGAAAAACACCACAAAATTTCGAATAGATTAGCCACGAAAATAAAAAAATGCAACCCTGATTAATGGTATGTTTGGATGCGCGTCTTAGATTTGCTACATCATATCAGTTGAAATAAGAACGTGATCTGTGAGATATTTACGCATGTTTTACGCAAGTGATTATGGATAATAAAAAAATTAGATGTCTGGCATATTCAGATTATTTTTGTAACTAAAAAAGAAATACCATAAAATATTATCTTGTAAATTTGGGCTAAAAGTCAAGCTATTCAGATCATCAGAACCTTGTTGCAACAACTGTCCAAAGGTGGTTCTTTGACCTCTAAATAACCAGGAGTAGAACCTCTTTTGCCAAACATTAAAATTTGTTTTCCCCAAAAACTCAGATAACCATTTCCAAACGCGCATTTAAACACAGCCTAAAGATTTTGTTGAAGGACAATATCAAGAAAACAATGAACTTACAAATGATTTACTCATGGCCCTTCTTGTATCCTCGTCGGCGTCTGAATATATGTCGCGGAAGAACTTGTTGAGCGCGGCATCGCCATCGAGCTTTTCATCTTTTTCCTGAAATCACCAAAAGATCAAATTAGCTACAAGTCTAGACCAACATCAGGTCTATCATAATATATAGCAATCATTAATTAGATTAAATGATTTACCTCCTTTTTCACTAGGGCCTCGAGTTTATCCCAATCTTTTGTTGGTTTTGAGGATGGGTACGAAGGTCTTTGAGTAACTGTATGTATTGGAGTGCAAGCAATTATTAGCACCTTAATATAACTTCAACCCACCGGACCATACAAATCGAATTAAAACATTTATGTCATTCAATGATGATGATACATATCTAATTCTCTTTTTCAGACTATGTTCCATTCTATACGCAATACAAACTCCATGACATCCTTTCGTTATTGAAAGGGGATTTTAAGTATCTTACGAATATACCAAGACTAATAAACAGTAAAAGGCTAGTTAGTTGAGACATATTTGCAAAACTAGAGCCTCAAATAGTTAATTGATTAGTGTTACGAGTTCTGCACGGGCCGGAGTCTCTATAGAATAGACTCGTATAGTTATTTGCTTAGGTCCGGAGTCTATACAGTTCAGTATGAAAAGCTCGAGGTATAAAAACAACCCAACACCGATTATTTCAACCCATACTAGACACTTCTTATCTTGTCAGATATTCACTTACCAGAGGAGACATTGCTGCTTCGCACAATTACGTTGTCTTTGACAAACTCAAGAGATGTCCAGTGAATATGTTCCACTTTTGCAAGACGGATTTCAATCTTGGTTGAGAGAACAACATATTTGCAATTTGCAGGGACAATCTGTAGATCAAAATTCAATGTCAGTTGGACAGTTGATATGAAGAGAGAACCATAACTTGCAAACTACAGTATAATAACTTGGCTCAGTTGACCTAATATTTACTTATTCCGCCCCTCTACAAACATATTATTTGAAAGTCAGAAGTTTAAATACATCACCTTTCCGAACAAGCGAGGTTGAAAAACATATGGCTCTTCCCCAGGCACCTCAATTGTTACACTTAGCTGAAAGCAAAGAAACACTGTTAACAAGCTATTCTTTGTGATATAGCCATGAAAGTCTAAATATGGAATCATAGTGAATGCATAAATGTCAGATGTGACAATTGCAACCCATTTACTTATAGTTAGGTTACGTTTTATCTTTAGAAGGAACAAATAAATAAAAATAACTAGAAGCAAAAGAAACAGTCTAAAGTTGCCAAAGGTGTACTTCTAACGTTTTAATGCATACAACCTCCTGATTCCCCTTAGATAGTTATTTAAAAAATTGGTGTGATACAATACAGTAACACATTTAATATTTATATATATAAAATAAGAAGGAACTAGACAAAAAATGGCTTGCAGGTCAACCCAATCCTTCCTGTTACATAACCCCGACCCCCCCTAAATCTTCTCGTGTTGCCAACCTCTAATATATGTTCACAAAGTTGAAAAGCCAACTTACAATTTGTTCACCAAAGTTGACTGAAACACGGTCAGCTGGTACGCCCTTAGCAAATACAGTCACAACCACCTCCTCTGGCTTCTGATAGTATTCATGCCTGTACATATATGGTTTGTTAGATCAAATATACAGACGACATAGAGTTAAGAAACTGCTAATACGAAAACTAAAGAGCTCAGAGTTGACCACTATCAAGTAAAAGGGTCTTGAGTATTTAACTTTCACAAAAGCAAGGCATTTATTAAGCACTTAACCCTTATGATAATTCGATGCTATCCACAACTAAAGTAAAACTATGCTTTAGTCTAAGCGATGTACAGTACACAAAAGAAATACGCAAATAGGTCTTCAAAAGTAGTTCCATCAGTGCCAGTTTCAGATTTCTCATCTTATCTATATTAACTTAACATCTAAATGTCTGGTGAATATTTATAGCGACCATGCGATCTGTACGAAATAGCTATTATTCTCAGCTACGCTTGTAAGAAGTAATGCATATTCCATTTGGTACATCAAGTTAAGTTCAGACCTGTATTTTGGTTTGGCTGGAGTTGTGGTCGCCACCTCACTGGAGATGGTATTTACTTGGTCAATTTCTTTTGGAGCTTCATCAACAATCTCAGTGAGGGTTAACTTATGGGGTGCCTTCAGTGATGGCGCTACTAGCTCACCTTCTTCCTCTGTTCCAATAAGCAAAGTAATATCATCAAAAATCATGTCTTAATATACTAACCAGAAAGTAGCATAGCGTCTATAAAACTAGGGACTAAAAAGACATGTATTCATAATTACCTGCAATACATTTGTCACACTTCTTTATCCATTCACTGAATCTTGTATCTTCTGGAACTAAAGAAGCGCCAGCTTCAAAAGCTGTTTTGGCGGTATAATATTCTTCAAGGTTGAAACATGCGGTTCTGCCGAGCAAAAACAGGCAAAGGTTAAATTCCAAAACATTATTCGATTTCAAATATACAATTCTCAAAGATATTGCAAATACTATATTAGCTTAATTACATCTTATTTTATTAAATACTGATATAGGAGGTTTTATGTTTGGACAGCTATTACCCTGTTCTTTTTATAACTAAAATTTTAAGACGTTAGAGATAATATCCCAGCCGAATCGACCTATCTGGTGCTTACTTTATTTTAAGAAAAAGTACACGAAAAATCATTTGGGATAATCCTATTAAGCATTCAAAGGATCAAATCAACTGCTATAATCTCAATTCCAGTAACCCACATCCAGTTTGCACAGACTGGATGTTTATATGGAAGACGTGACAAACATCACTAACTTGCTAACAAACTAATTTAAGTTATTTCAGGAGCTACTCACCCTTTGCGCAGATATGCCTTTGCTACTGAGGCGTCCAATTCAATAGCTTTGTTCGCATCAGAAACAGCCTCTGCACCAATACAATTGTACAAACCATTAATCACATGTTATCTAAAACCAATCACATAAAAAATGTTCAAAAAGTATTATCTTAGTCACATAAAGAATACTTGCACTCTACACATGAACCAATTCATATACACAAGTCTCACTGAATCTATAATTTCATAAAGTACCAACTAAAAACAAAAACTAAAATCAAATGAAACAAACTTCCTATGTATTAGGCAGTATAAATATGTTTATAAACAATAATGTGTAGAGTGTTGGGGTGTTTGTTTCGGCTTATATGTGAGCTTATGAGCTTATTAGATTTCTGCTTATCCGCATATATTTTCCGGCAAATTTTGAGACTTTATATAAGTTCATTGCAATATGAAAAACTCATACCAAAACCCATCCAAACGCTATCTTCTTTAGCTACCTGTTTCATTATATATTTGATATCAAGTGATTCCCTTGAAACACACACACATCCAAATGCCCATAAGTCTCAAAATTAGCCAGAAAATTAAGGCTTATAAAATACAAGTCGAAATCAAATAAGTTCATAAGCCCACATATAAGCCGTAATTGCTATTCTACTCTGTAAAGGTTAAATCGATAACTTGGCATTGTTTAAACTTCATTACCCGAAACATAACAACATACAAAACCAAGTGAAATTAATGTAGTTACCTTAAATCGCCAACTTTTACTAGCATTCGACACCTAACAATCTAACATCATTAATAACACGAGTCACATCCTAATATCCTAAACATATCTCAAAAACCCAATCCCAATCTAAACACAGAAACAACAAAACGAAAAAAAAAACAAAAACCTTAAAAAAAAGACAAGAAGCTTAAACAATTCAAAAAACAAGATCTAGAGAAAGCAATTAATACCAGTGAAGTTACTAAGCTTAATATTGGCTTGAGCACGGTCAGAGAACAAGTCAGGGTTATTAGGGTTAATAGCGATGGCTTGAGAATACAAGTCAACGGCTTTTTCAAAGTGGTCGTCGATGAAAGCTTCCTTAGCTTGTGTTACCAGATCAGAAAACGATGAAACCGCAGCCATTGATTGATTATTGACTTTGATTTTTGATTTTTGATTTTTGATTTTTGATTATTGACTTCAATGAAGGTTTTATTTATCGCTGAAAAATAATAATAATGCAAGTGATTAAAAGATGTGTTTGTGAGTTTTATAGTGGATAGAGCCGGTTTTCGGATTTCTTTTCTTTTTATATACTATAGAAGGTACTAGAATAGACTTCTTTTTTTTTTATATATAAAGTTATCTCACACACTTTTTATTTACCAAAAGCAAAACTATATTTTTTAATAAAAATAATTTTTAATTTAATTTTTTTATTTTTATAAAAAAATCTAAAAGGATAAAAAATTTGATAAAAGTTTTTGAAAAAATTGATGAAGAAATTTAATAGAGAAAAAAAAAGACATAAAACTATAAATGTTAAATTTGTAAAAAAGAAGAAAAAAGAAAAATTGAAACAAAAGGTAATAAATAAAATTTTAGTATTTTAACTGTAATTTAAATAAATTATATAGTGTTAAGTGAAAAATATAAATTTTCATAATTTTTTAATAACTTTAGAAAATTAACAAATACTTTTTATATTTTATAAACTAATAATATCATATTATGAAATATTAAGCACGACTTTTTTTATATAACTCTATATTAAACTAAAATATTAAATTAAATTTCATTTATTTGTAAACTCGAACGTACACACGACTTATAACTAGCCTAAATTTATGAAAGATTACAAAAATGGTCCAAACATGATGGGCTTGCTTGTTGTTTTAAACCCTAACAAAAAAGTATAGCATAACTTAACGATCAGACAACTTTGTAAATTTTTTACATGTGTCTTAATTGTTCTATGGGTAACCTAAGGCACTAAGACAACTGTATAATCAAAAAAATATCAAATTTTAAAAAGTTGTCTTAGTTGTCAAGTTGCGTTAAACCTTTGAAAACTAACTTTGATTTTGGACTATTTTTTTTATTTGCTTAAAGTTTATTGTGGAATCTGATTTACTTTATGTTTGTCAATTTTTCGTTGAACTTTTAAAAAATCCTAGTTTTTTTTAAAAGCTTTAAATTACAAGAATTATTAAAACCGATGTGTTGATTAAAAAATGTCAAAATTATGTAAAACAAGAAAGAATGATACTTGCGCATTAAAGCGAGGTTACTTTATTTGATTTTTGAAAATAATTGATAGTCAAATCATTGAGTATTAGTAAATGAGAATGCACTTGATTTGTGCTAAGATTTTGACAAATGTTAAGAGATCAATGTATCAATAAAATTTCAAATATGAATTTTTTTATTATTTTATAAATAAATTTTAAGTTTTTTTTAAGTTGTTATATACGTTAAGGATGTCTTTTAAATGTTTTTATATTAAACTTTAACATTTTATTATAAAATCATACACACATATGAAGTATATCAACATTGGTTCGTTTTAGGTTCGTTTTAGGTTCGTTTTGTTCGTAATTCAAAAACCTTTATGTTTGAGATATTTTTCATTTAAAAAATAGTTATAATATTTAATAAATAAAGTTTGTTATTAAAAAAAGTCTTAAAGAAGTTTGAAAGTCTCTTTTGCAAAAAAACAGTCTTTTAATTAATTCTTTTTGGGCTTGGCTTTATTGAGCCGTCCTTTTTTAGGCTTTAATTAAAAAGGCACCACAATTTATAATTTTGTTTTGAAGCGGTATAATATCAAAAATGCTATTTTCTCCTATAAAAACCTCCTACAAATCTTCCTACACATTGGATCCTGACATGTGCCAGAATTGACGGTTAAGATCTGGAGAGATAATAAGTGGAAAAAATGAATATTATATGATTGTGTGTGTAGGAAGATAAGTAGGAGGATTTAGCAATGCTCGTATAATATTAGTGCGACTCAAGTTTAAACATGTTGTAAGATAAAGAAAAGAGTTTGAGGGTCTGTAGCTTTCATGAAAATTGTAATTTTGTGAATGAGAGGACTAACGGGGCATTTACTTTATTGATTGGTTTCGAATGTATTAGGATTTTGAAATGTATGATAGACTAGTAAAAAAGTAACTTTGTTAGATATTGCTTTGTTTATTAAACTAAGATTGAGAATAACAATAAAACGTATTTTTTATTTAATTAAAAAAATAAAAACAAATTTATAAGAAATAGAGATTGAATGAAATATGGTGAAAATAGTCAGAAAGCGGGTGCGTTTGATTTGCATATCAGAATCAATATGATTATGAGTCTAGGTATAGTTTGGAATGTGAATTGGTACGAGGTTATATATCATTCCACATGTTTGGTTTGGTTCTTGGTATTAAAAATTAGTAAACGATGGTATGGTGTATGCCATAGATTAAGGCTTCATTTATAATCTTGAAATATGGACACTAACCAAACACTTGTTATGGGATTCAAACTCATTCATTCATTGTCATTTTTGTGTGCCAAACACACCCAAGTAAATCTCACCGGTAAGGCTTGGATTGAAATTTCATAATGTATTCTATTACTTGATTACATATTACATATAGCAAGAAACTAATTTGGTCTACTTTCATCCATAAAGGGATAAATCTACAAAATGAATAGGGCCTAAGTTGCGACAACAACCTAAATTGACCACTGTCATCGCATTAACGAAACCACTACCACCATTATAGCCTAACTGAACCACCACGTATGTGATGCACAACTACCACCAGTCTTCGACGTGTTATATGTATAATAAAGTTTTTTCCTCAAAATAATTACGGTTGCTTATACAGTAATGGGAATGCAGAATTGTAACGACCCACTTTGACAAGTAGATCGTTATGTCACATTTATGGCGTGTCATCAAAGCATAAATAAGGCATAACGTCATAAGGACATAAAAGACCAACAGGAAAGCCGGAATCAAACATCGGCTCTCCACATAAATAAGAATAAAAGAATGCTAAAGGACAAAACATATGTCCAACTGAAGCATAAGTATTAAAATGCATAAGGGAAGAAACTAAGGTAGCTCTCATCCTAAGCACATACTCGCGATGCCCAATATCGTCCTTCGGTACCTGCCGTATGAGACATGAAAAAGAAAATACGGCTCAGCAATACGCTCAGTGAACGGATATATAATGACATGATAAGACTAACTGAAAATGAGTAATCAACAATGAAAGCAGTAGAAAATGTGTATGTCCTAGAAAACCTGGAAGATGATTTATAAACAAAAGGAATATGTTGAAAAGTCTTAAGTTTATGCATGCAATATAATTAATTGCCCATGAGCTCATATAAGTCGTAACATACTATCAACGTGCATCAATACATAGAGGGGTAACCTCGTCATGCTATTAGAGGGGTGACCTCTAATAAATAATAATCTGGGTGGAGGGATCAACTCCAAAGTGATGGAGTGTAGAGCACACACTAAACCAATCACCCTGTAAGTGTAAACCTGAAACTAGGATGCACCCACACGCCCCACATAACAATAATAATAATGTCCAACTAAACGTGGATGGACGCCGCGAGAAATCACTCTCGTCGTGGAAGAGTCATGACACAGGTGCCTCATGTGTTATGGTTATGGTACTTCCATAACTAGGTGGTCATGTAATTCATGGTCATGCATATATAGCTCGGGTGATTTAAAATGATAGCATGGCAAATAATGAAAAGTATTTATGATTTGAAAACTAGGAAAAACAGATGGCATAACAAACGGGGAATCCTAAGCATGCATTGAAAAGATGTCCTTACTGAAGGACGGAATATCCGTACCTTATGTCTAGTAATCGGTGGAAAGATGAACCGCGGAAAGTATTACTCCGACTTCACGTAAGCTACATAATAAAGGACGTGTATGAGTTGTGATGACGTATAGTCCCCAACCGGGTCATGGACCCGGCCCACGGGTACTACCCGCATCCGGCCCATCACTGATGGGTTAGATTAAATGTCATTTAAGCTTATGGGCTTCGAATGAACAGTGGTCGTATAGGTGTGTGCGGCCCACGGCCCGACACGACCGGTACAGAGTTAGACAAAATCACAATCTTATTAGGATTGGGATTTACCCTAAAGTAGAGGATATACACTCACCATAAGTAGAAGATAACAATCAAACTAATTATGGCACTTATCCTTTGCTTGGGGTTGAAGCATCGGTGACAACCCATTAGGGTTTCACCGCCTATATAAGGAACCCCTAAGGGTTCCACAAAGGTATCACATTCTTCATACTCTCAACCTACAACCAATTCATAACCCTAAATCGATTACTTACTCTCACGTTGGAGTCTAATCGTGGGATACGTTCCCACGATAAGCTTAACGCGTGTTGTTTTAGTGTGTAGGGTCTCAGTAAGACATTTACCTGGTGCAAGAGCCGGAGCCCAACCTATCCGAATTAAGCCTAATTCGGATTAAGCAAGGATCATCCAACTTTTGTATCAACAAGTTGGCGTCATCCGTGGGACCATACTCTAAATTAAACTCAATCTTCATCTCAATCTATCCCAATGACGAAGGGACACTTTCAGGGAAACCCAAGGAACACGAATCCTGGGAATCGGAAGTCCGCGGGTGATGGGATATGTCACACCCCACCATGGCGGAATATGGGGCGCGGCGTATGGATATCATCACAACAATAGCGTGTCTATAGAGATAACTAAATGAAATGGAAATATCATAAATGATGACACAATGTCATGAAGATATCACAAACAATGCAGGCGTCTAGGTAAGTAAGTAACAGGTCTACCTCTTACCAAATACATACAATTAACAAATAACAAACATATAGGTGTCTACAAAGTATCACTTATTCAAACATAAGTAAAGACTAAGAGGAAAGGGGGTTCCTCCAAATGCAATCCTAAGCCTCCCGGCTAGCCACTCATATTCTCACGCTTAACCACATTCTCACCTAAAAGAGACACTAAAACACGTCAACATAAAGTTGGTGAGAGTCATAGGTTTAGACTCCAACCCCAAAATAGTTATAAGCTGTGAATAACAACCATCAATAAAAGAACATATGGACAATGTGTTACAATTATGCATTAACAACTACCATTCAAGATTAACCATACAATCACAATTCCAAGGCATCAAGCCTTACCAATAACCACAATTTCCAAGGCTCCCAGCCTTACCAATAACCATGGTCCCATAACCGCCCATACACCTATGAACCAATCCCAAGGCCCCGCCTTATCAACATCCCCTTGGTACCAAGTCAAACCACAATAACAATCAAGAATCGCATAGTAGTTAATCACATAAGTATACACACAAGTCTATCACAAACCAAAAAAACATTCACAACATTATTTACAAAACCACACAGTGTCTCTTCCATCCCATCTGGAAGTCAAATCATTTATAGCTCATAAAAACATGGGACTATGAAACTCACATGAACAAGCTTCTCCAAGTACCCGCACTCTAGCAAAATCTAAACACACAAACGTATACAATCAAGACATGAACCACATACCAAAATGGCTCATCAATCTATGATGGATATCTAACCTTGTCCTACAACGTAACCCCATTTATATGCCATATGCATCTCATGACACCACTCTATAAAGCCCTTAACTTAGTTTTAGTTCATAACTCGCCCCGTTAACATTTAACCCAAAACAGTCCCGTTTTTCATACCTTAAACTATGGGTCGAAAACCCCCTTAACCAAATCAACTTCCTCTGTAAGAGAAACCATATGCCCTTACATGTGTTAGCTAACTCTCCCTTTTGGCCGCAACCTTGAAGACATAGTTAAGGCCTCCATATATATATATATATATATATATATATATATATATATATATATATATATATATATATATATATATATATATATATATATATATATATATATATATATATATATATATATATATATATATATATATATATATATATATATATATATATATATATATATATATATATATATATATATATATATATATATATATATATATATATATATATATATATATATATATATATATATATATATATATATATATATATATATATGTATATATATATATATATATATGTATATATATATATATATATATATATATATATATATATATATATATATATATATATATATATATATATATATATAGGGGAGCGCTATTTGCAGAACCCTTTTTTTGGTACAGAACCTACAGAACCAACTTTTTACTCTCTATAATGCATGATGTACATGTCAATAATGCAAGATGGCAATTTTGAAAATATCAACTACTTATTTTAAAAAAAAGGGCAAATATGGTATTTTGACTCTCCATAAATTTTGCATCTTTGAAATAGATTTTAATTAGAAATTCGTTTTTAAATAACATTAGATTTTTTTATCTTTTTTTTTTTTTGGTAATTACATTTATGTTTTCAGATTTTTTTGGTAATTACATTTATGTTTTCAGTAATTACATATATGTTTTTTCTAATGTAAATTGTTTTCAAAAATTTTATCTACACATATATTATTATATATTGATTTAGAAAAGATACAAAAGCATGTTTGCATCGTCAATAAATAAGCATGCGTGATTCGAGAACTAACTAAAAAGATCCATTATTATATACTGATTTAGAAAAGATCCATTATGATATCTGTATTCATAAGAAAAAAAATCAAAAAACAAGCATGCTACAAGCGTATTTACAAGAACAAACTACTAGATCGTTAAAATATAAATAAACTGAGCAAAATTAAGTCAAATAATTGTTGAGGCCTACCTACCTAACTTCAACGTAATAATACAATATGTAGTTAACATCGATGAACAAATACAGTAACATGTTGACCAACTGTGCGTGTAACCATCTTACGCCATAGCGTTTCGATATCGACAGGCTTTTTTTTTATCATCATCACAACTATAAAAAAATAACTAACTAACTGAAATCTTTAAACATATGTGCACGACTTCAAGGCATATATGTTCGGTTTTGAAAACATATATGTACTGTTTCGAGAACATATATGTTCGGCTCTAAAAACATATATGTCCGGGTTTGAAAACATATACGTTCGACTTCAAAAAGCGATCATCTTCATCACATACTATCAACCATCCCCTTCAACAAATATAAAAAAAACTTAGTGAGTCATAACAAGCTAAACATAAACATAAAAGTTTATGTATAAAACACAAAGGTAAAAAATTTAAAATTTTATTTAAAACTACACAGTATCACATGTTCACATATTAATTAATGTACTTTTTCATTTATCATATTTTTATCATTGTACTTTGTATGTGCATAGCTCGAGCCACAAAGCTTGTTTCTAACCACTCACATGCGCAAATAGTACAATGACTGAAACAAAATGAACAAAAAGGAAGTTACTAGTTAATCTAATATTCCATCACTACCTTTTTACGGTTACATTGAAAAAAACATTAACCATGTCCATTAGAATCAAATATTATATGTAGAATGAGTTGTAAAAACAAACCTATATCAAGAAAACGAAGATCTAAAATACAAAGACCATATCAAAGAAACGAAGATCCGGATCCATCAACACATGCAGCGCCATCAAATCCAAAATACAAATATCAGATCTCCTAAATTCATACTTGTTACGAAAGCCATATCCATCATCCTTGTGGTCAATGGCTTAGATCCCTTAGATATTAATAGTGGATGATTATCACAGTGATTTTTATACTCACTCTGTCGGCAAAACCATGGTGATAGTGACGAACAAATAGGGTGCGGCTAAGGTTTGTGATGATGAAGAAATATATAAATGATTTTCTTATGGTGGTTTTAAATTCAGAGGAAATGAGAAATATGTAACTGATTTTTGTATTGGATGCTAACTTTATGAAAAGTTAAAATGTCTGCTTTACCCTTTATTTAATTTCTTTTTATGTAATTAGTAGTTTATATTTTCAAAGTTACCATTCTGCATTAATTTAATGTACATCATGCATCATTTAGAGTAAAAACCTAGTTCTGTAAGTTCTGTACCAAAAAAGTGGTTCTGCATATAGCGCTTCACTATATATATATATATATATATATATATATATATACTTTTACCTATCTAGAATTTACTGATTTTGAACATATGAAAAGTTTGTTATGATCAGAGGGTCTTACCCTAACCCATTTGTTTAGACCTCCTCCCGATCTTTTATTTAATATATAATATATGTATTATGTTCGTTTGAAGGTTCTAATATAACCCTAAGTACCCCAAACAATTCAAAACATAAAAAGAAAACAGGCTGATCCAAAAACTGTTTTGACATCCGACTGATGTAACATGTTTTTGACCCACTTCCAGACCTTCAATTTAGTTCTCGTTTCTTGCATTTGAAAGCCAACTCAATTACCTTTCCAGGGAAATAAAATTCGAAAATTAAAAGTTTGTAAAACTCTATATATGATCAAAACAATGACCCAAAAATTCTTCCCAGTTTTTAAAAACGAATTTAACATAATTAACCAAATTAATTACCCTCATCATGTTTAATCATTAACCCTAATTATTATAATCATGTCTATATCATTGTTATAACATTAAATTACAGATTTTTAATAAACACTAACCTAGATCCATCATATAATGATTAAGAAAGAATTAAAAACAATTTAATTAAAAGGGTTTGAAGATTTTACCTTAGATTTAATGGAAGACAAGAAAAATATGAAAACCCTAAATAGACTCCATGGATTTTGACATCCAAGGATTTTATGAATGTTTTTGGTTAATAAAAGTTTTTATATAATTTCCTAACAAGTCCTTGACCCATTAGAAAAGCCCGGTTCCTCTTTTTCTTTTTTTTCCCTTTTCTTTTTCTTTCTTGCGTCCCAAAACCGACTATTATATGTATTTTTATTTTTTTTATTTTTATTACTTATTAATATATTATTAATAATACCTTAATTTACCTTAATTTATTTCAGCTCCTAAAGCCTCGGAAACCTCAAAACCGTAAAACTAGTCAAATTTACGCGTATACCGTAAAAGACGTAAAAATATACAGTTTTATAAAAACTCTTAGAATATGAAATAAACTAATTAACTAAGTCCTAAATGACTTAAAACCATCCCAAAAAATACTCCCGTGACTAACTAGCTCTTCCGAGACCCCTAAATGCAAAACCCTAAACCGTAAAAATACGATTTTCTATAATACATATACGTATACGTAAAACCACTAAATAACACCATCTCATTTCATAGTCACTACCATGTGAGATCATGAACATGAAATAACCGTTCCTCGATTTACTTATGAGTATCATATACTCATAAACGATTTCCAAACCTCACTTCAAACACACAAAATAATCACATAAGCACATAAAAGCACATATTTGCACAAAACACCTTAAACTATAGTCTAAGTGACGAACCCCAAAAACCATGGTTGTCACATTACTCCCTCCTAATAGAAATCTCGTCCCGAGATTTACTCCTTAGGATCAAACACACACACAACAAATCACATGAGGATACTTGTTCTAAATGAACTCCTCTCATTTCCATGTGTACTTTAGTTCAAGTCTCAAAATACCACATATACAAACCAACAATATTTAAACTCATTCCCAAACTATTGATCTCACAGCCCATAAATCTCACAAATGACTATTTTTAACACAAATCCCTAATAACCGCACATGCAAATATGCATTCTCAAACCACATTTCCCAAATCTCAATACATGAAATATATAATGTACACCACTCAATTTCCCAGGTAATTCTATACCCATAAACTACTGGTCCAATCTTTCAAAAGATCATAAATGGACCTACAAAACTTGACATCAACTTTTCCTTTTTTCCTAAACATGGCGCCCGTTACTATGGGTGAAACTTCATGCATAATTTTGTCACTAAACTATAGTGGTTTCCTCCTTTTTAACATATCACCTCTTGTTTCTCTCGTCCTTCCACAAACACCATTATTATATTAGCAGCCTCTTTCACCAATTCTAGTCCACAATAGGGGAAATTCACCCTATCCTTCCATATAGTGCCTCAAATGGCATTCCTAAACTTCTAGGATGATAACTATCATTATATAAAAACTCAAACATCGCTAACGAGTTTCCCACATCCCTCTAAATCAGTCACCCAAGCTCTCAACACGACTCTTATACTTGTAGCAATTTCTCACTTCGTCCATCCTTTTCCAAGTAGCTGGATATACTCATATCCAATCATGTTCATCAACTCCCTTTAGTCCATACCACCAAACTACTTAAAAATTCCAATTTCCTTACAAAAAAGTGACCTGTGACGGTCTTTCACATATTCATTAGTTAGTTTTATCAACTGTCGTCCAAAACCATGTTACAACTACTTCCATCAAATTTGGATAGCTCATTAGTAGCACCCATACACTTCTTTTCTCACTTTCCTCTATGAAAGATTTTTTTTATACCCAACACTTCCTATATACCTACACAATGTATTACCTTCAAGGTCATAGTGCTCCTCATCTTGTCTCAGTTAGACCAAACCCTTCGTCTCTCATGACACATCACATCTATAACTCCTCATCTATTCGATTATCGATACTAAGCCTTCCAATCAAACAATATAGGTCAGTTCCATTCCCTTTTCCATACTACAACAATATTAACATGCTTTGTGCTTTAGTCTACTCATTAGGCTATACCAAAGTTTTACCTTCGCTTCCTATCTTGACCTCTTTCATTCACGATTCGCATCTGTCCACATTTCCTTCTTCTTCCTCAGCTCATGACATACTTCATGATGTTATGCTTCCCGTCTTTCAAGTCATCTATACGTCAAAGTTTTCCAAGTAGATTCACTTGTTTTCCCCACGACCAGTTCTCCTACCCCCTCCTAATAGGGACAAACTAGAGTTTCATGTGATTACATGTGGATCACACTCTCATCTTATACCCATATTAGTTTCCATATGTCTAAACTAAGCCATATTCTAAATTCTTACTCAAGTCTCATACTTTTATTCTGACCTTGCACCTAACATGAGGTACTTTCAATCATCATCTTCTAAGAATAATTGGTTCTCTCCTTCCATGGTTCTCCCTAATTCCTACATTATCATGTCCAACCAAAATTTCTCACTCAATTCATCAACTCTATGAGATCGTTATTTCATTGGATAATGCATAACTGTCTCTTCCAAAGAACCTTCATAAACACCTTCACTAAACTGACCCTATAATCACTTCTCCACGAACTTATTCCGCTCATCTTCACTACTCATCCCTCGATATTGATTGCCATGAAATTCAATCTTTGTGTAGTCACTCGACTCTACTTGTTACTTCCACGAGTTCTTAATCTCCCATGTTATGTATTCACTTCATCACGATCCACTGGTTCAGCTCTTTGTAGCTCCACTCCGGTACTCGATTTGTCCTTCTTCGTCACGAACCATACGAAGATTCCCATCATAGTACTTGTCACCTTTCCAGTCCTTGCAACTTCTGTGACTCCTTCGAAATCTCTTGCATCCTTCTAGCAGTCGACACGTATTCCTTTCAGCTCCTTGCTTCACGATGTAGCTCTTCACGCACTCCTTCTCGTCTCTATGATGTTACCTAAGAACTTCACACTACCCAGTAGCTTCTAACTTCAACTCATCTACCACAATATTTCTAAAGGTACTTCAACCCCTCAATGGCTCACTCTTCCTTACTTGTTGTACTTCACCATTAATCAGCCTCCTACCAATCATTCTTTCACATCCATGTTTTCCTTCACGTGTCTACTACTACCTTGCCTCCATAACTATACCAATTCCCTTGCGTGTTATTTGTCCCATATTTCCATTAGTAGAAACTTTCTACTCTATCCTCACATTCGCTAGTACTTTCATCAATCTCCTAATGGTACTTCAACCAACTTCTCATAGCATGACATCTCGTTCCCACGACTAGTCAACTAACTTTACTTACTCCCTTATTCCCATTACCAATCTAAGTTTCAAAACTCCACAAATATTAATCATTCCTTTAACACAACCTTTAAACCAAAATACATCTCTCCATTCTAATATCTAACCATAAGTAATACTACCCAAACTCTATTCTCTCATCCTAACGTTTCCACAATCGCATAACTAAATCAACCATGACGTGTACCAAAAAAATTCCAAACGGTCGCGTCCCATAATAAATATAGGGTAAACCGAAATATTAACCATAACGAACCCTAGCCAAAACAACTGAAAACCAAAGAATGTAATCTGAAAGATTTAATGGAGTGTGCCAACAACGAAAAATTAGACTTGTCACGTTTAGTATTACCAAATTTCAATATCTTAGAAAATTTTAAATTTTCATCTCAATTAGTTACTTCACATTAGGACCATATTTTAACACCAATAAATGAAATCATAGTCATATTTTACCATCTTCGTTACTATCAAAGGGCATAACTCAGTTAGTGTACTAAAACTCACTTTATATATTGTCTCCTTTAACAATAAACTCATATTTTATCTTAATTATTTTATCAAAGGTATCCACTAGTTAGTATAGTATAACGTTATTCTAACCATTATCTTGTTTACTCACATTAAACTCATTTCACTTGTTATTATGAAACCAATACGTGTTTATAAAATATGGTGTTTTTATTAACTTTATTCTATATTATAAATATTTTATATAATCCATTTAGGCTTGTTATAACGAACTATTACACGTTTACAAGGTGTGGTGTTATTATTATCATTATTATAATAACATCTTCCTTTTTGTTATTTCCGTCTATTTAAATACTTCTAAAATTTTAACTCCACTTTTAAGAAAATTATCGCAAAATTTCCTCACCCTTTATATGTACTATCACATGTTACCTAGAAAACTAATCCATTCATTGTCAATATATTTTTTTAACTTATTACCAATAAACTTAAAGAAAAGATATGTAAGTCAGGATATCATACCGTACACTTGCAAAGTATTTTCAAAAGCATTCCTTTAATTAGCTAGACTCCTTTGCAAGAAAATTTGGTAGTTCTCATCAATTCAAATACATACCCGAATGTAGACACACTTCAAAACATTCAAAACGTCGTTGGAACTCCATCAAACTCCAGCACTAATAAACTATTTAAACACGAGAGAACACTAGGTACGTTCAAGTTTTAATAACTATTGAACGACCGTATATCATAACATAACATCTACTAGTATATATACCTCCGCATATATATATACCTATTAAATCTCCCAAAACATACTCGTTATCATACATGTCAAGTCAATCGATCGCGTCATACACTCATTTTTCATACGAGTAATCACCATCTCACCATGCCATAACAAGGCATAAAACCCATCACCAAAACCAACCCATATCGTGTGACCCCATAATCACACAACACGACTATAACCTAAAACATATAACACAAAAACCATAGCCATATCACAGGCAACCATTACATAAACCCTTATTGTACAAATACCCAAAATACAGATCTCATCATATACAAGCATGTACTAACCCCTTTTCATGCAACCATACTTGGAAGTCCATCGGTGTTGTGGCACGTATATAATTACGTAGGCCTCCTGATGCAGGGCACGTATCTGATACCAAATGATGGCGGGACCGTTGTGAATGCTAGAAACCACACAATAATAATGAACAAGGAATTCCATGAACCCTCAAAAGGGTGCCCAACCGGGACTTCAAGAGAAACACTCTTATTTTATAAACTCATAATCTGTTTAAACCTAAAACTAACAGGTACATTTATAGCATGATATTGTCTTGTAGAGAAAGACAAGAATCAAGTAGAAACAAGGAAACAAATCGAAAAACATAATATAAAAAAGATAGACTACGACAATTATGAATTGTCGCTTTTCATCCTTCAATCTATTAGAACTAGTGAACACTTGACTTCACATGTTTACCGAAGAACCGGCGGCTAAGTCCGAGGATCCGGAGCGAACATGCCCTGCATCATTCTCCTTCTCTTGGAAAAGACTCGTCCTCGAGTCTTGTCTTTCCAAGTCTCGAACTCTGTAACTTTCTAACCCCCTACGTTTCCTTAATACGGCTTCTCTATCGAGAATCACGTTTCATCATGCCAACCATTCAATAAGATGACCCAGGTGAAGTGACATCATCCTCACTCACGTGACCGTTGCCTCAATCGGCGAGTCTACGGTTAGCTTGATTTTGGAATCCGTCTTGAAGGTCCTTTACTTGTTTTAGGAGGTCTTCATTCTTTACAATACGCGTTACTTGGTTAATTGTTTCGTTGCCTCGTCCGGCGAATCTACGAGCTATATAACCAAATGTGTTCCACGTCCACACATTCGTGGGGTAAGTATAGCCAAAGATATCAAAAACCATTCTGTAGAAAAAACAGCCACTTCAGCCAGGTGTATCTCCCTGTAGAAATCTCCAATCGTAAATCCGATCGGTGGAATCATAGATCTATGTGTCTTGAACATCTTGCCAAAAAATTATAGAGATCCAACGGTGAACGAACGCGTGCCGTCAATTTTCTCACGGCTGTGCAAAAAATGACGAACGAAAACAAAAAATTTTGTTTCTCGCGATAAGGCTTCAATAAGCTGTGTTGTTTCTTCTCCAACCTAAGCTCTTGATACCAAATGATGGCGGGACCGTTGTGAACTCTAGAAACCACACAATAATAATGAACAAGGAATTCCATGAACCCTCAAAAGGGTGCCCAACCGGGACTTCAAGAGAAACACTCTTATTTTATAAACTCATAATCTGTTTAAACCTAAAACTAACAGGTACATTTATAGCATGATATTGTCTTGGAGAGAAAGACAAGAATCAAGTAGAAACAAGGAAACAAATCGAAAAACATAATATAAAAAAGATAGACTACGACAATTATGAATTGTCGCTTTTCACCCTTCAATCTATTAAACTAGTGAACACTTGACTTCACATGTTTACCGAAGAACCGGCGGCTAAGTCCGAGGAGCCGGAGCGAACATGCCCTACATCACCTCCATAATTATATATGTACCCTTTCACCCATGTACTCCCTCCTATTTCGACACTTATAAGAAATTAGTACTACACGGAACACATATATCTACCACATATATACCACATAAAATACACTCTATATATATACCGTATAGGTAAAATAAGAACATCTCATACGTCAACCCTAACTTCATTCATAAGTCAAGGCTCAATCACCAAATCAAATCAATAACAATAAAATATCCAACATTAAAAAAATGACCATAACCGTTTAGGCAGAAATTCGAATCTACTACTAGTCGCAGACTCAACATCGGTACTATCCTAATATTACCTAGTGCACCTCTTCTTCTACGCGACATGGGAAACACTAAATATATTCCTACACTTCCGGTTCATACGTCGCATCAATAGAAAATAAATGAATGTACTTACATATATTATATCTCAATAAGTAAGTATGAAAGTAAATAAATATCCAAAACGAAATTAACACTTAAGCACTCCATATACTATAATGCACACATATCCCTATGACACCTACATGCATGGACCCTTAAGCTATAGACTAGGCTACTAGACTAGGCAACCTAATTCTCTATAACCATTGTCTCTGATACCATTCTGTCACACCCCACCATGGCGGAATATGGGGCGCGGCATATGGATATCATCACAACAATAGCGTGTCTATAGAGATAACTAAATGAAATGGAAATATCATAAATGATGACACAATGTCATGAAGATATCACAAACAATGCAGGCGTCTAGGTAAGTAGGTAACAGGTCTACCTCTTACCAAAGACATACAATTAACAAATAACAAACATATATGTGTCTACAAAGTATCACTTATTCAAACATAAGTAAAAACTAAGAGGAAAGGCGGTTCCTCCAAATGCAATCCTAAGCCTCCCAGCTTGCCACTCCTATTCTCACGCTTAACCACATTCTCACCTGAAAGAGACACTAAAACACGTCAACATAAAGTTGGTGATAGTCATAGGTTTAGACTCCAACCCTAAAATAGTTATAAGCTGTAAATAACAACCATCAATAAAAGAACATATGGACAATGTGTTACAATTATGCATTAACAACTACCATTCAAGATTAAACATACAATCACAATTCCAAGGCATCAAGCCTTACCAATAACCACAATTTCTAAGGCTCCCAGCCTTACCAATAACCATGGTCCCATAGCCGCTCATACACCTATGAACCAATCCCAAGGCCCCGCCTTGTCAACATCCCATTGGTACCAAGTCAAACCACAATAACAATCAAGAATCGCATAACAGTTAGTCACATAAGTGTACACACAAGTCCATCACAAACCATAAAAACATTCACAACATTATTTATAAAACCATACAGTGTCTCTTCCATTCCATCTGGAAGTCAAATCATTTATAGCTCATAAAAACATGGGACTATGAAACTCACCTGAACAAGCTTCTCCAAGTACCCACACTCTAGCAAAATCTAAACACACAAACGTATACGATCAAGACATGAACCACATACCAAAATGGATCATCAATCTATGATGGATATCTAACCTTGTCCTACAACTTAACCCCATTTATATGCCATATGCATCTCATGACACCCCTCTATAAAGCCCTTAACTTAGTTTAGTTCATAACTCGCCCCGTTAACATTTAACCCAAAACAGTCCTGTTTTTCATACCTTAAACTATGGGTCGAACACCCCTTAACCAAATCAACTTCCTCGGTAAAAGAAACCCTATGCCCTTACATGTGTTAGCTAACTCTCCCCTTTGGCCGCAATCTTGAAGACACTGTTAAGGCCTCCATATATATATATATATATATATATATATATATATATATATATATATATATATATATATATATATATATATATATATATATATATATATATATATATATATATATATATATATATATATATATATATATATTTACTTTTACCTATCCAGAATTTACTGATTTTGAACATATGAAAAGTTTGTTATGATCAGAGGGTCTTACCCTAACCCATTTGTTTAGACCTCCTCCAGATCTTTTAGTTAATATATAATCTATGTCTCATGTTTGTTTGAAGGTTCGAATATAACCCTAAGTACCCCAAACAATTCAAAACATAAAAAGAAAACAGGCTGATCCAAAAACTGTTTTGACACCCGACTGATGTAACCTGTTTTTGACCAACTTCCAAACCTCCAATTTAGTTCTTGTTTCTTGCATTTGAAAGCCAACTCAATTACCTTTCCAGGGACATAAGATTCGAAATTTAAAAGTTTGTAAAACTCTAGATATGATCAAAACAATGACCCAAAAATTTTGCCCAGTTTTTAAAAACGAATTTAACATAATTAACCAAATTAATTACCCTCATCATGTTTAATCATTAACCCTAATTATTCTAATCATGTCTATATCATTGTGATAACATTAAATTACAGATTTTTTAATAAACACTAACCTAGATCCATCATATAATGATTAACAAAGAATTAAAAACAATTTAATTAAAAGGGTTTGAAGATTTTACCTTAGATTTAATGGAAGACAAGAAAAATATGAAAACCCTAAATAGACTCCATGGATTTTGACTAAAGCTTGATCTCCAGGGATTTTATGAATGTTTTTTGTTAATAAAAAGTTTTTATATAATTTCCTAACAAGTCCTTGACTCATTACAAAAGCCCGGTTCCTCTTTTTCTTTTTTTTCCCTTTTCTTTTTCTTTCTTGCGTCCCAAAACAGACTATTGTATGTATTTTTTTTTTCTTTTTATTACTTATTAATATATTATTAATAATACCTTAATTTACCTTAATTTATTTCAGCTCCTAAAGCCTTGGAAACCTCAAAACTGTAAAACTAGTCAAATTTACGCGTATACCGTAAAAGACGTAAAAATATACAGTTTTATAAAAACTCTTAGAATATGAAATAAACTAATTAAATAAGTCCTAAATGACTTAAAACCATCCTAAAAATACTCCCGTGACTAACTACCTCTTCCGAGACCCTTAAATGCAAAACCCTAAACCGTAAAAATATGATTTTCTATAATACATATACGTATACGTAAAACCACTAAATAACACCATCTCATTTCATAGTCACTACCATGTGAGCTCATGAACATGAAATAACCATTCCTCGATTTACTTATGAGTACCATATACTCATAAACGATATCCAAACCTCACTCCAAACACACAAAATAAACACATAAGCACATAAAAGCACATATTTGCACAAAACACCTTAAACTATAGTCTAAGTGACGAACCCCAAAAACCATGGTTGTCACAGGATAATCATCTCCGCCCAGCCCTCTGGTGGCCAAACAGGATGACTGAATAATCGAAACATGTTTCAGTCTCTCGGTGGGGTAGGCACGTCCGATAATACCCTACCACCAACCATCACTTTGGATAATCCCGATCCGGGAGCTGCGCCGAATGTGACAACCCTAGGTTTTGGATTTGTCGCTTGGTCTTACTTTTAGGTTATTTTATGTGTGCTTACTTGATTTATGTGATTACGTGTTTATTTTGAGTGATTAAGGTTGGTGTGGTTATCGTTTATGAGTATAGAAGTACTCATAAGTAAATCGAGGAACGGTTATTTCATGTTTATGAGCTCACAAGTGGTGACTATGAAATGAAAATGGTGATATTGTGGTGTTTACGTATACGTATAAGTATTATAGGAAAAATCGTATTTTTACGATTTACGGTTTAGCATTTAGAGGTCCCGGATGAGGTAATTAGCCATATGGATATTTTTCGGGATTGTTTTAAGTCATTTAGGACTTAGTTATAAAGTTTACTTCAAAATTTGATATTTTTTTTAAAAGTGTATATTTTACGTCTTTTACGGTAAAACGCGTAAATTTGACTAGTTTTACGGTTTAGAGGTTTTGGGAGTTTTAGGAGCTGAAATAAATTAAGGTAAATTAAGGTAATATTAATAAGATATTAATTAACAATAAAAAGAAAAAAAATAAAGAAAAAAACGAAATTAGGGGTGTTTGGGTCGGTTTAGAAGAGAAAAAAAAGGAAAAAAGGTAAAAGATTTATGGTAAGTGGTAATTGGGTTGGACAAGGATTGTTTTGGCTATATAAGGAACCCCCAACACTAAAAAAACGAATTTTCTTTTATTCCCTTGAGACCTAAAAACTGGGACTGTTTTGTGTAAAATATGAACGGGATAGTTATTAAACTTAACCAAGTTAAGGACTTGTTAGAGAAGGGTAATGGGGTGTTTAGAGTTATAAATGGGGTATTTATATGAGAGGAAGTTAGATGTCCATCATAGGTTGATGAACCGTTTTAGAGGTTGGTTCATGTATTGATTTATGTGTTTTTGGATTATTAGCTTGGGCTAGAGCAAGGACTTTTGGAGAAGCAATCAGGTGAGTTCATAGTCCCATTTTAACTAAGTTTTTAAATGTTTTTCTAGTATGGGATGGAGATGACGCTTCTAATGTTCTTAAAAGATTCATAACTATGATTTTAAATGCGTGGACATAATTGTGCCATTGTGTGACTTGCGTGCTTATATGTTCTCATATGTGCATTGATATGTGTTATGATATGTGAATCTTGATTGTGGTATGATTGGTATTGGTACATAGATGTATGGGCGTCTATGGGACCAGTTGTGATGTGTGTGGTTCGGGGGACACGATCCGTCCTGAGTTCTTGGTGCATTCTTGGTTCGAGGGGCACGATCCGTCCTGAGTACTTGTGTATCGTCTCTTCGGAGGCAAGATATCTCGACGGGGATATAGTTCATCTTCCACAGGTGGTGTGGGAAAGATCCGGATAGTGTGGTGTGTGTTCTTGTGCGTGTGACAGGATGCTTCTTGATTGTTATAATGTGCTTTGTGAATTATAGATGTGATTGGTACTTGGCTTGAGTTTTGTTGTGGATGCATGTAGCATGATTATCACATTATGGTCCATCACTATAACTTGTTTTCTTCAACTTATTTACAGCGGTTGACAAGGTTTCTTAAGATATTTTGATAACTTAAACCTATGTTCTCACCAACTTTATGTTGACAGATTTTAGTGTCATTTTCAGGTGAGGTAGTTGTGCAAGATGAGGTTAGAAGTGGCTAGAGTTTAGAGGCTACTAAGACTGCATTAGGAGGAATCCTTTTCCTCTTAGATTTTATTTTGTCTTTGGATTTAGTAAATTGTTTGATACCTATATGTTTGATGTTTGTTTATTTGTATGTCTTTGGTAAGAGGTAGGCCTGTTACCTACTTACCTAGACGCCTGCATTGTTGAGATATTGTCACGACATTTGTGTCGCCATCTATGATATTTCAATTTCATTTAGTTCTCTCTATAGACACGCTGTTGTTGTGATGATATCCATACGTCGCGCCCCATATTCCGCCATGGTGGGGTGTGACAGAATGGTATCAGAGACAATGGTTATAGAGAATTAGGTTGCCTAGTCGCGTAGCCTAGTCTATAGCTTAAGGGTCCCTGCATATAGGCGTCATAGGGGTATGTGTGCATTTTATAATAGTTGATGTGTTTGGATGTTATATTTGCGATATTTGTTAAGTTATGAACTAGTATGGTTCATACTTAACTACATGTTATTTTCTTTACGAGTTTTGACTAGTGCGGATTGAACCATGGTCTTATACGCTAGTCATTGTTGGATTTCGCTTAATTATGTTTTCATGTTCTTTATACATTTTGAATTTTGTCTATGCTGGTTCAGCTGGACTACGAGTTTATGTGTTTCATGCATTGGCTATGTTATTTTAAATACATGGGGTTTTGGATCTTATCTTGTGTGATTATGAGCCTATATGAGTTGTAGGATTTATGTGGTTATTGTGAGTTGTTGGATTATGTGTTATGTGTAGTATTAATTTCTTATAAGTGTCATCATAGGAGGGAGTACATTGGTGAAAGGGAACAGGTATAATTATGGAGGCCTACATAATTATATATGTGCTACAACACCACTGGACTTTCAAGTATGATTGCATGAAAGAGAGTTAATACATGCTTGTATAGTTGAGTGTATGTACGCATATGCCTATGTATGTAAAATTATTTTCTACTTACCGGTTGTATTCTTAGGATGGTTTTCTAGCTCTTTTCTCTTTGGGATGTTCAACTTCAGTAGTAGCGCATTTATCGAGTCCTCATTTCACGTGTTTGTTTGTACGGTACTTTTGGTGTAGAAGCTATTGAGAGGGTGGAGATTTCTTTTTGGAATAACGATATCTTTTGTTTTGAGTCTTACATGGTAAAAAAAATAAAACTTGCAAATAGTAAAATAAAAATAGTTGTTGGTAGTCGATAAAATGAGGGTAAAGTGTCGAAAACGTGTTTGAAATAAGATGGAATATAAATTTTTTTTTAACATATAAGCATGACTTGTTTATTTTAAAATATTTTGGTTTTGATCACCTAAAGTTATTGTTCTTTAGTTAGAAATTTTGTTCTTATTAACTTAAATATGTTAAAATCATGTATTAATCATATGATGGGTGAGAATTTAAAAATTTCTGGAAGTAAAATAAATTAGACCTTGAATTTTGTAATTAATAACGGTTTTTTTTAGGGATTAAAAATCGTTTTTTTTTTCTTTTGGTATAAATCGGAGTAGGCAGAAACTGTCGCTAAACTGTCAAAATTCGTCGCTAAACTGTCAGAAACTGTCGCTAATGTCTGCGCAGATTTTGAGAAAAATCGTTTTGGTCATAACTTATTCGTTATTAAAGGTTTTTGGGTGATTCAAAAGCCTAAAATTATGTACTCGGAACATACTTTTCAAATATTCATAAAGTTTCGTAATTGGAAGTCAGTAGCTTGGTCGAATTAATTGTACAAGTGTTGAGTTCAAGGTTAATTTTCGGACAACATGGTTTAAACTCGTGTTTTGGGTATTTTGCGGTAATGAACACTTAGAGGGTTAACATAGAGATGAGTTGGGAAGTAATTTGAGAGTTCTTTAGACCTTATTATACGTGGTTATATTTTGATGAGTTTTGATTTATGGTATTTATGAGTAAGACTGAAATCGGGGTGACAGTTTTAAACCCGTTGAGTTATGTGACGGCTCCTAACTTGGTTTCAAGACAGTTCTTGTTTGATGAGTTGCGAGATTTAGTTAGGTTGGTTACATAACTTTATGGTTTTGATAATTTTCCTCGCGGACGGTTAAGGCTCATGTGTTGTTGGTTGAGATTATTTTCGTGTAAACTGAGTTCACGTTTGAACATGAATGTTTTATCAGGGATATGCATCCTCGTTTGTTTGCTGAGAATAAGTTTGAGTTTCTGAGTAAATCTCGGGACGAGATTTCTATTAGGAGGGAGTGATGTGACAACCCTAGGTTTTGGATTTGTCGCTTGGTCTTACTTTTAGGTTATTTTATGTGTGCTTACTTGATTTGTGTGATTACGTGTTTATTTTGAGTGATTAAGGTTGGTGTGGTTATCGTTTATGAGTATAGAAGTACTCATAAGTAAATCGATGAACGGTTATTTCATGTTTATGAGCTCACAAGTGGTGACTATGAAATGAAAATGGTGATATTGTGGTGTTTACGTATACGTATAAGTATTATAGGAAAAATCGTATTTTTACGATTTACGGTTTAGCATTTAGAGGTCCCGGATGAGGTAATTAGCCATATGGATATTTTTCGGGATTGTTTTAAGTCATTTAGGACTTAGTTATAAAGTTTACTTCAAAATTTGAGATTTTTTTTAAAAGTGTATATTTTACGTCTTTTACGGTAAAACGCGTAAATTTGACTAGTTTTACGGTTTTGAGGTTTTGGGAGTTTTAGGAGCTGAAATAAATTAAGGTAAATTAAGGTAATATTAATAAGATATTAATTAACAATAAAAAGAAAAAAAAATAAAGAAAAAAACGAAATTAGGGGTGTTTGGGTCGGTTTAGAAGAGAAAAAAAAGGAAAAAAGGTAAAAGATTTATGGTAAGTGGTAATTGGGTTGGACAAGGATTGTTTTGGCTATATAAGGAACCCCCAACACTAAAAAAACGAATTTTCTTTTATTCCCTGGAGTTTTAGTCGACCAAAAGAGGAGAAGAATTAGGGTTCTTCATAAAATTAGGTTTTCTTCATCTTCCATTAAATAAAAGGTAAAATCTTCATAACCCTTTTCATATTAATTGTTTTTAATGTTTCTATGATCATCTTATGATGGATTTAGGTTAGGGTTTAGTTAAAAACAGTATATTAATCATATTATAATGATTAAATAAATTAGGGCTTGTAATTAGTGGGGTTAGGGTTAATTAATTAGGTTAATTTGATTAAACCCGTTTTTAAAATCTGGGCAGAATTTTGAGTCTATTGTTTTGATCATATCTCGAGTTCTAGGAACATTCAAGATGCGATCAAACTAGCCCTGGATAGGTAATTGAGTTGGCTTTCTAAATCAAGAAACGAGAACTAAATTGGAGGTCGGGAAGTGGGTCAAAAACATGTTACAACAGTCGGAGGTCAAAACAGTTTTGAATTCAGCCTGTTTTCTTTTTAAGTTTTGGGTTGTTTGGGGTACTTAGGATTGCATTGGGATCTTCTCACGAACATGAGAGATGGTTTATATATTGTAGTAAGTATCTGCACTTGGGCTAAGGTTGTGGTTTAGGATAAGACCCCTTAATGGTAACAAACTTTTAGTACGTTTAAAATCAGGAAATCTGGAATGACAAAAGTAGATATATGTATATCGGGGCCTTAACAGTAGCTTTAAGATTAGGGCAAGTGGGAGGTTTTAGCTAACATATGTAAAAGTATGAATATTCCTTTTACAGAAACCATGGGTATGTTTAAGTGGACGTTTGACTTAAAGTTTTGAGACCTAAAAATTGGGACTGTTTTGTGTAAAATATGAACGGGATAGTTATTAAACTTAACCAAGTTAAGGACTTGTTAGGGAAGGGTAATGGGGTGTTTAGAGTTATAAATGGGGTATTTATATGAGAGGAAGTTAGATGTCCATCATAGGTTGATGAACCGTTTTAGAGGTTGGTTCATGTATTGATTTATGTGTTTTTGGATTATTAGCTTGGGCTAGAGCAAGGACTTTTGGAGAAGCAATCAGGTGAGTTCATAGTCCCATTTTAACTAAGTTTTTAAATGTTTTTCTAGTATGGGATGAAGATGACGCTTCTAATGTTCTTAAAAGATTCATAACTATGATTTTAAATGTGTGGACATAATTGTGCTATTGTGTGACTTGCGTGCTTATATGTTCTCATATGTGCATTGATATGTGTTATGATATGTGAATCTTGATTGTGGTATGATTGGTATTGGTACATAGATGTATGGGCGTCTATGGGACCAGTTGTGATGTGTGTGGTTCGGGGGACACGATCCGTCCTGAGTTCTTGGTGCGTTCTTGGTTCGGGGGGCACGATCCGTCCTGAGTACTTGTGCATCGTCTCTTCGGAGGCAAGATATCTCGACGGGGATATAGTTCATCTTCCACAGGTGGTGTGGGAAAGATCCGGATAGTGTGGTGTGTGTTCTTGTGCGTGTGACAGGATGCTTCTTGATTGTTATAATGTGCTTTGTGAATTGTAGATGTGATTGGTACTTGGCTTGAGTTTTGTTGTGGATGCATGTAGCATGATTATCACATTATGGTCCATTACTATAACTTGTTTTCTTCAACTTATTTACAGCGGTTGACAAGGTTTCTTAAGATATTTTGATAACTTAAACCTATGTTCTCACCAACTTTATGTTGACAGATTTTAGTGTCATTTTCAGGTGAGGTAGTTGTGCAAGATGAGGTTAGAAGTGGCTAGAGTTTAGAGGCTACTAAGACTGCATTAGGAGGAATCCCTTTCCTCTTAGATTTTATTTTGTCTTTGGATTTAGTAAATTGTTTGATACCTATATGTTTGATGTTTGTTTATTTGTATGTCTTTGGTAAGAGGTAGGCCTGTTACCTACTTACCTAGACGCCTGCATTGTTGAGATATTGTCACGACATTTGTGTCGCCATCTATGATATTTCAATTTCATTTAGTTCTCTCTATAGACACGCTGTTGTTGTGATGATATCCATACGTCGCGCCCCATATTCCGCCATGGTGGGGTGTGACAGAATGGTATCAGAGACAATGGTTATAGAGAATTAGGTTGCCTAGTCGCGTAGCCTAGTCTATAGCTTAAGGGTCCCTGCATATAGGCGTCATAGGGGTATGTGTGCATTTTATAATAGTTGATGTGTTTGGATGTTATATTTACGATATTTGTTAAGTTATGAACTAGTATGGTTCATACTTAACTACATGTTATTTTCTTTACGAGTTTTGACTAGTGCGGATTGAACCATGGTCTTATACGCTAGTCATTGTTGGATTTCGCTTAATTATGTTTTCATGTTCTTTATACATTTTGAATTTTGTCTATGCTGGTTCAGCTGGACTACGAGTTTATGTGTTTCATGCATTGGCTATGTTATTTTAATACATGGGGTTTTGGATCTTATCTTGTGTGATTATGAGCCTATATGAGTTGTAGGATTTATGTGGTTATTGTGAGTTGTTGGATTATGTGTTATGTGTAGTATTAATTTCTTATAAGTGTCATCATAGGAGGGAGTACATTGGTGAAAGGGAACAAGTATAATTATGGAGGCCTACATAATTATATATGTGCCACAACACCACTGGACTTTCAAGTATGATTGCATGAAAGAGAGTTAATACATGCTTGTATAGTTGAGTGTATGTACGCATATGCCTATGTATGTAAAATTATTTTCTACTTACCGGTTGTATTCTTAGGATGGTTTTCTAGCTCTTTTCTCTTTGGGATGTTCAACTTCAGTAGTAGCGCATTTATCGAGTCCTCATTTCACGTGTTTGTTTGTACGGTACTTTTGGTGTAGAAGCTATTGAGAGGGTGGAGATTTCTTTTTGGAATAACGATATCTTTTGTTTTGAGTCTTACATGGTAAAAAAAATAAAACTTGCAAATAGTAAAATAAAAATAGTTGTTGGTAGTCGATAAAATGAGGGTAAAGTGTCGAAAACGTGTTTGAAATAAGATGGAATATACATTTTTTTTTAACATATAAGCATGACTTGTTTATTTTAAAATATTTTGGTTTTGATCACCTAAAGTTATTGTTCGTTAGTTAGAAATTTTGTTCTTATTAACTTAAATATGTTAAAATCATGTATTAATCATATGATGGGTGAGAATTTAAAAATTTCTGGAAGTAAAATAAATTAGACCTTGAATTTTGTAATTAATAACGGTTTTTTTTAGGGATTAAAAATCGTTTTTTTTTTCTTTTGGTATAAATCGGAGTAGGCAGAAACTATCGCTAAACTGTCAAAATTCGTCGCTAAACTGTCAGAAACTGTCGCTAATGTCTGCGCAGATTTTGAGAAAAATCGTTTTGGTCATAACTTATTCGTTATTAAAGGTTTTTGGGTGATTCAAAAGCCTAAAATTATGTACTCGGAACATACTTTTCAAATATTCATAAAGTTTCGTAATTGGAAGTCAGTAGCTTGGTCGAATTAATTGTACAAGTGTTGAGTTCAAGGTTAATTTTCGGACAACATGGTTTAAACTCGTGTTTTGGGTATTTTGCGGTAATGAACACTTGGAGGGTTAACACAGAGATGAGTTGGGAAGTAATTTGAGAGTTCTTTAGACCTTATTATACGTGGTTATATTTTGATGAGTTTTGATTTATGGTATTTATGAGTAAGACTGAAATCGGGGTGACAGTTTTAAACCCGTTGAGTTATGTGACGGCTCCTAACTTGGTTTCAAGACAGTTCTTGTTTGATGAGTTGCGAGATTTAGTTAGGTTGGTTACATAACTTTATGGTTTTGATAATTTTCCTCGCGGACGGTTAAGGCTCATGTGTTGTTGGTTGAGATTATTTTCGTGTAAACTGAGTTCACGTTTGAACGTTAATGTTTTATCAGGGATATGCATCCTCGTTTGTTTGCTGAGAATAAGTTTGAGTTTCTGAGTAAATCTCGGGACGAGATTTCTATTAGGAGGGAGTGATGTGACAACCCTAGGTTTTGGATTTGTCGCTTGGTCTTACTTTTAGGTTATTTTATGTGTGCTTACTTGATTTGTGTGATTACGTGTTTATTTTGAGTGATTAAGGTTGGTGTGGTTATCGTTTATGAGTATAGAAGTACTCATAAGTAAATCGAGGAACGGTTATTTCATGTTTATGAGCTCACAAGTGGTGACTATGAAATGAAAATGGTGATATTGTGGTGTTTACGTATACGTATAAGTATTGTTGGAAAAATCGTATTTTTACGATTTACGGTTTAGCATTTAGAGGTCCCGGATGAGGTAATTAGCCATATGGATATTTTTCGGGATTGTTTTAAGTCATTTAGGACTTAGTTATAAAGTTTACTTCAAAATTTGAGATTTTTTTTAAAAGTGTATATTTTACGTCTTTTACGGTAAAACGCGTAAATTTGACTAGTTTTACGGTTTTGAGGTTTTGGGAGTTTTAGGAGCTGAAATAAATTAAGGTAAATTAAGGTAATATTAATAAGATATTAATTAACAATAAAAAGAAAAAAAAATAAAGAAAAAAACGAAATTAGGGGTGTTTGGGTCGGTTTAGAAGAGAAAAAAAAGGAAAAAAGGTAAAAGATTTATGGTAAGTGGTAATTGGGTTGGACAAGGATTGTTTTGGCTATATAAGGAACCCCCAACACTAAAAAAACGAATTTTCTTTTATTCCCTGGAGTTTTAGTCGACCAAAAGAGGAGAAGAATTAGGGTTCTTCATAAAATTAGGTTTTCTTCATCTTCCATTAAATAAAAGGTAAAATCTTCATAACCCTTTTCATATTAATTGTTTTTAATGTTTCTATGATCATCTTATGATGGATTTAGGTTAGGGTTTAGTTAAAAACAGTATATTAATCATATTATAATGATTAAATAAATTAGGGCTTGTAATTAGTGGGGTTAGGGTTAATTAATTAGGTTAATTTGATTAAACCCGTTTTTAAAAACTGGGCAGAATTTTGAGTCTATTGTTTTGATCATATCTCGAGTTCTAGGAACATTCAAGATGCGATCAAACTAGCCCTGGATAGGTAATTGAGTTGGCTTTCTAAATCAAGAAACGAGAACTAAATTGGAGGTCGGGAAGTGGGTCAAAAACATGTTACAACAGTCGGAGGTCAAAACAGTTTTGAATTCAGCCTGTTTTCTTTTTAAGTTTTGGGTTGTTTGGGGTACTTAGGATTGCATTGGGATCTTCTCACGAACATGAGAGATGGTTTATATATTGTAGTAAGTATCTGCACTTGGGCTAAGGTTGTGGTTTAGGATAAGACCCCTTAATGGTAACAAACTTTTAGTACGTTTAAAATCAGGAAATCTGGAATGACAAAAGTAGATATATGTACATCGGGGCCTTAACAGTAGCTTTAAGATTAGGGCAAGTGGGAGGTTTTAGCTAACATATGTAAAAGTATGAATATTCCTTTTACAGAAACCATGGGTATGTTTAAGTGGACGTTTGACTTAAAGATTTGAGACCTAAAAACTGGGACTGTTTTGTGTAAAATATGAACGGGATAGTTATTAAACTTAACCAAGTTAAGGACTTGTTAGGGAAGGGTAATGGGGTGTTTAGAGTTATAAATGGGGTATTTATATGAGAGGCAGTTAGATGTCCATCATAGGTTGATGAACCGTTTTAGAGGTTGGTTCATGTATTGATTTATGTGTTTTTGGATTATTAGCTTGGGCTAGAGCAAGGACTTTTGGAGAAGCAATCAGGTGAGTTCATAGTCCCATTTTAACTAAGTTTTTAAATGTTTTTCTAGTATGGGATGGAGATGACGCTTCTAATGTTCTTAAAAGATTCATAACTATGATTTTAAATGTGTGGACATACTTGTGCTATTGTGTGACTTGCGTGCTTATATGTTCTCATATGTGCATTGATATGTGTTATGATATGTGAATCTTGATTGTGGTATGATTGGTATTGGTACATAGATGTATGGGCGTCTATGGGACCAGTTGTGATGTGTGTGGTTCGGGGGACACGATCCGTCCTGAGTTCTTGGTGCGTTCTTGGTTCGGGGGGCACGATCCGTCCTGAGTACTTGTGCATCATCTCTTCGGAGGCAAGATATCTCGACGGGGATATAGTTCATCTTCCACAGGTGGTGTGGGAAAGATCCAGATAGTGTGGTGTGTGTTCTTGTGCGTGTGACAGGATGCTTCTTGATTGTTATAATGTGCTTTGTGAATTGTAGATGTGATTGGTACTTGGCTTGAGTTTTGTTGTGGATGCATGTAGCATGATTATCACATTATGGTCCATTACTATAACTTGTTTTCTTCAACTTATTTACAGCGGTTGACAAGGTTTCTTAAGATATTTTGATAACTTAAACCTATGTTCTCACCAACTTTATGTTGACAGATTTTAGTGTCATTTTCAGGTGAGGTAGTTGTGCAAGATGAGGTTAGAAGTGGCTAGAGTTTAGAGGCTACTAAGACTGCATTAGGAGGAATCCCTTTCCTCTTAGATTTTATTTTGTCTTTGGATTTAGTAAATTGTTTGATACCTATATGTTTGATGTTTGTTTATTTGTATGTCTTTGGTAAGAGGTAGGCCTGTTACCTACTTACCTAGACGCCTGCATTGTTGAGATATTGTCACGACATTTGTGTCGCCATCTATGATATTTCAATTTCATTTAGTTCTCTCTATAGACACGCTGTTGTTGTGATGATATCCATACGTCGCGCCCCATATTCCGCCATGGTGGGGTGTGACACCGAAGGCCCCTACCAAGGAGCCGCAAAAGCCACCATTGGTCGAGGCAAAATTGGAAGTTGGTTCACTCGATGATGAGGACCTCGAACGCGTACTCACGCAAAATTTCGACAAGATCATGCCAGGCATCTCGAAAAGGTTAAATCTGGGAACGAACATCCAGTCCAGACTTAACTTTGGCAGCGCCACGCACGGTACTCCCCCTCAAGCTCGAAAGAGGGGAAGGATTACGCGAGCTCAGGAACAGCCTTCCTTCGAGGAAACACCTCGACCACGGAATGTGTTCGAGCGCATAGGGGATCGCATCATGCAAGAATTGCAAGAAGCCCAGGAAGATGGGGATAAATCCGACGGCTCCACTAGACGCCTGGTGTTGGAAACTCCTGTGGACAATCGCCGCACAAGTGTGTGGCGTAGGATAAACTCTGGTGGGAAGGAAGCTCCTTCTCAAAAAAGTGCTTATCATAAATCAAAAAGCGGGGGAAAACCCCCCTATCGCGACCCTTCGGGGTCTGAATCAGATGATCATCACCCCAGACGTCGCCGACCTAGGTATTCCACCCCTGAACCATCGGACGACGAAGGACGCTA
The DNA here is from genome assembly GCA_025667525.1 of Glebionis coronaria. Classification (NCBI taxonomy): domain Eukaryota; kingdom Viridiplantae; phylum Streptophyta; class Magnoliopsida; order Asterales; family Asteraceae; genus Glebionis; species Glebionis coronaria. The sequence continues at coordinate 478,266,041 of CM046880.1, forward strand.
CGGTGATACCTACTATCGTGATGAAGAGGAGGAAGATCTCTCCCTCCCATGGTGTAGCGAGAGGGAGGATGCCTTCACTCTTCGTATACGAAATTACTCCGAGGAAAAGAAGCGCCGCATGCCGGCGAGCGTCAAAACCTATGACGGATCTGGTGATCCGGAGGATCACCTAAAGGTGTTTGACACACAGGATAAAATTGAACGATGGTCGATGCCAATATGGTGCCAAATGTTCAATTCAACTTTGATTGGCAATGCGCGCGACTGGTTTAAGAAGCTCCCCCATCGAAGAATCAACATCTTCGATGTGTTGATCCCAAACTTAGATCGATTAAGCTTTGTGTATACGAGATTAGATCAAGTACTACACGTAGAGAAACCTTTGCTTATGAATAAAGTAACAAAGTGTTATGCGGAATTAACACTTGATCTAAAACACGAAGATGTTAAACAAACTTTCACTTGTATTAGAATAAACGAACTTGATTACAATGAAAGAGTTTAACTTGCGAATACTTATAAAAAATTATTAAACATTAACCTAAAAGATCTTCTTTTATAGAACAAGAAGTCTTGTACAATAAGCTACGAATCAACTATTCTAGGTAAAGATAAACATAGAAAATACATTGTCGTCTCTATCCTTACTAGAAGTATTCTAGAATATAATAAACGTGTAGCTCACATCTTCCATCAGTGCTTGTCTTCATTCTGTCAACGCTTGACTTTAACTTGTCAACGCTTATGCTGTCAGCGCTCACTTTGCTCTTGTCAACGCTTGAGTTGTACTTGTCAGCGTTCAAGTGTTCTGGCCTAAATTTATTCCCAACAATCCTCCCCTAAACTTGATATCCACTCTTATGATCAAGTTTCTGAATAAACACTAAGAACTTGGAGGAGTCTGACAAACCTTATCATATTGGTAATAAATAAATCTGATTAAATTCTTTGCCACGTCACTTGTATAGTCTATCTCCAACTGGGTGTCCTTCATCTTCTCCAAAACAGCCTTGGATATGAAATACTGAGCATCTACAAGTAAATACTCAGCAAACTTTGTAGAACTCAAATGGTATACACCTGCAGCTGAATATAACCTCCATTGAAGACCACTGAGGTCATCTTCAAGATCCTTCCATATTTCAGGATCTTCTTCTTTTGTCCCACACATTCTTTTGAATGTGGTCCAAAGTTTTATTCCATTGGCTGAAGTTGGTGCTTCAGCCTCATACTTGGTCTCTAGCAACCTCCAAAGGTCCACCAAGTCTTCTCTATCACAACTTGCAAATAAAGATATGAGAGTGGTAAAAGTGTGTACCTCCTTGCCAAATCTTCCAATTTTCCAGAATCCACATTCATCTTCATCATAACTCACAATTGGATTCCTGGAATCTAGTGGTAACACATGCACCATATCTGAAGCTTCTAATGGGGAGAGCTTGAGGCTCTTTCTGATAATTGCTTCACTTGGATATAGTTGATTCATATCTTTTGGAAACTCAAGAATAAATCCCTTCTTTACTGGTCTAGGAACCATCATAGCTTTCTTGATTGCCATCTCTTCTGCAAGTTGCTCCTTTCTTTCATCTGAAAGAAGTCTGAAAGTGTTTTCTTCTTGCACTTTCACCCAAATAGGATAAGCCCTATGTTCCAACTCATCAAATGTCAAAGCCTTCAGCTTCTGATGTGTCCATCCAACTCCATGACATTTAAGCAACATAAAGTAGAGCTTCCTTCTATCCCTTTTTAACTCAGAGAGAATGTTGCTTGCCTTGTGCTTCAAAATCACCTTACAATCCTTTTGAACTCTAAGAAGAATTTCCAAACCCCATATCTGATCTGAAATGGTCAAGTCTGGATTATCCATACAGCTATCTTCCCAAGAATTGTACATCTGAACCACCTCTGGCATATCAAAATCAATCTGCAACTTTAAATCTCTCAGCTTTTCCCTAGCAAGCTCATCACCATACTCAAGTCTTTCTGGTTTAACAATCATCACACTTGAATCTGAGCTAGCTCCATCACTTTCTTCTTCAGAAGTCACAACAAATGGTGACTTTTCTTTTTCACCTTGTTCCATCAATTGCTCAGCCAACCTTCTATCAAATTCAACCTGAGCTGCATTCTTTGGAACAATTTCTTCTACCAACTTACCCTTACCCTTATCTGTTGGTGCAATTGTTGGTAGGGTAGATGATAATACCTGAGTAGGAACATCTTTGATGATAGATGATGACTGGAATACATCACCTCCATATGCAGATCTGTCTACGTCCAAATTTCCTCTATCAGCGCCCAAAATACTTCTGTCAGCGTCCAAACTTGTCTTATCAACGCTCAAATATTTTCCCTCAGCGCCTTGTGTAACCTTTCTCAACATATCTGTAAATGATAAATTTAAATTGGTTGGAGAGATCAAGGACGTATCAAAACCTGTTTGTTCCTTCAAAGTAGTAAGAGCTTCAGCAACATCCAATGATTGACCATCTTGACTGCTCTTATCACTCAGATTTCTTTGATCTTCCTCCCCTTTGGAAGACTCCTCCATACCTCCCCTTGAATGAGCACTCTCCAAAACAACAATCCTCTCCCTCAATTCTTTGAGTTCAAGGCCTTGGTTACTGACAATTTGTACTAAGTCTGCATTCTGCTTTTGCAAGCTAATGCAGACAGCCGTCAATTCCAAAAGCGTCATTGGTTCCAGTCTGCCCTCTTCCAAAATGGGGATTTGACCCCCCAAGTCAGGTTCATTGGGCATGGATGAGGACTTAATTATGGTGGGACTGTCTTGGCCAGCTGCTAAGCCAGAACCAATAGTCCCAGCCTCATCCAGGTCACCAGCCACACTTGTGGTGGTGGTTCTCTCTGCTTCATGGCTAGGACCACCAGAGGAGAACACTCCAGCAGTCCTTTGGCGTTTAATCAACCTATATTCAGGTGGTGTGGAAGATGGTGTAGAAGAAGGTGTAGATGTGGGTTGGTTAAGGGGTGTTTGGGATTGTGATGGTTGGGTGTCAGCGGTTGAAATAGGCACATCAACGCCCACATTATATGTGTCAGCGTCAAAGGGATTTTGGTCTATATGCATTTGGTCAGGTGAGGGTAAAGGTTCAGGGATAGGTTCAAGTTGTGGGTAAGGGTCAATATGAGGTTGGAGGTCTGGTTAGGGTTGTGCTGCTGCAATAACAGCAAGCATGGCTGGGGTTAAAGGTAGGTCTCTATGAGGTGGTGAATTCATCTTGGTAAAAATAGCCTTCTTTTGTTCAGGGATCTTATAAAAATCATTGTGATCCCTTGAACAATATCTTTGAGCATCAAAAACCATTTGCAGAAAACGGGGATAAGCTAAAGTCATTTTTGTCCCCTTGTTTTTACACATTCCTTCAAAAATCATTTTAGACCAGTTATACTTTTGCCCTGTTGCAATACACACAATAGCAGTTGCAATGGATCTATTGATCTCATTGTGTGCAGTACATTTGGGACTCAAACATTGAAGAAGAATGTGAATGAGGTACTTCCAGGCTGGGGGAAATTCCTGCTTATGGTACTTATTAAGAGTACCTTCATCAGGAATAGGGTATCCCAAAGCCCTAAGCCCTTGTTCTATTTCAGATATGGGAAGCATGGTTATACCATCAGCATCATCAAGATGCAAGGCCTGGCGTACCAAGGCCTCAGTAACCACCCAAGATCTCCCATGAACAATAGAAGTTAATGTGGTCACTCCATTAACTGTTGAGGAACTGACAGTGTTCCAAAACTGTTTAATGTGTGTGACTGGAATGAGTGGTGCATGAGAAAGAGCATACCTTAATGGGGATGCATTCAAATACTACACCATCTGTGTGTATTGAGGGAACAAAGTATTATCAGCAACAAGATAAGCAATCATGTTGTGTTGAGACTTGAACCCCAAATCCAATTCTGCTGAGTTAAATCTTGGTGCCATTGATGAAAGCTGTTAATTTGAAGTATAAAAGATGAAGGTTGATAAGAGAAAAGTTGTGAGACAAGAATTATAGATACCCTGTTTAAAATAGGAGCCAAATTTATAGGAGTGGATGAATGCATGTGATTGGCCCGAAAATAGGCAAAGATTTTCAAAAACTAATCATGAAAATATTGAAAAAGATATAAGTTATCTCATGCATTAAATGAAAGTAACAACTCCTAAAATTACGGCTTGAAAATATGTCAAAAAGTAACAACTGGGTAGGTCCCATTGTGTGTCAACGGTCAAATATAACCCATCAACGCCCAACGGCTATAATCTTGTCAACGTTCGCCTAAAGCCATGTCAGCGTCCATTTTGGTCACAACAACGCTTGGAAAAATCTTGTCAGCGTCCAAAAATAAAATTGTTTTAAAAAGTGAAAAATGACCTTAACAAGTAATTTATCCTAGAGAAGATAACTAAAAGCTGATAATTATCATAGGGCGGCAAGCACTGTCCAGTTATGCACACTTGCATAAACAAGATAGACATAACAGTCCTCTAGTGTCCCTTACTAACCAAAATTCTTACCAACCAAGTTACCTTATAAAATCCTTGTTACTCCCAGGTAAAACCCATATCAAAATGATTCCCAAGTCTCCCAACAGACCACAACCAATTCTAGGCCAAAAATGTCTTGGCAGCATGCAAAGTTGATATACTATGCATGCTACAGTGCCTCATGGTTTAGTAAAACTAACCCATACTCACCTGTGGACACAATCTAGAATTGTGATGAGAGTATTGTAAGAATACCCAAGAGTCCTAAAGGTTCCTTAAACCTCCCCTCAAACTATGATACATGAGTTCTCAAAATACATATGAACATTAAAAATTTATGTCAAGATAGGAATATAAATATTCCAACCATCATCCATAAACAAAACATGTCCAAATAGCTCTTCAAAGATCCATAAGCAACTCTGTATCCAATGGCATAAAGCTACCACCTACCTACACATTTAGATGAAAACCACAAAACTAACATTTGTTGCTGACAGCGTCCCGACAACACTTAACAGCGTTGAAGGAACTCTTGTCAGCATTAGACAATAATATCTCTAACAACGGAAAAATAACACTTGACAGCGTTACATTTACCTTTGTTAGTGTTAGAAAAATAAAGTGGAAAATCTAAATCATCACAAAGACCAATAACAATGCATTATCCTGTACATACTTTTACAAAAAGGTTCCAAAACACATATTAAGTGAGATTAACCATTCCAATATTTGTTACCAAATATTGAAATCTTCCAGCATCAAAAGGTTTAGTTAATAAATCAGCCACATTTTCTTCTGTGTCTACCCTATCTGGTTGTATTAAACCTTTCTCAAAGCAATCTCTTATAAAATGATGTCTAATTTCTATGTGTTTGGTTTTAGAATGATGTACAGGATTTTTAATAATGCATAAAGTACTGTTATTGTCTACAAAAATCTTGGTATGCATAAAATTATACCCATAATCCAACAGCTGGTTCTGAATCCATAAGACTTGTCCACAACAAGCAGCTGCTGCAACATATTCTGCTTCAGTTGTAGAGTTGGCCACCACTGTTTGTTTCTTGCATTGCCAAGATATTAATCTGCTCCCAAGAAATTGACATCCACCAGTTGTGGATTTCCTATCAAACTTGTCACCTCCATAATCACTGTCTGAATATGCAATAAGGTCCAATGGAGAATCTTTTGGGTACCACAAGCCAAGATCTGGATAACATCTTAGGTACCTAAAAATTCTCTTCACAGCAAAAAGGTGACATTCTTTGGGAGTCACTTGATGGCGTGCACATGCACACACAGCAAACATGATGTCAGGTCTTGAGGCTGTAAGATACATCAATGATCCAATCATTGATCTATAGTGCCTAACATCCACATCCTTTCCAGCTCCAATTTTTCCCCAAGGGTGTTGCCTATCCATAGGAGTGGAAGCCTCCTTTTCATGTGGAGAAAAACCATATTTCTTCAAGATTTCAGCTACATACTTGTCTTGTGAGATGAAGATACCATCTTCTTTCTGCTGAACTTGTAACCCTAGAAAGAAGTTCATCTCACCCATTACACTCATCTTGAATTTATCTGTCATGAGCTTGGAAAAGTCCTCACTCATTTTTGGATCAGTAGACCCAAAAATGATGTCATCAACATAGACCTGCACAAGCAACACATGTTTTCCTTTCTTCTTTGTGAATAGTGTCTGATCTATGGTGCCCCTTTTGAAACCATTTTCCACCAAGTAGGTGGACAATGTACCATACCATGCTCTTGGGGCTTGATGAAGTCCATACATAGCTTTCTTCACTCTATAAACCTTGTCTGGATTCTCAGGATCTTCAAAACCAGGAGGTTGCATGACATATACCTCCTCAACAATTGTGCCATAGAGGAAAGCACTCTTCACATCCATTTGATAAACAGTGAAGTTCATGCAAGAGGCATAAGCTAAGAAAATTCTTATAGCTTCAATTCTTGCAACAGGAGCAAATACCTCCTCATAATCAATTCCTTCCTCTTGTGTGTATCCCTGAGCTACCAAACGTGCCTTGTTTCTGACCACAATACCTCTTTCATCTTTCTTATTCCTCAGAACCCACCTTGTCCCAATTGGTCTCACATATCTAGGACAATCAACCAGCTCCCAAACATCCTGTATAGCAAATTGGTGAAGCTCATCCTGCATTGCTTCCACCCAACTTGGTTCCTTGAGAGCATCAAAAATCTTCTTGGGTTCTTCCTGTGACAGAAAACAGGCAAACAAACATGCTTGTACAAGAGGGGTATCAACCTTCTTGTGTATATTGGCAATAAATCCACCAAGACTTTGATGGGATCTTCTTGTCTGAACTGGAGCCATAACATCACCAATGATCTGAGATGTGGGGTGATCCTTTGCTGTGGAAGTAAGAACTCCTCCTTCAAAGAGTCTGGTGTCCTCAACTTCACGCTCCATGTTGCCAATATCTTCTTCAGATTCGTCTTGATCAACAGAAATCTCTTCATGGACATTGGAAGGTCCACCTTGTTCAAAATGGGAAGAGAAAAGCTGTGTAAAGGTGTCACCAAAGTCTGAACCTTGTTTGTCAGTGCTTGGGCTAACAACGCTTGAACTGTTGTTGTCAGCGTTTGAGCCATCAGCGTCTGAATTGGTCGTGTCAGCGCTTGATTTCCCTTTGTCAGCGCCTGAAGAATCATGCATGTTTGTATTTGGTGGTATTTGAACACCACCATTATCTTTCCTAGCAGCAGTAGCAGCAGCATAATACTCATCTGTCCATATAGGAAGTGTAACATATTATTTTGTGGGAGATGACTCAGCTGCTGGTGGTCCATCCTTCTTAGCAACCTGTATACCTGAAACATTACCAATTCTCTTTTCCAAAACACTTGAAGTTTCCTTCACAATGTCTGGATCAGTAACAGGCATATAATTTAAAGCTCTAGATAAAGGTTCCAAGTCAAACAACCAATCTGGACCACTCTCAGGATCACTAGGTTTACTTTCTAAAAACCTAACATGTACCTTTTCAAGTATACGTTTTTCCTTTTTAATGTAAACCCTATATCCTTTACTCTGCACTGAATAACCCATGAAGTAGCCTTCATCACCTTTTGAATCAAACTTACCTAGGGCATCACTAGTTTCTAAAACAACTACATGACAACCAAAAGGCTTGAGAAAGCCAATATTGGGCTTCCTTCCCCAAAGTAATTCATAAGGTGTCTTATTATGTATCTTGTTGACCAATGCCCTATTTTGAACATAACAAGCTGTGTTAACAGCTTCAGCCCAAAAGGCTATAGGAAAGTGGGCATCAGCCAACATGGTTCTGGCTGCTTCAATGAGGGTCCTATTCTTCCTTTCAGCAACCCCATTTTGCTGTGGGGTTCTAGCTATGCTAAACTGCCTAGTAATCCCTTTCTTGGCACAAAAATCATCTAACAACTGATTTCTAAACTCACCCCCATTGTCACTTCTAATAATTTTGACCTCATTACCATTCTTCTTTTCAATTTGGGTAATGAAATTAATCAGACTTTGGGCAGTTTCACTTTTCTTGGCTAAAAAGAAAGTCCATGTAAACCTGGAATAATCATCAGTGATAACAAAACAATATGATTTACCCTTCAAACTTTCTATATTGGTTGGACCAAAGAGGTCCATATGCAATAAGTGAAGTGGTTTAGAACTAGAGTGCACCTGTTTAGACCTGAATGAGACCTTGTGCTGCTTGCCCTTAAGACATGCAACACAAGTGTGGTCATTGTGGAAAGCCTTTTCAGGCAAACCATCAACTAAACCAAGCCTCACAAGTCTATTGATATTCTTAAAGTTTATGTGCCCTAATCTCCTGTGCCAAAGATTACTTTCATCTACTGAGGCTTTAGCATACAGACATGACATTTTATTATTTATCTTAATTCCATTAAGATTCACATTATATATGTCTTTATGCCTTGGTGTTCTAAAATCTATGAATTCTTCCTCAGGGAGCTTATAATCTTTGCTTAACACCAAGTACTCAGTATCTGTAAAAAGAACCTTATTTTTGTTATCACACACTTGTGATACACTAAACAAATTATAATCCAGTTCTTTTACCAGGAAGACATTCTCAAATCGTAGATTGTTGGTGACAAGGGTTCCTTTTCCAGTGATGGTGTCGTAGCCCCCTCCAAAGTATACCTTATCACCATCTTGAATAGGAGAGAAATTAGTCAGATAGTCTTCCTTCCCTGTCATGTGCCTTGAGCATCCACTATCCCAATATCCATAATCATTGATCTTCTTCTGAATGCCCTGCACATAAAGAAAACACATTAGTTTTCTTTGGGAACCCAAGCCTTGGAAGACTTGGATTCATTTGGTTGTTCAACAAGAACAGACTTGGTTCTCATAACAACCCCATTTTCATCCCTGTTTGAATGAAATTCCCAGTTAACCCCAATTGGTGTTGACAATGTCTTTGAAATATAATGAAACCTGTTGCATGTCATAGAAACACCAGTAGAATTAGGGTTTTGGTCTTGTTTTGGTCTCCATGTTAAGCTAGTAGAAGCTTTAGACCTATTTCCCTGTGGTTGCAAATACCTAGGTTTGGCAGTATGTCTGTCAGCGCTGAAATTTCTCTTGTCAGCGCCCCGATTGCTCTTATCAGCGTTGAACCTAGGGTTTGCTACAGGAACCCATTGCCTATTTGACCAAGTGTTTGACTTTTGAAAAGGTCTTAGGCCTTGTGTGTTAGACCCTCTAGAAAAGAATGGGGCTGGTCTAACAACTTGTGAACTTTTGTTCACAAAGGTATTGGGTCTGACAGTGTTTGACCTATGTTGACTTTTGTCAGCGCTGAAATGGTTCCTATCAGCGTTGACATTGGAAGCGTTGACACATTTGTATGCCAAATGTGAGAAGCTACCACATGTGTAACAAGCTTTTCTAGACATAGTCTTAGGTCTAGAAGCAAAGAAGCCTGTTCCAGGGTTACTAACTTGGCCTTTTGGTGACCTAGTATTCCTATATATTTCTGCATACTTAACACTAGGTTTTCTAACAGTTTGTGGGCCAAGGTCAACAGCTTTGCCAGTGGTAGGGTGTGTGATCTTAATAGGTTTAGGATCATTGGACTCCACAATTGGTATCATTATTGGTGTGGGCTCATTTGGACTTTCACACAACAACCCTCCCTTAACAAACAAGGTGTGGTTAGCTTTCTTCCACTCATCTAGGTCAGTCAGTTTTTGCTTGTATTCCTCAACTGGGGAAGTCACTCTAGGTGGAGGAATGAATTCCTCCTCTTGGCATTCTGGCAAGCCAGTCCAAGATAAATCCTTTGATTGGACACCATAGAAATCCCCAGCTGGTGGTGGAACACCAGTATAATTATTCATCCCAATCCCACTCATATCCTTAGAGTCTCTTTGTTTACTAACACACTCTCCTAGGGATTGTGTGGCCTTATCAAATCTCTGGATTTTAAGACTCACATTATCTTTATTTTTGTTAGCCTCCTCTAACTGAGCTATCAAATCAAGATTAACCCTATTTACTATATCTTGAACATCTTTACTCTGATGTAACTCATGTTTTAAGATATTTATTTGATCCTTTAAATCAAACTCCATTTTCTTATACTCAGCTACTGTCTTTTCTGTTTGGGTAAGAGCAATTTGATAATTAGATACTTTGCATCTTTCAGTACTTGCCTCATCTAATAATTTAACTATCTCTTGTTTTAATTTTTCAGTGTTTAAACGACAACCCTTAGAACAGAAAGCATCATCATATACCTCATTATCTGATGAAGAGGAGGAGTGCGCCATGAGAGCATATTCAGCATGCTCTTCTTTAACTTCAGCAACCAAAGCTCTGTCCTCTTCCTCATTCTTAGCCATCCAGATCCAGTCCCATTCTCCAACTCCATCAATTTGTTGAACAGCAACCATGGCCTTGGGATCTGGGCTCTTAATCATTTGGCTTGAAGGCTTACCAGCATCAGATCTTCTTGGAGATCTACATTCCCTCATAAAGTGCCCCATCCTATGACAGTTGTAGCACTCAACCTTGGACTTGTCAAATCCAGCAACATCCTTAGCATTAAAGGTCATCTTCTTCTTGAACCTTTTATTAAACCTGTTTGCTCTTAAACTTACAAGAGCCATAGTCCACTTGATGTCCATCTCTTCCAATTGTTCATCACTTATCTGCTCAAGATCTTCATATGTAATTCTTGAATCACTGGGCAAAGAAGCAATGAATGCACACACAGTATCTAGATCAAAACCAGCAGGTTTAATTCTATCAGCGCCATGATTGTGTGTGTCAGCGCTTGAGTACAAAGCGTTGACAGGATATGATCCAGCGCTGACAGGCTGAGATCCAGTGTTGACACATTGAGATCCAGTGGTTGGATGTCCATAGAAGTTCATGGAATCAAATTGGCCTTCACTTTGTGAGAAGAAGGCCATGTTGCTGCTGGAAGATTTATTATCATTATCCAATTGCCATTCATTCTCCAACAGTCTTAGTTTGTTGAAGATGTCATCAAACCTGGAGGTCTTGTGGGTGTTATTGACAAGAATGGATCTTGTCTCAATCTTCCATACATCACCAAGGCTTTTGAGAAAAGTAGCATTCAATTCAGGGTCATCAATCTGTGTTCCCATGAAGGAAAGTTGACTTGTGATGTCAAGAAGTCTACTTCTTACACTGCTGAGATTTTCATTGGGTTGAGCTTTAAAGACAGCATACTCATGCAAGAGTTGCTTCTTCTTTTCTTCTTTTGTGTCAGCATTGCCACCATGTGCTACTTCAAGATCTTCCCAAAGCTCTTTTGCAGACTCAAAGCGTTTGTACTTGTGCTGATTCTCATGACCTAGGGCATGTTTCAAGATGTTCAAGATTTTCATGTCCACCCTCTTCTTGGCTATATCTTCAACAGCTACAGCTCTCCCATCTCCAGGCTTTTCCACCTTATCAGCTTCAGGACAATTAGGAACAGCTGTCCTTGTGGCAATTGCAGCAGCAATCTTTGCTGCTTTGTCGAATGTGTTCCCATATTCGACAATCTCCCAAAGAGTGTAGTCATGAATAGCTATATATTGCTCAAAATTTGACTTCCAAAGCTCAAAGTTCCTTGCATCAAACATGGGAATTTTGATACTAGGATTTGAGGAGTTGTTTTGTAGCAAAGAAGCAGGTTGATCTGTGCCAGACATGGTGTTTTTAGGGTTTTGAGAATTTAGGGTTTGGTGTTTTAGGGTTCTTGCGTTACTTAAAGATCAAAAGTTTCTCAACAAGCTCTGATACCACTTGTTGATCCCAAACTTAGATCGATTAAGCTTTGTGTATACGAGATTAGATCAAGTACTACACGTAGAGAAACCTTTGCTTATGAATAAAGTAACAAAGTGTTATGCGGAATTAACACTTGATCTAAAACACGAAGATGTTAAACAAACTTTCACTTGTATTAGAATAAACGAACTTGATTACAATGAAAGAGTTTAACTTGCGAATACTTATAAAAACTTATTAAACATTAACCTAAAAGATCTTCTTTTATAGAACAAGAAGTCTTGTACAATAAGCTACGAATCAACTATTCTAGGTAAAGATAAACATAGAAAATACATTGTCGTCTCTATCCTTACTAGAAGTATTTTAGAATATAATAAACGTGTAGCTCACATCTTCCATCAGTGCTTGTCTTCATTCTGTCAACGCTTGACTTTAACTTGTCAACGCTTATGCTGTCAGCGCTCACTTTGCTCTTGTCAACGCTTGAGTTGTTCTTGTCAGCATTCAAGTGTTCTGGCCTAAATTTATTCCCAACACGATGAATTACGCACAGCATTCCAAAACAATTATACTCAGCGAAAGAAGTATAATAGAGATTCGGTCTCATTGGCAACAGTCAAACAAAGGCCCGAAGAGTCTACAGAAGACTTCACGAAGCGTTTTAATGACGAGTGTACGCGCACAAAGCGTGTCCAGAGCTCCTTAAAATTTCCGATTATATGCACGCCATAACGGACAAGGAGCTAATCAGGCGCCTCAACAATAAACGTCCGGAGAAGTTTGATGAACTCATGGAAAGGATTCGGAATTTTGTGGAGGGAGACCGCGGTTGCTACGGCTTACCCCACAAAAGGAAACCACGGCTACCGATCAAACGGTCAGCCTAGAAGGCAATCAGGTGGCCAAAGTAACCCCGACAATGGGAGGAGTTTAGATTATAAAAACCAGGCAAAAGGAGGACGGCCGGATGACAAGTTCACCCCTCTAAAGATGACTTATCGGGATATCTTGCTAGTAGAAGGAGAAAATTTTCCAAGACCTCCTCCGATGAAAACTCCAGTTGATCGTCGTTAGGGCACTCACTTCTGCGAGTTCCATAATGACAAGGATCACGACACGGAGGAGTGCATTCAACTCAAGAAGCAAATAGAGTCGCTGATTAAATCAGGCAAACTCAAACACATGGTCAAGGATTGGAAGGATGTGAAGGATAACAAAAAGTATGACAAAAAAGATTCCCAAAAGGATAAGCCTATGACCATATATATGGTTCAATCATGGAAGCACCGGATGAAGCAGAAAGTTAGTCAAACATTTTCACGCGGCAAAGAAATCTCATTCCCTCCTATCATGGCGAGCAACGTGGCCGATGCACCTCTCACGATTGAGGTAAGCATTGGAACCCATAACGTTCGTCGTATGTATGTGGATGGAGGATCCTCGACGGAAGTACTCTACGAACACTGCTTCGTACAGCTACGACCAGAGATCAAAAGCCAATTGATGTCGGCCACGTCGCTGCTCATTGGCTTTAATGGAGACACTATCTGGCTGATAGGACAACTACGTTTACTGGTAACCATTGGAGACAAAGAGCATTCCACCACGACGTGGATGAACTTTATGGTGATACGTTCACATTCTCCGTACAATGGTATTATTGGAAGACCATGTATCCTAGCCATACGGGCAGTCCCGTCCACGACACACGACATGATTAAGTTTCCGGTCGAAGGGGGAATTGTCACTATTTACAATTCAATCGTGCCGGCATCAGAATGTCACACCATGACAACACCAATCCAGCCAACACTTATAAATGAATGATCACCACCCCCCAATTGGAAGGTGGTAATTCACCCTGAATACCTAGAACAAGAGGTAGCTATCAGGGGAACCCTCTCCAAAAAGGAAGAAGGCCATGTGCTCTCTCCTAAAAGCAAACCTTGATATATTCGCACGGGAACCAAAGCATATGACGGGCGTACCACGCTCGATAGCAGAACATAAGCTTCAAATCCGCCCTGGATATCCCCCTGTTAGACAAAAGAAGCGCGATCAAGCACCAAAACGCAGCCAGGAAATACTGGATGAGGTACGGAAGCTGGTAGACGCAGGAATTATGCGTGAGGTCTATTACCATGAGTGGCTATCTAATCCGGTCATGGTCAAAAAGCATGACGGAAGCTGGCGCATGTGTGTGGACTTCACAGACTTGAACAAAGCATGTCCATAAGATTGCTATCCGCTACCAGAAATCGACTGGAAGGTGTAATCCTTATGCGGGGTACTCTTTTAAATGTTTCTTGGACGCATATAAAGGATACCATCAGATCCAGGTGGCGGAAGAAGACGAGGAGAAAACGGCGTTCCACACCAGTCAGGGCGTCTACTGTTACACAAAAATGCCGTTCAGACTCAAGAACGCAGGTGCGACATATCAACGACTTATGGATAAAGCCTTCGACTCACAGATAGGCCGTAACCTTGAGGTCTACGTGGACGACTTGGTTATCAAAAGCCATATGGAGGACGAACTTCTCCGAGATGTCCACGAGACATTCGACACATTGAGAAAAATCAACATGAAACTAAATCCCAAAAAATGCACATTTGGAGCAACCGAAGGAATGTTCCTTGGGTAAATGATTAATCCAAACGGCATCAAGCCTTGTCCGGAGAAGACGGACGTCGTGATACAGCTACCATCCACTCGAACACTAAAAGAGGTGCAATCACTTAATGGAAAGCTGGCCGGTCTTAATAGGTTCTTATCAAAGTCCGCATAAAAGTCACTCCATTTATTCAAGACACTCAAGAAGTGATTGAAGAAAGGAGACTTTCGCTGGACAAGAGAGGCGAATGAAGCGTTTGGGCAGCTAAAGCAACATCTCGCGGCTCTGCCCATGTTAGTCGCCCCGAGACCTAAGGAGGAACTAATCATGCACTTATCCGCTACATATGGAGCAATAAGCGCAGTTTTCATGAGTGATCGGGATTCAGTCCAGACTCAGGTCTACTTCATAAGCAGAGCATTGCAAGGTCCAGAGCTGAATTAATCACCAATGGAGAAATTGGTCTTATCGTTGGTTTACGCGGAAAAAAGGTTACGCTGGTACTTCCAGGCGCACCCAATCGTGGTGATCACAAACCAACCAATAAAACAAGTTATCTATAAACCGGACATGGCAGGAAGACTACAGAAGTGGAGCGTCCTGTTGGGGGAATAAAACATCTCCTATAGACCAAGGACAGCCATAAAAGGCCAAATTTTGGCAGATTTTATAAGTGAGAAGTCCGAGGAGGACGAGCCAATGATACAAAAGGAAGAGATCCCCTCGAAACCATAGGTTTCTTCACGGATGGATCTTCTTGCACGGACGGATCGGGAGCATGCCTTATACTCACAAATCCGGAAGGTATGGAATTCACCTACGCCTTACGTTTTGAGTTCGCAGCTACGAATAATGAGGCAGAATACGAAGCATTAATTGCGGGTTTAAAAATCGTCGCTAGGATGGCAGTCCGCAACCTTGAAGCCTACGTGGACTCACGGCTTGTTGCGAATCACATCCTAGGATGGTATGAAGCCAAGGAGGAAAACATGATCCAATATTTGGAGAAAGTCAAGTCACTCATCACCAGTTTTGATAAGTTCTCTATCAAGCAGGTGCCAAGAGGCGAGAACAAGAAGGCGGATGCTCTTAGCAAAATCGCGTCTACAAGTTTTTCCCATCTATCCAAACAAGTGTTGGTGGAAATACTTAAGGAGAAATCCATTATAGGAGAGGAGGTAGCGACTATAGTTGATGAGGAGGGCCTACATGGATGACCCAGATCATAAACTGTCTGACGGACGAAACCCTTCCCGAGGACGAAATAGAGGCGCGTCGCGTAAAAAGGAAGTCACAACACTTCGAACTCCGAGATGGTGTCTTATACAAGCGATATTTCCTACAGTCGTGGTTGCGATGTGTCGGACCACGCCAAGCTAGTTATGTGATCCGTGAAATTCATGAAGGGTCGTGCGGCATGCACGTCGGCCTTAGATCAGTAGTAGCACGGGCTCTACGCACAGGATACTATTGGCCAACTATGCATCAAGACGCACGAGATATGATTCTTAAATGCAACGATTGGGAAGTGCACAGGCCAGTACCGCGACACCCACAACAAGAGCTGACACCCATCACATCCCCGTGGCCATTCTACAAATAGGGGATTGACATAGCAGGTCCTTTTCCTGTTGCAGCCGGAGGCGTTAAGTTCTTGATCGTGGCTATGGACTACTTCACTCATTGGATAGAGGCTAAGGCGGTCGCAACAATCACGGGCAAACAGGTAAAAAAGTTTGTGTGGGAAAATATTGTTTGCCGTTTTGGTTTACCAGGTGAGATTATCTCGGATAACGGAAAGCAGTTTGCGGATAATCCATTCAAGGATTGGTGCGCAACACTGAACATCAAATGGTGCTTCGCGTCAGTCAAACACCCACAAACTAATGGTCTAGTGGAACGGGCAAATAGAAGCCTAGGTGAAGGAATCAAGGCGGGCTTAGATGAGAGGAGCGCCAAATAGGTGGACGAACTGCCACATGTCCTATGGGAACATAGAACAATGATCAAAACGGCTAATGGGGACACTTCATTTGCGTTGGCCTATGGAACCGAGGCTGTCATCCCAGCAGAAATTGGGATGCCAACAATCCGCACGGCGGAAGTTTACGTCGTCACAAACGATGAGGAACTACGGGTCAATCTAGACATACTCAAGGAAAAAAGAGAGATAGCAGCTATCAATGAAGCTAAGTCCAAGTCACGAATGAAAGCTTATTACGACTCCAAAGTCAAGGGTCTTTTCTTTCGATCGGGGGATTTTGTCTATCGTGCTAATGAGGCAAGTCGCGCGGAGAACACGGGAAAACTTGGTCCAAAGTGGGAAGGGTCATATGAGGTCACGGAAGCTTTGGGGCTAGGCGCACACAAGTTGCATGATATGGATGGCCGTAACTTGGATCGTACATGGAATATTTGCAACCTTAAAAGATGTTATCTCTAAAAGGCTACGGCCTCCACATGGACACTTTGCTGTATACAGCTTCAATAAAAATCCATGTATTTTTTGCTTTCATGTTTTCTAGGTTCTATTTATCTTAGGATTTTAATTCTGTCAAAAAATCGTAACCGTTATAATAAAATGACGTGGTGCCTAGCTAGCTCCACGGCTTGTTCTTGTGCAAATTATTGTCTTACGTGTCCTTAGAATTATTTTTTATACTCTTATGTGTTATTTATTATTCATATGCATTCATTCTGCCGTACATGTACTATTCGATCCCAGGCGGAGTAAGAGGATTAAGTGAACCTAATAATTCAACTTGTCGCATAAGAGGGATGCGACCCCCGTGACGTGGATCATGTATCCTTACTAGACACCTTATTTACAAGACGTTGTAATAAGTTCCCACATGCCGTACTTACATAGTGTCGGACATGATAAAGACACACAGTGCACGTCTAGTAAAATATAGACTTAGTGTTATTCTTAACCAAGCCGTGACACGTCATGCAACAGATACATGATATCTAAAAATAAAACACAAGTTTCAATATACAAACAAAATTCGCCGTGATCATCACGGACATATATATTCATAAATATTCTAAGTGTTCGAACATTAAATTACAAATTAAAGCCGTGGACATCCACGGACGAATACAAAGAGTAGTACAAGTGTAAGCGAATGACAAACTACACAGAAGGCAAGAACTCGCCTACTTCTTTCTTACCTTCGGCTATCAATGCACGAAGTACCTCACCACATGCCTCTTTCCCGCTACGCGCCCTGGCTAGGTTGGCCTCCAACGCCTCACCCAACGTCTTCTCACCCTTCACGACCTGTAAGTTCGCATCATAAATTGGAAGGGTGAGTTGGATGGGGTCTGGTATAATATGGGCCTGAGGATCCGCTTCGCTTTCCGACCCTGCGTCTGGGCGAAGCTTCGCCATGATGTCCTCATTGGTGGCGTCCTTCATAGCTTCGAGGCCAGACAAGAAAGGGTACTCCATGTCCCTCAAGACGGCCATGGATGCAGTCATCTTTGCCTCAGCCCCAGGGTTGTAGTAGGCATGCTTGGTGATGTCTTCATTATTGCTTATCAACTCATCAGCCTTAGTCAAGCCTTCATGTCTGCCGTGGTCAATGCCATCTGATACGACATCAGCAAAAGACTGTACGAACTGCGGTGCCTCCATCACTCTCATCACTGCCAGGCGCGTCCCTTGGCCCACCATCCACCTATGACCAACAATGGCCGTAAGAAGAGGGGGCACAACAGTTCAGCATAATCTGTGGCCAGCGCGCTAAGTTCGTGCTCCACCTTGCCCAGGGCCTCGGCCATTTGCCTATCCATTTTAGCCCGCTCCTTGGTGAATTCTTCCTTCAGAGCCTCCTCGCCCTTCACCAACGTTCGCATCTTCTCTAGTTCTTCGGTAAGGGCGGATGCTTGATCAGCCGTGGTCTTAGAAGAAGCCTCGGCTGCAGCTACTTGTTTGTACAAACACTATGGGTTATTTTGTGGTCATAAGCTACTTATATTGGAGCATTTGGAAGGATGGGGAATTTACCTTGTTACGAAGGATTCGCACATCGGCCTCCATCTCTTCGATACGGCATTCCCGGACAGCGGTGTGGCTGGACTGCTCTTTTATTGTTGCTTCCGCTATGGATAAGTCCGCTTGCAAGGTAGATATTGTTTGCTCATGTTTCTTTACCATTTTTTCCCGGCGGACAACTCTCCTATCAGCTCTTTCCACATGGCCCAAGGCTGCTTCAAGACGACATCGCAGCGCCGCACCAACAGTCATTTGGTGCGCCGAGGCAACATTGTACTGCTCTAGGAGGGTTCCATGCTCGAGCTCATCAAGGTCTTGCGCCAGGGCGGGAGGAGTCAAGTGGTCCACAAATTCATTGCACTCCAACTCTGCCTCTAGCCTTGTCAGCTTGGACAAGTTCCAGGCTGGGTGAAGGCAGGAGTCCAGGCCTTCGGACTGGGGCTCTTCTGCATGGGTGGGAGGAGGAGATGGTGGAATGATGATATCATGGGGGAGGGTTCCCTATCAACTTCCCTCTCCTGCGCCACGGTCGTAGGATCCGCCCTGTTATTTAGCCAACACTTATAAGTTTTTGGAAGTTTTTTACACAACAAATATAATGGAGTATAAAGGGATACTTATGTCGTAGCTATTATCGGTTCCATAATGGTGGGAGCTACGACACTCACCGGCGTCGCCTGCCACACGGTAGTATCTACCTGCTCCTCTGTTCCGACAGGATGGGGCAGGGGGTTGTCTTGTGGCAGGGTAGTGCTGCTCCCTTCTTGGTATTGGGGATGATCTTCCCTTAGCCTCTTGCGGGGCGCGTTGAAGGCCCCTACTTCCGTCTATACTTCTTTAACAACCCTCCTTGAGGATTTGCGCTTCCTGGAAGTGAGGTTTGGTTGCTTGGAGGTCTCGGTCTCCTGCACCACTTCCTCTTCATTGTCATCGTCAAATAGATGGTTGATGGACGGATCAGTTGGCCGCTCCATGTTTTCACCCTGGTTTTCACCTTGGAGGGCGGTGGCGTTCTCTAAAAGTAGCTCACCACCATCTTCGTTAGTGAAGTCCAACGACGACTTTTCTATCACTGGTCCCTGTTCACCGGACTGCGGCTCTGTTGTTTCTTCAAGAGGGATGGTCATACCAGTAGTCATGACAAGTAGAGAGGGCTCGCCCTCACGTAGTGGTCGGGATCCCTCCGCGACCTTGTTCGGATCTCCCTGGCATAGTAGCCCAAATAGCTTCATCTCTTCGGACACATGCATACATTATATTAGTTTGATGAAAATCATGTTACCTACGGACATGTATCTATATATTAACAACACCCACCCTCTCTACGGCTGTTCAGAAATGTGGGATATCTGTCCTCCCGACCATAATAGTTGCGGCCAATGCCTACTAGGCACAAGAAGTTCTCTGGTAGACCTCTGTGGAAATATGTGCGATTGGTATCTAATGTCCTCACATCACTACTACTATATGTATTTTTGGGGGGGCGGATAGTCTATTGGAGCTCTATTTTTTAGGCGGAAATGACTTGGAAAGACCTTAGCATCTACAAAGAAATAATGGTCATACCAGCTTTTCAGCGAATCTAGCGCCTTCGTATAACACATGGGTGCGGTGGTTGACCGTTTTTTAAGCGAGAACCAACCGTTGACCATTTGAGGAACATAGAAAACCCTAAAAAGACTAACGGTAGGGATTATGCTACATGTGTGGCATGAAATCTCGAATTGGTTGAGCTTACACGCCCCAATACAGTGAAGTTAGGTTATATGAACATCATAATACATAAGGACATCTACGAGAAACTTAGAGAGGAATACGGTAGTTAGCCGAGTTAAACAGGCGCGTATATAAGCCTATTTTCCCATCAGGGGCATCCGTGATCGCTTCACCATCACCCGGATAGGTGGGGTGTACGCTCTCAGGAATATAGTAATCAGAAAGAAATTTCATATATTTATTCGGGGCCATCACGTTGAGTACAGTCGTGATGGTGGGGTTGTTTTTCACCATGATTTATGACTACGAGTAGAAAGGCGTGGTGATCTAACCTGGTACGGTGAATTTCCGTGGAAAATAACGAGAAGGAATAAAGGAATGAAAGCAAGGGTAAGAATGGTGGAAGAAGTTGTTAACTGAGTGTGTACACAGTCACACACACAAGCCTTTTATAGGGTTGCCTCAATTTACGAGGTGCCCTGGATGATTGCCACGTGTAATCCACTACGCCCATCTAACGGATGGGGTTTCTGACACAACTGAAACGTCAGAAGGGCCCACGGGTCACCTCTTAAAACAGTTTTGAGTAGCTCAAGGGTGGGCCCATGTGGTGCACTTTTGTAGTCAAACCTGCGAACAATGACTATAATTAATGTACACATTAATATTGTCCTGGTCGACAGACTTGTGGTGCGGATTTATTTGCAAAGGCGGTATTAGGGGCATTGGTTAGTCTATAAGTTACGCCTACGGCTGTAACAACTAGACTGGGGGGACATGATGACGTATAGTCCCCAACCGGGTCATGGACCCGGCCCACGGGTACTACCCGCATCTGACCCATCACTGATGGGTTGGATTAAATGTCATTTAAGCTTATGGGCTTCGAATGAACAGTGGCCGCATAGGTGTGTACGGACCACGGCCCGACACGACCGGTACAGGGTTAGACAGAATCACAATCTTATTAGGATTGGGATTTACCCTAAAGTAGAGGATATACACTCACTGTAATTAGAAGATAACAATCAAACTAATTATGGCACTTATCCTTTGCTTGGGGCCAAATCATCGGTGACAGGCCATTAGGGTTTCACCGCCTATATAAGGAACCACCAAGGGTTCCACAAAGGTATCACATTCTTCATACTCTCAACCTACAACCGATTCATAACCCTAAATCGATTACTTACTCTCACGCTAGAGTCTAATCGTGGGATACGTTCCCACGGTAAGCTTAGCGCATGTTGTTTTAGCGTGCAGGGTCTCAGCAAGACATTCACTTGGTGCAAGAGCCGGAGCCCAACCTATCTGAATTAATCCTAATTTGGATTAAGCAAGGATCATCCAACTTTTGTATCAACAAGTTGCTTGTTCACCAGTAAGTTACTTGTTCTTAGTTTTTAGTTACATATTCATGATTTGAGTTACTTATTCATGCTTTATCGTGTATTTCTTTAATATTATACGTTCATATGTTCTTGATTAATGTATTTCATGTTTCTTGTGTTATTATACTTGATATTTCCATTATTAGTAACTTTCCATAAATAGCAAGTTTCCAAATATAGTAACTTTCTAAAACTAGTAGGTTTTCATATATAGTAACTTTCCAAAAATAGCAGGTTTCAAAAAATAGTAAGTTTCCAAAAATAGTAAGTTTCCACAATTAGTCATAAGCTCGTTTAATATACATAAGTAATATATCTTGTTCATCGAATAAGCTAGTTTTATAAGTCATGATTTAATATGTATATTAAATAAGCTAGTTATTATAAGTCATGGTAAATGATAATTATTATATTAATAAACCCCTTATAATAATTAACTTTCATATATAATAATTTATAAATAATTATTCATTAATAATGTGTCACGTTTTATAATTGTTAATTAATTAATAATATATCATAGATTTAATTTAATTTTTAACTAATATCATGTCATGCGTCATAATTAATTATAAGTAATAATAGTTCATGCATTATAATTAATTATAACTTAAGTCTTGATTCCAAATAAGTAATCTTAAATTAAGTTACATAATATAAGCGCATGTTAATTTAGATTAATCTAAATAAGTTGCAAATAAGCCGAGTTAATAAGTTCATGCAAATTAATTAAGTCTTGATTAATTTTATAATTAATTTAAATGAGTCATAAGCCCGAATGAAATAAGCTAAAAGTTAAACCAAACACCCCCTTGTCTATTCGGTTTACCCGAGCCCCCGCAACAAGCCCCACCGAGACCCCACTGGTCTCGACTGCTCGAACCACACACCACCCTTGCAGCCCTACTGCTGCGGGTTGCCACTGCCCAACCAAAACTCCCCCCGGTCCTTTTTCTATTGCGGCTGCTAGCCTAAAAACAGCCACCGGCAGCAACAGCCTACCCACCGAGACCCCTTGGTCTCGGTTGCCACTGCTGCGCCCGGAGTCCCTACTGCAGCCCCTTAGGGTTGCAGCTGGCAGCACCAACACGCCACCGAGACCATGTGTCTCGGCCGACTGGTCAAGGATCCCACTAAGAGCAGGGTGCTCTCGGTTTTTGTGCAATTCAAACCATCCCAACCGATTTTATCCCTTGTTTTAATGATTCAATAACCATGTGTTCATCTTAGATTGATTTAGATTAAGTTCATGATTCTTAAATGATACTAAAAGAACTAGGATTTGATGGTTACCGATTTATGAACGATCTAGGAAATGAAACACGAACACCTTAATAATCAAAGATAAAAAACACATTTCTTTCCTCCTTGTCTTCTCTTTTGGTCGGCGGCTACAAGGACCCCTCTTTAGGGTTTCTTTAATTCTCTGTTTTATTGTTGTAAATGAAAAGTAAACATACGTATGTTGTGTTTTTGTTCCTTAGTGGACCGGGCTTTGGGCCTTTTTAAGTCTTGTTATGTGTATAAGGTTTAAACATGGAGCCCATTTTACTTATTTCATATAATAATTTTGTATTATCGTGTATTCCATAAATTCGTAAATTATACTTATTTCCGTAATGCAACTCGTCATGTTGTAATTATTATTCGTAAACACTTGTCGTGACTTAATTATATACCTTTCGTGTTGTAAATAAAATATACATTATTACTTGAAAAGTGATGTTGACAATTCTTGAGGAAAAGAATCTACACATTACAATATGTTAGCGAATTTTATTTTTGTTAGCTTATAATTACTAATGATAAAAAGTAATAAGATAAATAACAATGATATTATATGAGCGCATAAGATATTGATTTTTAATTAAGACAAAATTTGGCAAGAGATGATTTACGCATGTGTCCTCTAATTAAATCTTACAATTTTACATGCAAACAAACATAAAGAAGAGAAATGTTAATATCACGCAAATTCTTTAGAATGAACCTTACAAAATAAGATGGCAAGTTAATATGTAGGTATCTCTTTCTTTCTTTTCAAAAATCTCATATTTTAAACCAATAATAATCATGAAAACTCAATGAGCAGGTTTTATTTTGTAAAGTTTTTGTGGCTCTAGCATATCTTCACGAAAGAATATATAACTCAAACGCGAACAAGCCTATTTGCCTATGTCATATATGTTAGACCTAGGAGATAGGTTCTAGCATATCTTCACGAAAGAATATATCACTCTCTTTGTGTGATTTTCTTTAAAAATATATATAGTTTTCATATATGATAAGTGATGTGTGAGTTATTAGTCAATATGGTATTATAGTTCAATATTGAAAATAACATCTAATAAACTTACACATAGTAGTCATGATTCACATGAGCACCTATTCTTTAAATATGCATTTTATAAGAAAGTCTATGTTTAATTAAAATAGAAGAATGTTGTTCAAGAGCTGCAATTATCAATGGAAAGTGATAATTGGAAGTTTCTCTAAGTAATATAAATACGGGTCAGTGGAAAGTGTTGTTGGGAGAATTATGTTTGGTGCATGTGTTTACTATGTTTGGCATGAAAGAAATAAGAGATTGTTAACTACTGAGAAAAGAAAGGTAGAAGAATTTATTGATATGATAAATGATTGTGTCAAGCTAAAGAATGCGTTTAAAGGTTTTAAGAACTGCAAAGGTAATGGAATTATTTAAAGACTGGGGTGTATGTCTAAGGTGGTGTTTGTTTTTCTTTAAAATGTCTTAACAAACTTTTAATGAGCTCAACCTCTTAATCGGTCAGACGTTTTGAGCGTTCAGACCGTTTATTTTTTTACTTCGTTAAGACGCGTTCAGATGTAAAAACATCTTAATGATCTAGACTTGAAAGGTGTATCTTAATGCCTCTTGTTGACACTTAATACACAAGACCACACTTGTTATGCATATTTTTTGTTTTTTCCTAAGCGTACGCAACATGAAATCAAATTATACATTGCTAAAGGTGTTCGTCTATGTTATACGTATTCAAAATAACATTGACACCTTTTTAATCTAAGGACCCATGATAACTACAAGATATTGAAAATGTCAAACAACAATGAAAAGCCATATTAACGAATTACTCTGATGATATTTGGAAATCTTTTTATTTCATTTTTGAACTGCTTTTCAGTTTAAACATATGACTGATGACTAATGACTTTTTGATGTTTGTTACGGTAATTCTTACTAGAACAACATTACAGAAACACTCAAATTTGCTCATCAATAAACATTCAAATATGAATGAAAGTATCAGTTTGCATTATATGTTATCTAATTTACAAAATACGACAAATAGATTAATCTTTTAGTATAAACCAATTGTTCTTACTTTTTAAGTAAAATTTTATATGTGACTGTTTAGTTTTATCAATTATGTAGCTTTGGAGTTTAAATATCCTAAACCACTTTAATGTTTGCACGTGTTTATGTATTGTAAAACTGAAACTATTTTACATAAGAATGTTCAGACGTTTTTAAAAAAAACAAACAATCTTATTAAATTCAGATTCAGACATTTACGCATCAGATTCAGATGTACGGTTCAGATTTAGACGCTCTTAATAAACAAACATCACCTAAGTTAGGTAAAGGTTTGTTAAGGGTTTGTTTGGATGCTTGAGTTATGGTGATTAGCAAAAGTTATGTAGTGATAGTTTTTTTTCCTAAATGATGTGGAGGTCCAGTAACTTGTTTTTGATAACCTTTGTGCTTGAATCCTTACTAAAATTTCAAAGTGGATTGAGGGAATCACTACATAGAGTTAGATAATAAATACAGTTAAATTCTTTTACTCTAAATCATAAGGAAGATTTATTGATTTGGTGGAATCCTTCTATGGGTCTAGATTATTGCCTTAGCAAGGATGTAGATTCCATTGGGTAATGAATTTGGGAAATGAAATAAGAAATGTTATTAAGGTGAGATGTATCTTTGGGCAACTATTTGCCTATGCGTGATGTTAATGTTTAGAAATGTAGCTCTTGGTAACTAAGACCTAATGGAACATGAGTTTTAACTCTCATATTGATGAAGCCTTCTAAGAGCCTTTAGCTCATGTGCCATGTGTAAAAGATACACTTGAATCATGTAGTGTATTTGCATTAGAAATAAATGTAGTCAACTGAGAGCTTTTCTTGATGGAGTCCTATGTTTGAGTAATCATGTGTATCAACTTAGATGAATGGTGAATGTATATGTTTTGTTTATGCGATGTTGTATGAACTATATCATTCTATTGTATGATAGGATAGGAATGTCTATCAAAGTCTTTTGATTTCATCATTTTATGTTTATTATTTTGATATTAATCACCGTTTTAAAAAAATGCAAAAAAACTTACGCATAGTATTGTTTATAAATTTGGGATGTGATATGAAATATAGAAGGTTATAAAAATATTACACCTTATACCTTTGAGAATGTATTTTCAAAATTAACCCCTTTTTATATATTTTGTAAAATATTTAATCCTTAACTTTAAATGTTGGCAAAATAGGCCCTTGTGGTTTTAAGTTTAGGTTGTTTACATTTTGGTCTGAAAAGTTATAAGTTTCAAAAATTAAAATATATACCCTTTCTATATTTTCAAAACATTTAACCCTTAACTTTAAAGTATGGTTAAATAGGCCCTTGTGGTTATAACTTTATAACACTAGTAATACATCTTTGGCCAAAAAGCTAATAAGTTTCGAAATAGGCAATATATACCTTTCATGTATACACGATTTGCATTTTTAGTCCAAAATCCATAATAATTTTATTTTTGAAATCTATATTAAATTTGCAGCTTATAACTTATCATAATAAGCAAAAATAAGTTACTTTAACGTGCTTAAAGATTATAAAAAAAGCTTGAGAGCTAGAAATCACAAGACGGGTTTTTTGGTTTAGGAAAACCAAACCGTGTGGGTTTATGGTTCAAGGCTTAAAAAATAAGTTAATACATGATCTAATAGATCTTATTGAGGACTAATAACAAGACAAGAGCATATAGAAAAAGGTAAACACTTACAAGACTTGAAATGGGTCAAAATTAGCTTAAAAGGGTTTGAATATGTAGAGTTGAGTTACAAGAGCTTCTTCTTCCTTAACCTTGGTTTCTAACAGCTTGTAGTTCTCTCTTAACCTTATAGGACATGGATAAAACATATATTTGAGGTAGTATTGAGTGTAAGTAATGATTTGAGTGTGTGTGTGTGTGTATGTGTGTGTGTGTATGTTTGTGTTTGTCTCGGCTATATACAAGGCTTGAAAACTTAGTGCCCAAGGGTTTTGAGTGGAGTGGTGGGCAAGGGTTGGAGGTATGACTACTAGAGGTTAGTGAAGTATCCAAGAGAGGTGTAAGGTGATGTAGAGGGCACGACTAAAGAAGGAGGTGAAAAAGGGGTTTACTTGGTGAGCAAGGGTATGATGAGGGGGTAGAGTGCTAGGGTGGTGACAAGGTGGTAATGAAGGTGGTAAGGTGGTATCTTGGTTAAGAAACTAGTTAGAATAGCTTACGAGTTCGAATTAGGGTTTTAGGTTAGATTAACATTTTTTAGGGTTAGGGTTAGTGGTCGGCTAGGATTAGATTTGGAGGGAAAGTAGTGTTTAAATGTTATGCATTAATGACTTGTATATTGGCTTAAAAGGTCGTACGGAAGCTAGAAAGAAATTAGAGGGAAAATGTATATTTTGAATGTTATGCATTATCGGCTTGTACATTGAGTTTTGGAGGTTGTACCAAGATTTTGGAAAATATTTTCAAATATTACGCATTGTATCTCGTACACATGCCTTAAAAGCTTGCACATTTGTTTTGCATGAAAACATTACATGTAATTGGTGTTTTGGTATAAACGTTAACGTATAATGTTTGATTTATAATAAAGGTTATAAATGGTACCTTAAATAGATGACGTATAATGTAAACTTGACATTAGAACATAGACTTGTCATATTGTGACGTTTACTTGATATAAACGTTGATATAGTTGGTAGTGGTAGTTGTGTGAGCTCGTTTACTTTGCTATGTAAGTTACATTACATAATGGATAGAATAAAAACAAGAATATTCCCTTGAAATGGTTCTTATAAATATCATAAACGTAGATTACATTGATGAAAATTGTGGGTTATTATATGCTACCCTATCTGATCCTTAAAGATAAAAAAGACTGGAACCATGATTTGTCACTCGCCCCCTTGCACACTTAGTCTATAAAAAAAATTATGTCTCTCTCACCGTAGGTTTTATTTGATGCATTATTTATAATTTATCGTTATGAGTTACACGATGTTGTCATGAGTATCAAAGGGTTTGATAGAATTAAGATTTCTCTTACATTGGCATGGTCCTGTTTATAGATGCAACCATGACGAGTGTATCCTTTTCAGTCGGTTATTACCATACCCGAGCCCCAGAAGGAAGAAAAAGTTAATTTAAGAGGAATAAAAAATTAATCTTGACGCAAGTTTTATTTGCTTCCCTCGCTTAATTATTAAACGAATGTTTGCCACGTGTTTTTCATTGTTAATTACTTCTTTATGTTTCACATATAATCTCACTTCTGATTTTTGTTGGGTTCTTTTATGTTTAATTGCTAAACATGCATTGTCTTGAAAAGCTTTTTGTATATATGATACGTCGTGACGAGTGATAATGTCTTTGATAGAACGGAGATTACTCGCAGCTTGACATGACAACTTTTTACAGTTGCAGCTATGACGGGTTTGTCCTTTTATGTGAGATCGTTTGTGACATGTCAGACTCTAAGGAAACCCAATTCAAGTTTTTATTGGTTATTTTATGTCTTGATGGTAAGTTTGCATTGTCTTGATAGTGATTTTGTATATGTGCCAAGTCGTGATGAGTAATATCTTTGATAGAATTGAGATTACCCACAACTTGGCATGGTAACTTTTTATAGTTGCTGCCATGGAGTGTTTATCTTTTTTGTGAAATGGGACTTTATCTGAGCCTCATACGAAAAAGAAATTTGCCAAACTATGGCTTTGCAAACTCTAAAGTTCCTTATTCTGAAATATGAGATGTCGACAAACCCGTAAACTTTCGAGTTGATTAGTTTATAGTATACCAGTTAATTATATATAGTATAATCATAGACAATCGTGGTCTTTGTATCTTGACGGGGCAAACAATTTTATTTGCAGCCATGGTGCGTTGCCCTTGTATTTAACTGCATAGTGTCGTAAGTATCAATGTGTTTGATGGAAATGTTATTACTCACATCTTGGCGTGACATCTATTTACAGACATAACGATGACGGTTTATCCTTTTCTGTTGGTTGCTACTCTATCTGAGACTTAAAAAGAATAAAAAATGAAACCATGTTTGTTTGTTTCAAGTTTGAATATGTGTCAGGCTATGATGAGTAAATATGTCCTTGATAGAATTGGGATTGTCGATAGCTTGGCGTGGGAACTTTTTACAGATGCATCCATGGTGGGTTTATTCTTTTTATGTAGAATGTCAGCCTACATGATCATCATATCAAAAAAAAGAACGTAAAGTCATGATTGTTGGTCCCAACTTTTCGCCAGGTGGCATGGCAGCCTCTGAGGTTTGCAGCCACTGTGGATGCAAATCAAACCCAGACTAAAGTACGACTAAGTTTATATAAGCAGTAGGAAGAGATGGTTAAAAATGGGACATACATGCAAAAAATATAAAACCTCTAGTGAGAAAGAGATTAATTTGTTATCGATTAAGTTTATGAAAAAGGCCATTGGGAGGATCTCATTTTTAGACTAGGGTAACCCCTTAGTGTTTAGAGTAGAGGCCATTTGTATCTTGACGGGGCAAACATTTTGTTATGCAGCTATGTCGGTGTAGCCCTTCTCTTTAACTGCATTTTAAATTGGTTCTAAGGCGATGATGATAAATGTCTACGTTGCATGTCCTGGATAATTTTAAGACCCAAAACACGAGTTGTATTAATGATCCAACTTTGCCCAGGTTACAACAACTAAAAATAACCGTTTGCTTTGGTGACATATTTAAATATGAGCCTTCGATTAGTGCAACTGTATTATTATGGTAGGGTAAGTTGGATCATGTAATAGTTGCGGCCAAGCAGTCGAGTGCCTTGACTATGTAGCTTTACCCAATTTACGGTTGCAACCAATAGAATGTGGTTAAAATTTGGAAACATATGGCAAACATGCCTTTACTAATAAAGTGAGTGAAGCAAGTACAACCTGTGGTGATAGATGACAATTTATTTATATACAGGTGTAGATTTGTAAATCTATGCTTATGTTTCTAGAGAGAGAAAGAGATAGAGAGATGGTGGATTTCACACAAAGCTAGAGAGAGAAAGAAATGTTTACTATGTGAAAAATATGAAACCACACTACCCTCTCCATCAAAGGAGAGGGTTTATATACCCAAGCCCATGAGATGGGCTTGGGTTTACATTAGGCCGCCGGCCCATACAATCCATGGGCTCGGTTTTGGGCTTTGTTTGATAAATGTAAATAACTAAACTACGAGCTATTACATGGACTATTGTTGGAGTGACTGATCCTTTCTAATACGTAAAACGTATTTCCAACAATCTCCCCCTAAGGGAGGTCACTCCAAACAAGGGCGTTACCCGAGTTACAATAATAAAATAAACCTAGCATACTATGCTTGTCTTGAGGTCGTAGTCTTCGTCTTTCTTTTTCTTTTTCTTTTCTGGTGAACATGCTGATGTGATCTTTGATATCAATCTTTGAGCATCAATCTCTTGCCTTGATCTCGTGCATCCATCACTTGTGATCTTCGCCTCTTCGTGACCTCACGTCCCACATACTTATACCTTCGTAATTCTTGAAAGCTTCAGAGTTTGAAACAGCGGAAGACTTAACTTTTAGGCTTTCTTGAATTAGATGAGATATTAAGTGCATAAAGTATAAGCATGCGGGGACGACTTCTTCTTGGATCCCGCAACGCCACCGTCTTCAAATGCCGCAACATAAGTAGACACGAACGAAATGGCTTTGAACATTTCATTCTAATTCGGTAGCATTTTACCTCCGGTCAGTGAAGACCGTTGGACGATATTAGATATCGTACCCGTGACGGATAGTTTCAATTAAGTAACTTCCTGACAGGATTTCGCGGGTAAACCCGTTCTCTTTACTCGACCGTCCAAAGCTGACTGCGAACGTAAAGAGTGAATCATTTGGATAAAATTATCCGCATGATTTGAAGCCGTCAATTCATGTTCCTGGAACAAGTGAAATTCAATTAAGAACCGCACCATCGTTGCTTTCCAGTTGTCACGAGCTTGATTCGTATAGAATCTTGCAAGTTACCTACCAAGTGTTGTTTGAGGTTAACACTAGAAGGATTTCCACTCATCACTGTGAACACTAAGGTATCACTCTGAGTGTTCTGGCAAGATCACTAAGATATTGCGTAGAGGCCTGGAACGTGTTTATATTCAGTTAAGAATTAAACCACTGTTGCTTTCCAGTTATCACAAGTTTGATTCATAAAGAATCGCACAAGTCACCTACCATGAGCTTTTTGATATTCGCTCAAGAAGGATTTCCATCTTCATTGTAAATACTTTCGTATTACTCGGATGTTCAGGCAAGATCATGAAGATTTTGCGTAGGACTCTTAAAATCTTTCTTACTTTTCACAGTGTGTGAAGAAGCAAGGAAATATGAAAGTGTGTCCTAATGAGATATTTGATGATCTCAAATGGCTCTAGACTCGATCGTGCATTTTGGATTTTAGTGATCGGAGGCTGGAGAGGAGTGCCACCTTTTCAATACCAATTTATTCGGAGTGAATAAATCAATAGATAATGCGTTGTCTCCGTGTGATTTAAAACAAATACCTTTTGAGAGATATCTGAGTTAGCTGGGATGGGTTGTGCATTGCATCACTGGGTCCATGATGTCTGTCTTCAATATCAAGAATCATTAAAATGATCTCAATAGCATATGTATTGACCCGGTTTCTGCCTAAAGTTGTAAGGAGGGCTTCTTTCTTTACACCCTTTATCTTTACAATTCTTTTTCATTCTTCAACCCCTTCAATGCTTACCAATACGTCATAACTAGCACCTTGTTGTGATTGTTCCAGTGCTAACTTAAGTACTTGGTCGGCATTCAGCTACGTTCACAATCTTTCCCCAACTTTCCTAAGGACTACTATTTCTAGCTATGGAATGTCCTTGGGAAGATTCCTCCGGTTCTGGAAGAATCATAGGACTTAACCTATCCTACCATCCTTATGTCACCACAATCTTCATCGTCGTGAAATAAATGGGTTTTGGGTAAGTATATGTCACCATGAAAATCCATTTTTGATTATGCAAATCCGTTTTGCTCCCCCTTAACATATGCCACGATATTCGAAAACATTTCGCACATGTCGGGATGAGCCAACACTTTAAGTCAAACCATTTGTGATAATATCCCATATTAAATCACATTTTCTCCCCCATATTAAAAATATTAACCCAATCGATGTTTTTAATATCAATTGATTTAATGAAGTTTTAACAAAGGTTTTGGGAAGAAAAATGCAAGTCCGTTTTATCTTCATGATATCAAACGCATGAGATATGATACCGATTTGTAACATGATCACATATTCACCATATTAGAAAAGAATTGACAAGGTTGGACCTGATAGATGAGAACCTCATATGATAAGATCAAATGGTTCTTGGCAGCATATGTTGGTCGCCTCGTCACGTCTGAAGTCATCTCTTGACACCACGTGTACGATTGGTATTGTTGTCTTGACACCAGTTAGTGAGCTTGGCACGTTCGGCATCGAAGATTATGAATGCTTGACAATTGCTCCCCCTCAATTGTTGACCCGTGTGCTTAATTGAAAGAGCTGTAGTTGTCGGTTGAGTAGTCGCATCGTCGAGTATGTAGATACCAATTGTATATAGCAATGGTTGTAGAGATGATAGCGTCATAAAAACAAGACTTCTCTTGTTTTAACAAATAAATGCACTGAGGCGTACATAGATTTGTGTTAGACCAAGTTATAAAGTAAACTTGATCCCTTACAAGGTTTTAAAGTAAACCTTGCCCGAGAAAATTAATTCCCGTTGTTAGCCAAAGCTTTCATAAGAAATACCTGACTTTAATGTGAAAACCGGGTTGCAGTCTGAAATAACTACAAGCCATTTAGCATGTTTTATGAAATATTTACAACTTTTGTACGAACTCTATTTATGGCGCCGTGTCAATATTAATCAACATTTCTAAGGCCGTAAATATTATCGTACCAAAAGACATGCCTTTAAAAAGTAAAGTAAAAATATTTTTGGATTTTTCTAGATTTTTCAATTTTTATGGTTTTTATATTGTTTTATATTTTTGTATTTTGCTTTTGAGGATAAAAATATAAACAATATATACAAATGATCACCAAGGATACGGAGAATAGTTTTACCAAGACTATTCTTTCGCTTCATCTGCTAGTTCCTTTAGAGTCTCAGGCGAGAAGGTTCTCATTCCTAGCTTGTCGGCCAAAAATTCAATTCGAGCGCGATCTAAAGCCTTCGTGAAAATATCCGCCAATTGATACTCAGATCGGACAAAGTAAAGCTCGATTACTCCATTTTCCACTTGCTCCTTGATGAAGTGGTAGCGAATGTCAATATGCTTCGACCGGGAGAATTGAACGTTGTTGCAGCATAAGGCAATTGCACTCTTGTTGTCATAGTACATCAGAATCTTGTTGAAACCTAGACCATAGTCGGTTAATTGCGATCTCATCCAAAGAATTTGAGCACAGCAACCGGACATAGCTATGTATTCTGCTTCCGTACTTGAAATTGCAGCGCTTTTCTGCCTTTTTGATGCCCAACTGATTAATCGATCTCCTAGTAGTTGCAAAGTTCCACTCGTGCTACGCCTTGTATCTTGACAACCCGCGTGATCCGCATCTGCATATGCCATTAGTGCAATAGAAGAGTCCTTCGAATACCAAAGTCCCCGATTAATGGTTCCTTTAAGATATCGAAAGATCCTTTTAACAGTAGCTAAGTGTAACTCAGTAGGCCTAGTTTGATACCTGGCACACATACATATAGCAAACTGAAGATCAGGTCGACTGGCTGTGATATACAGAAGAGTACCGATCATTCCACGATAAAGTGTCGGATCAACGGCAACTCCATGTGGATCTGCATCAAGCTTAGTTCGTTCCACCATTGGAGTATCCACGGGGTCGCAAGATTCCATCTTATACTTCTTAAGCGATTCAAGGGCATACTTGGATTGATTGATAAAGATGCCTCTGGGACTCTGAGATATCTGAAGACCTAAGAAGAATGATACCTTGCCCATCATTGACATCTTAAACTTGGAAGACATGAGTGTCCCAAACTCATCCGATAAGGTTTGGGTCGAGGCTGCAAATATAATATCATCAACATATATTTGTACCATAATCATATCTTTACCTCGTTTCTGAATGAACAGCGTAGGATCCACCTTGCCTTTTGCGAAGCCTTGTGTAATGAGGAATTGTGACAATAGATCGTACCATGCGCGAGGAGCTTGCTTCAACCCATAGAGAGCCTTCTTAAGCTTGTACACATGATTAGGATAATTAGGATTCACAAAACCATCCGGCTGTTGAACATAGACCTCTTCCTTGAGTTCACCATTAAGAAATGCCGTCTTCACATCCATCTGATAGACAATCATATTCATATGGGCTGCATAAGCGAGGAATAGTCTAATAGCTTCTAAACGGGCAACAGGTGCAAAGGATTCCATAAAGTCGATGCCCAATAATTGCTTGTATCCACGAGCTACGAGTCGAGCTTTGTTCTTCAATATTCCGCCCAACTCATCGAGTTTCACCTTGTAAACCCATTTCAAAGTGAGTAACTGCACTTGATCCGGGCATGGGACAAGTTCCCAAACATCAAGACGTATGAATTCGTTAAGTTCTTCTTGCATAGCTTCTATCCAACAGGATTGAGTAAAAGCTTGTTGCCATGTCTTAGGTTCAACTTCAGTGAGAAAAGCATCAAAGTGACAAAACAATGCACTTTCTTGTAACTGACTTCGTGTGGATACCGGATGATTAAGGTCACCAATAATAGAATCTATAGGATGATTCTTTGTCCACTTGCTGTCATGTTCACGAATCCGTGGATTGGAGTAAACTGTAGAAGGAGCTTCCTCTGAGGTGGACGACCCGGCTTGATTAGGGTCGGGAATAGATACACCAAAGAATGGAAGTTCACGCATTTGAGCGAATTCCAAATCGTGATCATCATCATCCTCTTCATCATCAATAGGCATGACATGGGTAGTTGAAACATGTGTTGGTTGAGAATTACTTGTTGAAGGTATATCTTGACCAATTGTTGGTGCAGATGTATCTGATTGTGCAACGGTTGCTGGAGCGACAACTTCGGTTACCGGAGCTATTACTTCAGGTTCTGGAGCAACAATACTTGGAGGAGTAAAGAATTCATCAAAGAATGGTTGAAACAACGTATCCCATTCCTTCCTAGTAGGTGGTGTGAATGATGATGAAGTAGGGTTGTTTGGGACAAGACCAGAACTAATATTACTGGGTCCCATTTCATGAAGTGCGGGTTCAGAGCTGCTTTGCTCAGAAGCCATTGCTGTCAGCTCATCGAAATCAACATTCATAGTTTCAAGGATTTTGCGAGAGTTACGGTTGTAGATTCGGAATGCCTTCTTTGCGGGTGCGTAACCAATGAAAATACCAATATCAGCCTCTGGTTGAAGTTTTCCCAAATTGTCACCATCATTGTTTGGATAGCAAAGAGAACCAAATACATGAAGATATGATAAATCTGGTACTTTTCCATGGAGAAGCTCATAAGGTGTTTTACCATGGCGTTTACGAATTAGTGACCGGTTTTGGGTGTACACTGCTGTAGATACTGCTTCTACCCATAAAAATAATGGAGCCTTTGCGTAAATTAGCATCGTTCGAGCAGCTTCCATAAGTGTGCGATTTCGCCTTTCAACGACACCGTTTTGTTGTGGAGTGCGAGCAACGGATGTTTCATGAGATATGCCAACTTCTTCATAATAATCACGCAAGATTTGATTCACAAATTCGGTTCCATTATCTGTACGAATGCGTCGGACAGTAGTGTTGAGACGCACTTGAATCATCTTGAGAAATTTGATGATGAATTTAGGTGCCTCATTTTTTGCTTTAAGAAATTTCACCCATGTAAACCGAGAGTAATCATCGACAATGACGAGGATGTACTTTTTGCCACTAAGACTTTCAACACGCATTGGCCCACAAAGATCCATATGCAACATATAAAGTTTCTCTTGGTTGGTGTCTTCAGTCTTGGGTTTGTAAGACTTCTTAGTGCTTTTCCCCATTGTACACGCGGAACACAAATGATCCTTGTGAAATGATAGTTTAGGAAGACCACGAACAAGTTCATTTTTCGCCAAGTGATTAATAGCGTCAAAGTTAAGATGAGATAATCGTCGATGCCATAACCATGACTTAGTCTTTGATGCTTTGGAAAGAAGACATACGGGAGAAGCGGCCATCATGTCTTGTAGAGACAAAGTATACAAATTATTCCCTCGAGTACCTTTCAATAAATCAACCCCTTCCAAATTACGAATGAAGCAGGTATGCTCTCGAAAAGCAACTTCTAGGTTTGCATCACAAAATTGTCCCACAGAAAATAAGTTGTGACCGAGACCTTCCACGTAATACACTCTTGAAATTATAACATTCCCAATATGATATTCACCGTAACCCATTATCTTTGCTATATGATCATTTCCAAATCTAACCGTACCAAGAAACTTGCTGACGAAATTTCTGAGCTGAGAGCGATCTCCGGTCATATGCTTGGAGCAACCAGAGTCCAAATACCAGAGAACAATTTGGACCACCTATTTTCAATAACAACAGTAGACAATGCATTGGAAACTATTGGTTCCGGAGTGTTAGCAGATACAGATATAGGATTATCAGAATTGCTAACATTTATGAGACCCTTAGATTTCCTGCGTTTTCTAATGTCAGTTTTAGCACTAACAGGTTTTACTATTCCAACTTTCTTAGGTTTTGGATTATTCGCAGGCACTATAGTGGGAGTTGACCTATTTAAAGGGCACTTGGTTCCTACAGTAGTGTCGGTGTTCCTAGTTGAAGGACACGCTTGTGTTTTGGTAGCCTTGGTACTCCTAGTTAAAGGGCACGCTTTCTTCACTTCAGTGGGAGTGATCCTAGTTAAAGGGCACATATTTCCTGCTATAGTGAAAGTTCTACCAGTGGGGCGCCACATCCAACCAACTTGGGTTAACACTTTCCCAGTCGGTTTCCATTCTAATCCATTTTTCCGGGCATACATCTCATTCACATGGTCAATAAGGCAAGAATCATGACGACTAGAAAACATACATTCATTGCAATTCCAACATTTCAAATTAGAATTCACAGTAGGCTTAGAACGCTGCACAACCGCAGAGCCTTTAGGTTTAGCTACATGATTCTTTTTATTCAAAACAGAAATAACATTCCTAGGATGGGCTTCTACTTTCTTCTTCACTTGACTACTAGATGGGGGCAAGATCCTATCATTCTTCTTGTTTCTCTTAAGCTTAGATCTTTGAGCCTTAGTAGTGGTGCTTACTCCTGTAGAAGGCAACACGGGAATATTAGAAGCTGGTTTTGATTTCGCCTTATCTTTAGTGAC
Organism: Glebionis coronaria; assembly: GCA_025667525.1. NCBI lineage: Eukaryota > Viridiplantae > Streptophyta > Magnoliopsida > Asterales > Asteraceae > Glebionis > Glebionis coronaria. The sequence continues at coordinate 478,303,297 of CM046880.1, forward strand.
CAAAGTTTGAGATGGTTTAGTCCTAGGGCCCTTGTTAAGTGGTGTGACGGCAATAAGGGTTCTTTTGATTGCACTAGAGGACGATGCTGAGATAGTGGCTGCGTTATTCATAACATTCTTACCTTTGAGAGTACGAAGTGTTTCCTTTAACTCAGCCAAGACCAGGTTCTTATCGCAAATTTGTTCCCTCAAATCAGATATTTCCACCGACTTTCGATTCAATTGTTCAATCAATGATTGATTCTGTGCAGTGGTATGAGCACATGCTGGTTGTACTGAATCGAAAAGTCGTGTATTTTTCTGTTTTAAGTTATCAACTTTGGACAACATCTTGGAAACTCGATTATCTAGATCAAGTTTAAAATTCTCAGCGGCCTCAAGTATGTTCACACAGTGAAGCTCCTTAGATTTCTCTATGTCTATCGGCAAAGATTTAGCAACCTTGTCACTTGGCTGACGCTGTTTTGACTGTAAATTCAATCGAAAATTCTTTTCAAAGTTTGCATCATCGATATTAACACCTTCGAATGACGTTTCAAAGATTTCTTGAATAAATTGTTGCTTGCATTCAAGCGAAATACAATGTGTTTGAATCTCATCAAAACGTTTTGAAAGCGATGAATATGAATCTTGAAGCTTTAAAAATTTAGCGTCAGATTCGTGACAAGTACTATCTACCACAGTATCCACATATTCAACATTATGCACAATAGAATCATTATCAACACTTGTATTCACACAGACAGAAACTATATCATGAGACATCACTTGATTCAGAAGCAGATCATTATGGCGTGAAACACGTTCTATTTCACGTAAACTGTTTTCATAAGCATCTTCCATTTCATTGAAAACACGTCTAACTTCTTCTATTTCCAAAAACAAATCTTGATCAATATTACGAAGACAAGCTTTAACATTGTTTACAAACGGAACAATTTCATTTCGAAACGCAGCTCTAGTGTGCTCAAAGTTCCATTCACCTTCCGTTATGGCCGTGGCCGTCGTACGTTCCAAAATGACCTTGTCAAACTCGGCTAAGTGTTGGTGAACCGCATTTAAGTTAACGGACGCCTTACTTACCGGTGGGATTAACTTCGTCAAATCCGTTTTGACGAGTGTAGGAGACGTACTAGGAAGGTTTTCATTTGACAAACTTTGGGGCACAAGAACTGTTAATTCTGCTAATTCCTTTTGTAAGCGAATGCGTGTCTTTTTCGAAAATTGATCTTTGTTATGTTGATCATAATCAATTGTATGGAATTTTGAAAGCATTTTAGAATGAGTTTCATCCCCAAGTGATTGTGTCTCCTCAGTACTACGAACAAAAGGTGCTTCTTTCGATTTTCCAATTATGGTCATATCATAAAGACCGGGAATATAATCCTGAGCTTGTTTTGCATAACCGGGATTAGGTGGTAAATCTTGAAGACGCTTAAGTTCGAATTCTTTAAATGATTTAGTTAAAAGATGAACCTTTTCTGTGGAAGCGTATTGTTTTAAAAGCTGTTGTTCTTTGAATTTAAGAAGTTTGGTAGCATTAATTTCTGATTCAACCTTTTTAGACTCGAGAGTTTCGAAATCCATTTTAAGTTTCTGAAAATCATTGACAACCGACTCCTTTTCTTTTAATTCATTACAAAGATTAGCTTTTAATGATTCTATTTCTTTCAAGTGTTTAATCTTTTCAAAACGAAATTGGTCAAATTCAGAACATGTTATTTTCTCTTCTTGAGGGACCATTTCAAAAGTTTTGACCTTTTCTTTATGCAACGCAAGCTCAGCAGTTAGGGTGGAATTCGTATCTACGGATTGTCTGAGGGCCATATGCATTTGATCAATAATATGTTTAGGCACCATGACCAAATCATGTTGAGCATAAGATTCCATACCCGTCGTAGCATTTGGTTGAGGTTCACTCAAATGTGTTGGATTGGGTACCACTTTATTTGAGTTACTAGTTCCCGAATGCTGTTCGAGGTTGTCATTTTCATGCTCATCTTGATGTTGGTTTTCATCAATATTATTAGATGTGGTTGGTACCTCACTGATGACATCAGAACCGTAGTGAGAGAGATTAGCAACAAGAGCAGCTTGGGCAGAGTGAATGTCATCACAATTCGAATCGTATGCATCAAGATCATCCGCTTGATAAGCTGCATTAGAAGTGGAAACAACTGCAATGCCTTCAGTATCTGCTACCCCTGGGTCTGCAAGAAATGCTAACTCCTCTGAATCCAAAATCTTCCCCTTAGACTGAGCATCAACCAAATACATCTTCTCACGAAACCATGCATCATCCTTTCTCCTTTTCGGCTGAGTGCATTCCCTAGCCATATGACCTTGTCCTCGGCAATTGTAGCAAGTCACAACCTTTTTAGGACCAATGGGACTCCCATTTACACTAGCTTGAGAATTCACAACTTGATTGTTCCCAGTCCTTGTAGGAGTTCCATATGAATTTTGCCTTCCCTGAATAGGTTGCACCATCACTTGACCATCTTGAACAGTGGCTTGTTGTCGAGGATTTGAAGAGGTGCGGAGCTGATTGTTTGTTGGTGGAAATCCTCTAGTTGCAACAAGTTTTGACAAGTAGGCGGTGAGATGGTTTAGAACATCAGCTGGCGTATCATTTGAAGTAAAGACCAGTGCTTGGATTGGTGGAAGTTCATTAGAGTAGAAAGCTTGTGCTGGTTGTGCTTCTATTGGAAAATATCCTTGCTGAGGAGTATAGCCCAATGGAGAAGTGTTGGCTTGTGATGGTGATGTTTGATATGGTGGTTGCTGTTGAAAAGATTGTTGATGAACACTTTGTTGATATTCTTGCTGTGGCATCATTGGTGGTTGATAAGATGGTTGCTGTGGTTGCTGATAGATGTGTGGTGGTGGCTGCTGCAAGTATGATGGTTGTTGATAAGTATAAGCCATGTTTTGTTGAGAAGCATACATTGCAAGTGGATCATGAACTTGAGGTGTAGACAGCCGAGCCTCGATCACATGGCATTCGTGTTGTTGAAGAAAAGCTTGAAGTTGATCCACATTGGTGTTATGCAAGTCCTTAGCCAATTTAACATCCGTCACGTATATTTTCCATTCTGGAGGAAGAGTGTTCAAATACTTGGTGTTCAATTGAAAGGTAGGGATTGCCATGCCATAGATATTAAGCTCATTCAACAATAGGGTAAATCTCAGATAGTAATCATTGAGAGTCTCCCTTGGCACATAGGCAAACTTATCAAAAGTATCATAAAGCTTACACTCTCGTTCTTGTTTAGTTAACGAGGTGCCTTGCATTAGAACACGAATTCTATCCCATAACTCTTTGGCAACTTTATGTTTGCTGACGAGTTTGTAGACATCTGGAGGAAGGGCTTGGAGAATGATGTTTGTAGCATACTTATCACATTTACCTTGAATCTTCATATCTCCAGTCAACTCACCCGTTGTGCGAGGACGAGTAGTCGTACCTTCCGTCACTGTACCATAATCTAATGGTCCATTGAGCACCGATGCCCAAATTAGATGTCCATTCTCCTTGTTCAACATATAAAGTTCCATTCGGGAAGCCCATTCCTCATACATAGTCTTCACCAACATTGGTGGACGATTATCCGTACCCGAGAGGATTGACTTATCCGTAAGAGATGTGTACTCCATTTCAATAAGTTAAGATTTACAAAGTTGATCGAACAATGAAATAAGGTTAAGTGTTTTTGTGATGAAGTCGAGAAACAATGTTAAAATCCTTTAAAATATGTTCTCGATAAACCAAAAATTCCAAGACAAAATTACACACGATTTGTTCGAAATTTTTTTATGGAATAATTTTTGGATTGTCGGAATGTCTAGATCGGAATGCCAGATCGAAATGTCAGATCGCAAAGTCCAGATCGTAATGTAACTTGATCGGAATGATGGTGGTATCGGAATGCCTAGATCGAAATGCAAAGTCTATCGGAATGCTCAGATCGCAAAGCCTATCGGAATGTTTCAGATCGCAAAGCCTATCGGAATGTTTCAGATCGGAATGCTGACAAAATTTAAGCAGAGTAACGACTTAAAAACCTTCCTTATTCCCGTCGGAATCTCAGATCGCAAAGTACGATCGGAATGCCAGATCGGAATAAGTAATAAAACCCAACTATCGCAATGTAGAACCAAACCCTTTCCGATGGTAAGGTTATTGCGATGGAAGCCCACGTACAACTTGTACTTTCCGATGAAGGTTTCTGCTAGAATTTCGGAATGAAGAACACCAACTTTTTTTGCACTTTTGATCCAAGGAAGATGATGTTTTAATGAAAACCAAGATACCAAGAACACTTTTAAGCACAAATCCCTTTGTTACACTACTTTAAACTTCGATCCAACACCAAAAAAATTTGAAGATTCGGCTAAAACAAACCAACACACTACGAAATGTTTAGAAAACAAAACGCAACACAAAAACAAACCTATATTTCATCCCAAGCTCTTGATACCATTTGTAGATTTGTAAATCTATGCTTATGTTTCTAGAGAGACAAAGAGATAGAGAGATGGTGGATTTCACACAAAGCTAGAGAGAGAAAGAAATGTTTACTATGTGAAAAATATGAAACCACACTACCCTCTCCATCAAAGGAGAGGGTTTATATACCCAAGCCCATGAGATGGGCTTGGGTTTACATTAGGCCGCCGGCCCATACAATCCATGGGCTCGGTTTTGGGCTTTGTTTGATAAATGTAAATAACTAAACTACGAGCTATTACATGGACTATTGTTGGAGTGACCGATCCTTTCTAATACGTAAAACGTATTTCCAACAACAGGCTAGACTTGAATCGTTCGAGAACCGCATGAAAAATTAGCATTTTATGACTAAACTATGACACTAACGCGTCTTGGCAAGGCATGCTTGACAAGCTAACTTGTTTCATGCCTTGACAAGCTTGAAGCCATGATAATATCGTGATGATTGTTTTATTCACAAAGAGAAGTTGCTAACCTAACTTGGTTGGCCACTGACTGGGTGGGTACATCGAGTTAGGAAACTTTCATGACCTGAAAAATATATACATATCTGAACCTATTCGTTTATAATATCACAATTATGAAACCCGCGACGAAGCGCGAGCAACAATCCTTGTTTTATATATTACTAACTATTAATATAAGAAAATTATCTAAGGGAACTACATTTTAAAAAAATAATGGATAATACTGAAAGAAAAACACTCACAATGACTAATAGTGTAAGGTGATGTTTGTTGCATTAATATGTTTTAGGTCTCAATCTGACTACCACATCTTACTGGTAAGAGATGGTTATAAAGTTTGAATCTGAATAAATGTTGTTTGTTTTTTTATAATTAAATAGAATGGTTTTAAATGTCTTTTTTAGTATATAACATCAATAAACGTATTGTGATTAGCAATATTTTACGGTTTCACATGAAATAGCTCGACATGTAATTCAACGAAGTCAATATTCAACCCAATACTAATTTGTAATTCAAATTATATCAAAATCTACCTAAACAAAATTCAAATTTTACATAATTAAGGCCTTTTGGTTTATATTTTTTTAGCAACCTTTTGATTTATACTTGGCCCGACCAAAATTAAACAAATACAATTTGGATAGCAAACAAAAAACAAAGGCTCATGTCTATAATACCCTACCCTAATAACACACAGTCGTCTCTCATTTCTATCTATCAACAACCAAATAAGAAACCACCAAGAACACACCTTTTTCTATAGTTCTTTCCTTGAAAAATCACGAACAACACAATTATTATCATCTTTAAGATATTTCTGAGGGTCTCAGGTAGGTTGTTTCATGATTTTTGTTTCTAGATCGATTATAAAACTTGTATAAATTTGAGATCTTGTGTATTTATCCAAGGTTTTGTTTGATATTGTGAAGTCGTGTATATAGATTAGAGGCAATCATACACGATTTTCAAGTCTGATCCAAGTAGACATACAAAGTCTTCCCACAACTGACTCTTGAAGAAACAGAAACAACCACAACATGCGTGAAATGTCAAAGGCGATCAAACATTTTTTTTAGAAAACAAACACACCCTAACTATATATAACAACAATGACTAAAGTGAAAAAGGTTAATTAACAAGATTATACATCTCTTATATTATAAACTTAAAAAATTCAGAAACGAAAATTCACTAAAGAGACAAACACAAACATCAAACAAACCTAAATCCAAATTAAAAACTAAGAAGATATAAATTAATCTTTTTTACACATAAGGCGATTGGCCACCATGCCGAGAACACTTGTTAGATCGAGGAACAATATCGTTCTCTCGCACCACAGCTTAAAAGCACTGACCACCACGACGCTAGCAACTGCATGACCACATTCAACCAACGTATCCATAAACCAATCACATACCCATTAGATTATATTTTTCCAGCCAAAGCCACATTCACTTGTGGTGTCACTGTTAGGGCTGAACGGATGTATGTTCGTGTTTGTTTATTTAATTCTGGTCGAACAAACAAACGAACACGCATACATAATCGAACAAAAATTGTTGTTCATGTTTATTTTAGTTAAATTTGAATATGTTCAAGTTTTCAGTTTAAACTTTAATGTATTATTTAAGAAAAATTAATAAGCATTAAGTACTATATTACTAGTAACATATTATTGTTATGGTTATGGATGTCAGCAGGGACGAAACCATGATGAAATATGACTGGGTGCACAGTTTTTTTAAACCGTAATATAACATATGTAAAAAATGAATTAAAACGAAAAGTAGAAACACGTTTCGATTGACTAGGTGCACTTTAGATGCATTTAGAAAAAATCGACGTTTTTTTTCACAAATTAACACTAGACAGAAAAAATCCATAGGGGGTCACGGGCACCCGCGGGAACCCCTAGCTCCGTCCCTGGATGTCAAAATACCTTATATAAAGTTTATTATATTTCTTACATGTGGGATGTTAATCGAACGAAAGTAATAGAACGTAAGCGAACGAAATAAATGAACATAAATGGACGTTCACGAACGTAAATGAACGAACAAAAAGATTGTTAATGTTCGTTCATTTAACTAAACGAACAAAAAGATTGTTAATGTTCGTTCATTTAGCAAGAGAAGGAAAGAATAGTTCTTATTGACAAGGAAAAATAAAAATCAAAAGGTTAACCTACTACTTAGGATTATGACCAGACAATACGATTGACTCTAGACTAGTATCCAGTTGTTATCGTTACCTTTTGTATTTATTGCTTACATTTAGGATTTGCAAAATATTTGTATATCAACGCAACATAGGAAGTATGATTGTGATTTCATGCATTCTTTTTACTACATAATATTTACATCTATTTTTTTGTTATTTGTTCTAAAATTATTTTGAGTCCACTAGGACAACTTCTTATTGGAAAGAATCCAATCTCTAGATCGGTTTCTGAAAATTTTGAAAGTCAAACTCATTGATATCTATTTTGGTTGCTTGTTATGTTGTACTTAATGTTCTCATTCCTAATTGTTTCTTTAATGGCAAAATTCACTATCTTGAATCTTCAAAAGAGTTAATGAAGAAGAGTAAGGTTCGAATGTTCTTGGTGTTTTAGGAAAGAAGACAAAGCCAGATAAGAAAAGACAAAACTATTCTTTCATTAAAATTACTTAATGGTCAAAAGTTAACCTCATGTCAAAGGATGAAAATGAACTCAAACTATCGCCACAGGTAGGTCGTCTACACTTACTGAACATCAAGGAGGATAGATGCAAAAATGAGAAACCATAAGGAGGATATCTGCATTTTACTCTTTATTAAATAAACAAACATAAACGAGTTTTTTTGCCAAATAATCGACGAACGATCGACTAACATTGAGTAGTTTACTGCCCTAGTCACCGGATACTACAACCACAAAAAGATTAAAATATATATAGAAAAAAACTGTAAATTATCTTGAAGTAATTGATGGTTTATGAAGTTCATAACAACTATATAATCATAAGAAAAGATCAAAGCAGGTAATAGCGGAAGCGATTTAACAAGATCATAATAACACAATTATAATGAATCGAATTAGGGTTACATACCTTTATCCTAGCAAAGATCCACAAGGTCACCAATTAGGGTTTACGAAGAACAGTACCAAGATATAGTTTAATGTAAAACTATACTACGCTCTTGTACACACGTAATGCAACGGGCTAACCGTGAGTCTAGCACGTATAAACGAAGCTTCTACGCTTGTGGAATAATCTACCCAACAACCCTAGAGAGGGGCTAGGACTAGATTCAAGAAGTCAAAACCAAGAGGTTAAAAGGAACCCTAAAAAAGGTGTTTGACTTTTGGTTTGATCGTAGGAAAGAAAAAAGAGGGATGAGAAAATTTATGAGGGCTATGGGGTGTTTATATAGGCCTTGGCAAAACTTGTTCTCCAAGTTCTACACAAAACAGGAAAGAAAATCTTTTTTCTCTTCTCCTTTTGCCCTTGTAGCCGCCGGCCTAAGCCCACCCAAAGGAGGCTTCCAGAATTTTCCGTTTCGTTCTTTTCTTCTATTTAAATCCATAACAATCGTTTAACTTAACTCTTAATTTATTTAACGATCGTTAGTTAAGCTTCGGTTCAATTTAATAAATATGTTAAATACATTTATTAAATAAAATAAACCCTTTACGTATTGTGTGCAATCCCGTAATCCCGAGTTCGATCCTATCACACGACTATTAATTTTATGTCCATAAACTTTCAGCTCCCACTTGGACAAAATTCGAATATCGTGATTACATTGACTAGCGTCTAGTTACACTAGCAATGTCACTAGTACAACTCGATTAAAGTCTCCTGGACAAAACCTTTTAATGATTCATCATTATTATTATCCTTTCATTTCAAATACAACGTTAGTAGGATATGGATCTCAGTCATTCCTTCATTAACCATTCTGTTTCTCGTTTACGGATATAGCAAGATTACCAAAACAAATTTTGGTGTGGCCACAAAAACATCTTACTACTCCCCCGAGGGGCCCAGTTGTATTATACTTCAAAATAATTTGAAGGAAAAAAAAATCCTATTTCTACAAGCGAAACTTACGAACTTTGCAACACTTCTGAAAATAACCCTTATAGCTACCAGTTGCGTTTAGCGTTAGGTTACCTTACAGAAATGCACTACATTCAATGCAGTTTCCTGGTATCTCAGGTCTAAGGATAACTATTATGATTTACTTAATGACAAAGATCCATAAAGTAAAATCATATAGTTGTGATAAGTCCAATATTTGATTCATCAAATATCATCCAAAATTGACCAATATAATTTCAAGTATACTCTGTCACTATTTTGAATTGTCTTAGTTTAATAATATTCTCATATTATTAATCGATAACGGACATTTAGAAGATAACAATTACTCATGGATTAAAAACATGTAAAGGATACAAAATCAAATAACAGAAAATAAAAGAAACTCAATCTTTATTTTATCAATTAAATAATATCTTAACATCCTTTATCCAAATACTAATCACATATTTATTGCATGAATTCGCTAGCTAGTTGCAGCCAAATAGCCTTGGCATGCTTAACTACCTTTGGTCTAGGCAAAGCCTTAGTATAAGGATCAGCTACGTTATCATCTGTGTGAACTTTTATTAATTTTATTTCTCGAGCTTCAACTTGTTCTCGAACGTAGTCATATCTACGTTTAAAGTGTCTGGAGCCTTTCATGACTCCAGGATCATTGGCGAATATAATTGCAGCAGAATTGTCACAATATATATCAATAGGTTCTTTAATTGAAAGCATCATCCCAAGATATCCAATAAGATTCCTAATCCAAACCACTTTTAGTTATGTATATAGCTACCCTTTAAATACCAAAACATTTCTTTTCTATTCCTCAAATGCTACAGAAAATATTTAGCAGCAACCCAGTGGAGCTTCCCTGGATTCTGTTGGTATCTATTGACCAAGTTCTGAGCAAACGCCACATCAGGCCTTGTGCATCTTACAACATACATAATAGATCCTACAGCGTAAGCATAAGGCACCTTATGCATGTAAGCCACCTCTTCGGGTGTTGATGCATCTAACTCATGACTTAATTCATGCTTAACCTCCATAGGTTGAAAACCTTTCTTAGAGTTATGCATGTTATACTTCTTTAATATCTTATCAATATAAGCATCTTGACTAAGAATAATTAACCGTCTATTCCTATCTCGATAGATTTTAATTCCCAGAATATATGCAGCACCTCCCAAATCCTTCATGGAAAAACATTTACCAAGATAATCCTTAACTTCCTTAAGCCTTGGAATGTTACTTCCCATGATTAATATGTCATCGACATATAAATTAGGAACACTACATTACTCCCACTAGCTTTGCGATATACACATGGCCTCATAAAGATTTTGAATAAATCCGAACTTTTTGATTTCTTCACCAAATCGTTTATTCCATTGACGTGATACTTGCTTCAAACCATAAATAGATCTTTGAAGTTTGCATACGTGTTTTGGATATTTATGATCAACGTACCCTTTCGGTTGTTGCATATAGATTTCTTCATCTAAGCGACCGTTCAAGAAGGCAGTTATAACATCCATTTACCATATCTCATAGTCATAGTATGCTGCTATATCTATGAGAATCCTAATAGCTCGTAAGTCTGCTACCAGAGAAAATGTCTCCTCGTAGTCTACGCCAAAAGTTTGAGTAAAATCTTTAGCTGCTAAATGTGCTTTATAGGATTGTACTTCACCATCCATGTCGGTTTTCTTCTTGAAAACCACCTATTTTTCACCACTTTAGCATTTTTAGGCGCATTTACAAGAATCCAAACATCATTGATTTCCATGGATTTCATTTCCTCATTCATCACAACTATCCATTTTGACTTTTCTGGATCAAGCATTGCGGATCGATAGTTAGCAGGTTCACCAAGATCCCCTACTTCCTCCTCCTCATCCTCTATGTTAAGACATAGTTTGCTTGGCGCACGTATAGTCCTTCCAGACCTACGTGGAGGAATTAATTCCGGTGGAGCTCCCAGACTTTCTGGCTCTATTGGGATTTCTTCGCTAGTATTTTCAGAAGGCAATGTATCTTCTTGAATTTCTTCAAGATCATAATTTCTCCCACTGAATTCTTGATTTACAAGATCATTTTCAAGGAAGTCTCCATACCTAGCAACAATAACTTTGTTCTCAGGTGGATAATAGAAGTAGTAACCCATAGTTTCCTTAGGGTAACCTACAAAGATACATTTTACTGAGCGTTGTTGGAGTTTATCTCCGGAGTCACGTTTCACATACGCCTCACAACCCTAAATTTTTAAATAAGACAAATATGGCATTTTGCCATGCCATAGTTCATATGGTGTCTTATCAACCTTCTTTGTGGGAACCATATTCAGAATACAAAACAGCAGATTCTAGAGCATAATCCCAAAAGGATAAAGGTAAAGTTGTAAGATTAAACATAGATCACTCCATATCCAATAATGTACGATTTCTCCTTTTAGATACACCATTTTGTTGTGGAGTATATGGAGAAGTAAGTTTCTGAACAATTTTGTTCTCACTTAAATAATCTTTAAACTCTTGACTTAAATACTCACCACCTCGATCAGAACGAAGAGCTTTAATCTTCTTTCCTAGTTGCAATTCTACTTCCGTTTTAAACACTTTGAATGTTTCAAATACCTCATGTTTATGCTTAAGTATATAAACATAATCATATCGGCTATAACCATCCGTAGATGTTAAGAAGTAGTTAGCACCTTTCCTTGACACATGTCTAAGTGGTCCACACACATCAGTGTGTATTAAACCAAGTAGTTCAGTAGCCCTTTCAATATTGCTATTAAAAGGTTTCTTGGTCATCTTTCCAGAGATACAAGACTCACATTTATCCAATGATTCATCATTGATATTTTCCAAAAGACTATCACGTTGAAGCTTTTGTACGCGAGTCTTCCTAATATGGGCAAGTCTACAATGCCAAAGTTAAGAAGAGTTCTTGTCTAACTTTCTCTTCTTATTTATGCTAAAAACAGAATTAATCTTTCTCTTGGAATTATTATCATGCATGTTAATTTCAAAAACACCATTCACAGAAATTGCATCAAGATAGAATAAACCATCTTTGAAAACATAAATTCTATTATTATCAGCATGGTGAATAAATCCAAGATCCAACATACACGAAAGTAAATAACACCCCTAACAATTGTAGGTGTATAATGACAATTATTTAAACTCAGTACTAAACCCAAAGGTAAAACTAGATTAAATGTTCCTATGGCTTCAACCGCTGCTTGTGCGCCATTGCCCACTTGCTGAAATTGTTCCCCATAGGTAAGCTTCCTCTCCAATTCAAATCCCTGCAGTGTATTACAAATGTTAATACCGCATCCCGTATCATATACCAGGAACTTGATTTGTATGTAAGATTAAATAACTCTATCATAAATAAGTTACCCGAAGGTGCTGCAGCACTAAGCTCAGCCTTCTTTTTTATTTCTCGCAACTCATCGAGATAAAGAGGGCAGTTCCTCTTCTAGTGACCACTTGCTTTGCAATGGTGAAAAGTCCATTGATTCTTCTTGACAAAGTTTTGCTTAGGTTTAGAATAAGTCGCAACTTGTTTGCCCTTATCACCCTTGCCTTTGCCTTTCTTCTTGTTCGCTTGCGGTTTTGGCTTATTCACTCTACCTTTTTGTACATAAAGCACAGGAGGAGTAGAAGCAGATGCATTGTCCTTTAACCCCTTTTCATATTCAATGAGCATTGCATGCAAATCATTAACTGTCTTCCCTGTGCAATGCATATTATAGTTTCGAACAAAATCATTGAAGTCCCTGTTAAGGGACCTATTGATCAAGTTGATAGCCATATTATGATCATAGGGTTGTCCTATTGCAATGAGCTGTTCCATATAACCCCTCATTTCCATATAATGGGCGCTTACAGACTTTCCAGGATCTTGCTTGCAACTATGCAAAGCATCTACCAAGTCGTAGATCTCCACAACTTGCGGCTTTTCGAACATAGCCTTGAGCTCATCAAGCATTCTCTTAGGTGAAAATAGCTCATACTTTTTTTGAAGTGGAGGAGCCATTTTTCCTAACATTAAGGCAACCACCTCAGAGTGCTTCTTAACATTAGCAGCGTGTTCAAGCCTTTGCGCATCAGATGCTCCTTCAGCAAGATCCTTTAGATAGGGAGTAGTCAAGATATCGATAGTACCCACTAATCTCAAGACAATTCTTAGTGAGCGATACCAATCATTGAAGTTTGGGCCAGTAAGTTCAGGACGATCAAAGAAACCTTTGAACGCAAAACTTTGATTGTGGTAAATTACACCTCTTGTTTAGGAAAACAAAGGAGGGTAAATGAGCGGTAAGTATCGAGTGATGATTTAGGAAAATCAAGCACTAATGACCCTTATGGTATGAAAGTTCGTTTCCCAAGGAGGTATATGTGTGTGAAAAACTTGTTAAATATTTGTGATTAATGATTGGTTTAGAAGGGGATGAGAAAAGAAGACGACGAAAACGTAAAAATTACTAATAGAAAGTTAAAACGTAAAACTTAAAAACCACAAAAATAAAAATTAATTCTAAAAATTACCAAAAATTCACCAAAAATAAAAATTAATAAACTAAGAGTTTACCAATGATCAAAACTTTTTCAAACCTTTTAAATAATTAAGTATTCAATTTTTAAATGCTAATTAAAGCCCTAAAAATCAAATAAATTATCAAAAAGCTCAAATAAAGATTTTTTAATTGGTAAACCTCTAAATTGACCTAAAAAGATTGAAAACTATTTTTAGAAATTTTTAAACTAATAAAAACTATTTAAAATGATTTAAAAACTATTAAAACTTAAAATAATTATAAAAATTAATCTATAAGAGATAAAATTATTCTAAAAGTTGCTAAAATCCTATTTTAATGTATTAAAGCTAAGAAAAATGTAAAAAGTTGAAAAATTTGAAATTTGAAAAATAATAATAAAATAATATTAAAATAATATTAAAATCCAAAAATTATAAAAAATTCTAAAAACTTGCAAACTAGTTTATTTTAACCTAAATAATCAGAAAATCAAAGTGAAATGACCAAAATACCCCTATTGGGCCCTCAAATGGGCCAAAACCAAAAACAGTCAAACCAAATGGGCTTTTGGGCCAAAAAGTCAAACTTGGCCCAATTGACTTGGAAAAGCCCTATCTGACTCAAAATTTAATTCTAAGAACAAAACTCTAAAGGCCCAAAAGCTGAATATGAGCTTATCACAGCTTATTAAACAGGCAGCTTATTCTTATTGGGCTTTTCAGCCCATTAAGCAATAAGCCAACGCCATAAGATCTAATTTGACACACAACCTTCTTTTGGGAAGCTTATAAGATCTGTAAAAAGAAATTTTGAAAAAGCACACTCAATAAGCCAGAAATAAGCAAAGTATTATTTCACTAAAAGACAAAATAGTCGGGTTTGAGATTTAGGACACCTCAGAAGCTCTAGTTTGTTGCAAAAGCTCACAAATAGCTTAACTAAGAATAATCAATCAAGAAAATCACAAAAAGCCAAGTAGAATAAGCTGTAAGAGCAGATAAGCTGGCTGAAAAAGCCAAATAAGCTAGTTTTCTAGCAAAAGCTTAACCAAAAGACTTGTAAACTTCCAGATATGATATTAAGCTAAGAAAAATGATTTCTATTACAAAAGATAAGTTGTTGCTGGTTAAAATAAGCTATTATAGCTTATTGATAAGCTGAACCCAATTTTACACTAGCAGTGGTAACTAGCAGGGGAAAGGAGTTCCCACTGCTTTGACTATTTGACTGAGCTTTTTAGAGAGTTCTGGTTGGATTCAATTGGAAACAAAGGCACCCTTGTGATCAGTGAATCACAAGGAGTCAATAGCAACAAGAAAATCACAATTTGGTTCACACAATAAGCCACAAATGATCAAACAGTCACCAGATATCACACAGACATGGAAATAAGCAGTTAAGCACTTAATAAGCAGATTTAGCAAGAATAAGCCAACCAAACTTAACAGGATGCATACACAGGCTATATAAACTATGAATAAACACAAAGCAACAAGAATCAAACACTGAATCAAAGCAAACAACAAGATCTAGGCACAAACAGTTACTGATGAACAATGAACATATGCAGAAACAAGTTTGCTGATCTATTTGACACTTGATCCAATTTCAGGCCTCAAATCCTTCTTCCCTGGTGTAGTTAACCTATATTTAACACTTGTTAACCCTAGTCTATGATTAGATCTAGGTGTCCCCTAAATTTCAGCCAAATTCACCAAGTAAACAAGATTTTATGACCTATTTTATGAATCTATGTGTTTCAAACCTTAAAACCTGCAAACAGATGAACAAATGCACTCAAATAACAGATACCAACACTTGCAAACAATAAACCACAACTTAACAAGCCACAATCCCAACTTATGCAGTAAACCCAAACACCCTTTTAAAACTTGTTTTCACAATTTTTCAAAGGCTCATGCAGATTTTACCCATAAATCAGACTAATAACACCTCATAAACATCAAATCAAGCCAGATAAACAATAATCAACCACAATATCACAGATTCAAGAACAAATCCACAAAAATCATAATTAATCAGAAACTTAAAGAGAAAATGAAAAGGGAAGAAGATGCAAACCTCCAAGACCTACATCCAGGCCCCGGATTGTTTGAGCTTAGGTACTAGCAGAACAAGTACCAGCTTCCAAGCTGCTAAAAAGAACAAACCACAAAAGTGAGATCAAAATAAACCAAACTTCTGATTTTTGAAACCCAAGCTTTATCAACTAAAACTTTGCCTCAAAAACCTTCAAACAAGATTATGGAACTCAGATTTTAGCTTATCAAATACCAAACTTTTATAAATAACAGATTAGAATTCAAAATTTTCAGAAATTCAAACTTTATTTCATAAAAAGGAATTACAAAGATTTAAAAGCTAAAATCTGGAACAAAGGGACTCTCACATGTTGAGGTCTTCTTTTATAGGCAAATGCCTAGCTACACTATTCACAAACCCTAACACTGATTTCTCTAAAATGCCCTTGTGCATTTCTAGATAATTCTTGGTTGTGAGCTGTCCAAATGCATCCAAACCGTTTAAAGCAGCTTTGATATGAAGCAAATGATGTGGGCTGTTGATCTTGACACGTGGCAAGCCTTGGTGAGGAAGTTGTCACATGATGGTGAAACGGTTTTGGTGGTGGAGCCTCTTGGTGAGTGGGAGTGAGTGTTTTAAGGTTGGGATGAGATTATAGGCGTGTGAATCAAGTGTGGGGAAGGGTAATTTCATTTTACCCTTTGTTTTAATGAAGATAGTTACTGGGTTCTTGGGGTGAACAATAGTAACTTTTGATCCGATTTTGGGGGATTGGAAATGTTTGGCGCGTGTTTGTGTGTTTGAAAGTTTTAGTGCACACCTTTAGTCCTTGTATTTTGGCAAAACATGTATTAAACGTTTTCCAGCCTAAAAACTTCCATCCCTTTGTTAATATCTTTCACAACTTGACATTTTTGGCACAAGACTTTTCCAAAAGAGTTATAAGGGTTATTTTTGGAACTTTTGCATAATTCAAGGGCTGATCTTGGACATTCTTGATCTTCAAAGGTCTTCAATGTATCTTTGGCTTGATGAGGGACCATAATTGACAATTTGGAATTGTTGAGGGACCAATCTTGCCATTTCTTCAAAGTTGAAGGACCATTTGTGTAATTTTGACAAACTTAAGGGACCAAACTTGTAATTATTAATATACAAGGGTTTTAAGTGTCATTTCTTCAATAAATGAGGATCAATATTGTTTGTCTTCAAGTCTTCAAGGGTATTTGTTGAATTCTTCATGAATTAGGGCCCGGTTCTTTGTACGGCTTCGTTTCTCGTGTCCATTTTTCCTTGTATCTTGTGATCTTTTGTCTTTTTCACGATATCCATACCTAAAATACACAAGTAAACAAACACAAGCATATATATGGTATATTATGACATTTTTATGCATTTAAATCCCGAAAAGAACAATGAGATCATGTATAAATGCCATCTCATCACTCCCCCATACTAAGCCATTGCCGTGCCCTCACGCAATGCTAGAATAAAGTATCTAAGCATCACCAAAGTTCAATTTTATTAACCTTTATTGAAGAGTAAAAGACTTGCAACATACTACGAAGATGTGTAAAGACATAACATATGATTTTCATCACGAAAGTGACTTTTAGGGTCAAAGAATAGAAACAAGTAAATGTCCCTTAGAGTAAACTTCGTCATCCTTGATTGTCATACATTCCATGCTAAGTGCAAAAACGAGATCATTGTTGGTACAAGTCACAATGCTAACACTACTCATACGTCCAAATTGTGTAATACTTTTTCTCCCCGCAATCCTAGTTATTATAAAAAGAAATAGGTTACTAGCATTTTTTATCTATTTGTCATGGATCACAAGTGATTTATATTGACTTATTTGAGTAGTTATTAGTCCGAAAGCAAAGTAGCACGATTTGATCAATAGTTAGCCGAAGGAAAAAATCTTTTAAAACGGCTTCTCGTGTATCTCCTTAAGTTCATATCTTGGCATAACTCGTTTCACGATTTGAGACCTTTCTTGGACCGATATTTGGCATGTACTTCATACTTCAAATCTTGGGAAGACGTTCTTGAAATTATGGTATTCTCTTCATATATTTGGAATTTCTTCACTTGACGTTTTTGAGAGATTCTTCATATTAGGACCACGACTTCATCATTTTTCTTCAATCTTTACTTTGGATTTTGATATACAACGATCCGCCTCCTTTTTGGACTTGGATATATTTATCCTCATACCTTTTAAGGGTCTTTTTGGATAGACTTTCTCCATGATCTTTAGGGGAGTAATTGCTTTTCGTCGTGTGTCTCGATCCTTCATATTGATTTAGGAATAATGATACTTCACATCATCTTTGGATCTTTAGTAAAAATAGAGCTCCTCATGCCTTGTTAGGGCCTTTTTGGATGATCGCCAATCTTCGCGTCCCGCTTCAATAAGTTATGCCTTGGCTATGAACTCTATTCAACCCCGAGCAACTTTTAAACGATCTTGCGCTAGAGGCTAAGTAACCTTTCAAATCGTACGACCTTACTTATTGCAATTATGATTTATTCCTAATGCATTGATCTTATGGGAAGAAAAAGCCACAATTAAAAACATATGAGTTTTTGAAAGAACATTTTCATGTTCTACGTTTAGCATGATCACTTGTCTAACTCTATCATTTCTCGTTCTTCACTATATAAAGACCTCTAATTAAAGAGACTCGTGAATACTTAGCCATGCAAGTCAAAATTAAGCCAAATTTGGATTAGCTTTCATTAAGACTATATCAAATCAAAGTTTTGGGTTTTCAAGCCACCTATAGGATCTTGCACTTTCTTGGACTTTTTCAAGTTTAGAGAATGCGTTTTAAAGTTCCCTTGATAAGTGACTTTCTAGGATCAATTATAGGAACTTGCGAAAAGTTCTTGTTCTTAACCCGAAAGAGTTAAGACTTTCGTGTTTTAAAGCTCCCTATATAAAAGTCTAGCAAAACTTGAATTGAGCGGGTTAAGGAATGTAAATGGCTCTAAATGCCCATCAAGTCAAAAATTAACTCTTATTCTACCCATCAGAAAATATACATTCGTGTCTTAAAAACACTTATGAAAACTAAGAAAAATTTTAAAATTAGGCCATTTTTAGCCTTATTAGCAACAAAAACATTGAAAGTTGGAAAGCGTGAGGGCGTAGCAAAGCAAGTACCTATTCACCCCCATACTAAAAGCAAACATTGTCCTCAATGTTTCGAGTCTAAAGGTGAAGCACCCCCATACTAGAGACGAAGAATCGAATGCTTAGGATCTAGCATGGAAAGGGTGATCAACAATTTATCTAAAGCCGTTTATTAAGTATGCTAAAAGATAATTGTTAGAACAATAAAGGATATGTCATGGATTCGTGAAAAACTTCTTCAAACAGACGATGAAGGCTCACGTAAACGAACATGAGAGTCTTCAATCGTAGATGATGATGATCTAAATAACACAATCACAAACAACCACGAGACAACGAGTTGAAAGGGTACAAGTCCCCTTATTAGTGAATAGTAAGCGTAAAGGATAAGCATGGGATCTCCCCCACGAGGCACCTCGTTTTTGATTACCGAGTCATGAGCTCGACTCGATCCCCTCAATGCTAATTATCATTGGGGAAGGTGACTTGGTCGAGGGCAACCATTGAAGGAATTTCCCCACCAAAGTAGTGCTTAAGCCTATGTCCATTCACCTTGAAATTAGGACCATCATCTTGAGCTAGCTCGATGGTCCCATACGGAAACACTTGTGTAATGGTGAACGGACCCGACCAACGAGATTTCAATTTACCGGAAAATATCTTAAGTCGAGAGTTAAAAAGCAACACTTGATCTCCAACATTAAAAACCCGGTTTTTAATCTTTGAATCATGAAACTTTTTAGTCTTTTCTTTAAAAATTAATGAATTTTCATAAGCATTATCTCTTAATTCATCCAATTCATTCAATTGTATTTTCCGGTGATCTCCCGCGGTCTTCAAGTCAAAGTTTGCATGCTTAAGGGCCCAATATGCCTTGTGCTCCAACTCAATGGGCAAATGACAATTCTTCCCATAGACTAACTTATAAGGAGTGCAACCAATAGGTTTCTTATAAGCGGTCCTAAAGGCCCATAAAGCGTCATCGAGTTTGTCGGACCATGAAGCACGGTTTTCTCCAATTGACCTTTCTAAAATCCTCTTCAAAGCTCGGTTCGAAACCTCGACTTGCCCACTCGTTTGCGGGTGATAAGCCGTAGAAAGACGATGAGTAACTCCATATTTCTTTAGAACCTTTTCGAATTGTTCATTAAAAAATGGGTTCCGCGATCGCTTATAATAGCACGAGGGGTTCCGAACCGAGAGAATAGTTGCTTCAAAAACTTCACTACCACACGAGCATCATTAGTAGGCAAAGCCTTAGCTTCCACCCACTTAGAAAGGTAGTCTACCGCGACGAGGATATATTTGTTGCCATGAGACGATGGGAACGGCCCCATAAAGTCTATTCCCCATATGTCGAAAATCTCACACACTTGAATTATGTTTTGCGGCATTTCATCACGTTGAGACGATTTTCCTTGACGTTGGCACGAATCACACGACTTCACAAGTGCGTGTGCATCACGATAGATAGAAGGCCAAAAGAAGCCGACATCGAATACTTTCTTAGCCGTGAGATTAGCACCGTGGTGACCACCCGTGGGTCCCTCGTGACAAGCTCTAAGGATATTAGAAGCTTCGGCACCAAACACACAACGTCGAACGAGTTGATTCGCACAAACTCGAAAGAGATAAGGGTCGTCCTAAAAATAGAACTTGACGTCACGAAAGAATTTTCGTTTTTGTTGTGTCGTCATACCATTGATTATGAAATTGCCCGCATGGTAATTTGCAATGTCGGCAAACCATGGGGTGGTGTCTTTAGAATTCACTACACCGAGAGTCTCGAGAGGAAATGTTTCGGTGATTTCCTTGTTCTCGAAAACGTCTTTGTGAGGATCTTCTAGACGAGAGAGATGATCGGCCGCTAGATTCTCGGCTCCTTTTTTGTCAAGCACGGTGACATCAAATTCTTGGAGGAGGAGCATCCAACGAAGCAATCTCGGCTTAGCATCTTGCTTAGCTAAGAGATACTTGATAGCCGAATGGTCGGTATACACGATGCTTTTAGTCAAGACGAGATAAGGTCGGAATTTCTCAAAAGCATAGACCACGGCAAGGAATTCCTTTTCCGTTGTGGTGTACTTTAATTGAGCCTCGGTCATCGTCTTACTAGCACAGTGGATAGGACGGAAATGTTTGTCATAACGTTGCCCTAAGACGGCCCCTATAGCATAATCACTTGCATCGCACATGATTTCAAAGGGTAATTCCCAATTAGGAGCAACAAGAATGGGAGCTTTGATAAGTTTCCTTTTGAGAGTTTCGAAAGCTTTAACACAATCCTCATTGAAGTTAAAAGGAGCATCCTTCTCGAGAAGGTGTGTCATAGGTCGAGAGATTTTCGAAAAGTCCTTGATGAAACGACGATAAAAGCCCGCGTGGCCTAGGAAACTCCTAACTTCTTTAACGGTTTTGGGATGAGGTAACTTGGCGATGACGTCTACCTTAGCTTTATCGACCTCAATCCCCGCCTTCGACACCTTATGTCCTAAGACGATTCCTTGTTTACACATAAAATGACATTTTTCCCAATTAAGCACAAAATTGGTTTCTTCACAACGTTTTAACATTTGCTCGAGATTAGATAAACACGACGTGAACGAATTGCCAAACACCGAGAAGTCATCCATAAACACTTCCATCGACTTCTCGATCATATCGTGAAAAATCGCCATCATACACCGTTGAAACGTACCCGGTGCATTACAAAGTCCGAAAGGCATCCTACGATAAGCGAACGTTCCATACGGACACGTAAAAGTAGTTTTCTCTTGATCACGAGGGTCGATAGGGATTTGAAAGTAACCGGAAAAATCATCTAAAAAGCAATAGAATTCATTTCCCGCAAGTCGCTCCAACATTTGATCCATGAAGGGCAAAGGAAAGTGGTCTTTACGAGTGGCGTCATTTAACTTTGGGTAGTCAATGCACACCCTCCAACCGGTCACAACACGAGTGGGAATTAACTTGTTGTTTTCATTAGGCACAACGGTCATTCCTCCCTTTTTAGGGACACAATGGATTGGGCTCACCCATGGGCTATCGGATATAGGATAAATCATCCCCGCGTCAAGGAGTTTAAGGACCTCCTTTTTAATGACATCGTGAATTTTGGGATTCACCCTTCTTTGACTTTGAATTGCGGGTTTGTAGTCCTCCTCCATTAAAATCTTGTGAGTACAAAATTTTGGGTCAATACCCTTAATGTCGGATATTTTCCACGCAATTGCCCCTTTATGAGCCTTAAGAACTTTCAAGAGCTCGGTTTTTTCATCATTAGCAAGACCTTTTGCAATAATAACCGGCAACTTGTCATCACCTTCCAAGAATGCGTATTCAAGGTGAGAAGGAAGATCTTTCAATTCAAGGATAGGTGGTTCCTCGATTGAAGATTTTGGTTCAACACTCATAACTTCCATCGGCGGAAGAAATGGTGGAATAGAAGTATCATCACTAATCAACACCTCATCTTCATTGTCGATTTCATTTGAAGTGAGATCGCCTCCTTGGAATGGAGTGAGATTTGGTGTGGAATTAGCAAGAATCGGATCCAAAATAGTGGGATTGCCACTTGACGAGCTATCAGAAAAACCTAACACTTCTTGTGAAAACTCATCGCAAACCACATCAACGATGTCAATGTGATTGATGGTAGCTATTGCATAAACATGAGAAGATTTCGAGTTTTGAGTAGCGTTTATAACAAGTTCCTCTTCGTTGAATCTCAAAGTGATAGTTCTTGCATGAACATCGATAAGCGATCTCGAAGTGTCTAAAAATGAACGACCTAAAATTAGAGGAACTTGAGGATCCGCGGGGATGTCAACTACTATAAAATCAACGGGATAGTAGAACTTCCCCCCTTTCACGAAAACATCTTCGGCTACTCCACATGCCATAATCGTAGAATGATCGGCCATCTCGATAGACATGTTCGAAGGAATAAGAGCCGGAAGCGAAAGCGATTTCCAAATGGAAAATGGCATCAAATTAATGCTCGCACCAAGATCGGCCAAGGCGAGGCATTCTTTCATATCTTGTATGTCACAAGGAATGAGGAACTTTCCGGGGTCACCAACTTTTTCCGGTATGCGGTTAAGATAAAACGAAGAACAATTAGCAAGCTTTGAAAGCTTTTCCTTATCGCTCATCATACTTTTAAAAGTGGAAGCGAAACGAGGCATATACAACAACGCGTCGGCTAAACTCACATCAAAATGCACTTGTTGGAACATCTTTATAAAAATCTCGATTTGTTGTTTGTTACGTTCTTGCAACTTCTCTTTGTTTCATCTCGAAGGGTAGGGTAAAGGTGGTGTAGGTTGGTCATTAGGCAACGACCTTGGAAACTCGGGTTCCATAATTGGTATTGGTTCAACCGTAGGTGTGGTATGAGCGGTACTTCGTGGGATTGTAATGTGCTCCTTTTCGACCATCACCATGGGTTCTTTCTCGATTTCCTTCTCCGTAGAAGTACTTGGACGAGAGATTGGTTCCTTGAAAGTTTTACCACTTCGTGTAGTAATAACCTTCATTTCTCCCTTCGGGTTTGCAATGGTATCACTAGGAAGACCACCCGAGGAAGAGGGTTTACACATCATTGCTTCAAATATCTTATCCATTCGGTCCTCAAATTTTGATTGCCTAGCATCCGCTTTTAATAACTCTTGCTTAATCTCATGTTGTCCTAATTCCATCTTTTGTTGGTTTTGTTGAAGACGTTGGACATTTCCTTCCATTTTGTTTGCATGAGTTTTAAGTTCATTAGCAAGTTCATTTTTTAGCTCGTTTTTCAACTCGGATCTTAAGCTAATCATCTCACGTTGCATGTTATCAAATTTAGCATCATTTGCTTTAGCATAATCCAAAAATTCTCCTTGAAGATTTTTAGTGTGAGCATTTTGAAAACCTTGTGTGGTGTTTTGAAAATCACGGTTTTGGTTTTGATTAGAAATTTGTCCATTCCCATTTTGATAATTCCCTTTGTTGTAATTGCATGAATTGCCTTGGTAATTACCACCTTGGTTGTTGTTTCGATAATTATTAACATTTTGGTTTGGTGGAGCTTGATTTGGGCGGGAACCTTGACCGTTTTGGTTGTAAGTTCCCGTTGCTACATAAGCACTCGAAGTGTTACCATCCGCGGTAATGCACTCGGAAAGATCATGAGCTCCACCACAAGACAAACAACTCTTAGCAACCGCTTTAACCGAAGCGGAATTTGAAGCTTCTTGAGCTTTCCAATGGGACATAAGATTAGCAAATCTATCAAAAAACCGATTTTCCTCATTAGCTTCATCATGTAAGGCATTAATGCTACGAGACGATTGTGACGATGATGACGAACCCAAATTGGCAACACTCGGTGTGTTACGAGGGCTATAAACCTTAGATCTATTCTCGATGATTTGTAAAGCCTCATTTGTCGTCTTGCACAAACAATTACCACCCGCGGCGGCATTCAAATAATATCGTTCATGATCATTAAGCCCATTATAAAAAGTATCAATTTGATGCAATTCCGTAAAATCATGGTGTGGACATTCATGTAACATTTCTTTAAAGCGTTCCCATGCCATTGAAAAACTTTCATTATTTCTTTGCACAAATCGTGAAATCTCATTTTTCAAATGTGTTGTTTTAGATGGTGGAAAAAACTTGTTCACAAACTTAGAAACGAGATTGACCCATGTCAAAATCGAATTTGGCGGTTCTTTCTCAAGCCAAATTTTTGCGGGTCCATCTAACGAGTATGGAAACAACATCATCTTAATGGCGTAATGTGGAACATCCTTAAATTTGCTAGTAGCGGTGAGACGGTTAAAATTCCTAAGATAGTGCGGGTTGTCTTTCTCATGACCTCTAAATTTATTTGCTTGCAACATCGACATTAAACCCGTCTTAATCTCGAAATTCTCCGCAAGGATGGCGGGAATCACAATAGCCTCTCCAAAACCCTCGGTGGGTGCTTGTAGCAACTCCATCATAGTACGATTAGCCATGACGACTTCTTGTTCTACAATAGGTTCAACAATTGGAGGTTGTTCAACAATCAACGTCTCTTGATTGGCTTGCTTTTGAAGACGTTTACGAGCTCGTTTTGCTTGATTACGAGTGATCATAAACTTCACGAAGAATGGGAGGTGAGCAAAGAAGATTCTTTTTGGATGTTTTGTGAATTTTTAATTTTTTTTTTGTGTTTTTGATGATATTTAATTTTTTTAGATTTTGGTTGTATCTTCGTAGACAACAATCTACAAAATCTCTCCTCGAATCAAACTCTTGATTAAAGAAGCCTCAAAGGAATGAAAACGATCACGTGGAGTGAACGCCTTCGAATGACTTTAGAACTTTGGTGAAAACCAAATTGTTCAAGAGGTTTTAATCACAAAGAAACCAAGCAAATATATTATACGTAATAATACTTTGGGCGGCAAAACCCTCGATTAGCCTTCAATTTCAAAATACTCACAAGCAAGCGGGGAAACGAGGCGGCGCGAAGCACTTAAGAGCCTTTTTCCTTAGGGTATATTTTATAATACCCGCCTTATACCCACCTTATAGTTTGTATTTTTCAAAATCGAGCTTCACGAAAGTATTTATCTATTTTTGCCTTTTTCTTTTTTGTTTGAGATTCGAATACAATAATTGAGTGATGAAATCCCAATTAAGGTTGTGTTTTCACACTTTTGGAGATATTGTTTATTTGTTGTGATACTTAATACAATATAGTAATAATATTTTTACAAGAAAAACCAAGAAAACCGATAATACGTATTAGTAGATTTCTACTAATACAAATACTATTTATGGTTAATATTAAAAACAACAATACAAATTAATCACGACACACCTCCCCGGCAGCGGCGCCAAAATGATTGTGGTAAATTACACCTCTTTTTTAGGAAAACAAAGGAGGGTAAATGAGCGGTAAGTATCGAGTGATGATTTAGGAAAATCAAGCACTAATGACCCTTATGGTATGAAAGTTCGTTTCCCAAGGAGGTATATGTGTGTGAAAAACTTGTTAAATGTTTGTGATTAATGATTGGTTTAGAAGGGGATGAGAAAAGAAGATGACGAAAACGTAAAAATTACTACTAGAAAGTTAAAACGTAAAACCTTAAAAACCACAAAAATAAAAATTAATTCTAAAAATTACCAAAAATTCACCAAAAATCAAAATTAATAAACTAAGAGTTTACCAATGATCAAAACTTTTTCAAACCTTTTAAATAATTAAATATTCAATTTTTAAATGCTAATTAAAGTCCTAAAAAACAAATAAATTATCAAAAAGCCCAAGTAAAGATTTTTTAATTGATAAACCTCTAAATTGACCTAAAAAGATTGAAAACCATTTTTAGAAATTTTTAAACTAAAAAAACTATTTAAAATGATTTAAAAACTATTAAAACTTAAAATAATTATAAAAATTAATCTATAAGAGATAAAATTATTCTAAAAGTTGCTAAATTCCTATTTTAATGTATTAAAGCTAAGAAAAATGTAAAAAGTTGAAAAATGTGAAATTTGAAAAATAATAATAAAATAATATTAAAATAATATTAAAATCCAAAAATTATAAAAAAATTCTAAAAACTTGCAAACTAGTTTATTTTAACCTAAATAATCAGAAAATCAAAGTGAAATGACCAGAATACCCCTGTTGGGCCCTCAAATGGGCCAAAACCAAAAACAGTCAAACCAAATGGGCTTTTGGGCCCAAAAAGTCAAACTTGGCCCAATTGACTTGGAAAGCCCTATCTGACTCAAAATTTAATTCTAAGAACAAAACTCTAAAGGCCCAAAAGCTGAATATGAGCTTATCACAACTTATTAAGCAGGCAACTTATTCTTATTGGGCTTTTCAGCCCATTAAGCAATAAGCCGATGCCATAAGCTCTAATTTGACACACAACCTTCTTTTGGGAAGCTTATAGGATCTGTAAAAAGAAATTTTGAAAAAGCACACTCAATAAGCCAGAAATAAGCAAAGTATTATTTCACTAAAAGACAAAATAGTCGGGTTTGAGATTTAGGACACCTTAGAAGCTCTAGTTTGTTGCAAAAGCTCACAAATAGCTTAACTAAGAATAATAAATCAAGAAAATCACAAAAAGCCAAGTAGAATAAGCTGTAAGAGCAGATAAGCTGGCTGAAAAAGCCAAATAAGCTAGTTTTCTAGCAAAAGCTTAACCAAAAGACTTGTAAACTTCCAGATATGATATTAAGCTAAGAAAAATGATTTCTATTACAAAAGATAAGTTGTTGCTGGTTAAAATAAGCTATTATAGCTTATTGATAAGCTGAACCCAATTTTACACTAGCAGTGGTAACTAGCAGGGGAAAGGAGTTCCCACTGCTTTGACTATTTGACTAAGCTTTTTAGAGAGTTCTGGTTAGATTCAATTGGAAACAAAGGCACCCTTGTGATCAGTGAATCAAAAGGAGTCAATAGCAACAAGAAAATCACAATTTGGTTCACACAATAAGCCACAAATGATCAAACAGTCACCAGATATCACACAGACATGGAAATAAGCAGTTAAGCACTTAATAACCAGATTTAGCAAGAATAAGCCAACCAAACTTAACATGATGCATACACAGGCTATATAAACTATGAATAAACACAAAGAAACAAGAATCAAACACTGAATCAAAGCAAACAACAAGATCTAGGCACAAACAGTTACTGATGAACAATGAACATATGCAGAAACAAGTTTGCTGATCTATTTGACACTTGATCCAATTTCAGGCCTCAAATCCTTCTTCCCTGGTGTAGTTAACCTAGATTTAACACTTGTTAACCCTAGTCTATGATTAGATCTAAGTGTCCCCTAAATTTCAGTCAAATTCACCAAGTAAACAAGATTTTATGACCTATTTTATGAATCTATGTGTTTCAAACCTTAAAACCTGCAAACAGATGAACAAATGCACTCAAATAACAAATACCAACACTTGCAAACAATAAACCACAACTTAACAAGCCACAATCCCAACTTATGCAGTAAACCCAAACACCCTTTTAAAACTTGTTTTCACAATTTTTCAAAGGCTCATGCATATTTTACCCACAAATCAGACTAATAACACCTCATAAACATCAAATCAAGCCAGATAAACAATAATCAACCACAATATCACAGATTCAAGAACAAATCCACAAAAATCACAATTAATCAGAAACTTAAAGAGAAAATGAAAAGGGAAGAAGATGCAAACCTCCAAGACCTACATCCAGGCCCCGGATTGTTTGAGCTTAGGTACTAGCAGAACAAGTACCAACTTCCAAGCTGCTAAGAAGAACAAACCACAAAAGTGAGATCAAAATAAACCAAACTTCTGATTTTTGAAACCCAAGCTTTATCAACTAAAACTTTGCCTCAAAAACCTTCAAACAAGATTATGGAACTCAGATTTTAGCTTATCAAACACCAAACTTTTATAAATAACAGATTAGAATTCAAAATTTTTAGAAATTCAAACTTTATTTCATAAAAAGGAATTACAAAGATTTAAAAGCTAAAATCTAGAACAAAGGGACTCTCACATGTTGAGGTCTCCTTTTATAGGCAAATGCCTGGCTACACTATTCACAAACCCTAGCACTGATTTCTCTAAAATGCCCTTGTGCGTTTCTAGATAATTCTTGGTTGTGAGCTGTCCAAATGCAACCAAACCGTTTAAAGCAGCTTTGATATGAAGCAAATGATGTGGGCTGTTGATCTTGACACGTGGTAAGCCTTGGTGAGGAAGTTGTCACATGATGGTGAAACGGTTTTGGTGGTGGGGCCTCCTGGTGAGTGGGAGTGAGTGTTTTAAGGTTGGGATGAGATTATAGGCATGTGAATCAAGTGTGGGGAAGGGTAATTTCATTTTACCCTTTGTTTTAATGAAGATAGTTACTGGGTTCTTGGGGTGAACAGTAGTAACTTTTGATCCGATTTTGGGGGATTGGAAATGTTTGGCGCGTGTTTGTGTGTTTGAAAGTTTCAGTGCACACCTTTAGTCCTTGTATTTTGGCAAAACATGTATTAAACGTTTTCCAGCCTAAAAACTTCCATCCCTTTGTTAATATCTTTCACAACTTGACATTTTTGGCACAAGACTTTTCCAAAAGAGTTATAAGGTTTATTTTTGGAACTTTTGCATAATTCAAGGGCTGATCTTGGACATTCTTGATCTTCAAAGGTCTTCAATGTATCTTTGGCTTGATGAGGGACCATAACTGACAATTTGGAATTGTTGAGGGACCAATCTTGCCATTTCTTCAAAGTTGAAGGACCATTTGTGTAATTTTGACAAACTTAAAGGACCAAACTTGTAATTATTAATATACAAGGGTTTTAAGTGTCATTTCTTCAATAAATGAGGATCAATCTTGTTTGTCTTCAAGTATTCGAGGGTATTTGTTGAATTCTTCATGAATTAGGGCCCGGTTCTTTGTACGGCTTCGTTTCTCGTGTCCGTTTTTCCTTGTATCTTGTGATCTTTTGTCTTTTTCACGATATCCATACCTAAAATACACAAGTAAACAAACACAAGCATATATATGGTATATTATGACATTTTTATGCATTTAAATCCCGAAAAGAACGATGATTTCATGTATAAATGCCATCTCATCAAACTTATAGTCATATTGTTTTCGGGTTAAGCCATTTCTATAGAAATAAGTTTAAATATTAGTATTTTCGATAATACCATTCAAGAAAATAAAATTACCCTGGTAATAAAAAAACCATAGTATTTCCTTGAAACTAGAATCCATATTGACATAAACTTATCACATCAGTTGATCTGCTAGTGACAAATGTATTCAACATGGTAACTTGTCGAACAATAATTGACAAACAAATTTTGCAATTTCTAGATATTTTTAGGGATTTACATTGCCAAAAGTCATTTTGCATTGTAAACATGTTTCATACCTACTTTACGCCTTAAGTTTCTAGATCTCACTGAGTAACTCAATTAAGTCAACTAATTTAAAGAACGTAAAACATTCATGTGCAATCTTATTCAGGCATGATGTTTTCTCTCCATTACAACATCGTCCAAAATCTCATATGACGACAATTGTAACTTCAAGTGTTCGTCAATTAGATGGCATAAGACTTAAATTTTAAGGGTATTGATTTTGGTGTCAAAATCATGTATGGAGAAGCATGCATACATCTCCATAACATAAGTTTAATAAAAACTTTTAGTAAACCTTTTGGTGAGTCAAAATTTTCGCCATAAATCACAAGTTGAGGTATTGGTTAAACCAATTAAAGACTTTACCCACAACTATTCACACCGTACTTTTTCTAGAACTCAGCTAAAGCACAAAGCAATAACCTTATTCATTGTGTTTCGGATGTGAATTTGCGGCAAATCAACCTTAAGATATAATGCAAAAGATAATCGTAGGTAATTTCAATTTGACGCACAGACGAGCCGGGAATTCGGTCAGCGACTAATGGCATAGCCCCTCCTTCCTTAACCGGGTACAAGGCCAGCGGTGCGTTATACCCACTTTATAGTTTTTCAAAAGGAGTAGGTCGTTAAAATTATCATTGCAAATTATCATCAACGTAATTCTATGTAATTTAGTGAAGGTCTACGGAATTAATGGCCTATTCTATATCATGGATTTGGTGGATTAGGTTGGTTGATTTAGATGATAAACATAAAGAGATGAAGGAAAAAGATGAAGGATTAGAGAGAGAAAGGAGAGAAAAGGGGAAATGTAGAGAGAGAAAGAAAAGATGGAAAATATGATTAAGTGAGAATGGTAATCAACAACCCCTCCTAACATGCTAGGAGGGGATATATATAGCCCACCCTACATGTGGGCTATATGGACTATACAATAATTAAATAGATCACGAGCCCATTACATAATTATCGTTGGAGCGACCGATCCTTCATAAATACGTAAAAACGTATTTCTAACAATCTCCCCCTAAGGGAGGTCGCTCCAAGAAACAAAGTTCTAAGTAGTCTATAACTCGTGATCTATGCTAACTAAGATGTGACCGAGACTTTATTGGGAAAAACGTATTTCCAACAATCTCCCCCTAAGGGAGGTCACATCTTTTTACAAAATCTTAAACCTAGCATCTATGCTTGAGTCTTCGATCTTGTTCTTGTGAATATGCTTGATGTGATCTTTGACTTTAGTCTTGAGCATGTTTCCTTGCCTTGACCTTGTGCATTCTTCACTTGTGATATTTGCCTCTTTGTGACTTCATGTTCCACATACTTATACTTTTAAATTCTTGAAAGCTTCAGAGTTTGATACAGCGGAAGACTTGACCTTCAGGCTTTCTTGAATTTGTTGAAGTACTATTTGTATGTAGTATAAGCATGTGGTGACGACTTCTTATGGATTGTACACCGCAATGCCACCTTCTTGTTACGCTGCATAAGACAGTTAGCAACAAAACAATATACACGGATGAAATGGCCTTGAACATTTCATTCTAATTCGGTAGCATTTTACCTCCGGTCGGTGAAGACCGTTGGACGATATTAAATATCGTACTTGTGGCAGGTAGTTTCAATAAAGAACCTCCTTGACAAGATTTCGCGGGTAAACCCGTTCTCTTTACTCGACCGTCCAAAGCTGACTGCGAACGTAAAGAGTGAATCATTTGGATAATATTATCCGCATGATTTGAAGCCGTCAATTCATGTTCCTGGAACAAGTGAAGTTCAATTAAGAACCGCACCATCGTTGCTTTCCAGTTGTCACTAGCTTGATTCATAAAGAATCTTGCAAGTTACCTACCAAGTGCTGTTTGATGTTAACACTAGAAGGATTTCCATTCGTCACTGTGATCAATAAAGAGTCACTCTGAATGTTCTGGCAAGATCATTAAGATATTGCGTAGAGGCCTGGAACGTGTTTAAATTCATTTAAGAATTAAACCACTGTTGCTTTCCAGTTATCACAAGTTTGATTCATAAAGAATCGCACAAGTCACCTACCATGAGCTTTTTGATATTCGCTCAAGAAGGATTTCCATCTTCATTGTAAATACTTTCGTATTACTCCGATGTTCAGGCAAGATCATGAAGATTTTGCGTAGGACTCTTAAGATCTTTCTTACTTGTCACAGTGTGTGAAGAAGCAAGGAAATATGAAAGTGTGTCCTAATGAGATATTTGATGATCTCAAATGGCTCTAGACTCGATCGTGCATTTTGGATTTTAGTGATCGGAGGCTGGAGAGGAGTGCCACCTTTTCAATACCAGTCTATTCGGAGTGAATAAACCAATAGATAACGTGTTGATCTCCGTGTGATTAAAACAAATACCTTTTGAGAGATATTTGAGTTAGCTGGGAAGGGTTGTGCATTGCATCACTGGGTCCATGATGTCTTTCTTCAATATCGAGAATCATTAACAAAAATGATCTCAATAGCATATGAATTGACCCGGTTTCTGCCTAAAGTTGTAAGGAGGGCTTCTTTCTTTACACCCTTTGTCTTTACATTTCTTTTTCATTCTTCAACCCCTTCAATGCTTACCAATACGTCATAACTAGCACCTTGTTGTGATTGTTCCAGTGCTAACTTAAGTACTTGGTCGGCATTCAGCTACGTTCACAATCTTTCTCCATCTTTCCTAAGGACTACTATTTCTAGCTATGGAATGTCCTTGGGAAGATTCCTCCGGTTCTAGAGAAATCATTGGACTTTAACCTATCCTACCATCCTTATGTCACCACAATCTTCACCGTCGTGAATAGAGATGTTTTGGGTAAGTGTATGTCACCATGAAATCCATTTTGAAGTGCAAATCCATTTTGCTCCCCCTTAACATATGCTACGATATTCGAAAACATTTCGCACATGTCGGGATGAGCTAACACGTTAAGTTAAACCATTTATGATTGATCATATCCCATATTAAATCACATTTTCTCCCCCATATTAAAAATATTAACCCAATCGATGTTTTTAATATCAATTGATTTAATAGCATTTTAAGAAAATTTGGGAAGAAAAATGCAAATCCAATTATCTTCATGAGTTACACAAGCTCCCCCTCAAATTAATGAGGGTGTGCTGAAACGTAAATTAAATACCTTTTAAACACAAGTGTAAGGTATTTATTACGTGCAAAGATCATATATGATAATGAATTCACAAGATTAGCAATTTACGAGGTTGGACCTGAATGATGGAGAACATCATATGAAAGATTCACATGGTTCTTGTTCACGAATGTTGGTCTCCTCG
This sequence comes from Glebionis coronaria, assembly GCA_025667525.1. Lineage (NCBI taxonomy): Eukaryota > Viridiplantae > Streptophyta > Magnoliopsida > Asterales > Asteraceae > Glebionis > Glebionis coronaria. Next base: position 478,336,354 of record CM046880.1, read on the forward strand.
TCACGTTCCCGAGAAAATTAATTCCCGTTGTTGAGTCAAAGCTTTCCGGTGAAATGCTTGACTTGATTATGAAAAGCGGGTTGCTATCTGAAATAATAGCAAACCATTTTGAGCATGTTTTAAAATCATTTGAACTTATGCTCGAACTTTATTTACAACCCCGTGTCATTATTGAATGACATTTCTAGGTTCGTAAATATTATCGATTCCAGAAGACATGCTCGTTTTATCAAAACGTTTTTGAACACACAATTTTGAAAGATTTAGAAAAACCTTTTGAGAAATTCTCGAAAAATTGTGTTCAAAGTTTTGAAAAACAATTACTTGAGCTTAAGATGTTGAATATCTTAAAAGCGAGCTCAAGTCCGAGAAGTTGTGAACTTCCCGTTGTTAAGGATAAGTTACCATCGGCGATAAACTTTCCTTTTATCTGAAGGACGAGTCCTAAGCTGACATTTACTTAGAAGTCGTGTTCATGAGCGTGAAAACTTTGATTGTTTTAACGGAAAGCTCATGACCGAGAAAGGTTAATTTCTCGTTACGAGGAGAAGTTCTCTTAGTTAAAAGATACACTTTCCTTTATGAGCTTAAAACTTCGAATGTTTTAAGACAAGCTCATGACCGAGAAAGGTGAATTTCTCGTTAAGAGGATAAGTTATCATAAACGATAAGCTTTCCTTTATTTTAAGTTCGAGTTACAGTCTGACATTTAACTGTAAGTCATATACACGAGCTTAAAACCTTTGAATGGTTTTAATGTAAGCTCGTGTCCGAGAAAATTTAATTTCTCGTTGTAAGGATAAGTTTATCATCGGCGATAAACTTTCCTTTCTTTGATGCACGGGTTATCGTCTGATATTTAACGATAAGCCATATACACGAGCTTAAAACCTTTGAATGGTTTTAGGGTAAGCTCGTGTCCAAGAAAACTTAATTTCTTGTTAAGAGGGTAAGTTATCGTTGCGTGGATAAACTTCCCTGTCTCTGAAGTCCGGGTCGTCGTCTGTCATTTAACGAGGAGCCATAATGCATGAGCTTAAAAACTTGGAATGTTTTTGATATAAGCTCATGCCCGAGAAAAATGAATTTCCCGTTTTTAGGATAAGTCATCATCGGGATGAACTTTCCTGTCTTTGGAGATCGAGTTACAGTCTGTTATGTGACTGTAAGTCCTTGTTTGCAGCTTAACCATGAATCCCCTGAGACATTTGTTTCTCTGATATCTGCTTCTTCAGCAACCAAACTCTAAGAGTGTCCTTAGTTGAACGGTATACAACGATTGGACCGCTTCGTTCTTTTGGAACATCAACTTTGGTACCTACATTCTCATTAGGAGTTTGTATACTTTTGCATGGGTTAGAGATATCTATTTGTGAAGCACGTGGGGGTTCACAGTTGGCTTTACTTGTGTCAGAGGCGACCTGTGTAGATGATTCACTAGTCTTGGCTGGCAAACGTTTCCTTTTATAGAAAACCTTAAGTTTAGGCGTAAGTGAAGTATCATCTTTATCAGTTTCCTCCCTAGTAGACTTAGTAGAATCGGAGACTATCCTAGTTAAAGGGCACTCGTTTCCTACAAGAGTGAAAGTTCTACCAGTGGGGCGCCACATTTTACCAAAGGGTTTGATTTTAGCAACCCACTGGGAGTTAAGTCTAGCACGGGAGTTCACCTCATTAAGCAATTTTTTGATACAGGAATCATGATTTGCCGTAAAGACACATTTTCTACATGTTTTACAAGTAGCATATTTAATGTCCGAGTAAGATCTAGAATCCCTAGATGATTGATTGATGCTCCTAGGATTGGACATGCTACGGTTAGCAGTGTTGGGTAAACTAGAAGGCATCTGACTAGGTTTGAAATTCCTATCTCTTACATGTGTCTTTTGCTTGGCTTCCCTAAGATCAGATTCATGGCAAACGTCATTTGAACTAGTTCTAGACGTGGTCTTGGTATTTTTAGGGAAACTAGAGGCAATCATATGATTTGGTCTTGCTAAAGCTGGAGTGATCACATTGGGCCTAGTTGCTGGAGTGACTGGTCTAATAAGATGAACCAAATCAACTTGGGAGGCAAACCGCGGTCTCGAGGATTGTGGTCGCTCGGATCTAAATGCAGTAGGTTGTCTGACAATCGGTTGTCTGACGAACTGATTTGTAGGCGGTTTCCCCAAGATTGATGGTTTTTCAAGCTTAGTGTCCACACTAGGTTCTCTAGTTTTCCTTAACTCGTTTTTCAACGCAGCTATAGCAAAAACCTTTTCCTGTAATTGGGCCTTTAATGTTTCATTTTCTTTGAGCACGTTATCTTGGGATGCCAACTTAGATTCAAGCAGTTGAATTTGTTTCAAAAGATTATCTTTTTCAGCTTTAGAATCTAGAACAGTTTGATCCAATTTTCTTTCAAGAACAACGTTTGACTTTTCAAGTTTTTCAAAGTATGTTTCAAATTTGTCCGTTTTCTTAGAAAATTCAAGTTTGGCATCCTCAAGATCTTTTGATTGCCGAGCTACGATCGTTTCGAGCTCTTTAATCTTGGAATCAGAATCAGTTAACGAGGCAGTTGTAAAGAATTTATCATGATGTACTATAGCATTTTGAACACTTTCTCCCCCATTATGACTCACATCGGATGAATCAGAAGTGGTATTTCTATCACTCTTTTCCATCCCATGTTTGTCATAATTAGGTTCAGAATGCTCAATATGCGGCATGTCATCAGCATATACATCATAACCAACATCACATTGTACCATGTTTGCAGGCTCTTCGTCATAAATGGGTAAGGTGTCATCCAGATAAATCTCGTGAACATTCCCTGACGTGCCACTGGTATCATGTTGTCCTCCTGATTCCGTGCTCTTGCCATCGTTAGGCTCCAAGTTGTCAACCGTATGACCATTCTCTTCTTGCATCTGTGGCATTGATTCTTGCACTGCATTATCATATGCTTGCTGAAGTTGTGATCTTTGATAAATCGAAGACGAGACCGATGTCATGAGTTTCAAAATTGTATCACGGAAAGCTCTAAACTCGGTATGTGTATCTCGAAGAAATGATTGGCAAAGCATCAAACTTTCAGACTTGATGAGGTTGAATTGGAGGAAAGGCGTGAGTTGTGTCACAAGAGCCTTATAAGCAAGTGCCGATGCAGAGTGATTAAAGTTGTCATGGTTGAGTTGCTCTGCTAGTTCGGTCAAAGTGGTGAAAATTGAGTCGATGAATATATGACGATCTTGTCCAAAGATTGTCACAAATTCACTCCCTCCTTGAAGCCGAGAAAGAGTAACTAGATGATATTGAAGCATTTGAAATGAATTTATACCACTTTCCCTAGCTTTGTCGTGCATTCGATGCAAGTCTCCCTCTTTAAGTGTCGAATTTAACGAGTCCATTGAAAATCGAGGAAAAATGATGTGGATGTTGTGGTTTTCAGGATTTTACAGTTCGATTCGGCTCAAAAGATGTTGTCGGCTCAAACGATTATGAATTAAACCCGATCCAAAATCCCGGCACGTTGACTCGTCACTTTGTCGTCAAATCCGACCACATTAACGTTTAACCCGATAAATATTTTTCACGTTAAACTTTGAAAATACCCGCTTCGACACGATTTGCCAAAAATTACTAAACAAAATGCTAAAAATATAAAAGTGACAAAATAAAAATATAAAAGTGACAAAAAATACAAAAAAAATAAAATGTTATTTTTAAAATAAAATGTGATATTTTAAAATAAAAAGGATTAATTTAACTAAAAATAAATAAATAAACTTTTAAAAATTAACTTTAAGAAAACTTAATCTAAAAATTATTACGTTACTAAAAATAAAAAAAAAATAAAGACGTGTCCCAAATTGGATTTGATGACGTGGCAGAGTTATAAACCGTGCACCCTTACTTTGTAAACTCCGTCAAATTTAATATTGATAAAAAAATTCAACCTGCTTTGTTTTCTCCGTCTGCTTTAAATAAATAGATAAAAAATTCAACCGACTCTAAAGAATACTTAGATATCTCCGTCACACAAATCTCAATACTTCCTCTGCGTTTATCTCACCAAAACAATACTCCTTCCTCACATAACCTAATCTCAATACTCCTTCCTCTGCGTTTCTCTCTCTCTCTCCCACAAATCTCAATACTTCTTTCACACCTAATGTCACTAAAACCTAATCTCACCAAAATTATTCTTAAACATAAATCTACACAACACCCAATCACACGCCTTAACAATTCAAACCAAACAAGAAGATGCAGAAGTTATTGCTTCAAGATCTTTGTATAAAGGTCTCGGGTAAGGTGTTCTTTTTTATGTTTTTGAGTCTCTCTCTCTTCTGTAGTGTCGTTCTCTGTGATGTTCGAGTCGAGAGGGAGTCGGATGTGGGTGGAGTGGTGTGAGGGTGTGTTGTTTGAGTCGGGGCTGTGAGGGGTTCGAGTGGTTTTGTTTGGGAGTTGAGTGAGGGAAATAAGAATTGAGAGTTTTGTTGAAGAGTGGTTGTGATCTTGATTCAATCAGATGATCATCATCTTGCTTGATGAGTTCGAAAATTAAACACAAGCAGCGACTTCACACGATCAGTGATGAGTATTCAAACGTGAATGTGGATCTATAGAGATCTTTCATTGATTAATTAACACGATTTGAAAAAATCTGAGATCAGGGTGAGTCAAGTGTTGTGGGAGTCAAGTTGTTTTAGGTATGATTAAAATTTGTGGGTCGAGTCAAGTCTGTGAGTTTGAGGGGTGTTGAGGGTTGTGAGGGGGTGTTGTTCGAGTGTGTTTATGAACGTCTTGGAGTCGAGGGTGGGTGTGGTGGTGGGGTGAAGAATCGAGTCGAGTGTTCTGTTGTCGAGTCTTTGGTTGGGTAAATGAGTCGAGTCAAAAAAAATGTTCCTGTTATGTTTGAATGGTCTTCATTCGGATGTTTTGTTCATTCGGAAGTGTCATTCATTCGGATGTTTTGTTCATTCGGATGTCTTGTTCATTCGGATGTTTTGTTCATTCGGATGTTTTGTTCATTCGGATGTTTGGTTCATTCGGATGTTTTGTTCATTCGGAAGAGTTCCGAATCGGAAGTTTTTTAAAGATTGATTCGGAAGTTTTTCAAAACAATTGATTCGGAAGTTTTAGACTCTGAACATTAGGAATAGTTTTGATGGGATTGAGATACTTGGACAAATGGACAGAAGATAACTGGACAAAACTTGACAATTCGACCAAAACTTAAGAAAGTAAAAAAAATAAAACTGATAAACGAAAAATGATAACAGATATCTGACAAACAACACAACTGATTAAATTTTTTTTATAAAAAACTGATTAAAAAAAAAAAATTAAAAAAATAAAAAGTGATAAAATTGATAAAAAATTTAGAAAACTAATAATAGAAAAAATTATAACTGATAACTGATGAAAACTGATAAACGGATAATAATAACTGAAAACTGATTAAAATAAAACACTGATTAAAAGGATATAACTGATAAAAAAATAATAAAAAATTGATTTAAACAAAAAAAGTAATTAAAATAGAAGGATTTAATCAAAAACAATACAAAATTAACAAGAGAAAAACACAAACTTTTATAAAAAACACCAACTTTTTATAAAAACACAAACTTTTTAAGATTTGATAAAGAAATTTTTGATTTTTATATAAAAATTTATGATTTTTTATCTAAAAAGTAAGTAAATTTGAAGATTTGATATGATTTAACATATAAAAACACAAACTTTTTATAAAAAATACAAACTTTTTATGATTTAAGCATGATTAAATCAAAACCCACCAAAATCAAAAAGAAATAAAACAAGAATAAACCAAACTAACCATGGCTCTTGATACCAATTGAAGGTCTACGGAATTAATGGCCTATTCTATATCATGGATTTGGTGGATTAGGTTGGTTGATTTAGATGATAAACATAAAGAGATGAAGGAAAAAGATGAAGGATTAGAGAGAGAAAGGAGAGAAAAGGGGAAATGTAGAGAGAGAAAGAAAAGATGGAAAATATGATTAAGTGAGAATGGTAATCAACAACCCCTCCTAACATGCTAGGAGGGGATATATATAGCCCACCCTACATGTGGGCTATATGGACTATACAATAATTAAATAGATCACGAGCCCATTACATAATTATCGTTGGAGCGACCGATCCTTCATAAATACGTAAAAACGTATTTCTAACAATCTCCCCCTAAGGGAGGTCGCTCCAAGAAACAAAGTTCTAAGGAGTCTATAACTCGTGATCTATGCTAACTAAGATGTGACCGAGACTTTATTGGGAAAAACGTATTTCCAACAATCTCCCCCTAAGGGAGGTCACATCTTTTTACAAAATCTTAAACCTAGCATCTATGCTTGAGTCTTCGATCTTGTTCTTGTGAATATGCTTGATGTGATCTTTGACTTTAGTCTTGAGCATGTTTCCTTGCCTTGACCTTGTGCATTCTTCACTTGTGATATTTGCCTCTTTGTGACTTCATGTTCCACATACTTATACTTTTAAATTCTTGAAAGCTTCAGAGTTTGATACAGCGGAAGACTTGACCTTCAGGCTTTCTTGAATTTGTTGAAGTACTATTTGTATGTAGTATAAGCATGTGGTGACGACTTCTTCTGGATTGTACACCGCAATGCCACCTTCTTGTTACGCTGCATAAGACAGTTAGCAACAAAACAATATACACGGATGAAATGGCCTTGAACATTTCATTCTAATTCGGTAGCATTTTACCTCCGGTCGGTGAAGACCGTTGGACGATATTAAATATCGTACTTGTGGCAGGTAGTTTCAATAAAGAACCTCCTTGACAAGATTTCGCGGGTAAACCCGTTCTCTTTACTCGACCGTCCAAAGCTGACTGCGAACGTAAAGAGTGAATCATTTGGATAATATTATCCGCATGATTTGAAGCCGTCAATTCATGTTCCTGGAACAAGTGAAGTTCAATTAAGAACCGCACCATCGTTGCTTTCCAGTTGTCACTAGCTTGATTCATAAAGAATCTTGCAAGTTACCTACCAAGTGCTGTTTGATGTTAACACTAGAAGGATTTCCATTCGTCACTGTGATCAATAAAGAGTCACTCTGAATGTTCTGGCAAGATCATTAAGATATTGCGTAGAGGCCTGGAACGTGTTTAAATTCATTTAAGAATTAAACCACTGTTGCTTTCCAGTTATCACAAGTTTGATTCATAAAGAATCGCACAAGTCACCTACCATGAGCTTTTTGATATTCGCTCAAGAAGGATTTCCATCTTCATTGTAAATACTTTCGTATTACTCCGATGTTCAGGCAAGATCATGAAGATTTTGCGTAGGACTCTTAAGATCTTTCTTACTTGTCACAGTGTGTGAAGAAGCAAGGAAATATGAAAGTGTGTCCTAATGAGATATTTGATGATCTCAAATGGCTCTAGACTCGATCGTGCATTTTGGATTTTAGTGATCGGAGGCTGGAGAGGAGTGCCACCTTTTCAATACCAGTCTATTCGGAGTGAATAAACCAATAGATAACGTGTTGATCTCCGTGTGATTAAAACAAATACCTTTTGAGAGATATTTGAGTTAGCTGGGAAGGGTTGTGCATTGCATCACTGGGTCCATGATGTCTTTCTTCAATATCGAGAATCATTAACAAAAATGATCTCAATAGCATATGAATTGACCCGGTTTCTGCCTAAAGTTGTAAGGAGGGCTTCTTTCTTTACACCCTTTGTCTTTACATTTCTTTTTCATTCTTCAACCCCTTCAATGCTTACCAATACGTCATAACTAGCACCTTGTTGTGATTGTTCCAGTGCTAACTTAAGTACTTGGTCGGCATTCAGCTACGTTCACAATCTTTCTCCATCTTTCCTAAGGACTACTATTTCTAGCTATGGAATGTCCTTGGGAAGATTCCTCCGGTTCTAGAGAAATCATTGGACTTTAACCTATCCTACCATCCTTATGTCACCACAATCTTCACCGTCGTGAATAGAGATGTTTTGGGTAAGTGTATGTCACCATGAAATCCATTTTGAAGTGCAAATCCATTTTGCTCCCCCTTAACATATGCTACGATATTCGAAAACATTTCGCACATGTCGGGATGAGCTAACACGTTAAGTTAAACCATTTATGATTGATCATATCCCATATTAAATCACATTTTCTCCCCCATATTAAAAATATTAACCCAATCGATGTTTTTAATATCAATTGATTTAATAGCATTTTAAGAAAATTTGGGAAGAAAAATGCAAATCCAATTATCTTCATGAGTTACACAAGCTCCCCCTCAAATTAATGAGGGTGTGCTGAAACGTAAATTAAATACCTTTTAAACACAAGTGTAAGGTATTTATTACGTGCAAAGATCATATATGATAATGAATTCACAAGATTAGCAATTTACGAGGTTGGACCTGAATGATGGAGAACATCATATGAAAGATTCACATGGTTCTTGTTCACGAATGTTGGTCTCCTCGTCACGTTCCCGAGAAAATTAATTCCCGTTGTTGAGTCAAAGCTTTCCGGTGAAATGCTTGACTTGATTATGAAAAGCGGGTTGCTATCTGAAATAATAGCAAACCATTTTGAGCATGTTTTAAAATCATTTGAACTTATGCTCGAACTTTATTTACAACCCCGTGTCATTATTGAATGACATTTCTAGGTTCGTAAATATTATCGATTCCAGAAGACATGCTCGTTTTATCAAAACGTTTTTGAACACACAATTTTGAAAGATTTAGAAAAACCTTTTGAGAAATTCTCGAAAAATTGTGTTCAAAGTTTTGAAAAACAATTACTTGAGCTTAAGATGTTGAATATCTTAAAAGCGAGCTCAAGTTCGAGAAGTTGTGAACTTCCCGTTGTTAAGGATAAGTTACCATCGGCGATAAACTTTCCTTTTATCTGAAGGACGAGTCCAAGATATAGTTTAATGTAAACTATACTACGCTCTTGTACACACGTAATGCAACGGGCTAATCGTGAGTCTAGCACGTATAAACGAAGCTTCTACGCTTGTGGAATAATCTACCCAATAAACCTAGAGAGGGGCTAGGACTAGATTCAAGAAATCAAAACCAAGAGGTTAAAAGGAACCCTAAAAAGGTGTTTGCCTTTTGGTTTGATTGCAGGAAAGAAGAGAGAGTGATGAGAAAAATTATGAGGGCTATGAAGTGTTTATATAGGCCTTGACAAAACTTGTTCTTCAAGTTCTACACAAAATAGGAAAGAAAATCTTTTTTCTCTTCTCCTTTTGCCCTTGTAGCCGCCGGCCTAAGCCCACCCAAAGGAGGCTTCCGGAATTTTCCGTTTCCTTCTTTTCTTCTATTTAATTCCATAACGATCATTTAACTTAACTCTTAATTTATTTAACGATCGTTAGTTAAGTTTCGGTTCAATTTAATAAATATATTAAATACATTTATTAAATAAAATTAACCTTTTACGTATTGTTTGCAATCACATAATCCTGAGTTCGATCTTATCACACGACTATTAATTTTATGTCCATAAACTTCAATGACAAAGAAACACTAGAAAGATATCATGAATTTCTTAAAAAATTAATAAGACCTTAAACAAAGCCACAATTATAATTACACCTTCAAAACCATATTAAGCTACACCTTGGCAAGACCAAAACCCAAGCTAATGTTTTAAACAACACCAGCAACAGACCAGAAGAGAGTTAACACGACATCACACTTCACATTTGTAGCTCATATTCTTTTACATCATAGTACCATTTAAATCTCTGTCAGATTTTGAGCTTATTATACTCATACATCAAGTGTTTAAACACAGAAGCCCTCGGTCAGGCAAAATCACACTTTACAGCACACTTTAAAAAAAAACTCCAAAGAGCGCAAGAAGCCGTTTGGTAAGTAAAACTATCCCTTATTTTGAACTTGCGGGAATTGTTGACTCGTCTTTCTTTGTCTCCAAATTTCTAGACATAGAAGCAACCTGCAACGTTCTGGAGAATTCCTCATGAAGTGGACCAGGTCGGTTCAGTGGCGCGTGGTTTGGAACTGATGCATCGTTCTCCAATATTTCACATTCATAATCATCATCTACACCCCATGAGTCCCAGTCTGTATTCCAACACAATAAGAATTCAATACCGTTTGCATTTGTAGAAGATAAGTCTAAAGAGAGTTTACTCAGGTAACACATGAAGAAACCAGAAGACTGGTTACCCATAAAGCTGCAAAGTCAGTTTTTTCGTAAACTAACTCCAGAGAGATTATTACATAATACTAACAGCCATTGTTGCGGCATATCTATACGGGCATCAAGGTAGGCCAAAGAGCTTGCTTCTATTAGGAGCAAAGAATCGAAGTTAAAAAGCAAACAGTTTAAAGAGTGAGACTGAAATTCAGAACTTCATGAAGAATGTTTGATTACTCCTTTTTGGCAACAATAGAAGCTTACCACACACAAAAATTTCATACGTGTTGTTAAATGGAATATTATTCTACCTTGTTTCCTAAGCTAAATTTCTTAATTTTACCCAGTTGACCCGTTTGGTATAAAACAAACCGAATGGATCCATTCATACGTAACTTAATCAAAATTGTAGAACCATATAATAATTTGATGGTGTAAATACACATGGAATGTCACAATTGCGGATATAAACTTTTATATACTGATCACAAACCAGAAGGGTCCATCACAGCATTTCAAACCTACAAAAGCCCAATTGTAGAGGAACACTCGGATATGAACACAGTTAAAGTTCGTTAAAGAACATGCACTCAGATCATTAAGCTACATCTGGTATAAGTAAAAAACACTTCAAAGAGTATCATTCTGAAGATTAAAGAAAGGAGTTAAGCCTATGCATAATGACTAGCAACTCTATGATTTAACCATAATACACTCAAAACTCAGCCATGTCATATATTACGACGAGCTACTTAATTTAAATACCTACGAAAACTGATCAATGCAGAGTCTTTTGGTACGGGTCAGGTCGGGATGGGTTGACCCGAAACACGTTTGTCAATATACTCAGATTCATTTTGAATAAATTATTGTACAATTATTAAAATCCTATCTTTCCATAACAATATAACTGTATGAATAAAATGATTAGGAGATGATCAATTCAAAAATAAAACAACATTATGCGCTTTTCAACCCATTTGACCCATTTTCTTTTATGCTATTTTTTTTTTCTTTTTCTTTTATGCTATTTCGTTACTCTTTGGACGTAAAAGTGTAAAAATATAACCCAAAGCAAACCATTCGTATCTTACACTATTAACAAGACATCCCTTTTAGATGGTCATTGTAGGAGGTTGATATGTCGTCAAGTCAGTAGGCGTTACACGACCATCTTATCTGTCTATATTAGTAAACTACTGAGTATTACATAAGCCTAACCTTAAAGGTTTTACTTGAATAGTAAAAATGCTTATGATTGATCTCCCATATATAGGATATGATAGTCTTGTTAAGCTTCAGTGCCGGATTTGTCAATGATGTTTTCAAGGTAACTTAAGATAAAATTGTTCACATGTTAAAAGATACATTAAGACATCTGCTAGTTGCTAATGGAAGCGATTAAGGAACTTGCTTGTAACCTTATAGAGATAAGTAGGGTTACTATACTACAACACAGCGAACTACAACCTCAAGACTACATAGAGCACCATATATGTAAATATAATGAACTTATTATGTGTGTAACCATTATGTAAATACAATTCATTTGTGTGATGTGATATATGAAAACAGGAAAGACTTAGGTAACATCTATTTACATTCTGTTCAGCAATTGACCTAAAGCAAGTGCTTTATTACATTAGTCGACAACAACAATATTATTTGCTAATTTCTATGATACACAACAACATTCTTCTTGAAACAAGACTTCAAAAGCTTTGAAGGAAAGATACGAGGAAGGCATGTAGACTTTTTAAGTTGGATGTTAATGGAACCTTCTTCATCTTTATGAATCGTGTTCTTATTAGTCTTTTTGTCGTGGGTAGTACCTGCAGAAACTTCCATTGGCATAGTAGCAGTTGTTGGAACTCCAATGAGTTGATTAATCATTTCTAAAACCTCACTCATCTTTGGCCTTGACTTGGGGTCATTAGACAAGCAAGAATTTGCTATTATGGACAATTCCTGTGCGGATTTGAACGAGTACTTACCTTCGAGTCTCGAATCAATGATTGCAATGAATTTCTTGGGGTTTGGTTGGAGATTCACCCATTCTGATAATTCTTCACACCGAGGCCCGTTCTCATCAAATGGGTGCCTACCTGTGATAAGTTCATACAGGAAGATCCCATAGCTCCATACATCACTCTTAGATGAGAATTGCCCTGTTGAAATGTACTCTGGAGCATATCCAATGGTTCCCGTGAACTGATACATTAATTACCGAGATTTAAAAAGTAATTAATAAAGAAAACTTAAGTGTAACACGATTCCAAAATCCAATGTCCATACATGCGAAAAACTTGTTCTCACATTTCACAAATCATTAGTTTAATTTGTTACAGAAGTTAAGGAGTTCTTTCTTGGAAATCATGAAATAAAAAAGCCTATATTAATTTACATACATTGGTAATTTTGACATGCCCTCGTACGTCTTGAGGACCTAATCGATGCAACCCAAAATACGAAAGCTTAGCATTGCATTGATCATCTAGAAGAACGCTCGAAGATTTAAAATCTCTGAACATAATCTACAAGTACAAGGAAAAAGAAACCCAAAGGTTAAAGGTCGTTTATGCAAGTCTGTATGTTAAAAATAATTGTAGTACGTAATATTATTTTCCTTCTCTTTTGGTATAGAAAGGCGCTGAAGTACCTCAAAATCCATTTCCACATGTAGATATGCCAAGCCACGAGCAGTGTCTTGAGCCACTCTCAGTCTCTCTTTCCACGAGAGAAGTGAATAGGAACTTCTAGATAAATGATCTCTCACGCTTCTATTAGGCATATATTCGTAGACTAAAAGTAGTTGTGTTCCTGTTTCATTTTCTTCTGTGCAGTAACCGACTAGTTTGACAAGGTTCGGATGCTTAACCATCCCAAGAACATTAATCTCATTTACCCACTGTGTGTATTCCTGTTTGCAGCAGTCATAAACACCAACAAACTCATAAACATAATAAGTTTGGCAGGTTAATTGTTTGACGCTTTGAAGAAACGTGATTCAAAATTTTTCTGTCTCAATCAAAATTGTACGAGATCTTAAAATATTGTCGATAGTTATTCGTGCTTTTGGCTAAAAATAGGTAGTATTAACTTCGGTAAAAGATACAGGATCGTATGTTATATGTGAAGCCATCGTTGAGATGCATGGATTCAAGAAAGGTGGTGCATTGCATGAGAATTATGTGTGCATAATACTTTGCATGATAGCATGATATCAAAATTGATTGCATGAAGAGTTATGGCCAGGAAACATGGAACACATTAAGTCAAAAAGGTGGAGTAAAAGAAATTACTTTCGGTGGCATAGAAACAATGCATGAAAGTGATTGGTTTCTATAGGGTGCATGAAATTAAATGCTTGCAAGAGAAAACCAATTCCATGTTTCCTTCCTTTGATTGAGGCGTGCATTATTGCATGTCTCTTTCTCTCATTCTAATCTCTATATAAGAGATGTATGCATGCATGCAATATGCATCAATATCCAACGTGAGAAAATCAATAAAAAGCATTCCTAGTTACCAGTGGACGTAGATCAGAAGGATCGAACCACTTTAAATCTTGTGTTCTTGCTTATTGCTCTTTGTATATGTTTGTGTGATTCGTGTCTGATCCTAACAAGTGGTATCAGAGTGTTGGTTCTCGTTTGACACGGGAAATAGAAAAGTCGCTTGTTTCTATTTCATTATTTCCGCTCGCAGCAAATGGCAGAAGATAGCAAGATCAAGGTTGACAAGTTTGATGGTAGTGATTATGGGTTCTGGAAAATGCAAATTGAAGACTTACTGTATCAGAAAAGTTTGCATTTACCTATGTTTGGGCAACCACCGGATGACATGTACGATGAAGAATGGAACTTGTTGGACAGACAAGCTTTGGGAGTGGTTAGGCTTTCTTTGGCAAAGAGTGTTGCTTATAACATTGTCAATGAAACAACCACGTACGGTGTACTGAAAGCTTTGTCCAACATGTACGAGAAACCATCCGCTTCAAACAAAGTGTTTCTCATCCGACAATTGGTTAACACCAAGATGAAGGAAGGTATGCCGGTTGCAGCACACATAAACGAGTTCAACTCCATTATCTCTCGTTTATCCTCTGTTGAAATAAAGTTTGAAGATGAAGTTCAAGCTCTTCTCCTTTTATCATCTTTGCCAGACAGTTGGTCAGGCACAGTCACAGCCGTTAGTAGTGCATCCGGTACTACTAAGCTAACATTTGATAGCATCCGTGACTTGATTTTAAATAAAGATATTAGAAGAAGAAGTAGTGGAGAATCTTCTAGTTCTAGTTCTCTGTTACATACAGAAAGTAGAGGAAGAAGGAATGATAGAGGACATAATCGAGGCAGGTCAAATTCTAGAAGAAGGGGACAGTCCAAGAACCGAAAGGATATTGAATGTTGGAACTGCAAAGAAAAAGGTCACTTTAGAAACCAATGCCCAAAACCAAAAGCTGAAAAGAAAGAAGTAAACAATGTATACTATGAAGAATCAGGAGATTTTCTCATATGTAGTGTTGAGAATTCAGAGGAATCCTGGATTATGGATTCGGGTGCTTCTTTTCATGCTGTCTCATGCCCAGATATGGTGAAAAACCTACAATCAGGTAATCTTGGCAAAGTTAGTTTGGCTGACGATCAAGTGCTTGATATTACAGGTATTGGAGATGTTGACTTGAAGACCTCCATGGGAACCACCTGGACATAGAAAGATGTCAGGGTTATTCCAGATTTAAGGAGGAAATTGATTTCAGTTGGTAGGTTGGATGATGAAGGTTTTAATGTTCACTTTGGTGGTGGACAATGGAAAGTGATCAAAGGCAATTTGGTGATTGCTAAAGGAAAGAAGAAAGGATCTTTATACATGGTAGAGATACCTAGTGACGGTGTTCATGCCATAACTGCCAATCCGAGTCCATCTAATTTATGGCACCAACGACTTGGACACATGAGCGATAAGGGATTGAAGATGTCGGCTCAGAAAGGGAAGTTTCCAAACTTGAAGAAAGTTGAATCTGAATTCTGTGAATCGTGTGTTCTCGGGAAACAAAAGAGGACTACTTTTGTAAAGACGGGAAAGACACCAAAAGCTCAGAAGCTGGAGCTTGTTCACTCAGATGTGTTTGGACCAACACCAGTTTCATCTCTAGGAGGAAAAAACTACTATGTAACCTTTATCGATGATTCAACACGCAAGGTATGGGTATATTTTCTTAAAAATAAATCTGATGTATTTGATGTTTTTAAGATATGGAAATCTGCTGTTGAAAATGAAACTGATTTGAAGGTAAAGTGCTTGAAGTCAGACAATGGTGGTGAATACATAAGCAATGAGTTTGTTGAATATTGTGCCAAACAAGGGATAAAGATGATCAAGACGGTCCCAGGAACTCCTCAACAGAATGGCGTGGCTGAGAGAATGAATAGGACTCTCAATGAAAAGGCTAGAAGCATGAGGTTGAATGCTGGTATACCCAAGACACTCTGGGCTGACGCAGTTAACACTGCAGCGTACTTGACCAACCGTTCACCGTGTGTTCCCTTAGATTTTAAATTGCCAGAAGAAATGTGGCAGGGCAAGGAAGTAAGTCTCAAACACTTAAAAGTTTTTGGTTGTTGTGCTTACAATTTGTTAAAAGATGGTGGCAGGGATAAACTTGATTCAAAGACCAAGAAGTGCACATTCATTGGTTATGGGTCAGAAGAAATGGGATAAAGGCTTTGGGATAGTGAAAACAGAAAGTTAATCTGAAGCAAGAATGTCACCTTCAATGAAGCTGAGCTATACAAAGACAGAAACAACAAAACTCCAGAAGCTGAGAAGATGTATGTTGAGTTTGAAGGTACTGAAAAGAAGAAAGAAACTTCAGTCGATATCCTTAAATCTGGGGATAATTCAACTGATAGTGGGATCAATGATTCTGAAGATGAAGAAGTCATTCCTCCAAGTCCAGAATCCCCAGTCACACCTCAAGTTCAACTAAGAAGATCTTCCAGAGTCACTAGACCACCAGAAAAATTGTAAGACCCGTGAAAGTGCCGTAAGACGCTAAGTTATTGTCTCAAGAGCTGTTCAGTATGAGCATCTCTCTTAAGTTGTGGCTCACTTGTGGATGTGATATCCCGAGCCCAACGTCATTTATTTAATCCTATTTTACGTATATTTTTGAAATTTTTAAGAATTTTTATCGTGGATTTATTTGACGGTTTAAGTTGAAACCAACGTTTACGGTCGTAATTTAACGTTTGACGATTTAAGAAGAACCGATAACGACTACGATACCGACGGATGCCCGAAACTTACATTTTATTATCGATTGATCGATATTTGAGTTTTTCGAGATTTTATTTTTATTACGTGTTAAGTCGAGTCGGAACCATATGAATATTCGTTTTGTGTGCGTTTTAACCTTTGGAAAGTAATTTTGTGAAACCCCGACCCCCGTAAAAATTCAAAACCCGTCATTTAGCCAAAATCCCGTTTCTTATTCTTACTTTTATGGATGAGGCCAAAAGATAGTTAAAATGGCAAAAATTACCCCCACCATAGTATAAAATGGATTCCAACACACACACTACTCATTTTTACATTCAAAAAAATTGAAAAACACCTCTCCCCTCTCTCTCTATTACCGCCGGCCATACCACCACCATAAACCACCACCGCCATTTTAAAAACTTGATTTTTGAAGAAAATAAGCAAAGACCCATCTCTAATTTCATCTTGTAAGTAAATCCCACCTAAAATAACATACATGCATCTATTGATTTTTCCCAAAAATTTGTGATTTTTCAAAAGCGGATTTTGATCTAATTAAACCATACACATGTTTAATTCATGTGTATATAATGTTAATTCATCCATAAAACAAGATGGAGATTATGTTATTGGTCTTCCACAGCCCCAAAAAGCCACGAAATATTGGGGTGTTTGGTGGGTTCAAGGTGTTTGATGAAATGTGTTGTGGGGTTGTGTTTAAAATGGTGTTTTTAGTGTTTTTAAATTGTTTAATTACATTGCATGTATGATTTAGGACTTGGGTTTTGATGAAGGTTGATGTTCTTGATGATATAGGCTGTTTGGGGAGATTAGGAATGATTACAAGAGGTTGATATAGGTTTAGGTGATGTTTGGATGGATTGAAAACAAGTTTTGAAATGATTGAGGAAGGGTGATTTTAGACCAGAATGTTTAGGGCTTATTTTCGTGGGTTTAACTTTGTAAACATGTCATAAACATAGGATGTAGTTGTAGAGCTTTGTTTTAGCTTCGTTTCGGTATAAAGTAGAGCTTACGACTCCAAACGAGTCAAAAGTTATGTTATTTTGAAAATACGTGTACCGGGAGATGAGAATCAACACAATCCGAATTTGTGTTTGGTTTTGGGTCAAATCCCGGGGACCATAGATAGAGTTTGGTAAATGTTTGAAAGTTGATTTTTGGTCTCAAACCTGCACTTGTGAGTCTATTTTTGGACTTAGGTGTTGTATGGGTCAATGGTATATTTCAAATGGGTCAAATGAGTCAAACTTGGTCAATGTGCAAAATCAGTCCGAAAAACGTAGGTTTAGTAATGTGTTGAGTAACGGATCGTAAAAGCGAAAACTTTTAATGGGATTAAAAATGGGTTTTCTACAGGTCTTAAGGTATTTTTGAGAATTTTCCCAAATTTTATAAAAGGTATATAAGTCTAGGAAAACAGCCCATACTTTTGGTAAGTATCGGCGAAATCGTAAAATGGATAGTAACTTTAATAACATTGATAAATGATATAAGTCTAGTAACAACTACTTGTTTGATTTTGGCGTGAGTTTTCATAAGCATTGAGTGTGTTTGCATATGCGTGTGTTTAGTACAATAATGTACGCGGAGTATTGATTTGGTTTTCGTACCTTGATTTTTAGGTCAAGTGTTAAATTTTCCCGGGCATCCACGTCGTCGGTGACATTTCTCGTTACGTCTTCGCTAGAACCACTACTAATACGCAAGGTGAGTCTATAGCATCGCTCTTTACTTATTTCAAATGTTTTTACCCGCGAGGCGGATACATGCTATTTAAATGAAAATGAACATAAGTCATGAATGATTGTTGGACCCGAATGTTGCCTTGAAATTGTGTTGAGTACCTAGTTGCAAAAGGCCCTAATTTCATGAACTATTAACTATTGTCTTGACCTTGCGAAGGGGGAAATAGCCGCTTATACAAAGTGATAGTACTATGGGGTTGACTACCCTATCCGAGACGAGGGCTAGTACGTTGATACCCCCTGCGGACGGATAATTTGTGATAAGAGATAAGGTATAATTGCAACTAATGCCTTTAGTAGGGGCACTGGTTTCATCGGAATCACGCCGGTAATTATTACGCGGGTGATTGAGTTAACGGATTAGTGTCATGAGCTTAAACACAATTGTCTTATCCTTGAATAATAGATTGTTTGCGCGACAATGCTATTGAATGATCATGATTGGTTTTTAATACTTATGTTCAACTTATGATTTGATAAACCTATAGATTCGCTCAACCTTTGTGTTGACAGTTTTAAGCATGTGTTTCAGGTAACCAAGGTTGATAGCAGCGGAGCATGCGAGGATGGAAGTTGTTGTGGCTTGCCGGTCTACTTGTTTTTCACCCTTATTTAACTTAAAACTCTTTTATTATTCTGTCGTGTGTGAGCAAAAATGTACTTTTGGGTTGAGATTCAGTGGGGGCCTAACACAAACTCTGTTTAGTATTGTCTTGGGATTTGGAAAACTGTAGACTTGTATGATTTTAATAATGTTCAAATTTATGTTTAAACTTTTACGTCTCTTCGAGTCGTTTAATATAGCTTATGTGTGATGATAACTAAGTAGCACCCAAATGTTGTAGTTCCGCTGCGCATAACATTTGTTGGGGGTGTTATAGATTGGTAAGCAGAGCCATGAGTTATAGAGAACTAGGTCGTTTTGAAAAATCCTAAACTATAAATTTTGGTGTCGTAAGAAATTGTCCAAGCACACAACTATCCTGCATGGCTCCGGTAAGATTTCTTTAGCATTGCTTTATATTTTAGATGTATCCCTCAAAAATGACATAAATTCTGTAGTATTTAGTAAGTAAATACTATGATATATATTGAGATATATTATTATGTACGTTGGGTACTTATCATCGTAATTTACAAACACTTATACGGCTACATATATGTTGCATGTATTTGGCATAACGGGCTACATTGCATTACATGGCAACACCGCGTTGTAATCCTACGTGTATGTAGGAATGGTTGTATGTATAAGTATGTATATACTATGGTATTTAAAGGCATTGCACGCGAAGCAATGGTCCTTGGGTAAGTATCGTACATCAAAATGCGGTTTTGTTGAGAATTCGGCCTTACCGCTAATTATCAATCTTGATAATTAATTTATTGTTCGGATAACCGAATATGAACCTCGTTTGATACTCTAGATACGTAAATAACGCTTCGTAACATATTTTATATTGACTAGATTGATCTCGATTGTCGTTATCGCACCATGATGTGTCATTTTGGACATTTTCTTTTGAAACGTAATTTACTTACGTATTACTTTATTTTCCTTTATTCCTTATGGGTTTGATATGTTAGTTGGCGTAACTATAATATAGACGAAGTATAATCAACGATGCGTACATCGTAGCGACGAATCACATGTGTGTGTTATAAAACGTGGTTGAGACGTGTTGCCATTTAATCGTTGTTTACTATTCTACTTGCATTTTAAAGATGTGTTTTAAATAGACTAGCGCTGTGATCAATCGCGATAACTTGAAATTGGTTGGTTTGTGTTAATTTTGTGGTGTACGATTTTGAGACTCATCTGAGGCCGATAACAACACTTAGTTGACATACGTATTCTCGCTTCGTTTATTTTATTTTGTTTTTGTTGTTTCATTATTTTGAGTTCGATATTATACATGACGAGGTCCGACATTTGCGCGAGTTAAATAAGCATTAAACTTTGTTGATCGAATGATTTAAACATAAAGTGTTTTACATATTAAATAAATGGTGAATAAAACTTTTGGATAAAAATCGACCTATGATGTGTCTTGTAACAAGTAAAACTCTTATAGAGAGTAAAGTGACAAAGTGAAATTATTTTTCCTTTAACCTTGGTTGGTAGATCATAATAAGTAATTTATATTACTCGTAAAACCCTTGTTTTCATATATTAATAATTAATACTAGAAGCTTGCGATGGATTTGTCAAGAATTTGTTTAATATAATTTGAAAAAGGAGTTTATAATAAAAATTACGATATGACTATTGAGTATATGTAACTTTGGATTTAGTATGAATTAATTTTCGGGTCAATGTAGCAAACTTTTGGCGTTTTTTGTAATATAAAACATGAGTAGAAAAAAAAAATTTGGTCATGTGTTTTGGAGCTAGAGACTTGGTAAAATTGGTTTTATTTTAAAAATAAGGTCATGTTATATGCATTGGTGTAAACTAGAACACGTTACTTGTTGTAGTGAATAAACTGGGATAAAATCGGAATATACACTATAAGTGAGAAATTCTAACGCTTGAAATAAATTTTTAAATATTGATGGAACGTCATTGGGAATCATTTGTTTTGTTAATTGTCGTTATAGAGAATCACTATGCATAATTCGATGATGCTTGTTTAAAATCGTTTGAAAAATCTTTTGTTTTATTCCGCTGCGAGATGTGTTAATTTTAAAATCACTTGATAATGGGCTGATGATTAAAAGTTGAATCTTATATATCTTTGAATTATTGAAATAAGCATTTCTGATTAATTATTATATTATTATATTATTATTATTTTTGAGATTCAAGTCTCGACTAAAATCAGTAATTTATCCGAGATAATACTACGTGAAACGTCTTTGACGCCTGACTCGAGTCGCGTGAATAAAATATAGCATACAAATCAGTTTTAAGGAACACATGTGTATAATAAAAAGCCAAAGGTTGATTTTTAAGAGTTAATTGGACTAGATTGAGTTATTTTGGATATTTGTATATACGTAATAAGATATGTCGTAATAACGTAAAATTTGGAAAATTCTTACTATGTACGTTTTTGGTACTTAAGATATGGACATTAATGATATTTAGACACAAGTATGGAGATTTTCAAACCTAATGAATTGCCGATTATGATAACCGAGTCACCGCATCTACTAATGTTAATAATTTCCGAGAGATTGAAATTTTTCCAGAAATGAAAACTTCGCAAAGATTGAAAAATGAAAGGTATAAATTCTTTAATGGTGTAACCCAAATTAAAAATATGCAAATGATCACTTTACAATATACAAGGTAACATTATTAGAATATGTAAATGGATTACACAACACACGCATACTTGTAATATTTTATTAAGATGTATATATAATGTTTTGAGTCACGATGGTTCGATCGTACGACATCTCTTCTTCGACTTTGCGAGTCTATATCAAAACTTGAGTAGTCATGTGATTGTTTATTTTAATATTGTCTATGGTATGAAACCGTTATTTATTTTAAAGTACTACTTCGCTATTACTTGATAATATGGGTATGTCGCCCGGTGTATTTTTGTTCTTTTCATGGACGCCGTAACTTTTCTTCTTTCGGTTAATGGAACATAAAATTCTGTATTTACTTGAATGATGCTATAAATCTTCATTAAATTGGTTATTTATTTATATTGAACAAAAGCGAGGAGGCGAAGCCGCTTTACCAAATTGTAGAGGTGAAAGAACTCGACCTTCCTGGTGAAATTGTTTCTATTCGACCAAGTGATTATTCTCCTCTCCCCGTATACCCTTGGTGGAATGTGTGTGCAACTTGAGACGAGGGGAATTATGATCGTTGTTTTATTTTTGACGCTTGTGTTGATATTCAATTTTTACTCTATGTATTCGTAGATTGCCGTTGATTATTCTGAAACTCTTGTCATATCTCCAAAGTATCTTCATTTCTAATGTAGTTAATTTCAGTTGGCAATTATATTGCTTGTTTACCTAGTTCGATCTCATTGATTTTTGGATTTTATTATTTTTTTGTGCTTGCAATGATCCTGAATCCTGAACCACCTTACCATTGATTGGTGAGTAGTCTATTTTGAAAATATGTATGAGTGTGAAAATGTTTCGTTTAACCAAATGTAAGTGGTGTCGATTTATTTACTTAATTATTTATTCATTTTTCTCATAAATAGGCAAAGTAATGTATGTTTCCAAAGTAGACGAAAAATGTTTGATGTGTTTCTTAAAACGATGGTAACAATATTTTCCCATTTCAAATTTCATTTCAAATGGTTTAATTATTTTGAAGATTAGGTCGAAAACTTTCGTAGTCATATTTGGTATGTAATAATAATGTTTGTGTCGTCACTCGATCCTCAATTATGCACAGCTTAGCTAACTATGCATAATTCGGAAAGAGTCCTGTTTTGTTAATTGTCGTTGCTTGACCCTTAAGTATGCATGATCTAGCTAATTATGCATAGTTTAGGAAGGGCACTATCGTTTCAAATCAATTGGTCATCTTTAAAACCGGTAGTGTTTTTGATAAATGTTTAGATGAAAACGCTTTTAAAAATGGTGGATCCTTATGCAAGTAATCGTATTCTCTTTGACCCCTAAAGAAATTTTTTGAATTTTCTTGTGTTTCCTTGAAATCTTTTCTTTCATTTTGTGTTGACTTAGTAAGTCACCTTGACCGAGTAATTTTGGGAAGATGTTTTTATGTGTTGTATGTAACGTGTGAATCCCATCGAAATCACTAGGGTGTTGATGAAATACCCAAGGGGCTCGTATCGATACTGAGAAGAGTTTTTAACAAAAAATAGAAGACTGCCAAAGTAGAGGAAATCAGAGTTCGAGTGACTCTGAGGGGAATGACGAAGACTTCTCCTACATCAAACGTATCGTACCTTATTTATTTTCTTTTCTCGTTCTTTTGATATGTTTAACAACACGTGATAAACTGTTGAAGTTTACCAATTGTGCATCGGTAGTTGGAAGACAATTCCATTTCCGTCTTCGTTTATTCAAGTGAGGAATCCTCTTTGCTTGACTCAACCATCCTTGATTATCGATGGTTAAACGATAGATAGCCATAGTTGATGTTTTTGTGGTAAACCCTTGCCTTTTATGTATTTATGTGGTAAGTGATCTGGTCGAGTGATCGTAAGTTGTGAGAACTTGAGACGACATTGTCCAATGAAGTCCGATCATGAAGAACACGTGCCATGTAATATACTTTATTTTTTTTTACTGTGAACGATGATATATATTGAGATTTTTACCACGGTTGGGACGAAAGTGAGATGGTGTTCTTGTAATATCTTTTGTGTATGAATCCATGGGTGAGTGCCCTGCGATGAGCTATGTATGTATTTTATTTCTTTTGGATATGCATCCATAGCTGGCAAGCTCATGAACCTTCTTTAACATGAAATTTTCTTTCAACTGGACTCATCCGAGAAATATGTCAACATTTCTTATTTTATCATGGCTTGGCTGATTAGCAAGCATGAGTTAACTTGGTTGAACTTATTTACTTGGCATGGTTTGGCTATTTCGCAAACATGTCGTGATACGGCTTTATGTACTTCATAATGGCTTTTGTGTTTGATTGGTTTGTGATGTTTTCGAGAGAGTTATGTATACGTCGAATGATTAGCGTATCGATGTATTCGTATTTGACGAACTAGGGTTGTATGTACGTAATATTGCGATAAGGTGATTTTGTACGACTAGTAATAATTACTTCGTCTTGTATATTCTGAACGTTTTCGATGGGGTTATGTGTGACCCGTGCGATTTAATTTTGTGAGTAGTTGTTTTTATGAGATGATGAACCAAGTGAAAGGATGATTCGAAAGTTGGAAAACATGCTCCGAACGTGTGTGATTGATTTTGATAGTTGTTGAGATCGATACTTGTCGTTGGTAGTATCTTTGTACAACGACATTTACCATGGTAGCATTGAAGCTGCAGCCTTTGAGGAATTATGATGATGAAAATATAGATCGCCAGTTGGATAGAATGAAGTAGGAAAAAGTCAGTTGAATGGACTTGAAATGATTCGAGAGGCTACGGAAGAGATGGTGTAAATTAAGAATCACTTGTTAACCGCGAGGAGCTATGAGAAGAGACGTGTTGATAACCGTTGGAAAAAAAGAATTTGGGAAATTGAAGTGGAGACCATAGATCGAGATGTTAAGAGATTGAAGCAAGGTATAACACTCATTGTGAAGGTGTGATGGAACCCGAGACGTGAACCGAAGTCCACATTGGAACGTGAATACTTCTTTAGGAAGAAGTACCCCCATCTTTCTAGTAGTACGAAATGCGAGTATAAGAACCGGAGAGCGCCGGGACGTCGCTCCTTTAAGGAGGGGAGGATGTAAGACCCGTGAAAGTGCCGTAAGACGCTAAGTTATTGTCTCAAGAGCTGTTCAGTATGAGCATCTCTCTTAAGTTGTGGCTCACTTGTGGATGTGATATCCCGAGCCCAACGTCATTTATTTAATCCTATTTTACGTATAGTTTTGAAATTTTTAAGAATTTTTATCGTGGATTTATTTGACGGTTTAAGTTGAAACCAACGTTTACGGTCGTAATTTAACGTTTGACGATTTAAGAAGAACCGATAACGACTACGATACCGACGGATGCCCGAAACTTACATTTTATTATCGATTGATCGATATTTGAGTTTTTCGAGATTTTATTTTTATTACGTGTTAAGTCGAGTCGGAACCATATGAATATTCGTTTTGTGTGCGTTTTAACCTTTGGAAAGTAATTTTGTGAAACCCCGACCCCCGTAAAAATTCAAAACCCGTCATTTAGCCAAAATCCCGTTCCTTATTCTTACTTTTATGGATGAGGCCAAAAGATAGTTAAAATGGCAAAAATTACCCCCACCATAGTATAAAATGGATTCCAACACACACACTACTCATTTTTACATTCAAAAAAAATTGAAAAACACCTCTCCCCTCTCTCTCTATTACCGCCGGCCATACCACCACCATAAACCACCACCGCCATTTTAAAAACTTGATTTTTGAAGAAAATAAGCAAAGAACCATCTCTAATTTCATCTTGTAAGTAAATCCCACCTAAAATAACATACATGCATCCATTGATTTTTTTCAAAAAATTGTGATTTTTCAAAAACGGATTTTGATCTAATTAAACCATACACATGTTTAATTCATGTGTATATAATGTTAATTCATCCATAAAACAAGATGGGGATTATGTTATTGGTCTTCCACAGCCCCAAAAAGCAACGAAATATTGGGGTGTTTGGTGGGTTCAAGGTGTTTGATGAAATGTGTTGTGGGGTTGTGTTTAAAATGGTGTTTTTAGTGTTTTTAAATTGTTTAATTACATTGCATGTATGATTTAGGACTTGGGTTTTGATGAAGGTTGATGTTCTTGATGATATAGGCTGTTTGGGGAGATTAGGAATGATTACAAGAGGTTGATATAGGTTTAGGTGATGTTTGGATGGATTGAAAACAAGTTTTGAAATGATTTAGGAAGGGTGATTTTAGACTAGAATGTTTAGGGCTTATTTTCGTGGGTTTAACT
Source organism: Glebionis coronaria (assembly GCA_025667525.1). Lineage (NCBI taxonomy): Eukaryota > Viridiplantae > Streptophyta > Magnoliopsida > Asterales > Asteraceae > Glebionis > Glebionis coronaria. Next base: position 478,362,146 of record CM046880.1, read on the forward strand.
TTGTAAACAGGTCATAAACATAGGATGTAGTTGTAGAGCTTTGTTTTAGCTTCGTTTCGGTATAAAGTAGAGCTTACGACTCCAAACGAGTCAAAAGTTATGTTATTTTGAAAATACGTGTACCGGGAGATGAGAATCAACACAATCCGAATTTGTGTTTGGTTTTGGGTCAAATCCCGGGGACCATAGGTAGAGTTTGGTAAATGTTTGAAAGTTTATTTTTGGTCTCAAACCTGCACTTGTGAGTCTATGTTTGGACTTAGGTGTTGTATGGGTCAATGGTATATTTCAAATGGGTCAAATGAGTCAAACTTGGTCAATGTGCAAAATCAGTCCGAAAAACGTAGGTTTAGTAATGTGTCGAGTAACGGGTCGTAAAAGCGAAAACTTTTAATGGGATTAAAAATGGGTTTTCTACAGGTCTTAAGGTATTTTTGAGAATTTTCCCAAATTTTATAAAAGGGTATAAGTCTAGGAAAACAACCCATACTTTTGGTAAGTATCGGCGAAATCGTAAAATGGATAGTAACTTTAATAACATTGATAAATGATATAAGTCTAGTAACAACTACTTGTTTGATTTTGGTGTGAGTTTTCATAAGCATTGAGTGTGTTTGCATATGCGTGTGTTTAGTACAATAATGTACGCGGAGTATTGATTTGGTTTTCGTACCTTGATTTTTAGGTCAAGTGTTAAATTTTCCCGGGCATCCACGTCGTCGATGACATTTCTCGTTACGTCTTCGCTAGAACCACTATTAATACGCAAGGTGAGTCTATAGCCTCGCTTTTTACTTATTTCAAATGTTTTTACCCGCGAGGGGGATACATGCTATTTAAATGAAAATGAACATAAGTCATGAATGATTGTTGGACCCGAATGTTGCCTTGAAATTGTGTTGAGTACCTAGTTGCAAAAGGCCCTAATTTCATGAACTATTAAATATTGTCTTGCCCTTGCGAAGGGGGAAATAGCCGCTTATACAAAGTGATAGTACTATGGGGTTGACTACCCTATCCGAGACGAGGGCTAGTACGTTGATACCCCCTGCGGACGGATAATTTGTGATAAGAGATAAGGTATAATTGCAACTAATGCCTTTAGTAGGGGCACTGGTTTCATCGGAATCACGCCGGTAATTATTACGCGGGTGATTGAGTTAACGGATTAGTGTCATGAGCTTAAACACAATTATCTTATCCTTGAATAATAGATTGTTTGCGCGACAATGCTATTTAATGATCATGATTGGTTTTTAATACTTATGTTCAACTTATGATTTGATAAACCTATAGATTCGCTCAACCTTTGTGTTGACAGTTTTAAGCATGTGTTTCAGGTAACCAAGGTTGATAGCAGCGGAGCATGCGAGGATGGAAGTTGTTGTGGCTTGGCGGTCTACTTGTTTTCACCCTTATTTAACTTAAAACTCTTTTATTATTCTGTCGTGTGTGAGCAAAAATGTATTTTTGGGTTGAGATTCAGTGGGGACCTAACGCAAACTCTGTTTAGTATTGTCTTGGGATTTGGAAAGCTGTAGACTTGTATGATTTTAATAATGTTCAAATTTATGTTTAAACTTTTACGTCTCTTCGAGTCGTTTAATATAGCTTATGTGTGATGATAACTAAGTAGCACCCAAATGTTGTAGTTCCGCTGCGCATAACATTTATTGGGGGTGTTATAAAAATACTCACCATCTGTCAACTATATTCTCCTGACAGAAAATGGTGAACTCGAGTGTTACTTTGAAGCTGTGAAGTTAAAAGATTCATTGCAGTGGGAGCTAGCAATGAAAGATGAAATGAAGTCGCTTGAGAAGAACAAGACCTGGCTTCTAACAAAGCTTCCAGCTGGGAAGAAGCCTCTTCAGAACAAATGGGTTTTCAGGGTCAAGGATGAACATGGTGATACTCAACGGTACAAAGCCAGATTAGTAGTCAAAGGATTTCAGCAGAAAGAGGGAATTGATTTCAATGAAATTTTCTCTCCAGTGGTGAAGATGACTACTATCCGACTCGTTCTCAGTATTGTAGCAGCAGAAGGCCTGCATCTAGAGCAGCTAGATGTCAAGACAGCTTTTCTACACGGTGACCTAGATGAAGACATTTACATGACACAACCAGATGGTTTTCAGGTTAAAGGCAAAGAAAACTTGGTGTGTAAACTGAAGAAGAGCTTGTATGGTCTAAAGCAAGCGCCCAGACAATGGTATTTAAAGTTTGATAACTTCATGGGTAGAATTGGTTACAAGAGATGTGACAATGACCATTGTTGTTACATCAAGAAGTTCAAGGTTTCTTATATCATTCTACTACTCTATGTAGATGACATGTTGATTGCAGGTTCAGACATGTCAGAGATCAAGAAGTTAAAAAGGCAAATGTCTGAAGAGTTTGAAATGAAAGACTTAGGAGCTGCAAAACAAATACTTGGAATGAGTATTTTCAGAAACAAAGATGGTTCTTTGACACTATCTCAAGAGAAATACATTGGGAAAGTGTTAGAGAAATTTCGTCTTAAAGATGCCAAGATCAGAAGCAGACCTCTGGGAAGTCACTTTAAGCTTTCTAAAGATCAGTCACCCAAATCAGATGAAGACAAGAAAGAAATGGCAAAAGTTCCTTATGCATCTGCAGTTGGTAGCCTCATGTATGCAATGGTATGCACGAGACCAGATATAGCTCATGCAGTGGGAATTGTTAGTCGTTTTATGTCCAATCCGGGGAGAGAACATTGGGAAGCAGTTAAATGGTTGTTAATATACTTGAAGGGAACTTCAAATATGGCATTACATTTTAAAGGGAAAAATGTTATTCTGACAGGTTATGCAGATGCAGATCTTGGAGGTTGTAAAGATTCATACAAAGGCACCACAGGGTATGTCTTTACAGTGGGAGGCACTGCAGTGAGTTGGATGTCTAAACTCCAGAAAAGTGTTGCTCTCTCAACCACAGAAGCAGAGTATATGGCAATTGCAGAAGCAACCAAAGAGCTTATATGGTTGAAGAATTTTCTCAAAGAACTTGGCAAGGAGCAAGTCGATTGTGCACTATTTTCTGATAGTCAAAGTGCAATACATCTTGCAAAGAATCCTGTCTTCCATTCGAAGACAAAGCACATACAGCTGAGATATCACTTCATCAGAGAAAGAATTAATGATGACACTCTGAAGTTGAAGAAGATAAAAGGAACTGAAAATACAGCTGACATGTTGACTAAGGTTGTTACCTTAGAGAAGTTGAAGTTTTGCATAGCTTCAACTGGCCTTCAGAAAAATTGAAGAAAAGGCCGAGTAACTAGGAAGGAGTTAAAACTAAAAGTTTTTTCTTACAGATACGCAGTTGAAGCATAGGTGAAGTTTGTTCCGTGGCTTCAAGTGGGAGATTGTTATATGTGAAGCCATCGTTGAGATGCATGGATTCAAGAAAGGTGGTGCATTGCATGAGAATTATGCGTGCATAATACTTTGCATGATAGCATGATATCAAAATTGATTGCATGAAGAGTTATGGCCAGGAAACATGGAACACATTAAGTCAAAAAGGTGGAGCAAAAGAAATTACTTTCGGTGGCATAGAAACAATGCATGAAAGTGATTGGTTTCTATAGGGTGCATGAAATTAAATGCTTGCAAGAGAAAACCAATTCCATGTTTCCTTCCTTTGATTGAGGCGTGCATTATTGCATGTCTCTTTCTCTCATTCTAATCTCTATATAAGAGATGTATGCATGCATGCAATATGCATCAATATCCAACGTGAGAAAATCAATAAAAATCATTCCTAGTTACCAGTGGACGTAGATCAGAAGGATCGAACCACTTTAAATCTTGTGTTCTTGCTTATTGCTCTTTGTATATGTTTGTGTGATTCGTGTCTGATCCTAACATCGTATTATCTGGAAATACAAACTTTTTTATTAGATACTTCATACTTGTGTTCTCTAGTAGACGAGCACTATTTTGTTAAGTGCAACGACACACACACCTTACAAACACCTTTTTCTTTAATGAGATTTGAACCCTCAATTAGCAACGTGGTTAACAGGTATCTACATACTGCTAGATTACGTATAAGATAGCTTGTGTATTGATCAGGAAAGCACCACCGATCATATATTAATGGATGTGCAGTGCAATACTACAATATAAAGTCAATAGCAGCTACAAATAAGAATGTTTTTAGGCCCTAAATGCCTAAATTAATCTTAAATGGTTCCACTTAAATCAATTATGCATATGATCGAATGGAAATCGATCCGTTGGAACTCAATAACGCTAGATGCTTAAGAAACACTTACCCTCAATACTCCATTAAAATACTTCACTGCCACCTGAGTCTCACCAAAAGGATGCTCCAAACTCTTGATCACGCCCCTATATACTTCCCCCTCGCCAATCTTTTCATCCTTGGAAAAATCATTAGTTGCAGCATTGAGCTCAGCGAGTGTAAAAACCCTCAGATTGCTAGGTTTATCGGCCGAACTTGAGAATTCTGACGTCGTCTTTGTATGAAAATTCGAAAAGGCAGTGTAAAAAGTTTCAGACCAAGTAGATTTTGTTTGCGTTTTCGTTTCATACTCACCATCTTCGAATGAGCAGAAAAACATCGAAAATGAAACACCATTTGTTGTTTTCAAATCTTTTACAAGAAAAAGATGAGAATTTAAACAAGGGTAAAAGTCATAAAATAGACACGTACTCTTTATTTTGTTCCATTATGACAAATATATTATTTTATGTACTAATCTGACCACCGAACTTGTTAGTTTTGGAACAATATCACAAATATGACCGGATCTATTTCCATGTCAATTTTTTATAACATGAAATGACTCCTTTACCTTATCCCCTTCATTTCCATTTATGACAGTATGTATTTTTACGTTTTCGACAATAATTTTACGTTGTCGTCAGTAATTTACGTTTTCGTCAGTAAATTTACGTTTTCTTCAGTAAACTTACGTTTTCGTAAGTAAATTTATGTTTTTGTCAGTACTTTTACGTTTTTGTCAATAATTTTACCTTTTCGTCAGTAACGTTACGTTTTCGCCAGTATACTTATGTTTTGGTCATTAAGCTTGCGTTTTCATCAGTATTTTTACGTTTTCGTCAGAAAATTTATGTTTTTGTCACTAATTTTACCTTTCGTCAATAAATTTACGTTTTCATCAGTAAATTTACGTTGTCGTCAATAATTTTACGTTTTCGTCAGTATTTTACGTTTTCGTGAGTAAACTTACGTTTTCTTCAGTATTTTACATTTTCGTGAGTAAACTTACGTTTTCGTCATTAAGCTTACGTTTTCATCAGTAAATTTACTGACGAAAACATAAGTTTACTTGCGAAAACATAAGTTTACTTACGAAAACGTAAGTTTACTGACGAAAACGTAAGTTCACTGGCGAAAACGTAAATTTACTGACGATACCTAAATTACTGACGAAAACGTAAAATTACTGAATAAAACATAAGTTTACGGACGGAAACGTAAAATTACTTATGAAAGCGTAACTTTACTGACGAAAACTTAAGCTTGCTTACGAAAGCGTAACTTTACTGACAAAAACGTAAGTTTACTGACGAAAACGTAAGTTCACTGACGAAAACATAAATTTACTGAAGATACGTAAATTACTGACGAAAACGTAAAATTACTGACGAAAACGTAAGTTTACTGACGAAAACGTAAGTTTACTGACGAAAACGTAAAATTACTGATGAAAACGTAACTTTACTGACGAAAACATAAGTTTGCTGACGTAAACATAACTTTACTGACAAAAACGTAAGTTTACTGACGAAAACGTAAGTTCACTGACGAAAACGTAAATTTACTGACGATGCGTAAATTACTAACGAAAACATAAAATTACTGACGAAAACGAAACTTTACTGAACAAAACGTAACTTTACTGAAGAACACGTAAAATTACTGATGAAAACGTAACTTTACTGAAGAAAACGTAAGTTTACTGACGAAAATGTAAGTTTACTGACGAAAACGTAAGTTTACAGACGAAAACGCAAGTTTACTGACAAAAATGTAACTTTACTGAAGAAAACGTTAGTTTACACCCAAAAACCGGTATAGCAGGTAACAAGTGACCCATATTGGTGATATTGTCCCAAAACTAATAAGTTCATTGGTCAGATTAGTACATAAAATAGTACATTTTTCATAATGGAACAAAATAAAAAGTACGTGTCTATTTTATGGTTTTTACCCTTTAAAGAAATGAGAGAGTCGGCTCGAGTCAACTTTTTCAAAGTTTGAAACTCGACCATAAAAGGAATCTGTCGGAAATTTCGTTCTTAATTTTAGTTTGAGTAAATTGCATAATTTGTACTTATGATTTGGCCAAAGGGAAGAGATCCCCAACACGCTTTAATTTATCAAAGTTTCAATAGACAGTTTACATCCATTCATCTTTCTATAATCCAATAGTCATGATCAAATCTCTTTCCTTTTAAACCTATCATATTTTTCACACACAAAAACATATATCCCGATCCAATTTCTTTTTCCCAGCAACCTATTCCACTTTTCCGGCGACCACCACAGCCAACCTCCTGTTTCCCAGTGACCACCACAACCAAACCCACCTTCTTCCCGCAACAAACCCACCTTCTTCCCGCAACCACCACAATAAACCAACCTTCTTCCCGCAACCACCACAATAAACCCACGTTTTTCCGGAGACCTCCACACCAAACCACTCTTTTCTAGCAATCTCCACTCCAACCCACCTTTTCCATACATATATGAAGTTGATGCCGATGTTATGGAAGATGCATATAGTTGTTGTTTGTAATATAGGTAAAGTACATGCTATGATATTTGATGCACACCATGTGTTTGATGAAATGACACAATGATAATCACATGTGATTTAACAAGTTCTAAGTTATGAATGAGCATTTTTATTGAAATTTGGTCGATTTTTATAGTTGATAAGCTGATTACAGAAGTGGGATTTATGATTAAAGAATTGGAACTATGACTCGTATATGAGTTGCTGTGACTCATATATGAGTCGTTGTGACTCATATATGAGTCGTTGTGACTCATATGAGTCGCTATATTGGTGACTCATGTATGAGTCACACTGACTCATATATGAGTCACACTAACTCATGTATGAGTCAGTGTGACTCATGTATGAGTCAAACTGACTCATACATGCGTCTCACTGACTCATATATGATTACGTAACAAATGACTCATACATGAGCCACATAACTCATATATGAGTCAGTGACTCATGTATGTAAAAGTGTTGAGATGATTTATGCTCACTTATTAACTTGTTTCATGTTTATGTTCAAGGTTCTCCGTAATCCTGGAGATGGATCAGTTGAGTGTACGTGTAGGCATTTTATGCGTTATGGTTTTCTTTGTTGCCACATATTTTATGTTTTGAAGAACCGTGATATTGAAGAGATTCCAGAGAAGTACATTTTAAGGCGTTGGAGAAGGGATTTGATACCGCATTCATTAAGAAGAAACACAAACAGATACGGAGAGAAGAACGAAACAATTCAGAGACTAACAAATGAGGCTAACTTCCACATAGACGAGTACTTGTTTTGGTTGAGTAAAGATGCAGAAAAGTAGGAGAATCAAATACAACAACTACTTCAAGTGTTGAAAACATGTGTTGAATATCTGATTTAATTTTCTGTTTTTCTTTTATTGAAGTGTTGAACACATGTGTTGACTATTTGATTTAAATTTATGATTTCTTTTATTGAAGTGTTGAAAACATGTCTTGAATATGTGATTTGAATACTATGTATTAAATATCATGAGTCACCTAACTCATGCATGAGTCGCATGACTTATGCATGAGTCACCCTGACTCATGCATGAGTCGCCTGACTCATGCATGAGTCATATAAATTTGCAAGTGTTTATAAACACTTGTACATTTGATTGTTGTCATTTCTACACTTAATACAGTTTTATAAATATGTAAAAGTGTTTTTAACAGTTAAAACATATTCTGAGTCATTATGACTCATGCATGAGTCATATAATTTTGCAAGTGTTTATAAACACTTCTACATTTGATTGTTGTCATTTCTACACTTAATACGTAAAAGTGTTTTTTACAGTTAATACATATTCTGAGTCATTATACTACATATTCTGTCATTATGACTCATGTATGAGTCATACTGACTCATACATGAGTCACCTGGCTCATGTATGAGTCACATGACTCAAGTATGAGTCAAAGACACTTATGATTCTCAGACACCAAAAAACATACTACTATGATTTTTAAAACATACTACTTAAAATCATAAGTATGATTCTCAAACACTGAAAAACTATCAAAATAATTAAGTACTAGTATTAGTTCTATTACAATATAACACTTTCCTTCTGCAGGCTCTGCTTGTTTCTTCTTGGCAGATGGTTTCTTGGTAGCTGCTTTCTCGGTTACTTCTTTCTCAGCTGCTGGTTTTTCGGTTGATGTTATATCGGCTACTTCTTTTGTATCAGTGACAACAAAAGCCAATATGGACATTGGGACATGCTTGGAAGTTTAAGAAACTATCTACCTTTTTTAACACATGATTCATACATGAGTCAGTGTGACTCATACATGAGTCAGTGTGACTCATACATGAGTCAGTCTGACTCATACACGAGTCAGAGTGACTAATACATGATGGTTGTTGTTTATACTCTTTGATATCCTGCTCTTGGTAGTTTGTGCAGTACGGTGATATGCACGTAACTTGGCTACTAAATGTCTTCAGTCATGTCACCTATTTTCTGTGAATGAGGCTTTGGCACTAAGACATGAAATTCTTTCTTTATATCTTTTGATATTTCCTAATATTTTCAAAGTGACTCATACACGAGTCACAGACTATGACTCATAGATGAGTCACTGTGACTCATAGATGAGTCACAGTGACTCATGTATGAGTCACAGTGACTCTTCTATGAGTCACAGTCTGTGACTCATGTATGAGTCACAGTGACTCATGTATGAGTCATAGTGACTCATGTATGAGTCACAGTGACTCATGTATGAGTCACAGTAACTCATCTATGATTCATTAAATTAAACAAAATCACAAGCCACAGTTCTGTAATCACTTTATCAAGTACAAAAACCTATTAGACTTTAATAAAAAATGCTCACTCATATGTAAACACTTGTGATATAAGTGTGATTATCATTGTGTCATTTCATCAAACACATGGTTTACATCAGCAATCATAACATGTGTTTTACCTATAGTAGCTATGAAATTTTAAAGCATAATCAAAATGAAAAAAACATAAAAATAAGCATAATCAAAACAACTTACCATCATCAACATCTATTTCGTCTCTTATATCCATCAAGAATGAAACTTAGTGCTAAAAATTAAGTTTTGGTGGTGTGGATTTGATCAGGATAGTGTAGATATGGTCGTGGTTGCTGGTGGTGGTTGGTGTTGGGGTTGGTGGTGGCGGTGGTGGGCGGCGATGGACGAAGATGGTGGTGGTTGATTGGTGCAGTGGTGCTAGATATAAAATACCGATGTTTGTGTGTTTTTGTGTTAAAGTTTTATTTATTATAATTAAAAAGTCTATTAATTACAACCCTTGGATCATAGATAAATGGAGGGTGGGAATTGATTCATTGGGTTTTTGCTAAAATGGAAGACTCTATTAAACTTTTGGCTTTGGCCAAAATGTAGACTTAGTCTCTTAACATTTTCAAAGTGCACACAACGATTCTGTAGGGAACTGTGGATTGCAATTTTCGTCAGATACCAAAGTAAATAACTCACATGCCCTTGTCTTCGTACCTACAAAATTTTGATTTTAATTATGTGTTTAATTATGGTTGTCATACTATATCCACAGGGCCGGCTCGTGAATTACGGTGGCCCTGTGCCATGACTACACGGAGGCCCCGATAAAACCAAAAGCATAATAACATTAACACGGTACTACGAAGCTACCTTATACGTAGTACTACGGAGTATATAATACTAAAGCATGACATCTAATATTACATGCTTTCTACTATATCAAAAGAGGTAAACAATTAATCTTCAACAATCAAATTTAAAACATACGGAAAAAGATTGAAAGTCATACTCTAAAAAGCAAAAATCTCAACAAAAAGCTAGAATATTGAGTTCGAAACCTTACGGAATTGATGAAAAAATTGAAATCCATTGTAAAGCCTAAAGATATACAGTCAAAAGTCGGGGATTTTGTTTCTCCAAATCGCTCGACCTGTTATTGAAACCTTACTATTGACTAATTAATGAGACGTTTTGTATGGGATTTGGGCTCTACCTATTATTGGGAAAATTGTCAAATTCTGATACTAATTGACATATTCGTACTCAAACTCATACTATAATGTAAAATAGTAAACTTAAACTCATACTATAATGTAAAATAGTAAACTTATACGGTATAACAAATTCCTAAAATTGGTGGCCCTGTCTTATTGATAGCCTTATGTAAGGGCATATGTGGCACTCCTTGACAGCCGGCCCTGTATATCCATTCTGATGCGTACTCATAGTTAATAATTTAACTAGTATTTAAAATTTAGAAAAAAACTTCTTACCACGAAGAATGTTTGATTACTCCTTTTTAGCATCAATAGAAGTTTACAACACACAAAAAGTTAACACCTGTTGTTAAATAGAATATTATTCTATCTTGTTTCCTAAGCTAAATTTTCTAATTTTACCCGGTTGATCCGTTAGGTATAAAACATAGTCCAAATGGACCCATTCATACGTAACTTAATCAAAATTGTAGAACCATATAAGAATCTGATGGTGTAGTAACACAATACACATTGAATGCCTCAATTGCAGATATAAACTTTATATATTGATCACAAACCAGAAGCATCCATCAGAGCATCTCGAACTTCAAAAGTCCAGTTGTAGTAGAGGAGCATTCGGATATGAACAGAGTTAAAGTTCGTTAAAGAACATGCACTCATATAATTAAGCTACATTTGGTATAAGTCAAAAATACTTCAAAGAGTATCATTCTAAAGATTAAAGAAAGGAGTTAAGCCTATCTATAATGACTAGCAACCCTATGATTTAACCATAATACACTCAAAACTCAGCCATGTCATATATTACGACGAGCTACTTAATTTAAATACCTACGAAAACTGATCAATGCAGAGTCTTCTGGTACGGGTCATGTCGGGATGGGTTGACTCGAAACATGTTTGTCAATATACTCGGATTCATTTTGAATAAATTATTGTTACAAAAATCGTATCTTTTCATAACAATCTAACTGTATGAATAAAATGATTAGGGGATCAATTCAAAAATAAAACAACATTATGAGCTTTTCAACCCATTAGACCCATTTTCTTTTATGCTATTTCTTTGGACGTAAAAGTGTAAAAACATAACCCAAAGCAAACCATTCGTAAGTAATTGGGTAGAAATGTCGCCTCTATTGTAAGAAAATAAAGGTTAGTGTTTGTGATGATTTTTAGATATCTGATTTGAATTGTGTTAAATTCATTTTTCGTATAAAGTATTTTGACCTTATTGGTGTGTGGGTTACACGAAATCTTTATCGGGATAATTCAAGCATAAATACTTTGATTCTAGGCACAAGAGATCAAAGTAGGAACATATGTTGGGGTTTACTTCGTTCCAACAGGGTGAAGATAATCAATAGCCTAACTACGTACCAATGAATGGTTACCGGATATCTCTTGAAGTCGTGTAATCACTTTCCAAAGAAAATTATTCGACCCTATGCCTGGGTTAACACGAATACCTCCTTGGGATAAAACCAAGAGTTAGTTCTTGTTTTAGGCACCAATCAAGAACTCTGTGCGTTTATGTGTTTCTTGTTTCTGTCTCTCTCATCATGCAAAATATGATCACTATTTATAGTGATCCTATTCCTTAAGGAATGTAACTCCTAGTCAAAGGTATTAAGAGCATTAATCGTCCTATTAATCTCATAATAACCTTCATAAAGCATAGTGGTTACATGACCATAAACCTGGTCATCAAGTCAATATTCAACCCTCATTAACTGGTCAAAGAGGTTACAAAGACTTTGTGCATCACCAGGAGCTAGGGCTGAGCAAATGAACCCAAAAACCGAACCGAACCGATAAACCGAACCGAACCGAGCCGAACCGATCAAATTCGGTTCGGTTTTCGATTTTATATATTTGTGTCGGTTTTGCTCGGTTCGGGTCGGTTCGGTTCGGTTTCGGTTTAATAACATGAAAAATACGTCTAAAATACATATTCGGTTTCGGTTTTGCTTAATATAATTCGGTTCGGTTTTCGGTCGGAGATTTTTTCAAAATCGGTTTTCGGTTCGGTTCGGTTTTATTCGGTTCGGTTCGGTTTTGAACCGATGCTCAGCCCTACCAGGAGCAACGTCCTAACCAGGAGCAGCTTCCTAACCAGGAGCAGCTTCCTAACCAGGAGCAACTTCCTGACCAGGAGCAACTTCCTGACCAGGAGCAGCTTCCTACTGATATCACAACCACTATATTGAGTCCAGGGAGGTAAGGGACTTAATGGGTGTACACTCCGTACCTCCAAACCCATTTACAAGTATTACCCGTTCCCACAATTGCACTAAATTTCCAACAATCCTCCCCAATTTAGTACAATTCCTTTTTGCACGAAAATCAACTTTAGCAAAACCAGTGCATAAATGAAAATGTCCTGAGGATTGAATTTCCATCTTAGTACATCACTCCAAATATTCGAGAATCAGGGTGTTCTAAGAATTGAACCCTTCAACTACTTTGAACACCTGAAGATAACATACACCCAAGTTTTCAAACACTTAAAACGCTCCTGACACCATACAAGCCATGTGTCCATATCCAATTCATAAATGTTGTAAGAGCCAAAGTCCATGCTCCTTGAGGCGGCGAAACCTCAACATTTACATAGGTGGTTCCTCTTTAGTTCATGCTCCTGCTTAAGCACTTTTTCAAAGAAATTAACCATTAAGAAGTTTATAACTTCATCCTCCTTTCAGCAGGTACAAGCACATCCTTGGGATGATATACATGTGCTTCAGTCCCCTGAATGTTCAACTTTCCACATTGAACTCAGCTCCCAAGTTTCCTCAGGAGGGAGTTGGGTGTCCTAGCATTCAGTGACTAGAGTGGACTTTTAAACCCATCCCTTTACCAGACTTTATAACCAAGTATCTAGCCAATCCCTTCGTCAAGTGATCAGCTAAGTTTTGTTGAGACCTCACAAACTCTATTGAAATCACCCCATTCGTGATCAACTCACGAATCATGCTATGTCTAACACCTAGGTGTCTAGACTTGCCATTGTACATCTGGCTATATGCCTTAGCCAATGTAGCTGCACTATCACAACGGATAGAAATGGGTGCCATAGGTTTGACCTACAATGGAATCTCAAGAAGCAAGTTTCTCAACCATTCAGCCTCTTTACCAGCAGCTGCTAGAGCCACAAATTCAGATTCCATTGTTGAACTAGTAATGCAAGTTTGCTTCTTGGATTCCCAAGAAATTGCACCACCACCAAGAAGGAATACCCAGCCACTTGTGGATGAATTATTCTCAGTATTGCTGATCCAACTTGCATCAGTGTAACCTTCCAACACTGAAGGATATCCAGTATAAGACAAACAATAATCCATTGTTCCTTTCAAATACTTCAGTACCCTCTGAATTGCTTGCCAATGCTGAGTACCAGGATTACTAGTATACCTACTCAGTTTACCCACAGCAAATGCAATGTCAGGCCTAGTACTAGTCATGGCATACATCAAACAACCAATAACCCTAGAATACTCAAGCTGGGAGACAGCCTGACCATTGTTAGGCATTAGTTTCTCACTTGTATCCATAGGTGTACTTACTGGAGTACAATCAAAGTGATTGAATTTCTTCAGCACCTTCTCAATGTAATGAGACTGAGAAATTACAATACCATCACTTTCATGTTTAATCCTTATGCCAAGGATAACATCAGCCTCCCCCATGTCTTTCATGGAGAACTTTGATGACAAAAAATCCTTTGTCTAATCAACCTTAGCTTGGTCAGTACCAAAGATTAACATGTCATCAACATATAGGCAAATGATGACTCCTTTACCAGATTCATCAAATTTGCTATATACACATTTGTCAGCTTGGTTAAGTGAATAACCATTAGATAAAACCACTTCATCAAATTTCTGGTGCCATTGCTTAGGTGCCTGCTTCAGTCCATATAAGGACTTAATCAGTTTACACACCTTACCTTCATGACCAGGCATGATGAAGCCCTGAGGTTGGTTCATATAAACCTCCTCATCCAAGTCACCATTCAAGAATGCTGTCTTCACATCCATCTGATGAATAATCAGATTATGAATACTTGCTAGAGCAATCAGCATTCTTATGGTACTGATACGTGCTACTAGAGCATAAGTATCAAAATAGTCTATCCCTGACTTTTGTTTAAAGCCCTGAATGACTAACCTTGCCTTGAACTTTTCAACAGTTCCATCTACCTTCATTTTCCTTTTGAAAATCCACTTGTTACCAAGTGGATTACAACCTGGAGGTAGATTAACCAACACCCAAGTGTTGTTGCCCATGATGGAATCCATCTCATCATTGATTGCTTCTTTCCAGAAAGCAACATCATGGGACTTCATTGCTTCATCAAACGTTTTGGGATCATCCTCAACATTAAAGCAATAGTAGTACTGGTCAGAGACCTCATCCCTTGTTCCTTCAACTAGGTATAGTTGAAATTTAGGCCCAAATTTCTTTGGAGTCCTATGCCTTGTGCTTCTTCTAAGCTCAGGCTCAGGTTGCTGAACCACAACCTCATTAGTGACCCTTTCAGGTTCCACTGAAACACCAGTGTCCTCAGCTCCTATAGGAGTCCTAAGGCTTGGTCTAGGGACTGATGAGAACCTAGTCTCATTAAAGTTAGCATCCCTTGATTCAATGATTGAGTTTATTGAAATTGAATCATTAGGTTCAATAACATAGAACCTATAATCCTTGGAATGCTCAGCATATCCAACAAAGATGCATTCAATGCCTCTTTCACCCAAGGTTTTCACCTTTGGATCAGGGAGTCTTACAACAGCCCTACAACCCCAAACTTTGAGGTAGTTCAAGTTTGGTTTCCTTTTAGTCCAGAGTTCATAAGGGGTAATCCTGTTCCTTTTATCAGGAACCCTATTTAATAAATAGCAAGCTGTTAACATAGCTTCTCCCCAAAACCCTTGACTCAGTCCTGAGTAGGACAACATGGAGTTAACCATCTCTTTTAGTAACTATTTTTCCTTTCTAATATACCATTTTGTTGTGGAGTATAGGGGGCAGTTGTTTCATGGATTATTCCAGCAGACTGAAAAAACTGAGTATTCATGTACTCACCGCCCCTATCAGTCCTAAATCTTTTGATTTGGACTCCTTGTTGTAATTCAACTTCAGTTTTAAATACTTTAAATTTATCTAATGCTTCATCCTTAGTATGCAACAAATAGACATAACAAAACCTTGAAGCATCATCAATAAATGTTACCAAGTATTTCTTATTCCCTAATGAGGGAGTAGCATGCAAATCACATAGGTCACTATGGATTAGCTCCAAAACTGTAGTTACATGTCTTACATCCTGAAATGGTTTCTTAGTAATTTTATTCAGCATACAAGTCTGACACTTATCAGTGTCCATGTCAAAAGCTGGAATTAACCCATCCTTAGACATATCTTGCATCCTCTTATAGTGGACATGGCCTAGTCTAGCATGCCATAGTGATGAATCATTCAGTTTAGTGGTAGTCATCAGGACAGAATCAACATTTATACTAGAATCAATATTAAGCCTGAACATTTGATTACTCAAATAGCCAAAACCAATAAACACACCATGTTTAGATAAAACAAATTTATTAGATTCAATCACTTGTTTATAACCACAAATTATTCAAAACACTACTAGAAACCAAGTTCTTCCTAATATTAGGAACATGCAAAACATTAAACAAAGAAACAATCTTTCCAGAACTAAATTTAAGATCTACACAACCACGTCCATGCACTAGGGCTGTTGACTCATTTCCCATGTGAAGAATAGATCCATCATTCATTGACTCATAAGTCTTGAACCAGCATCTATCTTTACACACATGTACTGTTGCTCCAGAGTCAACCCACCACACAACATCATCATCCTGCACAAAATAAGCTTCAGATACATATGTAACATAATAAATCTGGAGAGATTCATTAAACATATTCTGACCTTTTGTGCCTGATCCATTAGCTTGATTTCCAATGCTAACACCTTTGCAATCCCTTTTGAAGTGTCCAGGTCTCCCACACTTCCAACAAGCCACTGATGACTTCTTGTTAGGATTAGGTTTGGTGTTATCATGATGCTTACGTTTGCCCTTGTTGTCATTGTACCTGGTGGAGTTGTTATGCTCCAACATATTGACAACAGATGAACCAACAACATTGTTGCTCTTTGGCTTATCACTTTCATGCACCCTGAGGGATTCCTCAATGCGCAAATGACTGCCCAACTCAACAAGAGTTAACTCCTCCTTCTTATGTTTCAAGGTGTGCTTGAAATCTTTCCAAGAAGGAGGTAGTTTGTCAATGACACACGAGACCTGAATGGTCTCATCCATGTTCATTTTATGTTGTGTAAATCTGCCAAGTATTCCAAGAAGTTCATTGTATTGTTCCATGACTGGTCTTGAATTAGTCATTTTGTAATTTGTGAAATCACTCACAAGGAACTTCTTACTTGATGCATCCTCAGCCATATATTTGGCTTCCAAGGAATCCCATAGTTCTTTAGCAGATTCAACATTTTGGTAAATATCAAATAAAGAATCAGACATACCATTTAGAATTATGCCGTGACACACATAATCATCATTCTCCCATTTGCTCCTTTTCCTCAGTTCCTCCAAAGTAGCATCATCACCACCATCAGGAATGGGAGTGGTCAGCACGTACACCACGTTCATGGTAGAAAGAAGAAAGTGCATCTTCTTCTGCCATCTCCTAAAATCAACCCCTTCAAACTTGTCCAGTTTGGAGAAGTTAGCCACCATATGCTTCATTGCCGCCGCCATTGATTATCACAAAATAATCTTCTTTGATTGTTGGGGTTTACTTCGTTCCAACAGGGTGAAGATAATAAATAGCCTAACTACGTACCAATGAATGGTTACCGAATATCTCTTGAAGTCGTGTAATCACTTTCCAAAGAAGATTATTCGACCCTATGCCTGGGTTAACACGAATACCTCCTTGGGATAAAACCAAGAGTTAGTTCTTGTTTTAGGCACAAATCAAGAACTCTGTGCGTTTATGTGTTTCTTGTTTCTGTCTCTCTCATCATGCAAAATATGATCACTATTTATAGTGATCCTATTCCTTAAGGAATGTAACTCCTAGTCAAAGGTATTAAGAGCATTAATCGGCCTATTAATCTCATAATAACCTTCATAAAGCATAGGGGTTACATGACCATAAACCTGGTCATCAAGTCAATATTCAACCCTCATTAACTGGTCAAAGAGGTTACAAAGACTTTGTGCATCACCAGGAGCAACGTCCTAACCAGGAGCAGCTTCCTAACCAGGAGCAGCTTCCTAACCAGGAGCAACTTCCTGACCAGGAGCAACTTCCTGACCAGGAGCAGCTTCCTACTGATATCACAACCACTATATTGAGTCCAGGAAGGTAAGGGACTTAATGGGTGTACACTCCGTACCTCCAAACCCATTTACAAGTATTACCCGTTCCCACAATTGCACTAAATTTCCAACAACATAGAGGAATTGTGAGACTTTTGTTATGTTCAAAATGAGACCAATATCTGTTAATGAACACATAGGAAAGACAGTTACAAGGAGTTACAAACGAACAGTTACAACTGTTAACCAACAAACATGTTGGTTGGGTTTTCGCGAGAAAATTAAGGCAAATCTTTTATACCGGTTCATAAAAATCGTTTAGGTTTTAGGGCTCTGCCTCTTGACCCCGCAAGGAGGCGCAGCCCCCTTAACCCTTGTATTTTCGTCGTGAGCAATAACATATTAGCTCAACGAGTGTACACTCTGCACATCCCTAACTCGTGTTCGAGCCGAATATGAAATCTCATTGATCTCTAGTAAATCTCGATTAACTTGAAAATAGTTGATGACACTAAAATCACCAACATTTATGGACATGTATCTTACACTATTAACAAGACATCCTTTTTAGATGGTCATTGTAGGAGGTTGATATCGTCAGTCAAATCAGTAGGCATTACACAACCAGGGGCGGAGTCAGAGTATAAAAGCATCGGGTGCACAAATTTTTTAATACGGGTATTTATATAACACCTAATTTTTTACCGGGTTCATTTTGACAAAACCGAGATTTTTAACGAATATATACACTAAGCGACAAAATTCCATCAGGTTCCCGTGCATCCCCGACAACCCCCATAGCTCCGCCCCTATACACAACCATCTTACATTATATCTACTTATACATTACTCACTAATAAACTTCTACTCAACTTATTATGTGCGCACTGCGTAACCATTATGTAAATACAGTTCATTTGTGTGATATATGAAAATAGGTAAGACAACAAAAATATCAGGTGCATTTAGTTAGAAAACATTTTCCTTTATTTCTTTATTTTGTTTTGTAAAAAAACAGAAGTGATTTTCATTTCTACAAAATACTTGAAAATTTTAAAAACGCGTTTAGTTAGAGTTTCATGTGTTTGTATTTTACATTTTGCAAAATTAGAAAACATGTTCAAGTGTTCTTCATTTCTATCTCCATTCTTTATATATTTTTCTAGTATTATTAAAATATTTTCGAAACACGAAAATATTTATCATAAACTAACCAAATAAATAATAAAACAAGTAAAAATGATTAACACGAGAAAGTAAAAAAACTAAAGTAAAATTTAACATCAACAAAAAATAAAAAAAACGAGAAAATAAAAAAGTAAAAAAGTAAAATTTAACACCAACAAAAATGTAAAAAAATATATTCAAACGACTATGATCCAACAAAAAACCCAATAAATTCGTCTCTAACAACACTTTTACGTTTTCGTCAGTATTTTTATCTTTTGTCAGCTTTTTTACGTTTTCGTCAGAATTTTTACGTTTTTGTCAGTTTTTACGTTATCGTTCGACTTATTACGTTTTCGTCAGTTTTTTACGTTTTCAACAATATTTTTACGTTTTTTCCAGTTTTTACGTTTTTGTTCGATTTATTATGTTTTTGTCAATATGTTTATCTTCTGTCCGCTTTTTTACGTTTTCGTCAGTCTTTTTTTGTCAGTTTTTATGTTTTCGTTAGATCTATTACATTTTCGTAAGTATTTTGATCTTTCGTAAAATTTTTTAAGTTTTTATCAGTATTTTTACGTTTTTGTTAGTTTTATGTTTCCGTTGGATTTATTACGTTTTCGTTAGTCTTTTTTACAATTTTGATCAATTTGGTTTTACTTTTTCGTCAATATTTTTATATTTTGGTCAACATTTTCACGTTTTTGTAGAAACACTGAAGAAAACTTAAAAATACTGACGAAAAAGTAAAAATACTAACGAAAACGTAAAAATACTGACAAAAACGTAAGCATACTGACGAAAACATAAAATACTGACAAACGTTAGAATATTGACAAGATTGTAAAGATACAGACTAAAACGTAAAAAACATACGAAAACGTAAAAATACTGATAAAAGCGTAAAGATACTGACTAAAACGTAAAAATACTCACGAAAACTTAAAAATAGTGACGAAAACGTAAAAATCATATGTAAGCGTAAAAATACTAACAAAAACGTAACAAATCGAAAAAAAACATTTTCGTTATGGTGGTGAGAGGGTGTTAGGGTTTGGTTGAGTGTTGTTAAGAAAATAAGAGAAAAACTAAAATTTAATGTGTTAAAGGAAAAACATGGAAAACAAATAAAAGTTGTTTTTTTGTTTTGTGTATAAAGGGCAAAATATTTTCTTTATGGTGGTGAGAGGGTGTTAGGGTTTGGTGGAATGTTGTTAAGAAAATAAGAGAAAAACTAAAATTTAATGTGTTAAAGGAAAAAGATGGAAAACATATAAAAGTTGTTTTCTTGTTTTGTGTATAAAGGGCAAAATAGAAATTTTGTGTTTTCTAGAGATTTCTGGAAAACGCTGATTTGAACGCAATTTCTGTTTTCCTAATGTTTTAAAAAACTCTTTGTGAAAAATATAGTGTTTTCTCACTAACTAAACGCAACTACAGTATTTGCTAATCTCTATGATACATCAACAACATTCTTTTTTGAAACAAGGCTTCAAAAGCTTTGAAGGAAAGATGTAAGGAAGGCATGTAGACTTTTTAACTTGGATGTTAATGGAACCTTCTTCATTTTAATGTTTTGGGTTTTTATTAGTCTTTTTCTCGTGGGTAATACCTACAGAAACTTCCATTGGCATATTAGCAGTTGTTGGAATGGCAATGAGTTGATTAATTTTTATTTATTTTCTATTGGTGCAACGGAGTTTCATCGTGCCATTTTGTGTACCAAGGTACGACGCCCCGAGTTCGAAACATTTTCAAGGAAAATAACCACCTCCAGCTTAGCCATTCAGTTTTCATAAAGGGCTTCCAGACATCAGCTGAGATTCGAACACGACATCTGTTCAGGGAAAATCCCCCATATCACTCTAGCCGGAAGTCGAACTCATGCCTTCACCCGCATGAGGACTATAACCCATGCATCAATCCAATTGAGTTAGACATCATTTGTTGATTAATCATTTCTAATACCTCACTGAAGACTACAACAATGCCATACTACAAAGAATACATCAGCAATAATTGTAACTTGTATAACTAGTAGCGTAAATATTTTGAATTTATTGTCATAGTTATTTAGAAGGTGAGGAGAGATTAGACTCGTGTACTCGGGTGGTTAAACCTTTTCGCGAGCCCTTAAGGAGTTTTATAACCCCTGGGCAGTGTACCTGATTGTGTAGATATAATATAGGCAAAGACTCGTGATTGTTATCATCTCTCGAGGATTAGCTTAGGAAATCAGTGTCGAGCGTACAAAAGGTATAGAGGTGGGAAGGATATTTTTTATGTTTTATAAAAACAAGTAAGCTATCGTATAAGAGGGGGCTTACTAACACTCTAAACTAACGTAACCTAATGTTGTAGAATTTGACCAAGTAAATAAAATGTGTTTACCTAATCATGCATTACTCACTACAATGTTCTCTTAATGTGTTTGCTACCGTCACACCTTATTGATTAAATATTGATTCATACAAAAATACTATGTCAATAATAGTATACATAGTATTCCCACGGTAAGATTTGACAATTACTTGAGGACAAGCAATTATTAACCTTTTTGGTATCGTAATTCCAAGGCGAGGAATGAACATAAAATTACTTAAATGTCTTAGTTGAGCTTGAAAATCTTTTAAGTGGTTGGATTTTTTTAACTACTTTAAATAATAAATCACCAATTTTTACTTTTAAAATTATCAAATTTAATTAATCTAACAATTACGAGCTAAAGTCTAAAAATATAAGCTAACGCATATGCTTACCAAGTGAAGTGAAATGATAATAAGTGTGAATTAGCGATAAGATGAAGTTTTAACACCTGTTTAATAAATATTTTCTCACAACGATGGTTTATTTTGAAAACAACTTTTATAAAGGTAATTAAAAACTAAGTTGATTTCTAATTATCTCTCTGACTTCAGCTTTCAAAAATAATTAAATCTCAACCTAAGTTATCCAAATTATAATACTAAATTAACCCTTTTTATTTCTCCGAGTTTTTCTTTTTGAAATAAACGAGAATCAATTTAAATGATTAAGCACTAACTAAATTTTAACATCTGTTCCGACTTTTTCTCTTTACAAAAATCAAGTTTTAGTTTAATTCTGGAAATAACTTATCAAAAGTCTCTTTTCCACCCTTAAGGCGCATTTGGTAGACGGGTGTAGAGTGGTTTAGGCTAATAGACATAAAAAAAGAAACGTTTTATAGACCCATCTTTAGGCTCACACGACTTACAATCCCAGAATCTTAATTTTATATATGATAGTAGGTATTGTCCATCTTTTGATATGATATACATTTTAAAATTCTAAAAAAATTGTCGTCCACATAATGGCATTTGTATTTTTGTCTTTTATACAAACATACGATATTTAAACTTTAATAATTTATAGAAATATAACTATTTAATATAATAATTAATTTTCTCTCTCCTTACCTACTTTCAAACATTTCTTAAATCCACATCCAAATCCAATCCCACTTATAAACCAAACACACCCTTATTTTCTCAATTCATAACCAATTTACAAACATAATATTATCTACTCACTACTAATTACAACTACCATTTTATCCACTAAATCACTAACATTCAATATATTCATTATTCTACAAAATATGCTACTTTTTATTCTAAGAATTAAAAAGAGATGAATTTAGAACTGATAGTCCAAGAATCGATTCCTCGATCTAATAAGTGATTAATTATAAGCTAAATTTTATAACTTTTAAAATAATGATCTTACTAATTAATTAGTAAAGTTTTCAAATTTACTAATTAATTACCGTAATAATTATTTATAAAGTTTATAACTTTAATAAACAACGAAGTTTAAAAGACCCAAAAAGCTTCACTTCATTTGAGAGAAGGATGATAACATATGATTAAAAAACAACATGGTTAGGATAAAGCAATTACATAATCAATAATAAGCTATAACTATTAAAACTAAAAACTATTTTATTTAACTAAAGCTTGATTAAAAACTAAATAGATCACGTATCCTTTTTAGACACATTGCTAATCAAGAGGTTATAGCAAGTTATGCATCTAAATACTTCATGGTGGACTTGCGAAAGACACAGTATGCGCGTCTAACAACATACTGTCAAGAAATTTGACCTTGCTTATGGTAGTAGCGGCACACCGCACGTATAACGTATTTCTACTCATAAGACTAAGTTACGATATACGGTATCGTAGACACTTATAATATGTTATCATATAGAACACGCATAGTGAATATAAGCCATAAAGTGTGTTTTAAGAACGTGCAACTTAGACTGCGGTCCTAAGTGTTAACTATTACAGACCAGGTACGAACATTCATACCTACAAGAAATAAGTGTTTTCAGCACAACCAACATTGTTTGAAATTACAACAAATCCCCAACGGATGATGTTCTTTTGAGTTTTAAGGGTAGAGTGCTGGAGGAAGAGGTGGTATGATCCTTACGGGATTTCTCCATGTCTTCAAATACCTGAGCATCATGGACAGACACTAGGTGAGCACGAACAACTGCTGCACTGGATTGTGGAAGATGAGCCGCACCAGTGCCATAGGTAAGACCTTGCCGGCGAGCACCCTTCTTTTGTGTCGCACGGGTAGCGTGTACCTCGAGCACGTCTTGTAGAGGAACTTCTCTCTCGACCCTGAAAGGATTTAATATATCACGTGGTTACGAGAAGATGGGTACCATAAGCTGTGCGGGGTCGGGCTTCATGAAGTAATTAGATTCCGTATCAGTGGCTTCATCCCTATGCCTTGTCAACGTCAGCCCCTCCATAACAACGCTAATTGGCCAGTCCTTGTATGATTCCTCGACCCAAAACGACGGAAGCCCGCATTATTTAAGTCGTTTCATAGCCGCATCCAGTTTTTCTTGAGCAAGGGGGTCGTACGAGGGGATCTGGTCGAGGTTTTGCTTCAACATATTTTCTCTAGCCGCGCGCTCTATGGTTTTGCTTTCACCAGCAGCCATGGCCGCGATCACAGCCTCTACAAATGGACCCCTGATACTTTCCGATTCTAATGCTCCCATAACAGCGAGTCGTAGACCATGACAGATCTGCCAACGCTTTTCGGCAACAACAGACATTAGATGCAGATATATGTCCTCATCATACTCAATACTAAGACGTCGTAACCTACTGCCATGAGTATCTACTTTCTTCTGCATTTCCGCACCAAATTGATCTATATCTTTGAAGATCTTGTCCTTACCAGCTTTAAGTTTACTCATAGCCCATTGGTTACTCGCGAACAGCTGTTCCAGTTTTCCACGTTCTTAGGCTATGGTACCAAGAAGTTCTGTTTTTTCCTCAATCAAGGAATGGATTGTCAATGCGTCCAGATGGGCTCTTGATTCTTCTGCTTCCAACTTCATTCGAGCATGGGCTAGTTCCATGTTCCTTTCTTCAAGGAATTTGGCGTGACTGGCTTCAACAATCTTGGCTTGGCTGATTTGCTCGCAAAACCTCTTTCTTAGACGCAAAACAAGTGTCACGTTGTGCACTACGACATGGTTTACCTCATCCATCAGTGAAGAATCTGTAAGGACATCAATATGATTGACGTACCCAGGAGGAACAAGGTTGTCCATAAATCTTTGGCAATTAAACGTCCCAGATAAATCTGAGGACTTGGGGAAGCACCACTCTAGGACAAAAGTGTCCTCATCAGTAGTGGAAGTGCCTGCTTCCACAGTAGGAGTAAGCTTCTCAGCATGAAGGGAAACTATCACAGGGCTGGGGGTTGCAGTCTTCGCAGGGCTAGGCCTTTCAATATCATAACTGTGCACAATATCCCCTCAATACTAATTATCATTGGGGAAGGTGACTTGGTCGAGGTAGTTCAAGGATGGAACTTCCCCGCCAAAGTAGTGCTTCAACCTATGTCCATTCACCTTGAAGTTAGGACCATCATCTTGAGCTAGCTCGATGGTCCCATACGGAAATACTTGAGTCACGGTGAATGGACCGGACCAACGGGATTTCAATTTACCGGAAAATATTTTCAATCTTGAATTAAAAAGTAAAACTTGATCCCCAATGTTAAAAACCCGGTTTTTAATTTTTGAATCATGCAACTTTTTAGTTTTCTCTTTGTAAATCAATGAATTTTCATAAGAAGTTTTAGGGTTTGGTGATGAAGAAACTAGTGGCAATCCCACTATGTTAGATCCAATTCTTGATAATTCGACACCAACCTTCACTCCTTTCGAAGGTGGTGGTTTTACGTTGGAAGAATTCGATGTTCCACGTACTTGTGACGAAGACCTCGACAACTATGAGGACTTCTCGATTATCAAGGATTTTCTCAACGATTTCCCATTTCCTCCACCCGAGGAGGTTATGAGTATCGAGACCAAATCTTCACTTGAGGAACCACCTATCCTCGAGTTGAAAGATTTACCTCCTCACTTCGAGTATGTCTATTTGGAGGAGGACGACAAGTTGCCGGTTATTATTGCGAAGGAACTTTCGGATGATGAAAAAACCGCACTTGTCGATGTTCTTAAGGACCACAAAGGGGCGATTGCGTGGAAGTTATCCGACATTAAGGGAATCGATCCCAAATTTTGTACACACAAAATATTAATGGAGGAGGATTTCAAGCCAACAATCCAAAGTCAAAGGAGGGTGATGATGTGTCACAATGATAGGCTGGGAATACTTGTGGTGTCTTGGCAGAAATACCCCTTATACTATTTCTCTCTTGTCTCTTTGATTCAATCAGCTCAAAACACAACTCCCTTTGTAAATAACTTTGTAGTTTTGTCATTTTTGGCACAATCTTTTTGTAATCTTGAAACAAGGACTAAACATGCAATTTCTTCATTTTCCAAGGACTGATTTTGACATGTTTTCAAACTTCAAGGCTTTGACTTGTTTGTTGACTTCTTGGAGGACCATTATTGACAATTTAGGTTTGATGAGGGACTAAACTTGCCAATTCTTCAAAGTTAAGGGTCCTTTTTGTAATTTTGACAAACTTTAGGGACCAAACTTGTAATTATGAAGATACAAGGGTATAAAGTGTCAATTCTTCAAACTTGGAGGACCAATCTTCAATATTCTTCAAATCTTCAAGGGTTTTCTTTGGAAAAATCCTCACTAGGGCTTGGTTCATCGCGCGGCTTCGTTTCCCGTGTTCGTTTTTGCGTGATTCTTGTGATCTTTTGTCATTTTCTCAATATCCGTACCTAAAATACACAAGCAACAAACACAAGCATATATTTGGGTATTTTGATGATATTTAATGCATTTTAAGTCCAAAAAGAACGATGAGACCATGTATAAAAGCAGTCTCATCACTCCCCCATACTAAACCATTGTCGTGCCCTCACGCAATGCTAGAATAAAGTATCGTAGCATCTCCAAAATTCATTTTATTCACTTTATTGAAATGATAAACTAGCTACACTACTACTATTAATACTACTTGTGTTATAGACATAATGTATGATTTTCATCGCAAAATGGGACGTTTAGGTTCATAGAATAAGAACACGTGAATGCTTCGTTAGAAATAATTTCATCGTCCTCGATTTTCACTCCAATTCCATGCCAAGCGTGCAACGAGATCATTGTCATTATAAGTTAGTAATGCTAACACTACTCATATGCCCTAATCACGTACTTATTCTCCCATTATTCCTAAGTTGTATCTCTTATATTTTATTTTGTCTTAATGATCACGAGGATACATTGTTGACTTATGCGATAATAGAGATTTAAGTCTAAAAATAGAGTCCTAACGGTGTAACTAAGACCATTAAATCAATAACCCCTCCTAATAGACAACGATGTTAAAAAATTAAGTTGACAAGAAGAATCGATAAACACGGTTTTATAACGGTTTTGAACATGAGACTTATTACCAAGACTTTTATACGCCCCCTAACGGAAGGGCCTTATTATCTTTGGTTTACCTCCATCTTTTATTCAACTTCGCCATGAAGCTTTTATTATGACTTCGGTCTTGCCTTGCCTTTTATTATCCGCCTCATCGGTGGTTTTATTAGCCAAAGACGTATATCCTCACGCTAAAGCGAATTTTGGATCTTTAAAGCTTCGAAGATTAAGGCTTGAT
Source organism: Glebionis coronaria (assembly GCA_025667525.1). Classification (NCBI taxonomy): domain Eukaryota; kingdom Viridiplantae; phylum Streptophyta; class Magnoliopsida; order Asterales; family Asteraceae; genus Glebionis; species Glebionis coronaria. The sequence continues at coordinate 478,389,104 of CM046880.1, forward strand.
TCACTTTCAATTTTGCATAGATTTTAGGCCTTGTGGGGCTTCAAATTGTTTGCTTGATTTAGGTGAGCACTTGAAATCTTATTATTGGGTGAAGCTTTCGATTATTCGGGTTGCCAATACTTCAAAACCGTGACGCTGGCGATACCTTAATGTCTTCCCAATTTAATTACACGGAAGCTACTAGAAAAGACTAGAAACCCAACAATCCCAACTAAACCGCTAAGTCAATATTTATTAAGCAAAAAATATTTACAAGCGAAGGGAGAATAAGCAAACAACGAGAACACATGAGTTTTTGAAAGAATACGAGTACTCTACGTTTAGCATAGTAACTTATAATTAACTCTATCATTTCTCGTCCTCATTTAAGAGACTTAGCCTAATGTGTAGTTAAGGAATCAAAGCTAAGTGCTCAACACGCACGGTCGAGTCAAAAATTACTCTTATTCTCGCCATCGGAAAACCTACATTCGTGTCTTCAAACACTTATAAAACATGGGAAAAATTTAAAATTTGGCCATTTTTAGCCTTATTTTGCAACAAAACGATAAACAAAACGATAAACTTTGGAAAGCGTGAAGGTTTGGCAAGGCAAGTATCTATTCACCCCCCATACTAAAGTTAAACATTGTCCTCAATGTTTCGAGTCTAGGGGTGCAAACACCCCCATACTAGAGACATAGTCGAATGCCTAATCTAGCATGGAAAGGGTGTAACCATTAAATTATTAGCCGTTTATGAAGTGTGCTAAAAACCTAAGGTTAGAACATCAAAGGATATATCATGGATATTGAGAAATGTCTCCAAAGCAAACGATCGAGTGCTCCCATAAAACGAACACGAGAGGCTCCAATCGTGAAGATCATGATCTAAAAACCACATATCACAAACAACCACGGAACAAAGGTTGGAAGGGCACGAATCCCCACACGTAAGCTACATTAGACTAAGAAAGCGATAATATGTACATAGGATAAGCATGGGACTCCCCCACGAGGCACCTCGTTTTTGATTACCGAGTCATGAGCTCGACTCGATCCCCTCAATACTAATTATCATTGGGGAAGGTGACTTGGTCGAGGTAGTTCAAGGATGGAACTTCCCCGCCAAAGTAGTGCTTCAACCTATGTCCATTCACCTTGAAGTTAGGACCATCATCTTGAGCTAGCTCGATGGTCCCATACGGAAATACTTGAGTCACGGTGAATGGACCGGACCAACGGGATTTCAATTTACCGGAAAATATTTTCAATCTTGAATTAAAAAGTAAAACTTGATCCCCAATGTTAAAAACCCGGTTTTTAATTTTTGAATCATGCAACTTTTTAGTTTTCTCTTTGTAAATCAATGAATTTTCATAAGAAGTTTTAGGGTTTGGTGATGAAGAAACTAGTGGCAATCCCACTATGTTAGATCCAATTCTTGATAATTCGACACCAACCTTCACTCCTTTCGAAGGTGGTGGTTTTACGTTGGAAGAATTCGATGTTCCACGTACTTGTGACGAAGACCTCGACAACTATGAGGACTTCTCGATTATCAAGGATTTTCTCAACGATTTCCCATTTCCTCCACCCGAGGAGGTTATGAGTATCGAGACCAAATCTTCACTTGAGGAACCACCTATCCTCGAGTTGAAAGATTTACCTCCTCACCTCGAGTATGTCTATTTGGAGGAGGACGACAAGTTGCCGGTTATTATTGCGAAGGAACTTTCGGATGATGAAAAAACCGCACTTGTCGATGTTCTTAAGGACCACAAAGGGGCGATTGCGTGGAAGTTATCCGACATTAAGGGAATCGATCCCAAATTTTGTATACACAAAATATTAATGGAGGAGGATTTCAAGCCAACAATCCAAAGTCAAAGGAGGGTGATGATGTGTCACAATGATAGGCTGGGAATACTTGTGATGTCTTGGCAGAAATACCCCTTATACTCTTTCTCTCTTGTCTCTTTGATTCAATCAGCTCAAAACACAACTCCCTTTGTAAATAACTTTGTAGTTTTGTCATTTTTGGCACAATCTTTTTGTAATCTTGAAACAAGGACTAAACATGCAATTTCTTCATTTTCCAAGGACTGATTTTGACATGTTTTCAAACTTCAAGGCTTTGACTTGTTTGTTGACTTCTTGGAGGACCATTATTGACAATTTAGGTTTGATGAGGGACTAAACTTGCCAATTCTTCAAAGTTAAGGGTCCTTTTTGTAATTTTGACAAACTTTAGGGACCAAACTTGTAATTATGAAGATACAAGGGTATAAAGTGTCAATTCTTCAAACTTGGAGGACCAATCTTCAATATTCTTCAAATCTTCAAGGGTTTTCTTTGGAAAAATCCTCACCAGGGCTTGGTTCATCGCGCGGCTTCGTTTCCCGTGTTCGTTTTTGCGTGATTCTTGTGATCTTTTGTCATTTTCTCAATATCCGTACCTAAAATACACAAGCAACAAACACAAGCATATATTTGGGTATTTTGATGATATTTAATGCATTTTAAGTCCAAAAAGAACGATGAGACCATGTATAAAAGCAGTCTCATCACCTTTCAATATCATAACTGTGCACAATGAAGTACAATTAGTTTCTGTCGCATATAAATTACCAATAGAAAGTGAATGTAGAGAGTATGGTTACCTCTATTTCATGGTATCTCGTGGAGTCTTGGGGGAGAGTCAGTTGGGCTTTCTTCGAAATACTTCTCAGTCATGAGGGGCGGGGAGGGTTCACTTTCTTCTGTCCTAGGAGCAGCGGAAGATTATTCACTAGTGTTGATCCGTGCAGCTTTCTTGGATGATTCGGGGTATCCCAACGTATTTATCGTGTCAGGCGTGAGCTGCCTCCTCTTTTGCGTCATATTCTTCCATAACGGCGTCTGCACCTTCGGATATGTTTAGTGACGCCAGGTCGACACTGCTTTCCTCTTCCTACGGCTGTGACTGTCCTTCTCTTGGCACACTACGTAGAGGATCCGGACTGGGAATTCGTTGTGCTTGCGAAGATGAGGATCCTTGTACTTCTAGGTCCATAGTGCTGCCAACAGTGGCCGTATTCACATGATATTTTCCAGCTTCCAAGGGCCGTGGCTGCATCATTACCGTTTTTGGTTGACAGCTTCTTACTAATTGCAAAATATCTATTTCTGCAAATACAAATATAAGTGCGATTCAAGTTAGAATAAGGGATGGAAATACTTACAAGGCAAACATAAGTGGAGAGATGATCAGTAACCCTGGCCATCGTGGTCATAAAACTGTGGGACTTGGTCCTCACGCACTATCGGGTTGTGACTTAACCCAATGCAATATAAAAGCGCCTAGGGGTAATTTGAGTGAGCATGCAATTGGCATTAATCACCTCGGCGTCGCCCTTGTTATACGTGCCAGGGTCAGGTTTCACATCTCTCCTTAAAGTATCTTGGGTCACGAAGTTGAATTCAAAAGGGAATATGACACTGTCTATCCTGAAAAATTTATTGTTCCAATTCTTCAAAGAGTCAAGCTTTTCTTCATAACACTGTAAACGGCCAGCGCGCTTGGAGAACGACGCCCATCCGTTCGCCCACGAAGGGTTATAAAATGCGTGGAATACGTTTACGGTGGGTTCTTTGGCTAGGACACGACAATTTATCTCAAAGTTTGATATTTTTACTACACCTATACAGTGCAACTACGTTAGGTGTATTTGGTGGTATGTCAGAACATTAATGAGGAACCGCGACAACGGAACACGGTTGTTCGCAAACTCAAAAAAACTAGTGTACACTCCTATATTCCAAACAGGGAAGTTTCCTATATGCGATCGGGGACTCGGTACTTCAGGGTGAAGGTTTATTGGAATATAATATTCCGATGTGAAATTGATTAGTTATTCCTTGGTGATTCGTGATGTAACGTCGGATAGCTGCTTTACCATCTTTGGAATAAAAAAATAATAAAGTCGCACTATGATTACCCTTGTAGGGCTGCAATCAAGCCAAGCTTTTATCAATAAACTCGATCTCGAGCTCGAGCTTGGCTCGATCAAGCCAAGCTTTTTTCAAGCTCAATCCCAAAAAATAGTTTGAAACATAAATGAAGCTCAAGCTCAAGCTTTTGATAGCTCGACTCGAAGTCTTATCAAGCTTTATTAAAATGTGTTTTTATGATGATATCATATAAGCAACTTATGGTAAATTTGGGTATTAACTTAATTATAAAGGCTTATTTCATAAATAAATAATAGATTCTAGAAGGATTTTTAACTTTGATTAAATTTATAATTTAGCTCATAGTATTTTAAATAATTTTTTATTTTTTAAATTTATTATATTTACTTGGCACTTGTTGAAATATAATATGTATAAATATTTTTTGTACTCTGTATAATATGAAGGTATCGTAATTGTGTTAGCAATCACATCATGCAATGGCCTTTAAGAGATCTCAAAACGCATTTTGGAACCAAGACTTTACGATTATGTTATTTTGGTTTAAATGAATCGCATTTGGTTTTGAGTTATGATTATTGTTTGTGTTACTTTATACATATGTTTTTATTGATGAGTTTTATAATAAAAAATTAATTTTGTACACATTCAAACTTTTCAAGCCAAGCTCAAGCTTTGATCAAGCCTTATCACGCCAAGCTCAAGCCTGGATTGTTAAAGCTTGACAAGCTATCAAGCTAAGCTTAAGCCTATAATTATTTTATCAAGCCAAGCTCAAGCCTTATAAAGCTTGAGCTCGGCTTGACTCGATTGCACCCCTATCCTTTTTTGATGGCTTTTTCGCGCTGGATTTGAAGGTTTGTTCATGGTTTTTGGAAGTTTTTCACTGTGTAATCACACTGAAAAGAGGATGATAGTATTTATACCTATAGGGTTTACTGTTCACGTATCAGGATGAACGCCACATGTCGTCCACTTGCATAATTTTTAACGATGGAAGATGAATCGACTAGTTGACGTGGCATGACCTTTTCACATTTACCGAGTGAGTGGATAAAAGGGAGGAAGGTACAGGTTTTTGGCGGGAAACTTTTGAAACATCTTTACTACGCTCCTTTTTTGTCACCGACTCAGTTTCAAATATGTTTCTAGGTGCGACTAGTTTAGTTTTATAGTCTAGTAGTCGCAACACGCCCTACGACTACTAGACTAGGGGGGCATGATGACGCATAGTCCCTAGTCGGATTGTAAGCCCGACCCAAAGGTACTACCCGTATCCAATCCATTACGAATGGGTTATGATAGACAGCGTTGAAGCCCACAAGGCCCAATAAATCGTTGTCGCACGCAATTTCATAAATCTGGCACTCAGACCGTACGCGGTCAGGGTCAAACAGAATTATATTCTAATTAGGACTATGATTCACCTATGTTATGAGGATATACACTCTCCTTATCTAAGTCATAAGGATCTCGGTGTATATGGTCACTATCTCTTACTTAGGCCGCAAAATTAGGGAAGCCTAACTAGGATTTCATCGGGTATATAAGGAACCCCCAAGGTTCCACAAAGGTACAATTACTTACTACTCACAACCCTCGACAATTATCTTAATCAAACTGATTACTTACTCTCACGCTGGAGTCTAATCGTGGGATACATTCCCATGGTATGCCTAAAGGTGTTTCTTCTTTCGTGTGTAGGGTCTTCATACAAGTTCACTTGGTGCAAGAGCCGGAGTCCTCAACACCCGAATTAAGCCTAATTCGGGTTAAGCATGGTCCATCCAACTTTTGTATCAACAATATCCATATTATATTGTATATATTAATAAAAGATGATCTCGATGTCTAAGTGTGTGATCCCTCATGCCCACGTACTCCCGACCGTATAAAGTACTAACTATGACTTACACACATCCCACCAGCTCCCACTTGCGGAAGTCTCCGTCATAGCGTAATTTAATACTAACATTAACAGATAGTCTAGCATAACTATCAATGCTCCCAAAAGTACTTGAGTTCGGTTTATAGCAAACTAGCTCAGCCTTTATGGTATTTTTGATATTGCCTTCTGATGTGTCGTGGAATGTTGATGTATTTTAATTAGATACGACATAGGACAAATTTAGGAAATTACCGTTAGGAAAAGGTAATAATCCATAAATAAGTCGAAGACGAATTTAATTAAACACGTGGATGATCCAAGTTCGTTGTACACAAAGATCAAGTGAATTTGAGACGTTTTGTTTCAATTTGGACAATTGATTTGAATTGGTTATCGGTTTTTAATCTAATATTACTCCTACAATTTTTTATTAATTAAAATCCTAAGTGCATGAATCGTTCCCCATATTAAATTTAAAAAGACAATTATTTAAAACTATATAAACTTAAACTATTTAAAATTAATCTATTTAATTAAAAAAACTTTTAAATCTATTTTAAAAGAAATTATAAACTAATTAATCTATTTGAGAAAATTACTTGTACCATATTTAAACAAAATCAATTTAAAACTAATTTTTATTTAAAACTAAATTAATTAAAAACTAATTTATTTAAAATCTAATTTTAGAAACAATTTAAATTTCTAAAAATAATAAAATATATTTTTATTTATTTATTTATTTATTTTTTTTAAATCTGAAAATCACTTTTATATTTCAACTTAAAACATTACAATATTCATAAAAAAAGAAAATACAATTCCTAACTACTTTTAAACATTATAACAGTATGAAAAAGAAAGGGATGAAAACTATAATAAACTAAGGGGGTATTTATACTTGAACCCGAGGGTGAAGGGTGAGGGTTTGTTGATGAAGAATCTTGATCTTGACCATCCAAATGGCATCTCTTCATTTTCTTTCTTCTTAATCTTGATCTACGGTTGATATTCGCTCATCCTCACACGGATTGCCAACCTGGCTAAATCTGTGCTTCTTGTGCTTGTTGATAGCTAAGGTGTCATTCTCTTATTGGGCAAGTGGAGATGGGTGATGTGTCTCACCCAATCAGGGAGGGGTAAAGGGCCACGTCACAAACTCCTTCCCATCTTCATGATCCGAAATAATTGGTATTTAATTAAAGAGCGTGAGTTACACGCACTTTAATTCATAAAAGCCCCAATTTTTTTACTATTGAACTAGGGTTTGGTGAATAGTGGTTTTTACAGGTTTGGTGAGAGAGAAGGGTGAGGGGTGAGTAACATTGGAGTTATCAAGAGGTTTGTGTGAGTTTTGAGGTGTGAGTGGATGAGTGTGGTTAATAAACTTTGACTGAGTGAAATAAATAAACCAAAACGTTTATTTCCTTTCATTTTTTGAGAGTAAATAACAAAGCCCATGATACAAAAATTCGTTTCATGTTGATTTGGGCTTGCAGCCCAAATATACTCCTATCCGTCACTTTAGATAACAGAATTGGGCTTTGTTATGGGCTAGTATTCCACAAGTTAAAACATTAGCTTCCTTATTGGGCTTTTGGGCCCAATACCCAAATGTGGGACCCACAAGCCCATTTGTCTTCATAAAAGATTAAATCCACTAAAATTGAGCTTGAATTTGGCTTTGTCGATCTTTTCTTCAAACTCGTGCCGATTTTGCCGGTTATTGCGAGCTTCGGTACCTACACACATTAAACAACAAACAAACGTATACAAGGTAAAATTGATACATTTTATGCATTTATTGTTTGTTTATTGATATAATTGATATGAGTATTTTAACTCATATCAAACTCCCCCTTGCTAAGCAATTGTCGTGTCCTCACGCAATGATAAAATTAAACTCTAACTACACTTTTATTCAACTTTTGACACTTTCATTTTGCAAAGACATAATGTAAAGCTTTCATTATTGAAAAATAACATTTAGGATCATAAAACTTAAATAGATTCATCATCCTCGACTTTTCACTTTTCTATGCCAAGTTTAAAAATAAGATCATTGTCAATCATAAGCCCCAAAATTAAAACAACGCATACAAGTAATTTATGTTAAACTCAATCTCCTTTTATTCCTAGTTGTATCTCTAGATTTTATTGTCATTCACCCAAAGGCTCATTTGACTTATTTGATATTTATTAGTCCAAAAATGAAGGCAAAAACGGTATAAACTCAACACTTAAAACCTAACCTCGACTTCAAAAACCGTTGTCACTAAAGAAAGCCCACATCAAGGATAACTTAACACGATTTGAGGGATAAATCCCCGGACCCGAAATTTGGCTAATAGGACTACTTAAAAGCAACAATAAATCCTCCAAAGTCAATTATAACCTTATTAATGGAGTTAGCAACAACTACATTATATCACCTTGTGGCTCTTTAAGATGCAATTGTGCTCCTTATTTATAATCCACACCCGAAGTCTCCTTGGACAAAAATAAGGGAATTGACATTCACCATCCCACCTTATGTCTCATGATGATGAAGCAATTTTTATTAAACACGTCCCCTTTCCATACACCCTAAGGCTCTAATGACAAGGTTAGTGCTACATGACTCCCACCCGAAGGCTCATAGAGAACATGTTTTTATTTATTCTTCTTATTATTATGATATTTATAGTAAGCCAAATTTCCGCAATCCCATGATCAAAAGTCCATGACGCTGACACCCTTAATGTGTTCTCACTTTAATTACAAGGGAAGAAAAAGAAGGAGTTACGAGTTAAGATATCATGCCTAAACCGCTAAAAACTTCATTTATTAAGCAATTATATTCAAGCGTGGAAAATAAATACGAGAAGATTAAATCAACCACAATAATACTTATACAAGGAAGATTTAACTTTAAAAACTTATGATTAAACTATATCATCTCATGTTCTCCATATTGTAAAATTTCTAAAATGTGAAATCAATGGATACTTAGCCTATTAAATCAAAGTTTTGGGGTTTCAAGTCATCTATAGGATCTTTCATCTTCTTAGACTTTTTCAAGTTTTAGAATTTGCGTTTTAAAGTTCCCTTGATAAACGACTTTCTAGGATCAATTATAGGAACTTGCGAAAAGTTCTCGTTCTTAAACCCGTATGAGTTAAGACTTTCGCGTTTTAAAGTTCCCTAAATAAAAGCCTAGCAAAACTTGATTTAAACACGTTAAGGAAAAAGCTAAGGTAAAAACCGAGTCGAGTCAAAAACTATTTTTATTTTCACCAACAGAAAGCCTACATTTGTGTCAAAAGCACTTATTTTCTTTATTAAAACTTAAAAATAACACTAATTTTTTTTATGAAAAACGATTACGTTTAGACACGACAAAAGCAATTGCAAGCGATTATATCGATTGACTCCCCCATGCTAAAACCAAACATTGTCCTCAATGTTTCTCATCTCAAGAGTAACACCCCCTTGCTAAAATACGAAGAGTCTAATGCAAAATCCTAACATGGAAAGAGCACGTAAATCTATAAGTCGTTTATTAATTATGCCTCAAGATAAAACGTTAGTCGATAAAAATCAAAGGATAGAGAGTGTGCCCCTTTTTGGCAATCAAAGTATGGAAGATCAAGTGGACCGGAAAAACCGAACACGAGAGTGTTTAATGATTAGTGTCATACCTAAGATTTACAACACCACAAAACACGAGCACGAGCTTGAAAGATCAAGCCTTATTAGCGTTAGAAAATAGAAAGAAGATAGAATGTATGGGACTCCCCCACAAGGAACCTCGTTTTTGTTAACCGAGTCATGATCTCGACTCGATCCCCGCATTCATTGGTCCTTAGGGAAAGTTTGAAGATCCGGAACAACCTCCGTAGGTATGTCCCCTTCAAAGTAGTGTTTCACACGATGACCATTCACCTTAAAGTTAGGCCCGTCTTTTTGAGCAAGCTCAACGGTGCCATAAGGGAAAACTTGTGAAATGGTGAATGGTCCGGACCAACGGGATTTAAGCTTGCCCGAGAAAATCTTAAGTCTAGAGTTGAATAAGAGGACTTGATCACCAACATTGAAGATGCAGTTTTTGATCATAGAGTCATGAATCCTCTTAGTTTTCTCTTTTTAGATCAAAGAATTTTCATAAGCTTGATCCCTTAATTCACTTAGTTCATTCAATTGAACCTTGCGATGATCACCCGCGGTCCTCAAATCAAAGTTACAATGCTTAAGAGCCCAATACGCCTTATGTTCGAGTTCAATTGGCAAGTGGCATGCCTTTCCGTAGACCAATCTAAATGGTGTACAACCAATTGGCGTCTTGCAAGCTGTACGGAAAGCCCACCATGCATCATCCAATTTATCCGACCATGAAGTGCGATTTTCTCCAATAGAACACTCCAAAATCCTCTTAAGAGCTCGGTTTGAAACCTCCACTTGACCACTCGTTTGAGGGTGATAAGCCGTCGAAAGTCGATGACTGACACCATATTTCTTTAGAATTTTTTCAAATTGTTCATTACAAAAATAGGTCCCACGATCACTTATTATAGCCCGCGGAGTTCCAAACCTAGCGAAAAGTTGTTTCAAAAATTTCACCACAACTCGAGCATCATTCGTGGGAAAAGCTTTAGCTTCAACCCATTTAGACAAATAGTCCACAGCTACGAGAATGTACTTATTTCCTTTCGATGATGGAAATGTCCCCATAAAATCGATCCCCCAAATGTCAAAGATTTCACAAACTTGGATAATGTTTTGAGGCATTTCATCCCTTTGTGAGTTCTTTCCTTGAAGTTGACAAGCATCACAAGTCTTGATCAAGTCTTGGGCATCACGATATATGGAAGGCCAAAAGAAGCCGACATCAAAGACTTTCTTCGCGGTGGCGTTGGCACCATGATGTCCCCTGGTGGGTCCCTCATGACAAGATTTAAGGATATCTTGAGCTTCTTTTCCAAACACGCGCCTACGAATCACTTGATCCGTGCACACACGAAACAAATAGGGGTCATCCCAAAAGTAATATGATATATCCTTGAAAAACTTTCGTTTTTATTGGGACGACATACCCTTGATCACAAACTTCCCCGCATGGTAATTTGCAATATCCGCAAACCATAGGGTACTATCATCACCACGAAAAGCAATCATACCAAGCGTCTCGAGAGGAAATGTTTCATTGATTTCCTTGTTCTCTCGATCACTTTGGTGAGGATTCTCAAGTCGAGATAAATGATCGGCCGCGAGATTCTCGGCTCCTTTTTTGTCTAGAATTTTGACATTAAATTCTTGAAGGAGGAGAATCCACCAGAGCAACCTCGGCTTAGCATCTTGTTTATTAAGAAGATATTGATAGTTGAGTGGTCCGTATGCACTATGGTTTGAGACAAGACAAGATATGGTCTAAACTTTTCAAAAGCATACACAACGACAAGTAACTCCTTTTCCGTTGTAGTATACTTTGTTTGAGCATCCGTCATAGTCTTACTTGCATAGTGTATAGGCAAGAAATGTTTTGACTTACGCTGCCCCAAAACCGCACCTACCGCGTAATCACTAGAATCACACATAATTTCAAAAGGTAGGTCCCAATCTGGAGCAACTAATATCGGAGATTCGGTTAATTTCCTTTTAAGCATCTCAAAGGCTTGAATACACTCATCCGAAAAGAGGAATGGAGTCTCTTTTTCCAAAAGATGGGTCATAGGCCGAGCTATCTTAGAGAAGTCTTGGATAAAACTTCTATAGAAGCCGGCATGGCCGAGAAAACTCCTAACTCCCTTAACGGTGGTGGGTGGAGGTAATTTGGCAATCACGTCGATTTTAGCCCTATCAACCTCAATACCGGCCTTAGAGATCTTATGTCCTAACACAATCCCCTCTTTGCACATGAAGTGACATTTTTCATAATTAAGCACAAGATTCGTTCCTCACAACGTTGCAACATTCTTTCCAAGTTAGAGAGACATGAAGTGAAAGACTCCCCAAAAACCGAGAAATCATCCATGAAGACTTCCATGATTTTTTCGATCATATCATGGAAAATGGCCATCATACACATTTGGAACGTCCCCGGAGCATTGCATAATCCAAAAGACATTCGACGATAAGCAAATTTCCATAAGGGCAAGTGAATGTGGTCTTTTCTTGATCACGAGGGTCAATGGGAATTTGGAAATAGCTGGAAAATCCATCCAAAAAGCAATAGAATTCATTTCCGCTAGTCTCTCTAACATTTGATCCATAAAAGGTAATGGAAAATGATCCTTCCTAGTGGCATCATTAAGCTTCCTATAGTCGATACAAACATGCCAACCGGTCACAAGTCTAGTAGGAATCAATTCATTATCCTCATTAGTAACAACCGTCATTCCTCCTTTCTTTGGAACACAATGCACAGGGCTAACCCATGGACTATCCGAGATAGGGTAGATCATTCCGACGTCTAGAAGTTTAGTTACTTACTTTTTGATCACCTCATGAATCTTTGGATTGACCCTTCTTTGATTTTGGATAGCGGGTTTATAATCTTCCTCCATTAGAATTTTACGAGTACAAAATTTTGGATCTATAACCTTAATGTCGGAGATTTTCCATGCAATGTCCCGTTTATGTTTCTTAAGCACTTTAATAAGTTCATCCTTTTCATTTTCCTTTAATCCCTTAGCAATAATCGCCGGTAACTTATCCGTTCCTTCAAGAAAAGCATACTCCAAATGAGTGGGAAGTTCCTTAAGTTCTAATTCGGGTGCTTCCTCAATAGATGTTTTCACTTTAGTCTCAATTTCACTCACAACTTTTAATTCCATAGGTGGCGATTCAAAAGGATCCATATTCAACAAATTTTCAATCAACGCAATATCTCCCTCGGGATCAAAATTCTCACTATCAAACTCACTAGGATCGAATGGTGTGCTAAGGCAATCATCAATTTCCTTATCGATTTTTGAATGACCATTATCCTCAAGCTCTTCAAGAACGAAGTCCCCTTCTTCAAATGGAGTGAGTGGAGGTTTAGCCAAAGAGATAATCGGATTCGATGAAGTGGGATTCCCACTTTTGGAAATATCCGAAAAACCAAGCATATCTTGCGAAACTTCTTCACTAGCAACATCAATCACATCGATTTGATTGATTGATTCCTCGTAGTACTCGGAAGAAGGTCTCGAGATATTACCAACATAAAGTGTGATACTTTCATCATCAAAACGTAAAGTCAATTTCCCCGCTCTCATGTCAACTATAGAACTAGCCGTATTTAAAAACGGTCTTCCCAAAATAAGAGGCACACAAGAATCTTCGGGATAATCGCAAATTACAAAATCTGCTGAGAAGATGAGCTTTCCTACTTTGACTAACATGTCCTCGGCTATACCTTTTGCAAAGATGGTCGATCGATCCGCTATCTCGATAGTCATCTTAGTAGGTGTAAGCTCGGGAAGTGATAACCTGTTCCACACGGAAAGAGGCATCAAATTAATGCTAGCGCCAAGATCGGCTAATACTAAGCATTCTTCCATATTAGGGAAATCACATGGTATCCAAAGTTGACCGGGGTCTCCAAGCTTTTTGGGAAACTTTTTAGAGAGAACCGCGAAACAACTTTCATTTAAAGATGTAGACATTTCAACCAATTTCTTTTTATCGTTCATCATCCTTTTCATTGTTGAATCAAACTTAGGCATGTTAAGCAATGCATCCGCGAAACTAAGATTAATATACATTTTCTTAAACACCTCAAGGAACGTAGACATTTGAGCATTGGTCTTTTCGTGGAGCTTCTTTTTGTTAAGTCTCGAAGGGTAGGGTAGTGTGGGTTTAGTCTTCGAAAGCTCGGGTTCCGGAATAGGCAATTGGTCTACCTTTGGTGGATTAGGAATTTCTTTTTCTTTAACCACCTCGGGTTCTTGCTCCACTTCCCTCACTGGAGAGGTACTCACATGTGGAAGCAAAGGTCCGTCTAAAGCCTTCCCACTACGTGTGGTTATAGCTTTCATCTCACCCTTCGGGTTTGGGATGGTGTTGCTAGGTAAGTCACCCGAAGAAGAGGAGAGTTTGCACATAAAAGTTTCAAACATCGAAAGTAGTTTGTTCTAAAAGTTAGCTTGATTTCCCTCAAAACGGTTTTGACTTTGTTCCAAACTTTGTTGCATTTGATTTTGACTTTGCTCTAAACTTTTCTCCATACGGTTTTGGTTAAGCTCAATCTTGTTATTTTGTCCCTTGATCGTATTTTGAAACTCATTTTTCAAAGTTGCCATTTGTCCTTGAATATTGTTTTAGAAAGCTTTCAAATGTGCCTCATTTATTTTAATGTAACTTGACAAATCATTTTGGTTAATGTTTTGAAAACCTTGATTGTTTTGATTAGCATTAAACCCATTTCCTTGATTGAAATTCCCTTGGTTACCACGGTTAAAATTATTCCCATTATTGTACCTATTTTAAACCGGTGGAGCAACATGATTTTGACGAGGAACTTGACCGTTAGGGCCATAAGTTCCCGTCGCGGAAAAAGCACTAGCTTAATCAAACCCCGTGGTTGAACAAGCATAATTCGGATGTGCTCCACCACATGATACACAAAAATTCTCAACCATATTAATCGTTCCATGAGGATTCTTCCTAATCTCATTCAAAATCGTGTCAATCTTAGAGTCCAATCTAGAAATCTCGATATTAGATGAATTCACATGTGAAACAACAGGTGTGTTTCGTGAATATTGCACTCTAGACTTATTCTCAATTATACCCCACGCGTCTCTCGGAGTTTTTCTTAAAAGATTACCACCCATGGCGGCCTTTAAAGAATCTTGTTCAACCATATTAAGTCCATTATAAAAAGTATTGATTTGATGCAATTCCGAGAAACCGTGGTGTGGACATTGTCTTAGAAAATCTTTAAACCTTTCCCAAGCAACTCCAAACGGTTCATGCACTTTTTGTTCAAATCTAGTGATCTCGTTCTTAAAGTGTGTTGTTTTGGATGGTGGAAAGAAGTAATTCATAAACTTAGACACTAAATCATCTCATGTCAAGATCGAACCCGATGGTTCTTTCTCATACCAAATCTTGGTGTTACCCTAGAGCGAGTACAGAAAAAGCATGAGCTTAATCGCGTCATTCGGCACATCTCTAAACTTGAGAGTCGAGGTAATACGAAGAAAATTCCGAATATGAGAGTGCGGGTTATCGGTCTCATTGCCACGAAATTGGTCGGCACGAATGAGTGATAAAAGGCCCGTGTTAATCTCAAAATGATCCGCCAAAATAGCCGGCACAACGATTGCTTCCCCATACCCTTCGGTGGGTGCACGGAGCAATTCCTCCATTGTTCGGTTATCGGCCATCTCTACAACAATAGGTGGAAGCTCGGGTTCCACTATTCGTTGTTGACGATTTCTATTTCTACTAGGAATATTTTCAAGCCTATTGTAATCAATCGAAAGTCGAGAAGATCGTAATTGCATAAACCAAAGTGACGAGAATTTTAGAGGGTTGAAGAAAAGAAATTAGACAAGAAGAAGATTATTTTTGGTATTTTTATTTGGTATTCTCAATCAAAAAGATTGATAAAAACAAGAAATAAGGATAATTACTAAGGAAGTAATCTACCCTCGGTCGACTTTGAAACGATAGGTGAAAACCTAAACGTCTCGAGGTTCAATAAGTAAACTACAAAAATAAGATTTAATACTACTTGAGTTGGCAAACCAATAATCGGTCGTCCCTCTCAATATACGCACAAGCAAGCGGGGAAATGAGGTGGCACAAAGCACTTAAAAACCTTTTTCCTTAGACGGCCTTTTATAGCTCGTCGCCTTATACCCACCTTATAGTTTGTATAAATCGAGTTCAAACTTTTTATTAGTATTTATCTATTTTGCCTTTTTTTTCGTTTTGGATTCGAATACAATAGCTAGGTGATGAAATCCCAACTAAGGTCTTATTTGGAAGTAGGTAATTTTATTGTTCTACGTAATATAATATATTAATCACAAAAAACACGAAAATCGATACATACTATATATACTAGAAAAATAACAAAACTTTCCGAGGACGAAAAGGGTCTTCAAATCAATGATCAACAAATCTCCACAAGACGAATCGTACACAAGATCCCCGGCAGCGGCACCAAAATTTTTGATGCGTCGTGGAATGTCGATGTATTTTAATTAGATACGATATAGGACAAATTTAGGAAATTACCCTTAGGAAAAGGTAATAATCCATAAATAAGTCGAAGACGAATTTAATTAAACACGTGGATGATCCAAGTTCGTTGTACACGAAGATCAAGTGAATTTGAGACGTTTTATTTCAATTTGGACAATTGATTTGAATTGGTTATCGGTTTTTAATCTAATATTACTCCTACAATTTTTTATTAATTAAAATCCTAAGTGCATGAATCGTTCCCCATATTAAATTCAAAAAGACAATTATTTAAAACTATATAAAATTAAACTATTTAAAATTAATCTATTTAATTAAAAACACTTTTAAATCTATTTTAAAAGAAATTATAAACTAATTAATCTATTTGAGAAAATTACTTGTACCATATTTAAAAAAATCAATTTAAAACTAATTTTTATTTAAAACTAAATTAATTAAAAACTAATTTATTTAAAATCTAATTTTAGAAACAATTTATATTTCTAAAAATAATAATAATATATATATATATATATATATATATATATATATATATATATATATATATATATATATATATATATATATATATATATATATATATATATATATATATATATATATATATATATATATATATATATATATATTATTTTATTTTATTTTATTTTTATTTTTTTTTGAATATGAAAATCACTCTTATATTTCAACTTAAAACATTACAATATTCATAAAAAAATGAAAATACAATTCCTAACTACTTTTAAACATTATAACAGTATGAAAAAGAAAGTGATGAAAATTACAATAAACTAAGGGGGTATTTATACTTGAACCCGAGGGTGAAGGGTGAGGGTTTGTTGATGAAGAATCTTGATCTTGACCATCCAAATGGCATCTCTTCATTTTCTTTCTTCTTAATCTTGATCTACGGTTGATATTCGCTCATCCTCACACGGATTGCCAACCTGGCTAAATCTGTGCTTCTTGTGCTTGTTGATAGCTGAGGTGTCATTTTCTTATTGGGCAAGTGGAGATGGGTGATGTGTCTCACCCAATCAGGGAGGGGTAAAGGGCCACATCACAAACTCCTTCCCATCTTCATGATCCGAAATAATTGGTATTTAATTAAAGAGCGTGAGTTACGCGCACTTTAATTCATAAAAGCCCCAATTTTTTTACTATTGAACTAGGGTTTGGTGAATAGTGATCTTTACAGGTTTGGTGAGAGAGAAGGGTGAGGGGTGAGTAACATTGGAGTTATGGAGAGGTTTGTGTGAGTTTTGAGGTGTGAGTGGATGAGTGTGGTTAATAAACTTTGACTGAGTGAAATAAATAAACCAAAACGTTTATTTCCTTTCGTTTTTTGAAAGTAAATAACAAAGCCCATGATACAAAAATTCGTTTCATGTTGATTTGGGCTTGCAGCCCAAATATACTCCCATCCGTCACTTTAGATAACACAATTGGGTTTTGTTATGGGCTAGTATTCCACAAGTTAAAACATTAGCTTCCTTATTGGGATTTTGGGCCCAATACCCAAATGTGGGACCCACAAGCCCATTTGTCTTCATAAAAGATTAAATCCACTAAAATTGAGCTTGAATTTGGCTTTGTCGATTTTTTCTTCAAACTCGTGCCGATTTTGCCGGTTTTTACGAACTTCGGTACCTACACACATTAAACAACAAACAAACGTATACAAAGAAAAATTGATACATTTTATGCATTTATTGTTTGTTTATTGATATAATTGATATGAGTATTTTAACTCATATCACCTTCCTTTTGTTACTAATACGTTAATCATGAATATGGATCATATGTCATTTCATGTATTAACAATTATGTTTCTCCTTTCAACGATTAATCTAGATTACCAAATGTAAAAAGAACCTTCTTTACTACGATTTGGGCACGACCATGAAAACATCTGATCAATCCCACGAGGGGCCCAGTATGTATCATACTCCATTCATAGAGGAAATAAATCCCATTTTGACTACAAGTCCCTTTTACACATGTAATAAACACTTCTGAAATAAGTTTTGTACTATCCATTTTACAGACACAACATTTATAATAAATCAAGAAATTCAATCCATCCATGCAAAGATCCACTTGCATCTCAGTCTAAGGATAACAATACTTACCATATGTGTAGATTCTTGATGACGCCGATCTATAAAGAATACTACATGATTGAGGTAGTCCAATTATCCAACCATATTGAATAACCAATGAGTCTAGAAGAATCATCTTTATGTATTTTCCAAAAATACAACAAACCCTCATATTTTTCTTAGTTTATTAATACTCCCATACTAATGATCGACAATGTAAATTTAGAATACATATATTAGACTAAGTTCATATCGCATATTCAAGGATCAAACATGAAAATATAGGAGACAATTATTAAGAAATGGAAACAATATTTCTGACAAAATTAATTCATCTATTGATAAAGATTGCTTGAAAATACCTTGTCCAGATACTAACGCATAAAATTAATTATCACAGATTTACATGAGACTAGCACAACGAACGAGACCAATAGACGCAACATGCTCAAAATGCTTATTTAACGAATTGGTTTTGTGAAAGGATCTGCGATGTTGTCATATGTGTGAACTTTGTAAATGAAAATTTCACCATCTTCGATAACTTCTCGAGTGTAGTGAAATCTCCTTTGATAATGTCTATCACCCCGCATGAGACCAGGATCATCGGCGATGGAAATTGCAGCATAATTGTCGCATAACATTTCCATAGGTTCATTATTAGTCGGCATGACTCCAACAAGACCACAAATAAACTTCCTTATCCAAATAGCCTCCATTGCAACATCAGCAACATCAACATATTCAAACACATACCTTGTTTGAGATTTAGTATCGCCCTTGTCGGTTTGAAAATTGGCATTGATATATTTAGTGTTACACTCGTTTTCTGTCTTAGCCTCATAAACAAGTTCCATATGTTTAGTATTCCTAAGATACTTAGGAATAGTCTTAACAGTAGTTCGGTGCTTCTCACCAGGATTTTGTTAGAATCTACTACACAAATTTTGCGAAAACGTAACATCGGGTCGGAAGGCATCTTATCGCATATATGATAGAACCAATTACCGAAGCATATGTAACTCTCTATTTGTGTTTCACCTAACTAGGTGTGATCGCACCTTGCTTTTTACTTAAGTCTGGCTTTTCTTGCATTAGAACAAATCCCTTCTCAGATGTATCCATCCTATACTTCTTTAGGACTTTATCAAAATAAGCACTTTGACTTAAAGACAACAATCGCTT